>CM042695.1:286177541-287474118 GCA_023614405.1 Avena insularis
CTGAAGATGTTGACACTGGCGCCAAAATGAGAGAGAGGTTCCTGGATGGACATAGTGATGAGCTTTCACTTCAACTATCTGTGGTCTGTTGCCCTACTTTCTAGGAGTTGATGGACAAGGCTAGAATTCCTGAAGGGAAGCACAAGCAAGTGGAGAGACGCAAAAGGAAGTACAATGATCACAACTCAGGATCACACCATAAGCGTACCTACCATGATGGTAATGGGAATTCTTGAAATCACAAGCATGGAGGCAATGGACACAATTCTAGAGGCAACAACGGTCATAACCACCACTATCAGAAGAAGGCTATTAGCCAAGTGATATGCTTCAAGTGCAACCAGAAGGGACACTATGCTGACAACTGCCCGGAGAAGAAGAGTGAAGCTGGAGCCAAGCCGGATTCACCTCCGAAGGCAACTATGAACCATGTGAGCATGGGGAGAGCACTCAATAATCCATACCGTGTGACTAGTAAGTTCCCGCTAATTCATGCATCACACTAGTAATGTTTTCAATACTGGTGCATCATGTTCATTCATATTGAGGCATTCATGGATAAGAATAGTGACATATGGAGTTACTTAGAGGATATGTTGAAGAGAACCCACTGGAAAGGATTGATAGCTAGCACAAAATTCCATAATTAAGTATTAGAGATGCCAAGTTCAATTTTCTTAAGGGGGTTAGCCTCGACAACAACACCCATAACCTTGCTAGACATTTTGAATCTCGGGACGAGATTCATCTTAAGGGGGTTAGTCTGTCACATCCCAAGTTCTTAGAAATTGGGACTAGAAAAAAATTCATTTGCATTGCATTGACATGTCATTTTGCATTCATGAAAAATTTCAAATGCAAAACCCTACATTCAAACCCTAAATGGAATTAATGAAGTGCTCCTACAAAAATAAATACATGAAAATACGAAATTACTATTTTGAATAGGCAAACTATTGCCAAAAAGGATCTTATATTGATCCCATAGTTTTTAGAATAATTTAGAAACAAAATTGAATTCATTTGGAGCTAGTATGAAGAAGATATGCAAATAAGTAGAATAAGAAAAAGAATAAAAAACAAATAGAAAAAAAATAAACCTAACCTACCCGGCGAGCCACCCCGGTCCAGCCCACCTAGCGCGTCGCCCTACCTCATCGCCCCTTCAAGACGCAGTGTGCAGCAAGACAACAAGAAATAGCTGCCCAGCGAACACCACAGCGCGCAGCCCGCATCCCTCCTCTTTGTCGCTGACAACGCGGGCCCACAGAGTCGTCTTCCTCCCGCCGAACTCATCCCCGACCCAGACACCGAATGAACCCGTGTGAAATCCGCGCTGAATGCGCGTCGAATTTGTTTGTTCCCTTGCCTCTCTACACGTTTCCCCTCCATATAAACCCCTCCTCCGTTTCCTGTTTCCGTTTTTTCATAATTTTAGCAACCCTATTCCTAGATCGAGATCGATCCGATCGTCGCCACCGGAGCTCACAGGACGTTCCCCAACTCGCGGTTCCCATCGCCCCCGGCCCCCTTTTTCCCTCTGACCTATCCCTCTCACTTGACCGCATCGCCCTGACCACCTTTCCCCATCTGCAGCTCGCCGAACGCCGTTGGATTTCTTGCCGGAGTCCGCACGCCATCGCCGCCTCCAGTCGCTTCCTGCCGCCGCTAAAGGAAGCACAGGAGGCATCTAAAGACACCCCCGAGACCACTGCATCCCGCTGAGAACCGTCGTGCCTGCCTCTGCTGCCAGGACCGCCGGATCCCCTTGCCATCGTCGCCGCCCGAAGCCACCGCCGCCGTCACCTCTCCGTCGACGCCCTAGTAAGAGAGAGATAGTATCGGCCGTCCGATCTAACGTGAACGCGCCAGATTAGAAGGAACCCACGAAGGGGTATCACCCACTCGCGTCCTGCCACGTGGCACGCCATGTCACAGCCGCAGCGTCGTGACTACCAACAAGGCTGGATCGCACATTATTAATTCGTTTAGCAAATTTGGAAATAGCAGAAAATAGTTGAAACTTGTAAAAATTGTAGAAATTAATCCACTAGGCCAAAAATTGCAAATAAGGTATCAATAGATTCAGAAAAAACGTGTAGAATTGTAATATGACAGTAGATCCAACCTTTACAGTATGTGTTTACTGTAATAATTTAATTAGTTTTAATTATCCTTTAGGTTAATAAATTCATAGTAAAATATCTACTGGTTCAAAAATCACAAATAATATACCGATGAATTCACAATTTTGTGTAGATCATCAATAAGCAATTGTTTCAGACCTTTACTGTAAGGTTTTGCAGCAATTAAATAAATAGATTAATGGCTTAGTTGGAGTATTAAAATCATAGTAATTCGAGTACTACTCAGAAAATTACAAATAATATGTCCCTAAAATCACAATCCCGTGGAGATTACAGATCTAATTGTAGTTTGATTTTTAGGCAACAGAAACTATTTAAATCATACAAAAAGATCTATAACTCCGATTAGGGTGAATCCAACGCCTACTAGTTCGTATTAACGTCATCTATCCAGTAAACCCCAGAACCATATTTAATTTGATAGTTAGAACAGGTGTTGCAATAGAACTATTAAAACCCATATATTAGCAAGTAATTATTAATAATAAATACCCCATTGCATTAATTGATCTCTTGCATGCATCATATACTTCAGTATTGTTTAGAGAACTAAAATAACAACCATTATGACTTATTAAATTGTCATGCATGCATTTGTTGCATTTGTTTGATCTCTATGTGCTATTGTTTATGTTGTATGCAATTGTTTGCCGATAGATTGCGAGGAGTGCAACGTGTGTGATTGCAACGAGTGCTTGAACGACTTTAGCGGCAACCAAGGCAAGTAGATGCTATTTTGATCATACCATTGTCCTACTATTTTCTATGCATGTGTAGTGTATTTTCTAGTTGCATGTGTAGGAAAGTACTATCGCTATACTAAATCCTATAAACCTTGGTAGGAATTCCTTGTAGATGAACCATCGTATGTCTAGATGTGCTTAGCCATGCTGTGATAGACGAGGGCTGGGTTACATCATGTGATAGCTGTTGCTGTTAGAGTTTTTTTGAGAAAACTAAAACAACTTAATCAATGAATCTCCTGGGTGTGATGGGATTGATAATTTTTGGTGGTTTCAGTGCGGAAAGGCACCCAGGTATCAAGATAAAATGATTGGCTTCTTTATTTGGTAGCTTACATGTATAAACATGTGTCAATAATGAAATGGGCGGTTGGTTGGACTCAGTAGGTTGTGGTAACTCGAACCCACTTATCCAGAGATGTATAATTTTGGTAGGTTGGTACGATGCGTGTCGGGTTTGGGGAGCTACTTCCCAAACGGTCCCTTCTTGGGCTTCTCCCTATCATCACCCAATATGAGAGTGGTGGTATGAGCTGGGCTGGCCAAGTCACATGGGTAAAGTGTCCTAACCCCTACAGGGTGTATAATCTAATCGATTAGCCATGTCCCCGGTTATGGACATCTGAGTTGCTTGATATTGAGTTCATGACATGTTTCTCTCTCATTCCAATTTCCTAATTGCCATAATGTTGATGGGTTAACTTAATTGGGATCTTTTCAAAGAAAGACAAAAATGTTTATGAAAGTAGGACAAAGGTATTTGCAAATGCAAGCAAGGCACAACTCCACTTGCCAAATATGCATGTGGATGCTAGTTCTATTGTCTCCTTTAATAGCTCTACTTGCCATACATTCCATGTATTAACCCTTCGGGGATGCTACGTTTTATGTTGCGGGTTGTTATTCCAATTCTGAGTGATCGAATAGGTCGCGGTACTCCACTCAACATTTGTTTGCTTGTGGGAAATTGAAGATGGAGTCTACTATATATTTAATCTTCCGTTTGTTATTGAACTATTTGAGCTAGCCTACGTGCTAAGCTTTATTGTAATATTACAAATTCTAGATCAATTCGTTATTTATGATGCACTGTTAAATTCTTTGGTATTCATCTATAATGTGTGTGCCAGTGAACCGATCTAGGGATTGGCACTATACACATGAACTCAGACTTATCAGGCGAGGGTGTTACAGGCCTCTTGTGGCATTGGTGGTCTTAGTACCGCCCACTCCTCCAACGAGACGTACTTCCGTGTAGGAAGGAACTCGGTAAAATATCGTCGTCCTCGCGTGCCTCGGTTATCTCTATACCCAAGCTCTTGCTTAGCATAAGTTGTTGGTGCACACAGGTGAACCTTAGTATATATAGGATTTGTGCTTGACAAAAGAAAATGCTAGTTTTATTCCGCCCTTATTACGCCCATCTCATAAAAGTTTTTAACCGCCTATTCACCCATTCCCCTCTAGGCAACATATGTGATCTTTCACGTGTGCTAAGTGGTTTCAGGTGTGTTCATGTCATTACACTTGTTAGTATTTTTGCAGTAGTAAAAGGAGAGTTCCAGCGAAGATTTTCTCACATAGTGCTGCTAGTTCCTAGTGTCAGGTCAAAATTTCTGGCCCCTGAGCTAGAGTTTCCGCCGCTTTCAGATTTTCCGACTCCACTATGTCAGAAACTCCGGCATGCTCCATCAGGCCAGCCTGCTGCTAGCCCTTAGAAGTGGCTCGGAGTTTCCGCGCCTAGATTCAGAGATTTTGACTACTCTGGAGTTTCCGGCTGATCTTCTTTTGGAGTCTCCGCCTCGCTCACAAGGTCTAGCTATGTCAAGCCCCTGTCATCTCCTAGGAGTCTCCACCGGTTCGAATGGAGTTTCTGGCTGGTGGAAGCCGGAGACTCTGGGTTAAGTCACCTGCAACGGCTATATTTCGAGGACCTGTTTATACCCCCTTTGATACGCCCAATTTGCATCACCTTTCTATATCATAATGTACCTCTATTAATTGATATTTGTCTTATTATGAGGTGTTACTTATGGCTTTTCATCTGTTCATGATGTTGGATGATTCCTGGAGGATGGAATGCCGGAGTCTGGATTCTAATGGAAAAGACGGTGTTTCGGTGTAATTTCGCGAAGATCAGAAAAATACCAGAAAAATATGGAAACATATTATTTTACCGGAAGACGAAGGAAGCCAGAAGGAGGAGCGAAGGGGGGCCTTAGGGGGGCCCACACTCCCTAGGCGCGGGCCCACCTGACCCTGCTCCTAGGGTGGGTTTGGACCACCTGTTCGGCCTCCGACTCCGCCCCTTCGCCTATATCTTCCCTACGGAACCCTAACACCAGGGCGCGGCCACAGATAGACTTTCGCCGCCTCTAGGAGGCAGAAAACACCGAGAGAGAAAGATCTCTCCGGCAGACAGATTTCTGCCGGGGGAATTCCTTCCCGGAGAGGGGAGATCATCGCCATCAACACCGTCATCAAGCTAGGCTTCATCGGGATCATCATCATCGTCCACATCAGTATCTCCACCAGCACTATCATCACCACTACGTCCTGCTATAACAATTGCGTTGGATATTGCTTAGTTCATTAGGGGAAACTTTCTCGGTGTTAATTACTATTGTAGTTAATGCTTGTGAGTGGAACCATTGGATTATTGTTTATGTTCAGATTGTTATCCATTACCATATCATCTTTGATCTTGATCCATATGATGTCTTATGAGTAGTTCGTTTAGTTCTTGAGGACATGGGAGAAGTCATGTTGTTAGTAGTGAATCTATGATGAGTTATTATTCAATGGTTTAATATTTAAGTTGTGGTGCTATTCTTCTAGTGGTGTCATGTTAACGTCGACTACATGACACTTCACCATTTATGGGCCAAGGGGAATGCATTGTGTATTTGGCTACTAATCGCGGGGTTGCCAGAGTGACAGAAACCTGAACCCCCATTAGGACACCTTTGCATAAGGGAGTGTAGGATCTCAGAGTTTAAGGCTGTGGCTAGATTTATATCTTAATTACTTTCCTATAGTTACGGATGTTTGCAGGGGGTTTAATCACAAGTATGTATTAGTCCTAGGAAGGGAGGTATGTTAGCACAGGTTCACCCACACAACACTTACAAACACCAAAGAAGAGTACTCAACTATTTGCAGCGAAAGCACTTGACAGAATTCCCATGTGTCCTTGAGAACGTTTGGTCCTTATAAGTATTTCCACCGGCTTGTCCTTTGCTAAGAAAGGATTGGGTCACTTGATCCGTTTGTTTGTTACTTCTGTTACTTGCTCTTTGTTTTGTTGCTTTGTCAGAAAACCACTAAAAATATGTTTGCTAAGTATTCACAGGGATTTCCTGCTCCATACCACTATTCAGCACCTTCTTCTCCTCGTTGGGATCGACACTCCTATTTATCGAAAGTACTACGATACACCCCCTATACTTGTGGGTCATCAAGACTATTTTCTAGCACCGTTGTCGGGGAGTGAAGCGCTATTGAAGAGTGGAACTGGTAAGGGAACTTTTACTGTGAGTATTTCCTTTTGTTACTGTTTGTTTATTTGTTTCTAATATGGATAACCCGCTTGGTTTTCTGCTTGGCAAACTACTACCACTGAAAGGGTAGTAGATAAACCACCACCTATTGAGATAGATCCTTTTAAGATACCTGCGAGTATTGTTAATCGTGTCATGGATAATTATTATTTTGGGGATGGAACTGTCCATCCTGGTGATCACCTGCTTTATATCCATGAATTATGCGGGTTGTTTAAGTGTGCAGGTATCACAACTGAAAAGTTGAAGAAGAAGTTACTCTCCATATCCTTGAAAGGGAGAGCTGAGGCATGGTATAAATTGCTTAAGAATGGACAATCCATGGAATGAGAGGAGATGGCATCTCTCTTTTACTCTAAATTTTATCCTCCCAGTGAAATCCAAAAGGATAGAAGGCTTATATATAATTTTTGTCCTCTTGATGGAGAGAGTACAGCTCAAGCTTAGGGGAGAATGAATTTATTAATGCTTAAATGTCCTATTCATGAACTCCCTAACAATATTATTCTCAATAACTTTTATGCTAGGATTTCTCTTCAGGAGAAAGGTTTACTAGATGCTTCTTGTGTTGCATCGTTCACAAGTATGAAGGAAGAAGTTAAATGGGATCTCTTGGACCGTATTCAAGATAACACTGAAGCTTGGGAGAATGACAAAGGAAGGAGGTCAGGTATAAACTACGATTATGAATGTATTAAATCTTTTATGGGAACTGATAACTTCCGTGATATTAGCAATAAGTTTGGCCTTGATCCTCAAGTTCTTTCGGAATGTTTTAATGCTTTTGCCTCTTATATTGAGATACCCAAGAAAGAGTGGGACAAGTACCATGCTCCTTATAAAGACATTGTTACCCACGTTCCTGACAGTACAGAGGTTTGTACTGTTGATCCAATTTTGCCTGAACCTTATGTGGAGAAGATCCCTTTTCCCTCCAAGGTGAGAGAACACTCTATTTTGGCTAATGTAGTTATCAAAAGCGCAAATAAAATTGTAGGTTCCAATGAGCTTATTGATATCGAGCCTATGGTAGCTATTGTGAAAGATCTTCTCACTAGAAATATAGAGGATGAGTACATTGTATTTTGTGAGGATGCTACTAATATTATTTCTCATCCTAAGAAAGTTAGAACAGCTAGTGTTCCCGTGCTCTCTGTTAAAATTGGTGTTCATTGCTATTATGGTTTATGTGATATTGGTGCTAGTTCTAGTGCTATTCCTTATGAGCTTTACAGGGAAATTATGCATGAGATTGGTCCTTGTGAGATTGAAGACATTGATGTGGTTATTCACCTTGCCATTAGAGAGCAAGTTTGCCCCATTGGTATTGTAAGAGATGTGGAGGTCCTTTGTGGTAAGATTAAATATCCTGCTGATTTTCTAGTAATTGGTAAAGAAGCTACTAAAACCTATCCTATCATCTTTGGTAGACCCTTCCTTAATACTTGTGGGGCCATCATATATTGTAGGAAGGAAATAGTTTTGACTAAGTTTGCTGGAGAATCTTATGAGTTTAATTTTTCCAAATTTGCCAAAACTCCTTATGAAAATGAATTACCTGACGAGGATTTCAAGGTTGAACAACTGTCTGCTATTTCTCTTGCTCCTAACAATGCTTTGCAGCAGTTCATGGAAGATCATGAAAGTGATGCCTTTATGAAGGAAAGAAATGAGATTGATGAGGTTTTCCTTCGTCAGCCTGAGTTACTTAAGCATAATTTACCTGTGGAAGATTTGGGTACCACACTACCACCCAAAGGGGATCCTGTTTTCGAATTAAAACCTTTACCTGATGATCTTAAATATGTTTATCTTGATGATAAGAAGATATATCCTGTTATTATTAGTTCTAAACTTTCAGGGAAGGAAGAAAAAAGGCTATTGGAGGTATTGAAGAAGCACCGAGGAGCTATGGGTTATAATCTAGATGATTTAAAAGGAATTTCTCCCACTATATGTCAGCATGCTATTAATATTGAGCCCGATGCGAAACCAGTTGTTGAGCACCAGTGCCGTCTAAATCCTAAAATGAAGGAAGTGGTAAGAAATGAGGTATTAAAACTCCTTGATGGTGGTATTTTTTATCCTACTGCTGATAGTCAATGGGTTAGCCCTGTTCATTGTGTTTCCAAGAAAGGGGGAATTACTGTTGTGCCTAATGAGGATAATGAGCATATACCCTAGAGAGTAGTGGTTGGGTATAGAATGTGCATTCATTTTAGAAAGATTAATAAAGTTACTAAGAAAGATCATTATCCCTTGCCCTTTATTGATCAAATGCTTGAAAGACTTTCCAAAAAGACTCACTTTTGCTTTCTTGATGGTTATTCTGGGTTTTCTCAAATCACTGTGAAAGCACAGGACCAGGAGAAAACCACTTCCACTTGTCCTTATGGTACTTATGCTTATAGGCATATGCCTTTTGGTTTATGTAATACTCCTGCTACCTTTCAGAGATGTATGTCTGCTATCTTTCATGGTTTTTGTGAAGAAATTGTAGAGGTTTTCATGGACGATTTTTCCGTCTATGGAACTTCTTATGATAACTGTTTGCACAACCTTGATAAAGTTTTGCAGAGATGTGAGGAAACCAACCTTGTTCTAAACTGGGAGAAATGTCATTTCATGGTCAATGAAGGGATTTTTCTTGGACACAAGATCTCTGAAAGAGGCATTGAAGTTGATAGAGCCAAAATTGAAGCAATTGAGAAGATGCCTTGCCCTAGAGATATCAAAGGTATTCGTAGTATCCTAGGTCATGCTGGTTTCTATAGGAGGTTTATTAAAGATTTCTCCAAAATTTCAAAGCCCCTTACTAATCTTCTTCAAAAAGATGTACCTTTCATTTTTGATGATGATTGTAAGGAAGCTTTTGAAACCTTGAAGAAAGCTTTAACAACTACTCCTATAGTCCAACCACCTGATTGGAGTTTACCTTTTGAAATCATGTGTGATGCTAGTGATTTTGTTGTGGGTGCTGTCCTTGGACAATGTGTTGACAAGAAGCTGAATGTTATTCATTATGCTAGAAAGACTCTAGATGCTGCTCAAAAGAATTATGCTACTAATGAAAAAGAGTTCTTAGCTGTAATCTTTGCTTGTGATAAGTTTAGACCTTATATTGTTTATTCTAAGGTTACTATTCATACTGACCATGCAGCTATTAAGTACCTTATGACAAAGAAGGACACTAAGCCTAGGATTATAAGGTGGGTGTTGCTTTGCAAGAGTTTGATCTGCATATTGTGGATAGGAAAGGTGCTGATAATCCTATTGCTGATAATTTATCTCGATTGGAAAACATTTCTTTTGACCCTTTGCCTGTTAATGATAATTTTCCAAATGAGCAGTTAGCAGCAATAAGGGTAAGTCCACATGAGAATCCTTGGTATGCTGATTATGCTAACTTTATTGTTTCCAAGTATTTGCCTCCAACCTTTACAGCCCAGCAAAGAAGGAAATTCTTCTATGATTTAAGGCATTACTTTTGGGATGACCCACACCTATATAAGGAAGGAGTAGATGGCATTATGAGAAGATGTGTTCCAGAATTTGAACAACAAGAGATATTGAGAAAATGTCATGGAAGTGCTTATGGAGGACATCATGTTGGGGATAGGACTGCACAGAAGGTTTTACAATCTGGATTTTATTGGCCTACTCTTTTTAAAGATGCAATGAATTTTATCTTATCCTGTGATGAATGCCAACGAGTAGGTAACATCTCTAGACGCAATGAAATGCCTATGAATTATTCTCTCGTTATTGAACCTTTTGATTGTTGGGGATTTGACTTTATGGGGCCTTTTCCTCCTTCAAAAGGGTATGCTCATATTCTTGTTGCTGTTGGTTATGTTACAAAGTGGGTAGAAGCCATACCTAAGAGCAGTGCTGATGGTAAGACCTCTTTGGAAATGCTCAAAGATGTCATTTTTCCTAGATTTGGTGTACCTAGATATCTCATGACTGATGGAGGCTCCCATTTTATTCATGGGAGTTTTAGAAAAACTCTCGCTAAGTATGATGTAAACCACAAAATAGCTTCAGCTTATCACCCCCAAACTAGTGGGCAAGTAGAACTTTCCAATAGGGAAATTAAATCTATCTTGCAGACGACTGTCAATAGATCTAGAAAAAATTGGGCTAAAAAGTTGAATGACGCTTTGTGGGCTTATAGTACTACTTATAAAAATCCTATGGGGATGTCTCCTTACAAAATGGTCTATGGGAAAGCTTGTCACTTGCCTTTAGAATTAGAACACAAAGCTTATTGGGCAGTGATAGAGTTGAATAGAGATTTTATACTTGCTGGTGAGAAAAGACTGCTTGATTTAAGTAATCTAGATGAGTGGAGAGGGGAAGCTTACGGAAATGCTAGGCTCTTTAAGGAAAAAGTAAAAAGATGGCATGATAGGAGGATTCTCAAAAGGGAGTTCCATGTTGGTGAGAAAGTTCTTTTGTATAGGTCTCGTCTCAGATTTTTTGCAGGGAAACTACTCTCCAAATGGGAAGGGCCTTTTGTTATCAAGGAAGTGTACTGTTCGGGTGCCATCAAAATCTCTTCTCTGAAAGATGACACAACACAGGTGGTTAATGGTCAAAAACTAAAACATTATATTTCTGGAGATTCTTACAATGAAGAAGTGGATGTCATTCAAATGGTGACTCCAGAAGAATTTATCAAGAACCAAACACCAGAATCTGCAAAGTTCGCTTATGAATAGGTAAAAATGGTGAAAACAGAAGGTTTGCGAATCTCCAATCTTTTTATATTTTTGATGTTTTTAATACATACGGGAAGTTACGAGACGAAACTGAAGAAGAAACGGAGCCGAAGGTGGACAAACCCACCCCAGGCGCGGGCCCAGCCTAGTCGCGCCTGAGGGGGGTGTTCCACCCCCAGACTCCGTCTCCCCTTTGTTTCCGTGTCAAAACCTTCCTTATGTATTGATTCTTCGTAATATATAACCCCCGGGATCCCCCGAGGTTCATGCATCATGTTCTCGTCGTGTTTTCGTTTCAATCTATTTTTGTCAGGAAATCTTCTCAAGTTTAGAGCACCATGTCCTCCGCCAACGACAAAGGCAATAAGCCCGTGGAGATAGATTTGGAACACCACCACCACAGAAGGAGTGAATCGTCATTAGGTTTGGCATCCCCTTGGCTTGTTCCAAGCTTGGGGGAGTGTCGCGGTATCACCACCATTATATTTCATATTTTACCTTTTTAGTAGATTTATATCTGTGGTAGAGAAGTTATCTTATAGTTTGGTTTGCATGTGGAAGTATCTCTCCTTTGGTTGATTATCTATGTATCCCTTGGTGTGAGTGCCTTTATTGGAATATTAATGAGAAGTCTCATCTTTTGCTTTTGCACTTCTTATTTTTAGTTTGCAATATCTATTATATGATGGATCTTGTTGTTCAGTATTGGCACTACTTTGGGATCATCAAGAGGATATAAATTGGTTTTGGCAAACTGAGTTCTGGTCAGTGGCATTAATTTGAAAGAAAAAGAAAGAAAGAAAAAGCTTACAGGTATTTTGTATCATTTGTTTTCTTTCTTGTTGGCTCATAAGTTTAGTATTCTTTACTTAAGATCTTTTGTGTCTTCAAGGAAAGATTGCATGTTTGGCTTTATCACTTGTATGTTTGTTTGTTTCTTTCAACTCTCTTGCTTGCTACCCAGCCTTGCTAGCCAAAAACCTGTTTTGAGATGGTATACTTCTCATGTTTCCCAAACCCTTTGAACCAAAAACCTTTGCCACTTGTGTTCACCATATCTACCTAGTAGCTATTGCTATTCCTAGAAAATTCTCAAGCTTCATCTACCTTTTGAATTAAAAAGTATTTTTTCATGTGAAAACTAGTTAGTAAAGCTCTCACGAACTTGATGGCACACTTATTTACTTGCCCCTAATAAACTTGAACCATTGTGGACATCGAAGTTGTATATGCTTGCATCTATACATTGGGATTAGCAGAACCGTGCTGTCACGGGGAACGTTTTCAACACTGCACTTGTACCTTGTCGTACATAGTTGATATCGTGCTCTTTTGTCTATGGATGTTAACGGTGTGAAATAAAGAGGGAACTTGTAAGTCCATGGAGTCTGTATTCTGTGTTAGAGAAACGCCTGGGCCGCTAGCCTAAGCCATGCTTAATCATGGTGGAAACTTGCAACATCACCATAGTGAGTCATCTATGAAGCATCCTCAATAAAAAGCTATATGCATAGTAAATAAAAAGATTGTTGAGATGCTCATTGTCTTCTTGCCTTGTCATTTTGGTTATGGGAAAGCTCATGTACCGTGTGCAAGGGGTACCCCGTTGGCGGTTCTCAATGATATGCAAATACTTACAATGACAAGAACTTACCTGGATCCAAAGTTGAGTATGCATGAGGAGTGGCCCTCATATTCAAGAGACATGAGATTGCCAACTTATATTTTGTCAAGCATATACTACATCTTTGTTCACTTTAACCTTAACCATCTCAAGATTCTTATGATAGGGGCAATGAGGGCTCAAAGCTAGTAAGTACCATAATATTTTGGAAGCTCTTTATGACTTGTAATCCCTACTACCCTTTATAAAGGGACCTTTCTCTAGTTACCAGTTGAGTCAGTAAACCTACTTCCTCTCTATCTCCAGCAAGCTTTTGAGTTGTTGTGTTTCAAGCATTCATATGGTGATTTATTCAATCATGTTCTTTATCTTCCTTGTTTGCACAAAACTGTTATCTATTGAGTATTACTTTGAAAGCCTTCACTTGTGAAAAACCATTTTGAGCAAAGAGTGCTCCTGTTTTGAAACTTCTAAAAAAAGCTTTTGTGAAACTGTTTATCAGGTGTTCTTTGACCAAGAACTAGTTTGCCAATTCCAATTATGATTTATCTTTATGTATCTCTATTGTGACTGATGTGCTTGGTTGCAAGCAAAGTTATATAATGGTGAGTTGCTTTCTTCTATGAGTTGTGCAATGGTAAGTGTGATGCTTCTTGTTTGTATTCTTTTATCGACACTTCACTCCATAAACCTGTGGACATGTTTACTAAGCTCAATATTTGCTTGGGGACAAGCGAAGTCTAAGCTTGGGGGAGTTGATATGCCCAATTTGCATCACCTTTCTATATCATAATGTACCTCTATTCATTGATATTTGTCTTATTATGAGGTATTACTTATGGCTTTTCATCTGTTTATGCATGTTGGATGATTCCTGGAGGATGGAATGCCGGAGTCTGGATTCTGATGGAAAAGACGGTGTTTCGGTGCAATTTTGCGAAGATCAGAAAAATACCAGAAAAATATGGAAACATATTATTTTACCGGAAGACGAAGGAAGCCAGAAGGAGAAGCGAAGGGGAGCCTTAGGGGGGCCCACACCCCCCTAGGCACGGGCCCACCTGACCCCGCTCCTAGGGTGGGTTTGGACCACCTGTTCGGCCTCCGACTCTGCCCCTTCGCCTATATCTTCCCTACGGAACCCTAACACCAGTGCGCGGCCACAGATAGACTTTCGCCGCCTCTAGTAGGCAGAAAACACCGAGAGAGAAAGATCTCTCCGGCAGACAGATTTCTGCCGGGGGAATTCCTTCCCAGAGAGGGGAGATCATCGCCATCAACACCGTCATCAAGCTAGGCTTCATCGGGATCATCATCATCATCCACATCAGTATCTCCACCAGCATTATCATCACCACTACGTCCCGCTATAACAATTGCGTTGGATATTGCTTAGTTCATTAGGTGAAACTTTCTCGGTGTTAATTACTATTGTAGTTAATGCTTGTGAGTGGAACCATTGGATTATTGTTTATGTTCAGATTGTTATCCATTACCATATGATCTTTGATCTTGATCCATATGATGTCTTGTGAGTAGTTCATT
Source organism: Avena insularis (assembly GCA_023614405.1). Lineage (NCBI taxonomy): Eukaryota > Viridiplantae > Streptophyta > Magnoliopsida > Poales > Poaceae > Avena > Avena insularis. The sequence goes on from CM042695.1 coordinate 286,191,885, forward strand.
TAGTTCTTGAGGACATGGGAGAAGTCATGTTGTTAATAGTGAATCTGTGATGAGTTATTATTCAATGGTTTAATATTTAAGTTGTGGTGCTATTCTTCTAGTGGTGTCATGTGAACGTCGACTACATGACACTTCACCATTTATGGGCCAAGGGGAATGCATTGTGTATTTGGCTACTAATCGCGGGGTTGCCAGAGTGACAGAAACCTGAACCCCCATTAGGACACCTTTGCATAAGGGAGTGTAGGATCTCAGAGTTTAAGGCTGTGGCTAGATTTATATCTTAATTAATTTCCTATAGTTACGGATGTTTGCTGGGGGTTTAATCACAAGTATGTATTAGTCCTAGGAAGGGAGGTATGTTAGCACAGGTTCACCCACACAACACTTACAAACACCAAAGAAGAGTACTCAACTATTTGCAGCGAAAGCACTTGACAGAATTCCCATGTGTCCTCGAGAATGTTTGGTCCTTATAAGTATTTCCACCGGCTTGTCCTTTGCTAAGAAAGGATTGGGTCACTTGATCCGTTTGTTCGTTACTTCTGTTACTTGCTCTTTGTTTTGTTGCTTTGTCATAAAACCACTAAAAATCTGTTTGCTAAGTATTCACAGGGATTTCCTGCTCCATACCACTATTCAGCACCTTCTTCTCCTCGTTGGGATCGACACTCCTATTTATCGAAAGTACTACGATACACCCCCTATACTTGTGGGTCATCAAGACTATTTTCCGCGCTGTTCGGGAGTGAAGCGCTATTGAAGAGTGGAACTGGTAAGGGAACTTTTACTGTGAGTATTTCCTTTTGTTACTGTTTGTTTATTTGTTTCCAATATGGATAACCCGCTTGGTTTTCTGCTTGGCAAACTACTACCACTGAAAGGGTAGTAGATAAACCACCACCTATTGAGATAGATCCTTTTAAGATACCTACGAGTATTGTTAATCGTGTCATGGATAATTATTATTTTGGGGATGGAACTGTCCATCCTGGTGATCACCTGCTTTATATCCATGAATTATGCGGGTTGTTTAAGTGTGTAGGTATCACAACTAAAAAGGTGAAGGAGAAGTTACTCTCCATATCCTTGAAAGGGAGAGCTGAGGCATGGTATAAATTGCTTAAGAATGGACAATCCATGGAATGAGAGGAGATGGCATCTCTCTTTTACTCTAAATTTTATCCTCCCAGTGAAATCCAAAAGGATAGAAGGCTTATATATAATTTTTTGCCTCTTGATGGAGAGAGTACAACTCAAGCTTAGGGGAGAATGAATTTATTAATGCTTAAATGTCCTATTCATGAACTCCCTAACAATATTATTCTCAATAACTTTTATGCTAGGATTTCTCTTCAGGATAAAGGTTTACTAGATGCTTCTTGTGTTGCATCGTTCACAAGTATGAAGGAAGAAGTTAAATGGGATCTCTTGGACCGTATTCAAGATAACACTGAAGCTTGGGGGAATGACAAAGGAAGGAGGTCAGGTATAAACTACGATTATGAATGTATTAAATCTTTTATGGGAACTGATAACTTTCGTGATATTAGCAATAAGTTTGGCCTTGATCCTCAAGTTCTTTTGGAATGTTTTAATGCTTTTGCCTCTTATATTGAGATACCCAAGAAAGAGTGGGACAAGTACCATGCTCCTTATAAAGACATTGTTACCCACGTTCCTGACAGTACAGAGGTTTGTACTGTTGATCCAATTTTGCCTGAACCTTATGTGGAGAAGATCCCTTTTCCCTCCAAGGTGAGGGAACACTCTATTTTGGCTAATGTAGTTAGAAAAAGCGCAAATAAAATTGTAGGTTCCAATGAGCTTATTGATATCGAGCCTATGGTAGCTATTGTGAAAGATCTTCTCACTAGAAATATAGAGGATGAGTACATTGTATTTTGTGAGGATGCTACTAATATTATTTCTCATCCTAAGAAAGTTAGAACAGCTAGTGTTCCCGTGCTCTTTGTTAAAATTGGTGATCATTGCTATTATGGTTTATGTGATATTGGTGCTAGTTCTAGTGCTATTCATTATGAGCTTTACAGGGAAATTATGCATGAGATTGGTCCTTGTGAGATTGAAGACATTGATGTGGTTATTCACCTTGCCATTAGAGAGCAAGTTTGCCCCATTGGTATTGTAAGAGATGTGGAGGTCCTTTGTGGTAAGATTAAATATCCTGCTGATTTTCTAGTAATTAGTAAAGAAGCTACTAAAACCTATCCTATCATCTTTGGTAGACCCTTCCTTAATAATTGTGGGGCCATCATAGATTGTAGGAAGGAAAAAGTTTTGACTAAGTTTGCTGGAGAACCTTATGAGTTTAATTTTTCCAAATTTGCCAAAACTCCTTATGAAAATGAATTACCTGATGAGGATTTCAAGGTTGAACAACTGTCTGCTATTTCTCTTGCTCCTAACAATGCTTTGCAGCAGTTCATGGAAGATCGTGAAAGTGATGCCTTTATGAAGGAAAGAAATGAGATTGATGAGGTTTTCCTTCGTCAGCCCGAGTTACTTAAGCATAATTTACCTATGGAAGATTTGGGTACCACACTACCACCCAAAGGGGATCCTGTTTTCGAATTAAAACCTTTACCTGATGATCTTAAATATGTTTATCTTGATGATAAGAAGATATATCCTATTATTATTAGTTCTAAACTTTCAGGGAAGGAAGAAAAAAGGCTATTGGAGGTATTGAAGAAGCACCGAGGAGCTATGGGTTATAATCTTGATGATTTAAAAGGATTTTCTCCCACTATATGTCAGCATGCTATTAATATTGAGCCCGATGCGAAACCAGTTGTTGAGCACCAGCGCCGTCTAAATCCTAAAATGAAGGAAGTGGTAAGAAATGAGGTATTAAAACTCCTTGATGGTGGTATTTTTTATCCTATTGCTGATAGTCAATGGGTTAGCCCTGTTCATTGTGTTTCCAAGAAAGGGGGAATTACTGTTGTGCCTAATGAGGATAATGAGCATATACCCTAGAGAGTAGTGGTTGGGTATAGAATGTGCATTCATTTTAGAAAGATTAATAAAGTTACTAAGAAAGATCATTATCCCTTGCCCTTTATTGATCAAATGCTTGAAAGACTGTCCAAAAAGACTCACTTTTGCTTTCTTGATGGTTATTCTAGGTTTTCTCAAATCACTGTGAAAGCACAGGACCAGGAGAAAACCACTTCCACTTGTCCTTATGGTGCTTATGCTTATAGGCATATGCCTTTTGGTTTATGTAATACTCCTGCTACCTTTCAGAGATGTATGTCTGCTATCTTTCATGGTTTTTGTGAAGAAATTGTAGAGGTTTTCATGGACGATTTTTCCGTCTATGGAACTTCTTATGATAACTGTTTGCACAACCTTGATAAAGTTTTGCAGAGATGTGAGGAAACCAACCTTGTTCTAAACTGGGAGAACTGTCATTTCATGGTCAATGAAGGGATTTTTCTTGGAGACAAGATCTTTGAAAGAGGCATTGAAGTTGATAGAGCCAAAATTGAAGCAATTGAGAAGATGCCTTGCCCTAGAGATATCAAAGGTATTCGTAGTATCCTAGGTCATGCTGGTTTCTATAGGAGGTTTATTAAAGATTTCTCCAAAATTTGAAAGCCCCTTACTAATCTTCTTCAAAAAGATGTACCTTTCGTTTTTGATGATGATTGTAAGGAAGCTTTTGAAACCTTGAAGAAAGCTTTAACAACCACTCCTATAGTCCAACCACCTGATTGGAGTTTACCTTTTGAAATCATGTGTGATGCTAGTGATTTTGCTGTGGGTGCTGTCCTTGGACAATGTGTTGACAAGAAGCTGAATGTTATTCATTATGCTAGAAAGACTAGATGCTGCTCAAAAGAATTATGCTACTACTGAAAAAGAGTTCTTAGCTATAATCTTTGCTTGTGATAAGTTTAGACCTTATATTGTTGATTCTAAGGTTACTATTCATACTGACCATGCAGCTATAAAGTACCTTATGACAAAGAAGGACACTGAGCCTAGCCTTATAAGGTGGGTGTTGCTTTGCAAGAGTTTGATCTGCATATTGTGGATAGGAAAGGTGCTGATAATCCTATTGCTGATAATTTATCTCGATTGGAAAACATTTCTTTTGACCCTTTGCATGTTAATGATAATTTTCCAAATGAGCAGTTAGCAGCAATAAGGGTAAGTCCACATGAGAATCCTTGGTATGCTGATTATGCTAACTTTATTGTTTCCAAGTATTTGCCTCCAACCTTTACAGCCCAGCAAAGAAGGAAATTCTTCTATGATCTAAGGCATTACTTTTGGGATGACCCACACCTATATAAGGAAGGAGTAGATGGCATTATGAGAAGATGTGTTCCAGAATTTGAACAACAAGAGATATTGAGAAAATGTCATGGAAGTGCTTATGGAGGACATCATGTTGGGGATAGGATTGCACAGAAGGTTTTACAATCTGGATTTTATTGGCTTACTCTTTTTAAAGATGCAAGGAAGTTTATCTTATCCTGTGATGAATGCCAACGAGTAGGTAACATCTCTAGACGCAATGAAATGCCTATGAATTATTCTCTCGTTATTGAACCTTTTGATTGTAGGGGATTTGACTTTATGGGGCCTTTTCCTCCTTCAAAAGGGTATGCTCATATTCTTGTTGCTGTTGGTTATGTTACAAAGTGGGTAGAAGCCATACGTAAGAGCAGTGCTGATGGTAAGACCTCTTTGAAAATGCTCAAAGATGTCATTTTTCCTAGATTTGGTGTACCTAGATATCTCATGACTGATGGAGGCTCCCATTTTATTCATGGGGGTTTTAGAAAAACTCTCGCTAAGTATGATGTAAACCACAAAATAGCTTCAGCTTATCACCCCCAAACTAGTGGGCAAGTAGAACTTTCCAATAGGGAAATTAAATCTATCTTGCAGACGACTGTCAATAGATCTAGAAAAAAATGGGCTAAAAAGTTGAATGACGCTTTGTGGGCTTATAGAACTACTTATAAAAATCCTATGGGGATGTCTCCTTACAAAATGGTGTATGGGAAAGCTTGTCACTTGCCTTTAGAATTAGAACACAAAGCTTATTGGGCAGTGATAGAGTTGAATAGAGATTTTATACTTGCTGGTGAGAAAAGACTGCTTGATTTAAGTAATCTAGATGAGTGGAGAGGGGAAGCTTACGGAAATGCTAGGCTCTTTAAGGAAAAATTAAAAAGATGGCATGATAGGAGGATTCTCAAAAGGGAGTTCCATGTTGGTGAGAAAGTTCTTTTGTATAGGTCTCGTCTCAGATTTTTTGCAGGGAAACTACTCTCCAAATGGGAAGGGCCTTTTGTTATCAAGGAAGTGTACTGTTCGGGTGCCATCAAAATCTCTTCTCTGAAAGATGACACAACACAGGTGGTTAATGGTCAAAAACTAAAACATTATATTTCTGGAGATTCTTACAATGAAGAAGTGGATGTCATTCAAATGGTGACTCCAGAAGAATTTATCAAGAACCAAACACCAGAATCTGCAAAGTTCGCTTATGAATAGGTAAAAATGGTGAAAACAGAAGGTTTGCGAATCTCCAATCTTTTTATATTTTTGATGTTTTTAATACATACGGGAAGTTACGAGACGAAACTGAAGAAGAAACGGAGCCGAAGGTGGACAAACCCACCGGTAGCGGGCCCGGCCTAGTCGGCGCTGAGGGGTGTTCCACCCTGCATCTCCTCCCTTTGTTTCCGTGTCAAAACCTTCCTTATGTATTGATTCTTCGTAATATATAACCCCCGGGATCCCCCGAGGTTCATGCATCATGTTCTCGTCGTGTTTTCGTTTCAATCTGTTTCTGTCAGGAAATCTTCTCAAGTTTAGAGCACCATGTCCTCCGCCAACGACAAAGGCAATAAGCCCGTGGAGATAGATTTGGAACACCACCACCACAGAAGGAGTGAATCGTCATTAGGTTTGGCATCCCCTTGGCTTGTTCCAAGCTTGGGGGAGTGTCGCGGTATCACCACCATTATATTTCATATTTTACCTTTTTAGTAGATTTATATCTGTGGTAGAGAAGTTATCTTATAGTTTGGTTTGCATGTGGAAGTATCTCTCCTTTGGTTGATTATCTATGTATCCCTTGGTGTGAGTGCCTTTATTGGAATATTAATGAGAAGTCTCATCTTTTGCTTTTGCACTTCTTATTTTTAGTTTGCAATATCTATTATATGATGGATCTTGTTGTTCAGTATTGGCACTACTTTGGGATCATCAAGAGGATATAAATTGGTTTTGGCAAACTGAGTTCTGGTCAGTGGCATTAATTTGAAAGAAAAAGAAAGAAAGAAAAAGCTTACAGGTATTTTGTATCATTTGTTTTCTTTCTTGTTGGCTCATAAGTTTAGTATTCTTTACTTAAGATCTTTTGTGTCTTCAAGGAAAGATTGCATGTTTGGCTTTATCACTTGTATGTTTGTTTGTTTCTTTCAACTCTCTTGCTTGCTACCCAGCCTTGCTAGCCAAAAACCTGTTTTGAGATGGTATACTTCTCATGTTTCCCAAACCCTTTGAACCAAAAACCTTTGCCACTTGTGTTCACCATATCTACCTAGTAGCTATTGCTATTCCTAGAAAATTCTCAAGCTTCATCTACCTTTTGAATTAAAAAGTATTTTTTCATGTGAAAACTAGTTAGTAAAGCTCTCACGAACTTGATGGCACACTTATTTACTTGCCCCTAATAAACTTGAACCATTGTGGACATCGAAGTTGTATATGCTTGCATCTATACATTGGGATTAGCAGAACCGTGCTGTCACGGGGAACGTTTTCAACACTGCACTTGTACCTTGTCGTACATAGTTGATATCGTGCTCTTTTGTCTATGGATGTTAACGGTGTGAAATAAAGAGGGAACTTGTAAGTCCATGGAGTCTGTATTCTGTGTTAGAGAAACGCCTGGGCCGCTAGCCTAAGCCATGCTTAATCATGGTGGAAACTTGCAACATCACCATAGTGAGTCATCTATGAAGCATCCTCAATAAAAAGCTATATGCATAGTAAATAAAAAGATTGCTGAGATGCTCATTGTCTTCTTGCCTTGTCATTTTGGTTATGGGAAAGCTCATGTACCGTGTGCAAGGGGTACCCCGTTGGCGGTTCTCAATGATATGCAAATACTTACAATGACAAGAACTTACCTGGATCCAAAGTTGAGTATGCATGAGGAGTGGCCCTCATATTCAAGAGACATGAGATTGCCAACGTATATTTTGTCAAGCATATACTCCATCTTTGTTCACTTTAACCTTAACCATCTCAAGATTCTTATGATAGGGGCAATGAGGGCTCAAAGCTAGTAAGTACCATAATATTTTGGAAGCTCTTTATGACTTGTAATCCCTGCTACCCTCTATAAAGGGACCTTTCTCTAGTTACCAGTTGAGTTAGTAAACCTACTTCCTCTCTATCTCCAGCAAGCTTTTGAGTTGTTGTGTTTCAAGCATTCATATGGTGATTTATTCAATCATGTTCTTTATCTTCCTTGTTTGCACAAAACTCTTATCTATTGAGTATTACTTTGAAAGCCTTCACTTGTGAAAAACCATTTTGAGCAAAGAGTGCTCCTGTTTTGAAACTTCTACAAAAAGCTTCTGTGAAACTGTTTATCAGGTGTTCTTTGACCAAGAACAAGTTTGCCAATTCCAATTATGATTTATATTTATGTATATCTATTGTGACTGATGTGCTTGGTTGCAAGCAAAGTTACATAATGGTGAGTTGCTTTCTTCTATGAGTTGTGCAATGGTAAGTGTGATGCTTCTTGTTCGTATTCTTTTATCGACACTTCACTCCATAAACCCGTGGACATGTTTACTAAGCTCAGTATTTGCTTGGGGGCAAGCGAAGTCTAAGCTTGGGGGAGTTGATACGCCCAATTTGCATCACCTTTCTATATCATAATGTACCTCTATTCATTGATATTTGTCTTATTATGAGGTATTACTTATGGCTTTTCATCTGTTTATGCATGTTGGATGATTCCTGGAAGATGGAATGCCGGAGTCTGGATTCTGATGGAAAAGATGGTGTTTCGGTGCAATTTCGCGAAGATCAGAAAAATACCAGAAAAATATGGAAACATATTATTTTACCGGAAGACGAAGGAAGCCAGAAGGAGGAGCGAAGGGGGGCCCACACCCCTAGGCACGGGCCCACCTGACCCCGCGCCTAGGGTGGGTTTGGCCCACCTGTTCGGCCTCCGACTCTGCCCCTTCGCCTATATCTTCCCTACGGAACCCTAACACTAGGGGCGCGACCACAGATAGACTCCCGTCGCCTCTAGGAGGCGGAAAACACCGAGAGAGAAAGATCTCTCGGCAGACAGATTTCTGCCGGGGGAATTCCTTCCCGGAGAGGGGAGAATGTCGCCATCAACACCGTCATCAAGCTAGGCTTCCTCGGGATCATCATCATCATCATCCACATCAGTATCTCCACCAGCACCATCATCACCACTACGTCCTGCTGTAACAGTTGCGTTGGATATTGCTTAGTTCATTAGGGGAAACTTTCCCGGTGTTAATTACTATTGTAGTTAATGCTTGTGAGTGGAACCATTGGATTATTGTTTATGTTCAGAATGTTATCCATTACCATATCATCTTTGATCTTGATCCATATGATGTCTTGTGAGTAGTTCGTTTAATTCTTGAGGACATGGGAGAAGTCATGTTGTTAGTAATGAATCTGTGATGAGTTATTATTCAATAGTTTAGTATTTAAGTTGTGGTGCTATTCTTCTAATGGTGTCGTGTGAACGTCGACTACATGACACTTCACCATTTATGGGCCTAGGGGAATGCATTGTATATTTGGCTACTAATCTCGGGTTTGCCGGACTGACAGAAACCTGAACCCCCGTTAGGACACCTTTGCACAAGGGACTGTAGGATCTCAGAGTTTAAGGTTGTGGTTAGATTTATATCTTAATTACTTTCCTGTAGTTACGGATGTTTACAGGGGGTTTAATCACAAGTATGTATTAGTCCTAGGAAGGGCGGTATGTTAGCATAGGTTCACCCACACAACACTTACAAACACCAAAGAAGAGTACTCAACTATTTGTAGCGAAAGCACTTGACAGAATTCCAATGTGTCCTCGAGAATGTTTGGTCCTTATAAGTATTTCCACCGGCTTGTCCTTTGCTAAGAATGGATTGGGCCACTTGCTCCATTTATTCGTTACTTCTAGTACTTGCTCTTTGTTTTGTTGCTTTGTCAGAAAACCACTAAAAATCCGTTTGCTAAGTATTCACAGGGATTTCCTGCTCCATACCACTGTTCAACACTTTCTTATCCTCGTTGGGATCGACACTCCTATTTATCTAAAGTAATACGATACACCCCCTATACTTGTGGGTCATCACCCTTCTTCTCCAAGGGCAGGCTACAACTTCTACTCTCTCTCTCCTCCATTGTTGATGAGCTTCAACTTCCTAGTTCTCCCTCCCTAGCCACTATAACTTGATGTCCTTTGGGGAATCAAGGGAGGAGACCTGGACCTATCTTTCCACCAAGGGAATTTGTGTTTCCCCACCATTTGTGTATTTTTTTGTTGCCCTAGGGTTTGAGGAAACCCTAACTTGAAGAAGTCGCCCTCCATAGATCATCCTCGTGTGTAAGAGCTTCGGGGTAGTCTTGGTAGCCTCCAATTCAGTCATGGAGACATTCACCAAGGATTTGTACAAGGTTTCGATCACCACATTGAAGGCCACCATATAGTGGATCATGTGCTTGTCGTGAGGCATGTGCACGGGAGAATAGGGTGAGACCTTTCATGGAGCTAGTGTTCTTAGTACCGCCCACCTCTCCAACGGAGACGTACTTCCCCTCGAAAGGAAGGAACTTCGGGATAACATCTCCGTGTCAACTCTTGGTGACTTCTATCCTTTTCTCCTTATTGTTATTGTTGCTTGTTTGCTTGTTGATACGTCGTAAACGTATCTATAATTTTTGATGCTCCATGCTTGTTTTATATCAACTATCTTATGTTTTGTCTACACTTTGAGGTATTTTTATACATTTTCTGGAACTAACCTATTGACAAGATGTCGCAGTTCTAGTTGCCTATTTTATGCTGTTTTTGGTTTCAGAAAAGCTAGTAAGGAAATATTCTCGGAATTGGACGGGACAAAAGCCAAAGTCAATATTTTACCAGAAGGAACACATAGTCCGGAGGGCAACCGGAGTGGGGCCAGAAGGCGGCCACACCATAGGGTGGCACAGCCAGGAGGCACGCCAGCCCTAGGTGTGGGCCCCTCGGGCGCCCACCGACCTTGCCCCTTCGCCTATAAAAGCACCCCGATGCAGAAACCCTAAGTACCCGATCAAATCTCCACGAAATAGTCTGTAGCTGCCACCACCATCGTCCCTAGATCAGGGGGTCTGAAGCTCTTCCCGGCACCCTGTCGGAGGGGAGAGATCATCCTAGAGGCCTTCTTCATCACCATGCCAGCCTCCGGAGTGATGCGTGAGTAGTTCACCCTTGGACTATGGGTCCATACAGTAGTTAGATGGTTGTTTCTCCTCCTTTGTGCTATCATGTTTAGATCTTGTGAGCTCTGTTCATGATCAAGATCATCTATTTGTAATAATACATGTTGTGTTTGCGGGGATCCGATGGATATTGAGATACTATGTCAGATTGATTATTGATTCTATCATGTTTATGTTATTTATGATCTTGCATGATCTCCGTTGTTCGTAGATGCTTTGGCCAAGTAGATGTTTGCAACTCCAAGAGCGAGTATTTATGCTCGATAGTAGGTTCATGCCTCTAGTAATATGGGGAAGTGACAGAAATCTCTAAGGTTGTAGATGTGTTGTTGCTACTAGGGAGAAAACAACAATCCTTTGTCCAAGGGCAATTGTATTGTTTACTTTACACACATTGCTAAATGCAATTATCTGTCGCTTGCAACTTAATACTGGAAGGGGTTCGGATGATAACCTGAAGTTGGATTATTAGTCATGGATGCAGTTGGATTATGGTCTATGTATTATGTTGTAATGCCCAAACAAATCTCGTAGGAGTCAAGATGTCTAGTATATGCATTGTTATGCTTTCTCAATCTGTCAATTGCCCTGCTGTAATTTGTTCACCCAACATGCTATTTATCTTATGGAGAACACCTCTAGTGAACTGTGGACCCCAGTGTATTCCTTTATCATTTATATACCATCTACTGTTTACCGTTTACTATTTACTTTCTACAAGGAAATCACTATCTTCCACACTATAAGTTTAATCCTTTGTTTTCAGCAAACCGGTGAGATTGACAACCTCACTGTAAGTTGGGGCAAAGTATTGTGGTTGTGTTGTGAAGGTCCAAGTTGTTAGCAACACCTTGGAGTTGTTTCCTTACTCCTACTGGTTCGATAACCTTGGTTTCATAACTGAGGGAAACTTGCTTCTGTGCTCATCATACCTTCCTCTTGGGGTTCCCAATGAGATCTACATATCTGAGCCATCAAGCACTTTTCTGGCACCGTTTCCGGGAAGATAAGGACAACTTCAATCTCTTCCTCCTCGTCAATCACTTTTCTGGGAGAAAGAATATTCTTGCAAGGGGAGTCTCCCATAACCAATCTCTTTACTTTGTTTTTGTTTTGCTTTGTTTCTTTAGTTTTGTTTGGTTTGCTTCTGTTTATCAAAAACACACGAAAAAAGAAAATTAGGTCCTACTATAGTTGTTATTTTTGTTGGTCTGTTATTGTCTTTCTTTATCATTCTTTCTATCCATGGTTGATTTCTTTGAAACTAGATCTTATTGGCAAGGTGGGTTTACGAAAGAACAAAAATATTATTATGAGGAACATCGCTTGTCACAAAAAGGGAAACACTTACGGGAACAAATTAATAAATTGCATACTATTGCTAGAAACGTGTGCTCTACTTATAATGTTACTTATTGCTTTGATAAATCTTGTTGCTGTAGGAGGTATAAACACCTCCCTTTTCAATGTGAGTATAATGATAATGTTACCATATCTTGTTATGTTAAGGTAAATTATGAATTTTATAATGTGGAACAAATTGAAGAATTTATTGCTTGGAAGGGTGCATTCTAACTTGCTAATTTGCTTGAAAATACTAATGATCCACCTTATAAATATGAGGTTTATGATATACTTAAATTTTGCTTTGATAATTACAAGAAAGAAAATGGCTATATTCTTGAATATTTTAATAGATGATTTCCACCAACAAAAGAGACTAATGCCTTGTAGGAGCCTATGGAAGAAGATATTACTAAAACTGGAAGCTCATTTGATGAAAAAGAGGAGGAGAGTGATGAACAAAAGGAGGAAGAATGGATTAGCTACCCATGCCTACCTTCTAATGAGAGTAACTCTTTATCCCTTACATTATTTGATTGTCCCCCATGCTTACCAAAGGAGGATGAATGTTATGTTCCTATGGATTCTTTTGAAGTATCTACTATGGGTAAAACTTGTGATAATAATTATGTTGTTATATATGATAATCCTTTATTTGTGCCTAACTTCGAAATGCATGGTACTAAAGAGTTTTGCTTAGAAAATGTTTATGATAAAGCCCTAGATGATGGTCCTATATTGGTTGATAATATTAATTGTACTATTATTAAAAATGAGATTGGAGGGGTTTTAACTTTATCTTGGAACCCCATACTGATACGCCCAATTTGCATTACCATTCTATATCATAATTTACCTCTATTCATTGATATTTGTCTTATTATGAGGTATTACTTATGGCTTTTCATATGTTTATGCATGTTGGATGATTCTTGGAGGATAGACTACCAGAGTCTGGATTCTGATGGAAAATAAAGCGTTTCGGTGCAATTTCGCGAAGATCAGAAAAATACCAGAAAACTATGGAAACATATTTTACCAGAAGACAAGAGAAGCCAGAAGGAGGCCCACACCCCCTAGGCACGGGCCCACCTGACCCTGCGCCTAGGGCAGGTGTGGCCCACCTGCCCGGCCTCCGACTCCGCCCCTTCGCCTATAACTTCCCTACGGAACCCTAAGCCTAAGGGAGCGACCACAGATAGATTTCCGCCGCCTCTGGGGGGCGGAAAACACCGAGAGAGAAAGATCTCTCCGGCAGACAGATTTCTGCTGGGGAAATTCCTTCCCAGAGAGGGGAGATCGTCGCCATCAACACCGTCATCAAGCTAGGCTTCATCGGGATCATCATCACCATCATCCACACCATCATCTCCACCAGCACCATCATCACCACTCCATCCCAATGTAACAATTGTGTTGGATATTGCTTTAGTTCTTAGGGGAAACTTTCCCGGTGTCGATTACTATTGTAGTTGATGCTTGTGAGTGGAACCATTTGATTATTGTTTATGTTCAGATTGTTATCCATTACCATATCATCTTTGATCTTGATCCATATGATGTCTTGTGAGTAGTTAGTTGTGTTCTTGAGGACATGGGAGAAGTCATGTTGTTACTAGTGAATCTGTGATGAGTTATTATTCAATGGTTTAGTATTTAAGTTGTGGTGCTATTCTTCTAGTGGTGTCATGTGAACGTCGACTACATGATACTTCACCATTTATGGGCCTAGGGGAATGCATTGTGTATTTGGCTACTAATCGTGGGGTTGCTGGAGTGACAGAAACCTGAACCCCCGTTAGGACACCTTTGCACAAGGGAGTGTAGGATCTTAGAGTTTAAGGCTATGGTTAGATTTATATCTTAATTACTTTCCTGTAGTTATGGATGTTTGCAGGGGGTTTAATCACAAGTATGTATTAGTCCTAGGAAGGGAGGTATGTTAGCACAGGTTCACCCACACAACACTTACAAACACCAAAGAAGTGTACTCAACTATTTGCAGCGAAAGCACTCGAGAACGTTTGGTCCTTATAAGTATTTCCACCGGCTTGTCCTTTGCTAAGAAAGGATTGGGTCACTTGATCCGTTTGTTCGTTACTTCTGTTACTTGCTCTTTGTTTTGTTGCTTTGTTAGAAAACCACTAAAAATCTGTTTGCTAATTATTCACAGGGATTTCCTGCTCCCTACCACTGTTCAACACCTTTTTCTCCTTGTTGGGATCGACACTCCTATTTATCGGAAGTACTACGATACACCCCCTATACTTGTGGGTCATCAAGACTATTTTCTGGCGCCGTTGCCGGGGAGTGAAGCGCTATTGAAGAGTGGAACTGGTAAAGTAAACTTTTACTATGAGTATTACTTTTGTTACTGCTTGTTACTTTGTTTCCAATATGGATAACCCACTTGGTTTTTTGTTTGGGAAAACTACTACCACTGCTAGGGTAGTAGATGAACCACCTCCTGTTGAGATAAATCCTTTTAAGATACCTACAAGTATTGTTAATCGTGTTATGGATAATTATTATTTTTGGGATGGAACTGTCCATCCTGGTGATCACTTGTTTTTTATCCATGAATTATGCGGGTTGTTTAAGTGTGCAGGTATCACAACTGAACAGGTGAATAAGAAGTTACTCTCCATATCCTTGAAAGGGAGAGCTGAAGAATGGTATAAGCTGCTGAAGAATGGATAATCCATGGAATGGGAGGAGATGGCATCTCTCTTTTACTCTAAATTTTATCCTCCTAGTGAGATTCATAAGGATAGAAATCGTATATATAACTTTTGGCCTCTTGATGGAGAAAGTACAGCTCAAGCTTGGGGGAGATTGAAGTTACTAATGCTTAAATGTCCTATTCATGAACTCCCTAACAATATTATTCTCAATACTTTTTATGCTAGGCTTTCTCTTCATGATAAAGATTTACTAGATGCTTCTTGTGTTGGATCATTCACACGTATGAAGGAAGAATCTAAATGGGATCTCTTAAACCGTATTCAAGATAACACTGAGGCTTGGGAGAATAAAAAGGAAGAAAGTCAGGTATAAACTATGATTATGAATGCATTAAATCTTTTCTGGGAACTGATGACTTCCGTGATATTAGTAATGAGTTTGGTCTTGATCCTCAAGTTCTTGCAAAATGTTTTAATGCCTTTGCCTCTTATATTTAAATTCCCTAGAAAGAGTGGGACAAGTACCATGCTCCTTATAAAGACATTGTTACCCATGTTCCTGCCAGCGTAGAAGTTTGTACTGTTGATCCTATTTTGCGTGAACCTTATGTTGAGAAAATCCCTTTTCCCTCCAAGGGAAGGGAGCATTCTATTATGGCTAATGTGGTTAGCAAAAGTGCAAACAAAACTGTAGGGTCCGATGAACTTATTGATATTGAGAATATGGTAGCTATTTGTGAAAGATCTTGTCACTAGAAATATAGAGGATGAGCATATTGTCTTCTATGAAGATGCTACTAATATTGTTTATCATCCTAAGAAGGTTAGAAAAGCTAGTGTCCCCGTGCTTTCTGTTAAAATTGGTAGTCATAGCTATTATGGTTTATGTGATATTGGTGCTAGTTCTAGTGCTATTCCTTATGAGATTTATAGGGAAATTATGCATGAGATTGGTCCTTGTGAGCTTGAGGACATTGATGTGGTTATTCACCTTGCTAATAGAGAGCAAGTTTGCAACATTGGCATTGTAATAGATGTGGAGGTCCTTTGTGGTAAGATTAAATATCCTGCTGATTTTCTAGTACTTGGTAAAGAAGCTAGTAAAACCTATCCTATTATATTTGGTAGACCCTTTCTGAATACTTGTGGGGCATTCATAGATTGTAGGAAGGAAAAGTTTTGACTAAGTTTGCTGGAGAGTCTTATGAGTTTAATTTTTCCAAAATTGCCAAAACTCCTTATGAAAATGAACTGCCTGATGAGGATTTCAGGGTTGAACAACTTTCTGCTATTTCTCTTGCTCCTAACAATGCCTTGCAACAGTTTATGGAAGATCAGGAAAGTGATGTCTTGATGAAGGAAAGAAATGAGATTGACGAGGTTTTCCTTCGTCAGCCGAAACAGCTTAAGCATAATCTACCAGTGGAAGATTTGGGTACTACACTACCACCTAAAGGGGACCCTGTTTTCGAATTAAAACCTTTACCTGATGATCTTAAATTTGATTATCTTGATGATAAGAAAGTTTATCTTGTTATTATTAGTTCTAAACTTTTAGGAAAGGAAGAAGGGAGGTTATTGGAGATATTGAAGAAACACCGAGGAGCTATGGGCTATACTCTTGATGATTTAAAGGGGATTTCTCCTACTATATGTCAGTATGCTATTAATATAGAGCCTGATGCAAAACCAGTCGTTGAGCTCCAACATCGTCTAAATCCTAAGATGAAGGATGTGGTAAGAAATGAGGTATTAAAACTCCTTGATGCTGGTATTATTTATCCTATTGCTGATAGTCAATGGGTTAGCCATGTTCATTTTGTTGCGAAGAAAGGGGGAGTAAATGTTGTGCCTAATGAGGATAATGAGCTTATACCCCAAAGAGTAGTGGTTGGGTATAGAATGTGCATTGATTTTATAAAGATTAATAAGGTTACTAAGAAAGATCATTATCCTTTGCCCTTTATTGATCAAATGCTTGAGAGGTTGTCCAAAAAGACTCACTTTTGCTTTCTTGATGGTTATTACGGTTTTTCTCAAATTGCTGTGAAAGCACAGGACCAAGAGAAAACTACTTTCACTTGTCCTTATGGTACTTATGATTATAGGCGTATGCCTTTTGGTTTATGTAATGCTCCTGCTACCTTTCAGAGATGTATGTCTGCTATCTTTCATGGTTTTCGTGAAGAAATTGTGGAGGTTTTCATGGACGATTTTTCTGTCTATGGAACTTATTTTGATAACTGTTTGCACAACCTTGATAAAGTTTTGCAGAGATGTGAAGAAACCAACCTTGTTCTAAACTGGGAGAAATGTCATTTCATGGTCAATGAAGGGATTGTTCTTGGACACAAGATCTCTGAAAGAGGCATTGAAGTTGACAGAGCCAAAATTGAAGCAATTGGGAAGATCCCTTGTCCTAGAGATATCAAAGGTATTCCTAGTATCCTTGGTCATGCTGGTTTCTATAGGAGGTTTATTAAAGATTTCTCCAAAATTTCAAAGCCCCTTACTAATCTTCTTCAAAAAGATGTACCTTTTGTTTTTGATGATGATTGTAAGGAAGCTTTTGAAACTTTGAAGAAAGCTTTCACAACTGCTCCTATTGTCCAACCACCTGATTGGAGTATACCTTTTGAAATCATGTGTGATGCTAGTGATTTTGTCGTGTGTGCTGTCCTTAGACAACATGTTGACAAGAAGCAGAAAGTTATTCATTATGCTAGCAAGACTCTGGATGCTGCTCAAAAGAATTCTGCTACTACTGAAAAAGAGTTCTTAGCTGTAATCTTTGCTTGTGATAAGTTTAGACCTTATATTGTTGATTCTAAGGTTACTATTCATACTGATCATGCTGCTATTAAGTACCTTATGATAAAGAAGGACGCTAAGCCTAGGCTTATAAGGTGGGTGTTTCTTTTGCAAGAGTTGGATCTGCATATTGTGGATAGGAAAGGTGCTGATAATCCTGTTGCTGAAAATTTATCTCGTTTGGAAAACATTTCTTTTGACCCTTTGCATGTTAATGATAGTTTTCCAAATGAGTAGTTAGCTGCAATAAGGGTTAGTCCGCATGAGAGTCCTTGGTATGCTGATTATGCTAACTTTATTGTTTCCAAATATTTGCGTCCAACCTTTACAACTCAGCAAAGAAGGAAATTCTTTTATGATCTAAGGCTTTACTTTTGGGATGACCCACACTTATATAAAGAAGGAGTAGATGGTATTATGCGAAGATGTGTTCTAGAATTTGAACAACAAGAGATATTGAGAAAATTTCATGGCAGTGCTTATGGAGGACATCATGCTGGGGATAGGACCGCACAAAAGGTTTTACAATCTGGATTTTATTGGCCTACCATTTTTAAAGATGCAAGGAGGTTTGTCTTATCATGTGATGAATTCCAATGAGTAGGTAACATCTCTAGACGCAATGAAATGCCTATGAATTATTCTCTGGTTATTGAACCTTTTGATTGTTGGGGATTTGACTTTATGAGGCCTTTTCCTCCTTCAAAAGGGTATACAAATATTCTTCTTGTTGTTGACTATGTTACAAAGTGGGTAGAAGCCATACCTACAAACAGTGTTGATGGTAAGACCTCTTTGAAAATGCTTAAAGATGTCATTTTTCTTAGGTTCGGTGTGCCTAGATATATCATGACTGATGGAGGATCTCATTTTATTCATGGGGTTTTTAAAAAAACTCTCGCTAATTATGATCTAAACCACATAATAGCTTCAGCTTATCACCCCCAAACTAGTGGGCAAGTAAAAGTTTCCAATAGGGAAATTAAATCTATCTTGCAGAAGACTATCAATAGATCTAGAAAAAATTGGGCTAAAAAGTTGAATGACGCTTTGTGGGCTTATAGAACTGCTTATAAAAATCCTATGGGGATGTATCCTTACAAAATGGTCTATGGGTAAGCTTGTCACTTGCCTTTAGAATTAGAATACAAAGCTTATTGGGCAGTGAAAGAGTTGAATGGAGATTTTAGACTTGCTGGTGAGAAAAGACTGCTCGATTTAAGTAATCTAGATGAGTGGAGAGGTGAAGCTTACGAAAATGCTAGGCTCTTTAAGGAAAAATTAAAAAGTAGGCATGATAGAATAATTCTCAAAAGGGAGTTCCATGTTGGTGAGATAGTTCATTTGTATAGGTCTCGTCTCAGATTTTTTGTAGGGAAACTACTCTCCAAATGGGAAGGACCTTTTGTTATCAAGGAAGTGTACCGTTCAGGTGCCATCAAAATTTCTTCTCTGAAGGATGACACAACACAGGTGGTTAATGGTCAAAGACTAAAACATTATATTTCTGGAGATTCTTATAATGAAGATGTGGATGTTATTCAAATGGTGACTCCAGAAGAATTTATCAGAAGCCAAACAGCAGAAACTGCAGAGTTCGTCCTTGAATAGGTAAACATGGTGAAAACAGAAGGTTCGTGAAAGTCCAATTTTTTGTATATTTGATGTTTTTAATACATAAGGAAGACTACGAGACGGAACAGAGGAGGAACCGGAGGCCGGGGTGGCCAAACCCACCCCAGGCGTGGGCCCACCTTGCCCCGCGCTGGAGGGGGTGTGCCACCCTCGAACTCCGTCCCCGCCTCGTTTCTGTGTCAGTACCTTCCTTATGCCTTGAAACTTCGTAATATATAACCCCCTGGGTTCCCCGAGATTCTTGCATCGTGTTCTCGTCGTGTTTTCGTTTCGATCTGTTTCTGTTAGGAAAATTCTCAAATTGGAGCCTCAATGTCTTCCTCTGGATCACCCATGGAGGATTCCTCTACGGACATCCTCAACCCGTACATGTATGAGTTGAGGATTCATACCAAAGAGGTGATCCTCAAAGAGGGGAAGGTACAGATGAAAGAAGTTCAAGGCTCTAAAGGAGAAGGCAGTCTGGAAGACAAGATGGAAGCATTGGAACAGGAAGTTTTTAGGTACAAGAAGATGGCAGAACGCGAAGTGGATGTTATTCACAAGATAAGTTCAGAACTCATCACCAAGCACGAGGGAGAAGTTGCTGAGCTTCAAGAAGAGATCTTCTCACTCCGTCAGACCACCAATCAATTGCAAGCACAACTCTATGACATACAAAATCAAAACTGTGAGTATGAGGCTAGATTTGATCGCATAAGCTCTACTGCTAGTTTCAGGATTGCAGAGACAAGGACATCCTTTTTGGATGGGGAACCTTTGCCTTGGAAGTTTTATGATGACAAGAGAACACCACCACCACCGAAGGAGTAATTCGTCATCAGGTTTGGCATCCCCTTGGCTCGTTCCAAACTTGGGGGAGTGTCGCAGTATCACAACCATTATCTTTTAACTTTTTAGTGGATTCATATCTGTGGTAGAGAGGTTATCTTATAGTTTGGTTTACATGTGGAAGTATCTCTCCTTTAGTTGATTATCTATGTATCCCTTGGTGTGAGTGCCTTTATTGGAATATTAATGAGAAGTCTCATCTTTTACTTTTTGCACTTCTTATTTTAGTTTGCAATCTCTATTATATGATGGATCTTGTTGATCAGTATTGGCATAACTTTGGGAGCATCAAGTGGATCTAAATTGGTTTTGGCAAACCGAGCTCTGGTCAGTAGCAACAATTTTTGAGGTTTGAAAGAAAAAGAGAAAGAGAAAAAGCTTACAGGTATTTTGTATCATTTGTTTTCTTTCTTGTTGGCTCATAAGCTTAGTATTCTTTATTTAAGATCTTTTTGTGTCTTCAAGGAAGATTGCATGTTTGGCTTTATTATTTGTATGTTTGCTTGTTTCTTTCAACTCTCTTTCTTGCTACCCAGCCTTGCTAGCCAAAAACCTATTTTGAGAAGGCATACTTCTCATGTTTCCAAACCCCTTTGAACCAAAACCCGTGCCATTTGTGTCCACCATATCTACCTAGTAGCATTGTTGCTATTCCAAGCAAATTCTCAAGATTCATCTACCTTTCGAACTAAAAAGTATTTTGTTATGTGAAAACTAGTTAGTAAAGCTATCACGAACTTGATGGCACACTTTATTTCTTTCCCCTAATAGACTTGAACCATTGTGCCATAGAAGTTGTATATGCTTGCACCTATACGTTGGAATTAGCAGAACCGTGTTGTCACGGGGAACGTTTCAACATTGCACTTGTACTCTGTACACAGTTGATATCATGCTCTTTTGTCTATGGATGCCAACGGTGTGAAATAAATAGGGAACTTGTAAGTCCATGGAGTTCGTATCCTGTGTTAGAGAAACGCCTGGGCCGCTAGCCTAAGCCATGCCTAATCATGGTGGAAACTTGCAACATCACCATAGTGAGCTATCTATGAAGCATCCTCAATAAAAAGCTATACATATAGTAAATAAAAAGATCGCTGAGATGCTCATTGTCTTCTTGCCTTGTCATTTTGGTTATGGGAAAGCTCATGTAACATGTGCAAGGGGTACCCCGTTGGCGGTTCTCAATGATATGCAAATACTTACAATGACAAGAACTTACCTATGACCAAAGTTGAGTGGCATGAGGACTCATATTCAAGGGACATGAGATTGCCAACTTATATTTCGTCAAGCATATAGTCCATCTTTGTGCACTTTAACCTTAGTCATCTCAAGATGCCTATGATAGGGGAAATGAGGGCTCAAAGCTAGTAAGTACCATAATCTTTTTATAACTTGTAATCCCTGCTTCGCTCTTTAAAGGGACCTTACTCCCACTTCCAAGTTGAGTCAGTAAACCTACTTCCTCTCTATCTCCAGCAAGCATTTGAGTTGTTGTGTTTCAAGCATTCATATGGTGATTTATTCAATCATGTTATTTATCTTCCTTGTTTGCACAAAACTCTTATCTATTGAGTATTACTTTGAAAGCCTTCACTTGTGAAAAACCTTTTTGTACAAAGAGTGCTCCTGTTTTGAAACTTCTACAAAAAGATTTTGTGAAACTGTTTGCCAGGTGTTCTCTAACAAAGAACAAGTTTGCCAATTCCAATTATGATTTATCTTTATGCATGTCTATTGTGACTGCTATACTTGGTTGCAAGCTAAGTTATATAATGGTGAGTTGCTTTCTTCTATAAGTTGTGCAATGGTAAGTGTGATGCTTCTTGTTCGTATTCTTTTATCGACACTTCAATCCATAAACCTACGAACATGTTTACTGAGCTCAGTATTCGCTTGGGGACAAGCGAAGTCTAAGCTTAGGGGAGTTGATACGCCCAATCTGCATCACCATTCTATATCATAATTTATCTCTATTCATTGATATTTGTCTTATTATGAGGTATTACTTATGGCTTTTCATCTGTTTATGCATGTTGGATGATTCTTGGAGGATGGACTGCCGGAGTCTGGATTCTGATGGAAAAGAAGGCGTTTCGGTGCAATTTCGCGAAGATCAGAAAAATACCAGAAAAATATGGAAACACATTATTTTACCAGAATACAAGGGAAGCCACAAGGAGGAGCGAAGAGGGGCCGCAGGGGGCCCACACCCCCTAGGCGCGGGCCCACCTAACCCCGCGCCTAGGGCAGGTGTTTCGCCTATATATTCACTACGAAACCCTAAGCATAAGGGAGTGACCACAGATAGGTTTTCACCGCTTCTGGGGGCAGAAAACACCGAGAGAGAAATATCTCTCTGGTAGACAGATTTATATCGAGGAAATTCCTTCCCGGAGAGGGGAGATCGTCGCCATCAACACCGTCATCAAGCTAGGATTCATCGGGATCATCATCACCATCATCCACATGATCATCTCCACAAGCACCATCATCACCACTCCATCCCAATGTAACAATTATGTTGGATATTGCTTTAGTTCTTAGGGGAAACTTTCCCGGTGTCGATTACTATTGTAGTTGATGCTTGTGAGTGGAATCATTGGATTATTGTTTATGTTCAGATTGTTATCCATTACCATATCATCTTTGATCTTGATCCATATGATGTCTTGTGAGTAGTTCATTGTGTTCTTGAGGACATGGGAGAAGTCATGTTGTTAGTAGTGAATCTATGATGAGTTATTATTCAATGGTTTAGTATTTAAGTTGTGGTGCTATTCTTCTAGTGGTGTCATGTGAACATCGACTACATGATACTTCACCATTTATGGGCCTAGGGGAATGCATTGTGTATTTGGCTACTAATCATGGGGTTGCGGATGTAAACCTGAACCCCGGTTAGGACACCTTTGCACAAGGGAGTGTAGGATCTCAGAGTTTAAGGCTGTGGTTAGATTTATATCTTAATTACTTTCCTATAGTTACGGATGTTTGCAGGGGGTTTAATCACAAGTATGTATTAGTCCAAGTAAGGTCGGTAAATTAGCACATGTTCACCCACACAACACTTACAACACCAAAGAAGAGTACTCAGCTATTTGAATCGAAAGCACTGGACAAAATTCCCATGTGTCCTCGAGAACGTTTAGTCCTTATAAGTATTTCCACCGGCTTGTCCTTTGCTAAGAAAGGATTGGGACACTTGCTCCATTTGTTCGTTGTCTTTATTACTTGCTCTTTTTTGTTGCCTTATCAGAAAACCACTAAAAATACGTTTGCTAAGTATTCACAGGTATATCCCGCTCCATACCACTGTTCAGCACCTTCTGCTCCTCGTTGGGATCAACACTCCTATTTATCGAAAGTACTATGATACACCCCCTATACTTGTGGGTCATCACATACCTCTTGAGAATGATCAGTCATCTTGTTATAAAATTGTTAAAAGTGGGTTTGAAGGTTTTAATCCCACTATTTTTTAGCTTGATAAAAATTATATGTTTGTAGATCATGAAAAGCATGCTTTATGTGATAGTTATATTTTTGAGTTTATTCATGAGGCTACTGAAAATTATTATGAGAGTAAAATATGGTTGTAGAAGTTTTCATGGTACTGAAACACCTCTCTATGTGCTGAAAGTTTTGAAGTTACTCTTGTTTTATCTTCCTATGCATGTCACTTTGTTCTTTGTGAATTTATTTGCATATAAGTTCCTATGCATAGGAAGTGGGTTAGACTTAAATGTGTTTTGAATTTTCTTCTTGATGCTCTCTTTTACTTCAATTCATATTTATTATGTGAGCATCTTCTCAAACTATCAAGCCTAGCTAAAAGGCATTAAAGAAAAGTAATATTAGGAAATAACCCAATTTATATTTATTTCAGTAAGTTTTTCCTTTTTTGAGTCTTGGAAGTTATTGCCTCCGTAATAACCTCTTCTTATCATTTTTGTGTGGTTTTTGTGCCAAAAATAACCTCTAATGAGAGAGAAGTAAGATTTGGAGAAGTTGCTGTCCCGAAACAGATTTCTTTGATTCACTATAAACATTCGTGAAAAATCCCAGTACGTCGGATTGAGCTATAATTTTCTGAGCATATGCCCCAGGTTATTATATAACTTTCATTAGTTCAACACTTTTCGATTTGAGCAACAGAAGGTCTTTGAAAAAATCGGTATTTACCTGCTAGTCTGTTTTGACAGATTTCTGTCATTATTTGCATTTGCCTCTTACGGGTTTCTTTTTGAATTCTCTTTGATCACTTGAGCTTTTAAAAGGAATTGCTACAGTAGCTTGTGTTTTAATGAAAGTTTTACTTGTGTTGAAACTAAACCCAAAGGCTTAGTATTTTGAATACACTAATGTTCCTAATGAAGATTGTGTGAAGTTTTGTATGAAGGAAATTTTTAAGTGTAGGGGAAGAATGATGTGATGAGATGAAGAATGTACAAAAGCTTAAGCTTGGGGGTGCCACCCGTGTCACCCCAATAAATATTCAAGAGGTACAAGCATCAAATCTTGGGGATTCCCAAGGCATCACCTTCTTCATCAATAAAAATCTCAGGTCTCTTTCTAGACACTTTATTTTTATTGCTTCATGCACTTTTGTGTTGTTCTTGGAGCGTCTTTTTTTATTTAGTTTTCTTTTGTTTGGTTTGCTGATAAATTAGTTGGACCCCGCACTCGTATTTTGTTTCAAATAAGTTGATTGGCGTTGAAGAGAGTAGGAGGTTTCATGCTTATAGTGGTACAAAAGGGAGCTTGTTTTGACTATGGCTTAGACTTTATCATGTCATGCTAGATGTTGCTTTGACCTTATGCTTAGTTATTATTGCTGTAGCATGACTTGTTCCAAACAATTGAGATTGCTCGATGTGCCTTGAAAGAATCATGCATTGTTTTAGCATACAAAAGCATAATATTGTGGTATTCTCCTTTGATGCTTTGTTTGGGTTAACTTGGCACATGCTTACACCATGTTAAGACTATGAACCAGTCACCTTAGCCTCTATGATCATTTATTTTTTGACTTGTGATACCACCGTATGCTTTAATTGATAATGTTTTGTCGCTTTGCATGATTATGGCCATTATTGCTCTCTTAGTTGGTCGCTCCCAGTCTTTTGCTAGCCTCCACTTGTATTGAGTATGAGCTCTACTCGTGCATCCAACTCCCAAGAAACCAAGTTATTCCAAAGAGTCCACTATAAATTCCTATGCATGGTGTGTTACACCATTCCAAGTATATTCATGTTTTTATATATCTTCCAAATTAAACTTGTTATGTGAAAATTAGTGATTAAAGCTCTCACAAACTTGATGGTACACTTTAATTTCTTGCACCTAATAAATTTGAACCATTGTGTCATCTATGTTGTTTATATGTTTTCACTTATAAGTTGGGAATTAGTAGAACCATGTTGTCATGGGGAATGCTTTCAACACTTGTAAATATTATCCAGTTGATATCATGATCTTTTGTTTATGGATGTCGGCGGTGTGAAATAAAAGGGGAGCTTGTAAGTTCATGGAGTATTATATATGTGTTAGAGAAACGCCTGGGCAGCTAGCCTAATACATGCCTAACCATGGTGGAAACTCGCATCATAACCATAGTGAGCAATCTACGAAGCATCTTCAGAAAAATTATATAGAAAAAAAGAGAGATAAAAAGCACCATGCTCATGGTAAATAAAAAGATCGCTGAGATGCTCATTGTTTGTTGTCTTGTCATTTTGATATGGGATAGCTCCTGTGTCATGGGGCAAGGGGTACCCCGTTGGCAGTTCTCTATGATACACATATACTTACAGTGACAAGAACTTGCTTGTGACTAAAGTTGAGTAGCATGAGGAACGACCCTCGTACTCAAGGGACATGATATTTCCAACTTATGATATGTCAAGCATATACTTCATATTTGTTTCACTTCAAGATGCTTATGATAGGGGCAATGAGAGCTAAAAGCTAATAAGTACCATAATTTTTGGAAGCTCTTTATGAAGCTTGAAATCCCTTCTTCCCTCTGTGAAGGGCCTTTCTTTTACTTTTATGTTGAATCTCCATCTTCTATCTTTATGCACCAATTAAGATAGCATAGTTGTCATTCTTAGTTTAATGTGCATTGTCCCAAAACTTATTGATTGATTCATAATGTTGATATTGCTTGTTCTTAAATTATTTGTATCTAGTCACCCTTATGAACTTTGAAGGTGTCCTATGCATTTATGTTTTGCTATACCATGAAGGAAAATCTGAATACCACTCTTGCTATGTTTTTTATATGTGAAACAAACAAACAAACGTCTCTCAATGCATTGTCTTCATGATCTTTGTTTGTACCTCTTTCATGTTACAACATAGTTTCTATGTCTTATTGTTAGAACTACATCTTTCATGCTCATGTTTAGAGTACTTTGATCCCAGCTATCAATGCTTTATAATACCTTGATCAAAATTGTGATAGAATGTCACCTCAAAAATTATTCTTTTTATCACTTACCTACTCGAGGACGAGCAGGAGTTAAGCTTGGGGATGCTTGATACGTCGTAAACGTATCTATAATTTTTGATGCTCCATGCTTGTTTTATATCAACTTTCTTATGTTTTGTCTACACTTTGAGGTATTTTTATACATTTTCCCGAACTAACCTATTGACAAGATGCCGCAGTGTGAGTTGCCTGTTTTCTGCTGTTTTTGGTTTTAGAAAAGCTAGTAAGGAAATATTATCGAAATTGGGCGGGACAAAAGCCAAAGTCAATATTTTACCAGAAGGAACACGGAATCCAGAGGGCAGCCGAAGTGGGGCCAGGAGGTGGCCACACCATAGGGTGGCTCGGCCAGGAGGCACCCCAGCCCTAGGTGTAGGCCCCTCGGACGCCCATCGACCTTGCCCCTTCGCCTATAAAAGCACCCCGATGCAGAAACCCTAAGTACCCAATCAAATCTCCACAAAACAGTCTGTAGCCGCCGCCACCATCGTCCCTAGATCGGGGGGGTCTGAAGATCTTCCCGGCACCCTACCGGAGGGGAGAGATCATCCCGTAGGCCTTCTTCATCACCATGCCAGCCTCCGGAGTGATGCGTGAGTAGTTCACCCTTGGACTATGGGTCCATACAGTAGCTAGATGGTTGTTTCTCCTCCTTTGTGCTATCATGTTTAGATCTTGTGAGCTCCGTTCATGATCAAGATCATCTATTTGTAATAATACATGTTGTGTTTGCGGGGATCCGATGGATATTGAGATACTATGTCAGATTGATTATTGATTCTATCATGTCTATGTTATTTGTGATCTTGCATGATCTCCATTGTTCGTAGATCCTCTTTCCCATTTTTGCAGGATGAAAACCCGACCACCAATAAGCCAAGGTCCGCCTTTGAGCACTTTGGAGCCACCCAGCAGGAATTGAAAGAGGAAAAAGCCATTCATTTATGAAATGATCTCAAGAGCCCCTCTGGGTTCCCAGATCTTAGGGAGGTCTTTATTGAGATATTCGAAAGGCGGGCCTCTCCGAATAAATAGCCAAGTAGATGCTTGCAACTCCAAGAGGGAGTATTTATGCTCGATAGTAGGTTCATGTCTCTAGTAATCTGGGGAAGTGACAGAAATCTCTAAGGTTGTAGATGTGCTGTTGCTACTAGGGAGAAAACAACAATCCTTTGTCCAAGGGCAATTGTATTGTTTACTTTACACACATTTCTTAATGCAATTATCTGTTGCTTGCAACTTAATACTGGAAGGGGTTCGGATGATAACCTAAAGGTGGATTATTAGTCATATATGTAGTTGGATTACGGTCTATGTATTATGTTGTAATGCCCAAACAAATCTCGTAGGATTCAAGATGTCTAGTGTATGCATTGTTATTCTTTCTCAATCTGTCAATTGTCTCGCTGTAATTTGTTCACCCAACATGCTATTTATCTTATGGAGAACACCTCTAGTGAATTGTGGACCCCGGTCCATTCCTTTATCATTGATATACCATCTACTGTTTACCTTTTACTATTTACTTTCTACAAGAAAATCACTATCTTCAACACTATACGTTTAATCCTTTGTTTTCATCAAACCGGCGAGATTGACAACCTCACTATAAGTTGGGGCAAAGTATTGTGGTTGTGTTGTGTAGGTTCCAAGTTGTTAGCAACACATTGGAGTTGTTTCCTTACTCCTACTGGTTTGATAACCTTGGTTTCATAACTGAGAGAAACTTGTTGTTGTGCTCATCATACCTTCCTCTTGGGGTTCCCAACGAGCTCTACATATCTGAGCCATCACTTGTCATATAGGTTCTACCACTTAGTTGCATATCTAGAGAACTTACTTTGTGTCAAGCCTAAAATTGAAAAAGGAAATAAAAATTGAGCAGCGCCTTTTCACCCCCCACCCCTCTAGTAGCTTATACTGATCTTTCAATTGGTATCAGAGCCTCGGCTCTTACTTTGGCTTAACCGCCTAAGAGAAGTATGAGAGGCGAGCTTAAGGGGGCTGAATCCCCTAAAGAAAACTCTCCCATCTCTAATAAAGAACTTACCGATTCCATGAATACGGTTAGGGAAGAGATGAGAGCCATATTTGAGTTATATCTTGGTATAAAAGACTGTTGTTGCTGATACCCATGATTGTTCATCAAATGGTGAAAAACCGACGGATGAGTCCCACAAGGGTGCTTCCGCTGGTGAGGGTAGCCACAAGGAAAATGATAAACCTCATGGAAGTGTGCCACCACCTCCTAGTTACAATAATGCTCCCCTTCCTACACCCCATATCAACCATCGTGGTCCTCCTCCTAAGCTTGATGAATCTAATTTCGCCAATTGGCAATATCTTATGCGTTCTCGCTTTCAAAGTTCAAATGTTCATCTTTGGAAGGTTATGGAGTATGGATTCAACCCACACGATCCCTACAACATGATGCCCATGGAAGAGATCAACTATCAAATCAATGCCACTGTCTTGGCCATTCTCCAAGATGCCTTGACCCATGATAAAATGACTCACATTCTCTCCTATGAGACCACCAAGGAGGCTTGGAATTCCCTTGAGCCGGTCTATCTTGGCAATAAGAGCATCCAAATCTCCAAGTTCGAAGAAATTCACTATGAAGCCAATGACTTTGTTGGAAAAGAAGATGAGACTCCCGAAGAGCTATATCGAAGGGTCACGACTCTCTCTATTAGAATGATTGACCATAGGAGCAATTATGTGGATGAAAAGTGGATCAAGTGCAAGTTCATGCAAGCCACCTTTCCCTTTAAAAGAAACTTCACCAACAATATTCGCTCAAGAGCGGATTTCTATGCCATGTCCTCAAATGAAGTGCTAAGTGAGTTTGTGTCTCTTGGAATCATCAACATGACTGCCAATGATGCTCTTGCTCGTGCTAGAAGAATGGATTCCCCTACTCTTGAATTGAAGGCCAAGGCCCAAGTCTATGAGTAAGAAGATGATGGCTTGGAGGTGATAGGAGGTGATGCCAAAGACATAAAGTGTGCCTTGCATGAGCATCTAGATCTAGCATCAAGGACTTTTTGGAGGAACCAAGGAAAGGGCAATCCTTCAAAATCTCACCCAAGAAACTCAAGGCCCAAGTTGAGAACATGCTACAATTGTCAAGAAACAAGTCACTTTGTTGCTGAGTGTCCATATGAGAAGAGAGAAGACCATGGAGGGAGGCTTGTGTTGAAATCCAAGTTCAAGCCTACTCCAAACAAGAACTTCATCAAGAAAGTCCACAACAAGAACTTCCCAAACAAGAAGGAACCACTAGAGTAGTGTTGATGGTTCATGAAGAATATGAAGAAACTCAAGAGGATGTGAGTGATTATGAAGATGGAGAGATTGTGGGAGTGGACGCCATCACCATAACTGCTACCACCTCCGCTACCCCAACCGCTTCCTCCTCTACCCCAACCGCTCCACCAACATATCTCTTTGAATCTCCCAATTAGAACAAGATTTCACCTGATGAGTGCATATTTGCATCATGTTTTAGATTATTATTTTGCATTATAGTGGTAGGATATTGGTTTTCGCACACACTTTTTATGTTTATTTTCACCAGGATCAGATCAAATGATGGATACGATGGACACAATTCTTGGACCAGTTATATTGTAGTGAAAAGGAGCCAAAAACAATGTAAATTGCTTATTTGGGAAATATTAATAACACCAGAAGAAAACCCGAAGCAATTGGAGTATACAGAAGGTTTAACGACCAACTATACGACATGAAGAAATATTCCAGCTGTATAGTTCCCGCCGTATAGTTGGCGCCGACACCGCCTCCTCAAATAGTTTCACCCCGTGCAACTAGATCAGGGAGACGACATACAGAACACCCAGAAATCATCGAAACCTCACCTCCGGAAGGCATATGGAGGGGGAACTCATCCACCAGGGATCCATCTTCGCCCTGCACAGATCCAGGAGGCTAAGGCATCGATCTTCATCTTCAATCGCTGCATCACCACCATCTCCATCCATCCCATCTACATCTTGTGCAAGTTCATGCAATCCACCATGTGTTAGATTGTCTTCATCTTGATGTTGGGAGAAGTTAACCTCTCAATATTTTCCTCTTCTGGGGACTTGATGGAGGGAACTAATTGTTGGTAGACGGAGGCGTGTTAGCACTTACAGTGACTATAAAGCTGTTGGCACCCCTTACGTATCAACTTGGGAATCGAGGAAACTCATGAAATACTATCCATGCCATGGGATACGTCCTGCGGAATTATGTCCCTTAATAGCGCAGTAATTCAATTGATGTTGATTATTGTATGTTGTGGTTATGAGGATGATTTGTGCAGTGGTTGCTACCTAATTGTCCAAATACGGAGTTTCTCCCACACATACATAGTTGAGAATGTTCATGATAATAATCTTTACCTTAGCCTTTTATAATGCTAGTGGTGTATCCGCTAATCCCTGAGAACGCTTTTCCCCACCGAAGTTTCAAATCTCTTTTACATACGTGATACTTATTTTCTGTATTCAATTTTGTTTACTTTACGCATTGTCCTCTTATACCAAAAACCCCAAAACACCTTTTTACACAATACTCGCATTTTATATTGTCACTTAGAAATTTATTTACATTTCTATTTTTAGTATTTATTTCATGTATTCTTAGACTTAAGACTCCTGCTCCCTATGGGATCGATATCTTTATTTCGAAACTAGCTACAACCGATCTGTGCACTTGCAGTCATCAAGATATTTTATGGTGCCGTTGCCGCGGAGCTAAGCACTATAGGTCTTTTAGTTTTTGCCTATTTAATTTAGTTTTGTTAAGTTTTGTTTTGAGTTATAGGTTTCCACCAACATGATGGAGTTTGAGCATATGCCTAGTGCTAACCCACACAACCACTTTGGGAAGCCCTATGATATTTATAAAAGAGACAACTCTAACGAGAAGACAAGGGGTTTGCAATAAATCCTCTACTACTTAGTATTTTACACAAGAAACAATTTACTAGAGATGAAAAAGATCCCGATCCATATGAGCATATTGCATGATTCAAAGATATATGTGGCACATTCCAAATAACGGGGTATACCGCCAATGAGGTAAGGGTTAAACTTTTTAGTCAAACTTTGACAAGTAAAGCTTTGTACCCTCAGAAGACACTACTACTTGGGATAATTTAGCTTGTGAATTTCTATCCAAATATTATCCATTATCAAAATCTTTTGGAATTAGGCGTCTTATAATGACTTGTAGGAACCGTCCTAATGAAGGACTATTAAGAACCTATATAAGATTTAAAAATTTACTTAGTCAATGTCCTCATCATGATTTGCCTGAATGGTATTTATTGCATTTTTTATGGCAGTTTAATTGAACCTAATAAAATTGAACTAGACTCTTGCGCGAGAGGAGCTTTTATGGATTTACCCATAACTAAAGATTGGGCTTTACTTAATAGAATTCGCGATCATAGAGTTTCATGGAATTTTGGTCTAGTAAGTGAAGGAGGCACAAAAATAGATTTTGAATGTATTCATGACTATAATAAAAAGGGCCATGTTAATGAATTATCTAAAGAGCTTTATTTAGATTCAGGTCTTGTGTTGCAAGTTGTTAAGGCATTTATAGAACACATCAAAGATCCAAAAGAGGGTCCGGCCAAGTATGATCCACCACCCGAACCTGAGAAGAAAATAGAAGTTAAAGCAACATTTGCCTCCCTCGAACTAATGTATGAGATACATCTCCCTAACACTGCATAGAAGCATATTTTGGAATATGAACAGGTCAAGGCAGTACAGGAGGAGAAAGAAAAGGAAAGTGTGCCAATAATTGAAGAACATCTGGATGAAACCAAAGATGAGGAGGTAACCAAGGAAGCAATTATGGCTATGTATGCACATTGTAACATAGTTGAACTTGATGAAGATACTTCTATATTAGTTGAAGGAAAAACAAAGGTAAAAGATGTGGGTAATCCTATTCTTCCCTGCATATTTAAATAAACCTCTCATTACGGTTTATGTGATCTTGGCACCGAAGTTAATGTTATATCTTATGATTTTTATTCAGAAATAAAAGAAGAGATAGAACCAGCTACAATTGAAAATACTGATATGGCAATTATGTTAGCCAATAAAAACTTAGAATTCCAATGGGAGTAGTTGAAGATGCAACTGTTACAATTGACAATAAAAAAATTTCTATCGATTTTGTAGTTGTTGACATGCCAGTTGACACTCTATGCCCAATCATATTTGGAAGAAACTTTTTGAGTGATGTAGGTGCCACAGTCGACTTCAAAAAGGAGGTTGTATCTCTTAAGCTTGGGAAAGTGAAAAAAGAATTCCACTTTTCCAAATTTAAAGACAAACCTCTACTTATACAAGAATAAGAGAAATATAAAACTATTGAGGAGATGTCAGCTCTTTTCTTAAGTAATCAAGAAGAAGAAATAAATAAAGACTTAAATTGTGAAGAAATAATTATGGAGTACAGGACTCTAGAAGAATTAGAAAGTGAATTTGATTCATTTCCCATTTTAGAACCTCCAACCGACAAAGATTTTGAAGAGCCAGAAAAGAGAGGGGATGAAGAATTGCCACCCCCAGAATTTAAAACTTTACCAGATAATATTAAATATAGATTCTTAGATGATACTAATAAATTCCCTGTTATTATTAGCGCTAAACTTTCAAGGGAAGAAGAAGAATAACTCATGAAGGTACTAAAGGAGCACTGCAAGGCCTTTGAGGTACTCAATGGATGATTTGAAGGGCATTAGTCTCATGATAACCGTCCATCGAATATTCATGGAGGAAGGTGCTAAACCAGTTGCAGAATTTAATAGAAGGCTAAAGCCTGAAATGAAGGAAGTGAATAAGAAAAGAAATAGTACGCCTACCGATACGTCGGAAACGTATCTATAATTTTTGATGCTCCATGCTTGTTTAGTATCCACTTTGCTTTGCTTTGTCTACACTTTGAGGTGTTTTTATATGTTTTCTGGAACTAACCTATTAACAAGTTGCCACAGTGGCAGTTGCTTATTTTCTTCTGTTTTTGGTTCCAGAAAGGCAGAAAATCAATATTCCCGGAATTGGATAGGACAAAAGCCAAAGTCAATATTTTACCGTGGGCAACACGAAGCTAGAAGACGAGACGGAGAAGGCTCACCAGGGGCCACACCCCTGGCCGCGTGGGTGGGCCGACCCCACGCCTGGGGGGTGTAGCCGCCCTCGTGGCCCCCTAGATCTCCTCTTCGCCTATAAGAAGCCCCCGATGCAGAAACCCTAGGCACCCGGTCAAAACTCCACGAAACCGTATGTAGCCGCCACCATCATACCTAGATCGAGGGGGATCTGAAGTTCTTTCCGGCACCCTGCCGGAGGGGAGATCATCCCGAAAGCCTTCTTCTTCATCATGCCAGCCTACGGTATGAAGCGTGAGTATTTCCACCTTGGACTACGGGTCCATGTAGTAGCTAGATGGTTGTATCTCCTCCTTTGTGCTTTCATGTATAGATATTGTGAGCTTCGTTCATGATCAAGATCTAATCTATTTGTAATCATGCGTGTTGTGTTTGTGGGGATCCGATGGATATTGAGATTACTATGTTAGATTGATTAATGGTTTTGTCTATTTGATTCTATCATGTATGTGTTGTTTGTGATCTTGCATGATCTCCGTTGTTAGTAGCTATCTTGGCCAAGTAATTGCTAGTGACTCCAAGAGGGGGTATTTATGCTCGATAGTGGACTCATGCCTCTAGTTTCCAAGGGAAGTGACAGAAATCTCTTCGGTTGTAGATGTGATGTTGCCACTAGGGAGAAAAGAATGGTCTCTTGTTCATGGAACAAGTGGATTGTTTACCTTACACACTTTGATTAAAGCAGTTATGCATTGCTTGCAACTTATCTTTGGAGGGGTTCGGATGATAACCTGAAGGTGGACTTCTAGTCATAGATGCAGTTGGATGGCGGTCTATGTATATTGTTGTATTGCCCAATCGAATCTCATAGGATATTTTTGTCTAGTATTGCATTGTTATGCCTTGCTCAGTTCCTGTCAATTGCCCTGCTGTAATTTGTTTACCTAGCATGCCATGTCTGTTTATCTAAGGAGATCACCTCTAGTGAACTATGGAACCCGCTCCAATCTTTACCATTGATACATCTTCCACTGTTACTGTTTACTTGCTGCAAACCATCATCATCTTCCACACCATACAATTAATCCTTTGTTACAGCAACTGGTGAGATTGACAACCTCACTGTTAGTTGGGGCAAAGTCTTGAGTTTGTGTTGTGCAGGGTTCCACGTTGCTTGCAACACCTTTGGGGCATTTCCTTTCTCCTACTGGTTCGATAACCTCGGTTTCTTACTGAGGGAAAACTTGCTATTGTACCGCATCATACCTTTCTCTTGGGGTCTCCCAACGAAGTGCTGCTGCACGCATCACCTACTGGATGCAGGTATATTTTATCCTGTAAAAGAAAGTGAATGGGTAAGTCATGTTCATTGTGTTCCTAAGAAAGGCGGCTTTACTGTTGTTCCTAATGAAAACAATGAATTGATACCCACTAGAACTATTATTGGACATAGGATGTGCATAGATTTCAGGAAACTGAATAAGTAAACTAGGAAAGATCACTATCCTTTACCGTTCATAGATCAAACTTTAGAGAGGTTAGCAAACCACACTCATTTTTGCTACTAGGAAAGATACTCTGGCTTTTCCCAAATAGCTATTTATCCTGATGACCAACTTAAAACAACTTTCGTTGGTTCTTATGGTTTACATGCTTACCGACGCATGCCTGTTGGATTATGTAATGCTCCAGCTACTTTTCAAAGATGCATGGCTGCTATTTTAGTTATAGAACTGATAATGGAAGTATTTATGGATGGTTTTTTCTGTCTATGGAACTTTGTTTACTAGTTGCTTGAATAATCTCAATAGAGTTTTGCAGCATTGTGAAGAAACCAATCTTGTTCTAAACTGGGAGAAGTGCCATTTTATGGTCAAAGAAGGCATAGTCCTTGGACTTAAAGTATCAGGTAAGGGTATTGAAGTAGATAGGGCTAAAGTTGAAGCAATAGAGAGAATGCCACAACCAAGGGACATAAAAGGTATAAGAAGTTTTCTTGGACATGTAGGTTTTTATAGAAGGTTCATTAGAATTTTTTCTAGAATTTCTAAACCTTTGACTAATCTACTACAAAATGGGGTAAGATTTAACTTTGATGATACATGCCTTATTTCCTTTGATAAACTTAAATATGCTTTATCTCATGCCCCTATTATTAAACCACCTATATGGGATATGACTTTTTATTTAATATGTGAAGCTAGTGATGATGTTGTAGGAGTAACTCTAGGACAACACATAGGTCGTAGATTTAATATTATACATCATGCTAGTAGAACTCTCAATAGTGCTCAAAAGAATTATCCTAAGGAAGAAAGAGAACTCTTTGCTATATATTTCTCTTGTGATAAGTTTTGTTCTTATATTGTTGATGCAAAAGTAAGAGTTCATACGGATCATGATAGTTTAAAATATCTCCTTGAGAGGAAAAATCATAAG
Source organism: Avena insularis (assembly GCA_023614405.1). Taxonomy (NCBI): domain Eukaryota; kingdom Viridiplantae; phylum Streptophyta; class Magnoliopsida; order Poales; family Poaceae; genus Avena; species Avena insularis. The sequence continues at coordinate 286,227,814 of CM042695.1, forward strand.
CCAAGATTGTCCGTTGGATACTTTTACTTCAAGAATTTGAGTTGCATATTATGCAGAGATAAGAAGCAAAGGTAGTGGTTGCAGCATCTATATTTGCCCAGCAAGACACCGATCTTATTGAGAGGGGATTTAGTCCTGGTGATTTTTGTTTTCAAGAATTATTATATGAACTAAGGTCAAATCCTCCCAAGAAGAAGAAGTCCTTGTTGTTGGAGGAACTTGTCATCCCCGAATAAATAAACGGTAAGTGCAAGGTAAGTTTTCTTACTCTAATAAGTGATTTGCTTTCATAGTTTTTACTACTATTTTTTTCCTTTGAATTCCTCTTGTTTTCTGAAGTTTTTGAGGGCTTTTTGTAATTATACGGGCACAACTATACGTCCGGAGAAAAATCTCCCTCCGTATAGTTGGTCGTTAAAGCTACAGTACCCCCTTCGCAAAATAATTTTCGGTGTGCAGTATCTATACGGCCAGAGAAAAGTCTCCCGCCATATAGTTGGTCGTCAAAGCTTCTGTATCATCGACCCATTTTCATTCTTATTCATCTAAAAAAATGCTTTGTTGGTTCCTAGTCGGCAATCTAACCGACCTGGGTTTGATATATTTGGAAATATCTACCCGGAACCAACTATACGGCTAGAACTATACGAGCCGCGACCATATAGTTGGTCGTTACAGAGCAAGACTCCTCCAAATCCGCGATTTATTAATCTATTTGGATTCTTTTATTGGGCGTGAATTTGGTGTTTATCGCGAGTTTTACCGACCTCTGACCCCTCTTATATACTGCCATTGTGCCTCTATCTAATCACAATCACTAGGAACCAATCTACCTCTCGTTCATACAAGAGAACACACCACAAAGATCAACTCAGATCCAAGAAGCTAGGGAGAGAGCTCTTATTAATATCGTAAGCAATAGTGAGCAGAGTGATGAGATCAAGGCCCTCCCTATGGAGTTCCTTGACGCCGATAGAGAACACCAGAAAAAGGAATTGAAGCCCCTCGAGCTGAAGATCGCAGAGATGGACAAGGAGGCGCTAGGGACACCCAGACATCTTCAGTGGATACGATTTTATCTTGATAAACTCGATGAAGATATTAAGCAAACTACCAAAGAAGGTTTTTCTATGAGTCTTAAGGTGATATAGACCCTCCAAAATAACAATGAGATCATTAAAGAACAAGTGAAAGTGATGGAGAATAATAATCTCCTCTACAAGCTGCGCATCAAAGAACTGGAGGCCGTCAACCAATCCCTCCGTATCAGGCTGGCCCGTGAAGAGAAGATACAATGTGCCATGGCACCACAGTGACCTACAATAAAATACGGTATCAAATAATTGTGAGGGATTATTTGATCTCGCCTGGCTTAATTCCAAGCTTGGGGAGATCTTTAAAACCTTGTAATCTATCTTATAAGTTTTTATTACTATTCTAGTTCTGCATTAGTTTGAGCTCATAAATAAAGTTTGCATCATTAGAATTCCCTTCAGGAATAGTTGATCCCTCTTATGAAATTCTGAGTTTATTATAATATATGGAGCATTATTGAGTTTGAGTTTGTCTTATTGGATATATGAATGGCTTGAGTATGATTTTACTTGCACTTGATGATAGCAATAGGAGTCTTCCACACCATTGGTATTAACGGAACATATAGAGATAATTTGATCAATATGTTGTAGGTCAATGGTTTGATTTATAAAAAAGAGATATTATCTAATTAATTAAGATGAGAAAGAAAAACCTTGAATAAAGGAGAAATTATAAGTGCTATAAAATAGAGTGAGAACAAGTTGAGGTAGAATAATCAAGTTATAAAGATGCTTCATATATGTTTGGAATTTGGTAATTGAGATCGTCAAACTTTGAATTCCTACATGAAGTGGAATATATGGCTAGCTCCTTTGCACAACACTTAAACAAAAGTGTGAGCATGAATATATATAGATAAAGAAGAAAAATAAAGATGAAGAAAAAGAGTGAATGTGCAAAGAGCAAATAGGCATATACCACTATATAGTGGTAAGACAAAGAGACGTTTTGAGATTTTGAATCCCAAGTGAATATGTTAATCCTAAAACAGTTGGTTGAACCGAATACTTTTATATCATGTTGAGAATAATCTTTTATGAACTGTTAATTGCTAAAGGTGTGGAAGCCTGCTAATATTATTCGGATGGTTCGAGTAAGTTACTATTCATGAACTTATTTATATGCATCCTTTATGATAAACACATGCTGCAACCGTCTGATTTATTTTATCGACTCAGCTTCATGAATTCGAGGATCACATCCATTAAGATAAACTTGCTCAGGACGAGCAAGAGTCTAAGCTTGGGGAAGTTGATGAGTGCATATTTGCATTATGTTTTAAATTATTATTTTGCATTGTAGTGGTAGGATATTGGTATTTTACAATGTTCACATGCACTTTTTATGTTTATTTTCACTAGGATCAGATCAGATGATGGATACGATGGACACAATTCTTGGACCAGTTATATTGGAGTGAAAAGGAGCCAAAAACAACGTAAATTGCTTATTTGGGAAATATTAATAACACCAAAAGGAAACCCGAAGCAATTAGAGTGTACGGAAGGTTTAATGACCAACTATACAACGGGAAGAAATATTCCGGCCATAAAGTTCCAGCCATATAGTTGGCGCCGACACTGCCTCCTCAAATAGTGTCACCCCGTGCAACTGGATCAGGGAGACGTCATACAGAACACCCAGAAATCACCGAAACCTCACCTCCGGAAGGCATCTGGAGGGGGAACTCATCCATCGGGGATCCATCTTCGCCCTACGCAGATCGAGGAGGCTAAGGCATCGATCTTCATAATCAACCGCTGCATCACCACCATCTCCATCCATCCCATCTACACCTTGACTAGATCTTGTTGTAATTTCCGTACTCGTTGTGGATTTATACAAGTACTATTCATCTATGATAGATTCCATTACTTTTGCCATGATGTTGATTGCCTTCATGTCTGAGTAGATCATTAGTTCTTGGAGAGATGGAGAAACCCTAGTATGAGATTGAAATAATATAAAGTTTATTATGATATTCATCGCTGTGACCATGTGTTAGATTGTCTTCATATTGATGTTGGGAGAAGTCGACCTATCAATATTTGCCTCTTCTGGGGACTTGATGGAGGGAACTAATTGTTGATAGGCGGAGGCGTGTTAGCACTTACTATAAAGCTGTTGGCACCCCTTACGTATCAACTTGGGAATCTAGGAAACTCACGAAACACTATCCATGCCATGTGATACATCCTGCAGGATTATGTCCCTTAATAGCGCAGTAATTCAATTGATGTTGATTGCTGTCTGATGTGGTTATGAGGATGATTTGTGCAGTGGTTGCTGCCTAATTGTCCAAATACAGAGTTCCTCCCACACATACATAGTTGAGACTGTTCAAGATAATAATCTTTACCTTAGCCTTTTATAATGCTAGTGGTGTATCCGCTAATCCCTGAGAACGCTTTTCCCCACTGAAGTTTCAAATCTCTTTTACATACGCGATACTTATTTTCTCTATTCAGTTTTGTTTACTTTACGCATTATCCTCTTATACCAAAAACCCCAAAACACCTTTTACACAATACTCGCATTTTATCTTGTCACTTATAAATTTATTTATATTTCTATTTTCAGTATTTATTTCAAGAATTCTTAGACTTTAGACTCCTGCTCCCTGTGGGATCTATATCTTCATTTTGAAACTAGCTACAACCGGTCTGTGTACTTGCAGTCATCATCACCAAGGCGACATGCCTCATGGCTAAAGCCTCCATGGTAACTCCTAAACCCTCAACTCCCTTTCTTGATGTTGCTTCATGTGATGATGAGATAGGTCTCAAGATTAAGAAGGAAGTGGTGGAATCCACTAGCTTCATAACTAACTTGGAAGTTGATGTTAAGATGTGTGTTGAGTCCCTCATGAGTCAACTAGGTGAAGCACACTATATCATCAATGAAAGAGATGATACCATCTTGGAAATGTTTGTACATGCTCGTGAGGCCGCATGGAGATAGCCGCTCTATCCGATGCTCTTGAGAAAGAGCAAAGTAAAAGAGCCGGCAGATGGCAGTCTAGGAACAAAATGAGCAACATGTGGTGTAGCAAGGGGCAGTTTAGGGAAATGAGGCCGATCAAGACATTCTATCTGATAATCAGCAAGTGCAAGTAAATGAGAACCCAGTAATGCAGTAAGGAGTTGGGGATCAACCTAGTCATACAAATGTAATTGAGAGGGATGTACAACCTGCTTCAGAGGATGAAGTGATGGATGATTTTAATCCCATGCTAGCAATGTTCCGTTTGTTCCAAGCTCTGGTAAGAAAAGAACTTGGCCTGATGCATTTGAGTTGGACATCTCCTTTGTTTCCACCCCAAAAGTGACTGCAGAAGGAAGTAGCAGGAGAGTTAACAAAGTAGTCAGGCATGATGACTCTGTCCAGTCTGATGCCAATAAGGATGTTTTGTATCATTTCCAGGGACAAGGTGCAGAAGGACATATGCTGCATCGCCCCGGTAAAAAATCTGTTCCAGTAGTTAACACAACTCCTAGGATGAAAACTAGAAATCAAACACAATTGGATGGGTACAAGCCTCCACCAGTTCCTGGAACACATAAAGGTGCATGAAAAAGGACCAAAATATCCAAGGAAAAGGGTGATGATACTAGGACTGAAAGGATGAAGCCGTCAAGTCATAAAGGTCCAAAAGGAAGCAAACACAAGCATACTGAGCATACTGCTGCAGATGAAGACATCGCAAACTTACCTGATAACCCGGTTCATGTGATGCAGGTTGTGGGTGCTGTTCTTGGTATTGACCAAACAAGGTTATCTGAAGAGAATCTTAGGGCTGATCTCAAGGATGTAAAGGCTAAGAAGACCCTTCCTGATGAATAGTGCACCTTCTCAGAGCTATAGGAGAGAGCACTCCTTAAATCATGCTCTTTATCTTCCTGATATTTATTTTAAGTTTGCTTCACTTTGTCTGCCAGTCTATGGGTTTGTGTTAGACTATGTGTTTGGTGGTGTATGGTCAAACTTTTACTATCAGTCAGTTCAATTGTGGCACTGCAGACCACTTTTATGTATAAGATGTCTATGGTGGTGGATGTTTATTTCCATGGCATGGTGTGATACTTTTCTATGTGAAGAAGGGTTTATTTGGCTATTGTTTAATTACCGTTTCTATGTAATGGGATGTTGTATGAACCCATCCTTCTCAAAGCAGTGGATTTATGCTCAACTATGTTTTTGCTCCATTAATCTTCTGTGTTACAATGAGTATACATCAGAATAGAAAATGGAGGGTTTTATGTTGGAATATACGTGGACTAAATCAGAAAAACAACAAAGAGCTCTAAGATCAAAGATATAAGAAAGTCAGTGCTCAGTTATTTGTATTCAGGAAACTAAATGTTAATTTATTGATCATGGTTTACTTCGAATTTTTTCCCAAAAATGTTTGATCACTTTGCATATGCACCTTCTGTTGGGGCATCAGGGGAATTATAGTTATCTGGAGTTTAACAGTTTTTTCAGGCCTCATCATGGATATTCAGAGATATGGGATGATTGTTACGTTCACATCAGTGCACAATGCAGAAAACTGGACCGTAGTGTTTGTGGTCTCTAATTTTATAAGGTCTGAGGAAAATAGAAATAAGCCAGGGGGAGACATAAATGATATGTTTATCTTTAATGAAAATATTGTCCATTTAAGGTTGTTGGAGCTACCTTTAAAGGGGAGAAAATTCACATGGTCAAATATGCAGGAACAACCATTGTTGGAATAGCTTGATTGGTTTTTTACAAGTGCTGATTGGATTACAAATTATCCACACATTGTGGTGTTGCCACTTGCCAATATTGCTTCTGATCATGTGCCTTATGTTGTGACTATGGACACTATAATTCCTCAGGCCAGCATTTTTTGTTTGAGAATTTTTGGACAAATCAGCCTGGTTTCATGGAGTGTGCTGCTGACAGTTGGAATCACCATTCCTCCAAAACAAATAGTGCTGCTATTATGGCTGACAAACATAAGCTTCTTAGACATGGGCTGAAGAAATGGCATACTAGTTTATCTAAATTAAAAGGATCATTCAGTACTGTAACAAGGTAATCCCGTTGATGGATAATTTGGAGGAGCACTGACCACTTTTTGTTACAGAATTTAATTTTAGGAGAATTGTTAAGTTGCATTTGGAGGAATTACTGTACATGGAATGCACTTATTGGAGGAAGATATGTACTGCCAAATGGGTAAAAATTGGTGAGGATAACACAAAAAAATTCATGCCATGGATACGCAGAGGCATAGGATAAATTATATTGCTATGCTTACTGCTGAGGATGGGAGGCAAGTTACTACCCATGATGAGATGGCTGGTCTTCTATGGGCAAGCTATAAGGAGAGAATGGGATGTTCAACGGGAATCAACATGCAGTTTGATCTTGGTAGAATCATACAAAGGGCGAATGGGCTAGAGGAGATATCAGCCCCTTTTCTTAAGGAGGAGATTGAGCTAGTTATAAAGCAGATGCCACCAGATAAGGCTCCTGGCCCGAATGGGTTTAATGGATTATTCCTTAAGAAGTGTTGGCCAATTGTTTAGAAAGAGTTTGTTCAGTTGGCTAATGATTTTGATCGGGGTACTCTCAATCTGTAGAATATTAATGAGTCTTTTATCACCTTGGTACCTAAAGTGCAGTCCCCTGTCACTGTTAATGATTTCAGACTCATATCCTTAACTAATATTCGTCTCAAGTTCTTAACTAAGTTGGTGGACAACATATTTTAGAGAAGAGTGCTACACTATGTCCATAAAATCCAATATGGTTTTATTAAGGACAGAACCATTCAAGATTGTGTTGCCTGGACTTTTTAATATCTCTTTCAATGACATGCCTCCAAGATACCAAATATCATTCTCAAATTGGATTTTGCAAAGGCATTCTATACAAATGAACATGAAGCAATTCTACAAGTAATGGAACATAACGGATTTATGACAAAACAATTGGATGGGTCAAGAACATTTTGTCCTCTAGAACTTCCAAGATACTTTTGAATGGCATGCCTGGTAAATAGTGTGTGTGCAAGCGTGGTGTACGACAGGGTGATCCATTATATTTCTTGGATCTGAGTTATTACAATGTATGATTAACCAGCTCCTGATGGATGGTCATATTTCATTACCTATTGACATTAATGACCCAGATTTTCCAATCATCCAGTATGCAGATGATACATTGCTAATCTTGCCTGCTGAATTGCACCAAGTTTTGGCTTTGAAAGAAACACTTGAGAAATTTTCTCAGTCTACTGGTCTAAGAGTAAATAACAGCAAATCAAGCATGGTGCCTATTAATGTGTATGAAGAATCTTGTGCACATCTAGCTGCTGCTTTTGAATGCCAAGTTTCCACTCTGCCTTTTATTTATCTAGGATTGCCTTTGGGAACTACTAAGTCAAGGTTGCAGGACCTGGCACCCATTGTTACTAGACTTGAAAGAAAGTTGACATGTATTTCCTGTTTCTTATCTCAAGGTGCAAGACTTCAGCTTGTGGACTCTGCACTTTCTTCAATGTCAATATTCTTCCTTTGCTCTCTGCAAATACCTCCTGGAATCATCAAACAACTAGATCAAATTCTTATGCAATGCTTATGGAGAGATAATATTGATACTCCAAAACAATCACTTGCAACATGGGAATTAGCGTGCATGCCAAAGCATAATGGAGGCACTGGTACTATCAACTTATCCAAACAGAATGAAGCTCTCCTGCTGAAGTTTTTAGATAAATTTTATAATAAATCTGATTTTCCCTCGGTCGGGTTGATTTGGCATACATACTATCAGGCAACTATACCTCAGGCTGAAAATCTCTATGGGTCTTTTTGGTGGAGGGATATTTGTAAACTTCTAGATAAATACAGAGCTATTTCCACTGTGCTGCCAGGAAAAGGAGACACCATTCTGCTCTGGGAAGATAGTTGGACGTTTGCTGGTTCAACTCAACCTCTATCTGCAAGATTCCCTAGATTACATTCGTTTGCTATTGATGATAAGTTAACAGCTGCTCAGGTTTACTCAGGTGGTGATATGACCGAGATTTTTCCCTTTCGATGTCACCACAGGCATTTCAGGAATTACAGCAGCTATAGGTTATGATGCAGCAGAATGATATTTCAGTGCGTAATGGCACATGGGTATACAGTTAAGGGCCAACATATACATCTTCTAGTTACTATCGGTATTTGCATCAGCACATGGTGGTTATGGATATTTTTAAATGGATTTGGAAGTCCAGCTACATTATGAGAACTAAGTGTTTTTCTTGGTTGCTTCTACACGATAGACTGAATACTAGAGACATGTTGCATCGTAGGAACTGGAAGGTCACTGAAGACAAACAATGTGTGTTTTTTCCAACGGGTGCTCATAAAGACCGGATGCACTTGTTTTTTGAATGTAACTTTAGCCAGAGAGTATGGAATTATTTACAGATTGATTGGACTCATGGCCAGGACATCCAGTCAACTGCATCTTCTGCCAAAAGAGAGTTTGCTAAGCCCTTTTTATGGAGGTGGTTATATTAGCCTGCTGGAATATATGGAAGCAAATAAATGGTAAAAAAATTCAGAATGAGAGGCCATCTTTTAATGGTTGGAAAGGATGCTTTGTGCATGATATATCCTTGCTTAAGTATAGGATCAAAAAGAGACATCTTAATTCTCTGAAGGCCTGGATAGGCAGCTTGCAGTAATTCATCTTTTCTTTCAGTAGCTTGTACAAATAGGCTTTCTTTCTTTTGTGCAACAGTTTTGTACAGTTAGTCCTCCACCCCCCCCCCCCCATATGTATTCTTTGAACAACTTTTATTTTTTGTTAATTTATTTGCTATGGGGATTTTTGCCTCATAGTCTTACAGTTCAAAAAAATTAAAAGAGTCATTCTCGAAGGAACCAATGTTTCACATAAAGAATCATATAACTTGAATGTCTTAAAACTTACCAAGGAACGTGATCATGCTCTTGACTTGTGAAGTTCTTAAAAAGGAGAAACTTGAGTTTGGGATTGGTCATGCTAGACTAAATGATGAGCTTGAGAAACTCAAGAAGGACAATGAGTTCCTATTGAGCAAATTCTTTATTCTTTCAAAGTCTCATGAACAACTTCAAACTCAAGTAACAAAAGAAAGTTCAATTGCATTAACTAGTGTTGCTTCTTGTTCTACTAACCCTTGTTATAAGCATGGAGAACAATGGGTTGAAGGCCACAATTGATAAAGGTCTAGTATCGTGCATACAAGGTGAGAAAAGTCTAAATGCCCTTTTGAGCAATCAAAGAGACAATGTTACTAAGGTAGGGCTTGGATTTGCACCCAAGGCTAAGAAGAACACGGGAAAGAACAAGAGGAAGATTGAGCCTACTCCCCCTTCCAAAATTGTTACCTTTGTGAAGGAGGGGGAGAAGGCAAAAATGAAAGGATTCATGTGTCATTAAAGATGGTGATGAACCATCTCACAATGACTTTGCAGGAAAATACAAATCCAACTTATGTCCTTATGAAATCTTATGATGGACATGTCTATGATAAATATGTAGGAACCTCATATGGTGATGATTACCATTGGGCCATCTGAGTTCCTAAGATACTTGTGACTAACAAAAGAGGACCCATCCAACAATGGGTACCTAAGATCAAGCATTGATTTCTTTTGTAGGACTATGCTTCCGGTGGAAGAAAATGGGTGGTTGATAGTGGTGCCACTAGTCATATGACCGGAAGCAAAGATATGCTCGATGAGATAAAGACAAATTCTTCCAACATGTGTGTCACTTATGGAGATGGATCAACCTCTAAGGTATTGGGTTTGGGTAAGGTAGTGGTCACACTGGATATTTCCATTGTGGACATTATGCTTGTAAAAACCCTCTCATACAATCTTCTTTCCATTCATCTACTTATACTCATGGGTTTTGGTGCGTACTTTACCCCCAAGGTTGTGATTCTCATGTGGAGAAAGTATCTCTCTATAGATTTTGTTGGGAATGTCGAGAACGGTTTGTATGTGGTAGATTTCTATAAGAAACCCACTCCTACCGCGGCTTGCCTAATGGTTAAAGGTGACATGGGATGGCTTTGGCATCGCTGTCTTGCCCACGTCAACATGAGGGCTTTGCAAAGTCTCCACATGGGAGGTCACATCCTTGGACTAAAAGATAACATTGGTTTTGTCAAATATCGTGTGTGTAGGGATTGTATTGAAGGAAAGCTCCATGAGTCGGCGCATCCCCCCACAACTACCATCTATTCCAATGGGATCTTGGAGGTCCTTCACATGGACCTCTTTGGTCCTCCATCCTTTGATAGTCTTGGGGGAGAAGTATTGCTTGGTTATCGTGGATGACTACTCAAGATACACTTGGGTATATCTCTTCAAGAAGAAGAGTGAAACTCAACAAACCGTCATCGACTTTGCCAATGAAGATCAACATCAACATAACAAGAAAATATTGGCCATTAGAAGTGGCAATGGTACCGATTTCAAGAACTATACATTGGATGAGTTCCTTAGTGATGAGGGAATCAAGCATCAATATTCCACTCCATATACACCTCAAAAAAATGGCGTGGCAAAAAGGAAGAACCAGACCCTATTGGATATGTCAAGAACCATGATTGCGGAGTTCAAGTCTCCTTATAATTTTTGGGCCGAAGCTATCTCAACCGCTTGTCATATTTCCAACCGTTCATATCTCCGCAAGTATTTGGAAATGACTCCTTATGAGATCCTCACTAGCAAGAAACCAAATATCCAATACCTTCGGGTATTTGGGTGTAGGTGCTTCATTCTCAAGAAAGGTAACCGGTTATCTAAATTCGAGTCTCGTACTATTGAAGGTATCTTTGTTGGCTATGCTTCAGATTCTCACTTTTATAGAGTGTATAACAAGTCCACCAGTCTCTTGTAACATGAGATTCGATGTGCATAATGGCTCCCAAGTGGGGAAACTTGATATTGGTGATGTAGGTGATAAAATTCCTCCTCAAGCCATAAGAAGAATGGGTGTGGTATTTTTCCGCCCTGTTGAGGAACCCCTTGTGGTGGAAGGATAAGGACAATGCTCTACTCGTGTGGATCCCTCACCTAATCAAGATCTTCATCAATCACATAGCCCTCAAGATACCCCGGTTGAAGAGATAGCTCATGATCAAGGTCAAACTCATGGAGTTGGACAAGGACAAAATATCGAGCAAGCTCAAGGAAAGGATCAAGATCATTTTCAAGGTCAAGACGAGGACGAAAATAGTGGTGATTACCAAGAGGTTTCTCAATAATCCATTAAAGAAGTCGACGCTCGTCGTGAAGCAGGAAGGATCGTCAAGCTTGTTCGTGAAGGTATTACCCTTGATAATGTTGTTGGTGACCTTGAAAGGAGCATTTCTACTCGTAATCAAGTGGCTAACTTTGTTGGACACAATAGTTTCATTTACTGTGTAGAGCCCGAAAAGGTGTATGAGGCGCTTGAAGACCTGGATCTGGTTGAAGCCATGCATGAAGAGCTTAGCAAATTCGAGCGCAATGATACGTCCATTTTGCATCACTATTTTATATCATAATTTACTATTATTCATTGATATATTTCATATTAATAGATGATACTCATGTTATTTCATCTATTTTGCATGATGGATGACTTTTGGAGGATGAACTGCCGGAGTCAGGATTCTGATGGAAAAAGCGATGTCCAGATGAAATATTCGCGAAGATCAGAAAACTCCAGAAAATATATGGAAATCCCTATTTTTCAGAAGACGAAGGAAGCCAGTAAGGGAAGTGGAGATGGGCCATAGGGGGCCCACACCACCCCTGGCGCCCCCACCTGGGTTGCGCCACCAGGTGGTGTGGCCACCCTGGCCCACCTCTGGTATCGCCCTTTCGCCTATATCATCCCCCAAAACCCTAAGACTCGGGGAGCAACCACATAAAGATTCCGCCACCTCTATGGGGTGGAAACTACAAAGACAGAAAGAGCTCTCCGGCAGGTAGAAATCTGCCGGGAAAATTCCTCCCCGGAGAGGGGAGATCATCACCATTAACACCGTCATCAAGCTAGACTTCATAGGGATCATCATCTTCACCATCACCACCACTCCATACCATTGTAACAATTGGGTTGAATCTTGCATAGTTCTTAGGGGAAACTTTCCCGGTGTTGATTACTTTTGTAGTTGATGCTATTGAGTGGAACCATCGAATTATTGTTCATGTTAAGATTGTTACTTATCATTATTTCATCTCTGATCTTGATCCATATGATGTCTCGTGAGTACTTCTTTTAGTTCTTGAGGACATGGGATAAGTCATGTTGTTAGTAGTGGAATTATGTTGAGAAATATTCAATGGTTTGATATTTAAGTTGTGGTGCTATTCTTCTAGTGGTGTCATGTGAACATCGACTACATGATACTTCACCTTTATGGGCCTAGGGGAATCCATTGCGTATTTGGCTACTAATTGTGGGGTTGCCGGAGTGACAGAAACCTAAACCCCCATTAGGAAACCTTTGCACAAGGGAGTGTAGGATCTCAGAGTTTAATGTTGTGGTTAGGTTTCTATCTTAATTACTTTCTTGTAGTTGCGGATGCTTGCAAGAGGTATAATCACAAGTATGTATTAGTCCAAGTAAGGTCGGTACATTAGCATAGGTTCCCCCACACAACACTTATCCAACCAAAGAAGGTTAATCAACTATATGAAGCGAAAGCACTTGACAGTATTCCTATGTGTCCTCGAGAACGTTTGGTCATCTTAAGTAATACAACCGGCTTATCCTTTGCTAAAGAAGGATTGGGCCACTTGCTGCAATTATTATTATTGTCTTTTATTTACTTGCATTTTATTTATCTGCATTATCAAAAAAAAACTAAAAATTCGTTTGTTAAGTATTTATAGTGAATTTCTGATCCAAACCACTTGTCAACACCTTCCGCTCCTCGTTGGGTTCGACACTCTTATTTATCGAAAGTACTACGATACGCCCCATATACTTGTGGGTCATCAAGACAATTTTCTGGCGCCGTTGCCGGGGAGTGAAGCGCTATTGATGAGTGGAACTGGTAAAGGAAATTTCTACCGTGAGTATTATTTTTATTTATGTTTGTTACTTTTTTCAATATGGATAATTCACTTAGTTTCCTATTTTGGAAAGCTACTACCACTTCTAGGGTAGTGGATGAACCACCACCTGCTGAATTAGATCCTTTTAAAATACATACAAAAATTGTTGATCGTGTTATGGATAACTACTATTTTGGACATGGAACTGTCCATCCTGGTGATCATTTTCTTTTTATACATGAATTATGCGGGTTGTTCAAGTGTGCAGGTATCACAACAGAACAAGTTAAGAAAAAGTTACTCTCTTTATCATTGAAAGGCAGAGCTGAGGAATGGTATAAGCTGCTGAAGAATGGACAATCTATGGAATGAGAGGAAATTGTACCTCTCTTTTATTCTAAATTCTATCATCCCAATGAGATTCATAAAGATCGGAATCAAATATATAACTTTTGGCCTCGTGATAGAGAGAGTACAGCCCAAGCTTGGGGGAGATTGACGTTACTAACGCTCAAATGTCCTATTCATGAGCTCCCTAATAATAATATTATTAATAACTTTTATGCAAGGCTTTCTCTTCATGATAAGGATTTACTGGATGCTTCTTGTGCTGGATCATTTACACGAATGAAAGAAGAAGCTAAATGGAATCTTCTAGACCGTATTCAAGAAAATACAGAAGCATGGGAGAATGACAAAAGAAGAAATTCAGGTATAAATTATGATTATGAATGCATTAAATCTTTTATGGGAACCAATGACTTTCATAATATTAGTACTTCTTATGGTCTTGATTTCCAAAGTATAGCTATTTTTTTAATACCTTTGCCTCTTATATTGAAATTACTAAAAAGGAATGGAACAAGTATCATGCACCATATAAAGATATTGTTAATCATGTTCCGGCTAGAAATATTGAAGTTTGTATTGTTGATCGCATTTTGCCTGAACGTATATTGAGAAAATACCTTTTCCTGCTAAAGTAAAGGAACATTCTATGATAGCTAACGTGGTTAAAAAAAGTACAAAGAAAGCTGTAGAACCTGATGAACAAATAAATGTTGAACCTGTAGTAGCAATTGTGAAAGACCTTTTCACTAAAAAATATAGAAGATGGGCACATTTTTTTTGTGAAGATGCTTCTAATATTGTTTCACATCCTAGTATAACTAGGAAAGCTAGTGTCCCTATGCTTTCGTTAGAATTGGTGATCATTGCTATTATGGTTTATGTGACATTGGTGCAAGCTCAAGTGAGCTTTATAATGCTTGAAATTGGTCCTTGTGAACTTGAAGAAATTACTGTGGTTATTCAGCTTCCTAATAGAGAAACCATCTGTCCAATTGGTATTGTAAGAGATGTGGAAGTTCTTTGTGGTAAAATTAAATATCCTGTTGATTTTCTAGTACTTGGTACATCAGCTAGTAAAACTTGTCCTATCATTTTTGGTAGACCTTTCTTAAACACTTGTGGAGCTATTATAGATTGTAAGAAGGAGAAAATTTTAACTAAATTTGATGGAGAATCGTATGAGTTTAATTTTTCCAAATTTGCTAAATCTCCTTATGAAAATGAATTGCCTAATGAGGATTTTAGAGTTAAACAACTTGCCGCTATCGATCCAGTTTTCAATCTTAAACCTCTATTTGACGATTTTAAGTATGCTCATTCTGATGATAAGAATGTCTCATGTGATAGTTACATTGTTAATTTTATTCATAATGCTATTGAAACTTATTATGAGAGAGGGAAACATGGTTTTATGCATCTCAATCATATTAAGTTTTCCCGCTTTATGTTGAAAGTTTTGATGTTGTACTTGTTTTGTCTTCCTATGCTAGTAGCCTCTGGTTTCAATAATTTGTTTTCTTACAAAATTCCTTGTCATAGGAAGTGGGTTAGACTTAAAAGTGCTGGATATTTGCTTCTTGATGCTCTCTTTTACTTCAAATCCATATTTCCTCTGTGAGCATCATTGAAATTATCATGCCTATCTTAATGGCTTGAAAGAAAGAGCTTTTGGGAGACAACCCATTTTCTTTTGTTGAGTCTTGGAAGTTATTGCCTCTATAATAACCTCTCTTTATCCTTTTTGTTTGGTTTTTGTGTCAAGATTACCCTCTAATGAGAAGGAGGTGAGATGTGGGGAAGTTGTTATCCCGAAACAGATTTTTGTGCTTCACTGTAAAAAAATCGTGAAAAATCCCATAACGTCGGATTGAACTGTAATTTTATGTGCATGTGACCCAATTTATTATTTAATTTTCGTTAGTTTTTCACTTTTCGATTTTAGCAACAGAAGATTTTCGAAAAAATGGATCTTTACCTGCAGGTCTATTTTGACAGATTTCTGCCATTTTTGCATTGCCTCTCAAATCGATTTCCTTTTAAATTCTTTTGGGATTTTGAAAGGAGTTGCTACAGTAGCTTATGTTTTGATGAACTTCAGTTAAAATTGAACCCAAAGGTTTATTATCTTGCATACACTAATGTTGCTAATGAAGATTGTGTGAAATTTTGTATGAAAGAAATTTTCAACTGTTTGGAGAGAATGATGTAAGGAGATGAAGAATGGTCAAAGGCTCAAACATTATATTTCTGGAGATTCTTATAATGAAGATATTGATATTATTCAAGTGCTGACTCCGTAAGAATTTATTAAAGACCAAATTCAGGAATCTGCAGAATCCGTTTTTGAATAGGTAACAGTTCTGGTAAGAAAAGGTTCGCGAAAAACTTTCCAACTTATATTTTTGCAGTTTTTATTTAATATGGAAGATAGTGAGTCGAAAGAGGGAAGGAAACGGATCCCAGGTGGCTCACACCACCCTGTGTTGGGGATATGCTATATGGGTATCCTCATAGCATGTCTCTTATCCGGATAACCCGGGTGGCCCACAGTTGGTAGAGTGGCCCATGGCCTGCTGGGCGGCCCAGTTAGATGGATCTAGAAGGGAGGCCCATGCCGGATAAAGGAAGGCTACGGTGGAGTCACCAGCGTACCCGGACCCTTGGAGTACAAGACACGCTAGACTAGTAATAGACGGTGCAGGACTCTGTAACCTGTCCGGCTAGGACTTTTCCCTGTAACCCTAGGACCTGGCGACTATATAAGTCGGGCCTATGGGAGACTTTAGGGCACAATCTCAGACAACCTCGCACAGCGAACCTATCTCTGTAACTCGGCGTATTGCCCTTATAGTGATTTATAGCAGGAGTAGGATTCCGCCACCATTGTGGGATATGAACCTGGGTAAGTTGTGTTACCTCGTACCCGTCAATCGTCCGCCTTCCCCCACGTCTCTAAACACGCACTGTGAGGACCCCTCCATGGCATACTCGTCGGCAATACCACAACAGTTGGCACCCACCATGGGGCAAGAGGCGTTTCAGGCTCTTCAGCGGGCGAGGACTAAGATCTTCGCGGGAATCGATGAAACCGTAGCCATTGGTCGCGTTCTCTTCTCCGGCAATGTTCCGATCATCCCTCCTGATGAGTTCTGGATCCCGACGAAGACGAAGCCTACGCGGTGTTCGATCGTTCCTATCAGAGACATCCACCTCTTCGTTGGTGAAACCAACTCCGGCACTAGTTCCCTGGGAGTCGGAGGAGCATCAAGACCCGCACGGACCGCCTATGGACAGGAGATGTTCGCGGAATGATCGATGTCGGATCTCTCTTCGGAGTTTAACGGCAAAGATCGGAAAATTTCAAGGCCCACCCAAACCACCCTTGTGCAGGATATAACGGTGGAAGATCACTGCAAGTCCGCCGGCTTCGCCCGTGCGTCTGGACAGCAGATATCCAAGTTTGTCGGCGTGGTTACCATCTTTGATCTGGCGCTTTGCGTTCAGAGAGAGGGCGAAAACCCCCGCGATTACCTTGCCAGGTGGCTTCGTATACGAGCCGATCTGGCCCACTACCCCAATGATGATGCTATGTATCACTTTGTGGAAGGACTGGACCATGGCACACTTCTCCGACATTCTCTAACACGGCAGCAGGCATCGGGACGTCTTGCCTTCGAAGGCATGGTAAACACCGTCAACAACTACGCGGAGGCCGAAGCGGCAGCTCAGACAGCGCTTGCGCTCCTTGGCGGAGCCCCTCCGATTCAGCCACCGCCACCACCGCCTCCCGCCGCCATCGCCGCAGTTGCGCCACCACCTCCATTCATCGTCGCCGCCGTTGCACCTCCACCCCCCGTCATCGAGGAGGTCCTGGCACCCTCTGACTCTTTGATTGACGCGCTATACACCGACTTTAGTGCAGATTCAGAGGAGATAGATTTCAGTCCAGAAGAACTAGACTCCGCCATGCAGGAGATGGAGGAGGAGTACACGCGCGACGAGCAAGCCAACAACACCGTCATGTCTCGAGAGGTGTTCGTCACCATTGGGACGGCGATGGATGAAGATCAACCCGGACGAGCTCCGCCTACAGCTCTGGACAAAGGCAAGGGACCACCTGTTTCTACCGACAATGATCGTGCAAAGGACATGCCCCCTCCGCCTAATCCAGTGCAACAGCTGTAGAAACTCGGCACCGGCCCGAGCAACAACAACACCGCAAACTTGCCGCCTCCGACATCTACGTCTGCTACTGCCCAAGTTACTCCAGCTGATAGAGTGATGTACGGCAACCTCCTCGTCGAGCCACTGACCATAGCTCATATCCGGAACGTGACCCAGCTTGACGAGAAGCGCCAGCAGCTGCTGGAGGAAGCGCAGGCCATCACGGAGCAAGGCGCTAAGCTAGATCGAGATCTGGTCATAGCGCAGAAATCCATAGAGAAAGCTATAGCAATGGAGGCCGAGTACAAGACTCTGTTGTAGAAGCAGAACGCCAAGAAAGCTCCGGCTCGCGTCATCAACGATCCTGGTGTACAGCGAAACCTAGGATGGGCTCCCCCGAAGCCGGCACAAGCCAAGCCATACATTGACAGTGAAGGCAGATAGGTGATGCCCACTCCTCTCCTCTCCTCAACCTCACCATTGCCAAGACCCTTCTGGATCAGGATAGATCGCTTGAGGCGGTGGACCAGGTCTATGACCTAGTGGCCAAGGCGGTAAAACAGCAGGAAAAGGCCACCTCTCAAAGGCTTGAGTCTGACCCATCGTTTTTCCAGTCTAGCCAGCATAAGCCACCAAGGGACAGATCTCCTCTTGATGTCGGGTCCCAGACAGGTTCATCAGAAAGAAGACGGAGGGATGTGCGCAATAGGAATGATGCTATCCCCATATCCTCCAACCATGGAGAAAAGGCCCGACCTTGTAACAACCCAAGTTTGTAATATATGTACTTAGTACTTAAGCATGGCATGCATCTGTTTAAATCCATAAAATGATTGCATGTGATCAAGTGTGTGGTTTAAGAATGCAAATCCAAAACCCTAACTTCCCCTCTTCTTTAAAAAGTAATTCAAAAGGATTTCAAATTTGAAAAGTTAAAAAAAGTGGAGCCCAAACTGAACAAAAGGGCCCCATAGTATTTTGAATGTTTGCCAAAACCCCTCTGGTATTTTCAAACCACTCAAAACAGATTTGAAATGAAAATTTCAAACAGAAAAGGAAAAGGATTTTTAAAAAAAAATATAGCCAGAGCAAGCCAGGCCGCAGCCCAGCCAACTCTCTCCCCTCTCTCCCTCTCCTGCGGCCCAGCTAGGCCCAAGTGTGGCCCTTCCGCAGCCCGTACCAGTTCGGCCTGTTCTTTCGCATCGTCGTCTTTGACGTCGACGAGCAAGATACTCGATGGCGCAGCGCCCGCCGTCCGCCGTCGCCGCGATGCCCGCCCACACCAGGATCCACGCTACCTACCATCTCCGCGTCTACAAGATCTCATGTTGTCGCCAGGACGAACCCTATCTTCTTCTTTTCCCCAAATTTCTCCTTCGAAAAAACCCTAGCTCTCGGGCTCCGCCGTGTCCCACGGTCTCCGGCCACCCCGTGCACTGTGGAGTGGCCTGGGAGAAGCGCATCATCGACATCGCCGTCTTCCCCAAGCCACGCAAGCCGGAACAAAGTCGTCTAGCCGGAATCGAGATCGACCTCAACACCGGCCGTCGTAGTCAATCCATCGAATCTTCCCCTCCGGCCTTCCCTCACTTCATCGACCTCACCGACGTGACCGTGGTGAGCCTGCGGTCCTCCTGGACCTCTCCGTTCCTCCCCTCTCGCGCTGTGCCGCTGGACCGATGAGCACCCGACGCCGCCGTCGCTGTTTATTGTCACCGGCGTAGCTCTGTTGACCATAGTGAGGCGGCGCCGCCACTATAACGTCTGCCTTGGCCTCCTCTTTCGAACGCAGCCAAGCATGCATCCAGGCGCGCACGGGATCGAGAAATCCGTGCTCGACCTGGGGCTTCCCCTTTGATGACGTCAGCCAGGCGTCATGCTGGTGTCATAATTCTTTTCTTTTGTTTTCGTTATTTTCTGTAAATCATTTCTGTAATAGATAAAATGCTGACAGGTGGGACCTGTCTGTCAGGGTTTTAACATTTTTGTAAATCATTTATGAAATTAATAAAAGTCTGACATGTAGGACCAAGTTAGAAAATAATTTAAATATTCCAAAAATAATTTAAAATGAATCAAAAGTTGAGAAATTCATAACTAATTCATTTTAAATCAGAAAAATACAAATAATATATCAAAATGTTCAGAAAAATGAGAAATATATAATAGAGCTATAATCATGCATTGTTAAGCAACTTACATGACAAGTTTATTTAGAAGAACATAATAACCCCTCACAGGTGATTCCGGAGTTTCCCCGAGTTAGGGTTTTCACCCCTCGGAACCCTGTTTAAACTGTCAAGCATGCCTTAGGGTTTCATTTCAATGCACTTTAACTTGTCATATCATCATCCTTGTTTGAGCATTGCATCGATGCCATGTCTTGATTGTTGCCTCTCTTTCCGGTGTTGGTTCTTCGCGATAGGATCCGAGCCCGAAGCTGAAGTCAACAACATCGAAGATCAATACTTGTCTACTGACGAACAAGGCAAGCGTAGCCTATCATTCTGAACCTACTTTTACAAAGTATATTACTTTCTCGCTATGATGCACATGATTCCAATGTGGTCTTTTGCCAGTAGTTAGGGTTACCTATCTGCTGCATAGTTTCCCTGTTGTAGCCTTATACTCCTGATCCACTGCTCCTAGCATACCTAGGTTTGGCATCTGAGCGTTGCTAGAGCTTCTGAGATCGACAACTTAGCCATGCATAGTATCAATGTCTGATCTATCCAAACGATGTATGGGAGGCCAAGTTGGGTGTGGTTTTTGTAGTCCCATGCTCGCCACTACTAGGAACTGAGTTCTTACCTTTGGAAAGACGAGCGTGCAACCACACGGGGCCTGCATAACCTCATGACTTACTAACTTTCCTAGTATATTCCATGAGTCACATAGTTCGAGCGTTCCATTCGACATATGCATAGAAAATCTTTTGAAAGATTTGCCGGCTGAAGTTGGTGCATTCATAACAGGTAGGTAAGCGTGCCCGAGGTTGCTTGGGGTAGATAGCGCCCCTGGTAAACCAACCTCGCCTCACATCTTTAAGTACCGGTGGAATCATACTTATTGCGTGACTCATGGTCTCGGCGAAAGCAAGGTAAAGGTCGTGGTCAACCACCCTCTGCCGGCCTTCCCAGGAAGAGGGCTAATAATTTGGCATTAAGAGTCGGTTGGTACATGTGGGTAAAGTTGTACACCCTTGCAGGGTTAAATCTTTTCGAAAAGCCGTGTTCACGGTTATGAACGACTTGGCGACCGGACTTAAGATCATAGATAACATTAACCACTATAAAACTTGTTGATCCATGTGTGCTTAAGGATGCTTCCTCTGGGTCGAGGGGGTGATCCTAGATAGGAGGTTCTGATGAAGCTGGTGGTTATCAAGATGTGATGAACAAGATGAAGAAGTTGCTATCTTATCCCTTTTAAAAGATTCTGAATAGACGAGCCTCTTCTCTCTCTTGTTTACAAATAAAGATTGCTTCTCACAAAAGAAAATCCAGAGAAAGCCTTTCTAGCCAGAGCATGTAGATACTAGGTTATCTAAGTCTTGCGGAGTACATTCTCGTACTCAGCCTTGCGCCATTGTTGTTTTTCTACAGAGGATCTGGTTGGAACTGAAGGTGGCTTCCACGTTGACATCGACGAGTAGTTGGGGGTCCCAGGTAGCAGCCTGAGGACTATGGGATGGACGTCGCTTTTGTTTATGGCCTCTTAGGCCTTTTGCTAAGTTGTTGTGTAGAACAACATAATTTGTTTTCGCTGTGTGATGTAATGTTGGGTCTATGACCTCTGGTTTGTAATAACTCTAATACCTCACTCTGCTAAGAGTTTAAACTTATGTTGTTGAATCCCTGTGTTCTGTAATGTTACCGAATCATACTGTGATCTTCCGTGTTTGGGAGTTGAACTTATCTTAGATGGTAATCTGAGGTTAGTTTAACCCTGATCCCAGGGGGTGCTACAGGTTTTGGTATCAGAGCAGGACTGCCTGTAGGAAACCCTTTTATTGGTCGATGTTGAGTCTAGAAGTTGACAAAAATATTTGAAAGTTAAAAACTATTTGCAGAAACTCTGACTAGGATTCTTTTTACTCCTTCTCTATTGTGCCTCTGATGCTGGAGTTCTTCTTACCCTATTTGGTTTGAAAAGGTTTTCATTCCTTATCTTATATCTCAAAACTTTTAGGATCGTGGTTTTGGGGTTGTTTCTCTAAAAGTACTCCCTACTTGGTTGCTATTCTCAGGGTTCCAAGATATCTCAGTTTTGCTTGGTGTGTAACATCTTAGCATTCCATTGTCATGGTTTGTAAGTCAGCTGGTTAGTGTATACATTAGTATGCTTTGATACTACCATGCTTGATAAGATGATACATTTAAATCGAGTACTCTTTGTTCATCTTTCTGTCTTTCTCCTTTGAATCCTTTGCCTAATCTCTTTTTGTTCTTTCAAGATGGGTGATACCTCTCGTGCCCGTACCCGTGCTCATGCATGTGGTGCTGCAAATGAGGGTGAATCTACCAACCTTCCTCCACCGCCGTCCATGGTTCAACTCATGGCCATGTACGAAACCAACCGTGCTGACAACATGAGGCTCCTTGAAAGGATTGAGCGCAACACCGCTCAACACAAGAACAATCAAGTTGGAATCAAGGACTTCACACGTCTCACTCTGCCAGTTTTCAGCTATTCCACTGAGCCACTTGATGCGGACTACTGGCTTCACACCATGGAGCGCAAAGTTCAGGTTGGTCATGTTGCTCAAGCTGATTGGGTGACTTTTGTTGCCTATCATCTGGAGGGAGAAACCAACTCTTGGTGGGAAAATTTCTTGGCTATGCAAGAAGCTCAACATGTTGTTACATGGCAAGAGTTCGCTGAAGCCTTCCGAGCTTATCATATTCTAGAGGGTCTGATGGATAAAAAAAGGGAGGAGTTCCTTAAGCTAAAGCAGGGCACTGGTTCTGTGTGTGATTACCAGCGCAACTTCAATCGTCTTGCCTGCTATGCTACTGAAGAGGTCTCCACTGATGTTAAGAAGCAAGCTCTGTTCCGCAAGGGACTGGATCCTGAGGTTCGTCGTGATCTCCATCTCATGGACTTTGTTAACTTCCAAGGTCTTGTTAATAAGGCTATGAAAGCCGAGAGTGGAAAGGTGGAGTACGAAGAAACTCATAAGCGTCCTCAGGAGGGGTACCACAAGGCTGGTTCTGGTAATAAGAAGCGTCGGGTCTTTGTGCCTTACAGTGTTGTGCCACGTGCTCCTTATACCCCAAGGACTTATGGATATGCACCTCGTCCGAATGCTACTTCAAGCAATGCTGGTGGATCAAATTATCCTGCTGCTGGTACTGGATCAGGCCTCATATGTTTCGATTGTCGCCAGCCTGGCCACTATGCAAGAGACTGTCCTCAAAAGGGTGTTGCTGAGAAGGCACAACCCCCAAAGAAGAATGATAAGTATCCAGGTGCTGGAAAAGGACGCCTGAACCACATCTCGGCTGAGGAGCCTCAGGAAGATCCAAGCGTCATCATGGGCATGCTTTGTATCAATCAAATTCCAGCTAAAGTTTTGTTTGATTCTGGAGCATCGCATTCATTCCTGTCACAAGCTTTTGCTCAAATGCATGGGATAAATTTTGAGGGGTTATCTGTTCCTCTGCTAGTTTAGTATCCTGGTTCTAGTTGGCGTTCCACCATGGTTACTCATGGGAATCTAATCGAAGTTGCATTTCAACTTTTCCCCACTTCTTTGATCGCCCTCAAGTCAACTGACATTGACATCATTTTGGGCATGGACTGGTTGACCCGTTATCAAGCCATTCTCGATTGTACAACCAAGTATGTGACTCTGACTAGTCCTGCTGGCATAATAGTCAAGTACTGGACCATAGGGTCACTGTCTCCTTCGGCTATTTCTATTCCTGAAGCGGAGTTGTATGCTCTTGAAGTTCTACCTCCGTTAAAGATCCAAGATGTTTCCGTGGTCTGTGAATCCCGGATGTCTTTCCTGAGGAGTTGCCCGGCATGCCACCTAATCGAAGTGTGGAGTTTGTCATAGAGTTAGTTCCTGGAACTGCTCCTATTTCTAAAAGACCCTATCGTATGCCTCCTCATGAGCTTGTGGAGTTGAAGAAGCAATTAGAGGAGTTAGAAGGAAAAGAATACATTCAGCCCAGCACATGTTCTTGGGGATGTCCTACCATCTTTGTCAAGAAGCGGGATACCAATATATCGCGTGTGGTTATGGATTATCGCCCTCTCAATGCTGTGACTATCAAGAACAAGTATCCTCTTCCTAGGATCAATGATCTCTTTGATCAGTTAAGTGGTGCCACTGTCTTTTCCAAAATGGATTTAAGATCAGGGTATCACCAGATAAAGATCCATAAGGAAGATATTCCAAAGACTGCTTTCACCACTCGTTATGGTCTTTACGAGTATACAGTCATGTCCTTTGGTCTTACCAATGCTCCAGCCACTTTTATGCGGCTTATGAACTCCGTATTCATGGAGTATCTTGACAAGTTCGTCGTGCTCTACATCGATGATACTCTGGTCTATTCCAAGACTGAAGAAGAGCACGCTGAACATCTTCGTTTGGTGTTAACCAAACCCCGAGAACATCGTCTCTATGCCAAGTTTTCCAAATGTGAGTTGTGGTTACAAGAGCTCGTATTCCTTGGTCATGTTGTTTCCGCCCAAGGGGTTGCTGTTATCCCCGATAAGGTTCAAACTATCCTCGACTGGGAGTCTCCTAAATCCGTCAAGGATGTACGAAATTTTCTCGGGATGGCTGGTTATTACCGTCGATTCATCGAGAACTTCTCCAGGATTGCAAAGCCGATGACCGATCTTCTTAAGAAGGATAAGAAGTTTGAATGGTCTGATAAGGCTGAAGAAAGCTTCCAGATGTTGAAAACCAAGTTAACCACTGCACCAGTGCTAGTTCTTCCAGACACCAGCAAAGACTTTGTTGTCTTCTGCAATGCTTCCCACCAAGGTCTCGGATGTGTGCTAATGCAAGATGGACATGTGGTGGCTTATGCCTCCCGTCAGCTAAAACCACATGAGAACAACTACCCCACACATGATCTTGAGCTTGCAGCTGTTGTTCATGCTCTTAAGCAATGGCGACATTACCTTCTTGGTAGTCGTTGCGAGTTATACTCGGATCATCAGAGTCTGAAGTATCTTTTCACACAACCTGATTTGAATCTCAGGAAAATAAGATGGTTGGAACTCATCAAGGACTATGATTTGGGTCTCAACTATCAACCTGGCAAAGCCAATGTCATTGCTGATGCGCTGAGTCGTAAATCTTATTGCAACACCCTGATGATCAAACAAGCACAACCTTCTCTTCATGAGGAATTTGCTCGATTGAATCTTGAAGTATTTCCTCGTGGATTACTTTCTACTCTTGAAGTGACGTCTTCTATAGAGGATGACATCAAGATTGCTCAGAAACATGATTCTAAAATTGCTGAGATCAACGGGAACATTGCTAGCAGAGTTGCTACGTGTTTCTCTGGTTATAATCAAGGTACTGTTTATTTTGGAGACTTCCTGGTAGTGCCGAAGAGAACAAAATTGAGGGATTTAATTCTCCAAGAGGCTCATGAATCACCTCTTTCTATCCACCCTGGAGGTACCAAGATGTATCGGGATCTTCGTTAAAGATTCTGGTGGTCTGGTATGAAGAAGGATATCACTCGTTTTGTTGCTGAATGTGACGTTTGCCGTCGCGTCAAAGCTGAGCACCAAAGACCCGCTGGTCTCCTGCAACCACATAAGATACCTGAGTGGAAATGGGATGAAGTTGGTCTGGATTTCATCACTAGCCTTCCTAAGACTCAGAAAGGAAATGATGCCATCTGGGTAATCGTTGACTATCTGTCCAAAGTTGCTCACTTTCTACCTGTTCGTGAGAGTATCAATGCTATTCAGTTAGCAGATCTATACATCTCTCGAATAGTTGTTCTTCATGGGATTCCAAAGAAAATCGTCTCTGACTGAGGGAGTTTGTTCACCTCAAGGTTCTGGACAACCTTCCAAGCTGCTATGGGAACTCGCCTTTCCTTCAGCATCTGTGGTCAAACCGAAAGAGTGAATCAAATCCTTGAAGACATGCTTAGAGCGTGTGTCATATCTTTTGGCAAGAACTGGGAGAAATGCCTTCCTTTTGATGAATTCTCCTACAACAACAGTTTTCAGTCCAGTATTGGTATGGCACCTTTCCAATTCTTATATGGAAGAACGTGCCGTACTCCTTTGAACTGGTCAGAAACCGGCGAAAGAAAGTTCTTTGGTCCGGATATGATTCAGAAGCGTAAGATCAAGTTCAGATATCATTCGAGATCGCTTGAAAACTGCCTCGCCAAAAAAGCTATCATGATCGTCATCATCAACACGTTAAATATGAAGTTGGTGATCAAGCTTATCTCCGGGTCACTCCTCTGAAGGGTGTCCATCGTTTTGGTATCAAAGGAAAACTAGCTCCTCGCTATGTTAGTCCTTTTCATGTTCTTTCCAAGCAAGGTAAACTCGCATATCAATTGGAGTTGCCTGCAAACTTCCCTGAGGTGTATGACGTCTTTCATGTGTCTCAACTCAAGCGTTGCTTCAAAGATCCTGTCCGTGGTGTTAATCACCAAACTCTTGATCTCTAGAAGGATCTGACTTATCGTGACTATCCTGCTCGTATCCTTGATGAAACCGAGCGCAAAACTCGTCGTCAAAACATCAAGTTCCTGAAAATTCAGTGGTCTCATCACTCTGAGGATGAAGCAACCTGGGAACGATAAGATCGTCTTAGATCTGAGTACCCTGCCTTCTTTTCTAAAACTTAGGAATCTCCGGTCGAGATTCTTGTAAGGAGGGTAGAGCTGTAACAGCCCAAGTTTGTAATATATGTACTTAGTACTTAAGCGTGGCATGCATCTGTTTAAATCAATAAAATGATTGCATGTGATCAAGTGTGTGGTTTAAGAATGCAAATCCAAAACCCTAACTTCCCCTCTTCTTTGAAAAGTAATTCAAAAGGATTTGAATTTGAAAAGTTAAAAAAAATTGGAGCCCAAACTGAACAAAAGGGCCCCACAGTATTTTGAATGTTTGCCAAAACCCCTCTGATATTTTCAAACCACTCAAAATAGATTTGAAATAAAAATTTCAAAAAGAAATAGAAAAACAGAAAAGGAAAAGGATTTTTTAAAAAATATAGCCAGAGCAAGCTAGGCCGCACCCCAGCCAACTCTCTCCCCTCTCTCCCTCTCCCACGGCCCAGCTAGGCCCAAGTGTGGCCCTTCCACAGCCCGTACCGGTTCGGGCTGTTCTTTCGCGTCGTCTTCGACGGCGACGAGCAAGCTGCTCGCTGGCGCAGCGCCCGCCGTCCGCCGTCGCCGCGATGCCCGTCCGCGCCAGGATCCACGCTACCGACCATCTCCGCGTCTAAAAGATCCCCTGTTGCTGCCAGGACGAACCCTATCTTCTTATTTTCCCAAAATTTCTCCTCCGGCCAAACCCTAGCTCTCGGGCTCCGCCACGTCCCGCCGTCTCCGGCCGCCCCGTGCTTCGTGGAGTGGCCTGGGAGAAGCGCATCGTCGCCATCGTCGTCTTCGCCAAGCCACGCAAGCCGAAACGAATCGTCTGACCGGAATCGAGCTCGACCTCAACGCCGGCCGCCGCAGTCAATCCATCGAATCTTCCCCCTCCGGCCTCCCCTCACTTCATCAGCCTCACCGACGTGACCGTGGTGAGCCAGCAGTCCTCCTGGACCTCTCCGTTCCTCCCATCTCGTGCTAAGCCGCTGGCCCGATGAGCATCCGGCGCCGCCGCTGTTTCTTGTCGCCGGCGTAGCTCCATTGACCATACCGAGGCGGCGCCACCACTATAACGTCCGCCTCGGCCTCCTCTTTTGAACGAAGCCAAGCACGCATCCAGGCGCGCACGGGATCAAGAGATCCATGCTCGACCTAGGGCTTCCCCTTTGATGACGCCCTGGTGTCATAATTCTTTTCTTTTTTTGTTATTTTCTGTAAATCATTTCTGTAATAGATAAAATGCTGACAGGTGGGCCCTGTCTGTCAGGGTTTTAACATTTTTGTAAATCATTTCTGAAATTAATAAAAGTCTGACATGTGGGCCCAAGTTAGAAAATAATTTAAATATTCCAAAAATAATTTAAAATGAATTAAAAGTTGAGAAATTCATAACTAATTCATTTTAAATTATAAAAATACAAATAATATATCAAAATGTTCAGAAAAATGAGAACTATATAATAGAGCTATAATCATGCATTGTTAAGCAACTTACATGACAAGTTTAATTAGAAGAACATAATAACCCCTCATAGGTGATTCCAGAGTTTCCCTAAGTTAGGGTTTTCAACCCTCGGAACCCCGTTTAAACTGTCAAGCATGCCTTAGGGTTTCATTTCAATGCACTTTAACTTGTCATATCATCATCCTTGTTTGAGCATTGCATCGATACCATGTCTTGACTGTTGCCTCTCTTTCCGGTGTTGGTTCTTCGTGATAGGATCCGAGCCCAAAGCTGAAGTCAACAACACCGAAGATCAATACTTGTCTATTGACGGACAAGGCAAGCGTAGCCTCTCATTCTGAACCTACTTTTACAAAGTATATTACTTTCTCGCTATGATGCACACGATTCCAATGTGGTCTTTTGTCAGTAGTTAGGGTTACCTATCTGCTGCATAGTTTCCCTCTTGTAGCGTTATACTCCTGATCCACTGATCCTAGCATACCTAGGTTTGGCATCTGAGCGTTGCTAGAGCTTCTGAGATCGACAGCTTAGCCATGCATAGTATCAGTGTCTGATCTATCCGAATGACGAATCAGAGATGCCGGAGAATATAGAAAGGTAGGAGTTGATGACATCCTCGAAGGAGTTAACTAAATATGCTAAGGCTTGTATGGAAGGCCACGTTGGGTGTGGTTTTTGTAGTCCCATGCTCGCCACTACTGGGAACTGAGTTCTTTCCTTTGGAACCAAGACGAGCGTGCAACCACACGGGGCCTGGACAACCTCATGACTGACTAACTTGCCTAGTAGATTCCATGAGTCACATAGTTCGGGCGTTCCATTCAACATATGCATAGAAAATCTTTTGAAAGATTTGCCGGGTGAAGTTGGTGCATTCATAACATGTAGGTAAGTGTGGCCGAAGTTGCTTGGGGTAGATAGCGCCCCTGGTAAACCAACCTCGCCTCACATCTTTAAGTACCGGCTTCGGGATTTGACCCGTTATGACGGAATCATACTTATTGCGTGACTCATGGTCTCGGCGAAAGCAAGGTAAAGGTTGTGGTCAACCACCCTCTGTCGGCCTTCCCAGGAAGAGGGCTAATAATTTGGCATTAAGAGTCGGTTGGTACGTGTGGGTAAACTTGTACACCCCTGTAGGGTTAAATCTTTTCGAAAAGCCGTGTTCACGGTTATGAACGACTTGGCGACCGGACTTAAGATCATAGATAACATTAACCACTATAAAACTTGCTGATCCACGTGTGCTTAAGGATGATTCCTCTAGGTCGAGGGGGTGATCCTAGATAGGAGGTTCTGATGAAGCTGGTGGTTATCAAGATGTGATGAACAAGATGAAGAAGTCGCTATCTTATCCCTTTTAAAATATTCTAAATATACGAGCCTCTTCTCTCTCTTGTTTACAAATAAAGATTGCTTCCCGCAAAAGAAAATCCAGAGAAAGCCTTTCTAGCCAGAGCATGTAGATACTAGGTTATCTAAGTCTTGCGGAGTACATTCTCGTACTCATCCTTGTGCCATTGTTGTTTTTCTATAGAGGATCTGGTTGCAACTGAAGGTGGCTTCTACGTTGACATCGACGAGTAGTTGGGGGTCCCAGGTAGCAGCCTGAGGACTATGGGATGGACGTCGCTTTTATTTATGGCCTCTTAGGAATTTTGCTAAGTTTTTGTGTAGAACAACATAATTTGCTTTCGCTGTGTGATGTAATATTGGGTCTATGACCTCTGGTTTGTAATAACTCTAATACCTCACTCGGCTAAGAGTTTAAACTTATGCTGTTGAATCCCTGTGTTCTGTAATGTTACCGAATCATACTGTGATCTTCCGTGTTTGGGAGTTGAACTTATCTTAGATGGTAATCTGAGGTTAGTTTAACCCTGATCCCGGGGGGTGCTATAGACCTCGTCGCCCATCGCCCACCGCCCTGCTCCCCCCGACATCGCGAAGACCCCAAGGCTCACCATCGTCGGATATGCCCCCACCAAGGCAGAGCGGAATCGTCATCCGCGACAATGCGGAGAAGACCCGTCATGAGGGAGAGCGCAACCAGGGACACAAGAGCAGGTCACGCCATGACCCTCCACGTCCGGCAAGCAAATGCGACAAGCGCGAGGCGTCGCAGGAGGGTAATAGCAAGAAGGCTAACCCACTGCCACCTCCGCCTCTGTCGCCACCTAGCATTCACCATGGCGGAGGAGGCTCGTGTCGTTCACGCAGCCCATCCCTTGTTGACAAGAAGAAAAGAAACCCGGAGCGGATCGATAAGATCCACGAGGCCCGGGAAGGACCATACCTGGGACCACGTTGCTTTGGACCTGCGATATGGTCCGCAACGTACCCCAAAGGTTTCCGGATTGACAAGACCATCAAGCCTTATGACGGCACCGCTAAGCCAGCAACATGGTTGCAGGATTACGGCAACGCGGTAGAGATCACCGGGGGTAACCCTAATGTTGCCGTCAAGTACCTCCCATTGATGTTGGCGGGCATAGCCCGTCAATGGATTGATGACTTGCTGGAGAAATGTGACACCCCCGGGATCAGGGCTAAACAAATCCCAGACCTCCGTTTGACATAAGCTTAACCTTGAGCTTGAGAATATCCAGTGAAGAATCGATAACACAGCGGTGACCCTACGACACAAAAATTATTACAAGCAGAGGTCACTGACCACAAACATCAAACAACGGAAGGCAAATTATGCTATTAAGTATAGCAAACTTAACAAATGGCCTAAGAGGCCTGAAGCATAACGATGACGTCCCAGCCCATAGATTCCAGGTTGTCGGCCGGGAACCCCAAGCTACTCGTCAATATTGATGTAGTACGGAACTTGTCTTCAGGGGAACACTTACTCTGCCAAAAGTATCAACAAAGCAAGGGTGAGTATAGGGTGTTCTCCACAAGACTTCTGGCTGGTGGAGTTGTTTTGCATAAAGCCATCTTTGTTTGTAAAACAAGAGAGATGAGAAGCTCGTCTACTCAGAATATTTTAAAAGGGGATAAGAAATCGACATCTCCAAAGTATTGATCATCATCTTTTGATATCCACCGAATCATCATCATCTGAACTAGGATCACCCCCTTGTACCCATGAGGAAGCATCCTTAACAAACATTAGTTGCCAAGTTTTACGATTAGGTTCATGTTCTCTATGATCTCCCATTCATTCCCAAATTGTCCATAACTGTGGACACGGCTTTCCGAAAGATTATTACCCTGCAGGGGTGTACAACTTTACCCAAACGTACCAACCAACTCTTAATGCCACTTGACACACCCCTTGGTGTGCTGACAGAGGGTGTGGTTGGACACGACCTTTACCTTGCTTTTGCCGAGACCATGAGTCACGCAATAAGTATTGTTCCGCCGTAACGGGTCAAATCCCAAAGTCGGTACTTAAAGATGTGAGGCGAGGTTGGTTTACCAGGGGGTCCCAAGTAGCAGCCTAAGGACTATGGGATGGACGTCGCTTTTGTTTATGGCCTCTTAGGCCTTTTGCTAAGTTGTTGTGTAGAACAACATAATTTGCTTTCGCTGTGTGATGCAATGTTGGGTCTATGACCTCTGATTTGTAATAACTCTAATACCTCACTTTGCTAAGAGTTTAAACTTATGCTGTTGAATCCCTGTGTTCTGTAATGTTACCGAATCATACTGTGATCTTCCGTGTTTGGGAGTTGAACTTGTCTTAGATGGTAATCTGAGGTTAGTTTAACCCTGATCCCAAGGGGTGCTACAGGTTTTGGTATCAGAGCAGGACTGCCTGTAGGAAACCCTTTTATTGGTCTATGTTGAGTCTAGAAGTTAACAAAACTATTTGAAAGTTAAAAACTATTTGCAGAAACTCTGACTAGGATTCTTTTTACTCCTTCTGTGGTGTGCTTCTGATGCTGGAGTTCTTCTTACCCTATTTGGTTTGAAAAGGTTTTCATTCCTTATCTTATATCTCAAAACTTTTAGGATCGTGGTTTTGGGGTTGTTTCTCTAAAAGTACTCCGTACTTGGTTGCTATTCTCAGGGTTCCAAGATATCTCAGTTTTGCTTGGTGTGTAACATCTTAGCATTCCATTGTCATGGTTTGTAAGTCAGCTGGTTAGTGTATACATTAGTATGCTTTGATACTACCATGCTTGATAAGATGATACATTTAAATCAAGTACTCTTTGTTCATCTTTCTGTCTTTCTCCTTTGAATCCTTTGCCTAATCTCTTTTTGTTCTTTCAGGATGGGTGATACCTCTCGTGCCCGTACCCGTGCTCATGCACCGGTGCTGCAAATGAGGGTGAATCTACCAACCTTCCTCCACCGCCATCCATGGTTCAACTCATGGCCATGTACAAAACCAACCGTGCTGACAACATGAGGCTCCTTGAAAGGATTGAGCACAACACCGCTCAACACCAGAACAATCAAGTTGGAATCAAGGACTTCACACGTCTCACTCTGCCAGTTTTCAGCTATTCCACTGAGCCACTTGATGCGGACTACTGGCTTCACACCATGGAGCGCAAACTTCAGGTTGGTCATGTTGCTCAAGCTGATTGGGTGACTTTTGCTGCCTATCATCTGGAGGGAGCAGCCAACTCTTGGTGGGAAAATTTCTTGGCTATGCAAGAAGCTCAACATGTTGTTACATGGTAAGAGTTCGCTGAAGCCTTCCGAGCTTATCATATTCTGGAGGGTCTGATGGATAAAAAGAGGGAGGAGTTCCTTAAGCTAAAGCAGGGCACTGGTTCTAGTGTGATTACCAGCGCAACTTCAATCGTCTTGCCTGCTATGCTACTGAAGAGGTCTCCACTGATGTTAAGAAGCAAGCTCTGTTCTGCAAGGGACTGGATCCTGAGGTTCGTCGTGATCTCCATCTCATGGACTTTGTTAACTTCCAAGGTCTTGTTAATAAGGCTATGAAAGCCGAGAGTGGAAAGGTGGAGTACGAAGAAACTCATAAGCGTCCTCAGGAGGGCTACCACAAGGCTGGTTCTGGTAATAAGAAGCGTCGGGTCTTTGTGCCTTACAGTGTTGTGCCACGTGCTCCTTATACCCCAAGGACTTATGGATATGCACCTCGTTCGAATGCTACTTCAAGCAATGTTGGTGGATCAAGTTATCCTGCTGCTGGTACTGGATCAGGCCTCATATGTTTCGATTGTCACCAGCCTGGCCACTATGCAAGAGACTGTCCTCAAAAGAGTGCTGCTGAGAAGGCACAACCCCCAAATAAGAATGATAAGTATCCAGGTGCTGGAAAAGGACGCCTGAACCACATCTCGGCTGAGGAGCCTCAGGAAGATCCAAGCGTCGTCATGGGCATGCTTCGTATCAATCAAATTCCAGCTAAAGTTTTGTTTGATTCTGGAGCATTGCATTCATTCCTATCACAAGCTTTTGCTCAAATGCATGGGATAAATTTTGAGGGGTTATATGTTCCTCTGCTAGTTTAGTCTCCTGGTTCTAGTTAGCGTTCCACCATGGTTAGTCATGGGAATCTAATCGAAGTTGCATTTCAACTTTTCCCCACTTCTTTGATCGCCCTCAAGTCAACTGACATTGACATCATTTTGGGCATGGACTGGTTGACCTGTTATCAAGCCATTCTCGATTGTACAACCAAGTCTATGACTCTGACTAGTCCTGGTGGCATAATAGTCAAGTACTGGACTGTAGGGTCACTGTCTCCTTCAGCTATTTCTATTCCTGAAGCGGAGTTGTATGCTCTTGAAGTTCTACCTCCATTAAAGATCCAAGATGTTTCCGTGGTCTGTGAATTCCCTGATGTCTTTCCTGAGGAGTTGCCCGGCATGCCACCTAATCGAAGTGTGGAGTTTGTCATAGAGTTAGTTCCTGGAACAGCTCCTGTTTCTAAAAGACCCTATCGTATGCCTCCTCGTGAGCTTGTGGAGTTGAAGAAGCAATTAGAGGAGTTAGAAGGAAAAGAATACATTCAGCCCAGCACATCTTCTTGGGGATGTCCTACCATCTTTGTCAAGAAGCGGGATACCAATATACCGCGTATGGTTATGGATTATCGCCCTCTCAATGCTGTGACTATCAAGAACAAGTATCCTCTTCCTAGGATCAATGATCTCTTTGATCAGTTAAGTGGTGCCACTGTCTTTTCCAAAATGGATTTAAGGCCAGGGTATCACCAGATAAAGATCCGTAAGGAAGATATTCCAAAGACTGCTTTCACCACTCGTTATGGTCTTTACGAGTATACAGTCATGTCCTTTGGTCTTACCAATGCTCCAGCCACTTTTATGCGGCTTATGAACTCCGTATTCATGGAGTATCTTGACAAGTTTGTCGTGCTCTACATCGATGATATTCTGGTCTATTCCAAGACTGAAGAAGATCATGCTGAACATCTTCGTTTGGTGTTAACCAAACCCCGAGAACATCGTATCTATGCCAAGTTTTCCAAATGTGAGTTGTGGTTACAAGAGCTCGTATTCCTTGGTCATGTTGTTTCCGCCCAAGGGGTTGCTGTTATCCCCGATAAGGTTCAAACTATCCTCGACTGGGAGTCTCCTAAATCCGTCAAGGATGTCCGAAGTTTTCTCGGGATGGCTGGTTATTACCGTCGATTCATCGAGAACTTCTCCAGGATTGCAAAGCCGATGACCGATCTTCTTAAGAAGGATAAGAAGTTTGAATGGTCTGATAAGGCTGAAGAAAGCTTCCAGATGTTGAAAACCAAGTTAACCACTGCACCAGTGCTGGTTCTTCTAGACACCAGCAAAGACTTTGTTGTCTTCTGCAATGCTTCCTACCAAGGTCTCGGATGTGTGCTAATGCAAGATGGAAATGTGGTGGCTTATGCCTCCCGTCAGCTAAAACCACATGAGAACAACTACCCAACACATGATCTTGAGCTTGCAGTTGTTGTTCATGCTCTTAAGCAATGGCGACATTACCTTCTTGGTAGTCGTTGCGAGTTATACTCGGATCATCAGAGTCTGATGTATCTTTTCACACAACCTGATTTGAATCTCAAGCAAAGAAGATGGTTGGAACTCATCAAGGACTATGATTTGGGTCTCAACTATCAACCTGGCAAAGCCAATGTCGTTGCTGATGCGCTGAGTTGTAAATCTTATTGCAACACCCTGATGATCAAACAAGCACAACCTTCTCTTCATGAGGAATTTGCTCGATTGAATCTTGAAGTAGTTCCTCGTGGATTCCTTTCTTCTCTTGAAGTGACGTCTTCTATAGAGGATGACATCAAGCTTGCTCAGAAATATGATTCTGAAATTGTTGAGATCAACGGGAACATTGCTAGCAGAGTTGCTACGTGTTTCTCTGGTTATAATCAAGGTACTGTTTATTTTGGAGACTGCCTGGTAGTGCCGAAGAGAACAAAATTGAGGGATTTAATTCTCCAAGAGGCTCATGAATCACCTCTTTCTATCCACCCTGGAGGTACCAAGATGTATCGGGAACTTCGTTAAAGATTCTGGTGGTCTGGTATGAAGAAGGATATCGCTCGTTTTGTTGCTGAATGTGACGTTTGCCGTCGCGTCAAAGCTGAGCACCAAAGACCCGCTGGTCTCCTGCAACCACATAAGATACCTGAGTGGAAAGGGGATGAAGTTGGTATGGATTTCATCACTGGCCTTCCTAATACTCAGAAAGGAAATGATGCCATCTGGGTAATCATTGACTATCTGTCCAAAGTTGCTCACTTTCTACCTGTTCGTGAGAGTATCAATGCTAGTCAGTTAGCAGATCTATACATCTCTCGAATAGTTGTTCTTCATGGGATTCCAAAGAAAATCGTCTCTAACTGAGGGAGTTTGTTCACCTCAAGGTTCTGGACAACCTTCCAAGCTGCTATGGGAACTCGCCTTTCCTTCAGCACAGCCTATCATCCTAGCATCTGTGGTCAAACCGAAAGAGTGAATCAAATCCTTGAGGACATTCTTAGAGCGTGTGTCATATCTTTTGGCAAGAACTGGGAGAAATGCCTTCCTTTTGCTGAATTCTCCTACAACAATAGTTTTCAGTCCAGTATTGGTATGGCACCTTTCCAATTCTTATATGGAAGAACGTGTCGTACTCCTTTGAACTAGTCAGAAACCGGCGAAAGAAAGTTCTTTGGTCCGGATATGATTCAGGAAGCAGAAGATCAAGTTCGTATCATTCGAGATCGTTTGAAAACTGCTCAGTCTCGCCAAAAAAGCTATCATGATCGTCATCATCAACACGTTAAATATGAAGTTGGTGATCAAGCTTATCTCCGGGTCACTCCTCTGAAGGGTGTCCATCGTTTTGGTATCAAAGGCAAACTAGCTCCTCGCTATGTTAGTCCTTTTCATGTTCTTTCCAAGCAAGGTAAACTCGCATATCAATTGGAGTTGCCTGCAAACTTCCCTGAGGTGCATGACGTCTTTCATGTGTCTCAACTCAAGCATTGCCTCAAAGATCATGTATGTGGTGTTAATCACCAAACTCTTGATCTCCAGAAGGATCTAACTTATCGTGAGTATCCTGCTCGTATACTTGATGAAACCGAACGCAAAACTCGTCGTCAAAACATCAAGTTCCTGAAAATTCAGTGGTCTCATCACTCTGAGGATGAAGCAACCTGGGAACGATAAGATCGTCTTAGATCTGAGTACCCTGCCTTCTTTTCTAAAACATAGGAATCTCGGGTCGAGATTCTTGTAAGGAGGGTAGAGCTGTAACAGCCCAAGTTTGTAATATATGTACTTAGTACTTAAGCATGGCATGCATCTGTTTAAATCAATAAAATGATTGCATGTGATCAAGTGTGTGGTTTAAGAATGCAAATCCAAAACCCTAACTTCCCCTCTTCTTTGAAAAGTAATTCAAAAGGATTTGAATTTGAAAAGTTAAAAAAAGTGGAGCCCAAACTGAACAAAAGGGCCCCACAGTATTTTGAATGTTTGCCAAAACCCCTCTGATATTTTCAAACCACTCAAAATAGATTTGAAATAAAAATTTCAAACAGAAATAGAAAAACAGAAAAGGAAAAGGATTTTTTAAAAATATAGCCAGAGCAAGCCAGGCCGCAGCCCAGCCAACTCTCTCCCCTCTCTCCCTCTCCCGCGGCCCAACTAGGCCCAAGTGTGGCCCTTCCACAGCCCGTACCGGTTCGGCCTGTTCTTTCGCGTCGTCGTCTTCGACGGCGACGAGCGAGCTGCTCGCTGGCACAACGCCCGCCGTCCGCCGTCGCCGCGATGCCCATCCGCGCCAGGATCCATGCTACCGACCATCTCCGTGTCTAAAAGATCCCCTGTTGCTGCCAGGACGAACCCTATCTTCTTATTTCCCCCAAATTTCTCCTCCAGCCAAACCCTAGCTCTCGGGCTCCGCCGCGTCCCGTCGTCTCCGGCCGCCCCGTGCACCGTGGAGTGGCCTGGGAGAAGCGCAGCATCGCCATCCTCGTCTTCGCCAAGCCACGCAAGCCGAAACGAAGTCGTCTGACCGGAATCGAGCTCGACCTCAACGCCGGCCGCCGCAGTCAATCCATCAAATCTTCCCCCTCCGGCCTCCCCTCGCTTCATCGACCTCACCCAGCAGTCCTCCTGGACCTCTCCGTTCCTCCCATCTCGCGCTAAGCCGCTGGCCCGACGAGCATCCGCCGCCGACGCTGTTTCTTGTCGCTGGCGTAGATCCGTTGACCATACCGAGGCGGCGCCGCCACTATAACGTCTGCCTCAGCCTCCTCTTTTGAACAAAGCCAAGCACGCATCCAGGCGCGCACGGGATCGAGAGATCCGTGCTCGACCAGGGGCTTCCCCTTTGATGACGTTGGCCGGGCGTCATGCTGGTGTCATAATTCTTTTCTTTTTTTTGTTATTTTCTATAAATCATTTCTGTAATAGATAAAATGCTAATAGGTGGGCCCTGTCTGTCAGGGTTTTAACATTTTTGTAAATCATTTATGAAATTACTAAAAGTCTGACATGTGGGCCCAAGTTAGAAAATAATTTAAATATTCCAAAAATAATTTAAAATGAATTAAAAGTTGAGAAATTCATAACTAATTCATTTTAAATTAGAAAAATACAAATAATATATCAAAATGTTCAGAAAATGAGAACTATATAATAGAGCTGTAATCATGCATTGTTAAGCAACTTACATGACAAGTTTAATTAGAAGAACATAATAACCCCTCACAGGTGATTCCGGAGTTTCCCTGAGTTAGGGTTTTCAATGCACTTTAACTTGTCATATCATCATCCTTGTTTGAGCATTGCATCGATACCATGTCTTGATTGTTGCCTCTCTTTCCGGTGTTGGTTCTTCGTGATAGGATCCGAGCCCGAAGCTGAAGTCAACAACACCGAAGATCAATACTTGTCTACTGACCGACAAGGCAAGCGTAGCCTCTCATTCTGAACCTACTTTTACAAAGTATATTACTTTCTCGCTATGATGCACACGATTCCAATGTGGTCTTTTGTCAGTAGTTAGGGTTACCTATTTGCTGCATAGTTTCCCTGTTGTAGCCTTATACTCCTGATCCACTGATCCTAGCATACCTAGGTTTGGCATCTGAGCGTTGCTAGAGCTTCTGAGATCGACAGCTTAGCCATGCATAGTATCAATGTATGATCTATCCGAATGATGAATCAGAGATGCCGGAGAATCTAGAAAGGTAGGAGTTGATGACATCCTCGAAGGAGTTAACTAAATATGCTAAGGCTTGTATGGAAGGCCACATTGGGTGTGGTTTTTGTAGTCCCATGCTCGCCACTACTGGGAACTGAGTTCTTACCTTTGGAACCAAGACGAGCGTGCAACCACACGGGGCCTAGACAACCTCATGACTGACTAACTTGCCTAGTAGATTCCATGAGTCACATAGTTCGGGCGTTCCATTCGACATATGCATAGAAAATCTTTTGAAAGATTTGCCGGGTGAAGTTGGTGCATTAATAACAGGTAGGTAAGTGTGGCCGAAGTTGCTTGGGGTAGATAGCGCCCCTGGTAAACCAACCTCGCCTCACATCTTTAAGTACCGGCTTCGGGATTTGACCCGTTACGACGGAATCATACTTATTGCGTGACTCATGGTCTCGGCGAAATCAAGGTAAAGGTCGTGGTCAACCACCCTCTGTCGGCCTTCCCAGGAAGAGGGCTAATAATTTGGCATTAAGAGTCGGTTGGTACGTGTGGGTAAAGTTGTACACCCCTGCAGGGTTAAATCTTTTCGAAAAGCCGTGCTCACGGTTATGAACGACTTGGCGACCGGACTTAAGATCATAGATAACATTAACCACTATAAAACTTGCTGATCCACGTGTGCTTAAGGATGATTCCTCTAGGTCGAGGGGGTGATCCTAGATAGGAGGTTCTGATGAAGCTGGTGGTTATCAAGATGTGATGAACAAGATGAAGAAGTTGTTATCTTATCCCTTTTAAAATATTCTGAATAGACGAGCCTCTTCTCTCTCTTGTTTACAAATAAAGATTGCTTCCCGCAAAAGAAAATCCAGAGAAAGCCTTTCTAGCCAGAGCATGTAGATACTAGGTTATCTAAGTCTTGCGGAGTACATTCTCGTACTCAGCCTTGTGCCATTGTTGTTTTTCTATAGAGGATCTGGTTGCAACTGAAGGTGGCTTCTACGTTGACATCGACGAGTAGTTGGGGGTCCCAGGTAGCAACCTGAGGACTATGGGATGGACGTCGCTTTTGTTTATGGCCTCTTAGGCCTTTTGCTAAGTTTTTGTGTAGAACAACATAATTTGCTTTCGCTGTGTGATGTAATGTTGGGTCTATGACCTCTGGTTTGTAATAACTCTAACACCTCACTCGGCTAAGAGTTTAAACTTATCCTGTTGAATCACTGTGTTCTGTAATGTTACCGAATCATACTGTGATCTTCCGTGTTTGGGAGTTGAACTTATCTTGGATGGTAATCTGAGGTTAGTTTAACCCTGATCCCGGGGGGTGCTATAGACCTTGTCGCCCATCGCCCACCGCCCTGCTCCCCCCGACATCGCGAAGACCCCAAGGCTCACCATCGTCGGATATGCCCCCACCAAGGCAGAGCGGCATCGTCATCCGCGACAATGCGGAGAAGACTCGTCATGACGGAGAGTGCAACCAGGGACAAAAGAGCAGGTCGCGCCATGACCCTCCATGTCCGGCAAGCAATCGCGACAAGCGCGAGGCGTCGCAGGAGGGTAATAGCAAGAAGGCTAACCCACTGCCACCTCCGCCTCTGTCGCCACCTAGCAGTCACCATGGGGGAGGAGGCTCGTGTCGTTCACGCAGCCCATCCCCTGTTGACAAGAAGAAAAGAAACCCGGAGCGGATCGATAAGATCCACGAGGCCCGGGAAGGACCATACCTGGGACCACGTTGCTTTGGACCTGCGATATGGTCCGCAACGTACCCCAAAGGTTTCCGGATTGACAAGACCATCAAGCCTTATGACGACACCGCTAAGCCAGCAGCATGGTTGCAGGATTACGGCAACGCGGTAGAGATCGCCGGGGTTAACCCCAATGTTGCCGTCAAGTACCTCCCATTGATGTTGGCGGGCATAGCCCGTCAATGGATTGATGACTTGCTGGAGAAATGTGACACCCCCGGGATCAGGGCTAAACAAATCCCAGACCTCCGTTTGACATAAGCTTAACCTTGAGCTCGAGAATATCCAGTGAAGAATCGATAACACAGCAGTGACCCTACGACACAAAAATTATTACAAGCAGAGGTCACTAACCACAAACATCAAACAACGGAAGGCAAATTATGCTATTAAGTATAGCAAACTTAACAAATGGCCTAAGAGGCCTGAAGCATAACGATGACGTCCCAGCCCATAGATTCTAGGCTTCCGGCCGGGAACCCCAAGCTACTCGTCAATGTTGATGTAGTACGGAACTTGTCTTCAGGGGAACACTTACTCTGGCAAAAGTATCAACAAAGCAAGGGTGAGTACAGGGTGTTCTCCACAAGACTTCTGGCTGGTGGAGTTGTTTTGCATAAAGCCATCTTTGTTTGTAAAACAAGAGAGATGAGAAGCTGGTCTACTCAGAATATTTTAAAAGGGGATAAGAAATCGACATCTCCAAAGTATTGATCATCATCTTGATATCCACCGAATCATCATCATCTAAACTAGGATCACCCCCTTGTACCCATGAGGAAGCATCCTTAACAAACATTAGTTGCCAAGTTTTACGATTAGGTTCATGTTCTCTATGATCTCCCATCCGTTCCCAAGTTGTCCATAACTGTGGACACGGCTTTCCGAAAGATTATTACCCTGCAGGGGTGTACAACTTTACCCAAACATACCAACCGACTCTTAATGCCACTTGACACACTTCCTTGGTGTGCTGACAGAGGGTGTGGTTGGACACGACCTTTACCTTGCTTTTTCCGAGACCATGAGTCATGCAATAAGTATTGTTCCACCGTAACGGGTCAAATCCCAAAGTCGGTACTTAAAGATGTGAGGCGAGGTTGGTTTACCAGGGGCGCCATCAACCCCAAGCAACCGCGGCCACGCTTCCCTACCTGCTATGAATGCACCTCCTTCACCTCCTTCTTTCGAAAATGTTTTCAATGCGTATGTCGAATGGAACGCCTGAACTATGTGACTCATGGAATCTACTAGGCAAGTTAGTCAATCATGGGGTCCCCATTTACCCCATGTGGTTGTATGCTCGTCTTGGTTCAAGAGGCAAGAACCCAGGGTCCTAAGGGTGGCGAGCATGGGACTAGAAAAACCACATCCCAGCGTGGCCTCCCATACAAGCCTTAGCATGTTTAATCTCATATCACCGATCTCATCTTACCACGTTCTCCTGTCATACTAGATTATCTGCATCGGATACATCATCTGGATGGACCAGACTCAACAGCTATGCATGGCTAAGTAGGACACAAATATAAGCTCTAGCAGTGCACACAAGACAAAACTAGTTATGCTAGGAGCAGTGGATCAAATAATATAAGCTCAAAGGAAGTATGCAATAGATAGGATACTCTATCTATCGATAAATGACCACAGTAGAATCGTATGCATCATGGCAGGAATTGAAATGCGTTCGAAATCATAGGATTATATCATGGTGGGGCTATGCTTGCCTTTGCCTGTTGATACCCAATACAGATCTTCGTATCCATCATCTTGACTTGTTCGACAACCACAAGGATATAGATCTCCAGGGTTCATCTTGTTGGCATTGTTTGTCGATGACCTCTGATGATCTTGATCTTGATCTTCAGTCTTGGACTCGATCTCGATTCCGATATCGTATTCTACCAGAGAAGAACCAAACACCGGAAAGGAAGGAAACAAGCAACACATAGAATCGATACAATGCTCAAGCAAGGATGATGATATGACAAGTTAAAAGTTATTGAAATTGAAACCCTAAACATGCTTGGTCATTTTAATCGGGGTCCGAGGGGTCCAAACCCTAATTCGGAGAAACTCCGAATGCATATGGGAGGGTTCATTTGCTTATCTAACTAAACTTGTCCTGTAAGTTTATTATCAATGCATGCTTGTAGTGTAATTAGGTAGAGTTCATTTTTCTGAACATTTTGATATATTATTTGTATTTTTCTGACTTATAAATTAAAAGATATTTAATTTAAAAGTTTGAATCAAATTCTGGAATTATTTAAAACCTTTTATTAAGTTTACTGCATCATTATGATGTCAGTAGAGGGGTGGGGTCGTTCCTTACTGGGGCTGGGTCTAGCCCCAGTCACAGACAGGTGGAGGTCAGGACCACGTCACGGCCACGCAAGCACGACTTGGTCAGCGCCCATGTCAGTCATACGCAGGCTCCACGTCGACGCCATGGTGGCGCCACATGGGATCGCCGGAGAATGGCTAGGCGGTGGCGGCGCTAGGGGGCTCGCTGGGCTACGCGGCTTCATGCGTTCGATCGAGCAGAGCCAGGCGAGCAGGAGAGAGGCGGCGCCGCTGGCTATTGGTCATCGGAGTGGCGTTGGCGAGTATGCCCGGTGGCGGTGCACGACGGTGTTCAACACGGAGATGAACCAGAGAGGGAGGAAGACAACGGAGTGGTCTAGGAGGACCGAGGACTCACCCTCGATGCGTGTCTGACCTCGGCGAGGGCAAAAGAGGACGGGATCAACGGTAATGGTGAAGGCGGTGGTCGTTGGATGCGGGAGAGACGGAGTCGATGGCGACGATTGCGAGCGAGCGGGGCCGATTCCTTCTGGGAGAAGCATCGGGGCGACGAGGCAGAGCTCGAGGGACCTTCAGCTGGGCACGGGGTGGCTCAGAGCGGCGGTAAATCGTCGACGAGGCGTAGCTAGGGTTCGGCCATAGGAGGAAATCGAGAGAGGGAGCGAGCCCAGGGGGAAGTGAGAAGATAGAAAAGAGAAAGAGGTGTGCTCGGCTCCTTATCCTCGTCTAGAGGGCGGCAGGCGACAGCGGTCATCGCAGCGGCATCGGGCGGCCGGGAAAGCTCCACGGAGCTGCTTCCCGTCATCGTCAAAGACGACGAGAGCGAAGAGGTAAGCTGGGTTGGGTCGTGTTGGGCCGCGATGGTGTTGGCTGCTGCACGGCTGGGCGGTAGGAAGAGAGAAGACTGGGGTGGGCCTGCCTCAGCCCCGCCTTTTTTTATTTCCAAAATGATTTTCTAATTTCTGTTTTGACTTTCTCTTTTGTATTTCATTTTGTAATCTGTTTTGAATCATTCAAAATTACTAGAGTTTTTGTAAAATATATAAAATAATCAGAGGACCCTATAATCCATTTGGGCTCCACAATTTTGTATTTTTTTCAAATATTCAAAACCTTTTGAATGTGTTTCAAAGAGAGGGGAGAAAACTAGGGTTTAGAGTTTGATTTGTTTTCTCCAATGCACAATTTAAATGATGATGCTCATGATGCACAAAACAAACCCTAATATTTATTAAGTAAAACTGGGGTGTTACAACTCTATCCCCCTTACGAGAATCTCGACCCGGGATTCCAAAGGTAGGAAGAGAGACAGAGAGAGAAGAAACAGGGTCACTCTAAAGATAAGAGGGAAATACACTAACAACACACAGAGTATCTCATGGTCAACTCACGGATGGATTGTTTAGAACAACTCCGAGATGACGAACATGAAACACATCAAGGTAACGGAGGAAACAAGAGGAGATGGTTTCAAATTGTTAGATAGATGGTCTTCAGAAGGATTGAGACCATGGAACTTATAGAAGAGTTTAAGCTTCTAAAAAGGAAGG
Source organism: Avena insularis (assembly GCA_023614405.1). Taxonomy (NCBI): domain Eukaryota; kingdom Viridiplantae; phylum Streptophyta; class Magnoliopsida; order Poales; family Poaceae; genus Avena; species Avena insularis. Next base: position 286,272,019 of record CM042695.1, read on the forward strand.
TTTCAACAGAAAGAACATAACAAAATACTTCGATAGGGAACCTCTACTAAATGACTTAAGTAGAGATTTCAGGTTGCACGGATATGGATCAACAAAACCAAACTGTTGAACTACTTTTGACACAGAAGAGTCACTATTTCATTCATCAGAAGGCCAAGACAGAAAGGTGTTTTGTGGAGAGGACACGTAAGAGTCACAAGGAACATGTAGCAAGAGGAACTACAGATTACCAAAATCATAGTCTCTCTTAAACATGGTTGAGAAAACGAAGGAAACTTTTTATTCATCCAGGTTTATCAGAATCTTTGCCAAAGATCATGAGATCACTTTGCACCACCAGATGAATAGTGAAGAAGATTCCTGATGACATGAGAAGAAAGAAACTTCATTTTTAGACTTCAAGTACTTGTCATAAGAGAAAATTTACCAACATAAAGGGTCTGGAGGATTGACCGAGAGACATTTAGCAACTCTACTTTAAATGTTCTCCTTGATGTTCGGAAAAATCAAACATCAAGTAAAGTTCGGACTTCGTAGACAAAGGAAACCATAAGAATAACTCCTATATTAAATGGTAGAAGATGCCTCATGAAGAGTGGTTGATATTGCTGAATTCAAGAGAATATGACAATAGGTCTTTCCGGCTAGGTGTGTCAACCATTACATCAATCTTGCCAGATTTACAAAGAGACCTATGTCAAAACCATGAGGAACACCAACCATCATATTTTCTTGAGATTTAGATTTTGGTTAGGTGGTATGATATTTCGGACTCAGCATGTCCGAATAGAAAGTTCGCAATGTTTACCACAAAGGTAAAGTTACTAGATTCTCAAGATATGGACTATAGTGTAAAGCTCCAAAAGACTGAGCTAAATTGCTAGACCCATGTATTTACAACTTGTCGAGAGACAACTGCACACACATAAGGTGCTAACAACAAAACAAACATGTGTCCTTAGGAAAAGGAAGATAACTCTTCTCGAATTCACGCCGACATCTTTCAACAATTGCACGTGAACCAGAGAAGGTTACTTCTAACATCCAGAACACATACTTCATGATGACTCGAAGACGGTTCCCGAAAGTTTCCAACATTAAGGCCCAATGTTCCATATGAATTCTGTCTAGCATGGGGAAGATAAAATGTCATCGATGGGCTCAACAACAAACATATCGAAACACTCCAAGAAGATGGAATCATATGTTGCTTGAACGAGGCAACAATATTGGTCAGACCAAAGGTCATGAAGATGTACTCCAGTGAAACATCACAAGTAGAAACACTATCAAGATAGTCCTTGGAACTGAGTTTGGTTTGACGATAACCCAAATCAAATCAAAGATAGGGGAAGATAACATGTCCACGAAGGAAATACTATCTTTCTTCAGCACGCACAAAACTAAACATCCCTTTTATAAAGAACGTAGTCAGATATAACTTTTGTCTTACAACTCTCCAAGTTGTTGCTTAAGCTCAACCAACTAGTTCAGGGGTATCCAGTATGGATCCTTGGAGAAAGGAGCAGTTCAGAGAACTATCTTGCTCAAAACTTGACATCACGGTCATGTGGCAACATGGCAACAATTCTAGTAGACAACTAGAATATCACGGACCACCGATATGTCGCTTAGTTCGAGAGGAAACTTTCTTTACAAGGCAGGAGAACATAGTCTCAGAGTTTCGGCACAAGCCTAACTCTTTGACTGAAGAGAGTGCACCAGAATAATGGACTTGGTAGCATAATCATACTTTGCTTAGTGACGGGGTTAACCAATCTCGCCGAGAATGATGAAAACGTCCTTAGAGTTCAAAACAGTAATAATTGCTAAGAATCTCAGATACCCACATTATTACGCACACGCATCACTCACGAGCGCGAAAGTTCGAGGAAGGGTGGGTAGTATATGTAAGAGCATCACCTCATTAAGGGGTCATAAAGCTCAGCACAACCTCTTAGTATAAAAAAGTGTGATATTTTAAGGTAGAACAGATAGAAGATAATCACTACATCTTGATCTGCGGATTACAACACTTTGACCTGGTCCTAGATATGAGGAGGTACTGGAGTTTGTTTCTCCTAGACATATCGGAATGGTTTGTCTTGACGGACCACAAGAGTATCTTACATAGGAAGACACCGATGCACATTACTACTTGGCTACCAACTGGTAAACAAAGGTCGGAAAAACAACAAGGGAAAAAGGAACATGCTCAGGATAAAATCCTGAGATGTGGATGCATAAGTCAACAACCTTCCGAAAACCAATGCAAAGAAAAGGTAAGGTGTGGCAGAGTCACGAGTATAGATGCGAGACTCTTGAGGAGTACTCTTGTCGTGATCTATTTGGTTCCAGTAAAGAACATCTGCCATAGCATGTGGTAGGAAAAGTCCTTGGTTGTCACAATTTAATAGCGACAAAGACCACAAGCTTGAAGGCTAGAATTGTAGTACCAGCCATCCTGAGGTAATGTATGAACATTAACGACAAGGGTCAACAAAAGGGATCTTGGGTTAAAGGTTAGCTTCATGTACAAGATTCACAACACCAGAATCCAGCACAATCAGGGATCTTAAGTTCAAGTCCAAGGGTTAAAACCCGAGAAAAGAGTAACTACTACTTGAGTGACACAGCGTACACCGCAAGGTAGTAATCACGAGGTAGCTTCCAGAAGAAGAAACAACTTTTGAAGTACCCAAGAAAATGAAAAGGAGGCACACAAGGCGAAAGGAAACCTCGAAGCCTAGAACAGAACATTACAGATCCAACAATATAACATTGTGGGTCCAAAAGATAGACAGATCATGATGGAAAGAAATCTCTCAGATGAACAAGAGCAAAGGGGATCAATGGGTACACAACACACACAACTCTAGATAACTCAACACTAGGTCATCTGGTTAAGAAACGTCATGCCCAGAAGGCACTTAAGTTTTGAAAGACTAGAAGAGATATCAAAACTTTTCCAAAATTAACACCAAATAAGATAACCCAGAGTTAGAGCTAAACTGGATAAGGATAAAGAGAATCATACTAGAGTTTTTGCAAATATTTTTCAGATTTTAAAATAGTTTTCACAAACACTAGACTCAACATCGACCAATAGCAAGGTTTTCCTACGGTCGGTACTGCTCTGATACCAAGACCTATGACACCCCCGGGATCAGGGCTAAACAAATCCCAGACCTCCATATGACATAAGCTTAAGCTTGAGCTCGATAATATCCAGTGAAGAATCGATAACACAGCAGTGACCCTACGACACAAAAATTATTACAAGCAGAGGTCACTGACCAAAAACATCAAACAACGGAAGGAAAATTATGCTATTAAGTATAGCAACCTTAACAAATGTCCTAAGAGGCCTGAAGCATAACGATGACATCCCAGCCCATAGATTCCAGGCTGCCGTCCGGGAACCCCAAGCTACTCGTCGATGTCGATGTAGTATGGAACTTGTCTTCAGGGGAACACTTACTCTGCCAAAAGTATCAACAAAGCAAGGGTGAGTACAGGGTGTACTCCGCAAGACTTCTGGCTGGTGGAGTTGTTTTGCATAAAGCCATCTTTGTTTGTAAAACAAGAGAGATGAGAAGCTCGTCTACTCAGAATATTTTAAAAGGGGATAAGAAATCGACATCTCCAAAGTATTGATCATCTTCTTTTGATATCCACCGAATCATCATCATCTGAACTAGGATCACCCCCTCGTACCCATGAGGAAGCATCCTTAACAAACATTAGTTGCCAAGTTTTACGATTAGGTTCATGTTCTCTATGATCTCCCATCCGTTCCCAAGTCATCCATAACCGTGGAGACGGCTTTCCGAAAGATTATTACCCTACAGGGGTGTACAACTTTACCCACACGTACCATCCGACTCGTAATGCCACTTGACACACTTCCTTGGTGTGCTGACAGAGGGTGTGGTTGGACACGACCTTTACCTTGCTTTCGCCGAGACAATGAGTCACGCAATAAGTATTGTTCCGCTGTAACGGGTCAAATCCCGAAGTCGGTACTTAAAGATGTGAGGCGAGGTTGGTTTACCAGGGGAGCCATCAACCCCAAGCAACCGCGGCCACGCTTCCCTACCTGTTATGAATGCACCTCCTTCACCTCCTTCTTTGGAAAACATCTTCAATGCGTATGTCGAATGGAACGCCTAAACTATGTGACTCATGGAATCTACTAGGCAAGTAGTTCAATCATGGGGTCCCCATTTACCCCATGTGGTTGTACGCTCATCTTGGTTCAAGAGGCAAGAACCCAGGGTCCTAAGGGTGGCGAGCATGGGACTAGAAAAACCACATCCCACCGTGGCCTCCCATACAAGCCCTAGCATGTTTAATCTCATATCTCTAATCTCATCTTACCACGTTCTCCTGTCATACTAGATTATCTGCATCTGGTACATCATCTAGATGGACCAGACTCAACAGCTATGCATGGCTAAGCAGGACACAGATATAAGCTCTAGCAGTGCACACAAGCCAAAACTAGTTAAGCTAGGAGCAGTGGATCAAGTAATATAAGCTCAAAGGAAGTATGCAATAGATAGGATACTCTATTTGTCGATAGAATACCATAGTAGAATCATATGCATCATGGCAGGAATTGAAATGCGTTCGAAATCATAGGATTATATCATGGTGGGGCTATGCTTGCCTTTGCCTGTTAATACCCAATACATATCTTCGTATCCATCATCTTGACTTGTTCGACAACCACAAGGATATAGCTCTCCATGGTTCATCTTGTTGGCATTGTTTTTCGATGAACTTCAATGATCTTGATATTGATCTTTAGTCTTGGAATCAATCTCGATTCCGATATCGTATTCTACCGGAGAAGAACCAAACACCGGAAAGGAAGGAAACAATCAACACATGGCATCGATGCAATGCTCAAGCAAGGATGATGATATGACAAGTTAAAAGTTATTGAAATTGAAACCCTAAACATGCTTGGTCATTTTAATCGGGGTCCGAGGGGTCCAAACCCTAATTCAGAGAAACCCCGAATGCATATGGGAGGGTGCATTTTCTTATTTAACTAAACTTGTCATGCAAGTTTATTATCAATGCATGATTGTAGTGTAATTAGATAGAGTTCATTTTTCTGAACATTTTGATATATTATTTGTATTTTTCTGACATATAAATTAAAAGATATTGAATTTACAAGTTTAAATCAAATTCTGGAATTATTTAAAACCTTTTATTAACTTTACTGCATCATTATGATGTCAGCAAAGGGGTGGGGTTGTTCCTTACTAGGGCTGGGTCTAGCCCCAGTCACAGACAGGTGGGGGTCAGGACCACGTCACGGCCACGCAAGCACGACTTGATCAACGCCCACGTCAGTCACACACAGGAGCCACGTCGACGCCACGGTGGCGCCACATGGGATCGCGGGCGAACGGCCAGGCGGTGGCGGTTGGCGGCGCTAGGGGGCTCGCTGGGCTATGCGGTTGCATGCGTTCGATCGAGCAGAGCCAGGCGAGCAGGAGAGAGGCGGCGCCGCTGGCTATTGGTCATCGGAGTGGCGGTGGCGAGCTTGCCTGGCAGCGGTGCACGACGGTGTTCGATGTAGAGATGAACCAGAGAGGGAGGAAGACAACAGAGTGGTCCAGGAGGACCGGGGACTCACCCTCGATGCGTGTCTGACCTCGGCGAGGGCAAAATAGGACGGGATCGACGGTAATGGCGAAGGCGATGGTCGTCGGATGCGGGAGAGACGGAGTCAATGGCGACGATTGCGAGCAAGCGGGGCCAATTCCTTCTGGGAGAAGCATCGGGGCGACGAGGCGGAGCTCGAGGGACCTTCATCTGGGCACGGGGTGGCTCAGAGCAGCGGTAAATCGTCGGCGAGGCGTAGCTAGGGTTCGGCCATACGAGGAAATCGAGAGAGGGAGCGAGCCCAGGGGAAGTGAGAGGATAGAGAAGAGAGAGAGAGGCGTGCTCGGCTCCTTATCCTCGTCTAGAGGGCGGCGGCGGTCATCGCAGCGGCATCGGGCGGCCGGGGAAGCTCCACGGAGATGCTTCCCGTCGTCGTCAAAGAAGACGAGAGCAAAGAGGTAAGCTGGGCTGGGCCATGTTGGGCCGCGATGGTGCTGGCTGCTGCACGGCTGGGCGGTAGGAAGAGAGAAGACTGGGGTAGGCCGGCCTGGGCTGCTGCCTGCTTCTATTTTTTATTCCCAAAACGATTTTCTAATTTCTGTTTTGACTTTCTCTTTTGTATTTCATTTTGTAATCTGTTTTGAACCATTCAAAATTACCAGAGTTTTTGTAAAATATATAAAATAATCAGAGGACCCTATAATCCATTTGGGCTCCACAATTTTGTATTTTTTTCAAATATTCAAAACCTTTTGAATGTGTTTCAAAGAGAGGGGAGAAAACTAGGGTTTAGAGTTTGATTTGATTTCTCCAATGCACAATTTAAGTGATGATGCTCATGATGCACAAAACAAACCCTAATATTGATTAAGTAAAACTGGGGTGTTACAAGAAATCCATCTGCAATTGGTTGGACATGCAAGAAGCATTCACCAAGAACTTCGAGGGTACATACAAACGTCCCTGCACTATTGGCGATCTACAGCGGTGCGTGCAAGAGAAAGACGAGACATCTCGCGCCTATCTCTCTCGCTGGTTGGAGATGAAGAATTCCTGCACAGGAGTGCACGTCAGACCGCCATGGCTGCCTTCATTGATGGGTTGGAAAGGAGCACGTTGCTCCGACATAAGCTGAAGCGCTTGCAGGACAATCACCAGCTTTACTTGAACCATATGATTCAGTTTGCTAGTGAGTTCGCAGCTGCCGACGATGATGCTCGCGGCTCTCTGCCGGCAACGGCCATTCCAACTCAAGCTCAAAGGAACAGCAGCACAAAGCGGAAAACCACTCCAGAAGAAAAGCAAACTCCTGACATGGTCGCCATGACCTTTGCAGGACGAGGTGATGGCGAACAACGTGGCCGAGGACGGGGAGCTGATCGTGGGCAGCAGCGAGGAAGTGAAACTACCTCGGTAGCGCTCCGTGTTCCCCAAACTTACAAAGAGTACCGCGACATGTCGTGCCTCGTACACCTCGATGTCAACGGCAAGGCCACCCATACCAATCGACACTGCAAGTTCGTCAATGACCTCAAGGAGGACCCGGAGTTCGGCTACCAGCGAAGTCGGAAGAACTGGCCGCGAGGCAAGGGCAAGGGGAAGAAGAAGGAGGAGGAGTCCAAGGATTCAAGTGACATGGACGAGGATGTTGACCCCAAGCATGCCGCCAAGAGCAACGACAAAGGCAAGAACCCCTTCGTGAAGAAGGCGCCAGTTTACCACACTTTCCTCGGCACCCCCACCGTCCGACAACAGAAGACCTCTATGAGGATACTGATGGCCACTCTACCCCCAGTTCCCAAGTGCATGCGCTGGTCGGAGGTTCCAATTACTTGGGACAGGAAGGATCACCCAGACCTCATCCCTACGGAGAATCAATAAGCCATGGTCATCAACCCTTTTATTGATGGCATTGAGTTCACCAAGTGTATGGTGGATAGTGGAAGCAGCATCAACATCATGTACCTGGATACACTGCAGAAGATGAACTTGATGGAGGCAAACCTAAGGCGGACCAACACCATCTTCCACGGCGTAGTTCTTGGTCGGGAGGCTCGGTCCCTTGGGTGCATCACACTTTAGGTTGCCTTTGGCGATGTTAATAATTACCGCCAAGAGCGCATGACCTTTGAGGTGGTCCCTTTCAAGAGCGTGTACCACGTCATATTCGGCCGCGACATATTCCACACCTTCATGGCCAAGCCATGCTTTGTCTACAACAAACTCAAGATACCCGGACCAAACGGTGTCATCATCGTATCCGGAAGCTTTACCAAATCAAGGGACTACAAGATTAATGAAGCAGCCTACGCGGAAGTTGTCCTCTACAACGAACAATTCAAAGAGATCCAGAGCAAGGTCAATGACTCAGAGATGCCCGCGTCGAAGAAGCAGATTTCCGACTCCGCTCTTGCATTCAAGGCTGCCATCGAGACCAAGCTGGTGGAACTTGTGGTAGGCGATGCCTCCAAGACCACCGCCATTGGGACAAACCTGGACCCCAAATAGGAAAGCGCGCTCGTCGTGTTCCTCCGTGAGAACAGGGACATCTTTGCCTGGCAACCTTCCGACATGAAAGGTGTACCTAGGTAACTTGCCGAGCACAGCTTAAACATTGATCCAAAATGCAAACCAGTGAAGCAACCTCTACGATGCTTTGGAGATGAGAAGAGACACGCCATAGGCAAAGATATAGCTAGGTTACTTAAGGCTAGTCTTATCCGAGAAGTCCTTCACACCCAATGGGTGGCCAATCTTGTACTTTTTCCCAAAAAGGGAACCAAAGAATTAAGAATGTGCGTTGATTACACCAGCTTGAACAAGGCATGCCCCAAAGATCCATTTCCTTTGCCTCGCATTGACCAAGTCATTGACTCGGCGGCTGGCTCGAAACTTTTGTGTTTTCTTGATGCATACTCAGGATACCACCAGATCAAGATGAGGAATTCGGACCAATTGGCCACTTCGTTCACTACCTCATACGGCATGTTTTGCTATGTTACGATGCCCTTTGGGCTCAAAAGCGCAGGTGCTACGTACCAGCGGACAATGCAACATTGCCTACACAACCAAATTGGTCGGAACGTTCACGCCTATGTGGACGATATAGCGGTGATGTCTAAAAAGTCAAATGACTTAATCTCCGACTTAAAAGAAACCTTTGATAATCTCTGGAAATACAACATGATGCTTAACCCTAAGAAGTGCGTCTTCGGGGTTCCAGCCGACAAATTGTTGGGTTTCATCGTTTCTCAGCGTGGAATCAAGGTTAACCCGGAAAAAATCAAGGACATCTTAAACATAAACCGTCCGACATGCCTAAAGGACATTCAACGACTAACATGTTGTGTTGCAGCAGTTAGTCGGTTCGTCAGCCGACTTGGAGAGAAGGACATGTTGTTGTGCAAGTTGCTGAAGAAGGCGGACAAATTTACATGGACAGACAAAGCAGATGCAGCATTGAAGCAGCTCAAGGAGATTCTTTCCTCAGCGCCCATCCTTGCAGCACCCGAGCCTGGAGAGCCCATGTTAATTTACATGGCGGCAACCAACTGGGTAATCAGCATCGTCGTCGTGGTAGAGCGGAAGGAACCAGGCTATGAGCATGGAGTTCAACGACCAGTTTACTATGGAAGCGAGGTCTTGACAGAGTCCAAGCAGCGTTACCCGCACTACCAGAAGATAGCTTATGGAGTATTCCTTGCTTCTCGGAAGCTGAGGCATTACTTTTCAGGAGCACCCAATCACAGTGGTGAGCAAGACTCCACTGTCCGACATTATCAACAACAGCGATGCTATGGGATGGGTCGCGAAGTGGGGCATTGAACTTGCCGCCTTCGAGATCACCTACAAGAGACGCGACGCTATCAAATCACAAGCCTTGGTGGATTTTATCGCAGATTGGACGGAGATGTCAGATGCTACTCCGTTGCCGGAACCAGAGTACTGGGTGATGCACTTTAACAGATCAAAGCTGCTCAACAGCTCGAGGGCTGGTGTATTGCTACAGTCACCAACTGGCGACAAGCTACACTACGTTCTGCAGATCCACTTCGAGGATACGAACAACATGGAGGAGTATGAAGCACTCATTCACGGATTACGCGTAGCCAAGGATATTGGCATCAAGCGCATAGTTTATTGTGGAGATTCCGACTTGATTGCCCAGCAGGTGGCTGGCACCTGGAATGCGCAGAACCCTATGATGGCGGCATATCGAGAGGAAGTGGACGAGATAGCCAAGTGCTTTTGTAAGATCCCTCCTTTGTAAAGGAAAGGATCCCTGTGATTGCAATGCTAGTCCCTGGATCAATAGCTAGCATCCACAGTTTAGATGTAATATCAAGAAACAAGGGTCATAATATAACTTTATAACCAGGAATAACATAATTTTATTACATCTTTACATAGCTCATTTGGCTATTACAATACATTGCAGCGGAATAACTATAAGTATGGGGTCCTTCATCTTCAAAGTGCCACAGGCAGATGTTGGTTGTAGACTTTGTAATCCTAATCAATCAATCCTCACTAAAATCAATCAAACCTGCAACATTACAAGTTACAGCCACAAGGGTCAATACATTTGAATTGTATTGTCAAGTGATACGATGGTAGTATAGTGGAGTCTATCATCTATATGCATTTGGCTAAGTGGAGTTGAGGCTTGCATTGCTCAAAATAGGTTTTTCCTATTAGTTGAAATCACTAAGTTTTTTTTGTCAAAACTTTCCATAGAAACCACCAATAGACATTGGGGTCCTTCACCCTTGTTCACCCACAAGTTTTACTTAGAAGTTGGAGTGATGAGATTCTTGTAGCTTCCATGTCTTGATGCTCAATTTGTCCATTGCCATGGACTTGGCTAAGTACTTAGATTTTCCATCTGCAGAGGTTGTGCACTTTCCCCACTGACTTGGTTTCCCAAGACAGGACCTTTGAAGCCTTTCCTTAGTCAAATGGACGTTCCAACCTATCATCCCACTACCACCAACTGTCCAAATGACTAAGTTCTAGCAACCTATATGATCAAGAGCCCATATTTCCAAGTGGTTGCCTTGTAAGCTTTCAACACTTGGCCTCCAAATCCCTTTGTGCCTAGGTGGCATACAAGTGAGATACACAAGCCAAATCCATGGCCTTGTGTAACCACTCAACCAAAAACCACCATTCAAGTCCCATTCCACCCAGGAGGTTCATTGACTTAGTTGTTTTATTAAGAAATGCATAAGTCCAAAGACTTAGAATTGTTTTCAATATAGCATGAACATACTTTACCAACCCTTGTTTTCTACTAGATAGGCTAAGCATGGCATAGTAACTTAACTTAGGAAAATTCCCTAGCAATTCTACAATTCTACACTACATAGGATTTCCCAACATAGCATTTGGCAAAAGTAGCATGCAAGACTTAGCAAAATAATTCTAATGCTTATTCAAAACAAAGGGTGGAAATATCATGAAGTATCACTTGCATTTTTGGTAGAGTATAGGTTCACTCCTTGTCCTTGCAACAATCACTCTCTTCAAGTCACTACAATTCAATCAAGCAAGGCACAAACTCAATCTACCAATCAAGCAAAACATCACATAAAATCATAAAGTCTAGGAAATGCATGCAAGCATGCCAATCTTTGTTTTATTTGAAAAAGTGGTCCATAATGGGTCATAAACATTTGAAAACACCTAGTGGTTATTTTGTAAAGTGGCAAAGTCATTTGCTAAAGGTTTCACCTCAAAAACCATTTTCAAAACAAAGTATCATTTTATGTGGTGTAGAAATATTTTTACTAGGGCATTAATCTATAGGGTTCACCAAATAAGTTTTCAAACCATAAAACTTGGTGTTTGGGGTCAGAGAGTTTAAAACAAAACATTTTCCAAAGGTTTTCTTCCAAAACCATTTTTAATAAATAAACCACATTTCTATTTGACTAGAAATGGTTTTAAATCAAAGAATCATTATTTTGTTTCACCAAATACATTTTTGAAACCACAAAGTGTTTCCCATGGTCAGTAGGTTCAAATCAATCCAATTGCCAAAGATTTTATCCCCAAATTCATTTTTAAACAATTTTCACATCCTTAACAAGCATACAAATGTTTCAGTAAAAACAACCATTTTTCCAGAAGCTTTTTACTAAACAATTGGCATGGTTGGCTAGGGCTTGTTTTGCTGATTCCATTGGTATAAAGTTTGCAAAATTTGGACGTGTGGTTTAAAAGTTGTGCAATTTACAAAATTGGAATCCTAAAAGATCAATTCTGTCTTTTAAATCAACTACAGGCCACGTGGCTGTTTATTATTCGCCTGTACCGCTTCACTCGGATCGGCTATTCTGGTGCGTTGGATCAAGTTGGATCATGCGGCTCAGATCGCATACCCTTTCGGTTTTAAGTGGAACTATCCTGTCGCTCCGATATGGATCTAACGGCTCTCAGTGCCCCGACCAGAAACTGGCGGCGCTGCGGTGGCTACTGGCGGCGGAGCGGCCTGGCGGTGGCGTTGCCGGCGATGCAGGAAGCGGGAGAGGAAAAGGGGATGCTCACCGAGTTCGTGGAGTGACGCTGATGCTCAACTTGCTTGCGGTTTTTCAGGGGGCGCACTGGATCGGTCGTGATTCCTCGCCGGAGACAGGGGCGACGTCGGTCTCGCTCAGACGTCGACGGGGGCGACGCTATGGTGCACAAGAAGACAAGGCAAGAACGGGTTTAGCTATGCAAGAGGTTGGCGATCAAGCGTGCATCATCGAGAGGAAGAAGAGCGGTCAGTACTCACCGGAAAAGACTGACGGAGTGGAGGCAGACGGTGGCGGCGGTGGTCGTCGTCGTTGCCGAAGTTCTAGGGTGCGCGGGGACGAGCTGGCATTACGGGGAGGTGCGCCTAGGCTTGGGGAGTTTGCGAGTGTGGTCAAGGAGGCGAGCGATCACGGTGCCCGGATTTGGTCGAGAACCTCGTCGGAGGCGGCGTGCAGAAGAATTCTGACAGCCTGGTGGCTCTCGAGGCGTGGTGTTTGGGGGGAATGGAAGAGGAGTAAGAGGGGTTTTATCAGCGTGATCACTGCGGGTTTTAATCACGGCATTAAGGCGAATTAAGCCTGAGGAATCAATGGCAGGAGCTGGGAAGAACAGGTCACTGCGGTGGAGACGATGAACAGGAGGGGGTGGGGTCCGCTTGGCAGTGAAAGAAAGGAAGTGGAGGTGGGGCCGGTGTTCGGATGGCGGGTCGTTTTGAGTGAGGAAAACGCCAGGAAAAGAGGAGGTGGGCTGCGAGTGGGCTTATTGGGCTGGCTCAGTTGGGTCAGGTCCGTTTCATATTTTTTTCTGTCTGAATCCTTTTTCTTTTTCTATTTCCATTTCCTGTTTTAAATTTCAAACAAGCAAACAACATTCAAAACAATTCAAACAATCACCACACTTTGTAACTTTGAATTTGGTTCTGTTTAGCAACATAAACCAAACCCCAATCTAAAATAATATTTTTATTCTTTTTAGGATCCATTCAGTAATTAAATAAAATGGACCTTTAGTTATTTAATCAAATAGGGTTTGATTTATTTTAATAAAATCTCCATTTGAAATCCAAACGTTTTCAAAACCAAATCAGTAGGTTTTATTTGAAAATAGAAGATATTTTGAAAACTTGTTTAAAATAAAATAACACTTTAATTTTAGGTTCCATTAATAATTAAATAGAATGAACCTTAGTTATTAAATCAAATAGGATTTGTTTTATTAAAATATTTATTTTGAAATCTAAAATAAAACCAAAATTCTTCAGTTGGTTTTATTTAAGAAAAATAAAATACTTTGGAAACTTATTTAAAATAAATAAATAAGTTTTAGTGTTTATTTAAAATGGGAAAAGCCTTTACTTAAATAAAATGGGATATTAAATCCTTATTATTTTATTTAAATAAACCTTTACCATTTTTATCAAAACAAAATGTTTTTACTTCAAAAACATTGGCCAAGGTTTAATTTGGCTTTATAAAATAATCTTTATTTATAAATCTATTCTTTTTCATTTGAAAACCAAATCTTTTTATTAAAAGATCCAAAATAGTAATTTCACTTATTCAAAATATTTTCTTTATTAATTGTTTAACTTTTCAAATCCCTTTAGGATTTGTTTGATCAAGAGGGTTTGAAGGTTTCCAAATGGAAATCAAAAAGTTTCTTCTCACCCTGAAAATCAACAAAGTTTTATTTTATTCATTTATTTTACACATTACAAGATTTGGAAAATCTTGGGATGTGACAGGCTACCACCCTTAAAATAAATCTCGTCCCTAGATTTGGGGAGGCTAGGGTTACATATGGGCTCAAAACAATCTAGGGTACTACCACCCTTAAAAAATTTCAAACTAAATTACATCTTGGCTTGCTTGGGATCCTGGGGAAACTTCTCTGGGCAAACATCTGCATAGTGTCCTTTGTTTCCACACTTGACTCATGGGCCAAGGTTGAGATCCTTCATAGACTTGTTTAACTTGTTCTTCATCTTTTCTGGACAATTGTTTACATAGTGGCCTAGTTCCTTGCATTTGAAACACATCACTTGGCTAATATCTTTCTTTTCCTTTGGTATCATTGTCTCTTGTTTGTTTCTTTGGTTCTTCTTCTTTTCTGGGAATTCATTGGCATAGTGTCCCATCTCTTTGCAATTGTAACATTGCACTTGAGTAATATCCTCCTTGTTAGGGTTGGGGCATTTCTTCTTCTTCTTTTTGGGTCTCTCCAAAGCTAGGAGTTCTTCTAGTTCATGTTCTTCATAGGTGGAAGATCTCTCTCTCTTCTTGGGGCATTGGTCTTCATGCTCCTTGGATGTATGCTCCTTGTCTCCACAAGTATTGCTAGCTTGGGTTCCTTCTAGATTAACATCTTTGTCATCCTTGTTGTCATTAGCTCTTTGGGAAAAGTTTTCTCCCATGTTGATCATTTGAGTAACCAATCCTTGCAAAAATTGGGATTGAAGTTTCAAAATCCTTTGTATGGCTGGGTCTAGCCCATTGTTGTTGGCTAAAAACTGAGTTGTCACTTGGTTCAATTGGGTTTGGGTTACTATGAGTTCTCTCATGTTGATGTCTTGGTTGTTGTTGTTGTCACCATCCTTGATGTTGGAGTCTCTCAGGGTAGCCATCTGTTCGGGTTGGATTGGGATTAGAATAGGAAAAAGATTTCTAAGGAATTAATTCTAATCACACACATCACAATTCACACAAGCAATGTGCAAGCAATCACAAACAAACATTCCACTCAAACAACAAGTTTCAAGCATATTTTTAGGCAAAAAAATATTTTTGCTACACCACATAAGTTGGTGTGTTTGATTTAATCTAAATATGGTGGTCCAACTATATGGTTCACTTGAGATCCTTCCATTATTCTTTGTTGTTTCTTCTTGAATGAGATCATGGTTTCCTTGGAAAAATTCTTGTGTTTTGGTCACAAAACTTCAAAGGTGATGATGGTTCCTTCTAAGTTGTGTTTCCTTAGTCTTCAATTCTTGAGTAACATTTCTTGTCTCACTTGTAGTCCTTAGTGATATCCAAGTTGAAGTCTTTGTTGAAATCACTTGAGTTGGTGAAGTCCTTTGCTCATGTTGAAGTCTTTGCTCATGGAGGAGGCGTTGTCCATCAAGTTTGAAATACACAAGATGTAGAATAAAAACCAAAATGGTTGAGTAAAGAGTTTACAAGATTGTTGGTAAATAAGTTTTGGAACAAATACAACTCCTATTTTTTCTAAGGGATTTTGTCCAATCCTAGGTTTACAAATCCTACAGGCAACACAATGCTCTGATACCATCTGTAAGATCCCTCCTTTGTAAAGGAAAGGATCCCTGTGATTGCAATGCTAGTCCCTGGATCAATAGCTAGCATCCACAGTTTAGATGTAATATCAAGAAACAAGGGTCATAATATAACTTTATAACCAGGAATAACATAATTTTATTACATCTTTACATAGCTCATTTGGCTATTACAATACATTGCAGCGGAATAACTATAAGTATGGGGTCCTTCATCTTCAAAGTGCCACAGGCAGATGTTGGTTGTAGACTTTGTAATCCTAATCAATCAATCCTCACTAAAATCAATCAAACCTGCAACATTACAAGTTACAGCCACAAGGGTCAATACATTTGAATTGTATTGGCAAGTGATACTATGGTAGTATAGTGGAGTCTATCATCTATATGCATTTGGCTAAGTGGAGTTGAGGCTTGCATTGCTCAAAATAGGTTTTTCCTATTAGTTGAAATCACTAAGTTTTTCTTTGTCAAAACTTTCCCAAGAAACCACCAATAGACATTGGGGTCCTTCACCCTTGTTCACCCACAAGTTTTACTTAGAAGTTGGAGTGATGAGATTCTTGTAGCTTCCATGTCTTGATGCTCAATTTGTCCATTGCCATGGACTTGGCTAAGTACTTAGATTTTCCATCTGCAGAGGTTGTGCACTTTCCCCACCAGACTTGGTTTCCCAAGACAGGACCTTTCAGAAGCCTTTCCTTAGTCAAATGGACGCGTTCCAACCTATCATCCCACTACCACCAACTGTCCAAATGACTAAGTTCTAGCAACCTATATGATCAAGGCAGAGCCCATATTTCCAAGTGGTTGCACTGTAAGCTTTCTCAACACTTGGCCTCCAAATCCCTTTGTGCCTGGGTGGCATACCACAAGTGAGATACACAAGCCAAATCCATGGCCTTGTGTAACCACTCAACCAAAAACCACCATTCAAGTCCCATTCCACCCAGGAGGTTCATTGACTTAGTTGTTTTATTAAGAAATGCATAAGTCCAAAGACTTAGAATTGTTTTCAATATAGCATGAACATACTTTACCAACCCTTGTTTTCTACTAGATAGGCTAAGCATGGCATAGTAACTTAACTTAGGAAAATTCCCTAGCAATTCTATAATTCTACACTACATAGGATTTCCCAACATAGCATTTGGCAAAAGTAGCATGCAAGACTTAGCAAAATAATTCTAATGCTTATTCAAAACAAAGGGTGGAAATATCATGAAGTATCACTTGCCTTTTTGGTAGAGTATAGGTTCACTCCTTGTCCTTGCAACAATCACTCTCTTCAAGTCACTACAATTCAATCAAGCAAGGCACAAACTCAATCTACCAATCAAGCAAAACATCACATAAAATCATAAAGTCTAGGAAATGCATGCAAGCATGCCAATCTTTGTTTTATTTGAAAAAGTGGTCCCTAATGGGTCATAAACATTTGAAAACACCTAGTGGTTATTTTGTAAAGTGGCAAAGTCATTTGCTAAAGGTTTCACCTCAAAAACCATTTTCAAAACAAAGTATCATTTTATGTGGTGTAGAAATATTTTTACTAGGGCATTAATCTATAGGGTTCACCAAATAAGTTTTCAAACCATAAAACTTGGTGTTTGGGGTCATAGAGTTTAAAACAAAACATTTTCCAAAGGTTTTCTTCCAAAACCATTTTTAATAAATAAACCACATTTCTATTTGACTAGAAATGGTTTTAAATCAAAGAATCATTATTTTGTTTCACCAAATACATTTTTGAAACCACAAAGTGTTTCCCATGGTCAGTAGGTTCAAATCAATCCAATTGCCAAAGATTTTATCCCCAAATTCATTTTTAAACAATTTTCACATCCTTAACAAGCATACAAATGTTTCAGTAAAAACAACCATTTTTCCAGAAGTTTTTTACTAAACAATTGGCATGGTTGGCTAGGGCTTGTTTTGCTGATTCCATTGGTATAAAGTTTGCAAAATTTGGACGTGTGGTTTAAAAGTTGTGCAATTTACAAAATTGGAATCCTAAAAGATCAATTCTGTCTTTTAAATCAACTACAGGCCACGTGGCTATTTATTATTCGCCTGTACCGCTTCACTCGGATCGGCTATTCTGGTGCGTTGGATCAAGTTGGATCATGCGAATCATATCGCACACCCTTTTGGTTTTAAGTGGAACTATCATGTCGCTCCGATATGGATCTAACGGCTCTCAGTGCCCAGAACAAGGCGGCGCTGGTGGCTATCTTGGCGGCGAGCGGCTTTGGCGGTGGCGTTGCCGGCGATGCAGGAAGAGGGAGAGGAAAAGGGGATGCTCACCGAGTTTGTGGAGTGACGCTGATGCTCAACTCGCTTGCGGTTTGTCAGGGGGCGCACTGGATCGGTCGTGATTCCTCGCCGGAGTCAGGGGTGATGTCGGTCTCGCTCAGACGTCGACGGGGGCGACGCTACGGTGCGCAAGAAGACAAGGCAAGAACAGGTTTAGCTGCGCAAGAGGTTGGCGATCAAGCGTGCATCATCGAGAGGAAGAAGAGCGGTCAGTACTCACCGGAAAAGACTGACGGAGTGGAGGCAGACGGTGGCGGCGGTGGTCGTCGTCGTTGCCAAAGTTCTAGGGCGCGCGGGGACGAGCTGGCATTACGGGGAGGTGCGCCTGGGCTTGGGGAGTTTGCGAGTGTGGTCAAGGAGGCGAAGCGTCGCGGTGCCGCCGGATTTGGTCGAGAACCTCGTCGGAGACGGCGGCGGTGCAGAAAGAATTTGCGACAGCCTGGTGGCTCTCGAGGCGTGGTGTTTGGGGGGAATGGAAGAGGAGTAAGAGGGGTTTTATCAGCGTGATCACTGTGGGTTTTAATCGCGGCATTAAGGCGAATTAAGCATGAGGAATCAATGGCAGGAGCTGGGAAGAACAGGTCGCTGCGGTGGAGACGATGAACAGGAGGGGGTGGGGTCCGCTTGGCAGTGAAAGAAAGGAAGTGGAGGTGGGGGCCAGTGTTCAGTGACTGTGCGGGTCATTTCGCGAGTGAGGGAAAACGCTTCAGGGGAAAGAGGAGGTGGGTTGCGAGTGGGCTTATTGGGCTGGCTCAGTTGGGTCAGGTCCGTTTCATATTTTTTTCTGTCTGAATCCTTTTTCTTTTTCTATTTCCATTTCCTGTTTCAAATTTCAAACAAGCAAACAACATTCAAAACAATTCAAACAATCACCACACTTTGTAGAATTTGGTTCTGTTTAGCAACATAAAACAAACCCCAATCTAAAATAATATTTTTATTCTTTTTAGGATCCATTCAGTAATTAAATTAAATGGACCTTTAGTTATTTAACCAAATAGGGTTTGATTTATTTTAATAAAATCTCCATTTGAAATCCAAACGTTTTCAAAACCAAATCAGTAGGTTTTATTTGAAAATAGAAGATATTTTGAAAACTTGTTTAAAATAAAATAACACTTTAATTTTAGGTTCCATTAATAATTAAATAGAATGAACCTTAGTTATTAAATCAAATAGAATTTGTTTTATTAAAATATTTATTTTGAAATCTAAAATAAAACCAAAATACTTCAGTTGGTTTTATTTAAGAAAAATAAAATACTTTGAAAACTTATTTAAAATAAATAAATAAGTTTTAGTGTTTATTTAAAATGGGAAAAGCCTTTACTTAAATAAAATGGGATATTAAATCCTTATTATTTTATTTAAATAAACCTTTACCATTTTTATCAAAACAAAATGTTTTTACTTCAAAAACATTGGCCAAGGTTTAATTTGGCTTTATAAAATAATCTTTATTTATAAATCTATTCTTTTTCATTTGAAAACCAAATCTTTTTATTAAAAGATCCAAAATAGTAATTTCACTTATTCAAAATATTTTCTTTATTAATTGTTTAACTTTTCAAATCCCTTTAGGATTTGTTTGATCAAGAGGGTTTGAAGGTTTCCAAATGGAAATCAAAAAGTTTCTTCTCACCCTGAAAATCAACAAAGTTTTATTTTATTCATTTATTTTTCACATTACAAGATATGGAAAATCTTGGGATGTGACAGCTTTTTGGGCTACGAAGACAAGTATGTACCTAGGGAGCAAAACGAGGCGGCTGATCTGCTGGCTAAGCTTGGATCAGGGCACAAACGAATTCCGCCAGGAGTTTTCCTTGAGCATATGCGGACTCCATCCGTGAAGGGAGCAGACATCGACAACCCGGATAGAGTTAACTCTTTCGTACACATGGTGACAAAGGTCCCTTCGGCTTGGACAAAACCATTCATGGAATATCTCGAACACGGAACTTTGCCCGACGACAAGGTCGAAAGACGGCAAATAATATGACGAGCAACGAGCTATACCATAATCAATGGACAGCTCTACAAAAGGAGCACTACCGGTGTATACCTTAAGTGTGTTTCCCAGCTAGAAGGTATTGAAATCCTACGCGAAATCCATCTCAGAAATTGCAGGCATCATGCCGCTCCTCTATCGTTGGTCGCGAAAGCCTTTCGGCAAGGATTCTACTGGTTGACCGCGAAGGCGGACGCCGACATGCTGGTTGAGACATGCATGGGATGCCAGTATTATGCCCGACAACCACATGTTCCTGCTGAAGAATTGCGAACAATACCTGTAACTTGGCCGTTTGCAGTCTGGGGGCTAGACATGGTGGGACAGTTACAGATGGCACCGTGTGGGTTTACGCATCTACTAGTAGCAGTTGATAAATTCACTAAATGGATAGAAGCTAAACCCATTAGAAATCTTGATGGGGCAACTGCCCTCAGGTTTGTCCGGGATCTAGTGGTGAGATTTGGTCTCCCACATAGCATTTTATCACCGACAACGGAAGCAACTTATCACTCGGAGAAGTGGAGGCATATTGTTGGGATAAGGGCACCGGCTTGACCTTGCATCTGTGGCACATCCACAATCCAATGGTCAGGTTGAGCGAGCCAATGGATTAATTCTGCAAGGAATAAAGCCACATCTTGAGGCACCGCTGCATAGAGCAGCTGGAGCCTGGGCAGAAGAATTTCCATCTATGATGTGGAGTTTACGAACTACACCCAACAGATCCACCGACTACACCCCTTACTTCATGGTATATGGAGGAGAAGCCATCCTACCTTCCGACATACTTCACGATGCACCAAGGGTTGCCGCCTACGACGAAGATGATGCTGAAGAATCCAGAGGCCTAGATGTGGACCTTCTCGAGGAGGAGCACGTTTTGGCATGCCAAATATCCGCCATCTACCAGCAGAAGCTACACAGCTACCATAGTCGCCGCGTTCGGCATCGCTCATTTAACGAGGGGGATCTGGTGCTCCGACTTAAGCAAAAGAAGTCACACAAATTATCCCCGCCATGGGAAGGACCGTTCATCATAAGCAAGGCGCTACTCAATGGGTCTTACTACCTTGTTGACAATCGTGAACTGAAGGATAGACCGAACGAGGATCATAAGCGTAAGCGATGTGACCCGGATGATGACTACCCGGAGCTTGATCGGCCATGGAACATAGCATAGCTACGTCCTTTTTACACTTAGCATTTTTTATCTAATTGTGTACCCCTTATATGATCAATGAAATAAAGCTCTTTGGTTCACTCATATTTCTGAGTCTTTTACCTCCTTTAGTGTTCATTTTTGGATCATATAAAACTTTTATGCACAAGCTTTGCGATTGCACTTGTGAAAATTCCGCCTACGAGCGTTAGCTTAAGTTTTTTGGTCTACACGTTCTTTGTTGTTTTTATGTGGATTCTGGAGTAGTGACTTTTGGCACTTATTGTCGGCGATTTGGTGCTTAGGTTATTGACGGTGCCATTGGGCATCATCACCTGAGCGCATGGTTCCGACAACGAGTCTTCCGACTCCCGAAAAGTCAAGCATTAGAACCAAAGTAATGGATAAGCCAGCACTTGCTTAAAAAATATACACATGTTGGAACTAGTTCTTAACTAGCAGGACATACATCATTGTTTTCCGCCTTAAGTTAATACATAGTTTTTTCCGCATACACATCACAGAGGAAACAAATATTACAAATTGTTTTGTATTCCTCTGGCGTAGGCGACTTGGAAGCAACATCATCGGCAGCAGGAGAGTCACCCTCGAAGTCAGCCATGTTGAGGGACTCGGAGGAGCTTTGGTTACCGCCATCTACGGTATTCATTGGCACGAAGATGTTGACGTCGACTAACTCGGCAACTCTGGTGTCATAACCTACGAGTGACGACAAGATAGATTCATGATTTATCTTTTGTCCTTCGCCATCTACATCGGGGATGCCAGAGGTTACCGTGTCGATGTCGGTATTCTCGTAGTGTGCCTTTACCATGGACAATGCCATCATTGCACCGGCCCATGCACATGAAACTTTCCAGCTTGTAATACGCTCGGGGGCTCGGCGTAGGATCTCCGAGAACTTCGCCACAGAGTCCAATGCCTTGATATTGATCTGGAGGGGCTTGGCAATCTCTTTGGCTTACGCGATGGCGGCGTTGATGAAGTTGCCAGCAAGAACCATGCATTCCTTTGCCGGAGGAGGCGACCGGGTTAAACCCATAGGAGCTATGAATTCCCGACAAAGAAGCGCATGAGTTCAAAAATTCAGAGTATTCAGACTACAGAAATCCAAGATGGAGAATCACTTACTGAAGATGCTAGCCTCATCTTGCCAGAGAGTATCCGCCAAGGACTCCCGTTCTTGTTGGAGGAGCTTGTATGCTTCATGATGGCATTGATTCTTCTCATCGGCAGCTTTCTTCTGATCTTTTAATATCGAGATCTCCTCCTTCAAGCGGTTCATCTCCTCGGTAGCGGAGTCCTGCAGGGCTTTCATTTATTCTTCATGCATCTTCAGCATGTCCTTCCTCTCCTGCTTAAGGATCTTGTTCTCGCTATCCAGCTCCTGAATATGCTTGGATTGCTCGATAATGTCCTTCGCCTTGGCAATGGTTTCTGCAAGTCAGAGAAAGCAAAGTAATCAGTGAGTACTCGGAGAATACACAAGTTCAAGTCGAAATACGAAAAAGAAAGGAAAAACAGACGCTTGCTCTTGATGATTTGTTCCTTCAAGAAGGCAGTTTTACCCTTTTCGGCTTCCAAGTCCGCGCGCATCTTTTGGTACTTGTCGTTGGCCATGCCCCTCCGAGCATTCTCATTATGTGGAAAAAAGAAAGTTAAACGTTGTTTGGTCTACTTGGAGCATCTAGCCAGAAAATTTCCACCTAGACGCTCGGGGGCTACAGCGAGAGTTTTTAACTTAGCAATATGCTTAGTCTTTCTTTAAGCATCTAGTCGGAACTAATTTAGTTTTTGATTAGAAGCTTGGGGGCTACAGTATAAAGTTTTTAACTTGGATGTATGCTTAGCTTCTCTTTAAGCATCTAGTCAGAACTATTTTAGTTACAACTAGAAGCTTGGGGGCTACAGTATCGAAATCTATAAACACTGCGTATGCTACTCTTAAAGCATCTAGTCGGAATAATCCATTCCACCTATATGCTTGGGGGCTACAGTGAGAAGTTTTCTAGCTTAGTCACTCTTAGAGCATTAAGACGCAAAGACATATGGTTTTCCGTCTAAATCCTCGGGGGCTACAGTGGGATATTCGTATGAAATGCAAAAAGGCAAATATAACTTACAAGTGCAATGATCTTGAGGTTGGTAGCACTCTCAGCCAGCAGCTTGCCAAAGGATACACTGTTTCCTTGCAAGATCTCTGCTTGCCAGAGAAGCTCCTCTAGACCGCATGTCAGATATGTCGGCGCCGCACCAGGAACCAGAGCAGTGCTACCCGAAGTAAGTACCGAATAGACTATCTTCGGAAACTCAATGGTTTTCTTGGGTGCGGGGGCGCCGCCTTCAGCAGAAGTACCACCTTCCACCACCGCCTTACCTCTACCGATGGCATCCTTAGCCGAAGCTTCAGCCATTTGGTGTGCGGCACTCTCCTGCGTCGCCTGTTCGCCAACAACAGCAAGCTCGGTAGAGGCACCTGAGTCCACTTCCATGACGGAAGGGCCAGCTGATTCCTTGGCTTGAGAGCTTGTCGGAGCGGATGAGGGTTTGACGATGGGAGTGACAGGGCGATGGCCGGATATGCGTCGTGATGCAGCATATCCTTGATGGTTCTAGAAACCCCCGAAGTTTTCGAGGTCTTCTTCAAGCTGGAAGTGGCTTTCTTTCTGAAACGTGCAAAATGCATAAGTACAGGAATAAGACAGACAAATGGACAATGTCGGAGGAAAAGAAGCTTACACAAGAGGGGGTGCTTTAGCAAAAGGGATCCTGGTAACCTTTCTTTTCTCCGCCTCCAGGGCAGCGGTAGTCTTCTTGGAGGCTCCACCCTCCGCTTTCTTCTTCTTGCCTCCGTCGCCAGCGTCAGAGGTGGAGCTCTTCCACTTTCGCGACAACGGAACATCGTCGTTGGACACGATCGTGACTTCCTTCATCTTTGGATCATAGATTTGGACAGCCATGCTATCCTCCTCTAGATCGCTAAGCTGTTAAGTGAAAGGTCACCGTGTTAGATGATATGGAAATGGCTAGGCGGAAGAACTGGAGTATATGTCATACACGGAAAATAACGGTTACATTTGGGAACTTTCTCTCTACGAACATGTCGTAGGTGATGGTGAAGCCACGCTTCTTTTCCTTCACCTTGACGATGTCCTTGAGGCGGAGCTTCACGGAGTCGCTCGAGAAATTGTCCACGGAGATGCGGAGGCTATCCCTTCTATCATTGGTATACTCGTGCATCAGCTTCGAGCGGTGTTGCAGAGGCTGGATTCGCCTGATGAATCAGCACATGGCTAGGTCCTAGCCGGTCAAACCCGTCTCTACAAACCTCTCTATCCGCCTTATAGCGCGGGAAGCGTCAATGTCGGAGGGAAGGGAGGCCTGGGATCTCCATGTAGACGTTTCGTCGGCTCCTCCATGGACAAAGTCCGGGTACGTTACTTCTCCGCCAGCTAGAGGGATGTCTAGGCCATAGAAGTAAGTATGCTACCAGTTCTTGCAGGACTCGTGGCCAACGATGTAGGGAAAGCGCCGGCCAGGCCGGATCTTGAAGCTAATGGTGCCACAATTTCTAAGTTCGTCCTTGCTAGCTCCGGCTTCGCGCTTCACGGTGAAGAAATTGATGAAGAGATCTAGCCTAGGCTTAATCCCTAAGTAACCCTCGCAAAGCGCCGCGTAATTTCTAAGCGCTAGGATACTATTGGGGGAGAGGTTTTGGGGATGAACTCGGTAATGATTTAGGATAGCAAGGAAGAAATTGGAGATGGGCAGGGAGACGCCGCGTACCATCTGTGCTTTTTTGGTACACCTTTTCTCTGGCTTGGGGAGAAGGTGTGACCTCGTCGGTCGGCGCCGCCCGCCAGGCGAGTCCCTCCATCGCAGGGAGGTAGCCTTCGATGATCAACTCTTTGATATCATGGCCCGTGATGTCTGAACCGCGCCAGTAACCTTTGTGGGAGTCGTTTTCCTCCTCCAGCATCTCTAGCGCAGCTGGATTATGGTCGCCGCCAGTGGCCTCAACCACCGCGGACATGGGGATGACCAAGCCTTCTAGGGGCACGACAACGGAGCTCACCGGCTTCGTCGCGGCTTCGCCAGACGCCGCCATCGAAGGGGAGGAGCTGTTGTTGGCCATTGGGTCCGTTTGGAGGTGACTGGTGAGATTGGGAGTTAGGGTTTTTCGTGCGATGCGCGGAGAGCTCGAGGAGACGCTTGCCTAAGAAAGAAGAAGATTCAGGGGAGAATGAGGTGAAAATGTAAATTTTCCACCGTAGTTACTATTTATGATACCCAACATCAAGATTCGTGCAGCTTGATCGAATGGTTGCTGCGTAGATGACGTGTGCGGAGACGTGCGTGGAAATTTTGCCACGTACCAACCGTCGCCGCCAACGGTGTATCGCTCGTGCGGGAAAAGTGGACATGATTGCGTTCTCTGCATGTGTGAGTTACGAGGCATTGCTGACCTATGTCTACGTCACCCTAGATGACATAGGCAGATGAACCATCACATCAGAAGATTCCGGCATGGACGGATCCAGTCCGGCTATGGAAGAGTACGATGAAAGATTCGGAAATTCTCTAACTTACAAGTTGAAGACGGATAAAACCTTGCAGGGTTCTTTGGGAGGACTACAATATATTGCTTGACGATTTGCCGACATCCATCTAGACGGAGCATTCAACGTGAAGAAGCAAGACGGCGCAAGATCTCAGAGTTCTCCGGGAGCTACTGTTGGGGATATGCTATATGGGTATCCTCATAGAATGTCTCTTATCCGGATAACCTGGGTGGCCCACAGTTGGTAGCATGTCCCATGGCCTACTGGACGGCCCAGTTAGATGGATCCAGAAGGGAGGCCCATGCCGGATAAAGGAAGGCTACGGTGGAGTCACCAGCGTACCCGGCAGCCTTGGAGTACAAGACACGCGAGAGTAGTAATAGACGGTGTAGGACTCTGTAACCTGTCCGGCTAGGACTTTTCCCTGTAACCCTAGGACCTGGCGACTATATAAGTCGGGCCTATGGGAGCCTTTAGGGCACAATCTCAGACAACCTCGCACAGCGAACCTATCTCTGTAACTCGGCGTATCACCCTTATAGTGATTTATAGCAGGAGTAGGATTCCGCCACCGTTGTGGGATCTGAACCTGGGTAAGATGTGTTACCTCGTACCCGTCAACCGTCCGCCTTCCCCCACGTCTCTAAACACGCACTGTGAGGACCCCTCCATGGCGTACTCGTCGGCAATACCACGACACCCTATGGCGCGAGCCCACCTGGCCGCACCACCAGGTGGTGTGACCACCACAGAGCCCGTCTCCGTCCCGTGTTCTCCCAGTACCTTCCTTTTATCGTTAAACTTCATAATATATAATCCCCCGGACCCCCCGAGGTCCATATTTCATGTTCTCGTCGTGTTTTTTTCAATATGTTCTGTTCAGATGTCATTCCAGGGTTCGTTTTAGGAGTACTATGAGCTGTGATGCTGGCACAAGCTCCTCCGCAATCTTGAGTAAGGAACTTCCATTGGATGGGTGGAAGAAGAAAGGATCACAGCTAGACGCGAAGACATGGATTGGAGCGTCAAGGAGGAAGTAAAGAACATGTCAGCAAGCACCGAGGGACAGATCGTTATAGGATCAAGGGCAAGAAAACCTACTCTTGTATGGGCAACTAACACTGGTCGTGCTTTCTCTCATAATATGCAGGGGATGATGACCTCAGTTCCAGACCTTAGTTTCTGCCCTGCGGCAGTGGAAGCCCTTTGAGCCACTGATGAGTTTTGTGATAAGTATCGAGTCCTAAGGAGAAAGGTCTATATACTTCAGGAGGAGTATAAAAGGCTTCGCAAGATGCTGGAGGATTTCCTTACTCCGATCATGAAAACACCACCACCAAAGGAGTAACTCGTCATCAGGTTTTGGCATCCCCTTGGTTTGTTCCAAGCTTGGGGGAGTGTCGTGGTATCACATCATTATCTTTCATATTTTTACCTTTTTATTAGGTTCATATCATGAATAAAGAAATTATCATATAGGATGGTTTGCATTGTGGAAGTATCTCTCCTCTAGTTGGTTATCTATGTATCCCTTGGTGTGAGTGCCATTATGGAATATTATTGAGAAGTTTCATCATTTACTTTTTGCACATCTTATTTTAGTTTGCAATTTCTGTTATATGATTGATCTTGTTGTTAGTATTGGTATCACTTTGGGATCATTAAGTAAATTTAGTTGGTTTTGGCAAACCTAGCTTTGGTCAGTAGCAACACCACTTTGAGGATTGAAAGGAAAAGAGAAAAGTACTTGCAGATATATTATTTAATTTTATTTCTTTCTTGATTAGCTCATAAGCTTAGTATTCCCAAGTTAAGATCTTTTGTGCTTTCAAGGAAGATTGCATGATTGTTTCTATCACTTGTAAGTTTGTTTGTTTCCTTCAACTCTTATACTTGCTACCCAGCCTTGCTAGCCAAAGACCTGTACTGAGAGGGAATGCTTCTCGTGCATCCAATACTTGAACTAAAACCCATGCCATTTGTGCCCACCATATCTACCTATTAGCATTATTGCTATTCCAAGTAAATTCTAGAGTTTTATCTATCTTCCAAATTAAAATTATTTGTTATGTGAAAACTAGTCAATAAATCTCTCACGAACTTGATGGCACTCTTTATTTTTCTTGCACTTAATAAATTTGAACCATTGTGTCATCTATGTTGCTTATATGCTTGCAAGTTATAAGTTGGGAATTATCAGAACCATGGTGTCATGGGGAACGCTTTCAACACTTGTAAATATTTTCCAGTTGATATCATGATCTTTTTTATGGATGTCGCCGATGTGAAATAAAAGGGGAGCTTGTAAGTTCATGGAGTATTATATATGTGTTAGAGAAACACCTAGGCGGCTAGCCTTAGCCATGCCCAATCATGGTGGAAACTTGCAGCATAACCATAGTGAGCAATCTATGAATTATCTTTAGAAAAAATATATAGAAAAAAAGAGAAAGAAAAAAAAGAGACACCATTCTCATGGTAAATAAAAAGATCGCCGATATGCTCATTGTCTGTTGCCTTGTCATTTTGATATGGGATAGCTCCTGTGTCACGGGGCAAGGGGTACCCCGTTGGCGGTTCTCTATGATACACATATACTTACAATGAAAAGAACTTGCTTGTGACTAAATTTGAGTAGCATGAGGAACGACCCTCTTACTCAAGGGACATGAGATTGCCAACTTATGATTTGTCAAGCATATTGTAACACCCTCAGATCGTCCCTATGCAAGTCTTAGCAATTCCCGCCAAACCCGCATAGAAATGATTCAAAGGCGCCCACCAGGCACTTTCGTGCGGGTGTAAAACGAAGTAATACCATTACACATTAGTCCATGATGGAACCCACAGAATAGATATATACGGCAACGACTCCACGAGTCAAGAATACAGATATACAGTACAAAGATCCAAATCATATTGAAAACGATACAACATCCGAC
Organism: Avena insularis; assembly: GCA_023614405.1. Taxonomy (NCBI): domain Eukaryota; kingdom Viridiplantae; phylum Streptophyta; class Magnoliopsida; order Poales; family Poaceae; genus Avena; species Avena insularis. The sequence goes on from CM042695.1 coordinate 286,300,472, forward strand.
TACGGACAAGATGCAAATGGGGCTAAGATCCCTGAAGAATAACCAATGGCATCCATAACCCTGCCCAGGCCAAGCTGGAAGGGTAACCCCGCTAACGACGTCGATCTCAAACCTGCTAAAACAAAAGGGGTGCCGACAAAGGGCAAAGGAAAAAGAGGAGCGGTCAGTACTAAGGCCAGTACATGGCGAGTCTTAGAATTCGGCGGTCCTCGCCTACATAGGTATGGTGGACTAAAGCGGCAGCGCAGCAGGCACTAAACAACCTATAGAGACTCGATACAACTAGAGGATATCAGAGAGGGATAAGAAATACCTATTCGTATCCAACCTGAAACTATCACCAAGCATACACATCCTAGTATTTCCCCCTTGAGGCCAAACGAGAAAGTCAACCGAGGAACTCACACAGTTGGCAGTTTTATTCATTCTGTAATAGTTGCGGCAATTACTAGTCAGATGTAGATAGCATGAGTCATCCTGTTATTATAAACAGTGGGCAGTTTTAGTTAACCATTTTGTTGTAGTTGCAATACTTACTAGTTAGATACATATAGCATGAGGCATCCCAAAACCAGCAGTTGTTGGTACTTTTATTTAGACATTTCGTTGTAGTGAAGCTTATTACTAGTCATTATAAATTCAAATTTATAGCACTACTTTAGTTATAGTTGTCTATGATCGAGATACTATGCTCCAAGTCGTCCATAACCGCGAACACGGCTTTCAGAAAGTTTTACCCTGCAGGGGGGCACAAATAGCAACACATGCACGATCAACCTCGGAAAAACCAAATGAAAACCCAATGAGGCATCACGACAAAGAAATCGCAAGATTCATATATTATTTCAGGGGGCCACCCCACCAAGCTACCCGCAACGAAGTTGGTCGGCTCCGGAACGGACCCAGAGGTTTGCGTCAATGGTTGTAAACGACTGGGAACCCAAAAGTGTGACTGGTCTTGTCGATACCGCGAAAACACTCTGCTTACCTAAATAGTACAGGCGCTCCACGCACAATAGTAAATAAAGCAGTAAAGCATGGCATAGTCGTGGCATAAGTATAGGATAGTAATAAAGCCCCAAACTACTTTGTGTCCCCAAGAAATAAGATATTACTCAAGCTCATGCTAAGGGGATTCATGGTCCCACATGTGAATAGTGCGAATATTTAAGGAACAGGTATCAAGTACTCGGGGTCCTACGGGACACAAGTATACGGTTAAAAACCAAATAACATCTATTGCCCACCTGTGCCTCTACATTATTTTCCTACTTTCAATATTAGTTATTAAACGGTGATTAAAGTCATGATCACCTCCAACATTAAACATGAGGCATTACTTCAACAACTATGGGACATCGACGGCACGATGAAACACCTGCGCAAGCGACTATGACTCGCAAGGCCGACTATCTACCAAACAACATGTAATAGGAGGTGTCCATGGAAATATAGGGGCTGCAGGGAATTATAAAGGGAACGGAATCTATAGCATCGCATCACATGTAGCAATAGATCAACATGAGTAAATAAAAACTACAAAAGTAAGATAGGTAGAGAGGGGGAGAATGCTCGCCTGAGAAAACTGCCGAAGGTTCATCCGAAGAACGGGCGTCACTCGCATCAACTCATCAGCCTAATCCGTGAAGAAGCAAAGCACTAGCAGAAACACTGAATGCACTATTCTAATACTACCGCAGAATACCGGGCATGATGCATGTATGATGTATGGCATGGCAAAAGTTCGATGCAATTAGGCAATATTAAGCGGAACCGGGGTCCCGAAAATTAATTAGATGGTTCATGTTATTTAGATACCCCGCAATTTAAATGTTGTCTTAACAAGGCAAAATATTTCACCGGTTTGATGCACAAATTTAAATAGGACCAATATTAGACTAGATTCGCCTGCATATGGTCTCCATATTTAATTATTAGGTGAATCGGCATAAAGCCCCCAAATCACACAATGTATGCAAGTATGAACAATTTAATATGCAATAATTTATATAGATGGCATTTATAAAATAGGGGTCGCGGATAGGGGTCACACTTAGGGGCTCGGCGATCTTGGGTTTTGAGGGGGTCTGGGTTCGGTCTTGTCAGGATCGGTCTTCAGGGCTCCGGCCATCGGATCCGTGAAGGAGATCTTGAGGTTCCGGCATCGGTTTCTTGGAGAAACTTCATCTTCGATGGCCGAATGGGCCATCAAGTACCATCCCTTCGGTGGCGGATCTTGCATATGGTCGACCTTGGCATCTCACGGTGGCAAACCTGCAGCGTGACCCAAGTGTACATGCTCAGACATGGCTTCCGGCATAACGTTAAACACTAATGGGCCATGCCACAACACGAGGAAAAGCTATCTTGACCGAGAAATACCATCGGTAGGAGGTGGCACAGAAAAGAGTGTGTGTTGCACACCCGCTGCACTAGGACAACTAGACCAAAGGGATTGAGGGCCGAGATAACCTTTACGGGAAGGGGAGCCTTTCGTCAAACAGCTTCCGGGGTGACAACAGGGAAATAGCAGCGATGAAAAAGATATAAGGCTGACGGCTGCTGCACCAAGGTCAGTGGGGCACGCTAGGCGAGGTTGGCGGTGCCACGGAATAGCGAGGAGGCAATGGTGGGACAGATGGCGGCCGAACACAGCCGAGAATGCAGGGACGGCAGGAAGAGGGACCGGCGGAGGAGGCCCGGGCAGGGCGGCGCCAGGGACAGAGAGGAGCACTGGTGGCAGGGGAGGGCCCGACAGGACGGTGGCAGACACGGGGAGGCGCGAGCGGCGGGAGGCAGAGCACCGCTAGGACGAGCACAGGACGGGCGAGCTTGCAGGCACCATGGAAGAGCCCGGGCGGCACTCGCGAAGAGGGGATGAGGCCAGGAGAGAAGGGCGACCGAAGACGGTGTGCAGGGAGGCCCAGGCCAGCAGCAGGGAGATCGACAGGGTGGGGCGCAGGTGGCGGCGGCTGCCTGCGGGAGGAAGCGCAGAGGAGCACGGGTGAGAGATCGATGGGTAGGGGCGAGCAGGGGTGGGGCCTAGGTGTCGTGGGGGTGGGGTATGCTCGCGAGATGGGTTGGTGAGCAAGGACATGGGGCTCCGGGGATTAGCTATAGCACGGGTGCGGCGTGGCGTGTGTTTCATGTGTGCGTGGTGGGCTTGTGTGTGTGATGTGTTGAGTTCAGGGTGGGTCGGGTTGATCATGTGGGGTGTGCCGCTGCGCGCTGGGTGGGTTGGAGAGAGAGAGAGACAGAGAGGCTTAGGGTTTCTAGGGACTAGTAGGTTTGGGGTTTGGTCCAACCGGTTGGGCCTTTGGGCCTGGCCGGTTTAGGTCTAGGGTTTGGTTAGATTGGGCCAGGCCAGAACTGCCGGGGTTGTAGGTGGCCTGGCTTATGGGCTGGGCTGCCTCCCTCGGGTTTTGAAATAGTTGGTTTATTTAATTTGTTTTTAAAATTATTTTGTAAGTAGTTTAAGACAAATACAAGATCCAAACAGACCGACATTTTTGATTTGAAATTTAAGGAGGGATAGTTTAGAAAACAATATAGTCTTTCGCAAAATAGTTTTAGGCAAAAATAATATGCATGATGATTTCATGATGATGCACTACATACAAGAACAGCGATTTTCTAGTAGTGGATTTACCCAGGGTGCTACAATTCGACACCACTAACAATGGATCTCGCCCTCGAGATCCGCCTCCTGGTACGGGGAAGAAGGCCGACGGTTTGAATCTTCTTGCTTCGTGTAGATCTTCGCGACACCACTAACAAGGGTTCTTTCTCTATCTTGAAATCAGCGACACCACCAACAAGGGTCGATGCTCCCGCTCGTCGAGAGAACACTCCAGAGAAATAAATATGAAGGTCGAGGTCTCAAAAGGTAAGGCCACCTCTAACTTCCATGGAATGAATATAATTGCATCGATCCACCGATTCAGTGTACAAGAGTGAATGATAAGAGTAGTCGGATGCAGTTCATCGCGCACCCAAAGCATTACTCTACACATGAATAGGAGAACTATGCAACCAACTCTCGGAATTCAGACTGAAGATCTTGAAAAGCGATGTTCGGAAACCGAGGAATGATGCAGGTTCTTCATCGGATCTTGTGCAAATGAAGTCGTCATGAAGGAGAACATCGGAAGATACAAAGAAAAAAATTAGTGAATTTTTGGATCCACTAAAAGATACAACAAAATAAGTTTCCTCAGATAGCATGAAGGCCGGATGTAGAAACACCGTTACAAGAGGCAGGAAGCGAAACCCTGAAGGCACGATGGAAACCCAACTACGAGAATTCCTGGACTCGAAGAAAAGATAAGGAGATAGACTCAAAACTCGCAAAGATAAGAGGAGAAGAGCACAGGGGTAAGGAGTAAAAGCAGACCTAATCAGATCTATCCAACTGATTTTTCAAAATAGTTTTGACACTCTACAACGCCAGTTAGCTAGGTTATCCTATAGGCTGGAACAGTGGGGTATCGTAACTGTTGAGCTCTGATACCACTCTGTAACACCCTCGGATCGGCCCTATGCAAGTCTTATCGATTCCCGCTAAAACAACATAGAAACGATTCAAAGGCGCCCACCAGGCACTTTCGTGCGGGTGGAAAATGAAGTAATACCATTACACATTAGTCCATGATGGAACCCACAAAACAGATATATACAGCAACGACTCCACGAGTCAAGAATACAGATATACAGTACAAAGATCCAAATCACCTTGAAAACGATACAACATCCGACTATGGACAAGATGCAAATGGGGCTAAGAGCCCTGAAGAATAACCAATGGCGTCCATAACCCTGCCCAATCCAAGCCGGAAGGGTAACCCCGCTAACGACATCAATCTCAAACCTGCTAAAACAAAAGGGGTGCCGACAAAGGGCAAAGTAAAAGGAGGAGCGGTCAGTATTGAGGCCAGTACACGGTGAGTCTTAGAATTCGGCGGTCCTCGCCTACATAGGTATGGTGGAGTGAAGCGGTAGCGCAGCAGGCACTAAACAACCTATAGAGACTCGATACAACTGGCGGCTATTAGAGAGGGATAAGAAAGACCTATTCGGATCCAAGCTGAAACTATTATCAAGCATACCCATCCTGGTATTTCCCCCTCGAGACCAAACGAGGAAGTCAACCAAGGAACTCACACAGTTGTCAGATGTAGACAACATGAGTCATCCTGATATTATAAATAGTGGGAAGTTTTAGTTAACCATTCCGTTGTAGTTGCAATACTTACTAGTAAGATACATATAGCATGAGGCATCCCAAAACCAGCAGTTGTTGGTACTTTTATTTAGACATTCCGTTGTAGTGAAGCTGATTACTAGTCATTATAAAGTCAAATTTATAGCACCACTTTAGTTATAGTTGTCTATGATCAATATATTATGCTCCAAGTTGTTCATAACCGCAGACACGGCTTTCAGAAAGTTTTACCCTACACGGGCACAAATAGCAACACACGCACGATCAACCTCGGAAAAACCAAATGAAAACCCAACAAGGCATCATGACAAAGAAATCAAAAGATTCATATATTATTTCAGGGGGCCACCCCACCAAGCTACCCGTGGCGAAGTTGGCCGGCTCCGAAATGGACCCAGAGGTTTGCGTCAATGGCTGTAAACGACTGGGAACCCGAAAGTGTGACTGGGCTTGTCGATACCGTGAAAACACTCCGCTTACCTAAATAGTACATGCGCTCCATGCACAATAGTAAATAAAGCAATAAAGCATGGTATAATCGTGGCATAAGTATAGGATAGTAATAAAGCCCCAAACTACTTTGTGGCCCCAAGAAATAAGATAGGACTCAAGCTTATGCTAAGCGGATTCATGGTCCCACATGCGGATAGTGCGAATATTTAAGGAACAGTTATCAAGTACTCGGGGTCCTACGGGACACAAATGGACGGTTAAAAACCAAATAACATATATTGCCCACATGTGCCTCTGCATATTTACCTACTTTCAATATTAGTTATTAAATGGTGATTAAAGTCATGATCATCTCCAACATTAAACATGAGGCATTACTTCAACAACTGTGGGACATCGACGGCGCGACGCAACACCTACACAAGCGACTACGACTCTCAAGGCCGACTATCTGCCAAACAACATGTAATAGGAGGTGTCCATGGCAATATAGGGGCTGCAGGGAATTATAAAGGGACACGGAATCTATAGCATCGCATCACAGGTAGCAATAGATCAACAGGAGTAAATAGAAACTACAAAAGTAAGATAGGTAGAAAGAGGGAGAATGCTCGCCTGAGAACACTGCCGAAGATTCATCCGAAGAACGGGCGTCACTCGCATCAACTCATCGGCCTAATCCGTGGAGAAGCAAAGGACTAGCAGAAACACCGAATGCACTATTTTAATACTACCGCAGAAGACCGGGCATGATGCATGTATGATGTATGGCATGGCAAAAGTGCGATGCAATTAGGCAATATTAAGCGAAACCAGGGTCCCGACAATTAATTAGATGGTTCATGTTATTTAGATACCCTGCAATTTAAATGTTTTCTTAACAAGGCAAAATATTTCACCGGTTTGATGCACAAATTTAAATAGGACCAATATTAGACTAGATTCGCCCGCATATGGTCTCCATATTTAATTATTAGGTGAATCGGCATAAGGCCAACAAATCACACAATGTATGAAATTATGAACAATTTAATATGCAACAATTTATATAGATGGCATTTATAAAATAGGGGTCTCAGATAGTTGTCACACTTAGGGGCTCGGTGATCTTGGGTTTTGAGGGGGTCCGGGTTTGGTCTCGTCGAGATCGGTCTTTGGGGCTCCGGCCATCGGATCCGTGAAGGAGATCTTGAGGTTCCGGCGTCAGTTTCTTGGCGAAACTCCATCTTCGGTGGCCAAATGGGCCATCAAGTACCATCCCTTCGGTGGTGGATCTTGTATATGGTCGACCTTGGCATCTCACGGTGGCAAACCTGCGGTGCGACCCAAGTGTACATGCTCAGACATGGCTTCTGGCATAACGTCAAACACTGATGGGACGTGCCACAACACGAGGAAAAGCTATCTTGACCGAAAAATACCATCGATAGGAGGCGTCACAGAAAAGAGTGTGTGTTGCACACCCGCTGCACTAGGACGACTAGACCAAAGGGATTTAGGGCCAAGAGGTCCTTTACGGTAAGGGGAGCCTTTCGTCAAATAGCTCCTGGGCATGGCAGTAGGGAACTAGCAGCGATGAAAAAGAGATAAGGCCAATGACTATTGCACCAAGACCAGTGGGGCACGCTAGTCGAGGTTGGCAGCATCGTGGAATAGCGAGGAGGCGACGACGGGACAGACGGCGGCCGAACACAGCCGGGGATGCAGGGATGGCAGGAAGAGGGCCTGGTGGAGGAGGCCCAGGCAGGGCGGCGCCAGGGACGGAGAGGAGCACTGGCGGCAAGGGCGGGCTCGACAGGACGGTGGCGGCCACGGGGAGGCACGAGCGACGGGAGGCAGAGCACCGCTAGGACGCGCATAGGGCAGGCGAGCTTGCAGGCACCATGGAAGAGCTCGGGAGGCACTCGCAAAGAGGGGACGAGGCCAGGAGATAAGGGCGGCCGAAGACGGCGTGCAGGGAGGCCCAGGCCGGTAGTGGGGAGATCGATGAGGTGGGGCGCAGGTAGCGGCGGCTGCCCACGGTAGGAAGCGCAGAGGATCGGGGGTGAGAGATCGATAGGTAGGGGCGAGCAGAGGTGGAGCCTGGGGTGTCGTGGGGGTGGGGTCTGCTCGCGAGATGGGTTGGTGAGCAAGGACGTGGGGCTCCGGGGATTAGCGGTAGCACGGGTGCAGTGTGGCATGTGTTTCCTATGTGTGTGGTGGGCTTGTGTGCGTGCTGTGTTGAGTTCACGGGTGGGTCGGGTTGATCCTATGGGGTGTGTCGCTGCACGCTGGGTGGGTTGGTGAGAGAGAGAGGGGCTTAGGGTTTCTAGGTACTAGTAGGTTTAGGGTTTGGTCCAACCGGTTGGGCCTGGCCGGTTTCGGTCTAGGGTTTGGTTAGATTGGTCCGGGCCAGAACTCCCGGGGTGGTAGGTGGCCTCGCTTACGGGCTAGGCTGCCTCCCCAGGTTTTAAAATAGTTGGTTTGTTTAATTTGTTTTTAAAATTATTTTGTAAGTAGTTTAAGACAAATACAAGATCCGAACAGACCGAGATTTTTGATTCGAAATTTAAGGAGGGCTAGTTTAGAAAACAATATAGTCTTTCGCAAAATAGTTTCAGGCAAAAATAATATGCATGATGATGTCATGATGATGCACAACATACAACAACAGCGATTTTCTAGTAGTGGATTTATCCAGGGTGCTACACATATACTTCATATTTGTTTCACTTTAACCTTAACCACTTTAAGATGCTTATGCTAGGGGCAATGGGAGCTCAAAGCTAGTAAGTGCCATAATTTTTTGGAAGCTCTTTATGAAACTTGAAATCCCTGCTTCCCTTTGCGAAGGGTCTATCTTTTACTTTTAAGTTGAGTCAGTAAACCTATTCCTTTCTATCTCCAGCAAGCATTTGAGTTGTTGTGATTCAATCAGCCATATGATGATTTATTCAATCTTGTTTCTTATGTTCCTTGTTTTGCACAATGCTCTTATCTGAATGAATACTACTTTGAAAGCTATCATTGCAAAAAGCCCACTATGTTTGAGCAAGATATTCCTGTACTATAAACTTCATTACAAAAGCTTTGCTTAAAACTAAGTATGATTTTGAACTGTTCTCTGACCAAGAACAAGGTTTGCCATTACCAATTATGATTTTCTTTGTGCATCTTTATTGTGACTCCCATACTCGTTGAAAGTTAAGTTATATAATAGTAAGTTGTTTTCTATTATGACTTGTGTATTAATAAATGTGATGCTTCTTGTTCGTATTCTTTTTATCGACACTTCACTCCATAAACATGTGTTCATGTTTACTGAGCTCAGTTTTCGCTTGGGGACAAGCGAGGTCTAAGCTTGGGGGGAGTTGACACGTCCATTTTGCATCACTATTTTATATCATAATTTACTGTTATTCATTGATATATTTCATATTAAGAGATGATACTCATATTATTTCATCTATTTTGCATGATGGATGACTTTTGGAGGATGAACTGCCGGAGTCAAGATTCTGATGGAAAAAAGCGGTGTCCAGATGCAATATTCACGAAGATCATAAAATTCCAAAAAATATATGGAAATCCCTATTTTTACAAAAGACGAAGTAATCTAGAAGGGGAAGTGGAGATGGGCCACAAGGTGCCCACACCATCCCCTGGGCCGCACCACCAGGTGGTGTGGCCACTCTGCCCACCTCTGGCATCTCCCTTTCTCCTATATCATTCCCCCTGAAACCCTAAAACTCGGGGAGCGACCACAGAAAGATTTCGTCACCTCTGCGGGGCGGAAACTACAGAGAGATAAAGAGCTCTCCGGCAAGTAGAAATCTGCTAGGGAAATTCCTTCCCGGAGAGGGGATATTGTCGCCATAAACATCGCCATCAAGCTAGACTTCATCGGGATCATCATCATCATCTTCACCATCATCTCCACCAGTACAATCACCACCACTCCATCCCGCTGTAACAACTGGGTTGAATCTTGCATAGTTCTTAGGGGAAACTTTCCCGGTGTTAATTACTTTTGTAGTTGATGCTACTGAGTGGAACCATTAAATTATTGTTCATTTTCAGATTGTTACTTATCATTATTTCATCTCTGATCTTGATCCATATGATGTCTCGTGAGTAGTTCGTTTATTTCTTCAGGACATGGGAGAAGTCATGTTGTTAGTAGTGGAATTGTGTTGAGAAATATTCAATGGTTTGATATTTAAGTTGTGGTGCTATTCTTCTAGTGGTGTCATGTGAACGTTGACTACATGATACTTCACCTTTATGGGCCTAGGGGAATGCATTATGTATTTGGATACTAATTGTGGGGTTGCCAGAGTGACAGAAACCTAAACCCCTGTTACGAAACCTTTGCACAAGGGAGTGTAGGATCTCAGAGTTTAATGTTGTGGTTAGGTTTCTATCTTAATTACTTTCTTGTAGTTGCGGATGCTTGCAAGGGGTATAATCACAAGTATGTATTAGTCCAAGTAAGGTCAGTACATTGGCATAGGTTCACCCACACAACACTTATCCAACCAAAGAAGGTTAATCAACTATATGAAGTGAAAGCACTTGACAGTATTCCCATGTGTCCTAGAGAATGTTTGGTCATCTTAAGTAATACAACCGGATTGTCCTTTACTCGCACTTTATTTATCTGCATTATCAAAAACCCCTAAAAATCCATTTGTTAAGTACTTACAGTGAATTCCTTATCCAAAACACTTGTCAACACCTTCTGCTCCTCGTTGGGTTCGACACTCTTATTTATCAAAAGTACTACGATACACCCCCTACACTTGTGGGTCATCATGCAACAAAGTGTGGTCATTGGTGTAGATACCCAAGGATTGCCATAATGACATTGGAACCAAGTGAATCTTTAATAACAAGCAAGATGCAAGTGGAATGGTCATTCACAACAAGGCCATATTGGTGTCTCAAGGCTTCTCCCAGGTAGAGGGTATCGACTATGATGAAACTTTTTCCCTCATTGCTTGTCTTGAGTCTATCTGTATCTTGCTTGAATATGCATCTCAACATAACTTCAAGTTACAACAAATGGATGTTAAAAGTGCATTTCTTAATATATGGTCCCTTAAATGTGTTGGTGTATGTCAAGCAACCTCCTGGTTTTTAGGATACCAAGTTTCCAAACCACGTTTACAAACTTGATAAGGTGCTCTATGGGCTTAAACAATCTCCTCCTGCATGGTACGAGCACCTTAGAAAGTTGTTGGTAGACCGTGGTTTCGAAGTTGGGCTAATCGACCCCACTATTATTACTAAGAGAGTTGGAGGAAACTTGTTCATATGCCAAATATATGTTGATGACATTATATTTGGTTATCCTAACAAATATTTCAATGATGTATTTGCTAAGCTAATGACCAATGAGTTTGAAATGTCTATGATGGGCGAATTGCAATTCTTTCTTGGATTTGAAGTGAAGCAACTATTTGGAGGTATCTTCATTAATCAAGCCAAATACATTCAAGATATGCTCAAGAGGTTCAAGTTGACGGATCTAAATGGATCCAAGACTCCCATGCCCCTCAAGTGTGATCTTACTCTCGATACTAAGGGTAAAGATGTGGATCAAAAGGTATACCGTTCTATGATTGGTTATTTGCTTTACCTTTGTGCATCTAGACCGGATATCATGTTGATTGTGGGTATTTGTGCATGGTTTTAAGCCGCCCCAAAATAAAGCCACCTTGTGGTGGTCAAGTGAATCTTTTGATATTTAGTTGATACCCCAAACTTTGGCTTATGGTATCCCAAGAGATCAAGCTTTGTTCTTCATGGTTTCACAAATTCGGATTGGGCAGGAGACAAAGTTGGAAGGAAATCAACCTCCAGGATGTGGCACCCTGGAGTTATGGTCCGAGAATCCCGTTATGAATACAATTCACGTTCCCATGATCAGCGAGCCGTGAGCATAACCGACTAGTATCATTACATCATCCATACAATATCGAGTACAAACTTACAAGATGGCCATTATGGAAATTACAACACAAATAGCGGAAGTCTTCAGCGCAGAGCCCGTGCCTTAACCTACAGGCAACTGATTGGGAAGACGGCCAAGCTCGCATAGACGTCAGCACCTTTGTCGCTTCTTATCATCTGCAATCTGGCCAAGTAAATAGCCAGGTACAATGCCGGTGAGTACTTTGAATGTACTCGCAAACCACCGAGACAAGGTAATAAGATAATGCATATCTGGCTGTGGTGAGATAGCTCTACACTCTAGTTGTTTTTGAAAGACCTAACCTTGCCACCTCTATATCTTTGTTGAAAAATGGTTTTTATAAAATATGCATCCTTTTTGGAAACCCGGACATCTCCACATCCTTGTTAAAAAAAATTAAATAGTTTTGTCGTAAAACCCTTTTCAAACGTCTTTGACCATCACTGGTCAAAACCAAACTCTTTCTTTTCTTTCCTCGTGACCAAGTCACATCCTTAGTTTTATCTCGACTTAACCGAAGGGTCCTCCTAGCACTTTCCATTCCTTGTCCGTGGACACGGCTATTCGAATAGATTAGACTCTGCAGAGTTTGTGCACTTTACCCACAAGAATCAATACATCTGCCGGGATAAAACCACAGCCTCATACACATGGTAGACAGGGGCTCGGATAATCAAACTTTCGCTTTTCATTTGTCCATCCCTAGCGAAGGCGGCTTTTCCTTTTGGGTTTGTTCTCCCCGGCACGAGTATGTGGCACGACGGCCATAGTCCTTCCTTCTTCCCTTCTATATACCCAAACCCATAGCTTGGCAATATACAATAACCCCGGTGACTCCACTTCCTTCTCCACTCCTAAATCATACCGCCCGCGGGAGACCCAATTGTTGCACCAGCCTCCTACAGAGACAGGCTCACTCTTGCGGAAGCAAGCAATAGACCCCAAATCCGAAGATTTGTTGTAGAGTCCACCTGGGCTTCCAAGGACTTCTCCCCTTAAGCAAGTACAAGCAGCCCCGGCTAAGGATCACAAACTACAAGCTAAGCCCCAGCATCTGGGGTAATGTGGTTGCACGGATAAAATTGTTTCGGACATTGGCTTAGAACATCCCTTCCTTCCTCTTACTTAACTTTCCCTTTACTTATCTTACTCTTTGTTATCTTTCTCTTCATCCACCTCATATTTGCTTTAGTAAAGCTTCCACTAGGAAATGGTGCCTCTTTCCAAGGGTTTTATTTTGAAAACTTTGTAATAGGGTAAGAACCCAAAACAGTTTTATCATTGAAAATTCGTGGGTTCCAAGAGGGAAGATGCTAATCATCTTAGCCTCGTTATAAGGGGTAAAATTAGGTGTAAGTAGGGTAGTTGTCCACCAGACACTTATCCATAACTTGGAGGAGCCAAGTTACTCACGTCTGTTTATTTGAAACAAACCATGCCTGTGATCATGCGATTTATAAACGAGATATAAAACAGTTGATAAACAGAAGTAGGTTAATATAGGAGTTTGGGAATGGTGGCTTGCCTGTGACCAGCGAGATGTCCCTTGACGGTGTTAGAAAACCAGAATACCAAGTACAATGATAATAAGAGAAATCCGATCCTTCCTTCTTCTTGGCGTCACACAATCGCAACTATCGTCATTATCGAGCATACATGTAAACAAACAATACACCAATCAATGCAAGGCATACAAGCATCAAACATACAGCAAACTAAGGATAAATACATGATAAACATCAGTAGGATGTTGGAGGTTGGATTTGATTCGATTGGGGGAGACTTGGAGATATTAGGGGGAAAGGCCCCCTTTCGATTTATGCCCTAGTAACCAACTAGGGGAGGGTTTTTTCTCAAGGCTTGATCTGTATGATACCATTATGTAAAAATGATACCATCAGATAGGTATTGATAAAACGAAGCCAACAAAAGTGGTTTCACTATTTTATCAATTTTCCTTGATTTATAATGGCTTTTATAGTGGATAAAACTCTAGTTTTAGGAAATAATTCACCAGAACTTCTCTGGAGTTCCAAAAATTATTTCCTTGGGTTAAAAGGTAGCATTGGATGGACTGAATCAAGAGGAGTTGGAATCTCCTCAAAAAAATTACCATAATGCCCTTGAGAAATTCCCAAAGGCAGTACTGGATAGGAATTGTCTTTTTCACCAGATTTATTTTATAGAAGATTTTTAGTTGATTCCAGGGACACATGTTAGGAAATGAAAATACCTTTTTGTATAAGTTGGAATCAATCTTTTTGGATTTACAAGGCTACTATAGTGATTTTATTAGTGAATAAACCATGCATAGAAGAGTTTAATTCACCAAAATTAACAGAGACTCATAAAAATATGAGTTGCTGAATTATGAGGGATATGGTTATGTGCGTCTAGTGACAGTTGGAATTAGGTCCAAACCTCATTTGGTTTGACCTAGGGAATTTCCTAAAGGCAGAAAATAATTGTTTTTATTATTTTTACCAGGGTCAGACTAGGAAACAAACTATGGTGGGGCCAGTGGAGTAAGAAAGGTAGGGGTGATACCATTCATAATCAAGTAGATTTACTCCATTTAGATATAGCAAATTTGCTGGAGATTAGTGTTCTAGACAGATCCTTGTGGATGATTTATCATATTCATTCTATATATTATTTTGGTGTAGAACTTGGTCTGTATGTTGGGGAAAACATCCAGGCACTTGAGAAAATTTAGATCTGAGTAGTTTGGTTCGTTTTACCTTTTTATTTTGAATTAAACCAAACTAGTATTCTGCAGATCCGGTGAAAAATAAAAAGGGAAAGAGGAAGAACAGCAGTCGGACCAGATCTGAGGGGAAAATGGGCCCGAGAAGCCAAATCGGCCCAGGCGCAACGCTCGCGCGTGGGCGGCATGCAGCCAGCCATGGCCCAGTGGTGGGCCTACCTGCGGGATCCAGGAAAAAGGGGTATCGAGTTCTCTCGACCGTCGGATCTAGCTGGATCTGACGGTCACGGGGCGTCGTCCTCGTGGGGCTAGCCAGACAACAGCGAAACCCTAGCTGGAGATGGGGAAGGAACAGGGAGGCTCACCAAGGGCTCAAGGGAGGTCGTGGAGGCGACGAGGCGACGCGATCGGTGATGGAGAGTCCGGGGATGGGCAGCACGAGGTGGTTCATTGTCGGGAAGGAGCTCGCACGACGGTGGTCGAAGTGGAGCTCGCCGGACTTTGTCGGGGAGGCTCCAGGGGTTGCTGCATGTCAAAGATAAGGGCATGGTTAGCACCAAAGGAGCAAGGGGATTCCATTGGTGTGACATGCAGAGAGAGAGGAGGGCTGAGGGAGGAGCCTAGCTCGATTTCTTGGAGTAGGTCGAAGCTTCTTCTTCTCCTTCTATCGAGCAAGGCAGAGCAAGGGAGAGGGAGAGGAGCTCTGGGGCGGTAAGTGGGAGGGAGAGGGGGAAAATGAGGGCGAGGGGTGTGCTGGGGGTGGCTTGTGTCCTTTTATTTCGAATCCCTATGGGCAAGGATGAAATGTCCAAAATGGGCATTGGGTGGGGGCTTCCCATTGGTTGCTAAGGGTGGTGCTGGGTGGTGCTATGGTCAAAGGTGGGCAGAGAGGTGGTGGGAGGGACGTTGCAGCTGTTGTGGCCTTTATTATAAAGATCTTTGCAAGATATGATGGTCTCTCTCTCTTACAAGCACTAGGGACAAAAGGGGGAGGTGCTACAGTATCTTAGGTTAATGTGCACGACCAGGAGGGAGGTATGATGTTGTGTGTAGTACTTGACAAGCCTTGGTGGTGTTTGGAGTTGGTTTGAAACAAGTTTTTGATTGGGTTTGCCAAATTGATCAATTTGAGGCTTGTGAAGGAAGTTGCACAAGTTGCTTTGGACAGAGTGTGGAAATGGTACTGGTAAGTAGAGTAGGTCAAATGGTCTCTCCATGATTTAAATGGGATTTTTTTGATGATTATAATCCCATTTAAATGCACTTATTCAAAAAGTGCAGAAATAGACTATGGAAACTAAGATGATATTATTGTATTGGGAAAGCTTGATTTTTGATGTGATATGGTCCTAAATACCATAACACACATTGGAGAATTTTATTGGGATTTATTTAAGTGGGAAAGTATTTTTGGGGAATTATTTCTTGTTTCTGCCATTTAAGAAAAAGGGTTAAAAGAAATAATCAAGAGTCTCAAAAATATTTATTTTTGAGTTGGGAAGATGGGATATGATGTGGATAACTCAAATATGCATTGAGTTGGCAAAGTGATTTGGAGAAAAGCAAACTTGCTTTTATAGACAGTGATTTTGAGAAATTGGTAACTAAAGGGAAATAAATAGTTTAATAATCCAAATAATTGGGTGAATTATTTGGGGATGCTTATAAACAAGTTATATGGTGTAAACTTGATGTATGCATCAAGGTTCTCCTTGGTTTTGAAGAAAAGTGGTGAAAAGGATGGAAACTGGATTCGAGGAGGATCTAGGGTTTTGTTATTCTAATGACATCTAAACAAGGTTGGATTAGGGAGCTCAGAGCTCACCTTGGTACAAGGGATATATGGATGGTTAGACATGTCATGTAGATGATCATGGGGGCATGAGTTGGGCTTGGTTGGATTTGATGTGGTTTTGGAGTGATGGCAAACTTTGTTGAAATTAAGGCTGCCATAACAGATACATCAGGTAGCCTCCTAAAGCATGGGGGTTTAAGAAGAACAAGGCTCCCATGGAAACAAGTGAATTGGGAGTATATATTCCATGATTATTATATCATAACCAAGCAAGGAGTTGGCCAAGGGGAGGTGGCATATAGATGTGAGCTTCTGCCAAAGTAGGCAAGATGATAAGATTTGCAGAAAGGATTATTATCTTGACTACAAAACCATCATGGATGAGTGGGACATAGAATGGCTTAGCCAAGGGAAATAATGGGCTTTATTAGTACTACTAATGTACTACAAGATGGTTCAAATGCATTCTCAAGAATGCACCTAGGTTGGAAAAGGTAGAGCTCCAAAAATGGTATCCAGATAAGAAATCCAGACTTACCCATTTTGGCAGATTTGGTGATTTTGACTAGAGTGCAAGTGTGGATGATTTTGAGAGGATGGAAAGGGTTTATCCTATCCATCAAGTGGTTGATGCTGAGGCATGTATTGAAGAGAGGGGATCCAAACTTGGATTGGGTCTCCACTTGGTTGGAAACCATCAAGAGGGATTATCCTTGGATTGATCTGAGCATGAGGGGAGGTGGTTACCTTAGTGGCTTAGGATAGATATAGACTTGGATGCTTGATTAGGGTTTGATGATCTCAAGCAAGGATTGGATCCTAAGGGGTGAGCTACTAGATTAGCTCACTCTAGTTCCTAAGCAAACAAGGCAATCAGCAGATCAAGGCAATTCATCAACCAACGGATCAAGGCAATTCATCTTATTACTTATCTAACTACTACTAGGATTACCATAAAGCCTAGCTTGAGGTAAGGATGGGTGTGTTGAAAGGGGGTTTTGCTTTGAGGTAAGATAAGTACTATCTTGGTATCTCTACCAAGATTGAGATGAAAAGGTTGTAATAAGGTTTTGGAAAACCTAGGGATAAGAGTAGTTGAAGGTTCTGTCTTGAAAACATAGGGAGATTATATGTATGTCTCCATAGTTTTGGCAATAGAAACTAGTAAAGTATTTGGTTGTGTCAAAGTCATCTTGGCTCAGGTTTTTGAAATGCCAGAACATTTGAGAATATGAAAGATGAGCCAAGACATCTCTTTCGTAAAATAGTTTTTGTAAACTAGTGTTGAGAGGAGGAGCACATAACTAATACACAAGCAGTTGCTTGAGCACAGGCAAACAAGTAAGCACACATTGCAAGAAAAAAAATTGTTCCCCCTGATTTTTGCCTTTTGGACATTTAATCAGGGTTGTTGAAATTTGGATGTTACAGACCTTTCCCCCTTAAAATAATCTCGTCCTGATATTAGGGAGGAGTAGGGTTGGGGTAATAACATCTGCTTAACAATTTCAGGGAAGGAAGTATAGGGTGTTAGCAGGTCTTCAGAAAGCAAGTAGGGTCAGCTAAGGTTCGGAGCTGAGCGGCTTCGGGTTTGGGCGGTTTGGCTTTAGGCTAGTGGAAACGATGCTAACTTTTCCCCTTAGGACAAGTCTAGGTAGGTTTAGCTTGGATGGGGTACTTCCTTCTTGATGCGAGACGGCGCGTTGAATCTTCTTTATTCCTTCGCCTCGGGGTCGATCTTTTCTTTCTTCATGGTCTTGATACACCGGGAGGTTGTCTTGACGGTCGAACTTGGAGTGGAGGACTTTCCTGAAGTATCTTCGGAATCTAGAGAAGTGCCGATTGTTGTCCTTCTTGCCGACTCGAAGATTCAAGATTGGAGGGGGTCATTATTTAGTGCTGTTAGTGGTCGACTCCAGGGGTCTATAGGGTTTTTGGGCGGGAAAGACACAGTCTTTCCCCCCTTAGAGCAAAACTACGGGGTTTGGTCTGATGCAACATCGTGGGTAAAACATGCAAAGAAGGCCATCACACTTACATAACATCCATAGATTTAGCTGGGTTCAAACCGGTTGGTGGCGGAGGCACTTAAGGGGTTACAAAACAGGTATGTGCCGCATGGCGAGCGGCACTTAGAGTTTTAAAAAACAGGTTCCTGGGTGATATCTAGGTACTACTCTAGGCTAGTTGCCGCTTGAGGGTGCTTCAGGATACTTCTCTTTGGCTTCATCTTCGCCTTTAGGGAGGTGGGTGGAGGATCCTTGTATATCTTGGGGTGGCTTGAACCTCTTGAGGTACTGCCGCGTGGTGACACACTTCTTTCTTCCTTGGAGGATGCGGCTTCCAAAGGCTTCTTCCGGTTCCTTGATTATTGCTTGATTCCTGTTCTGGACTTCTAAAGCTTCTTTGCGATCTAGGATAGATTGCACGCGATGAAGTTCCATCTGGGTGTGGCGGTATTCATCAACAACTGCGGTGACGAGCTCATTTCCAGCATAGCTATAATGGGCTTGAAGCTGCAGGGCGGGGTAGGTCAAGCGAGGGTCTTGGGATTGACCGGACGAATCCACGCTTCCTTTGATAGGCAGAAAGAAGGTCGTGGGTTGCCTCATCTCGGGAAGGACATCCCGAATGCGGAACAGTGCTTCTCTTGCCGCCATTTGGAGAGCCAGCACTAGGGTTGGCATATGAAATCCCGTAGCACGAATGGGTTCTATGGGTACTCCATACTTTGGTTGGATGATCACTTGTAACATCCCAAAAAATATGAAACAATCATCATCAAACTCTAATCACTAAAATTAGGGTTAACAAAAACTTTGATTAAATAAAAACCAAATAAATGCATGTGTGTATGTGATGATTTGATTAATGCATGAATGGACTTGTGTGATTAACCTAAATAGCAAGGAATGGTTTAAAGATGAATATAACATCATCTAAAAAATTTCCAAGCAGAAACAAATCAAATAAAGCAAATGGTCATTTTTGCCAATCTTGCTCACTAGGTCACTTTGAGTGTTTCTAGTCCAAGATTTCAAACAAAAACTTTTCCAATTCTTTTCACCCCTTGCTAGACCAAGTAAAATTGAAGCAAATCCCACCTTTCAAACTTGCAGAAACATTTGGCAACCCCATTCAAATGACAATTCAAAATTGAATCTTTAACATATGTGAAGATCACACATTTTCAAAACCCAACCAAACCAGTGCCCCTTGACCAATCCAACTAACCAAATACCCCCTAGTATGTGCCTAGCAAACCCACCAAGTTTGAATCCAAAATTCAAATTTGAATTTCTTTCGGCCATTTTATCAAACACCTTGCTGGCATCAAACAAACAAACAACAAACACTATAGTGAGCAGTGATTTTGGCCAACCTTGTTCCCTCTCTAGCTCACTCTATACTCTCAGTAGATGATCTAGCCCAATTAACAAGCCTTAGCACCACTGTGAGCTTGGCATAGCCATCAATGGTGACCATGCCGAGCCTAACTTGCCACCCACATGTCGACAGCAATCTAGGAGAAGCACCAAGCCTAGCAAGCATGTCTGGAGCACTGACCACCATCCACCGCCACCCCCTGTCCAAGCCAAGCCTCGACCGTCACTGGACCACACCCACCGAAAGCATGCCAAGCCTCTCTGCGAGCAAGCCGAGAGCGTGCCAGTGCGCCAACTGCGACACACGCCCACAGACCGTGCGCCGACCTCGCCGCTTGTGTGCGTGATCGCTAGCACCCCAGCAACCTCGCGGACATGCCCGTTCGCCGCCGCGTGGACCGTAGACGTTGTGCGCCATTAAAATCACCGTCGGACCCGCCCAGAGCACCGTGATGTTCCGACCGTTCCTCACCACCCCACGCCTCGCCATAAAGCCATTGATATTCGCTAGGAGGCAATGCACCGCCTCCTATCGTCGCCCATGCCATTAGCATGTTGTGCCGACGACAACGACGAGCTCCACCCGCGCCATTCGGTCCCCTTCGGGCACTATAAAAGGAGGCCACCCCCGCTCGTTTTCTTCACACCAGTTCACTCCCCACCTCTCACTGACCACACCCACTCACCCCCGGAGCAAGCCGAGCACCAGGTGGCCGGAATTTCACTGGAGTTCGCCTCTGCAGAGGAGGAGAGGCACCGTCGATTGGAGCCGCCCCAGGAGAAGCTGCCGGTACCAAGAGAATCACCATCGTCGACTTCGTCGTTCGCCCCCATCGCTGACCATCGCCTGAGCCCCGGTGAGCCTCCCACGACCCTCACAGTCCGTCCTATGGTTCTGTCTCGCCGGCGCTGCCCGACGTGGACGATGAACCAGAGCCGTTCGATTAGAGTTAGATCGTGCGGCCTAGATCACCTCGTACCGCTTCGCCACTCGTTGTCTCACTGACGAGTGGGGCCGCTCACTTAACCAGCCTGCACGTGCGCTGTGCGTAGTGGGCCGGCCCAGTTAAACCTCCCGTGCGACCCACTAATTTAAATTTAGATTTATTCATTTAATTTCAAACCCAGTTCTGTACCTAGATTCAAAAATCAACCCAGCTCGATTCACTGAACCAAAATGCATGAAACCAATTTTGTTAGAAAGGTACTGAAATGCTTAATCCAAGCCCGTTGGATTCAAACCATTTAGAAATATAGATCACCCATGGTAAAAATAACAAGGCAGAAGCTTTTCTGCATTCAAACATTTTTAAAAAATCAACCATAATAGCTTTTGAGTTGATTCCATCTCTCAAAAATCAAATTTAATCATACCTTTCAGAATATATACAAATATATAGGTTTACTTACAGAAATAATGACCAAGTAATAAAAGAATGCCACATAGGCATTTTTAGTCACTTTAATTAAATAAAATAAAAAGGTTAAACCTTATTAAATTGTGACACCACTTTAAATCACATTACCATGTACTGAAATATGTGGTGATGACATGTGTCAACATGATCCCATGTTTGAGTTGGAGAATATTAAATCTTAAGTAGTTTTTCAATGAGTAGAAATTACTTTTCTAAAATAAAATAAATGAGACAAGTGCTTTAATCTTGTAGTGTTAGTGATGATGCTAGATAATCTAGTATGAACCTTTGTGTGATGATTAGAAATAGTTAAGTATTGTTTGGTGATTGTGTACCTCGTATTTATTTATAGACACTAGTACCGACCAAGTATACGAGGAGGAAGGAGGATACTACGAGGAAGAAGCCGAGGAGAACTTCAACCACTGCTCTGCATAAGGAAAGCCAATACTTGCAAGCTACTCATTAAGCAAGCTAACACCTGCAACTTAGCAAGCCTATACTACTATCTTAGCAAGCTAAACCATGCAAGTTCTACTTGCAAGCTTACACCACTTGATACCCAATCCTAGTTTTGCCTGCAAGCTTAATACTTTATTTTCTTTATCAAAGCTTTCTCTTAAAGTTTACTTAGTAACTTGTAGATAATAGAAGGATATTTGAAAGTAGCATAAAGAGCATAAAATTTGGCCTAAGTTAGATAATCTTGATATTATCCTGAGGCATGAGATTTTACTTAGATAATATACACTTTCTTATCACCCCTCATTAGTATTTACCCCCACTTATAGATGCTAGTGCTAAGCTTAAAACTTGACCAACTTTAGATGGTAATACTTGGTGAAAATGGTTATGAAAACCTTAGAATGATGAGTCATTCTTCTGAAATGTTTTGACATGTGTTTCCGAACACCAGATGATTTTGATGATGAAAATGTTGAGGCATGAGCCTTAGCCCTTTATAAAACCGATGGTTGTCTGGATGCGATACCATTCCAATTTTATCGTACAACCACAATACCCAAAATTTGGGTAGGGCTTAACTGGAAATTTATATACCTTAGTATGGGTCCCCTTGCCTTGTGCAGAGCAGTGGTTGAAGTTCTCCTCGGCTTCTTCCTCGTAGTATCCTCCTTCCTCCTCGTATCCTTGGTCGGTACTAGCGTCTATAAATAAATACGAGGTACACAATCACCAAACAATACTTAACTATTTTCAATCATCACACAAAGATGCACTATAGATGATCTAGCATCATCACTAGCATCACAAGGATTAAAGCATTTGTCTTATTTATTTTAATTTGAGAAAAGTAATTTCTACCCATTGAAAAACTACTTAAGATTTAATATTCTCCAACTCAAACATGGGATCATGTTGACACATGTCATCACCACATATTTCAGTACATGGGAATGTGATTTAAAGTGGTGCCACAATTTAATAAGGTTTAACCTTTTTATTTTAATTAAATAAAGTGACTAGAAATGCCTATGTGGCATTCTTTTATTACTTGAACATTATTTTTATAAGTAAACCCATATTTTTTATATATTATGAAAGGTATGATCAAATGTGATTTTTTAGAGTTGGAATCAACTCAAAAGCTTTTATGGTTGAATTTTGAAAAATGTTTGAATGCAGAAAAGCTTCTGCCTTGTTATTTTTTCCATGGTTGATCCACAGATCCAAATGATTTGAATCCAATAGACTTGGATTAAGCATTTTAGTACCTTTCTAACAAAATTGGTTTCATGCATTTTGGTTTAGTGAATCGAGCTGGGTTGATTTTTGAATATAGGTACAGAACTGTGTTTGAAATTAAATGAATAAAGCTTAATTTGAATTGTTGGGTCACGCGGGGTGTTTTACTGGGTCGGTCCATTACACACAGCGTGTACGCGGGCTGGTTAAGTGGCTGTCCCCACGCGTCAGTGAGACAGGGAGAGGCGAAGCGGTACGGGGTGATCTAGGCCGCACGATCTAATTCTAATCGGACGGCTACGGTTCATAGTCCACGTCGGGCAGCGCCGGCAAGACAGAACCCTAACGCGGCAGGTGGGGGGTCGTGGGAGGCTCACCGGGGCTCAGGCGAGGGTCAGCGACGAGGGCGAACGACGAAGTCGACAACAGCGGTTCTCCTAGTACCGGCAGCTCCTCCTGGGGAGGCTCCAATCGACTGCTCCCTTCTTCTCCAGCAGCGGCGGGCTTTGGCCAAATTCCGGTGATGCGCTGCTCACCTTGCTCCGGTAGTGAGGTGGGGTGGTTATGGGTGAGAGGGGAGTGAACTGGTGTGGCGAAAACGAGCGGTGGAGGCCTCTATTTATAGTGGCGAGAGGGGACCGACGGGCGCGGGATGAGCTCGTCGTGGTCGATGGCACAGGCAGCTATCAGCATGGGTGACGGTAGGGGCGGTGCTATGCTCCCTGGCGAAGCTCAACGGTGTGGTGGCGAGGCGTGGGGCGGTGTTGATCGGTCAGAATGCTTCGACGCTCTGGGAGGGTCCAATAGAGGTTTTGATGGTGCACAGCGTGCGTGGTCTGCGCGGCAGCGAACGGGCATGTCTAGCGGGGTGCTGGGGTGCTTGCGATCATCTCTGCAAGCGGCGAGGGCGACGCGTGGTCTGGGGGTGTTGGTCGAGCGTGGCGCGCTGGTGCGCTCTCGGCATGGTAGCGGAGAGGTTTGGCATGGGCGTGGTATGTGGTCCAGGGGCTGGCATTACTCGGGGCTGGGACAGAGAGTGGCGGTGGACGATGCTGCATGTCCCAGACAAGGTTGGCGAGGCTAGTGCGGCTGCTAGCTCGCTGGCGACAATGGGATGGCAAGTTTGCTCTCGGCATGGTCGCCATTGATGGCTAGGCTTGCTTACGGTGGTGCTAAAGATAGTTAAAGGGGCTAGATGATCTACTAAGGGCTAGTTGCAACCAGAAAGGGAACAAGTTAGGACAATTTTACTGCACACTATAGTGTTTGTTGTTTGTTTCATTTGAATCTGTAAGGTGTTTAATGAAATGGCCGCAAGAACTTTAAATTTTAATTTTGAATTCAAACTTTGTGGGTTTGCTAGGCACATGCTAGGGAGTGTCTAGTTAGTTGGATTAGTCAAGGGGCATTGGTTTGGTTGGGTTTTGAAAATGGATGATCTTCACATATGAATAACATTCAATTTTGAATTGTGATTTGAATGGGGTTGCCAAATGTTTCTGCAAGTTTAAAAGGTGGGCCTTGATTTACTTTTACTTGTTCTAGCAAGGGGTGAAAATAATTGGGAAAGTTTATGTTTGAAATCTTGGACTAGAAACACTCAAAGTGACCTAGTGAACAAGATTGGCAAAAATGACCATTTGCTTTATTTGGTTTGTTTTTGATTTTTTTTCTTTATTTGTTTCTGTTTGGAAATGTTCTAGATGATGTTATAATTGTGTCACATCCCAAATTTTAGATTTGGTCTTGCATATCATTCATAGCATTGCATCATACTTTTCCATGCAAAACCGTCGAGTGAAAAGGTTCGGCGAAACGCTAATTGCAAAACCCTATTTTATTTTGCTACGAGGCTCCTACGGGAAGCTTTAGTAGGACTAGCGTTGACCATCCTTGTAGCCTATTGGTTTCGCTCAACCCTTGACCCTAGATTGTTCCCCTCGACTTCACGAAACCGTAGGAGCAAGAATCACTCGATTCGGAGCTCGTACGGAGAAGTTGCGGCCGTTTGAGTGAATCGTCAGAAAACGGTCCGAATTTTTGGACCGATTTCCGAGTCCGAAACCAACTCCGCGCCGAATCAGTTTGGATTTCCGCGAGAGGGCCCACTTAAAGAGGCCACCCGGCCTCGGGAACCGCACCCGACCCCGCCTGCCCCGATCGCCCCGCCGCCTCGGCCATCGCGCCAGCGCCGCCTCTCCTCCCGCCCGCGCCGCCGCCTCGAGCGCGCTCGCCCTCTTCCGCCCTGCCGCGGCCAATCCCGCCCGCCAGTACCCGCCACCCGCCTACCCGCCGCCGCTGCTGCTCGCCGCCTCCCATAAGCGCAGCCACGCCCAGCCGCCTTCGCCGCCTCGCCCGCCGCCGCCGCGCCGCCTTGCAGCTGCCGCGGCGCCCGCCACTCGCCGCTGCCCGCTTCGCCGCCGCGCCTCCGCCGCCGAAGCCGCCTCGTGCGCGCTGCCTGCCGCCGCCTCGTTGCGCCGCTTGCTGCATGCCGCTGTGCACACACGCGCTGCCGCTACGCGCACCCACACGCACACGCGCGCGCACACACGCATGCACGCCTGCCGAACGCCGCCGCCGTTGCGTGACTGTTTTAACCCGTGCGCTGACCGTTTACATCCGCGCAGGAGAAACCCCGACGCCGGAACCGATCGCCGCCGCCGTCCGGAACTCGCCGCCGTCCGTTTCGCCGTTTGTTTCCGGTAAGACTGCAGCCACCGTCAGATTTCAGATCAGCGGCTCAGATCGTTCATTGACCGGTCAGACTCAGGCGTTGACTAGTCAGATGCCCAGTCAGCCGATCAGCAAGCGTTGACCAGTCGATCAGAACGATTGGTGGTTAATTTCATTAATCCTTTTTAGTTGACAGATTTCGGTAGAAAATTGTAAATTGCGTAGAAATTAAACTGCTTGGCCAAAAATTGCAAATAAAATATGTGTAGTTTCAGTGAGTCGTGTAGAATCTCTCTGTACCTTTGGTTCAGGCTTTTGCAGCAAGGTTTCGTACAGTTTAATCAAACTAGTTAGTGGTCTTTTCGGAGTATTAAATTCGTAGAAAAAGATCCGTAGCTCCAAAAATCGCGTATGATATGTCCCTGGATTCAGTGGAACGAGGGGAATCCCATCATGTATTAAAAGGATAGTCTTACAGTGAAAACTTCTGCAGAAACTGTCTAGTGGCTTTCTGCAGTGTTTTAATTACTCCGGGAGTTTTATAATTCCTTTTCGAGTAATTCCAGTTGGTACTGTTTCTAATCAGCGATGCCTATGCGGTAGAATTTTCCCAAAATTTTACAAACAGTATCCTATCGGTGGTGAATTATTTGAGTTCTAGCTCTAGTTTTGAGCATTACTTTTTTTGCGTAATAGTTTTCCTTGCGCTAAAACTATTTTCCATGCATGCAATCAGTAGTATTATTGAATAGGATTATGTGGTGCAGCTGTAGCACCAGTTCACTTGCCTTGCATACCTTCATGCATCATCTTTGTTGTATTTGATTGTGAATTGTTTGTTTATGAATGCAATTGTATCGTGTAGATTGTGACGAGTGCAACGCTTGCTCGTGTGTGGATTTTTCTTCCGACCGCTACAACCAAGGCAAGTAGATGCTAATTTGTTCATGATATCGTCCTACTATTTTCAATGCATTGTCGTGTATTTTGTAGATGCATGTGTAGGATGATACTATCGCTATGCTATGTCCTATTATGTGGTAGGGCTTTCCTTGTAGATGAACCACCGTTGGTAGATGTGCTTAGCCATGCTTTGTTGAACGAGGGCTGGGTTACATCACTGAAAGTTGTTTCTAAAAGTATTGGTTTGTGAAAACAACTTAATCAATGAATCTCCGGTGTGATGGTATTGATAATTTTGGTGGTTTCATTGCGGAAAGGCACCCAGGTATCAAGAGAGAATGATTGGCTTCTTTATTGTGTAGCTTACGTGTACAACCATGTGCCAATAATGGAATGGGCGGTTGGTTGGACTTAGTAGGTTGTGGTGACCCGAACCCGCGTATCCAGAGATGTAGAATTTTGGTAGGTTGGACCGGTGCGCGTCGGGATTGGGGAGCTACTTCCCGAACATTCTCATCTTGTACTTCTCCCTATCATCACCCAAAATGAGAGTGATGGTACGAGATGGGCTGGCCAAGTCACATGGGTAAAGTGTACTAACCTCTGCAGGGTGTATAATCTAATCGATTAGCCGTGTCCCCGGTTATGGACAACTGAGTTGCTTGATATTGATCCCATGACATGTTTCTCGCTCATTCTAATTTCATAATTGTTTTAATATTGTTGGGTTAACTTAATTGGGATCTTTTCAAAGAAAATCAAAACTGTTTATGAAAGTAGGACAAATGTATTTGCAAATGCAAGCCAGACACAGCTCCACTTGCCAAATATGCATGTAGATGTTAGTACTATTGTCTCCTTTACTAGCTCTACTTGCCATACATTCCATGTATTGACCCTTCGGGGCTGCTACGTTTCATGTTGCAGGTTATTCCGATTCTGATGTCGATATAGGCCACGGTACTCCACTCGGCACTTGTTCACTTGTGGGCAATTTGAAGAATGGAGGATTTACTTTATTTATGTTGCTACCTGAATAATTTGAGCTAGCTTTGGGCTAAGCTTTTATTGTAATAATGGTACTCTGGATCTTCGTTATTCATGATACACGGATATTTTGCTATGTTATTCATCTTACTCTATTGTGGGCCAATGAACCGATCCAGGGATTGGCATGTCACATAGAGGCCACGGTCTTTTCAGAACCGGGGTGTCACAAATTGTCTTTAAACCATTTCTTACTAATTAGATTAATCACACAAGTCCATTCATTCAATTGTCAAATCATTTCATTCACACATGCATTCATATGATTTTAATTAATCAAAGTTTTTGTTAACCCTAATTTTAGTGATTAGAGTTTGATGATTCTTGTTTTATATTTTTGGGGTGTTACAAACCTTCCCCCCTTAAACAAAATCTCATCCCGAGATTTGAAAAAGGACGAAAAAGATTACCTAGGATTTAAAGAGATCGGGAAACTCCGTCCTGATGTGATCTTCGTGCTCCCAGGTAGCTTCTTCTTCAGTGTGGTTGCTCCACTGAATCTTGAGAAACTTGATGCTTCGGGTCCTGGTGGTTATGAAAGCTTCTTCCAAAATATGGATGGGTACTTCGGGATAGGTTAGGTCATTGTTGATCTCTATGGTCTGGTGATCAATGTTCTTGAACACTTCAGTCTTCTCCGGAACTTCAAGGCATTTGCGAAGTAACGATATATGGAACACATTGTGCACGGCTGACATTTCTTCTGGCAGATCCAATTGATATGATACTTCTCCTCGACGATTCAGAATCTTGAAGGGCCCGATATATCTAGGGGCTAACTTTCCTTTCAGCTAAAAACGGTGCATTCCTTTCAATGGCGACACTTTAAGATACACAAAATCTCCGATATTGAAAGCGAGGTCTCGACGTCTCTTGTCGGCGTAACTCTCTTACATCTTGGTAGGCGGTCTTGAGGTGCTTACGAATCTTGTGAACTTTCTCTTCTGCTTCTCGTAGGATATCGGGTCCGAAAATCTGACTCTCTGCTACTTCCGACCAGTTCAAAGGGGTGCGACACTTCCTTCCATACATAAATTCAAATGGGGCCATTTGCAGACTAGCTTGATAACTGTTGTTGTATGAAAATTCTACGAAAGGCAGACAGTCTTCCCATTTAGATCCATACTCTAGCACACATGCTCTCAACATATCTTCGAGTATTTGATTTACTCGCTCCATTTGTCCATCGGTCTGAGGGTGATAAGCTGTGCTGAAATCTAGTCGGGTTCCTAAACTTTCTTGGACTTTCTTCTAGAATCTCGAGGTAAACTGAGTTCCTCGATCTGATACGATGTTCTTAGGGACTCCATGCAAACTGACGATACTAGCGATGTATAACTCCGCTAGCTTCGAACTCTGGTATGTGGTCTTGACTGGTAAGAAATGGGCCACTTTGGACAATCTATCAACTATGACCCAGATAGAATCATTTGCCCTACTAGAAGTAGGTAATCCGGTGATAAAGTACATTCCAACTGAATCCCATTTCCATTCGGGAATCTGTAGAGGTTGCAACAGTCCAGCGGGTCTTTGATGTCCCGCCTTGACTCTCTGACATATATCACACTTGGCAATATAGCTTCCGTTTTCTCTCTTCATCGTATGCCACCAAAATTGTTCCTTCAAATCCTGATACATCTTCGTTCCTCCGGGGTGGATAGAATAAAGAGTATCATGGGCCTCTTAATCACTTCTTTCAATTCTGAATCAGCTGGTACAGAAAGGCGTCCTTTGTACCACATAATTCCTTCTTCGTCTTCGGTGAATCCGGGTACTTTGGCTGTACCGATACGATGCTTGCTTCCGTCGATACTAGCATTTCCTTTCTGTGCCTCTTTGATTTGACTGATCAAAGTGGGTTGAAGTTCTATGCTAGCCAAAAATCCTTCACTCACTAATTCCATTCGGAAATCTTCCATCTCTTTGTGCAAACTTGGTTGCTCCTTCAAAATCATGGAGTTCAACCGGCACGGCAATCTGCTCACGGCATCTGCTACCACATTGGCTTTACCGGGGTGATAGTGAATGTTGATATCATAATCCTTGATTAGCTCAATCCATCTTCTCTGACTCATATTCAGCTCCTTCTGAGTGAATATATACTTCAGGTTCTTGTGATCCGAATAAATCTCACAACGGTTTCCCATCAGGTAATGCCTCCATGTCTTCAGGGCTAGAACTACGGCTGCGAGTTCGAGGTCATGGGTTGGGTAGTTTTGTTCGTGCTACTTCAGTTTTCGGGATAGATAAGATATAACTTTACCTTCTTGCATTAGCACACATCCGAGACCGATCTTGGATGCGTCACAATACACATCAAAGGGCTTCGTGATATCCGGCATGATCAAGATTGGGGCTGAAATCAACCTTCTCTTGAGTTCTTGAAAACTTGCCTCACATTTGTCTGTCCATTCAAACTTCTTGTCCTTCTTCAGCAATTGAGTCATGGGTCTGGCGATACTCGAGAATCCTTCTACGAACTTGCGGTAGTATCCCGCAAATCCGATAAATGCACGAACTTGGGTTTGAGTGGTTGGGGCTTGCCAACCTTCGAGATCTTTCACCTTTGCAGGGTCAACGGCAATTCCTCCGGCTGATAACATATGTCCGAGGAATCCTACCTCCTGTAACCAGAATTCACATTTGCTAAACTTGGCATACAACTGATGCTCTCTAAGTGTTCCAAGAATGGTCCTTAGGTGTAGCTCATGTTCTTCTTCTGATTTGGAATAAATCAGAATGTCATCAATGAAAACAATGACAAACTTATCCAGGAAGTCCATAAAAATCTTATTCATGAGGTTCATGAAATAAGCGGGGGCATTGGACAATCCAAAATACATGACAGTATACTCGTATAATCCATATCTGGTGGTAAAGGCAGTCTTTGGAATATCCTCTACGCGAATCTTGAGTTGATGATAGACAGTTCTAAGATCAATCTTAAAAAACACTTTGGCACCAGTCAACTGGTCAAACAAATCTTCTATCTTTGGCAACGGGTACTTGTTTTTGATATTGACATCATTCAACTTCTGATAATCCGTACACAAACGGTTACCTCCATCTTTTTTGTCCACAAACAAGACAGGTGATCTCCATGGTGACGCACTTGGTTGAATCAATCCAATTTCCATCATGGCATCCAGTTGCTTCTTCAGTTCTGCTAGTTCAGACGGGTTCATACTATATGGTCTCTAGGCTATGGGTCCGGTTCCAGGGATTAGTTCGATGATAAACTCGATATCCCGATCTGGGGGCATACCGGTCAAAACATCTGGAAATACATCGGGGTATTCATAGACTATCCGGACCATGTCAATGGTAGGTTGGGCTATACTCTTGTTGCACTTGAATTGACGAGGTAAGGTTTCAGATACATGCTCGACTGATACTCCGGCTGTACTAGTCATGGTTATGGCTTTCTTGGCACAGTCAATCAATCCTTTATGTTTGGACATCTAATCCATTCCTAGTACTACTTCCAAACCTTTAGTTCCGAGTACTATTAGATTAGCATAAAAATCTATGCCATGGATTCGGATAGGGACGAATTTGCAAATTTGCCTAGCTTTGGTGGTTGAACCGGGGATTTGAACAATCATAACATGCTTCAATTTGGTTGGTTGAATCTTACTAGTGCATGCAAATTCTTCAGTGACAAATGAGTGCGATGCTCCAGAATCAAACAACACTCTTGCAAGTGCTGAGTTAACGTAAAACATACCTAGCACGACGTCTGGCGCTTCCTGGCTTCTTCAGCATGCATGAGAAAGAGACGGTCATTGCGGTTGAGAGAATTCCCTAGGGCAAACCTTCTTCCGGGCTGAACACGACGCTGCTGTTGAGCTGGGGCATTTGCATTGCGGGCTGCGGCATTCTTCTTGGGGCACTCATTGGAGTAGTGACCCTTGGTTTCGCATTCATAACAAGTCACTTGCGACTTGTCCTTTGCTGCAACAGGCACATCATTGCTTCCAGTCCTTGGGGCAGTGTTGGTGTTGGCATTGTTGTTGTGGAACTTGGGTGGTGCACGGTTGAAATTTCTAAAGTTGCTGGGGTTGTTGTGGTTTCCTCCAGTCCTTGGGTTTCCACAGTTGGGATAGGTCGGACGGTTCATAGGGGGTCTGTTGGTTCTCAGGGCAAATCCTGGAGATGGTTTGGGGCGATACTTTGGTGTCTGATGGGTTCCGGGCTGATGCATCATGCGGCGCTTGCGGTTCTCATTGGCTTGGTTGATCTTTCCTTCCATCTGAATGGCAGAGTCGACTAGGGCTTCAATATCAGCAAAGGGGATATTGACTAACACCGACTGCATCTCATCGTGCAGACCGTTCAGGAATCTCTCTTTCTTCTTGGCTTCAGTGTCGATCACATCTAGGGAATACCTAGCTAATGACAAGAATTTTTCACGGTATTCCACTACGGTCATCCTCCCTTGCTTTAGTTCTCTGAATTCATCTCTCATCCTCTTGATTAAACCCGGTGACACATGGGTTCTGCTGAACTTGACCTTGAATTCCTCCCAAGTCATCATGTGACCTTTGGTCATTGCACGAACGTTGTTCCACCATGCTCTTGCATCTCCGGCTAGGTAGTGGGTGGCGAACAGAAGTTTCTCGTTAGCTTCCACTCCTGTGACTTCCAGATTGTTCTCCATTGTTTGCAGCCAATCATCTCCATCTAGGGGTTCCTCTGACTTAGTGAAAACAGGTGGATTGGTGTTCTGGAAATTCTTGAGCTTAGATCCATGGTTGTCCTGATTTCCTTGGCCTTGATTGTTGTTGGCCATCTGAGCTATGTGTTGAAGGGTGGCTAGGTTGGCTTGACGTTCGTCTCTTTTAGCTTCGCGGTCAGAAACCAACATTTGCAAGATCTTCAACATCGGGTCCGAGGGTGAACCGCTTCCTCCGCGAGGCATCTGAAGATTTAGATAGATCATGAGAAAAGAGGGAATTTTCTAAGGTTCAAAGGTTGTTGAAAAGTTTTTAAAGTTGTTAAAGTGTGACTCAGATTTTGCTAGCAACTTGCTTTTGATTCATTCATATCACACAATACAACACACACCACAACAAAGAAAAACAGATGGTTTTAAGAACCATTCTGGAAACTACGATATAGTGGGACCGAATACAATTCACTAATGCTAGTGCTCAAGTGCTACTACTCCTCGGAGTCAGTGTACTCATCATCCTCGTCATCATCATCATCATCGTCATCGATGAAGGCGAAATCATCCTCATCGGTGAAGAAGTCCATGGCCTGATCCTCCAGAAAGTCATCATCATCGCTGATATAGGAGTAGGGGTCTCCACGAAGGTCTTCTCCGGTATTCTACCTCTCCTCCAGCTGCATGTCTCTCTCGTGGATGGTCTCCTCCAAATCCGTGATCCGGTGGCGAAGACGGGCAATGATGATCTCCT
Source organism: Avena insularis (assembly GCA_023614405.1). Taxonomy (NCBI): domain Eukaryota; kingdom Viridiplantae; phylum Streptophyta; class Magnoliopsida; order Poales; family Poaceae; genus Avena; species Avena insularis. Next base: position 286,333,158 of record CM042695.1, read on the forward strand.
TCTTGTCGAACTGACGGCGACGAGACTTGCGATCCTTCACTAGCATGGCGAGGGTCTGATCCTTCTTCTTAGCGATGGCGTACTTGTGGTTGGCGTAGGCACGGGCATTGTCCAACTCCTTCTGACGATCGTACATCATGAAGTTGAGGTGGTCCACTTGACTCTTCAGCTCGGGATGATGTGGGGCCTCCAGTGGCTATCCCATAACATCACGCCTTGGGTAGAACTCAAAACGGGTACCCTTGATCTGATTGATACTCTGCCCACATAGACGGGCAAGAGCTTCCTGCATTGCCTTGGCCAGTCCATCGAGCCAGTTGTTTTCTCTTAAGGTAACTGAATTCCCTCGGCAGTGGGAGGTTCAATCTTTCCTCGGAGACTTGCAACAACTAGCCACTACAGGTCTTCTCCTTCCTGATCATTGAGCTGAGCTACAAAGAACTCGGGGTGCGGACACTCCAGAAGTTCCGAAAGCTGGTCCAAGTCACGCTCAAAGATGAGGTCTCCTCCATTCCCCAACTGATAAAATTTGTTGTACTTCACGTCCATCTATAAGAATATAGGATGAGTAAGTTAGTAGAGTGATCAAGTGTGTCAAATTTTACGTATTTTGCAAGAATTTTTGAGGAACATGAAATTTTGATGAAAGAGTCCAAGTGACAAGAATGAGAATAAGTTTTTGTAAATATTCACTTCCTTTGGTTTTGAAACTAAGTTTTTTGATTCAAACGTCCATTCTAACTAGGGTCTCCTATGGTCAGGATGGCTCTGATACCAACTTGTCAACACCCGGATTTTTAATCCCAAATGCCTATTATGCCATACATCGCAATCCAAGGGTTACCATTTTTGCGAGACATAGCAGATTTGGATATCACAGTACATCATCCATTACAAACCATACATAAGGTCTTACACAAATAAGGATCTCATGATCCAGTTCTTAATACAATTCAAGCAGCAGAATAACGTAATAGTAATGATAAGCGTGAGCTCCATCTTGAGGTCATAGGCAATCTTGTGATGGGAGATGATCCTAGTTATCGTAACCTTCCTGCGGTCCGTCATCCTGGTACTCTTCTTCATAGTCTTGCCACGGGAATAGCCAGGGACAAAGCCATGAGTACTCTTTAAGTACTCGCAAACTAATACTAACAAGTGAAGTGGTGTTGAATAGGATATACTAAGCTCTAGGGTTGTTTTGCAAAAATCTAGATTTACCTCAACTAAGTTCAGAAGCAAGAAATTTAGTTGAAAGTTGTATAACACCTAAGTGGGAACTTGAATTTCATATCACAACTCTGTTGTGGTCAAGTCAAAGTCACAATTCATTTCATAAGTCATTTTGAAATAATCTTACAGGGGAACAGTATGGCCACTCCAACTGTCCATAACCGCGGACGCGGCTATTCGAATAGTTTGACACTCTGCAGAGATTGTACACTTTCACCACAACATTCGACACATCCGTCAGGAACAAATCCTAAATTCACCATACTCAGTATACGGATAATCAATCCTAACCTTTCAATTACAAGCCCTAGTATAGGAACCTCTCCTGTGAGTTTGGCCTCCCAACCATGACCAACTGTCATCTTGGGTACTGCACAGGTGGACAATCTTCACAAGGTAGCCTCAGCTCAGACCTTGGCCGTGAGGGAACCCATACTAAGGTATATAAATTTCCAGTCAAGCCCTACCCAAATATTAGGTATTGTGGTTGTACGATAAAATTGGAATGGTATCGCATCCAGACAACCATCAGTTTTATAAAGGGCTAAGGCTCATGCCTCAACATTTTCATCATCAAAATCATCTGGTGTTCGGAAACACATGTCAAAACATTTCAGTAGAATGACTCATCATTCTAAGGTTTTCATAACCATTTTCACCAAGTATTCCCATCTAAAGTTGATCAAGTTTTATACTTAGCACTAGCCTCTACAAGTGGTGGTAAATACTAATGAGGGTGGTAAACAAGTGGAGATTTGCTAAGTTCAATCTCATGCCTTAGGATGACATCAAGATTATCTAACTTAGGCCAAATTTTATGCTCTTTATGCTACCTTCCAATATTCTTCTAGTATCTACAATTCACTATGTAAACTCTAAGAGAAAGCTTTGGTAAAGAAATAAAGTGTAAAGCTTGCAAGTAAAACTAGGGTTGGGTTATCAAGTGGGTATTATCACATATGCTTAAGGCATATAGTTGGCATAGTAACAAGCAAGTATTTGCTTGCATAGGTCAACTTGGCTAGTAAGGCTTGCCTTGTGCAGAGCAGTGGTTGAAGTTCTCCTCGGCTTCTTCCTCGTAGTATCCTCCTTCCTCCTCGTATCCTTGGTCGTTACTAGCGTCTATAAATAAATACGAGGTACACAATCACCAAACAATACTTAACTATTTTCAATCATCACACAAAGATGCACTATAGATGATCTAGCATCATCACAAGGATTAAAGCATTTGTCTTATTTATTTTAATTTGAGAAAAGTAATTTCTACTCATTGATAAACTACTTAAGATTTAATATTCTCCAACTCAAGCATGGGATCATGTTGACACATGTCATCACCACATATTTCAGTACATGGGAATGTGATTTAAAGTGGTGTCACAATTTAATAAGGTTTAACCTTTTTATTTTAATTAAATAAAGTGACTAGAAATGCCTATGTGGCATTCTTTTATTACTTGAACATTATTTATGTAAGTAAACCCATATGTTTTCATATATTCTGAAAGGTATGATCAAATGTGATTTTTGAGAGTTGGAATCAACTCAAAAGGTTTTATGGTTGAATTTTGAAAAATGTTTGAATGTAGAAAAGCTTTTGCCTTGTTATTTTTTCCATGGTTGATCCACAGACCCAAATGATTTGAATCCAACGAGCTTGGATTAAGCATTTCAGTACCTTTCTAACAAAATTGGTTTCATGCATTTTGGTTCATGAGCTGGGTTGATTTTTGAATATAGGTACAGAACTGTGTTTAAAATTAAATGAATAAAGCTTAATTTGAATTGTTGGGTCACGCGGGATGTTTTACTGGGCCGGCCCATTACACACAGCGTGTACGCGGGCTGGTTAAGTGGTTGTCCCCACGCGTCAGTGAGACGGGGAGGGGCGAAGCGGTACGGGGTGATCTAGGCCGCATGATCTAATTCTAATCGGAAGGCTACGGTTCATCATCCACATCGGGCAGCGCCGGCGAGACAGAACCCTAACGCGGCAGGTGGGGGTCGTGGGAGGCTCACCGGGGCTCAGGCGAGGGTGTGCGACGGGGGAGAACGACGAAGTCGACGACAGCGGTTCTCCTGGCACCGGCAGCTCCTCCTAGGGCGGCTCCAATCGACGGCTCCCTTCTTCTCCAGTAGTGGCGGGCTCCAGCCAAATTCCTGTTATGCGCTTCTCGCCTTGCTCCGGTAGTGAGGTGGAGTGGTTCTAGGTGAGAGGGGAGTGAACTGGTGTGGCGAAAACGAGCGGTGGAGGCCTCTATTTATAGTGGCGAGAGGGGACCGACGGGCGCGGGATGAGCTCGTCGTGGTCGACGGCACAGGCAGCTATCGGCATGGGCGACGGTAGGGGGCGGTGCTATGCTCCCTGGCGAAGCTCAACGGTGCGGTGGTGAGGTGTGGGACGGTGATGATCGGTCGGAACGCTTCAACGCTCTGGGCGGGTCCGATGGAGGTTTTGATGGCGCACATCACGCGTGGACTGCGCGGCGGCAAACGGGCATGTCTGGCGGGGTGCTGGGTTGCTGGCGATCATCTCTGCAAGCGGCGAGGGCGGCACGCGGTCTCGGGGTGTTGGTCGAGCGTGGCGCGCTGGCGCACTCTCGGCATGGTCGCAGAGAGGTTTGGCATGGGCGTGGCATGTGGTCCAGGGGCTGGGACAGAGAGTGGCGATGGACGGTGTTGCATGTCCCAGACAAGGTTGGCGAGGCTAGTGCGGCTGCTAGCTCGCTAGCGACAATGGGGTGGCAAGTTTGCTCTCGGCATGCTCACCATTGATGGCTAGGCTTGCTTACAGTGGTGCTAAAGATAGTTAAAGGGGCTAGATGATATACTAAGGGATAGTTGCAACCAGAGAGGGAACAAGTTAGGCCAATTTTACTGCACACTATAGTGTTTGTTGTTTGTTTGATTTGAATATGCAAGGTGTTTGATGAAATGGCCGCAAGAACTTTAAATTTGAATTTTGAATTCAAACTTTGTGGGTTTGCTAGGCACATGCTAGGGAGTGTCTGGTTAGTTGGATTAGTCAAGGGGCATTGGTTTGGTTGGGTTTTGAAAATGGATGATCTTCACATATGAATAACATTCAATTTTGAATTGTGATTTGAATGGGGTTGCCAAATGTTTCTGCAAGTTTGAAAGGTGGGCCTTGATTTACTTTTACTTGTTCTAGCAAGGGGTGAAAAGAATTGGGAAAGTTTATGTTTGAAATCTTGGACTAGAAACACTCAAAGTGACCTAGTGAACAAGATTGGCAAAAATGACCATTTGCTTTATTTGGTTTGTTTTTGATTTTTTTATTTATTTGTTTCTATTTGAAAATGTTCTAGATGATGTTATAATTGTCTTTAAACCATTTCTTGCTAATTATATTAATCATACAAGTCCATTCATGCAATTGTCAAATCATTTCATTCACACATGCATTCATATGATTTTAATTAATCAAAGTTTTTGTTAACCCTAATTTTAGTGATTAGAGTTTGATGATTCTTGTTTTATATTTTTGGGATGTTACAGCCCGTGCCTTAACCTACAGGCAACTGACTGGGAAGACGGCCTAGCTCGCAAAGACGTCAGCACCTTCGTCGCTTCTTATCATCTACAATTTGGCCAAGTAAATAGTCAGGGACAATGTCGGTGAGTACTTTGAATGTACTCGCAAACCACCGAGACAAGGTAATAAGATAATGCATATCTGGTTGTGGCGAGATAGCTCTACACTATAGTTGTTTTTGAAATACCTAACCTTGGAACCTCTATATCTTTGTTGAAAAAGACTTTTTATAAAATATGCCTCCTTTTTGGAAACCCGGACATCTCCACATCCTTGTTAAATAGATTTAAAATAGTTTTGTTGTAATACCCTTTTCAAACGTCTTCGACCATCACTGGTCAAAACCAAACTCTTTCTTTTCTTTCCTCGTGACCAAGTCACATCCTTATTTTCATCTCAACTTAACCGAAGGGTCCTCCTAGCACTTGCCATTCCAACCGTCCTTGTCCGTGGACACGGTTATTCGAATAGATTAGACTCTGCAGAGTGTGTGCACTTTACCCACAAGAATCAATACATCCGCAAGGATAAAACCACGGCCTGCTACACATGGTAGACAGGGGCTCGGATAATCAAACTTACGCTTTTCATTTGTCCATCCTTAGCAAAGGCGGCTTTTCCTTTTGAGTTTGTTCTCCCCGGCACGAGTATGTGGCACGATGGCCATAGTCCTTCGTTTTGCCCTTCCGTATACCCAAACCCATAGCTTGGAAATATACAATAACCTCGGTGACTCCACTTCCTTCTCCACTCCTAAAGCATACCGCCCGCGGGAGACCCAATTGTTGCACCAGCCTCCTGCCGAGACAGGCTCACTTTTCTCGAAGCAAGCAATAGACCCCAAATCCGAAGATTTCTTGTAGATACACCTGGGCTTCCAAGGATTTATCCCCTTAAGCAAGTACAAGTAGCCCCGGCTAATGATCACAAACTACGAGCTAATCCCCAGCGTCTGGGGTAATGTGGTTGCACGGATAAAATTGTTCCGGACATTGGCTTAGAACATCCCTTCCTTCCTCTTACTTAACTTTCCCTTTACTTATCTTCCTCTTCGTTATATTTCTCTTCATCCACCTCATATTTGCTTTAGTAAAACTTCCACTCAGAAACGATGCCTCTTTCCAAGGGTTTTATTTTGAAAACTTTGTAGTAGGGTAAGAATCCAAAACAGTTTTATCATTGAAAATCTCTGGGTTCCAAGAGCGAAGATGCTAATCATATTAGCCTCGTTCTAAGGGGTAAAAGTAGGTGTAAGTAGGATAGGTGTCCAATGGACACTTATCCATAACTTGGAGGAGCCAAGTTACTCACGTCTGTTTATTTGAAACAAACCATGCCTGTGATCATGCGATTTATAAACGAGATATAAAGCAGTTGATAAACAGAAGTAGGTTAATATAGGAGTTCGGGAATGGTGGCTTGCCTGTGACCAGAGAGATGTCCCTTGACGGTGTTAGAAAACCAGAATACCAAGTACAATGATAATAAGAGAAATCTGATCATTCCTTCTTCTCGGCGTCACACAATCGCAACTATTGCCGTTATCGAGCATACATGCAAACAAACAATACACCAATCAATGCAAGGCATACAAGCATCAAACATAGAGAAAACTAAGTATAAATACATTATAAACATTAGTAGGATGTTGGAGGTTGGATTTGATTGGATTGGGGGAGACTTGGAGATATTAGGGGGAAAGGCCCCCTTTCGATTTATGGCCTAGTAACCAACTAGGGGAGGGTTTTTGCTCAAGGCCTTATTTGTATGATACCATTATGTAAAAATGATACCATCAGATAGGTATTGATAAAACGAAGCCAACAAAAGTGGTTTCACTATTTTATCAATTTTTCTTGATTTATAATGGCTTTTATAGTGGATAAAACTCTAGTTTTAGGAAATAATTCACCAGAACTTATCTGGAGTTCCAAAAATTATTTCCTTGGGTTAAAAGGTAGCACTGGATGGACTGAATCAATAGGAGTTGGAATCTCCTCAAAACAATTACCATAATGCCCTTGAGAAATTTCCAAAGGCAGTAATGGATAGGATTTGTCTTTTTCACCAGATTTATTTTACAAAAGCTTTTTAGTTTATTCCAGGGACAGATGTTAGGTGATGAAAATACATTTTTGTAGAAGTTGGAATCAACCTTTTTGTAGTTACAAGGCTACTGTAGTGATTTTATTAGTGAATAAACCATGCACAGAAGAGTTTAATTCACCAAAATTTAACAGAGACTCATAAAAATATGAGCTGCTGAATTATGAGAGATATAGTTATGTGTGTCTAGTGAGAGTTGGAATTAGGTCCAAAACTCATTTGGTTTGACCTAGGGAACTTCCTAAAGGCAGAAAAGATTTGTTTTTATTATTTTTACCAGGGTCAGACTAGGAAACAAACTACGGTGGGGCCAGTGGAGTAAGAAAGGTAGGGGTGATACCTTTCATCACCAAGTGGATTTACTCCATTTAGATATACCAAATTTTTAGAGAAAATCATTAGTGTTCTAGATAGATCCTTGTGGATGATTTATCATATTCATTCTATTTATTATTTTGGTGTAGAATTTGGTCTGCATGTTGGGGAAAACATCCAGGCACTTGAGAAAATTTAGATCTGAGTTGCTTGGTTCGTTTTCCCTTTTTATTTTGAATTAAACCAAACTAGTACTCTGCAGATCCGGTGAAAAATAAAAAGGAAAAGAGGAAGAACAACAGTCGGGCCAGATCTGAGGGGAAAATGGGCCCGAGAAGCCAAATCGGCCCAGCCTTCACATGGGCGTGGTGACGCGCCAGCGACCAGTGATGCCTGCCCGAGGTCCAAGACGAAGGGGTACCGAGTGCTCCCGGCCATCGGATCTGGCTGGATCTAACGGCCACGGGGCGTCGTCCTCACGGGGCTAGCCATACGACGGTGAAACCCTAGCTGGCGACATGGAAGGAGCGGGGAGGCTCACCAGGGGCTCGAGGGAGGTCGTGGAGGCGACGAGGCGATGCGGTCGGCGACAGCGAGTCCGAGGATGGGCGGAACGAGGTGGTTCATTGTCGGGAAGGAGCTCGCGTGACGGTGGCCGAAGTGGAGCTCGCCGGATGTCAACACCCGGATTTTTAATCCCAGATGCCTGTTATGCCATACATCGCAATCCCAGGATTACCATTTTTGCCAGATATAACAGATTTGGATATCACAGTACATCATCCATTACAAACCATACATAAGGTCTTACACAAATAAGGATCTCATGATCAAGTTCTTAATACAACTCAAGCAACGGAATAACGTAATAATAAAGGTAGCATAGGCGAAGCTCCATCTTCGGGGTCGCAGGCAATGCTGACGATGGGAGATGATCCTAGTTGTCGTAACCTTTCTGCGGTCCATCATCCTGGTACTCCTCTTCATAGTCTGGCCACGGGAATAGCCAGGGACAAGCCATGAGTACTCTTTAAGTACTCGTAAACTAATACTAACAAGTTAAGGGAGTTTTTGTAGTAGGACACTAAGCTCTAGGGTTGTTTTGCAAAAATCCAGATTTACCTCTACTAAGTTCAGAAGCAAGAAAACTAGTTGAATCTTATACTGCCTAAGTGGGAACTTGAATTTCATATCACAGCTCTGTTTTGGTCAACTCAAAGTCTCAATTCATTTCACAAGTCCTTTTGAAAACATCTGACGGGGGAACAGTATGGCCACTCCAACTGTCCATAACCGTGGACGCGGCTATTCGAATAGTTTGACACTCTGCAGAGATTGTACACTTTCACCACAACATTCGATACATCCGTTAGGAACAAATCCTGAATTCACCATACTCGGTATGTGGATAATAAATCCTAACCTTTCAATTACACGCCCTAGTATAGGCACCTCTCCTGTGAGTTTGGCCTCCCAACCATGACCAACTGTCATCTTGGGTAGTGCACAGGTGGACAATCTTCACAAGGTAACCTCAGCTCAGACCTTGGCCGTGAGGGAACCCATACTAAGGTATATAAGTTTCCAGTCAAGCCCTACCCAATTTTTGGGTATTGTGGTTGTACGGTAAAATTGGAATGGTATCGCATACAGACAACCATTAGTTTTATAAAGGGCTAAGGCTCATGCCTCAACATTTTCATCATCAAAATCATCTGGTGTTCGGAAATACATGTCAAAACATTTCAGTAGAATGACTCATCATTCCAAGGTTTTCATAACCATTTTCACCAAGTATTCCCATCTAAAGTTGATCAAGTTTTATGCTTAGCACTAGCATCTACAAGTGGGGTAAGTACTAATGAGGGGTAGTAAACAAGTGGAGATTAATTAAGTTCCATCTCATGCCTTAGGATGACATCAAGATTATCTAGCTTAGGCCAAATTTAATGCTATTTATGCAACCTTCAATTATCTTCCTAGAATCTACAAGTCACTTAAGTAAACTCTAAGAGAAAGCTTTGATAAAGAAATAAAGTACAAAGCTTGCAAGTAAAACTAGGATTGGGTATCATCAAATGTGTCCAACCAAGCATGCTTAGTGCAATGCATAGGTTATCTAACTTTCATCATTGCAAGTGTTATCTTGCAAGGTTTCAAGTATTGGCTTGCATAAGTATCAGCATAAGCTTGCCTTGAGCAGAGCAGTGGTTAAAGTTTTCCTCGGCTTCTTCCTCGTAGTATCCTCCTTCCTCCTCGTATCCTTGGTCGGTACTAGCGTCTATAAATAAATACGAGGTACACAATCACCAAACAATACTTAACTATTTTCAATCATCACACAAAGGTGCACTATAGATTATCTAGCATCATCACTAACATTACAAGATTAAAGCTTTTGTCTTATTTATTTTATTTTTAGAAAAGTAATTTCTACTCATTGAAAAACTACTTAAGATTTAATATTCTCCAACTCAAACATGGGATCATGTTGACACATGTCATCACCACATATTTCAGTACATGGGAATGTGATTTAAAGTGGTGTCACAATTTAATAAGGTTTAACCTTATTATTTTAAATAATTAAAGTGACTAGAAATGCCTATGTGGCATTCTTTTATTACTTGAACATTATTTCTGTAAGTAAACCCATATGTTTTTATATATTCTGAAAGGTATGATCAAATGTGATTTTTGAGAGTTGGAATCAACTCAAAAGCTATTATGGTTGAATTTTGAAAAATGTTTGAATGCAGAAAAGCTTCTGACTTGTTATTTTTACCAAGGGTGATCTACAGATCCAAATGATTTGAATCCAATGGTCTTGGATTAAGCATTTCAGTACCTTTCTAACAAAATTGGTTTCATGCAATTTGGTTCACTGAATCGAGCTGGGTTGATTTTTGAATCTAGGAACAGAACTGAGTTTGAATTAAAATAGAAAAATCTAAATTCAAATGGTTGGGCTGCGCGGGAAAGGTTAATGGGCCGGCCCAGTGTCACTCTGCAGCGCGGGGCTCGGCTGACAGGGGGTTCCACCAGTCAGTGGCTCATAACACGCAAAGCGGTATGGGGCTGTGTGGTTCGTTGGATTAGAAGGAAGATCGACGGCTGGGGATCATCGTCGACGATGAACATGTCACCGGCGAGCTCGAACCCTAGCGGCTTAGTGGGGGTGCATATGGGGCATACCAGGGCTCCAGCGACGACGGCGAGGCGGGCAAATGAACGAGTGGTCGACGGCGAGCTCAGGGATGGTCGAGACAGCTCCGGGGGTGGTCGAAATCAACGGCTCCCTTCTTCTCTAGAGGCGGCCTGCTCCGGCGCAATTCCGGCGAGCTGCTACTCCTCGTGCTCCGGCTAGAGGTTGGAATGATCAGTGATGTGAGGGGAGTGGAATGGTGTGCTTCGAACGGATGGGGGTGGCCTCCTTTTATAGGCTCAACGACGAGACCGAGAGGGATGGGCAGGCGACGGTGGCGACATGGCTACGGGCGGTTAGTAGCATGGCTGAGGTTGGCGATCGACGGGCGGTCTCCTGGCGATGCTCTAGGACTTGAATGCGCGCTTAGGGGCGGTGGCAAACGGCCGGGAACGTGCAGTGCTCGGCGGTACCGGCCAGCGAACTCAAGGCGGTGGCTCTGGGTACGGGCGAGAAGATCATGTCTAGTGGTCTCCTAGGGACGGTGGGGTTCATCTTTGGCGCGGCAAGGGCTCGAGGTGGTCGGGTTGAGTGGGAACAGTGCAGTGCGTGCAGTGGTGCCAGCGTCGGCATGGTCGCAATGGCCTTGAGCGCACGGCGTTCCTGGTGGTTCCTGCCTCTATGTTTGAGCTAGGGCTGGACGAGAGGGGGCGGTGAGGTGCTGGCTACCTCCCAGACAGGGTTGGTAAGGCTAGGGTGGCTGCTAGCTGGCCGGCGACAATGGGGTGGCATGGTGAGGCTCGGCCTGCTCACCATTGATGGCAAGGCAAGCTCACAGTGGTGCTAGATGTTTACAAATGAGCTAGATGATCTACTAAGGACTAGTTTCAACCAGAGAGGGAACAATTTAGGCCAAATTTACTGCACACTATAGTGTTTGTGATTTGTTTGATTTGAATCTGCAAGCTGTTTGATAAAATGGCCGCAAGAAACTTACTTTTGAATTTTGAAAAGATTTTGGTGGGTGTGCTAGGCATGTGCTGAGGATTCTGTGGGTGCTTGGGTTTTGAAAATTGAACTTGTTTGAGTGGTTTTTGAAATAGTGGGATCTTCCCATATGAGATAGATTCAATTTTAAATTGTCATTTAAATTTAGCATTTGAATGTTTTTGGATGATCACAAAGTGGGCCTTGGTACCTTATTATGAGTACTGACAAGGGGTGCAAAGATCCACAAATGTTTCTGTTGAGTTTTGAAAACTAGAGATAGCCAAAGTAGGCATGAGAGTTAATTTGGCAAAAATGACCATTCACTTCATTTGTTTATTTTGAGTTGTTTGTCTTTGGAAAAAGTTTGGGGATTGTTTAGATGATGTTTATTTCACCTAAGAATCCTTTTACAAGCAAGAAACACAGAACCATGGCCATTCAAAAGAATCCAAATTTTGAATACACACACATATGAATGCTTTCATATTTGTTTGTTGGAAAAGTTTTTGTTAACCCTAATTTTGATGATTAGAGTTTGATGATCCAAGTTTAATATTTTTGGGATGTTACACCGGAGTTCGTCGGGGAGGCTCCAAGGGCTGCTGCATGTCAGAGAGAAGGGCATGGTTAGCACCAGAGGAGCAAGGGGGTTCCATTGGTGTGACATGCAGAGAGAGAGGAGGGCTGAGGGAGGAGCCGAGCTCGATTTCTTGGAGGAGGCCGAAGCTTCTTCTTCTCCTTCTATCGAGCAAGGCAGAGCAAGGGAGAGGGAGAGGAGCTCTGGGGCGGTAAGTGGGAGGGAGAGGGGGAAAATGAGGGCGAGGGGTGTGCTGGGGGTCTCATGTGTCCTTTTATTTCGAAACCCTATGGGCAAGGATGAAATGTCCAAAATGGGCATGGGTGGGGGCTTCCCATTGGTTGCTAAGGGTGGTGCTGGGTGGTGTTGTGGTCAAAGATGGGCAGAGAGGTGGTGGGAGGGACGTTGCAGCTGTTGTGGCCTTTATTATAAAGATCTTTGCAAGATATGATGGTCTCTCTCTCTCTCTTACAAGCACTAGGGACAAAAGGGGAGGGGAGGTGTTACAGTAGCTTAGGTTAATATGCACGACCAGGAGGGAGGTATGCTGTTGTGTGTAGTACTTGACAAGCCTTGGTGGTGTTTGGAGTTGGTTTGAAACAAGTTTTTGATTGGGTTTGCCAAATTGATCAATTTGAGGCTTGTGAAGGAAGTTGCACAAGTTGCATTGGACAGAGTGTGGAAATGGTACTAGTAGGTAGATTAGGTCAAATGGTCTCTCCATGATTTAAATGGGATTTTTCTGATGATTATAATCCCATTTAAATGCACTTATTCAAAAAGTGCAGAAATAGACTATGGAAACTAAGATGATATTTTTATATTGGTCAAGCTTGGTTTTTGATGTGATATAGTCCTAAATGCCATAACACACATTGGAAAATTTTATTGGGATTTACTGAAGTGGGAAAGTATTTTTGGGGAATTATTTCTTGTTTCTGCCATTTAAGAAAAAGGGCTAAAAGAAATAATCAAGAGTCTCAAAATATTTATTTTTGAGTTGGGAAGATGGTATATGATGTGTAGAACTCAAATATGCATTGAGTTGGCAAAGTGATTTGGAGAAAAGAAAACTTGCCTTTATAGACAATGATTTTGAGAAATTGGTAAGTAAAGGGAATAAATAGTTTAATAATCCAAATAATTGGGAGAATTATTTGGGGATGCTTATAAACAAGGTATATGATGTAAAATTTATGTAGGCATCAAGGTTATCCTTGGTTTTTAAGAAAAGTGGTGAAAAGGATGGAAACTGGATTCGGGGAGGATCTAGGGTTTTATTATTCTGATGCCATCTAAACAAGGTTGGATTAGGGAGCTCAGAGCTCACCTTGGTACAAGGGATATATTTATGGTTATACCATGTCATTTATATTATCATGGGAGCATGAGTTGGGCTTGTTTGGATTTGAGGTGGTTTTGGAGTGATGGCAAACTTTGTTGAAATTAAGGCTGCCATAATAGATACATCAAGTAGCCTCCTAAACCTTGGGGGTTTAAGAAGCACAAGGCTCCCATGGAAACAAGTGAAGTGGGATTTGATAGTCCATGATTATTATATCATAACCAAGCAAGGAGTTGGACAAGGGGAGGTGGCATATAGATGTGAGCTTCTGCCAAAGTAGGCAAGATGATAAGATTTGCAGAAAGGATTATTATCTTGACTACAAAACCATCATGGATGAGTGGGACATAGAATGTCTTAGCCAAGGGAAATAATGGGATTTATTAGTACTACTAATGTACTACAAGATGGTTCAAATGCATTCTCAAGAATGCACCTAGGTTGGAAAAGGTAGAGCTCCAAAAATGGTATCCAGATAAGAAATCCAGACAGCCATTTTGGCAGATTTGGTGATTTTGACTAGAGTGCAAGTGTGGATGATTTTGAGAGGATGGCAAGGGTTTATCCTATCCATCAAGTGGTTGATGTTGAGGCATGGATTTAAGATAGGGGATCCAAACTTGGATTGGGTCTCCACTTGGTTGGAAACCATCAAGAGGGATTATCCTTGGATTGATCTGAGCATGAGGGGAGGTGGTTACCTTAGTGGCTTAGGATAGATCTAGACTTGGATGCTTGCTTAGGGTTTGATGATCGCAAGCAATGATTGGGTCCTAAGGGGTGAGCTACTAGATTAGCTCACTCTAGTTCCTAAGCAAAAAGGGCAATCAGCAGATCAAGGCAATTCATCAACCAACGGATCAAGGCAATTCATCTTATTACTTATCTAACTACTACTAGGGTTACCATCAAGCCTAGCTTGAGGTAAGGATGGGTGTGTTGAAAGGGGGTTTGGCTTTGAGGTAAGATAAGTACTATCTTGGTATCTCTACCAAGATTGAGATGAAAAGGTTGTAATAAGGTTTTGGAAAACCTAGGGATAAGAGTAGTTGAAGGTTCTGTCTTGAAAACATAGGGAGATTATATGTATGTCACCATAGTTTTGGCAATAGAAACTAGTAAAGTATTTGGTTGTGTCAAAGTCATCTTGGCTCAGGTTTTTGAAATGCCAGAACATTTGAGAATATGAAAGATGAGCCAAGACATCTCTTTTGTAAAATAGTTTTTGTAAACTAGTGTTGAGAGGAGGAGCACATAACTAATACACAAGCAGCTACTTGAGCACAGGCAAACAAGTAAGAACACATTGCAAGAAAAAGTTTTTGTTCCCCCTGATTTTTGCCTTTTGGACATTTAATCAGGGTTGCTGAAATTGAGATTTTACACGGGACTTGTCAATTCCTTGGTAGGTCCTTGGTGTTTTGGTCATCTAAGAAACAAAATTGTGTATCCTTGTCTTCTGCCGAAGCCAAGTATATTTTTCCCGCTAGTTGTTGTGCAAAATTGTTGTGGATGAGGCAAACTCTAAAGTATTATGGTGTCACTTGTGACAAAGTGTCTCTTCTTTGTGATAATGAAAGTGCAATCAAGATCGCCTACAACCCGGTGCAACACACAAGAACGAAGCATATTGATATTCGTCATCATTTCATCAGCGATCATGTGAACAATGGTGATATTGATCTCTCTTATGTAAGCATCGAGAATAATCTTGCGGATTTACTCACCAAGCCCCTTGATGAGATGAGATTCCGAGAGTTAACGCATGAGCTAAATATCATAGATTCGAGCAATGTGGATTGAGACCATGCACTCATATCCATGCATTCATATGTTTATTCTGTATAGATGTAGGCATGGAAATAGGGGGAGTGCGGTCCTAATTGATTGGGCTATCCCTTCCCCATCATGCCCAAAGTGATAAACAATCATTCTCTTGATATCACTTGGTGATATGTGAGCTTCAATGATGAGTTTTGGTAATGGACCCAAGATATATCTTCGTTGTGCCAAGCCAAGTATACTCAAACATGGTGGCCTAGGACACCATCCTCTCCTCATGAGAGGTTGGCTTTTCCTCATGTTTGTCATCTTTTGGTTTATGGTTGGTTGTTGGGACATGCACTCCCGTTTGGTTCTTGTTTTGATTCTCCTTGTTTCAGTGCATTTGTCCCTATATCAGGTTGGAAATCTATCTTAAGCATGTTTTCTCTTCCCTATAGCCTTGCTCTTCTTGCCACACACTTTTCCAGCTTGTCCCATGCATTTTTGGTCGAGGGGTTCGGAGACTTCGGTGTCCATACACCAGAATCTCCGGCTGGGTCAGAGACTCCGGTTTTTAATACCAGAATCTCTGGCTGAGCCAGAGACTCCGATTGTGTCCTCCCAGAGACTCCGGATCTGGGTTGTTTTCGTTTTTAACTTAAAGGACTCTGGGTCCCTTTTCTTACACTCTCCACCCCGAATCCATTATCCTCTCTCATACCATCGCCTCCCTCCTCCAACTACGCTGCCTGGTGCTCCCTGCCCCCGGATCCCGCCGTTGTCGCCAGCCCTCTCCTCCTGTCTGCCGCTGGGCACTTCCCCGCCGGTCAAGCCCTCCCCATGGATGCCCCGAGTACCTCATCTCTCTCTCTCTCTCTCTCTCTCTCTCTCTCTCTCTCTCTCTCTCTCTCTCTCTTTCACAGGTGGTTCCCATCGCACCAAGGTTGCAATAAGGATTGGTAGGGGTGTTTGTCGGCATCCCCTTTCATATGATGAGTCTGGTGACAGGTTTTTGGAATACCATGTGACTGAGGATGCCCATCGCAACAGTAGTGCCGTTGATAGGGAGGAGCTCAAAAGGTTGAGGGTTGAGCGTGCCAAGAAGCAAAAGTATGGTGATATCACCAGTGTCAAGGGAATGTCTCCAAGTGACTATGTTGAGATGTGCAAGCACAACTTCTATGAGCTGCCTCGCACTTGTGAGAATGCTCAGTTTTGGAGGAGGGAACAAGAAGTCATCTACCGGGAATTCTATGGATCTCTCACCAAATACAAGTTTTGTTCTTGATTTGTGTTGGACTTTGCATAGCACATGAGCTACTTTGAGGACTTTCTTTGGATCACTAACAAGCTTGGCCTGCACAAGATCATGCAAACTCAAGAGAATTTCAATATCCATGTCATTCATCAGTTCTTTGCCACTTTGGTTGTTGATTCTAGTTAGGATATCAATATGACTTGGATGACTGGAGAAACCCACTGCACAGCCTCATTCTGTGACTTTGCTCGTATTTTGGAGCACCCTTTTAAAGGTCGCTCCAATCCTTGTGGCGTGCCGCTTCACAATGCAACGGGTGCGTATGACGTGAGGCGGTTGGCTCCTCTATACAATGTTGATGGTATCTTTGGCTAGACCAAGAACACGCATCTGCTTCCTAATCAGTTTCTTCGTGGCTTCCATGAGAACCTTGCCACTCAAGCTGGGAATTTGGATATTATTTGTGGAGTGCACGTGAATCTCTTGGCTCTTGCTTGGTTTGTCTATCTTGCGGGTCCTGATGCTCCTCCTAGGAACATTTATGTGATGGACTATATATTTGAGGAAATGTGGAGTTGCATCATTCAAAAGAAATCTACCATCTTTGATCCTTTTGTCATGAAGCTCGTCGTTGCACAAAGACTGGGTTTTATGCTATCGGGGTTTCTCTAGTGGAACACAAGCTCCATAAGCTCCAAAGGAAACAGGTCGTCGTCTCCAAGCCTGGTTCCCGTACTCCTGCTGCAGAGGAAGAAGATGAGGAAGAGGAGCCCCGCCGGGGGCCTCGGATGAAGAATGCATCCAATGCATATATGACTCCCACTTCTTGCGAGATTGTATCCTCTCGTCTCAAGAAGGTCTCTTGGTGGGAGAAGGTCAATTGTTGCATGCAAGTGGACATTCATGAATCTCAATACCAACAATATTGTGACTCTAGGCAAGTCCTGCACAATCAACAAGTGATTCTCAATGCTATCAATGCAAAGGATGGTGAGTCCCTAGAGGCTTCTAAAGGCGAGGAAGAGTCTGAGGGCATGCTTTCATTTGGCAAGTGGAGTGAAAGACTTGTCTGCTGGACTGACTTTGAGGATATTTCTTCTGCTACGGCTTCTTCTTCTCGCCCTCACGGCAAGGTTCTGGCTGCTCGCAATGATATTCCACCGGCCACCACCTCCTCTGATGATGCTGATTATGATGAGGACGACAACGAAGACTTCAAGGAGTGATCCCCACGGGGTGAGTAGCATCTCTCTTTTCCCCTTTTGGCGTCTTGATGCCAAAGGGGGAGAAGTATCATATGTATGTTGCGGGTTTTGCATGGGTTAAAGTCACAAGCTCGTTCTTCCTTTGATCTTTAGTTTGTGAACTTTATTTTATTGCCTCATATTATGTGTGAACCTTATGTGCTTTGTGTGAACTATATTTGTGATCTATTTGTGGAAGACCATGTGGCTATGTATGTGTGGATTTATGTCTTTTGATGAAGCTCTATATATTTTGATGATCATTATACTCTTCCTCACATATATTCGTGTGCAAAGGTATGGGCCTCTAGTCATCCATTATCTTATTTGCACCTTTTGTTGGTTTGTAAAAGTGAGGGGGTGTTGATCCTAGTGTGTGTCTAAAGCAAGTTTGTGTTTGCACACATCTAGGGGGAGCCCGTCTCCATTTTACAAATTATCTAGTCTTATCATAATATTTTTTATGCAAATTTATGTGTTGTCATCAAACACCAAAAAGAGGGAGATTGAAAGGACACTTCCCTAATTATGTGTTTTGGTGTTTGATTAACAACACATTATTGGACTAACACGTGTGCTAAGTGGTTTTAGGTGTGTTCATGTCATTACACTTGTTAGTCTTTTTGCAGCAGTAAAAGGAGAGTTCCGGCGAAGATTTTCTCACATAGTGTTGCCAGTTCTTGGCGTCAGGTCGGAATTCCCGGCCCCTAAGCCGGAGTTTCCGCCGCTTACGGAGTTTCCGACTCCACCATGTAGGAAACTCTGACATGCTCCATCAGGCCAGCCTGCTGCTAGCCCCTGGAAGTGGCTCGGAGTTTCCGTGCCTGGATTCGAAGATTCTGACTACTATGGAGTTTCTGGGTGATCTTCTTCTGGAGTCTCTGCCTCGCTCGCAAGGTCTAGTTATGTCAAGACCCTTTCATTGCCTCAGAGTCTCTGCTAGTTCGGCCAGAGTTTCTGGCCCAGCTGGAGTTTTCGACTCAGCCGGAGTTTCCGGCTGGTGGAAGCCGGAGACTCTGGGTTAAGTCACCTGCAACGGCTATATTTCAAGGGGGTTATTTATACCCCTTCTTCTCCAAGGGGAGGCTGCGGATTCTACTCTATCTCCTCCATTGTTGCTGAGCTTCAACTTCCTAGTTCTCCCTCCCTAGCCACTAGAACTTGATGCCCTTTGGGGAATCAAGGGAGGAGACCTAGACCTAGCTTTCCACCAAGGGGATTTGTGTTTCCCCACCATTTGTGTAAGTTGTTGTTGCCCTAGGGTTTGAGGAAACCCTAACTTGAAGAAGTCGCCCTCCATAGCTCATCCTCGTGTGTAAGAGCTTCGGGGTCGTCTTGGTAGCCTCCAATTCAGTTGTGGAGACGTGCCCCAAGGATTTGTACAAGGTTTCGGTCGCCACCTTTAAGGCCATAATATAGTGGATCATGTTCTTGCCATGAGGCGGTGGGCGGGAGAATAGGGTGAGGCCTTTCGTGGCCCTGGTGGTCTTAGTACCGCCCACCCTTCCAACGGATACGTACTTCCCCTCAAAAGGAAGGAACTTTGGGATAACATCTCTATGTAAATTCTCGGTGACTTCTATCCTTTTCTCCTTATTGTTATTGTTGCTTGCATGCTTGTCATATAGGTTCTACCACTTAGTTTAATATCTAGAGAACTTACTTTGTGTCAAGCCTAAAATTGAAAAAGAAAATAAAAATTGAGCAACGCCTATTCACTCGCCCCTCTAGTTGTTTATACCGATCTTTTAGACGATGGATGTTGGGTATCCTCCTCATGTGGGTTGTGAGAAGATTGTCTTATGAAGCCTTTCAGGCGGTCCAAACAAGTGCAAAAGTCCACCAACCTTTAGGGTTATGACCAAGGGTCATTTTGGACATTACACATGAGTAACGGGAGAGGATATGCCTCCCATCCAGCCACCACTAGGTGGAGTGACGAAAATTCAGGTTAGCCTCCATTGGAGAAGAAAACCAAGAGAGAAGAGAAGATAAAGAAGTTGAAGGAAGAAGCTGAATCAAGCACCGACCTCTTCCTATAAGGTCGTGACGTCTAGATCCACTACATTGTCTCCTTCAAGTTGTGGTTCCACCATCTTTGGGAGATTGTTTCAATCTCTAGCTCTTGTGCCCCTAATCTTGTTTTTGGCATCCAAGATACGTGTGTATCTTGATGTATGAGATCCTCTAGTGCTCTATAGAAAAGAACAAGTTGTATCAATATTTGATAATAGTGGAAAAAAGATTTGAGTGGCTTTGTCACGTGGTTTTTCCTCTCAAATTAGGAGGTTTTCCACGTAAAAAGTGTTCCTTTGTGTTGATTTGTTTGTTACTGCACCTATGCTCTTCACATAGGATTTGTTCTGACTTGCAGATTTCAGTCCTTAGTTGGGACAGATCTATTTCTCCATATATGTTTGATGCATATGTTTTCTTCTGTGATCGAGCAACGATCTATGAATTTAGTACATGAGTGGTGCTGAAGTTTATAACTTATTCCGTTGTGTATTTTTAGATCAGGTTTGAGTGTGCTAATTCCCCAACGACAACATTGAGTACGTAATAATGCGAGGGATAACCCACTCATTGAGGACCCGGTGGCCATTGCTAGCAGATCCCTGGCTTTGATGGAAGATTGGCATTACGTCCATTCAGCGCCTGCTATCACGACATCAATCAAATCGATGGAACGTTGGTATCAGCCGAATGAAGGATGGCTAAAGCTGAACACAGATGGTTCTTTCTCCAAGAACGACCATCAGGGTGGTGGGGTGGTCGTGAGAGATCACAATGGCGCCTTCATTGCAGGAGCGGCGTATTTCTTCCCAGATACTGTTGATGCGGAAGGAGCCGAGATCCTAGCATGCAGGCGCGCGGTGGAGCTGGCAAAGGAAATTGGGTGTCGTAGGTTTTGTGCTGGAGACAGACTGTGCCAACGCTATGAAGAAGTTGAATGAAGAAGATAAAGACATGTCAGTGGTTGGTTCACTGATCGAAGACCTGAAGACTGCTCTGAGTAGCTTTGATTGGGTAGAAATCCGAGTTGTGGGTCGCACAGCTAATGGAGTTGTTCATAAGTTGGCAAAGGAAGGCTGTACAAATAAGATTTGTAAAACATGGTTTAGAAGTCTGCCGGACTGTATTGTATCGGCGCTCGTTGTAGACTCCATTGATGGTTAATAAAATGCAGCCCGTTCTCTCGAAGAAAAAGAAGAAGCGGTGAGGATCGACAGCCGGTCGTCTTTGCATCCCTCAAAACTATGCGCTCAGTCTCAGCATGCTCATGCAAGATTACTTCGCTAAGGTACCTACATATCTGTTGAATCTTTTCCCTACACGCTACATGGTTCTACTCATTTTGGGGACAAGAAAACCCTAAACAACATCATGACTTCTTGTGTAATTCTCCACAACATGATCACCGAGGATGAGAAGGACTTGAATTTAGAATTCTTCTTTGGCAATGTTGGTAGCCGAGTGAGACCACAAAGAAATCCTAATCATATTCGAGCTTTCTTGAGACGTATCGGGAGGTAGAAAACTCCTCCGCGCATATCGCACTTCAACATGATCTCATTGAGCGCCATTAGTAGTTGCTCTCCCCCTTTATTCATTTGAACCATTTGCCCAATTCAATTTGACGGTTCAGGCCAGTCCGTGATTGGTTGATTATCATAATAACTCGGCACAACATGAGCTGCGGTGTAAACTCTAAAAAGAAAACGGTGCATGAGGGAAATGGTGTTTTAAAACAAAGGTATTAACAGGCCGATTGGAGTCTGGTAACACGAAGGGTTTGGCACTTGGCAGCACAATTTGCATCGATGGCACGAGTTTGTACGACCGGTCGTGTCCCGGTCTGGCTGGCCGCCGGTGTTCACATAGGAATTGGTCGATGGTTCCTCGCGTCTCGGAGATTCGACAAAGCTGCAATAGCACTTCATTCCCATGGATGTGCGGATATCACCAAGAACATCCTTTTGACCTCGGGTATGTTATGTAAAAAGATGTTTGGGCATGCCATTTTGAGAAGAATTGATTAATCAATGGGGAGCCAGCACCCGGCAGAGGATCCCTAGACACTCATTCATCCATTACACCGCCTAAATGGTCATCAGAAATTCCAATCAGTTGGAGAACTAACGTATTCGTATACCAACGCCCAGGTGAGGTGGATCCAAGCTCAAGCAGGTACTCCTGAAAAAATTTCATTTTAAACTCCACGCTGCAATGAGGGACATAATTATCAGTTTAATACACATCGCTCAATTAGCAAACAATAGATATAATTACTCCCTCCGTCCAGAACTGACTGACTTGGATTTGTCTAAATTTGTATGTATCTAGACTCATTTTAGTGTTTAGTTTCATCCAAATATAAACAAATCCAAGTCAGTTATTTCTAGACGGAGGGAGTAGTACAAAGAACAACATGGCATTGCAAATCTCAACAATACATTAATGAGATCAAGTTTCCCAACCAGTGCGACAAACAATATTGGGTTTCCTACAGGAAAGAACTTGAGAACATGTAAATCCATATGCAGGACTTATCTGTGTACATGAGCTTAATCTGCTGTATCGTTACTTATTTGCAAAAATGATAAGATAACACATCTATCATTTCAGTGTATACACAAACAATTCCATGTCTTGAAAGTGTGCCATATGCTCTTAGCTTGGATGGCAAATCTATTAAAAGATCACCTTACAAGCTCTCTCAATAACAAAAGTATTAGCTAACCTAGAGAGCATTGTTTTGGAGAACAGAAAACAAAAGGCGATTCCTACTCTGTTCTATGATCTTAAGGTACACAGCTAGTAGTACTATAATCATCTACAGCAGACTGGATACAGTTCAATCCAGTATATTCCCCTGCAGCTCCCACAATTTCACCGTGCCATCATCGCTTGCGGACGCCAACACCCTCGGGTCCTATATTTGAAAGAAGGTAGAAACAAATGAAATCCATTGCCAGCTTAACACAATAAGACTAATTTATTGCTAATTATCTGAAATTACCTGAGGACACCATCTAACAGAGTTTATATCCATGTCATGTGCCTTCTCCTTTTTCAATATTAATCTGTAAGAAGGCCCCTCAACCTGCACCGTCCAAGGTAATTGTTAATACTTGACGCACACAAATCTTATGCTGCCCCCAGCTTGTGCAAAAGAGAATGCCATTGATAGTACCTAAAAACAATAACTATACCATTGTACATTCATTTAAAGGGATATAAACATAAATTGATTATAAAGTGTAACACAAATAAAGGGCATAAAATGATTGTTCAGACACCAATGATCATGTGTATCTACAAAAATTAACAACCCTCCAGCATTTATTCCTACAAAACTTTGACCACTAAAGTATGCAATCCATGTTGGAACATCATGCTTCACTATCTACCCAAATATAACTTGCACATAAAGGTAAGCTAAGCACACCCCACAAAGATAAATCATGAGTTGTGAGATACCATACTACTCTTCTCCTCAACAAATAAGCAGATAGCATCATCGCCTGCCCCGCTGGCAATAACATCCTCACTGCCATGAACAGAGGAGCATGAAAAATGTCAAAGAATAGTACAAAAGATACCCATTTCAATTCAGCATGGCAATTCATATTGTTGTCACTTATGGAAAGACTTCAGTAGATTAGAATGGTCAACAGTGTCTCAGATTCTTCAAAATGACAGCATAATTTGCCAAGGGAGATCAAGTTTGTTCAACACAAGCATATGATAATGTCTGAAAACATATCCGTACATAGTCAGATTCAGGCTAAGAATCCTATCTTTTATAAAACTATAATATACCCTAAACATGTAGCAGACAGTTAAGGACTTTGAGCAGCTTCTGCAGGATTCTGGCCATCAGTCCAACATGAATATTGATGTGTATAATTAAGTTTTACTTGCATAAAATATAATAAGGCTCCTTTTTGCTTGAATTCATAAATAATGCTTGTGTTTTAGCTGATTAAAGAGTAAAGTCGGAAGCAGCAAACGTATATGTGACTGGAGTACAGCTAACCTTGACCAATGGGCTGAAAAAATAGTTCGACCATGATATCCAGTTAGAGTAGAAACATGTCGCCTGAAAGAAAATAATAATTGACCAGTTAAGGAGGGATGGTGTGGAAAGGGAACAGAGTGGCGAAAAGCTTCGCTGCTGTAATGTGATGACAATATCAATTGAACTATAACTGTTACACAGTTTACCATAAAGCCAACTCATAGTCCTTAAAAGAGTCTCGGTCAAAACAATCAAGTATGTCTCAACTAGTCAGAACCTTAACCTATGTGTGGAAAGGGCTTACTTGTGCTACAATTGAAGTACACATAAAAAGGAGCAAAAGTTTACTCAATGTAAGTATCAATATTAGATGATAATAGAAAAAATGATGAAACTTCAAAGTTAAACCTGTTTTAAAAATAGTGTTCTAATTGCCACAAAAAATTTGGAAAAAATTACACAAGTTTACATCCATATTCCATGAGGACATGTTAAGTTTCGTTCAAAGAGCCAAGCTTGAGGGGCCTGTGTTAAAAAAAATCTGGTGTTTCTAAACTTAATTCTTAGAGATATGTTTTTGTTTATTTTATCTAGGACACACCATATGTCTTTTCTTCATGAAATTTTGCAAGCATGTAGAAGACACAAACATCTATGTTTTCGAAAAGTTTCAGATTTTTAAAAAATTTAGAACATTTTTTATGATTTTACTGTTCATTCCGATGCACCCTGGAGCCAAAAGCCTTGTTGAAAAAATGAGAGCATCTCTGGCACTCACAATAGGGCTATTGGGGTGCCAGACATGAAATGGGCTCCCAGCCATCCTCCCAATAGGATGTCGGACAACGCCGTGGCCCAATAAACTGTCCAGCACACCCACTCCTCCCTGACTCAGACATTCTCCCCGCCCTACCTCGCCTCCTCTCCCACCCCTGCCAAATCACCGCCGTCCGTTTCGACGCCGTCAGTTTGGCGGCGCCTACCCAGCAACGATACCCCCCCCCCCCCACCCACCCACACACACACACACACACACTTCGGCTGTTGAGCTCTCGACGTCGTTTGGCCACCAGTGCTGCTAGGATCCGGCCATCGGCAGCTCGTACCACACTGCGCTGCCATTCCTGCGTTGTTGGCGCCGTCATCGACATGCCGAGCTGGAACGACGGAGAGACGATGTGACCTCTTCTTCCCCATTTTAGCACAGGGTTAGAATTTAGGAGGGTTCCAATTTGAGATGAACAAGCTGAAGGAGAAGAAGAAGAAATGTGATGAGGAAAGGAAAAAACGGAGGAGAGGAAGAGGCTAGAATATACGTTGTTCGATCTGCTGGAAACTAGTGATGTGAACAAGGAAAAGACGAGGGATCAAGCAAATCTGTGAAGAATGAAATGTTTTCAATTGGCACTAGATGATCTTGTTGACCATTTGCGGCTCAAAGAAAACCAAACATTTGTCTAGATCTAGATGTAATATTATTTGAATTGTTGCATGAACTGTTTATTTCTATGTTTAGGTAAAATATGATTGTATCTGCAAATAAAATGGCAAAAAAATCTATCGGGAGGGCCTATTGGGGGTCGCCGCTGGGGGCAGCCGGCCCCAATACACCGGCACATGGTTCCGACGCTCCCAATAGCGCTCATCCGGCACTGTTTCCGTACACTCTATTGGGGGCGCCGCTGGAGATGTTCTGAGTGCATCCAACTTATACAAGGTCTGTTGCAAATAAGAATGTATACTGGGATATATGAAGCAACTTGATAAACAGGCGCATCCACGAATATTAGTTTACACCTGTCCAAATTGTCCAAGGGAGTAAACTGGTATGCAAATACCTAGATATGCCATACTAATAATAGCAGATAGCATAAGAACAATAATATGGTTGATTTATTACTGGCTTAGTCTAATTTTTGGGCAGTGGGGGCTAAACTATGAATTACCACACAGCTTGTCTTCTTCTGCAGCCATATCTTTTAGGCACAGCTGTGTTATTTCAGTGTTATCAAACTTATACAAAAAATGTAAGTAAAAAAATAATGATGCTGCCCAAATAGAGAGGTTATGCATCAATAAGAAAACTCTTACCAAGACTCGTGGCCTTCTCCAGTATTTGGTTGCGACAAATCAATACTTGTGTCCCAAATTTTCAAAGTACGGTCATCACTGGATAAAAACTATACGACGTTAGTAACTTTGCTATGTCCTGTCTGGAACACAGGAATTCAGCAGCCCTAAAGAATCTGGGGAAATACCATGTTCCAAACAGCGGGTTGGAACCTAGGACATCATGGGGAAAAATGAGGGATACTAATCCAGAATGGTAGAACGAACCTGCATGTAACCATCCTATCTCCTTTCTGATTAAAAGATATTGACCATACTGTTGAGGAATGACCACTGTAATCAAGAAGGAGATCAATTGCAGCAGGGAAAGTTCCAATAATCAGTTAAATAATAAAACCAGAAAGAACAGTCAACGCAAACAGTCAACATACAGTATTCCATTACCAGTGAGAGAATTAATGCTCATTGACAATTGAAGTGAACAATGAAATGGAGATATATACATTCAACTATTTCTGAAGATAAATCATAGAAAGCAGATCATACTATCCAAACAAGATGGAACCGTTAAAGATAATCTATCTACTAATTTCTTTAGAGGTAGGTTCGTCCAATACGTTTCCGTCAGCTAAAATATGTTTCCATCCGTTCGTCCCACGGTCCACCGAGCGTTGGGTAGGCGGCCGCGCGTCCTTGATGCCGCGGAAGCCGATGCCGACAAGGACCAAGAGGAACGGGAGCGGAGAGAGAGACAGAAGCGGCGGCGGTTCCATGGCGAATCGGACAGGTGGCTTGCGAGCGCACAACCTCTCCTACGGCCCTGGCCTCCTGCTCTTCTCTCTTCCACCCGGCGTCGGAAAATTGAATCGGAGCGGAGAGGCTGTTGCTACCGCGCACAATGGAGCCGGCGGTTGCCTGCATCGTCGGGTGAACCACTGCCACCGACGGACGACCTGCAGCTCGTCACTCGGCTCCATCTCCACAGGACAGAGGTAATATTCGATTTTATCTGATCTGATGCGAGCTAGATTGAGAGAGCCAGAGAGCGCACGATTTATACATGTGGACATCAATTCTGCATACAGGTTAGAAGTTAAGCGTTTAATTGATAGAGGTCTTGCGCTGCTTGTATTAGCTTTAGATTTTGTTTCTGGACTTTCCCTTTGCTTCTCCCGGGTTAAGCCCTTGGTTGGTTTCTAAGAACAATCCTTCAAGAAAAACCATGAGAAAAGAATGGTCCAGACTAATTTCTGCCCTTCAGCCTGCAAGTCAGTCTGATTGGAAATATACGTCAGTTTGACACACATGCTTTTGAAAAATAATAAGCCTGCAAGTCGGTTTGACTGGAAATTCACGACTGTTCGACACACATGCTCGTGAAAAACAATAGTTCCTTATTCCATAGTGATACATATGGGTGTTGTTTATAAGTTTTTGTTCTTGCAAATATTTGTCGGTTTTCCTTTTATCCTTTTCTAGCGCTTTGCATTTTCATGTATATCTTGCTCGATCGCAGGAAGAATGCCTACTAAACTGAATGGGTTCTCTCTCAAAAAAAAAACTGAATGGGTTCAGAAACAAAGAAGAGCGATGTTGTACTATGTCCTGAGGAGATGCATAGTTTTGCCACTTGCCATCGAGAAACTACCTCGTGTAGTTTTCAGAAACTCAGTAGAAGGCGAAACAGGCAGGACAAACGTGTAGTTAAAAAACAAATTATTTCACAACAAGATATGGAACAGGGTGGTATTTTTGTTTAAATTGGTGTAAGAGGAAGTTATAAACAAAATCTAAAGCAAAAACGATGAAAAATGTTTTTTGTTGTTTAAACTTCATGGTTTGTCGTTGAATGCTATGATGCTTCCTCGAAGATGCATGAGTTATAAAGTTTGCAATGTAGATTCCAAATTTCTTGAAACAGTCTCAAATTTTGACAACGATCCTAAATTTGAATTTTTCATATATTTTTCGGATAGGAGCTAGAAAGATACATGAGTACTTAAATATGAATTTCGTTTCATTTATAGATATTTATGGATACACGTAATTCAAGATTTAAATTGTGAGTCGTTACTATTAAAAAGAAGTTAGTGTTGGTAGGTCATACTTTGACGCTTTGACATCAAACATTGGGCGCATCATGGCCGTCTATTGACCTTTAGCATGAGATGCTAAAACGGAGATGCCCTCTTATTGTCATAAACGCTTGCCAAAATTTGAGGTTGCCCCGCTAATCACTTCATAAAATCTTTGCTTGTATGTCGCGCATTGTATAGAGTTTCTCGCTCGCCTCCTCCAAACTTCCCCCGCCGCCGCCTGGATCTGCCGCAGTGATGTTTGCGACCACCTCGGGATCATGGTGGAGTCTAGGCCACGGAGGACTAGGACGCCCACACGCTGACAACAGCTCCCCAGGTACATCCTCCTCACCCTTTCCCCCCTTATTCTCTCTGCCTCTCTTATTTGATCCTTATCTGCCCAGCAAGGGGAAGAGCACACTAGGGTGTAACTGGAAACGGCCGACGGAAGCGCCGAAAGGCCAACGCTTGATACGCTGGGGGACAAACGACTAGAAATTCTCTTAGGTTGACGGGGTGGGGAGCAAGGCACATCATATAAATCTGTTAATTTGCTGGTTCTTTTGGTAGATAATGGGGTAGCAAGTCTGGTTTGCTCATCAATCCGCCACTACAGGGTCTTCTGTTATATTCCCCCAATTTATAATTGTATCATTTGAGAATTACTCTTTATTTTAAGAGGCACACACTTCATGACATTCATTTCATCATGGCCGTCTATTGTCCTTTAGCATGAGATGCTAAGGCGGAGATGCCCCCTTATCGTCATAAACGCTTGCCAAAATTTGAGGTTTCCCCGCTAATCACTTCATAAAATCTTTGCTTGTATGTCGCGCATCGCATAGAGTTTCTCGCTCGCCTCCTCCAAACTTCCCCGCCGCCACCTGGATCTGCCGCAGTGATGTTTGCGACCACCTCGGGATCATGGTGGAGTCTAGGACACAGAGGACTAGGACGCCCACGCGCTGACAACAGCTCCCCAGGTACGTCCTCCTCACCCTTTCTCCCCTTATTCTCCCCGCCTCTCTTATTTGATCCTTATCTGCTATGCAAATAGATCTAAAGACAACACCCGTGTGAGTGGTTGTAAATAATAAATTTGAGAGTGTTAGGGAGTAGGACTTATTAATAAAAGGTATTTAACTACTATTTTTCTTGTTTCTTATGCATTTGACGTCGAATTATCTAGATTCATTTGAGCAAATGTTCTATTGGAAAATATTACGTGTTTTTATTCATTATTATGTTTACATGACATAATTAAATAAATTCGATGGACCGTAGCAACGCACGGGCATTCAACTAGTCATAATAGTTAATATACATAACACAAACAAATTACTATGATTGGCATGTAATCCCAGATTATGTTATAGCAAAGTGGGAACTGGAAAAGGAAAGAAAATGCAACTAACATAATTATAGGACATATACTACCAATATAAAGAGAACCAGTTGGATGTGATTACTGTTATCTGACTGTCCATATAAGAGGGTATGATCGTGGAGCAAAAAATATCATCCAATTAATAAAATCAACAGCCACGCAACTCATAAAATGGACAATTTCATGCATCACATCTTTTTTTTGCAATCATCAGCAGCACATAAGATGGAATTTCGTGTGAATACATTAGTATGATATTACAATTAAATAATTCGAAATACCACAAACTATTTCAGGCTTATCAATCATAGGATAGCAAAAATAGCTTGGACCAGAGAGCATAATTACCAGTTACCGGATTCAGTTAATGTCTGTACGCAATGCCACTCATCATCGCCATCATCAGCCCAGACCTACATCCAAGCTTCCATATTATGTCACATAAATACTACAAACCAAACCGAGCAAGAGCACACCCTTTTTTGCCTACACCATCCTAAAATCTGAAGACATCAAACAAAATAACGCAGGCCAAATTAATGTGTGCATGGTTCATGTGATTATTTCAAATTAAATTACCCTGATCGTATTGTCATAGCTGACAGAAACCAGAACATCAAGGCTCGGGTGCCACTGGACCATCTTCACATCCTGAGTGTGACCCTGCAACACCGCTACGCACTCGTACTCGTTCCCTGGCTGCATCTCCCATATCCACACCGCCTTGTCCCGGCTGCATGTCGCGAGCAGCGACCCAGATGGGCTCCATGACGCACACTTCACTTCATTCTCATGCCCCTACGCACCGGTGGCAGAGAGTTAACATCCACAGATAACCAACGCTCCTAATAGCACACCGTGATAACACCTAACTGGAAAAAACAAATCCAGCAGAACTTTCACCTCCAGTGTGGCGACGCACTCGAAGTCCCCACCGGAGTACTCCCATATGGCCGTGGTGGCATCGAAGCTCGCGGTGGCCAGCAGCTTCCCGTCAGGGGACCAAGCGCACGACCTCACTGTGCGGTTGTGCGTGTCTTCGAGCACATCCTAATCAAACCAAACGGGCATAAAAAGAAAATGAATCACTGCAATGTGGACCTCTATAACAAACTAAACTAGCCTGGTGTTTACCGTGCACTGCCAGGCGCCGTCGGGAGCGCGCTTCCAGATCCGTACTGTCTTGTCGCCGCCGCAGGAGGCGAGGACGGGGCTAACGCCGGCGCCCGGGTTGGGGTTCCACGCGAGTGCCCACGCGCGGTCGGCGTGGCCCGTCAGACGGTGGGTCTCGCGCAGCTCCACCGTGCCGCCGCTGCCGTCCATGGCCTGCTCGCCAGTTATTGCCGGTGCCAAGGGTTCCGGGCGCGAGTCACCGGTGGGACTAGGGTGTACGGGGAGAGCAGAGAGGGGCTGCGGTGCGAGGCGGCGACCAGCGAGGGAGAGCGAGGATGGTGGGGATTACCGGATACCTGGAGGCGAGAGTTTACCGGTGACCCGTGGGAGTCAACCGGGCGTGGAGAGCATGTCAATTGTCAGGACCCGTATACACATTCGTGGACAGAACTATAATTTCTCAAAATCCCCCGGTCACTGCTGACACGTATTCTAAAAAAATCAATAAATCTCGTTTTTCTATAAATATATCCACTTTGTTATAAATATTCTCCGTGTAGCAGAATATAACAGAAAACCGTTTTGGCCTGAAAAATAGAAAAACAGACTGGATCTCACCGGAGAGTTCGTCGGAGACCATGTCGATGACCTTGTAGCAAAAAGTTGTGCTAATGTAGCAGATCCAATCTCGCCGGAGACTTTCGCCGGTAAACCTCGCCGGAGACCGTGTAGCAAAAACTCTACGCTGTTGTAGCAAACCCGTAAAACAGTTGTAGCAAAATGTTCTTTTCTAATGTAGCAAAAGGGGACATTGCCGGAACATCGTCGCAGACTCCTACCGGAGACCTCATAGCAAAACCAAAGAGATTGGTTGTAGCAAAAAATATGTGAGAAAGTAGCAAAAAAATATGAGTACATAGCAAAAAAATATGATAAGGTAGCAACACTCGTAGCAGAAAAACAGACACAAATGTAGCGACACCGGCCACCTGGAGTAGCAAAAGATTTAAACGATGGTAGCAACACCGAACGGCGTATGTAGCATCGATGTCGTCCGGGCCATGGCAGTCATGGCCGCTCCACCCACAGGAGCACCTCTACGATGGAGTTCATCTCCGGCGACAAATAGTAGCACCACCGTCGTGGCCTCCCTGTCGGTGCAGCGGCACGTAGGTTCTAGGCGAGTGGAGGCAGAAGGCGGGCTCTGACGGCCTACTCCGGCCGCGGTAGTTACGGAGGACGGGCTCGGCGGCGGCGCGTGGCGGCGGGAGAAGGCGGCCTACTCCGTCCGCCGTGGTGGCGGAGGGCGGAGCTCGGCGGCGACGCGTGACGACGGCTAGGCATAGGAGGCGCGTTGCATCCGGTGGAGGTGACACCGGAGGAGCTGCGTCGTCGGCTCGTCGCTCCTGTGGAGAATTTGGAGAAGAGGATAAGGAAAGAGGAACGGAGGAAAATAATAAGGCAGATCAATTACTGCGGGCGATTATTACGGTGGGCCTCGGTGTCTGTTCGTTGGTTGCCACATGCACAGGAGGAGGCGGGGGATCGTAGCCAGCGATCCCCAGGGGATATGTATCATTTCCAATTCAGTTAGCGCATCTCTACCGGGTCGACCCATACAGTCACCCTAAACGGTCTGTTTCTATCCGTTTGGGTCAGGCCGCAGTCACTTTGGGTAGGGCGTCCGGCCTGTCCGGCCAGCGTGCCCAGCGGCGCGACCCATTTGTCCACGCAGGCGGGCGTTGGCGCCATCGCTGGACAGGGATACAAATTAGTTGAAACTAGCGCCATCGTTGGCCAAGGCCACACACAGATTACTGGCAAATAACATGGCATACGTGCGTTATCGCCCTTTGGACATCGCCAACAAGTGGCCATTGGATATAAACTGTGCAAAAGGGGGCAATATTATACACAATGTCCAAAAGATGGCAGCTTCCCTGCCCAAAAAGTTGTAAATGCCGTCGCCATTGCCCTTCAGGCACCGTGAACCTTGATGGCATGATGCCTGTTCGCAACCCAAGCCCTGCGATCGGGGTCGGCGATGCTATCCAGGTCAGTGAGCATGATGGCGTTCTCCTCGGTCATGATCTTGGCTTTGGCTTCCTTGGTCTTGGCTTCGGCTTCCAGCACCCTAGACCTGGCATTGGCCTCCTTGGCATTGGCTTCGGCCTCTGTCGACTTCGCCTTAGCCTCGATCTCCATTAGCCTGGCCTTAGCATTGTCCTCCTTCACCTTAATGGACCTCGTCTACAGCTCGACAAAGGCCTTGGCGATGGCCTCTTTCTCTTTGCGCCGCCTATCCTTCCTCTTGGTGATGGCCTCTTCCTTCTTCTCCAGGATCTGCTTCAAGGTCTCCTGGAATGCCAAGGAACCGGCCTGGCGGGCGAGGTCGGCCTTGTGGCCACCAGGCGGCGACTCGCATGTCGAAGCACTAGCCTTGCCCCTCTTCTTGTTCGTTTATCTCCAAAGGGCAAAGCTAGTCTCCCATTTTTTGGTGTCCTTGAGCAATGTCCAACAATGGCCCAACGAGAAGGCCTTGTTATCGTTCACCGTCTTGAAATGCTCCATTGCTTTCATGATCTACACAGAAGGATGCCAACAATGGCTCAACTAGCAAATGCAAATGCAAGACATCGACAAAGAGAGGGAGAGGTTTTACCATGTCAACCGGCTACAAGCCGCTTATTTTCCTTTTCGTCACCATCTCGTTGGAGCCTTGGAACTTGCTACACTCGGCATGGATGGTGCCCCAATGCTTGGAGAGGGAGAGATCATTTCGATCGCTAAGAAAGGTGTCCTTCCCAAATTTCCTATGCTCGTGGAAGAACCTTCCCACCTTCTTCCAACAGGCAAAGCCCTTTTGCTCGGCGCCGCATAGTGGATCTTGTGAAATCTCAATCCATGCCTTCTATAGGATATTGTCCTCGGTGGGGGTGTAGCCCCCGGTTTGTTGGCTCACCTTCTTGTCATCGATAATTGAGGCTGCAAGTGAAGCGGCCAACGACGCAGCCGTGACGCCCTCGCCCATGGAAGTGCCATCGTTCCCAAAAAATGCCTCGTCCGCAATGTTGCATGCATCTTGTTGGGTCTCTTGTTGCGTCTCCGTCTCGGCCTCGCCGTCGTCGGCATAGCCCTGGCCATCCTCGTTGATCATGTCGTGAACGACGTCCTCGCCGTCGTTTCCCACAAAATCCTACACGCCAATTGGCCATCATAAAGCAGCGCGAGCAGTGCACTGGTAATGATGAAGAAATGTGGCAATCATACTATGTCGGCGGCGGCCGGCCGCTCGGTGCGCATTTCGCCGAACATGTTGACTGGCGTTAGCATGTTCATGGCAGAGATGGTCCGGCGCTTCGTCGATGCCTCCGGGGTTGCATCCGCGGTGGTTGGAGTGCGGTTCAGGTTGATGGCGGGCTCTCACGCCTTTGACGACGCCGCGCGGGGATGGTTGAACCAGGACAGCTGGTGGCCTCCAAGCGAGGGCGTGTGTAAACACCCAGATTTTTAATCCCAGATGCATGTTATGCCATGTAGGGTTCGCAGCATAGAAAACAAAAAATTCCTACGATGGGAACTAAGTACCAAGATCTATCTACTAGATACAAGCAACAGGTGGATATACATCCATAGAATACATACCCTCGAAGACCGAATAGCGTTAACAAGGTTGTACTCGTGGATGATGTAGTTAAACGCTTGCCGATCTCAAGATCGGGATGAAGTCCATCTGGTCCAGCCGGTCTAGCACCATTAAGTCCAGCATTGCAAAGTAGTGGTGCATCCATGATCACAAACACGTCTGGGTACCCCGGCAACCTCCACGCCCTTGCTCCAGTGAAGCAGCGGAAGCAACAAATCCTTCCATAAAAAGCCACCGGAAACATGTATCTCGCTGATCGAAGACCATGGGGAAATTCTAAAGGGGGAGAGAGATTCTTCACGAGGAGATGTGATATGAGAGGAGGAGAGGGGGTCCTTTTGTAGGAAGAGGGGGCACCCAAGGGGCATGGCGCCCAGCCATGGTGGCTGCCCCCACCTCTTCCACATTCATGTGGGTGGAGCTCCCACTCAAAATGAAAAGTCTCCACTCCCATAAAAATGCCTCCACTCAAAAATCCACTCACATGCATTAAATTTCTACCAAATTTTTAATGCAAGCTCTCATTTAAATAAAACTCTTTTATCTATTTATTCATAATTTTGTTAATTACTCTAATTAACAAACATTCACATAAAACCCCTTACAAGTATTCGATTTCACATGCAGAACCAGTTTCAGCAATTTCAATCGAAACAGTTTTGGTGTCTAGTGAAATAAATTTCTGCGCTTTCCTTTTTCTTTCTCTAGCATATTATTTGCTCCAAATAGTGTCGGTATTCCTTAAGTGTGTCATCCTACGGTTTGCGAATAATGTAGACATGATCGAGACCCCTCTCCGGTCAATAATCAGCATCGGGACCTGGAGATCCGTACTGACTCCCACATATTCAACGATGACTTCTGTGATCGTGTGAACCTTATACGCATGTAACTCAATCCCTTTGTCTTGTGATATATTACATGTACGATATTCGATAATTGGTATCTCCATACCTAGTTTGATCTCGTTACTGACATGTACTCTTTTCTCGTTCCCATGATATAACATTCTAGTGATCAAATCACTTGCTTGCAAGCTAACTAATATGATATCACCGAGAGGGTCCAGAGTATATCTATCCGTTATCGAGATGGACAAATTCCACTCTTGATCCATGAGCCTCAACATAACACCTTCGTAGCACTGAACCCATATTTTTAATCACCCTATTACGGTGTGACGTTTGATGTTATCAAGATACTCTTCCGGTGTTAGTGATTGATATGATCTCATGGTCTAAGGACTAAGATTACTTTGTATGATGTTGTAGCAATATAAACACAATGACCTTGATCATAATGCTATACTTCGGATGAATGTTTATCACATCATTCCAACAATGTTGTGACCTCGTTATTAACAATATCCAATGTCCATGATTAGGAAACCTTTGATCATCTTGTTAATCAACAAGCTAGATTATAAGAGAGGCATAACTACGAACTTTCTTTTTGTTTATTAAACACACATGTATTAATGTTTTCGTATTAATACAATTATAGCATGCAAAATAAACATTTATCATAATAAGGAATACGATAATAACCACTTTTATTATTGCCTCTCAGGCATATTCCCTTCAGTCTCCCACTTGCACTAGACAATAATCTAGTTTATAAACTTTTGTATTGAATATGTATGGCTTTCTAGTGTTCCATATACCCGATTGCAAGTGGTTAACATAATCTATGGATATGACGTTTTCAGGTCTGTGTGTATTTGTATGTCTTTGCTTCTTCACGCATCATTCCTTCTCCAATGAGATAGCATTGTATAAATTTGGTCTTTTGGTAAGACCTTTAGTTCCTTGGGGTTAAATCATGTCGATACTATTGCCGTACAATATATCTTTAGTGTTATCCCGTTGCGAACCACACCTTAGTTTGATAACAAACTACTTGACACAAATGGCCTCCTTTGCTGCTACTGTAGTAGTCATATACTTAGCCTTATGTTGTAGTATCAGTCACAATGTCTTAACTTTGGAATTCATCCAAATACGTCATGGAAAATTCTTTCCATTTCATTGTGCCACCCATAGTTTAATTTAAGATAAACTTAATTTATATCTTGTGACAAAAACTAGTATCATTTTTCAATGAACTATTTGTCTCTTATACAAATAGGAATATATTCTTAATTCTTAAAAAAGATCATAAGAATTTCCTTACTATCGTCCAATGACCATCTTGTGATTCATTCTGGTATATGCTTATATCATTTAGAGCATAGGACATATCTGAATGTGTACATATCATGGTATGATTGATCAAAATATTTTTATGATTTTACTCATCAAGTGTTAAAGCACTTGAATCTTGTTTCACTTATCAAGTGTCTATACACTTGAATCTTGATTCAATTCTTTTTCCATGTGACAAGATCATTTTCTTGTCATTTCTATATTAAACCCCTTCAATATCTCATATATGTACGTTTGGCACGACCATATTAGCGTCATTGTCTATCCATGTAGACATTCATGCTAAATATTCGGGGTTTGTCTAAGTCTTTTATCGAAATGAATTTCTTAATCTTTGTCAATAAAAGATACATCATTTCCAATAAACAAGATTTCCTCCACATAATGTATTAGAAATATGTCTCAGCGCTCCCACTTAATTTCTTGCAAATGCAAGCATCTTCATCGTCTCGTGATGAAAAATCCTTTAACAGTTTCATCACGGTGAAGATTCCAACTCCGCGGTGCTTACTTCAACCATTAAAGTTTGCATACCCTTTTTAGCATCCTTTGAATTAACAAAACCCTTTGGATCGTGTCATGCACATGTCCTAGGTAACCATTCTATTAGAAGAACATTGTTTTGTTTATTCATCTACCATATACCAAATTATATGTAGTTGTTGCTACTTTAATCCGTCCAGACTAAATATCGCTATGAAAGATTGATACATTGGAAACGTATCTATAATTTTTTATGCTCCATGCTTGTTTAGTATCTACTTTGCTTTACTTGTCCACACTTTTAGGTGCTTTTTACATGTTTTCTGGTACTAACCTATTAACAAGTTGCAACAGTGCCAGATGCCTGTTTTCTGCTGTTTTTTGTTTCAGAAAAGTTAGTAAAGAAATATTCTTGGAATTGGATGAGACAAACGTCAAAGTCAATTACTTTCTATGGAGAAAAAGAAGTCCAGAAGGGAGCCAGAGGGGCCAGCCAGGGGGGCTAGACCCACCCCAGGCGTGAGTGGGCCTAGCCCCGCGCCTGGCTAGGGTTTGCCACCCCTGGCCACCTCCTCGGTCTCCCCCTTCGCCTATAAGAATCCCCTGATGCAGAAACCCTGAAAAGCCCGATCAAATATCCACGAAGCCGTCTGTAGCCGCTGCCACCATCATCCCTAGATCGGGGGGATCTGAAGTTCTTATCGGCACCCTGTCGGAAGGGAGATCATCCTGGAGGCCTTCTCTCCGGTATGATGCGTGAGTAGTTCCACCTTGGACTATGGATCCATGTAGTAGCTAGATGGTTGTATCTCCTCCTTTGTGCTTTCATGTATAGATCTTGTGAGCTCCGTTCATGATCAAGATCTAATCTATTTGTAATCATGCATGTTGTGTTTGCGGGGATCCGATGGATATTGAGATTATTATGTTGGTTTGATTAATGATTTTGTCTTTATGATTCTATCATGTCTGTGTTGTTTGTGATCTTGCATGCTCTCCGTTGTTAGTAGCTATCTTGGCCAAGTAGTTGCTAGTGACTCCAAGAGGGGGTATTTATGCTCGATAGTGGGTTCATGCCTCTAGTTTCCAAGGGAAGTGACAAAAATCTCTTCGGTTGTAGATGTGTTGTTGCCACTAGGGAGAAAACAACGGTCTCTTGTTCATGGAACATGTGGTTGTTTACCTTACACACTTTGCTTAAAGCAGTTGTTTGTTGCTTGCAAGTTAATACTGGAGGGGGGCGGATGATAACCTGAAGGTGGACATCTAGTCGTAGATGTAGTTGGATGGCGGTCTATGTATATTGTTGTATTACCCAATCGAATCTCATAGGATCTTTCTGACTAGTAATTGCATTGTTATGCCTTGCCCTGTTCCTGTCAATTACCCTGCTGTAATTTGTTTACCCTCCATGCCATGTTGTCTATCTAAGGAGAGCACCTCTAGTGAACTATGGACCCCATGCCAATCTTTACCATTGATACATCTTCCACTATTACTTGTTTACTTGTTGCAAACCATTGCCTTCCACACCATATGTTTAATCCTTTGTTACAGCAAACCGATGAGCTTGACAACCTCACTGGTTCGTTGGGGCAAAGTCTTGAGTTTGTGTTGTGCAGGTCTCCGCGTTGCTAGCAACACCTGTGTGACATTTCCTTCCTCCTTCTGGTTCGATAACCTCGGTCTCTACTGAGGGAAGACTTGCCGCTTGCTGCTTCACACCTTGCTCTTGGGTTTCCAATGAAGTGTTAATCAGCACCATCAACAAGTTTTCTGGCGTCGTTGTCGGGGAGGAAAAGGACGTCTTCACTAGGGGAGTCCTTCACTTCCTTCCTCTTTACTTTGTTTTTAGTATGCTTTGTTTCTTTTGCTTGGTTTTGTTTGCCTCTTTTCAAAAAAAAACCAAAAAAATTAGTCTAGTTTAGTTTGCTTGCTTTATTCAAAAACATACAAAAAAAATATTTCCTGCTCTAGTTGCCACCTTTCTCAAGCTCACCATGTTGCTCCCCAAGTTCGCCCTGAAAGATCTTGCAATAGGTAGTGGCTCCATAATTGGGAAAGATAATATTGAAGAATTCTTTAATTATGTTAGGAAGCATGAGGATATTGAGGATAAATCTATAGCAGAGCTTGCTCCTAGTTATGAGATTGCTACAGCTTCTTTAGTTCATATGTTGGAGGCTAGGTTTGTTAGCCTTAACCCCTTCATACAATTCTTGTTCCTAAAACTAAAAGAAGAAAAGAATGCTAAAAAGAGAGAATTCATCCTTGAAACTCTATCAAAAGAATTTCATGATGTTTCTAGGGAAGCAAAAAAAGTCTTTGAGCATTTCAATATGCTAGGCTCAAGTGTAGATGTTGTGGATATTTCTGATAAAACTAAGCCTAGAGAAGAATTTAAGATACCCATACCCTTTAAGCTTGTTGGAATGCAAGAAGCCTTTGAAAAGAATTTTGATTGGATTGCTCCTAAAAATCTTTTTGATGAAATTAGTAGACCAAAGAGAGATGATAAGTGATCCTCCAAAACCCATTTGGATGAGATACCTTTCATAGTTGAAGACTTTGCAAGTATGGATATTAATGCTTCATTTGAAAATACTTGATTCTTCATGCTTCTTGTGCCTAACTTAAAGGCGTTAAAGAAAAGTACTTGTTGGGAGATAACCCAATAGTTTCCTTGAGTCTTGGAAGTTATTACTTCAGTAATGACCTCTCCTTATCCTTTTTGTTTGCTTTTTGTGCCAAGAATGACATCTAATGAGAGGGAAGTAAGATTTGGGGAGTTGCTGTCCCGAAACAGATTTCTGTCCTCCACCAAAAAAATTCGTGAGGAGTCTATGTAACTTGGATTGAGCTCAAAATTTACGAATAAATCCCCCAGTATGTTAGATAACTTTTGTTATATCAACACTTTTTGATTTGAGCAACAAAAGATGTTCGAAAAAATCGATTTCTACCTGCTGGTCTGTTTTGACAGATTTCTGCCATTATTTGCATTTGCTTCTTATTGATTCCTTTTTTAGTTCTCTTTAGGTGAATTGAGCTTTTTGAAGGAGTTACTACATTAGCTTGTGTTTTTATGAAAAGCCTTGCTGTTCTAAAGCTTTTCCAGTGGTCTAATATCTTTTAAATACACTAATGTTGCTAATGAAGATTGTGTGAAGTTTTGTATGAAGGAAAAATTTCAGGTGTAGAGAGAGAATGATGCAATGAGATGAAGAATGGAAAAAAGTTCAAGCTTGGGGATGCCACCATGGTGTCACCCCAAGAAATATCCAAGAGGTACAAGCGTTAAAGCTTGGGGATGCCCAAGGCATCCCCTTCTTCATCAATAAAAAGCTCAGGTCTGCATAGACACTTTGTTTTTATTGTTTCATGCATAGTTGTGTTGTTCTTGGAGCGTCTTAGTTTTCATTTTATTTGCTTGGGTTGTTTAGTTTGCTTGAATAAAGTAGTTTGGACCCCCGTTCTCGCTGTGTTGTTTTGCAAATAAGTTTGCTTGGTGTTGGAAAGGAGTAGTAAGTTCTTGCTTGAAGTGAAAGAGGAGCTTGCATTGACTGTGACTTAGACTTCAGCATGATATGTTAGGTGTTGTTTTGACCTTATGCTTAGTGATTATTGTTATAGCATATCTTGTTCCAAACAATTGGAATTGCTTAGTGTGCCTTGAAGAAATTATGTGTTGTTTTAGCATGCAAAAGCATAGTATTATGGTATTCTCCTTTGATGTTTTGCTTGGGTTGACTTGGCACATGCTCACACCATGTTATGACTCTCACAAGTCACCATAGCCTATATGATCATTTAGTCCTTGACTTGTAGTACCACTCTCTGCTTTGATTAGTATGCTTTGTTGCATTGCATGATTTTGGCCATTATTGCTCTCTTAGTTGGTTGCTCCCAGTATTTTGCTAGACTCCACTTGTATGAGTAATTTCTACTCATGCCTCCAATGTAGGGTTCGCAGCATAGAAAACAAAAAATTTCCTACGATGGGAACTATGTACCAAGATCTATCTACTAGATATAAACAACGGGCGGATGTATATCCGTAGAGAACATACCCTTGAAGACCGACAAAGCTTAACGAGTCCAAACTCGTGGTTGATGTAGACGATCTCTTGCCGATCTCAAGATCGAGAGGAAGTCCTAAGCGCAAAAACAGCAGCGCATCCGTGCTCGCACACACGTTCGAGGCACCGAGCAACCTCTGCCTCCTCGCTCCAGCGATGCAGCGGAAGCACAACTCTTTCTTGCCGAATAGCCACCGGGAACATGTATCTCGCTAGTCCGAGACCATGGGGGATAAATTCTAGAGGGGGAGAGAGATCCTTCACGAGGAGGTGTGAGTGAGAAGTGAGAGGAGGGGCTCCTTATATAGGGGAGGGGGGGGCAGCCCAAGGGGGCATGGCCGCCGGCCATGGAGGGTGCCCCCACCTCTCCCTCATTCATGTGGGTGGACACTCCACTCACACAAAAGCCTTTCAATTCCCTCCACTCAAAAACCCACTCAAATTTCCATTAAATTTCCACCAAATTTAATGCAAACTCTCATTAAATAAAACTCTTTTATTTTATTCAGAATTTTGTCAATTACTTTAATGACAAACATTCACAAATAACCCCTTGCTAGTATTTCATTTCACATGCAGAAACACTTTCTGCAATTTCACTTGAAAACCTATTTCGGTATCTAGTGAAATAAATTCCTGCGCTTGTTATTCTTTTCGGCATGAAACTTTTGCTCCAAATGGATGTCGGTGTCTCTTAAGTGTGTCACCCTACGGTTCACGAATAATGCGGACATGATCGAGACCCCTCTCAGATCAATAATCAGAAGCGGGATCTGGAGACCCATATTGACTCGCACACATTCAACGATGACTTTCTTGTGATCGTCGGAACCTTTTACGCTAGTATCTTAATCCCTTTGTTTCACGATATATTACATGTCCGAGATTCGATCATCGGTATCTCCATACCTAGTTTGATCTCGTTACCGACATGTACTCTTTTCTCGTTCCCGTGATATAACATTCTAGTGATCAAATCACTTGCTTGCAAGCTAATCAATGTGATATCACCGAGAGGGCCCAGAGCATATCTATCCATCATTGGGATGAACAAATTCCACTCTCGATCCATGGGCCTCAACATAACACTTTATTAGTTCTGAATCCATCTTTATAATCACCCTGTTACGGTGTGACGTTTGATGTTATCAAGAAACTCTTCCGGTGTTAGTGATTGACATGATCTCATGGTCTAAGGATTAGGATCACTTCGTAAGTTGTTATAGCAATATAAACTCAATGACTTTGATCGTAATACTATACTTCGGATGAATGTTCATCACACCATTACACTAATGTTGTGATCCCATTATTAACAACATCCAATGTCCATGATCAGGAAACCTTGATCATCTTGTTAATCAACGAGCTAGTTTACGAGAGAGGCATAACTAGGAACTTTCTGTTTGTTTATTAAACACACATGTATTAACGTTTCCGTATCAATACAATTATAGCATGCAAAATAAACATTTATCATAAACAAGGAATACGATAATAACCACTTTATTATGCCTCTCGGGCATATTCCCTTCAGTCTCCCACTTGCACTAGAGACAATAATCTAGTTTGAAAACTTTGCGTATTGAACACCTATGGCTTTCTGGTGTTCCATATACGCAATTGCAAGTGGTTAACATAATCTACGGATCTGACACTTTCAGGTCCGTGTGTATTTGCATGTCTTTGCGTCTTCACGCATCACTCATTCTCCAATGAGATGGCATTGTATAAATTTGGTCTTTTGGTGAGACCTTTAGTTCCTTGGGGTTAAAACACGTCGATACTATTGTCATACAATATATCTTTAGTGTCAGCCCGTTGCAAATCACACCTTAGTTTGATAACAAACTACTTGACACAAATTCCCTCCTTTGTTGCTACTATAGCAGTCATATACTTAGACTTTTGTTGTAGTATTCGTCACAATGTCTTAACTTTGGAATTCATCCAAATCCATCATGGAAACTTTCTTTCCGTTTCATTGTGCCACCCATAGTTTAAATTGAGATAAACTTAATTTGTATCTGGTGACAAAACTAGTATCAATGTAACACTTTACAATGAACTATTTGTAATTGTTTGTCACCTCTACACAAATATATTCTTAGTTCTTCCAAAAGATCATAAGAATATCTTTACTATCGTCCAATGATCATTTTATGATTCATTCTAGTATATGCTCATAACACTTAGAGCATAGGACATATCTGGATGTGTACATATCATGGTATGATTGATCAAAACATCCTTGTGATTTCACTCATCAAGTGTCAAAGCACTTGAATCTTGTTTCACTTATCAAGTGTTAATACACTTGAATCTTGATTCAATTCCTTTCCATGCGAAAAGAACCGTTTCTTGTTGTTTCTATATTGAACTCCTTCAATATTTCATATATGTACGTTTGGCATAACCATATTAGCGTCACAGTCTATCCACTATAGACATTCATGCTAAATATTCGGGTTTTGCCTAAGTTTTTCATCGAAATGAAATTCTTAACCTTTGTTAATAAAAGATACATCATTTCTAATCAACAAGATGTCTTCCACATAATGTATTAGAAATATATCTTAGCGCTCCCACTTAATTTCTTGCAAATGCAAGCATCTTCATCGTCTCCTGATGAAAAACTCCTTTTTCATCATGGTGAAGATTCCAACTCCGCGTTGCTTACTTCAACCAT
Organism: Avena insularis; assembly: GCA_023614405.1. Classification (NCBI taxonomy): domain Eukaryota; kingdom Viridiplantae; phylum Streptophyta; class Magnoliopsida; order Poales; family Poaceae; genus Avena; species Avena insularis. Next base: position 286,376,468 of record CM042695.1, read on the forward strand.
TGAAGTTTGCATGCCCTTTTTAGCATCCTTTGAATTAACAAAACCCTTTGGATCGTGTCATGTACACGTCCTAGGTAACCATTGTATTAGAAGAACTTTGTTTTGTTTATTCATCTACCATATAACAAATTATATATAGTGGTTGCTACTTTAATCCGTCCAGACTAAATATCGCTATGAAAGATCAAATCTTGTCATAGTCAACTCCTTGAACATTGTCATAAAATACTTTACGACATGTCGACTATTTCATAGATGTGAAACATCCATGTCTGTTTCTTTATAGATCCAAATACGACCGATAGGTTTTTACACCTTTCCAGAGGGTCTTCCAAGTTCAAAACTTGGTTTCTCGTGTATGGAACTATCACGGATTTTATGGCTTCAAGCCATATGACGGAGTCAGGGCCCATCATCGCTTCTTTGCATATAGTCGGTTCATCATTGTCAAACAATAATGATTTACTCTCAAATCTTAGTATTTGATTGTTTATTCGACCGACTTGGTTCAATAAGAACTTAGATCTCCGTGACCACAACCTTTGAGGCACATAAGCTATGAGCATTATGGCAGCCTCCGGAACGATTTCCGGCGCTGCACAACTCAGCACATTTAGCTAAGGTTCATTAACCTTATCAAAGTTCTATTGTCCTCCCACTTAACATTTATGCAAAATTCCTTCTTCAAGAAACTTCATGTTTCAAGCGACAAACCCTTTTGTCCTTGGTGTTATGGAGGAATAACCAATTGTTATTCGAAATAACCTACAAAGACATGCTCATCCGACTTCGGTTGTAAACATCTTACTTATGTTTGGCATGCCAAAATTTAAAAAATGACAACTTGGGTTTTACCCCAAACCATAACTTCCATGGTGTGATTTCAACGGATCAAGATGGATCTCTTTTCAGTGTAAAAGCGGAAGTCTCTAAAGCTTTAATATTTGTAAAACATAATGGCAGTTTTATAAATAACACCTTTGATTCAACCATGTCAAACAAGGTTTCATTACAAATCTCAAAATACTCCATATTCCTATGGTGTTTTGGGAGATGTAAATCTAGGTGTTTTGCTAAACTTGTAACTCAAACAAATCCCTTATGATAAAATCATAAACCATTTATTTTCTTGTTACAATGATTTTGCACTTCATCTTGAAATTCTTTGAACGTTTTCAAATATTTCACACTTCTTTCTCATTAAGTGAATATTCACTCAAAATTTCCGGAGAAAGCATATGAAGATGAAATCCATCGCTTACGACTATACTTAATGGACTACATACATCGATATGTATAAATTCCAATAATTTAGTCGTTCGTTCTTCTTTGGCCTTTGAACGAAGTTTTAATTATCCCGAGGAAAGTCTCCCAAGCGTCACTTGATCAAATCAAAGACTCCAAAAATCCATGAAAATGGAGTTTCTTCATGTTTTCTTTCCAATATAATTTAAACGGCGATGTCACTTCGTAAGTGATCTTCCAATCATTTGTCTTGCGACATTTTAGCATTAGGCTTTATGGATGTGATTTCTTTAACTAGATTTGTAAATCATCCATCTTATATGGAATACGGTAATTATTTTAAAAACCTTTGTTCTCATAATACCTGATTCAAATAACAATTATTAAAACAAATCTTGAAGTCAAGATTTGATGTCAACGAGAAATACAAACAACGGTTTGTTTGTTCTTGATGAACATCATCACATATTATCTTGTTGGTTATTTAGGCCATTGTGGTTTATGAATTGTGTCGTTCTGTATGAAATTTCATACCAACCAATTCGGTATCCAATACCCAAGAACCACATTGTTTAACAAGCAAAGAATACAACCATAACATGTATATCATATATATACCTAAATTGGATATTTCCAATCTTTTATTTTCTGCCAAATATATTTTATAGATTCTCTTTCAGCATTTCCTTTTCCTTTTTAAAAGAATCTATCAACATCAAAAGTGGCGCCATATACATGAGACATAGTCCAAAGCGTGTATATTCAAATAATAATACCTTTGGACTTGCACTTTGAAGTAGATCACCATCATCAAAATGATCGCTATTCTTTCAAAATCCATTCTTTAGTAATCTTTTAGTGTATTAAACATTTTACATACATATTCTATTCACCCTTATCATGACGACTTTCATGATCAAGCTACTTTAGCTTATAAAGGCGAATTGTGAGTATAACGTTACTTTCCAAAACCCTTTTGGATGATTAGGATGTCTAGCATCTCCAACCTTCGTAAATTCTCATCCAATATGAGAACATATATTATACTCTATCATATTGCAACCAAAACATTGTTTCAGATATCGTTATATCTGCCACACATGATGGTTTCTGAAACAATTCTTTCAGCTCCTAGATAAACTTGATATTAAAACAATCAAGAATCATAGAGGCAAACATGATACTTAAGATACTAACACTGGAATTGTTACTCTCGATTTAATACTAACTATTAAATTTCACGGAGTAAATAGAGTTTGCTGAAAGTTTGCAATAGGACTTTAAACTTTAGATTGACACTCAACACAATATGATACCAGTTCGTAAAGTATATATCCAGAATTCTATAGTTCTATTATCTCAATTATAACTAAGCATAAGGTGGTGAACGAATGCCAATGACTACAACAAATTATGCAAATTCACTTTGATTTAATTTATGATAAATTAAGTTCTATTAATCCAAATTAGAAATGAACTCCCACTCAAAAACGACATCTCTCGTGTCTTTTTGGTGATTACATGAACCAAATCCACTACACCAAGTCCGATCATCACGTGAGTCAGTGTAGCTTCAAAGGCGAGCATCAAATGGGCATCATATCTTCCATATGACTCATGCTTAACCTTTTGGTCCGTGTTCCGAGGCCATGTCTGTACATGCTAGGCTCGCCAAGTAAGAACCTTAGTATTCGCGTGTGTAATTGTCTTACACCCGAAATATGGTCGTGGATCCAAAAACACCCGATCATCACGTGATGTCTTGGAGCGACGAGAACATAATCGGTGCATACTAAAGGAAGAACACATTCTTATCTTGATATCTAAATGAGGGATCATCTTATTATGCTAATAAAATGCCAAACAAGCAATATAAGATGCTATCAAACATCACATGTTTATTAGTGGAATGATATGGTTCCCGCATATGATCTCTATCATGTGCATCGTGGTATGATCACTATCATACCTTTATGTGTAAATCCAAGGCCTATGGAGTTTACACGTTATGTATGTTGTAAGAGTATCATCTCATACTTCTACTTACAACATCACCATATCATAACACTAGCCCAGCAACAATCTAAACTAGACGCCTCTAATTTATCCATTGCAAATTTTACGTGGCTTAGGGCTTTCGAGATAGAACCGTTCTTACCTATGAACATGAACCACAACGAGGATAACCAAATTGTTGACAACTCGTTGCAAATTAGATATTGACTATAGTAGGAGAGACAGACACCCGCTAGCCACTTATGCAAACTAGTCGCATGTCAAGCGTGGAACAGGTCTCATGTGCGAGGACATGTAAAGTTTGTCCGGGCCGCTTCATCCCACTATGCCACCAATATCCAAAGTACAAGTAAGAAGCAATAAAATGATCATCATCGCCCACATACTCATATGTGTACTACCCGTGCAAAGTATCTACGCATAGATCCGGCTCTGATACCATTGTAGGGTTCGCAGCATAGAAAACAAAAATTTTCCTACGATGGGAACTATGTACCAAGATCTATCTACTAGATACAAACAATGGGCGGATGTATATCCGTAGAGAACATACCCTTGAAGACCGACAAAGCTTAACGAGTCCAAACTCGTGGTTGATGTAGACGATCTCTTGCCGATCTCAAGATCGAGAGGAAGTCCTAGCGCCGCAAAACAGCAGCGCATCCGTGCTCGCACACACGTTCGAGGCACCGAGCAACCTTCGCCTCCTCGCTCCAGCGATGCAACGGAAGCACAACTCTTTCTTGCCGAATAGCCACCGGGAACATGTATCTCGCTAGTCCGAGACCATGGGGGGTAAATTCTAGAGGGGGAGAGAGATCCTTCACGAGGAGGTGTGAGTGAGAAGTGAGAGGAGGGGCTCCTTATATAGGGGAGGGGGCAGCCCAAGGGGGCATGGCCGCTGGCCATGGAGGGTGCCCCCACCTCTCCCTCATTCATGTGGGTGGACACTCCACTCACACAAAAGCCTTTCAATTCCCTCCACTCAAAAACCCACTCAAATTCCCATTAAATTTCCACCAAATTTAATGCAAACTCTCATTAAATAAATCTCTTTTATTTTATTCAGAATTTTGTCAATTACTTTAATGACAAACATTCACAAATAACCCCTTGCTAGTATTTCATTTCACATGCAGAAACACTTTCTGCAATTTCACCCGAAAACCTGTTTCGGTATCTAGTGAAATAAATTCATGCGCTTGTTATTCTTTTCGGCATGAAACTTTTGCTCCAAATGGATGTCGGTGTCTCTTAAGTGTGTCACCCTATGGTTCGCGAATAATGCGGACATGATCGAGACCCCTCTCAGATCAATAATCAGAAGCGGGATCTGGAGACCCATATTGACTCGCACACATTCAACAATGACTTTCTTGTGATCGTCGGAACCTTTTACGCTAGTATCTTAATCCCTTTGTTTCACGATATATTACATGTCCGAGATTCGATCATCGGTATCTCCATACCTAGTTTGATCTCGTTACCGACATGTACTCTTTTCTTGTTCCCGTGATATAACATTCTAGTGATCAAATCACTTGCTTGCAAGCTAATCAATGTGATATCACCGAGAGGGCCCAGAGCATATCTATCCGTCATCGGGATGAACAAATTACACTATCGATCCATGGTCCTCAACATAACACTTTATTAGTTCTGAATCCATCTTTATAATCACCCTGTTACGGTGTGATGTTTGATGTTATCAAGAAACTCTTCCGGTGTTAGTGATTGACATGATCTCATGGTCTAAGGATTAGGATCACTTCGTAAGTTGTTATAGCAATATAAACTCAATGACTTTGATCGTAATGCTATACTTCGGATGAATGTTCATCACACCATTACACTAATGTTGTGATCCCATTATTAACAACATCCAATGTCCATGATCAGGAAACCTTGATCATCTTGTTAATCAACGAGCTAGTTTATGAGAGAGGCATAACTAGGAACTTTCTGTTTGTTTATTAAACACACATGTATTAACGTTTTCGTATTAATACAATTATAGCATGCAAAATAAACATTTATCATAAACAAGGAATACGATAATAACCACTTTATTATTGCCTCTTGAGCATATTCCCTTCATCCAACTCCCAAGAAACCGAGTTATTCCAATGTGTCCACTATAAACTCCTATGCATGGTGTGTCGCCCTTTGGACATGGCATACGTGCGTTATCGCCCTTCCAGAAAAAGCCACCGGGAACATGTATCTCGTTGATCCGAGGCCATGGGGAAATTCTAAAGGGGGAGAGAGAGATCCTTCACCAGGAGGTGTGATATGAGAGGAGGAGATGGAGTCCTTTTATAGGGAGAGGGGGCACCCAAGGGGCATGTCGCCCAGCCATGGTGGCTGCCCCCACCTCTTCCACATTCATGTGGGTGGAGCTCCCACTCAAAATGAAAAGTCTCCACTCCCATAAAAATGCCTCCACTAAAAAATCCACTCACATGCATTAAATTTCCACCAAATTTAATGCAAGCTCTCATTGAAATAAAACTCTTTTTATTTATTTATTCAGAATTTTGTTAATTAATATAATTAACAAAAATTCACATAAAACCCCTTACAAGTATTCAATTTCACATGTTGAACCAGTTTTAGCAATTTCAACCGAAACAGTTCCGGTGTCTAGTGAAATAAATTCTTGCACTTTCCTTTTTCTTTCTCTAGCATATTATTTGCTCCAAATGGTGTCGGTATCCCTTAAGTGTGTCACCCTACGGTTCGCGAATAATGTAGACATGATCGAGACCCCTCTCCGATCAATAATCAGCAGCGGGACCTAGAGATCAGTACTGACTCCCACATATTCAATGATGACTTCTGTGATCGTGTGAACCTTATACGCATGTAACTCAATCCCTTTGTCTCACGATATATTACATGTCTGAGATTCGATCGGTATCTCCATACCTAGTTTGATCTCGTTACCGACATGTACTCTTTTCTTGTTCCCATGATATAACATTCTAGTGATCAAATCACTTGCTTGCAAGCTAACTAATGTGATATCACCGAGAGGGCCCAGAGTATATCTATCCGTCATCGGGATGATCAAATTCCACTCTTGATCCATGAGCCTCAATATAACACCTTCGTGGCACTGAACCCATCTTTCCCAGTGTTGATTACTATTGTAGTTGATGCTTGTGAGTGGAACCATTGGATTATTGTATATGTTCAAATTGTTATCCATTACCATATCATCTTTGATCTTGATCCATATGATGTCTTGTGAGTAGTTCGTTGTGTTCTTGAGGACATGGGAGAAGTCATGTTGTTAGTAGTGAATTTGTGTTGAGTTATTATTCAATGGTTTAGTATTTAAGTTGTGGTGCTATTCTTCTAGTGGTGTCATGTGAACGTCGACTACATGATACTTCACCATTTATGGGCCTAGGGGAATGCATTGTGTATTTGGCTACTAATTGTGGGGTTGCGGAGTGATGAAACCTGAACCCCCGTTAGGACACCTTTGCACAAGGGAGTGTAGGATCTCAGAGTTTAAGGCTGTGGTTAGATTTATATCTTAATTACTTTCCTGTAGTTACGGATGTTTGCAGGGGGTTTAATCACAAGTATGTATTAGTCCAAGTAAGGTTGGTATGTTAGCACAGGTTCACCCACACAACACGTACAACACCAGAGAAGAGTACTTAGCTATATGAAGCGAAAGCACTTGATATAATTCCCATGTGTCCTCGAGAACGTTTGGTCTTTATAAGTATTTCCACCGGCTTGTCCTTTGCTAAGAAAGGATTGGGCCACTTGTTGTGTTTGTTCTTTGTTACTTGCTCCTTATTTTGTTGCCTTATCATAAAACCACTAAAAATCCGTTTTCTAAGTATTTACAGAGAGTTCCCGCTCCATACCACTGTTCAGCACCTTGTGCTCCTCATTGGGATCGACACTCCTATTTATCGAAAGTACTAAGATACACCCCCTATACTTGTGGGTCATCAAGACTATTTTCTGGCGCCGTTGCCGGGGAGTGAAGCGCTATTGAAGAGTGGAACTAGTAAGGAAAACTTCTACTGTGAGTATTTCTTTTGTTACTGCTTGTTACTTTGTTTCCAGTATGGATAACCCACTTGGTTTTCTGTTTGGCGAAACTACTACCACTGCTAGGGTAGTAGATGAACCACCACCTATTGAGATAGATCCTTTTAAGATACCTACAAGTATTTTTGATCGTGTTATGGATAATTATTATTTAGGGGATGAAGCTGTCCATCCTGGTGATTACTTGCTTTTTATCCATGAATTATGCGGGTTGTTTAAGTGTGCAGGTATCACAACTGAACAGGTGAAGAAGTTACTCTCCATATCCTTGAAAGGGAGAGATGAAGAATGGTATAAGTTGCTGAAGAATGGACAATCCATGGAATGGGAAGAGATGGCATCTCTCTTTTACTCTAAATTTTATCCTCCCAGTGAGATTCCTAAGGATAGAAATCTTATATATAACTTTTGGCCTCTTGATGGAGAAAGTACAACTCAAGCTTGGGGGAGATTGAAGTTACTAATGCCTAAATGTCCTATTCATGAACTCCCTGACAATATTATTCTCAACAACTTTTATGATAGGCTTTCTCTTCATGGTAAAGGTTTACTAGATGCTTCTTGTGCTGGATCATTCACACATATGAAGGAAGAATCTAAATGGGATCTCCTAGACCGTATTCAAGAGAACACTAAAGCTTGGGAGAATGACAAAGGAAGAAAGTCAGGTATAAACTATGATTATGAATGCATTAAATCTTTTATGGAAACTGATGACTTCCGTGATATTAGCAATGAGTTTGGTCTTGATTCTCAAAGTATTGCCAACTGTTTTAAGGCCTTTGCCTCTTACATAGAAATTCCCAAGAAGAAGTGGAATAAGTACCATTGTAGAGATTCCAACCTTTAATAAGGTAGAGATCCCTGTGTTTACAATGCTAGTCCCTGGATCAATAGCTAGCATCCACAGTTAAGATGTAATATCAAGAAACAAAGGTCATAATACAACTTTATAACCAGGAATAAAATAATTCATTACATCTTACATAGCTCATTTGGCTATCTCATTACAATGCAGCAAAAATAACTATATAGCATGGAGTCCTTCATCTTCAAAGTGCCACAGGCAATCATGTTGGTTGTAGACTTGTAATCCTATTCGACACACTTCACTACATCAAACAAACCCACAACATAATAAGTTACATCCACAAGGGTCAATACATTTGAATTGTATTGGCAAGTGATACTATGGTAGAATAGAGGTATCTATCATCTATATGCATTTGGCTAAGTGGAGCTTAGGCTTGCTTTGCTCAAAATAGATTTTTCTTATCATTTGAAAACACTAAGTTTTTGTTTGGCAAAAATCACCCAAGGCATCTACCAATCAAAGATTGAAGATCCTTTAACCCTTGTTCAACCACAAGTTTTTAACTTAGAAATTAGGATGAGGAGATCCTTGATAGCTTCCATGTCTTGATGCTCAAATTGTCCATTGCCGGGGACACGACTAAGTACTTAGATTTTACTCTCTCGAGAGGTGGTGCACTTTCCCCACAAGACTCGACATGCATCGAGACAAGATATTTCAGAAGCCTTCCCTTAGACCAAAATGGACGCGTTCCAAACCTATCATCCCCTACCACCAACTGTCCATCTGGCTAAGTTATTGCAACCTATATGATCCAGGCAGAGCCCATAATGCCAAGTGGCTGCACTTGAAGCTTCTCAACATTTGACATCTCAAATCTCTTTGTTCCTGGGTGGCATTCCACAAGTGTGATACACAAGGTTCACCAGTTCCCTAGCCTTGTGTAACCACTCAACAAAAATCCATCCAAGCAATACCATTCCACCCAGGTGATTCATTCACATAGTTGTTTTATTAAACAAAACACAAGTCATAGACTTAGAAATATTTCATAGCATGAGTATAATCCACCCTTGGTTTCTACTAGCTAGGCTAAGCATAATAGTAGCAAGAGTCTTAACTTAGGGAAAATTCTACTAAGGCATCATCTACTAGGATTTCCCAAGGCATAGCTTATACTTAGAAAATTCCATGCAAGTTCTACTCAAAATATCACTAATGCATAGTGAAAATAATGGGACAAAAGTATGAAGAACCACTTGCCTTTTGATAGAGAATATAGATTCACTCCTTGATCTTGAAATGGTCACACTCTTCAAAGTTCACTACAATTCAATCAAGCAAGCAAATATTCAAACTAGCATTCAACCAATTCACCACATAAAATAAAGAAAAGAAAACAATGCATGCAAGCATGCAAAAGATGGTTTTATTTGAAAAGGTGGTTTCTAATAGGCTATAAATATTTTAAAACACCTATTGGTCATTTATAAGAGTGGCAAAACCATCTTAAATCAAGTTTTTGTTTTAAAACACCTATTGGCCATTTTAATCATTTTTGTTTTGTTAGAAAATGATTTAAATCAAAGTAATAATTTCTAGTGTTTGCCAAATATATTTTTAAACACAAATGTTAGTGTTTATGGTCAAAGTGTTTAATATTAAACCATTTGCAAAAGGTTTCATTTAAAAACCATTTTTAAATCAAAGCAATATTTTATTTTGTTGGAAATGCCTTTAAACAAAGTAATAATTTTCTAAGGTTCACCAAATATACTTTTAAATCTTAAAACTTGGTGTTTAGGGTCAGAGAGTTTAATTCAAACCATTTTCAAAAGGGTTTACCCAAAAAGCATTTTTAAAACATATTCAACATTTTTATTTAACTAGAAATGCTTTAATTCAAAGGAATAATTCCTAAGTGTCATAAAATATATATTTAAATCCAAAAGTTGGTTTCCATGGTCAGTAGGTTCAAAACAATCCATTTATAAAAGATTTTACCCTAAAATCATTTTTAGAATGAATTTTATACACAAAATATGCCTAAACATGTTTCTGTAAAAACAACTAATTTTCCAGAAGCAAAACATTAAACAAAGGGCATGGTTGGAAATTACTCTTTTTGCTGATTCCATTGATATAAAATTTGTAAAATTTGGACATGTAGATTTAAAGTTATGAATTTTATAAAATCAAACATCTAATAGAATATTTCTGTTTTTAAAACAACAGCTAGGGCCATGTGTTTGTTTCTAATTCGTTGGTACCGTTTCGTTTGGATCGAGCGATACCGGCCGTTAGATTTAAGTCGCATCGCACGGTACATAATCAATCTTACCTCTTCGTTTAATGAATCTATCGTAGCCGACAAATCTGCATCCTACGGTTCCTAACGCTCTAACGATAATCTGGCAGCGCTCGATGGTGGCGCGCAGCGGCGGCGCTCAGGCGATGGCATACCAGCGAAACCAGGAAGCGTGGGAGAGAAGGGAAGGGCTCACCAAGTTCGCTGAAGCTTGCTGATGCTTAATGTGCCCTTGGTTGGCGAAGGGACGCACGGGGACGATGACAATTCCACGCTGGAGTTGCTCACTGGCTCGGGCACGTGTTGTCATTATCGAGGACGAGCTTCTGGGGCGTAAGAAGGCAAGGAAGCATGTCCGGGAGGTGCGCACGGTCTCGAGGGTTGCAGGAATACTCACTAGAACACGAGGGGCGCTCGGGGTTGGCGTCAGTAACTCGCCGGAGTGGAGGCAGCCGACAGAGGAGCTCTGTTCGTCGAGGTTGCCAATGCTACAGGGCACGGGCGGCCAAGCGGGCATCACTGGGAGGTGCAGGAGATGTTGGTGAGCAAGCTCGGGTGGTCGAGGGGCAAAGCGGTGGCTGGGCTCGCCGGAATTGGCCAGGGAATATTGTCGGAGCAGTGGTCACGCAAATAAAATCAGGGGCAGCCTGGGGGCAGAGGGAGGATGGCTAGCAAGGGGAAATGGAGAGGGGACGCGGGATATTAAGAGTGCACGGTTGCAGAGCGGAATCACTGCGGTGTTATAGCAAATTTACGCGAGGTTTCAACGGCAGAAACGGCCGGGGAGGAATGAGGGGCGTGGTCGTCGCGGGGTTGAAAACGATGGCGTGTTTGGGTTGGGGGTCCAGGAGTCGAGAGAGAGAGGGGTGGGGGGGGGGGGGAATCAGTGTGGTGGCGGGTGAAATTTGCTAAAGAGCCAGAGAGAGAGAGGAGAGAGAGAGGGTGGCTGCTGGCTAGTTGGTTGGGCTCATTGTTTTCTTTATTTTTTCTTTCCTCTTTATTTTTTCTTTTTCTGTTTCTTTCATTCTGTTTTGAATTTGTTCAAACAATTCAAACAAACATTTGAATTCAGAACCTTCCAAACTTTTCAGTAAGTTTTTAATCTGTTCATTTATGTAATTAAACAATCCATTTAGAATATTTATTTTATTCTCCTTATGGTTTGTTATTTATTTAAAATAGACATTTTGTCTCTATTCAAATAAGATTTTAAATACATTTTCAAACTTCTATTTGAATTCCAATTTTTATCAAAACCTTTTTCAGTAGGTTTTATTTTTTTTAAAATATTTTAATATGATTTATTAATCATTTAAATTGGGCATTTATCTTTATCAAAATAAAATCAAATATGGTTTTGATTCCATATAAATTTTATTTAATTGATTCTTTTATTCTATTTAAGTTAATTAAATAACTTTTATATCCACCTTGGGAAATTCCATTTTATTATTTTCCCATGATTCAATTAATCATTTCTATTAGGGATTTTGTCTTTATTCAAATATAATTGGAATATGGTTTAATCCCATATATTTTTATTTGATTATTCTTTATCCTTTTATTTTGTTTGGTTTATATTTATTCCATCTGCTTATGGATTTAATTCAAGTTTTAAATTGTCTTCTAAATAATTTCCTTGTGATTTATTATTTAGTTTAGGCAATTTAAATAATATTGGATAATATTCAATCCTTATGATTTTATTTAAATAATCATTTATTCTTTTCTATTATTCAATAAACTTTTATTTGCTTATGGATTAGCCAATATTAATTTGGCTTTTAAAGATTCATTAATTATTATTTCTTTCTTTGTCTTATAAAATCCATATCTTTTATTTATAGATTCAAAATTGGTGATTCCAATTTGTATAATTTTATTTAATATATTTTTTATCCTTTTAATCCTTTTTAGGATTATTTTGCTCGCTATTTGGTATGGATTTTAGATAGGAGCTTTATTAGCTTTGGAATTTATTTCCTTTCATCTTATTAAATTCATAAGTTTTTATCCATGGTTCCAAATTGAATGAAATCAATTTCTATGGTTTTATAATATTTTTATTTGTCATTATTGATCATTTTAAAATATTTTGTTGCTAAATTTTATATGGATCAAATCCATAGTCTTAGGGAGATCTTGAATATGATTTTCTTCCATTAGGGTTTTAGAGTTTTGGTTTAACCTTTCCAAGTGTTTAAATTTCAAGATACATTCATTGATGAATGCATTTCACTTGATTGAAATTTGTTGAATTCCATTTTATTCAAATTTGTTCAAGATGGGTTTTAATGTTTCCATTTGGAATCAAAAAGTTTCTTTTCACCCTAAATTTCATCAATTATTTATTTTGTTTATTTATTTTTCACATTTCAAAATTTGGAAAATTTTGGGATGTGATAGGCTACCACCCTTAAAATAAATCTCGTCCTGAGATTTGGAAAAGCTAGAGGTTAAAAGTTGGATTCAAAGCAACTAGGGTACTACCACCCTTAAAAAGGTTTTTAACTAGATTACATCTTGGCTTACTTGGGATCTTGATGAATCTTTTCTGGACAATTGCTTGCATAATGTCCTTTGTCACCACATTTTTAACATGTGACAAGGTTGAGTTCTTCACGTATATTCTCTAGACAAATTGATATATAATGGCCTAGCTCTTTGTAGTTGTTGCACCACACTTGGCTAATTCCCTTATTCTTCTTCTTCGTGGGTTTCTCCAAAGCTAGGAGTTCTTCTAGTTCATGCTCTTCATACCTCACCTCAAATGTGGGAAAGCTTCCTCAGTTCCTTGAACAATTCCTTGGATAATACCTATGTTTCCTCTTTTGTCCATCAAGGTGATTCCTAATGTATGGAGGTGCAATCTGAGGTTTGCCTTTGTCTTCATCCTTCTTGATAGAAGTTGTTTCCTCATAGGGGTTACCAAACTTTTGATGCATTCCACCTTGTTTCATTTGTTGAACTATAGGATAGATGGGGCTTTGTATAGGGACATGATCATTTCCTTCACATAGGCAACAAGTCACTTGAGATGTGGGGCATTGTTTAGTTGGATGTTTCTCTTCACAATTAGGGCATTGATCCTTATGCTCTTTAGAAGTGTGTTCCATGTCTCCACAAATATTGCAAGCTTGAGTCCCTTCTATAATATCATCCTTGACATCATTGTTGTCACGAACTCCTTGGGAAAGGTTGTCTCTCATGTTGATCATTTGATTGGTCATACCTTGCAACAATTGGGATTGGATTTCCAAAATCTTTTGCAAGGTTGGGTCTAACTTATTGTTGTTAGCTAAGAACTGAGTTGTCACTTGACTCAACTGGGTTTGGTTTGCTAGTAGTTGTTCTGTCATGTGCATCTCTTGGTTGTTGTTGTCACCATTCTTGATGTTGGAGTCTCTTGAAGAGGTCATCTGTTTGGGTTGGATTGGGATTAGAATAGGAAAAATATTTCTAAGGAAGAAGTCTATATCACACAACAATCCACACAAGCAATGTGCAAGAAATCACAAACAAACATTCCACTCAAACAATAAGGTTCAAGCACATTTTTAGGCAACAAAATATTTTTCCTACACCACATAAGTTGATGTGATTGGTCTAACTAAGCACTAATATGGTGGTCCAACTATATGGTTTTCTTGAGATCATTCCATTCTTCTTAGTTGTTCCTTCATGAATAAGATCATGGTTTCCTTGGGAAAATTCTTGCATCTTTGTCACAAAACTTCAAAGGTGATGATGGTTTCTTCTAAGTTATGTTTCCTTAGTCTCCAAGTCTTAAGTTATATTTCTTGTCTCACTTGTAGTCCTTAGTGATATCTAGGTTGAAGTCCTTGGTGAGACTAAAGTTGAAGTCATTGGTGATGTTGAAGTTGAAGTCATTTGAGTTGGTGAATTCCTTGATCATGTTGAAGTCTTTGTTCATGTTGAGGTTTTGTCCATCAAGTTGAAATAGAAGAGAGGTAGAATCAAAACCAAAAAGGTTGAGGAAAGAGTTTACAAGATTGTTTGTAAATAAGTTTTTGAACAAATACAAATCCTTTTTTTCTAAGGGGTTTTGTCCAAGTCCTAGGGTTACAATCCTACAGGCAACACAGTGCTCTGATACCATCTGTAGAGATCCCCTTTAATAAGGTAGAGATCCCTGTGTTTACAATGCTAGTCCCTGGATCAATAGCTAGCATCCACAGTTAAGATGTAATATCAAGAAACAAAGGTCATAATACAACTTTATAACCAGGAATAAAATAATTCATTACATCTTACATAGCTCATTTGGCTATCTCATTACAATGCAGCAGAAATAACTATATAGCATGGAGTCCTTCATCTTCAAAGTGCCACAGGCAATCATGTTGGTTGTATACTTGTAATCCTATTCGACACACTTCACTACATCAAACAAACCCGCAACATAATAAGTTACATCCACAAGGGTCAATACATTTGAATTATATTGGCAAGTGATACTATGGTAGAATAGAGGTATCTATCATCTATATGCATTTGGCTAAGTGGAGCTTAGGCTTGCTTTGCTCAAAATAGATTATCCTTATCATTTGAAAACACTAAGTTTTTGTTTGGCAAAAATCACCCAAGGCATCTACCAATCAAAGATTGAAGATCCTTTAACCCTTGTTCAACCACAAGTTTTTAACTTAGAAATTGGGATGAGGAGATCCTTGATAGCTTCCATGTCTTGATGCTCAAATTGTCCATTCGGGACACGGCTAAGTATAGATTTTACTCTCTAGAGGTGGTGCACTTTCCCCACAAGACTCGACATGCATCGAGACAAGATCTTTCGAAGCCTTCCCTTAGACCAAAATGGACGCGTTCAAACTTATCATCCCCTACCAACTGTCCATCTGGCTAAGTTATTGCAACCTATATGATCCAGTGAGAGCCCATAATGCCAAGTGGTCGACTTGAAGCTTCTCAACATTTGACATCTCAAATCTCTTTGTTCCTGGGTGGCATTCCACAAGTGTGATACACAAGGTTCACCAGTTCCCTAGCCTTGTGTAACCACTCAACAAAAATCCATCCAAGCAATACCATTCCACCCAGGTGATTCATTCACATAGTTTTTTTATTAAACAAAACACAAGTCATAGACTTAGAAATATTTCATAGCATGAGTATAATCCACCCTTGTTTTCTACTAGCTAGGCTAAGCATAATAGTAGCAAGAGTCTTAACTTAGGGAAAATTCTACTAAGGCATCATCTACTAGGATTTCCCAAAGCATATCTTATACTTAGAAAATTCCATGCAAGTTCTACTCAAAATATCACTAATGCATAGTGAAAATAATGGGACAAAAGTATGAAGCACACTTGCCTTTTGATAGAGAATATAGATTCACTCCTTGATCTTGAAATGGTCACACTCTTCAAAGTTCACTACAATTCAATCAAGCAAGCAAATATTCAAACTAGCATTCAAGCAATTCGCCACATAAAATAAGAAAACAATGCATGCAAGCATGCAAAAGATGGTTTTATTTGAAAAGGTGGTCTCTAATAGGATATAAACATTTTAAAACACCTATTGGTCATTTATAAGAGTGGCAAAACCATCTTAAATCAAGTTAGTGAAAATGGCCATTTTAATCATTTTTGTTTTGTTAGAAAATGATTTAAATCAAAGTAATAATTTCTAGTGTTTGCCAAATATATTTTTAAACACAAATGTTAGTGTTTATGGTCAAAGTGTTTACTATTAAAACATTTGCAAAAGGTTTCATGTAAAAACCATTTTTAAATCAAAGCAATATTTTATTTTGTTGGAAATGCCTTTAAACAAAGTAATAATTTTCTAGGGTTCACCATTTATATACTTTTAAATCTTAAAACTTGGTGTTTAGGGTCAGAGAGTTTAATTCAAACCATTTAAAAAAGGTTTTACTCAAAAAAGCATTTTAAAACATATTCAACATTTTTATTTAACTAGAAATGCTTTAATTTAAAGGGATAATTCCTAAGTGTCATAAAATATATATTTAAATCCAAAAGTTGGTTTCCATGGTCAATAGGTTCAAAATGATCCATTTACAAAAGATTTTACCCTAAAAACATTTTTAGAATGAATTTTATACACAAAATATGCCTAAACATGTTTCTGTAAAAACAACTAATTTTATAGAAGAAAAACATTAAACAAAGGGAATTGTTGGAAATTACTCTTTTTGATGATTCCATTGATATAAAATTTGTAAAATTTGGACGTGTAGATTTAAAGTTATGAATTTTATAAAATCAAACTTCTAATAGAACATTTCTGTTTTTAAAACAACAGCTAGGGCCACGTGTCTGTTTCTAATTCGTTAGTACCGTTTCGTTTGGATCAAGCAATACCGACCGTTAGATCTAAGTCGCATCACACAGTACAGAATCAATCTTACCTCTTTGTTTAATGAATCTATCGTAGCCGACAAATCTGCATCCTACGGTTCCTAACGCTCTAACCATAATCTGGCGGCGCTCAACGGTGGCGCGTGGCGGCACTCAGGCGATTGCGTAACAACGAAACCAGGAAGCACGAGAGAGAGGGGAAGGGCTCGCTGAGTTCACCGAAGCTTGCTGATGCTCAACGTGCCCTTGGTTGGCGAAGGGGCACACGGGGACGATGACAATTCCTCGCCAGAGTTGCTCACTGGCTCGGGCATGTGTTGTCGTTTTCAGGGACGAGCTTCTGGGGCGTAAGAAGGCAAGGCAGCATGTCAGGGAGGTCCGCACGGTCTCAAGGGTTGCAGGAATACTCACCGGAACATGAGGGGCGCTCGGGGTTGGCGTTAGTAACTCGCCGGAGTGGAGGCGGACGATGGAGGAGCTCTGTTCGTCGAGGTTGCCAACGCTACAAGGCACGCTGAGCAAGGAGAGTCGAGGAGATGTTGGTGAGCAAGCTCGGGTGGTCGAGGGGGCAAAGCAGTGGCTGGGCTCGCCGGAATTGGCCGAGGAAGGTTGTCGGAGCAGTGGTCGCGCAAATAAAATCATGGGCAGCCTGGGGGTAGAGGGAGGATGGCGAGCAAGGGGAAATGGAGAGGGGACGCGGGCGATTTAAGAGTGCGCGGTTGCAGAGAAGAATCACTGCAGTGTTACGGCGAATTTACGCGAGGTTTCAACGACAGAAATGGCCGGGGAGGAATGAGGGGCGTGGTCGTCGCGGGGTTGAAAACGGTGACGTGTTCGGTGGGTCCAACGGTCAGCGAGAGAGAGAGGGGGTGCGTGGGGTCGGGAAATCATGTTGGAGATATGCCCTAGAGGCAATAATAAATGTAGTTATTATTATATCTTTGTGTTTATGATAAATGTTTACATTCATGCTATAATAGTATTAACAAGAAACATTAATACTTGTGTGATTTGTAAACTAAATTAGAGTCCCTAGTAAAAGCCTCTTCATAATACTAGCTTGTTGATTAATAGATGATCATGGTTTCTTGATCATGAACATTTGAGATGTTGTTAATAACAAGATCATATCATTAGGAGAATGGTATGGTGGACATACTCCTATAGATAAGCGTAGCATAAAGATCAAGTCATTTTAATAGTTCAATTGTTGTAAGCTTTCTGATACATAGTAACATAATTCCTTCGACCATGAGATCATGCTTATAACCATCACCGGAAGGATGCTTTGATGACATCAAACACCATACCGTAACTGGGTGGCTATAAAGGTGGCATTGAGTGTTCGGAAAGTATGGGTTGAGACACATGGATCAAGAGTGGGATTTGTCCATCCATATGACAGATAGATATACTCAGGGCCCTCTCGGTGGAATGTCATCCAATTATCTTGCAAGCATGTGACTGGTTCACAAGGGATCACATACCACGGGAACAATAAAAGAGTACTTATCAGTAATGAGGTTGAACTAGGTATGCAGAGATACCGATGATCAAAACCTCGGATAAGTAAACTATCGTGAGACAAAGGGAAATTGGTATCGTATGTAAGTGGTTCATTCGATCGCAAAGCAATCATAGAAATATGTGGGAGCCATATGAATTTCCAGATTCCTCTATTGGTTATTGTTCAGAGAAGTGTCTCGATCATGTCCGCATAATTCACGAACCGTAGGGAGACACGCTTAAGGATTCGATGTTGTTGAGTAGTTATGGAATGATGAGTAAGAGACTGAATGTTGTTCGGAATCTTGGATGGGATCCGGGATATCACGAGGAGATCCGGAGAATAAGATTCATATAAGGAAAGTCCTGTTTCGGAGTTGGGGAATGATTCCGGTGTTTTCATCAGGAATGTTCTAGAAGGTTCCAGAAGGTCCGACACTCCGGAGGGGAAGGGTACATGAATGTGTCATGGCAATGTGGAATGGTTACATCATGTACTAGGTATCATGGCTGGGCAAAATAAAGGGAGAAATCAAATCCTAGTTTGAAAAGTCAAACGCCAATTTGAAAAGTCAAACGGCAGTTTTGCTTAGTGGAGGGAGAGTAGGAAACCTACTTGGGGAGGAGTTCCTCTCCCTCCACCTGCTGGCCAAGGAGGCCGACTTAAGGCTAAGGCGAAGCCCTGCGAGATCTCCCCTCTACTTCCGGTACCACGCCGTCGTGCTGCCGGAATCGTGAGGAGAGTGCTACAACCTCCATTTTCTTGGAACAAGGAGAGGAAGGTCTTCATCAAGCACCGAACGCAGGACCGATCATGGAAGCGCTGCCGGAACGCAGCGCCGGAAGGATCGTCTACGCGATCTTGAGATCGGCAAGAGTACGACTACATCACCCATGAGAATCTGCTCTCGTTAAACACTTTGGAATCTTCGAGGATGAGTTCCTCTATTGACTCGTTGCTACAATCTAGTAGATAGAACTTGGCTTGTTTGTTTGCATGCGGTAGAATTTTATTTGTTTTCCATGCTACGAACCCCTTCAAATCAGTGACTGCGCGGGTGAGAGTTTGAGTAGAAAACGCTTCGCGCTGAGAGAGAGGGAGTGGGCTTCTGCTGGGCTAGTTGGGCCAGGTTGGGCCGGGCTGTTTTCTTTATTTTTTCTTTCCTGTTTATTTTTATTTTTCTGTTTCTTTTTTTTCTGTTTTGAATTTGTTCAAACAATTCAAACAAACATTTGAATTCAGAACCTTCCAAACTTTTCAGTAAGTTTTTAATATGTTCATTTATGTAATTAAACAATCCACTTAGAATATTTATTTTATTCTCCTTATGGTTTGTTATTTATTTAAAATAGACATTTTTCTCTATTCAAATAAGATTTTAAATACATTTTCAAACTTCTATTTGAATTCCAATTTTTATCAAAACCTTTTTAAGTAGGTTTTATTTTGTGCAAATAATTCACTTTGAATTATTTAAAAATATTTTAATATGATTTATTAATCATTTAAATTGGGCATTTGTCTTTATCAAAATAAAATCAAATATGGTTTTGATTCCATATAAATTTTATTTAATTGATTCTTTTATTCCATTTAAGTTAATTAAATAACTTTTATATCCACCTTGGGAAATTCCATTTTATTATTTTCCGATGATTCAATTAATCATTTCTATTAGGGATTTTGTCTTTATTCAAATATAATTGGAATATGGTTTAATCCCATATATTTTTATTTGATTATTCTTTATCCTTTTATTTTGTTTGGTTTGTCTTTACTCCATTTGCTTATGGATTTAATTCAAGTTTTAAATTATCTTCTAAATAATTTCCTTGGGATTTATTATTTAGTTTAGGCAATTTAAATAAAATTGGATAATATTCAATCCTTATGATTTTATTTAAATAATCATTTATTCTTTTCTATTATTCAATAAACTTTTATTTGCTTATGGATTAGCCAATATTAATTTGGATTTTAAAGATTCCTTAATTATTATTTCTTTCTTTGTCTTATAAAATCCATATCTTTTATTTATAGATTCAAAATTGGTGATTCCAATTTGTATAATTTATTTAATATTTGTTTATCCTTTTAAATCCTTTTTAGGATTATTTTGCTCACTATTTGGTATGGATTTTAGATAGGAGCTTTATTAGCTTTGGAATTTATTTCCTTTTATCTTATTAAATTCATAAGTTTTTATCCATGGTTCCAAATTGAATGAAATTAATTTCTATGGTTTTATAATATTTTTATTGTAATTATTGATCATTTTAAAATGTTTTGTTGCTAAATTTTATGTGGATCAAATCCATAGTCTTAGGGAGATCTTGAATATGATTTTCTTCCATTAGGGTTTTAGAGTTTTGGTTTAACCTCTCCAAGTGTTTAAATTTCAAGATACATTCATTGATGAATGCATTTCACTTGATTGAAATTTGAATTCCATTTTATTCAAATTTGTTCAAGATGGGTTTTAATGTTTCCATTTGGAATCAAAAAGTTTCTTTTCACCCTAAATTTCATCAATTATTTATTTTGTTTATTTATTTTTCACATTTCAAAATTTGGAAAATTTTGGGATGTGACAACCATGCTCCTTATAAATATGTTGTTAGTCATGTTCCAGTTAGAAGTACTCAAGTTTGTACTACTAATCATATTGTGCCTGAACCTCATGTTGAGAAATTACCTTTCCCAGCTAAGGTAAAGGACTATTCTATGATTATTATTGCAAATAACAAAGGTACAAAGAAAACTGTGGAGCCTGGTGAGAAAATTAATGATGAACCTGTGGTAGCTATTGTGAAAAACACTGTTACTAGAAATATAGAGGATGAGCATATTGTCTTTTGTGAAGACGCTACTAATATTGTTTCTCATCCTAAGAAAGTTAGAAAAGCTAGTGTTCTTGTCCTTTCTGTTAGAATTGGTAGTCATAGCTATTATGGTTTATGTGATATTGGTGCTAGTTCCAGTGCTATTTTTATGAGCTTTACAGGGATGAGATTGGTCCTTGTGAGCTTGAGGACATTGATGTGGTTATCCACCTTACTAATAAGGAAACCATTTGCCCCATTGGTATTGTAAGAGATGTGGAGGTTCTCTGCGGTAAGATTAATTATCCTGCTGATTTTCTAGTGCTTAATTCAGCAGCTAGCAAAACTCGTCCTATCATTTTTGGTAGACCTTTCTTGAACACTTGTGGAGCTATTATTGATTGTAAGAAGGAAAAGTTTTAACTAAGTTTGATGGAGATTCTTATGAGTTTAACTTTTCCAAATTTGCTAAAGCTCCTTGTGAAAACAGCTTGCCTAATAAAGATTTCAGGATGGAACAACTTGCTTCTATTGATCCTGTTTATGACCTTGGACCTCCTTTTGGTGACTGTAAGTATGCTTATTCTTATGATAAAGTTGTTTCTAGTGATAGTTATATTGTCAACTTTATTCAAAGTGCCACTGAAAGTTATTTTGAGAGAGGGAAACATGGTTTTATGCATCCCAATAATGTTAAGTTTCCCCGTTTTATGTTGAAAGCTTTGAAGTTGCATTTGTGTTTGTCTTCCCATGCTAGTGGTTTTTTGTTTCAAATTTTTTTCTCATGATACCCCCATGCATAGGAAGTGGGTTAGACTCAAGTGTTTTGGTTATTTGCTTCTTGATGCTCTCTTTCACTACAAATATTTTTATCCTATGTGAGCATCTTTGAAAGTTTCAAGCCTAACTTAAAGGCATTAAAGAAAAGTACTTGATGGGAGATAACCCAAGAGTTTTGTCGAGTCTTGGAAGTTATTACTTCTGTAATAACTGCTCCTTATCCTTTTTGTCTTGGTTTTTGTGTCAAGGCCAACTACTTTTGTGAAGTAGAGGAGTTGTGAAAAGTGGCTGTCCTGGGACAGATTTTTGTGCTGTATTGTAAAAATTCATGAGGAAGATCAGTACTTCGGATGGAGCTGCATTTTTCTGAGCTTGTTCGCCAAGTTGTTACCCAACTTTCATCAGTTCTGCACTTTTTGATTTGAGCAACAGAAGGTTTTAGAAAAAATCAATCTTTATGTGCTGGTCTGTTTTGACAGATTTATGTCATCATTTGCATTTGCCTCTTACAGAAGCTTTTGTTTTGATGAGTTTTCAGTTGAAGTGTGTACCCAAAGGTTTATTGTTTTTGCTTATACTAATGTTGTCATTGAGTTTGTGCAAGGGTTTTGTATGGAGGAAATTTTCAGGAGAAGGAGAAAAGGAATCTGCAGAGTTCGTCTTTGAATAGGTAAAAGTGGTGAAAACAGAATGTTCGTGAAAATCCAATCTTTTTATATTTTTGATGTTTTTAATACATAAGGAAGACTATGAGACAGAATAGAGGAGGAACCGGAGTCCAGGGTGGACAATACCACCCCAGGCGCGGGCCCAGCCTGGCCGCGCCTAGAGGGGGTGTGCCACCCTCGAACTTCGTCTCCGCCTCGTTTCCGTATCAGAACCTTCCTTATGCCTTGAAACTTCGTAATATATAACCCCCGGATCCCCCGAGGTTCGTGCATCGTGATCTCATCGTGTTTTCGTTTCAATCTATTTCTGTCAGGAAATCTTCTCAAGTTTAGAGCACCATGGTCTCCGCCAACGGCAAAGGCAAGAAGCCCGAGGAAGAAGAACCTCAATTCCCCAAGGAGTAGGTGATTTCGGTAGGGTATGATGGTGACATGGAGGAGGACAATAAAACGGACACTCGCGCTACCCTCGCAAGCATTGGATTGGTAGCAAAACCCACCAAGCTTAAAAGGACAGCACGAATGTCCACAGGAGGGAAATCTCGATGCCATGCCCTCTCTCCACAGTCACCTCCTCAAAGTACCAAGAAACCCTTCCACACTCTTATACATGAGCGTCAATATCAATATGTGCCCAAAGGTAATTTGCCCTCGATGTGGGATATGCCTCGTTCTAGCCATGCAGGGGAGGAACACACTAAGAAAGAAGAATGGGGAAAGAATAATAAGGATTGGACCTCTCGGTCCGATATGATCATGAACCGCATTGAGAAAACTCGAAGTTGATTCGTACTCTAACCTTTGAGATTGAGGAGTTAAGTAAGCTTATTGAGGAGCTTATCAACAGAACACCACCACCACCGAAGGAGTAATTCATCATCAGGTTTGGCATCCTCTTGGCTTGTTCCAATCTTGGGGGAGTGTCGTGGTATCACCACCATCATCTTTTATCTTTTACCTTTTTAGTGGATTCATATCTTTGGTAGAGAGGTTATCTTATAGTTTGGTTTGCATGTGGAAGTATCTCTCCTTTAGTTGGTCATCTATGTATCCCTTGGTGTGAGTGCCTTTATTGGAATATTAATGAGAAGTCTCATCTTTTACTTTTTGCACTTCTTATTTTAGTTTGCAATCTCTATTATATGATGGATCTTTTTTATCAGTATTGGCACCACTTTGGGATCATCAAGTGGATCTAAATTGGTTTTGGCAAACCAAGTTCTGGTCACTAGCAATACTTTTTGAAGTTTGAAAGAAAAAGAGAAAAAGCTTACAGGTATTTTGTATCATCTATTTTCTTTCTTGTTGGCTCATAAGCTTAGTATTCTCTATTTAAGATCTTTTGTGTCCTCAAGGAAGATTGCATGTTTGGCTTTATTACTTGTATGTTTGCTTGTTTCTTTCAACTCTCTTGCTTGCTACCCAGCCATGCTAGCCAAAAACCTGTTTTGAGAAGGCATACTTCTCATGTTTCCAAATCCCTTTGAACCAAAACATATGCCATTTGTGTCCACCATATCTACCTAGTAGCAATTTTGCTATTCCAAGAAAATTCTCAAGATTCATCTACCTTTCGAATTAAAAAGTATTTTGTTATGTGAAAACTAGTTAGTAAAGCTCTCACGAACTTAACGACACACTTTATTTCTTTCCCCTAATAGACTTGAACCATTGTGCCATCGAAGTTGTATATGCTTGCATCTATACGTTGGAATTAGAATAACCGTGTTGAACGTTTTCAACATTGCACCTGTACTGTGTACTCAATTAATCTCATGCTCTTTTGTCTATGGATGTCAATGATGTGAAATAAAGAGAGAACTTGTAAGTCCATGGAGTTTGTATTTTGTGTTAGAGAAACGCCTGGGCCACTAGCCTAAGCCATTCCTAACCATGGTGGAAACTTGCAGCATCACCATAGTGAGCTATCTATCAAGCATCCTCAATAAAAAGCTATGCACGTAGTAAATAAAAAGATTGCTGAGATGCTCATTGTCTGCTTGCCTTATCATTTTGTTATGGGAAAGCTCATGTACCATGTGCAAGGGGTACCCCGTTGGAGGTTCTCTATGATACACATGTACTTACAATGACAATAACTTACCTGTGACCAAAGTTGAGTAGCATGAGGAGTGGCCCTCATATTCAAGGGACATGAGATTGTCAACTTATATTTCGTCAAGCATATACTCCATCTTTGTGCACTTTAACCTTAATCATCTCAAGATGCCTATGATAGGGGCAATGAGGGCTCAAAGCTAGTAAGTACCATAATCTTTTGGAAGCTCTTTATGACTAGTAATCCCTGATTCCCTCTATAAAGGGACCTTTCTCCCACTTCCAAGTTGAGTTAGTAAACCTACTTCCTCTCTATCTCCAGCAAGCATTTGAGTTGTTGTGTTTCAAGCATTCATATGGTGATTTATTCAACCATGTTCTTTATCTTCCTTGTTTGCACAAAACTCTTATCTATTGAGTATTACTTTGAAAGCCTTCACTTGTGAAAGACCTTTTTTAGCAAAGAGTGCTCCTGTTTTTAAAACTTATACAAAGCTTTATTTGTGAAACTGTTTGCCAGCTGTTCTCTAACCAGGAACAAAGTTTGCCAATTCCAATTATGATTTATCTTTATGCATCTCTTTTGTGACTGTTGTACTTGGTTGCAAGCTAAGTTATATAATGGTGAGTTGCTTTCTTCTATGAGTTGTGCAATGGTAAGTGTGATGCTTCTTGTTCGTATTATTTTATCGACACTTCACTCCATAAACCTGTGGACATGTTTACTGAGATCAGTTTTCGCTTAGGGACAAGTGAAGGTCTAAGATTGGGGGAGTTGATATGCCCAAATTGCATCACCATTCTATATCATAATCTACCTCTATTCATTGATATATGTCTTATTATGAGGTATTACTTATGGCTTTTCATCTGTTTATGCATGTTGGATGATTCTTGGAGGATGGACTGGCGGAGTCTGGATTCTGATGGAAAAGAAGGCGTTTCGGTGCAATATCGTGAAGATCAGAAAAATACCAGAAAAATATGGGAAAATATTATTTTTCTAGAAGATTGAGGAAGCCAAAAGGAGGGACGAAGAAGGGCCGCAGGGGGCCCACACCCCCTAGGTGCGGGCCCACCCTAGGCCGCGCCTAGGGCAGGTGTGGCCCACCTGCCCGGCTCCCGACTCCACCCCTTCGCCTATATATTCCCTACGGAACCCTAAGCCTCGGGGAGCGACCAGAGATAGATTTCCGCCACCTCTGGGGGGCGGAAAACAAAGAGAGAGAAAGATCTCTTCGGCAGACAAATTTCTGCCAGGGGAATTCCTTCCCGGAGAGGGGAGACCGTCGCCATCAACACCATCATCAAGCTAGGATTCATCGGGATCATCATCATCATCCACACCATCATCTCCACCAGCACCATCATCACCACTCCGTCCCGCTGTAACAATTGTGTTGGATATTGCTTTAGTTCTTAGGGGAAACTTTCCTAGTGTTGATTACTATTGTAGTTGATGCTTGTGAGTGGAACCATTGGATTATTGTTTATGTTCAGATTTTTATCCATTGCCATATCATCTTGATCTTGATCCATATGATGTCTTGTGAGTAGTTCGTTGTGTTCTTGAGGACATGGGAGAAGTCATGTTGTTAGTAGTGAATTTGTGTTGAGTTATTATTCAATGGTTTAGTATTTGAGTTGTGGTGCTATTCTTATAGTGGTGTCATGTGAACGTCGACTACATGATACTTCACCATTTATGGGCCTAGGGGAATGCATTGTGTATTTGGATACTAATTGTGGGGTTGCCGGAGTGACAGAAACCTGAACCCCTGTTAGGACACCTTTGCACAAGGGAGTGTAGGATCTCAGAGTTTAAGGCTGTGGTTAGATTTATATCTTAATTACTTTCATGTAGTTATGGATGTTTGCAGGGGGTTTAATCACAAGTATGTATTAGTCCAAGTAAGGTCGGTATGTTAGCACATGTTCACCCACACAACATGTACAACACCAGAGAAGAGTACTCGGCTATATGAAGCGAAAGCACTTGACATAATTCCCATGTGTCCTCGAGAACATTTGGTCTTTGTAAGTATTTCCACCGGCCTGTACTTTGCTAAGAAAGGATTGGGCCACTTGCTGTGTTTGTTCTTTGTTACTTGCTCCTTGTTTTGTTGCCTTATCAGAAAACCACTAAAAATCCGTTTGCTAAGTATTTACAGAGAGTTCCTGCTCCATACCACTGTTCAGCACCTTCTACTCCTCGTTGCGATTGACACTCCTATTTATCGAAAGTACTACGTTACACCCCCTATACTTGTGGGTCATCATTAATCAACGAGCTAGCTTATAAGAGAGGCATAACTAGGAACTTTCTTTTTGTTTATTAAACACGCATGTATTAATGTTTCCGTATTAATACAATTATGGCATGCAAAATAACCATTTATCATAAATAAGGAATACGATAATAACCACTTTTATTATTGCCTCTCGGGCATATTCCCTTCATGCCATACATCGCAATCCCAGGATTACCATTTTTGCAAGACATAACAGATTGGTACCATAGTTCATCATCCATTACAAACCATAATAAAGGTCTTACAAATAAAGGATCTCATGGTATAATCTTAATACAATCAACGCAGCGGAATAATAATAAGGGTAGCATGGTCAAAGCTCCATCTTCAGGGTCACAGGCAATGCTGGCGATGGGAGATGATCCTAGTTGTCATAGACTTCCTGCTATCTATCATCCTAGTAGTCCTCCTCATAGTCTGGCCATAGTAATAGCAAGGGACAAAGCCATGAGTACTCTTTAAGTACTCGCAAACTATCACTAATAAGTAAAGTAGTTCGAGTAGGAATCCTAAGCTCTAGGTTTATTTGCAAAAAGCCAGGTTTATTTCTAACTGAGTTTAGAAGTAAAGAAAACTAGTCTAATGTTCTACAACACCTAAGTGGGAACTTAGTTTTCATATTCACAACCCTGTTGTGGTCAAGTCAAAGTCATAGTTCATTTCTCAAGTCATTTTTAAAACATCTAACGACGGAACAGTATGGCCACTCCAACTGTCCATAACCGCGGACACGGCTATTCGAATAGTTTGACACTCTGTAGAGGTGGTACACTGTCACACAACATTCGATACATCCATTAGGGACAATCCTGAATCATCATACTTAGTATGCAGATAATCACTCCTAACCTTTCAATTACACACCCTAGTATAGGCACCTCCCCTATGAGTTTGTCCTTCCAACCATGACCATCTGTCATCTTGGGAACTGCATAGGTGTACATTTATCACGAGGTAGCCTCAGCTCAAACCTCTTCCGCAAGGGAACCCATACTAAGACATATAAACTTCCAGTCAAAGTCTATCCAAATTCGGGTATTGCGGTTGTACGGTAAAATTGGAATGGTATCGCATCCAAACCCAACCATCAGTTTTATAAAGGGATAAGGCTCATGCCTCAACATTTTCATCATTAAATCATCTTGCGTTCATCACACATGTCAAAACATTTCAATAGAATGAATCTTCATTCCAAGGTTTTCATAATCATTTTCACCAAGTATTCCCATCTAAATTGATCAACTTTTATGCTTAGCACTAGCCACTAAAATTGAGGGTATTCACTAATGAGGAGTGCTAATCAAGTGTGACTATCCAATCTAGTCTCATGCCTTAGTATGACATCTAGTTCTAACTACTTAGGCCTAGTTTTATACTCTTTATGCTATCTATACTATTTTTCCAAAACTCACAAAGTACTAACTAAAAGTAACAAAGAACTTTGATAAATAAATAAAAGAATAAAGCTTGCAAGTAAAACTAGGATTTGGTATAATCAAGGTTGCATAACCAAAGCATGCCTAATGCATCTTGCATAGGTTATCTAGCTTGCATAGTTAAGCAACTTGCAAGTGTTAGCTTGCATAGTGTATCTTGCTAATATAGCTTGCAAGTATTAGCTTGCATAGTGAACATGCAAGTGGTAGCTTTCCTTGATTGGTGCAATGGTTGAAGTTTTCTTCTTCTTCGTAGTACTCCTCCTTCTTATAGCCTTGGTCGGTACTAGCATCTATAAATAAATACGAGGGACACAATCACCAAACAATACTTAACTACTTCTATTTGGCACACAAATGTTCACACTAGATGATCTAGCATCATCACAATCATCACATGAAAAAAGACCTAGTCTTATTTATTTTATTTTAGAAAAGTAATTTCTACTCATTGAAAACTACTTAAGATTTAATATTCTCCAATTAAAATATGGGATCATGTTGACACATGTCATCACCACATATTCTAATAATTGGGAATGTGATTTAAAGTGGTGGTAATATTTTATAAAGTTTAAAATTACTATTTTATATAATTAAAGTGACTAGAAATACCTATGTAGCATTCTTTTAGTACTTGTCCAAGATCACTGCCTGTAAACCTAAATATTTTTACATATTCAGTTAGATCTTGTCAAATGAGATTTTTGAGAGTTGGAATCAACTCAAAAGCATTTATGGTTGATTTTTGAAAAATGTTTAAATGTGAAAAAGTCTTTGTCTTGTTATTTTTACTATAGGTGATCTATAAATTCAAATGGTTTGAATCCAACGAGATTGGATTTATAATTTGAATACCTTTCTAGAAAAATTGGAATCATGCAATTTGGTTCATTAAAACTCTTTGAATTTATTTTTGAATCTACTGACTGAACTAGGGTTTAAATAAAATGGAAAATATCTATTTGAACTGCTGGGCTACGCGCGGGAAAGGAAATGGGCCGGCCCAGCTGATACGTCGGAAACGTATCTATAATTTTTGATGCTCCATGCTTGTTTAGTATCTACTTTGCTTTGCTTTGTCTAGACTTTGAGGTGCTTTTTACATGTTTTCCGGTACTAACCTATTAACAAGTTGCCATAGTGCCAGTTGCCGGTTTCTGCTGTTTTTGGTTTCAGAAAAGTTAGTAAAGAAATATTCTCAGAATTGGACGGGACAAACGTCAAAGTCAATAACTTCCCGTGGGGAACAATAAGTACAAAGGGGAGCCAGAGAGGCGGGCTGTAACATCCCAAAAATACTAAACTTGGATCATCAAACTCTAATCATCAAAATTAGGGTTAACAAAAACTTTGCTAAATAAAAATATGAAAGCATACATGTGAGTATGCATTCCATTTTGAATTCTTTTGAACCAACTTGTTTGTGTGTTCTTTGCTTGTAAATGGATGCTTAGGTGAAATAAACATCATCTAAACAATTCCCAAACTTTTCTCAAAGACAAGTAAATCAAAGCAAATAAAATAAGGGAATGGTAATTTTGACCAATTTAACTCCCATGCCTACTTTGGCTGTCTCAAACTTTCAGAACTTAACAGAAACTTTTCTGGATCTTTGCACCCCTTGATTATACTCATAACAAAGTATCAAGGCCCACTTTGTGATCATCCAGAAACATTCAAATGCATAGTTTAAATGACAATTCAAAATTGAATCTTTATCATATGGGAAGATCCCACTTTTTCAAAAACCACCCAAACAAGCTCAACTTTCAAAACCCAAGCATCTGCAGACTCACCAGCAACAACCTAGCACACACACCAAAAATCTTTTCAAAATTCAAAACTTGAATTCTTGCGGCCATTTCATCAAACACCTTGCAGATACAAATCAAACAAAATCCAAATACTATTGTGAGCAGTGATTCTTGCCTAACTTGTTCCCTCTCTAGCTCACAGCAACCTCAGTAGATCATCTAGCTAACTAAACCAAGCACTAGCCCCACTGTAAGCTTGGCAATGCCATTAATGGTGAACAGCCGAAGCTCACCATGCCACCCCAGTGTAGACAACAAGCTAGGAGAGAAACTAGCCATGCCAACCTTGTCTGAAAGATCACCCATGCCTCACCGCCCCCTCTCAACCAGCCCTGCCTCGAAGACACCGACCAGAGCACCCAGGAACGCCGCGCCCGTGCCTCTGTCAACCATGCCGAGCATGCGCCAGAGCGCCACCCTCGACCAAAGCCCACAGACCGCGCGCCGCCCTTGCCACGTGCATACATGATCGCCACCAACCCAGGAGACCGCCAGACATCCCCGTTTGCCGCCCCATGCCTCACAGCCACCGCTCGCCATCGAAGACGCCGCCTCTGCCGTGCATAGCATGGAACTTTCCAGACCAAACCGCATCGCCCCTACACGCGCATTAAAGCTGTAGAGCATTGCCAGGAGACCACCGATCAATCGCCACCACTGGCCATGCCTCTAGCAGCCCGTAGCCATGTCGCCACCGTCGCCTTCCCATCCCGTTCGGTCTCATCGTCGCGACTATAAATAGAGGCCACCCCCAGCCAAATTGAGCACACCATCTCACTCCCCTCTCCTCACTGATCGTTCCACCCCGTTCCCGGAGCAAGGCGAGCAGCACTTCGCCGGAATTTCACCGGAGCCCGTCGCCTCTGGAGAAGAAGGGGGCCAGCGATTGGAGCCGCCCCAGGAGAAGCTGCCGGTACCAGGAGGTTCGCCGTTGTCGACTTCGTCGTTCGCCCGCCTCGTCGACCCTCGCCTAAACCCCGGTGAGCCCCCAACAACTCTCACCCACCGCGTTAGGTTTTAGTCTCGCCGGCGTTGCCCAACGTCAACGATGACCCTCAGCCGTTGGATTAGAACCAGATCGAACGCACCACATCGCCCCATACCGCTTCGCACCCCCTCGTCTCACTGACGTGTGGGGACAGCAACTTAACCAGCCCGCGTAAGCGTTGTGCTTAGCAGGCCGGCCCAGTATCACTTCCCGCGCAGCCCAGTTATTTGAATTTAACCTTTTCCATTTTATTTCAAACACACTTCTGTACCCAATTTCAAAAATCAACCCAGGTCGATCAGTGAACCAAATTGAATGAAACCAATTTTGTTAGAAAGGTCTGGGAATGCTGAATCCAAGCCTGTTGGATTCAAGTCATTTGGATTTGTAGATCATCCTTGGTAAAAATAACAAGGCAGAAGATTTTCTGCATTCAAACATTTTTTAAATTAAAAACATAATAGTTTTTGAGTTGATTCCAACTCTCAAAAATCACATTTAACCATACCTTTCAGAATATATAAAAATATATAGGTTTACTTACAGAAATAATGTTCAAGTAATAAAAGAATGCTACATAGGCATTTCTAGTCACTTTATTTAATTAAAATAAAAGGGTAAAACCTTATTAAATTGTGACACCACTTTAAATCACATTCCCATGGACTAAAATATGTGGTGATGACATGTGTCAACATGATCCCATGTTTGGTTAGGAGAATATTAAATCTTAAGTAGTTTTTCAATGAGTAGAAATTACTTTTCTAAAAATAAAAGGATTTAAACCAAGCTTTAATCTTGTAATGTTAGTGATGATGCTAGATCATCTATAGGACCCTTGTGTGTGATGAATGCAAGTAGTTAAGTATTGTTTGGTGATTGTGTACCTCGTATTTATTCATAGACGCTAGTATCGACCAACGATACGAGGAGGAAGGAGGATTCTACGAAGAAGCCGAGGAGAACTTCAACCACTGCTCTGCACAAGGCAAGCTTTTCTAACTAAGTGGACCAATGCAAGTTAACACTTGAAAGATACTTTACCTATGCAAGCTATTAACCTTGCAAGCTAACACTTGCAATTTAGCAAGCTTAGACTAATACTGATGCAAGCCAATACTTGGTTGTCACCATGCCAACTATATGCCTTAAGCATATGTGATCATATCCACTTGATAAACCAATCCTAGTTTTACTTACAAGCTTTATACTTTATTTCTTTATCAAAGCTAGTACTTAGAGCTTACTTAAGTGAATTGTAGATACTAGAAAGATATGTGAAGGTTGCATAAAGAGCATAAAATTTGGCCTAAGCTAGATAATATTGATGTCATCCTAAGGCAATAGATTAAACTTAGTTGAAACTCCACTAGTTTACTATCCCCCATTAGTGCTTACCCTCACTTGTAGATGCTAGTGCTAAGCATAAAACTTGATCAACATTAGATGGGAATACTTGGTGAAAATGGTTATGAAAACCTTAGAATGATGGATCATTCTACTGAGATGTTTTGACATGTGTTTAGAACACTGATGATTTTGGTGATGAAAATGTTGAGGCATGAGCCTTAGCCCTTTATAAAACTGATGGTTGTGGATGCGATACCATTCCAATTTTATCAGATAACCACAATACCCAAAGATTGGGTAGGGCTTGATTTGGAAACTTATATACCTTGGTATTAGTTCCCTCACCAAGGTCCAGTGAGGCTACCTTGTGAAGATTGTCCACCTGTGCAGTACCCAAGATGACAGTTGGTCATGGTTGGGAGGCCAAACTCACAGGAGAGGTGCTTATACTAGGGCTTGTAATTGAAAGATTAGGATTGATTATCCGCATACTGAGTATGATGAATTCAGGATTTGTTCCTGACGAATGTATCGAATATTGTGGTGAAAGTGTACAGTCTCTACAGAGTGTCAAACTATTCGAATAGCCACGTCCGCGGTTATGGACAGTTGGAGTGGCCATACTGTTCCCCCGTCAGATGTTTTCAAAAGACTTGTGAAATGAACTGAGACTTTGACTTGACCACAACAGGGTTGTGATATGAAATACAAGTTCCCACTTAGGTGCTATAAAACTTCAACTAGCATTCGTTGCTTCTCAGCTTAGTAGAGATAAATCTGGCTTTTGCAAAACAACCCTAGAGCCTAGTGTCCTATTATCAAAAACCCCTTTCACTTGTTAGTATTAGTTTGCGAGTACTTAAAGAGTACTCATGGCTTTGTCCCTGGCTATTCCCATGGCCAGACTATGAAGAGGAGTACCTGGAAGATGGACCCCAGGAAGTTTACGAAAACTAGGATCATCTCCCATCGTCAGCATTGCCTGTGACCCCGAAGATGGAGTTTTGCCTACGCTACCGTTATTATTACGTATTCCGCTGCTTGAAGTTGTATTAAGAACTGGACCATGAGATCCCTATTTGTGTAAGAACTTATGTACGGTTTATAATGGATGATGTACTATGGTATCCAATTCTGTTATGTCTCGCAAAAATGGTAATCCTGGGATTGCGATGTATGGCATAACAGGCATCTGGGATTAATAATCCGGGTGTTGACAAGTTGGTATCAGAGCCATCCTGACCATAGGAGACCCTAGTTAGACTGGACGTTTGAATCAAAAACTTAGTTTCAAAACCAAAGGAAGCAAATATTTACAAAAACTTATTCTCATTCTTATCCCTTTGATTCTTTCATGAAAATTCAGGTTCCTCAAAAACTCTTGCAACATACATAAAATTTGACACACTTGATCACTCTACTAACTTACTCATCCTATATTCTTATAGATGGACGTGAAGTACAGCAAGTTTTACCAATTGGGAAATGGCGGAGACCTTATCTTTGAGAGGGATTTGGACCAGCTTTCGGAACTTGGGCGTCACTTTTGAGTTCTTTGGAGCTCAGCTCAATGGTCAAGGAGGAGAAGATCTGTAGTGGCTAATTGTTGCAAGTCTCCGAGAAAAGATTGAACCTCCCACTTCTGAGGGAATTCAGTTTACCTTAAGAGAGAACAACTGGCTCGACGGACTTGCCAGGGCCATGCAGGAAGCTCTTTCTCGACTGTGTGGGCAAAGTATCAACAAAATCAAGGGTACTCGCTTTGAGTTTTGCCCAAGGCGTGATGCTAATGGACAACCACTAGAAGCCCCATACCACCCCGAGCTGAAGACTCAGTTGGACTACCTTAGCTTCATGATGTACGATCGTCAGGAGTTGGATAATTGTCGTGACTACTCCAACCACAAGTCCGCTATCATCAAGACCAAGGACCAAACCATCGCCATGCTGGCAAAGGATCGCAAGTCTCGCCGCCGTCAGCTCGACAAGAAGGAGCGCATTATTGCCCGTCTTCGCCATCGTATCTCATCTTTGGAGGATACCATCCACGAGAGATACATGTAGTTGGAGGAAAGGGAGAATGCCGGAGAGGATCTTCGTGGAGACCCCTACTCCTATCTCAGCGATGACGATGATTTTCTGGAGGATCAGGCTATGGACTTCTTCACGGATGAGGACGATTTCGCCTTCATCGATGATGATGAGGATGATGAAGCCACCAATTCCGAGGAGTAGTACCACTTGAGCACTAGCGTAGTGAGTAGTATCCGGTCCCACTGTATCGTAGTTTTCAGAATGGTTCTTAAAACCATCTGTTTTTCTTTGTTGTGGTGTGTGTTGTACTGTGTGCTATGAATGAATGAAAAGCAAGTTACTAGAAAATCTGAGTCAAACTCTAAAAACTTTTCAAAACCCCAGAACCTTAGAAATTTCCCTCTTTTCTCATGATCTATCTCAATCTTCAGATGCCACGTGGAGGAAGTGGTTCATCCCCGGACACGATGTTGCAGATCCTGCAAATGTTGACCTCTGACCGCGAAGCTAAAAGAGCAGAACGTCAAGCCAACCTAGCCACCCTGCAACAAATAGCTCAGCTAGCCCACAACAACCAAGGCCACGGAAATAAGGACAACCATGGATCTAAGCTCAAGAACTTCCAGAATACCAACCCACCTGTTTTCACTAAGTCGGAAGAACCCCTAGACACCGATGATTGGCTGCAGACCATGGAAAATAACCTAGAAGTCGCCAGAGTGGAAGCTAACGAGAAAGTTTTGTTCGCCACCCACTATCTAGCCGGAGATGCCATAGCATGGTGGAACAATGTGCTTGCAATGACCGGAGGCCAGATGATGACCTGGGAGGAATTCAATGTCAAGTTTAGCAGAACCCATGTACCACCGGGTTTAATTAAGAGAATGAGAGATGAGTTCAGAGAACTGAAGCAAGGACGGATGACTGTAGTAGAATACCGTGACAAATTTTTGTCATTAGCTAGGTATGCCCCGGATGAAATCGACACTGAAGCCAAGAAGAAAGAAAGATTCCTGAATGGTCTGCATGATGAGATGCAGACAGTGTTAGTCAATATCCCCTTTGCTGATATTGAAGCCCTTGTCGACTCTGCCATCCAGATGGAAGGAAAGATCAACCAAGCCAATGAGAACCGCAAGCGTCGCATGATGCATCAACCAGGAACCCATCAGACCCCAAAGTATCGCCCTAACCCATCTCTAGGATTTGCTCCGAGAACCAACAGACCCCCGATGAACCGTCCGACCTATCCCAATCGTGGAAACCCTCGGCCCGGAGGAAATCACAACAACCCCGGAAACTCTGGGAATTTCAATCGTGCCCCACCTAAGTTCAACAACAACAGTGCTACCGCCAACACCAACACTGCCCCGAGGACTGGAAGCAATGCTGTGCCTATAGCAGCAAAGGACAAGTCGCAGGTGACTTGTTATGACTGTGGAAATAAGGGTCACTATTCCAACGAGTGCCCCAACAAGAAGAATTCCGCAGCACCCAATGCAAATGTCCCAGCTCAGTAACAACGTCGTGTTCAGCCAGGAAGAAGGTTTGCCCCAGGGAATTCGCTCAACCGCAATGGCCGTCTTTTTCTCATGCATGCTGAAGAAGCTCAGGAAGCGCCAGGCGTCGTGCTGGGTATGTTTTCTGTTAATTCAGTACTTGCAAGAGTGTTGTTTGATTCTAGTGCATCGCACTCATTTGTCACCGAAGAATTTGCATGCACTAGTAAAATTCAACCAACAAAACTAAAGCATGTTATGATTGTTCAAATTCTCGGATCAACCACCAAGGCTAGGCAAATTTGCAAATCCGTCCCTATCCGAATCCATGGCATAGATTTTTATGCAAATCTGATAGTACTCGAAACTAAAGGTTTGGAAGTAGTACTAGGAATGGATTGGATGTCCAAACATAAAGGATTAATTCATCGTATAAGAAAGCCATAACCATGACCAGTACAGCCGGAATATCAGTCGAGCATATATCTGAAACCTTACCTCGTCAATTCAAGTGCAACAAGAGTATAGCCCAACCTACCATTGACCAAGTCTGGATAGTCTGGGAATACCCCGATGTATTTCCAGATGTTTTGCCCGGTATGCCCCCAGATCGGTATATCGAGTTTATCATCGAACTAATTCCCGGAACCGGACCCATAGCCCAAAGACCATATAGTATGAACTCGTCTGAGCTAGCAGAACTGAAGAAGCAACTGGATGCCATGCTGGAAATTGGATTGATTCAACCAAGTGCGTCACCATGGAGATCACCTGTCTTGTGTAACACCCTTAGAATCGGCCCTATGCAAGTTTCAGCGATTCGTAAAACCCATAGACAGAAACGATTCAAAGGGCCCACCAGTACACTGCGGTGGAAAACGTAATACCATTACACAATAGTCCACGATGGAACCCAGGATGAGATATATACAACAACGACTCAAAGAGTCAAGAATACAGATATACAATACAAAGATCCAAATCACCTTTAAAACGATATAGCGTCCGAGTACGGACAAGATGCAAATTGAGCTAAGAGCCCTGAAGAATAACAAATGGCGTCCGTAACCCTGCCCAGGCCAAGCCGGAAGGGTAACCCTGCTAACGACGTCAATCTCAAAACCTGCTTAAACAAAAGGGGTGCCGACAAAGGGCAAAGGAAAAAAGAAGAGAGAGCGGTCAGTACTGAGGCCAGTACACAGCGAGACTAGAATTCGGTGGTCCTCGCCTACATAGGTATGGTGGACTGAAGCGGTAGCGCGACATGCACTAAACAACCTATAGAGACTCGATACAAATAGAGGCTAACAGAGAGGGGTAAGAAAGACCTATTCGGAACCAACCTGATACTACCACCAAACATACCCATCCTGGTGTTTCCCCCTCGAGTCCAAACGAGGAAGTCAACCGAGGAACTCACACCGTTGGCAGTTTTATTTATTCAGTTATCGTTGCATCAATTACTAGTCAGGTATAGATAGTCATACTGATATAATAAGCAGTGGGCACTTTTAGTTAACCATTCCATTGTAGTTGCAACACTTACTAGTCAGATACAATTAACATGAGATATCCCAAACCCAGCAGTTGTTGGTACTTTATTTAGCCATTCCGTTGTAGTGGAGCTGGTTACTAGTCATATCGGATACAAGTCAATTTATAACAGAAAAACTTTAGTTATAGTTGTCTATGATCGAGAACTGTGCTCCAAGTCGTCCATAACCGCGGACACGGCTTTTCGAAAAGATTTAACCTAGGGTGCACCAAAGTATCCACACGCACTTCACCCTTTTGCCGATCAGTTAACATACACCCATCGGTATGTCGGCGGGGCCTAAGTCATGACGTTTCCCAGACCCAAAGCAAGTACATGGGGGCCACCCCACTAAGCTACCCGCAACGAAGTTGGCCGGCTCCGAAACGGACCCACGGTTTGCGTCAATGGCTGTAAACGACTGGGAACCCGAAAGTGTGACTGGGCTTGTCGATACCGCAAAAACACTCCGCAATCCTAAACAGTACAGGTGCTCCACGCACAATCTTAAATAAAGCAGTAAAGCATGGCATAAGTACAGGATAGTAATAAAGCCCCAAACTACTTGTGGCCCCGGTACAATACTTTGAAATCAGGTAGTAAGCCAATGGGGTGCCACACACCCACCTGTGGTTAGCGCTCGATCTCGAACAGTGTCAAGAACTCGGGTCCTACGGGACACCAAAGGAGCGTTAAAAACCAAATATTGTCTATTACCCACCGGTGCCTCTGCATTTACCTACTTTCAATTTTAGTTATTAAACAATAATTAAAGCCATGATAATCTCCAACATAAAGCATATGGCAGCCTTCCAACCGCTGTGGTACTGTACGACACGCAACAACACTTGAGCAAGCGACTACGACGCGCAAGTCCAACTATCTACCAAACAACAGGTAATAGGATGTGTCCAAGGCAATATAAGGCTGCAAGGGATATCACGGGCACGAAAACTAGAGCATCGCAACACAGATAGCAATAGATCAACAGGAGGGAATAAATACTATAAAAGTAAGATAGGTAGAAAGGGGGAGATGCTCGCCTGAAAACATTGCCGAAGGTTCATCCAAAGGTCGGGGCGAAGCTCACATCAACTCAACGGCCTTATCCGCGAAGAAGCAAAACACTAGAATAAACACCGGATGCACTATTTAATACTACGGCAAAAGATCGGGCATGATGCATGTATGATGTATGACATGGCAAGATGCGATGCAATTAGGCAATATTAAGCGGAACCGGGGTCCCGACAACTAATTAATAGGTTCATGTTATTTAGATACCCTGCAATTTAAATGTTGTCTTAACAAGGCAAAATTATAGCACCGGTTCGCTACACAAATTTAAATGGGACCAATATAAGACTAGATTTGCCCGCATATGGATCCCATATTTAATTTAGGTGAATCGTCGAAACACCCCCAAACACCCATAATATGCATGCGAGTATGACAATTTATATGCAACAAGATATATCATTTATAAAAATAGGGCTTAGGGTCACACATGGGTATTCGTCGAACTTGGGGTTCCGAGGTCCAGGGGATCGGTCTTCGGTTCCATGAAGGCGTGCTTGTCATCCGTGATGGCGAACTCGATGTCCCGAGAAGATCTTGTCATACCGGCGGCACCGGATCCTCGTAGGAGGGCATGGCGTTCTAGGATGGAGAACTTGTCGTTCCGAGGGTTCAACGTTGATGGTTCGTCGGGTTCGGGTTTCGAACTCCAGGATCGGTCTTCGGATCACCGGGATCGGGCTTCGAGGTCAGGACCCGGGATGGAGACTTGGAGCATCGGGGCTTAGGGTTATTCGTGAAGGAGATCTTGTCGGCCACACACCTTGTACAACTTCTCGTCTTTTGTTTGCCCTTCACACACATCCATCAGGGGCCAAGCGGCAGGGCAATGGTGCAGAAACTCGGCGTCGCTGCGCGTCGAGTCGAGAAGAGCGGAGGCCGCCATGAGCTTGCAGGGCGGCGGCGCACGCGAGGCAGAGGTGCTCGGGGGCGCGCAACACGATGGCTCGCGGGGCCCGCAGGGAGACGAGGCCGACGCGCGGACGCGAGGCGCGGGGCCGGGGCTCCACGGCGCAGGTGGTTGGCGGCGGGCCCAACGGCGAAGAGGCGCTGGGCGATGCGGCCGGATGCAGGGCGACGTCGACGCGGTCAACTGCGAGGAGGTGAGGCCGCGAGGTGAGGTTGCCCGGGTCGGCGGCGGGTCGGAGCGGGGCGCCTGGTGGAGGGGTCGTAGGGCTGGGCCGGTGACGGGCGGCGCAGAGAGCGCGGACGGCGACGTGCTCGGGGCCAGCAGGGAGGAGGAGAAGCGGAGAGGCGAAAGGCGGCGGTGGTGGTGATGGAGAGGGCCGGGCTCGGCCAGAGCAGAGCGGGCCCGAGGCGGCCAGATGCAGCGGGGAAGGAGGACGCTGGCCGCGCGGTAAGCGCGTGGGGCGAAGAGGAGGCCTGGCGCCGAGATGGGGGTGACTGGCGATGGGGTTCTTGTGGCCGACGCTGAGGGATGGCGGCGGCGGCTGTCGGGGGAGTGGGACAGGTGGGTGGCATGATGCCAGGCGGTGGGGCCGCAGGTGGGATTGGTGGCGCGGGATTGAGGCGCGGAGGGACTGGCTGCTGTCCACTGGTGGACGTCGACCAGTGGGGTTTAGGGCAGGCGTGAACGAGGCGGGACAATGGAGCGTGGGCGGAACGGGCAGGCGTGGCGCTGTGTGGGGCTGGGTGCAGGAGGCGGTTCGGCTGGGTGGAGACCAGGGGGCGCGCGGGAGTGCATGTGGTGTGACCAGGTGGAAGGAGAGGAGGTTGGGGAGTGGTGTGTGTGTGGTGTTGGGGCAGGTGTGTGAGGGTGGAGGGTTGGGTGAGGTGGCAGGTTAGGAGTGGATGGGGTGGAGGAAGTGGTGAGGTGGCGGTGGTGATTGGCCGGGGTGATGTGGCTGGGATGGGTAGATTAGGATTAGGTAGGAAAAGATTTGGGGAAGCTAGGATTTTATCCGAGGTGGCTATGGCTTTGGGCCATGGCGCTGCCTCCTAAAACAATTAAAAATTTATTTATTTAAACGGGCTTTTTGCAAACCGTGGGTAGACAAAACAAAATATTCGGAGACCTGTGTTTTGTGTTTGAATAAAGACGGGGCGTTTAGAAAACAAAAACAGATTTTTCGAAAATAGTTTTTAAACAAACCATGCAAGATGATGACGATGCTCAAATGCAAGGTGGCATGATGACATGAGCATGCAGTCATGATGATGCAATGCACAAAAACAACGCGATTTTCTAGTAGTGGTTTTTGCGGGGCGCCACAATTCGACACCACTAACAATGGATCTCGCCCTCGAGATCCGCCTCATGGTACCGGGAAGAAGGGCGGCGATCTGTATCTTCTCGCATCGTGTAGATCCTCGCGACACCACTAACAAGAGGTCGTTGTCCGTGATAGTCGAGAGAACACTCCGGAACAAAAGGTCGAAGGTAGAGGTATCAACAAATAAAGCCACCTCTAGCTTCGATAGAAAGAGGGAACCGATGCATTCTCATCCACTTCAATGTACACAAGCGAATAGAGTGAGTAGTCATGGGGCCAATCCATCACGCACCCAAACTATTACTCGCACAATCAAGAGAAAAGCGTGCAACCATTCTCGGAATCGATCAAGATCTCGACAATCGAGGTTCAAACAAAGGAATGATGCGCATCAGATCGATCCGCGAGATGATGTCGTCGCGTCGGAAAACACCGGAAGGCACGAGAAGGAACAAAGAGAAGTCCACCAGACGAAGGATTCCTCGGATAGCATGAAGACTAGATGTAGCAACACCGTTACCAAAGGAGGAAGCGAAACCCTGAAGGTACGATGGAACCCAACCACGAGAAATCCTGGACTCGAAGAGAGAGAAGAGAGCGGATTCAAAACACGCAGAGATGAGAGGAGAGCAGCAGAGGGGTAAGGAGTAAAATTAGACCTAATCAGAACTATCCAACCGATTTTGCAAAAATAGTTTTGACACTCTACTTCGGTCGTTAGCTAGGTTATCCTACAGGCTGGACTTGTGGGGTATTGCAACTGCTGAGCTCTGATACCACTCTGTAACACCCTTAGAATCGGCCCTATGCAAGTTTTAGCGATTCCCGTCAAAAACCCGCATAGAAACGATTCAAAGGGGCCCACCAGGCACTTTCGTGCGGGTGGAAAACAAAGTAATACCATTACACAATAGTCCACGATGGAACCCATAGGACAGATATATACAACAACGACTCAAAGAGTCAAGAATATAGATATACAATACAAAGATCCAAATCACCTTTAAAACGATATAGCGTCCGAGTATGGACAAGATGCAAATTGAGCTAAGAGCCCTGAAGAATAAAAAATGGCGTCCATAACCCTGCCCAGGCCAAGCCGGAAGGGTAACCCTGCTAACGACGTCGATCTCAAAACCTGCTTAAACAAAAGGGGTACCGACAAAGGGCAAAGGAAAAAAAAAGAGAGAGCGGTCAGTACTGAGTCCAGTACACGGCGAGACTAGATTTTGGCGGTCCTCGCCTACATAGGTATGGTGGACTGAAGCGGCAGCGCGGCATGCACTAAACAACCTATAGAGACTCGATACAAATAGCGTCTAACAGAGAGGGGTAAGAAAGACCTATTCGGAACCAACCTGATACTACCACCAAACATACCCATCCTGGTGTTTCCCCCTCGAGTCCAAACAAGGAAGTCAACCGAGGAACTCACACCGTTGGCAGTTTTATTTATTCAGTTATCGTTGCATCAATTACTAGTCAGGTATAGATAGTCATCCTGATATAATAAGCAGTGGGCACTTTTAGTTAACCATTCCATTGTAGTTGCAACACTTACTAGTCAGA
The DNA here is from genome assembly GCA_023614405.1 of Avena insularis. NCBI lineage: Eukaryota > Viridiplantae > Streptophyta > Magnoliopsida > Poales > Poaceae > Avena > Avena insularis. The sequence continues at coordinate 286,418,978 of CM042695.1, forward strand.
TACAATTAGCATGAGATATCCCAAACCCAGCAGTTGTTGGTACTTTTATTTAGCCATTCCGTTGTAGTGGAGCTGGTTACTAGTCATATCGGATACAAGTCAATTTATAACAGAAAAACTTTAGTTATAGTTGTCTATGATCGAGAACTGTGCTCCAAGTCGTCCATAACCGTAGACACGACTTTTCGAAAAGATTTAACCCTGCAGGGGTGCACCAAAGTATCCACACGCACTTCGACCCTTTTTGCCAGACCAGTTAACATACACCCATCGGTATGTTGGCGGGGCCTAAGTCATGACGTTTCCTAGACCCAAAGCAAGTACATGGGGGCCACCCCACTAAGCTACCCGCAACGAAGTTGGCCGGCTCCGAAACAGACCCAGGGTTTGCGTCAATGGCTGTAAACGACTGGGAACCCGAAAGTGTGACTGGGCTTGTCGATACCGCGAAAACACTTCGCAATCCTAAACAGTACAGGTGCTCCACGCACAATCTTAAATAAAGCAGTAAAGCATGGCATAAGTACAGGATAGTAATAAAGCCCCAAACTACTTGTGGCCCCCGGTACAATACTTTGAAATCAGGTAGTAAGCCAATGGGGGTGCCCACACACCCCACCTGTGGTTAGCGCGCTCGATCTCGGAGCAGTGTCAAGAACTCGGGTCCCACGGACACCAAAGGAGCGATTAAAACCAAATATTGTCTATTACCCACCGTGCCTCTGCATTTACCTACTTTCAATTTTAGTTATTAAACAATAATTAAAGCCATGATCATATCCAACATAAAGCATATGGCGACCTTCCAACATTGTGGTAATCTTTACACGCAACAACACTTGAGCAAGCGACTACGACGCGCAAGTCCAACTATCTACCAAACAACAGGTAATAGGATGTGTCCAAGGCAATATAAGGCTGCAAGGGATATCACGGGCACGAAAACTAGAGCATCGCAACACAGATAGCAATAGATCAACAGGAGGGAATAAATACTATAAAAGTAAGATAGGTAGAAAGGGGGAGATGCTCTTTGAAAACATTGCCGAAGGTTCATCCAAATCCAAAGGTCGGGGCGAAGCTCACATCAACTCAACGGCCTTATCCGCGAAGAAGCAAAACACTAGAATAAACACCGGATGCACTATTTAATACTACGGCAAAAGATCAGGCATGATGCATGTATGATGTATGACATGGCAAGATGCAATGCAATTAGGCAATATTAAGCGGAACCGGGGTCCCGACAACTAATTAATAGGTTCATGTTATTTAGATACCCTGCAATTTAAATGTTGTCTTAACAAGGCAAAATTATAGCACCGGTTCGCTACACAAATTTAAATGGGACCAATATAAGACTAGATTTGCCCGCATATGGATCCCATATTTAATTTAGGTGAATCGTCGAAACACCCCCAAACACCCATAATATGCATGCGAGTATGACAATTTATATGCAACAAGATATATCATTTATAAAAATAGGGCTTAGGGTCACACATGGGTATTCGTCGAACTTGGGGTTCTGAGGTCCAGGGGATCGGTCTTCGGTTCCATGAAGGCGTGCTTGTCATCCGTGATGGCGAACTCGATGTCCCGAGAAGATCTTGTCATACCGGCGACACCGGATCCTCGTAGGAGGGCATGGCGTTCTAGGATGGAGAACTTGTCGTTCCGAGGGTTCAACGTCGATGGTTTGTCGGGTTCGGGTTTCGAACTCCAGGATCGGTCTTCGGATCACCGGGATCGGGCTTCGAGGTCGGGACCCGGGATGGAGACTTGGAGCGTCGGGGCTCAGGGTCATTCGTGAAGGAGATCTTGTCGGCCACACACCTTGTACAACTTCTCGTCTTTTGTTTGCCCTTCACACACATCCATCATGGGCCAAGCGGCAGGGCAATGGTGCAGAAACTCGGCGTCGCTGCGAGTCGAGTCGAGAAGAGCGGAGGCCGCCATGAGCTTGCAGGGCGGCGGCGCACGCGAGGCAGAGGTGCTCGGGGGCGCGCAACACGATGGCTCGCGGGGCCCGCAGGAAGACGAGGCCGACGCTGGACGCGGCCTTGAGGCCGGGCTCCACGCAGGTGGTTGTGGCCAACGGCGAAGCTGGGCGTCTGGCGGATCTGAGGCGGCTGCCGACGCGGTCAACTGCGAGGAGGTGAGGCCGCGAGGTGAGGTTGCCCGGGTCGGCGGCGGGTCGGAGCGGGCGCTGGTGGAGGTCGTGAAGGGCCGGTGGGCAGCGCAGAGAGCGACGGCGACGTGCTCGGGGCCCAGGAGGAGGAGAAGCGGCCGGCGAGAGGCGCTGGCCGGTGGTGGTGGTAGAGAGGGCGGGCTCAGCCAGCGGAGCGGGCCTGAGGCGGCGATCTGTGAGGAGGAGGACGCCTTCACTTGGCTGTGTAAGCGCGAAGAGGAGGGCGCGACGCCGGAGATGGGGGGTGACGGCGGCGGGTTGCGGCTTGCCAGGCGCGCTAGAGCGGCGTGGCGGCCGTCGGAGTGGGACAGGTGGGTGGCATGATGCCAGGCGGTGGGGCCGCAGGTGGGATTGGTGGCGGGATTAGAGGAGTGGGACTGCGGCTGTCCAGGTGGACCGGTCGACAGGTGGGGTTTGAGGCGCGTCTGAGGCGGTGAACGAGGCGGGACAGCGGGGGCGTGGGCGGAAGCAGGCGTGGCGCGCCAAGTGGGGCTAATGCAGGTGGAGGCGGTTGGCTGGGTGGAGACCAGTGCCAGGAGTGCAGGTGGTGGGACCAGGGTGGAAGGGAGAGGAGGTTGGGGAGTGGGTCGGCTGTGTGTGTGGTGTTGGGGCAGGTGTGTGAGGGTGTGGAGGGGGTTGGGGTGAGGTGGCAGGTTAGGAGTGGATGGGGTGGAGGAAGTGGTGAGGTGGCGGGTGGTGATTGGCCGGGGTGGTGTGGCTGGGGATGGGTAGATTAGGATTAGGTAGGAAAAGATTTGGGGTAGCTAGGATTTTATCTGGAGGTGGCCAGCCAGGCTTTCGGGCCTGGAGGGCTGCCTCCTAAAAACAATTAAAATTTTTATTTATTTAAAACGGGGCTTTTTTGCAAACCGTGGGTAGACAAAACAAAATATTCCGGAGACCCAGGTTTTGTGTTTGAATAAAGACGGGGCGTTTAGAAAACAAAAACAGATTTTTCGAAAATAGTTTTTAAACAAACCATGCAAGATGATGACGATGCTCAAATGCAAGGTGGCATGATGACATGAGCATGCAGTCATGATGATGCAATGCACAAAAACAACGCGATTTTCTAGTAGTGGTTTTTGCGGGGCGCCACATCTTGTTTGTGGACAAGAAGGATGGAGGTAACCGTCTGTGTACGGATTATCGGAAGTTGAATGATTCCACCATCAAGAACAAGTACCCCTTGCCCAAGATAGAAGATTTGTTTGATCAGTTGAGCGGTGCCAAAGTGTTTTCTAAGATTGATATTAGGACTGGATATCATCAACTTAAAATTTGTGCAGAGGATATTCCAAATACTGCCTTTACCACCAGATATGGATTGTATGAGTATACAGTCATGTCTTTTGGATTAACCAATGCCCCGCTTATTTCATGAATCTCATGAATAAGATTTTTATGGACTTCCTGGATAAGTTTGTCATTGTTTTCATCGATGACATTCTGATTTATTCCAAATCGGAAGAAGAACATGAGCTACACCTAAGGACCATTCTTGGAACCCTTAGAGAGCATCATTTGTATGCCAAGTTTAGCAAATGTGAATTCTGGTTACAGGAGGTAGGATTCCTCGGTCACATTGTATCAGCCGGAGGAATTGCCATTGACCCTGCAAAGGTAAAAGATGTCAAAGATTGGCAAGCCCCAACCACTCAAACCCAAGTTCGTGCATTTCTCGGATTGGCGGGATATTACCGCAAGTTCGTAGAAGGATTCTCGAGTATCGCCAGACCCATGACCCAATTGCTGAAGAAGGACAAGAAGTTTGAATGGACCGACAAATGTGAAGCGAGTTTTCAAGAACTCAAAAGGAGATTGATTTCATCCCCAATCTTGATCATGCCGGATATCACGAAGCCCTTCGATGTGTATTGTGACACATCCAAGATCGGTCTCGGATGTGTGCTAATGCAAGAAGGCAAAGTTATATCTTATCTATCTCGACAACTGAAGCAACATGAGCAAAATTACCCAACCCATGACCTCTAACTCGCAGCCGTAGTTCTAGCCCTGAAGACATGGAGGCATTACCTGATGGGAAACCGTTGTGAGATTTACTCGGATCACAAGAGCCTGAAGTATATACTCACTCAGAAGGAGTTGAATATGAGGCAGATAAGATGGATTGAGTTAATCAAGGATTACGATCTGGACATTCACTATCACCATGGTAAAGCCAACGTGGTAGCAGATGCCCTTAGCAGATTGCCGTGCCGTTTGAACTCCGTGATTTTGAAGGAGCAACCAAGTTTGCACAAAGAGATGGAAGATTTTCGAATGGAATTAGTAAGTGAAGGATTTTTGGCTAGCATAGAACTCCAGCCCATTGATCAGTCAGATTAAAGAGGCGCAGAAGGGAAATGCTAGTATCGACGGAATCAAGCGTCAGAAGTACGAAAGTACCCGCATTCACCGAAGACGAAGAAGGAGTTCTGTGGTACAAAGGATGCCTTTGTGTACCATCAGATTCTGAGTTGAAAGAAGTTATTCTGAAGGAGGCTCATGATACTCTTCATTCTATCCATCCCAGAGGAACTAAGATGTATCAAGATTTAAAAGAGCAATTTTGGTGGCATAAGATGAAGAGAGAAATCGGAAGCTATATCGCCAAGTGTGATATATGTCAGCGAGTCAAGGCAGGACATCAAAGACCCGTTGGATTGTTGCAACCATTGCAGATTCCGGAATGGAAATGGGATTCCGTTGGAATGGACTTTATCACCGGATTGCCTACTTCTAGTAGGGGAAATGACTCTATCTGGGTCATAGTGGACCGATTGTCCAAAGTCGCCCATTTCTTGCCTATCAAGACCACATATCAGAGTTTGAAGCTAGCGGAGTTGTACATCGCTAGAATAGTTAGTTTGCATGGAGTCCCCAAGAACATCGTATCGGATCGAGGAATTCAGTTTACCTCGAGATTCTGGAAGAAAGTCCAAGAAGGTTTAGGAACCCGCCTAGATTTCAGCACCGCATATCACCCTCAGACCGATGGACAAACGGAGCGAGTAAACCAAATACTCGAAGATATGCTGAGAGAATGTGTGCTAGAATATGGATCCAAGTGGGAAGACTGTCTGCCGTTTGCAGAATTCTCATACAACAATAGTTATCAAGCCAGTTTGCAAATGGCCCCATTTGAATTCATGTACGGAAGGAAGTGTCGCACCCCTTTGAACTGGTCGGAAGTAGGAGAGAGTCAGATTTTCGGACCTGACATCCTAAGAGAAGCGGAAGAGAAGGTTCACAAGATTCGTGAGCACCTCATGACCGCCCAGTCCAGACAAAAGAGTTACGCCGACAAGAGACGTCGAGACCTCGCTTTCAACATAGGAGATTTTGTGTATCTGAAGGTGTCGCCATTGAAGGGAATGCAGCGTTTCCAACTCAAAGGAAAGTTAGCCCCCAGATATATCGGACCTTTCAAAATTTTGAACCGTCGAGGAGAAGTGTCGTATCAATTGGAACTACCTGAAGAGATGTCAGCTGTGCACAATGTGTTCCATATCTCATTACTTCGCAAGTGTCTGGAAGTCCCCGAGAAGGCCGAAGTGTTCAAGAATATCGATCACCAGACCATAGAGATCAACGATGACCTGACCTATCCCGAAGTACCCATCCGTATTTTGGAAGAATCCTTTAGAACTACCCTAACTTGAAGCATCAAGTTTCTCAAGATTCAGTGGAGCAACCACACAGAAGAGGAAGCTACCTGGGAGCGCGAAGATCACATCAGGACGGAGTTTCCCGATCTCTTCAAATCCTAGGTAATCTTTTCGTCCTTTTTCAAATCTCGGGACGAGATTTTGTTTAAGGGGGGAAGGTTTGTAACATCCCAAAAATACTAAACTTGGATCATCAAACTCTAATCATCAAAATTAGGGTTAACAAAAACTTTGCTAAATAAAAATACGAAAGCATACATGTGAGTATGCATTCCATTTTGAATTCTTTTGAACCAACTTGTTTGTGTGTTCCTTTGCTTGTAAATGGATGCTTAGGTGAAATAAACATCATATAAACAATTCCCAAACTTTTCTCAAAGACAAGAAAATCAAAACAAATAAAATAAGGGAATGGTCATTTTGACCAATTTAACTCCCATGCCTACTTTGGATGTCTCAAACTTTCAGAACTTAACAGAAACTTTTCTGGATCTTTGCACCCCTTGATTGTACTCATAACAAAGTATCAAGGCCCACTTTGTGATCATCCAGAAACATTCAAATGCATAGTTTAAATGACAATTCAAAATTGAATCTTTATCATATGGGAAGATCCCACTTTTTCAAAAACCACCCAAACAAGCTCAACTTTCAAAACCCAAGCATCAGCAGACTCACCAGAAACAACCTAGCACACACACCAAAAATCTTTTCAAAATTCAAAACTTGAATTCTCGCGGCCATTTCATCAAACACCTTGCAGATACAAATCAAACAAAATCCAAACACTATTGTGAGCAGTGATTCTTGCCTAACTTGTTCCCTCTCTAGCTCACAGTAACCTCAGTAGATCATCTAGCTAACTAAACCAAGCACTAGCCCCAATGTAAGCTTGGCAATGCCATCAATGGTGAACAGCCGAAGCTCACCATGCCACCCCAGTGTAGACAACAAGCTAGGAGAGAAACTAGCTGTGCCAACCTTGTCTGGAAGATCACCCATGCCTCACCGCCCCCTCTCGACCAGCCCTGCCTCGAAGACACCGACCAGAGCACCCAGGAACGCCGCGCCCATGCCTCTGTCAACCATGCCGAGCATGAGCCAGATCGCCACCCTCGACCAAAGCCCACATACCGCGAGCCGCCCTCGCCGCGTGCATACATGATCGCCACCAACCCAGGAGACCGCCAGACATCCCTGTTTGCCGCCCCATGCCTCCACAGCTTCGCCCGTCGAAGACGCCCGCCTACACGCGCATTAAAGCCGTAGAGCATCGCCATGAGACCACCGATCGATCGCCACCACCGGCCATGCCTCTAGCAGCCTGTAGCCATGTCGCCACCGTCGCCTGCCCATCCCGTTCGGTCTCATCGTCGCGACTATAAATAGAGGCCACCCCCAGCCGATTGAGCACACCATCTCACTCCCCTCTCCTAACTGATCGTTCCACTCCGTTCCCGAGCAAAGGCGGCGCCATCGAATTTCACGGGCCGCCGTCTCTGGAGAAGAAGGGGCCAGCGATTGGAGCCGCCCCAGGAGAAGCTGTCGGTACCAGGAGGTTCGCCGTCGTCGACTTTGTCGTTCGCCCGCCTTGCCGACCATCGCCTGAACCCTGGTGAGCCCCCAACGACCCTCACCTGCCGCGTTAGGTTTCAGTCTCGCCGGCGTTGCCCAACGTCGACGATGACCCTCGGTCTTTGGATTAGAACCAGATCGAACGCACCACATCGCCCCATACCGCTTCGCACCCCCTCATCTCACTGACGCGTGGGGACAGCAACTTAACCAGCCCGCGTAAGCGCTGTACTTAGCAGGCCGGCCTAGTATCACTTCCCGCGCAGCCCAGTTATTTGAATTTAACCTTTTCCATTTTATTTCAAACACACTTCTGCACCCAATTTCAAAAATCAACACAGGTCGATTCAGTGAACCAAATTGAATGAAACCAATTTTGCTAGAAAGGTCTGGGAATGCTGAATCCAAGCCCGTTGGATTCAAGTCATTTGGATCTGTAGATCATCCTTGGTAAAAATAACAAGGCAGAAGCTTTTCTGCATTCAAACATTTTTCAAATTAAAACCATAATAGCTTTTGAGTTGATTCCAACTCTCAAAAATCACATTTAACCATACCTTTCAGAATATATAAAAATATATAGGTTTACTTACAGAAATAATGTTCAAGTAATAAAAGAATGCTACATAGGCATTTCTAGTCACTTTATTTAATTAAAATAAAAGGGTAAAACCTTATTAAATTGTGACACCACTTTAAATCACATTCCCATGGAATAAAATATGTGATGATGACATGTGTCAACATGATCCCATGTTTGGTTTGGAGAATTTTAAATCTGAAGTAGTTTTTCAATGAGTAGAAATTACTTTTCTAAAAATAAAAGGATTTAAACCAAGCTTTAATCTTGTAATGTTAGTGATGATTCTGGATCATCTATAGGACCCTTATGTGTGATGAATGCAAGTAGTTAAGTTTTGTTTGGTGATTGTGTACCTCGTATTTATTCATAGACGCTAGTACCAACCAAGGATACGAGGAGGAAGGAGGATTCTACGAAGAAGAAGCCGAGGAGAACTTCAACCACTGCTCGGCACAAGGCAAGCTTTACTAACTAAGTGGACCAATGCAAGTTAACACTTGCAAGATACTTTACCTATGCAAGCTATTAACCTTGCAAGCTAACACTTGCAATTTAGCAAGCTTAGACTAATACTGATGCAAGCCAATACTTGGTTGTCACCATGCCAACTATATGCCTTAAGCATATGTGATCATATCCACTTGATAAACCAATCCTAGTTTTACTTACAAGCTTTATACTTTATTTCTTTATCAAAGCTAGTACTTAGAGCTTACTTAAGTGAACTGTAGATACTAGAAAGATATGTGAAGGTTGCATAAAGAGCATAAAATTTGGCCTAAGCTAGATAATCTTGATGTCATCCTAAGGCATAAGATTGAACTTAGTTGAAACTCCACTAGTTTACTATCCCCCATTAGTGCTTACCCCCACTTGTAGATGCTAGTGCTAAGCATAAAACTTGATCAACATTAGATGGGAATACTTGGTGAAAATGGTTATGAAAACCTTAGAATGATGGATCATTCTACTGAGATGTTTTGACATGTGTTTCCGAACACCTGGTGATTTTGGTGATGAAAATGTTGAGGCATGAGCCTTAGCCCTTTATAAAACTGATGGTTGTCTGGATGCGATACCATTCCAATTTTATCGTACAACCACAATACCCGAAGATTGGGTAGGGCTTGACTGGAAACTTATATACCTTAGTATTAGTTCCCTCATGGCCAAGGTCTGAGCTGAGGCTACCTTGTGAAGATTGTCCACCTGTGCAGTACCCAAGATGACAATGGGTCATGGTTGGGAGGCCAAACTCACAGGAGAGGTGCTTATACTAGGGCTTGTAATTGAAAGGTTAGGATTGATTATCCGCATACTGAGTATGGTGAATTCAGGATTTGTTCCTGACGGATGTATCGAATATTGTGGTGTAAGTGTATAGTCTCTGCAGACTGTCAAACTATTCAAATAGCCGCGTCCGCGGTTATGGACAGTTGGAGTGGCCATACTGTTCCCCCATCATATGTTTTCAAAAGACTTGTGAAATGAACTGAGACTTTGACTTGACCACAACAGGGTTGTGATATGAAATACAAGTTCCCACTTAGGTGTTATAAAACTTCAACTAGCATTCGTTGCTTCTCAGCTTAGTAGAGATAAATCTGGCTTTTGCAAAACAACCCTAGAGCCTAGTGTCCTATTATCAAAAACCCCTTTCACTTGTTAGTATTAGTTTGCGAGTACTTAAAGAGTACTCATGGCTTTGTCCCTGGCTATTCCCATGGCCAGACTATGAAGAGGAGTACCTGGAAGATGGACCCCAAGAAGGTTACGACAACTAGGATCATCTCCCATCGTCAGCATTGCAGTGACCTCAAGATGGAGCTTCGCCTACGCTACCGTTATTATTACGTATTCCGCTGCTTGAAGTTGTATTAAGAACTTGATCATGAGATCCCTATTTGTGTAAGAACTTATGTACGGTTTGTAATGGATGATGTACTATGGTATCCAATTCTGTTATGTCTCGCAAAAATGGTAATCCTGGGATTGTGATGTATGGCATAACAGGCATCTAGGATTAAAAATTCGGGTGTTGACACGGGCTAAGGCGCCCAGACCCCCCTAGGCGCGGGTGGGCCCTGCCCTGCGCCTAGGCAGGGTGTGGGGCCCCTGGCCACCGCCTCGGCCTCCCCCTTCGCCTATAAGAAGCCCCTGATGCAGAAACCCTAAGTACCCGATCAAATCTCCATGAAACCTTCTGTAGCCGCCGCCACCGTCGTCCCTAGATCGGGGGTATCTGAAGTTCTTCCCGGCACCCTGCCGGAGGGGAGATCATCCTAAAGGCCTTCTCTCCGGTATGATGTGTGAGTAGTTCCACCTTGGACTATGGGTCCATGTAGTAGCTAGATGGTTGTATCTCCTCCTTGTGCTTTCATGTATAGATCTTGTGAGTTCCGTTCATGATCAAGATCTAATCTATTTGTAATCATGCATGTTGTGTTTGCGGGGATCCGATGGATATTGAGATTATTATGTTGGTTTTATTAATGGTTTTGTCTTTATGATTCTATCATGTCTGTGTTGTTTGTGATCTTGCATGCTCTCCGTTGTTAGTAGCTATCTTGGCCAAGTAGTTGCTAGTGACTCCAAGAGGGGGTATTTATGCTCGATAGTGGGTTCATGCCTCTAGTTTCCAAGGGAAGTGACAATAATCTCTTCGGTTGTAGATGTGTTGTTGCTACTAGGGAGAAAAGAAAGGTCTCTTGTTCATGGAACATGTGGACTATTTACCTTACACACTTTGCTTAAAGTAGGTGTCTGTTGCTTGCAACTTAATACTGGAGGGGGTTCGGATGATAACCTGAAGGTGGACTTCTAGTCATAGATGCAGTTGGATGGCAGTCTATGTATATTGTTGTATTGCCCAATCGAATCTCATAGGATATTTCTGACTAGTAATTGCATTGTTATGCCTTGCTCAGTTCCTATCAATTGTCCTACTGTAATTTTTTTACCCTTCATGCCATGTTGTTTATCTAAGGAGAGAACCTCTAGTGAACTATGGTCCCCGGTCCAATCTTTACCATTGATACACCTTCCACTGTTACTTGTTTACTTGCTGCAAACCATTACCTTCCACATCATATGTTTAATCCTTTGTTACAGCAAACCGGTGAGCTTGACAACCTCACTGATTCGTTGGGGCAAAGTCTTGAGTTGTGTTGTGCAGGTCTCCGCATTGCTTGCAACACCTGTGTGACATTTCCTTCCTCCTACTGGTTCGATAACCTCGATTTCTTACTGAGGGAAAACTTGCTTCTGTGTTGCTTCACACCTTGCTCTTGGGGTTCCCAACGAAGCGCTCCTACATCAACTCAGCGCTGCATCAAGCTTTTTTGGCGCCATTGTCGAGGAACGAAGAAGAAGAAACTCCCACGTCAACGAGGCGCCATCAACAAGCTTTTTTGGCGCCGTTGCCAGGGAGGCTAAGGACGTCTTCACTAGGGGAGTCCTCCACTTCCTTTCTCTTTACTTTGTTTTTAGTTTGCTTTGTTTCTTTTGCTTGGTTTTGTTTGCCTCTTTTTAGAAAAACCCAAAAAAATTAGTGTAGCTTGGTCTGCTTTCTTTATTCAAAAACACAAAAAAATTAGTTCCTACTCTAGTTACCACCTCATTCTAGCCCACCATGTTGCTCCCCGAGTTCACCCTGAAAGACCTTTCTATAGGTAGTGGCTCCATAATTGGGAAAAATAATATTGAAGAATTCTTTAATTATGTTAGCAAGCATGAGGATATTGAGGATAAATCTATAGCAGAGCTTGCTCCTAATTATGAAATTGCTTCAGCTTCTTTAGTTAATATGTTGGAGGCTAGGTTTGTTATCCTTAACCCCATGATGCAAACTTTGTTCTTAAAACTAAAAGAAGAAAAGAATGCTGAAAAGAGAGATTTTATTCTTGAAACTTTACTCAAAGAGTTTCATGATGTTGCTAGGGAAGCCAAAAAAGTCTTTGAGTGTTTCAATATGCTAGTCTCATGCGTAGATGTTGTGGTTACTTCAGATAAAACAAATCCTAGAGATGAATTTAAGATACCCATACCCTTTAAGCTTGTTGGGATGCATGAGGCTTTTGAAAAGAATTTTGATTGGATTGTTCCTGAAAATCCTTTTGATGAAAGTAGTAAATCAAAGAGAGATGAGAAAGGATCCTCCAAAACCCATTTGGATGAGATACCTTTCATAGTTGAAGACTTTGCAAGTATTGATCTCAATTCTTTATTTGAAAATACTTGATTCTTCTTGCTTCTTGTATCTAACTTAAAGGCGTTAAAAAAGTATGTGTTGGGAGATAACCCAAGAGTTTCCTTGAGTCTTGGAAGTTATTACTTCAGTAATGACCTCTCCTTATCCTTTTTGTTTGCTTTTTGTGCCAAGAATGACCTCTAATGAGAGGGAAGTAAGATTTGGGGAGTTGTTGTCCCGAAACAGATTTCTGTCCTCCACCAAAAGAATTCGTGAGGATTCTATGTAACTCGGATTAAGCTCAAAATTTACGAATAAATACCCTAGTATGTTATCTAACTTTTGTTAGTTCAACACTTTTTGATTTTAGCAACATAAGATGTTCGAAAAAAATCGGTTTCTACCTGCTGGTATATTTTGACAGATTTCCGCCATTATTTGCATTTGCTTCTTATTGATTCCTTTTTGAGTTCTTTTTTGGGGAATTGAGCTTTTTGAAGGAGTTACTACATTAGCTTGTGTTTTTATTGAAAATCCTTGCTATTACAAAGCTTTGTCAGAGGTCTAATATCTTTTGAATACACTAATGTTGCTAATGAAGATTGTGTAAAGTTTTGTATGAAGAAAAAGATTCCAGGTGTAGACAGAGAATGATGCAATGAGATGAATAATGGACAAAAACTCAAGCTTGGGGATGCCACCCCGGTGTCACCCCAAGAAATATCCAAGAGGTACAAGAGTCAAAGCTTGGGCATGCCCAAGGCATCCCCTGCTTCATCAATAAAAAGCTCAGGTTTGTCTAGACACTTCATTTTTATTGTCTCATGCACAGTTGTGTTGTTCTTGGAGCGTCTTAGTTTTCGTTTGATTTGCTTAGGTTGTTTAGTTTGCTTGAATAAAGTAGTTTGGACCCCCGTTCTCGTTGTGTTGTTTTGCAAATAAGTTGCTTGGTGTTGGAAAGGAGTAGTAATTTCTTGCTTGTAAGTGCAAGAGGAGCTTGCATTGACTGTGACTTAGACTTTAGCATGACATGCTAGGTGTTGGTTTGACCTTATGCTTAGTGATTATTGCTGTAGCATGTCTTGTTCCAAACAATTGGGATTGCTTAGTGTGCCTTGAAGAAATTATGTGTTGTTTTAGCATGCAAAAGCATAGTATTGTGGTATTTTCCTTTGATGCTTTGCTTGGGTTGACTTGGAACATGCTCACACCATGTTATGACTCTCACAAGTCACCATAGCCTCTATGATCATTTAGTCCTTGACTTGTAGTACCACTCTATGCTTTGATTAGCAATGCTTTGTTGACTGCATGATTATGGCCATTATTGCTCTCTTAGTTGGTTGCTCCCAGTCTTTTGCTAGCCTCCACTTGTATGAGTAAGTTCTACTCATGCTTCCAACTCCCAAGAAACCAAGTTTTTCCAAAGTGTCCACTATAAACTCCTATTCATGGTGTGTTACACCATTCCAAGTATATTCTTGTTTTCAACTATCTTCCAATTAAAAACTATTATTATGTGAAAACTTAGTGATTAAAGCCCTCATAAACTTGATGGCACACTTGATATTCTTTGCCCCTAATAAACTTGAACCATTGTGTCATCTATGTTGTATATGCTTGCACTTATACGTTGGAATTAGCAGAATCGTGCTGTCACGGGGAACATTTTCAATATTGCACTTGTACTTTGTACTCAGTTGATATCATGCTCTTTTGTCTATGGATGTCACCGGTGTGAAATAAAGAGGGAACTTGTAAGTCCATGGAGTTTGTATCCTGTGTTAGAGAAACGCCTGGGTCGCTAGCCTAATCCATGCCTAATCGTGGTGGAAACTTGCAGCATCACCATAGTGACATCTATGAAGCATTCTTCTTATTAAAAAAGAGAGGCACATTGAAAAAAGAGGAAAGAGAGAAAAAGCACCATATTCCCATGGTAAATAAGAAGATTGCTGAGATGCTCATTGTCTGCTTGCCTTGTCATTTTGGTTATGGGATAGCTCCTATACCATGTGCAAGGGGTACCCCGTTGGACGGGACAAACGTCAAAGATAATAACTTTCTGTGGGGAACAAGAAGTCCAGAGGGGAGCCAGAGAGGCGGGATAGGGCGCCCAGACCCCCTAGGCGCGGATGGGCCCTGCCCCACGCCTAGGCAAGGTGTAGGGCCCCTGGCCACCGCCTCGGCCTCCCCATTCGCCTATAAGAAGCCCCCGATGCAGAAACCCTAAGTACCCGATCAAATCTCCACGAAACCTTTTGTAGCTGCCACCACCGCCGTCCCTAGATCGGGGGGATCTGAAGTTCTTCCCGGCACCCTGCCAGAGGGGAGATCATCCCGGAGGCCTTCTCTCCGGTATGATGCGTGAGTAGTTCCACCTTGGACTATGGGTCCATGTAGTAGCTAGATGGTTGTATCTCCTCCTTGTGCTTTCATGTATAGATCTTGTGAGCTCCATTCATGATCAAGATCTAATCTATTTGTAATCATGCATGTTGTGTTTGCGGGGATCCGATGGATATTGAGATTATTATGTTGGTTTGATTAATGGTTTTGTCTTTATGATTCTATCATGTATGTGTTGTTTGTGATCTTGCATGTTCTCTGTTGTTAGTAGCTATCTTGGCCAAGTAGTTGCTAATGACTCCAAGAGGGGGTATTTATGCTCGATAGTGGGTTCATGCCTCTAGTTTCTAAGGGAAGTGACAATAATCTCTTCGGTTGTAGATGTGTTGTTGCTACTAGGGAGAAAACAACGGTCTCTTGTTCATGGAACATGTGGACTGTTTACCTTACACACTTTTCTTAAAGCAGTTGTCTGTTGCTTGCAACTTAATACTGGAGGGGTTTCGGATGATAACCTGAAGGTGGAGTTCTAGTCATAGATGCAGTTGGATGGCGGTCTATGTATATTGTTGTATTGTCCAATCGAATCGCATAGGATCTTTCTGACTAGTATTTGCATTGTTATGCCTTGCTCAGTTTTGCCCTTCTGTAATTTGTTTACCCTTCATGCCATGTTGTTTATCTAAGGAGAGCACCTCTAGTGAACTATGGACCCTGGTCCAATCTTTACCATTGATACACCTTCCATTGTTACTTGTTTACTTGCTGCAAACCATTACCTTTCACACCATACGTTTAATCCTTTGTTACAACAAACTGGTGAGCTTGACAACCTCACTGATTCGTTGGGGCAAAGTCTTGAGTTTGTGTTGTGCAGGTCTCCGTGTTGCTTGCAACACCTGTGTGATGTTTACTTCCTCCTACTGGTTCGATAACCTCCGTTTTTCACTGAGGGAAAACTTTCTACCGTGCTGCTTCACACCTTGCTCTTGGGGTTCCCAACGAAGTGCTCCTACATCAACTCAGCGTTGCATCAACAGCGCGCGCGCAGCGGGCTGCTGACAAGGGGGTCCCAAGCGTCAGCGGCTCATCCTAACCAAAATGGTACATTTCAATCTATGATGTGGGATTAGACTAGGATCTACGGCCATGGTTCGTTGTCTCCGTCGAACAACTCCGACGAGACTGAAGCCTAACGGCGACGGTGGGGGTACGTGGTGGCTTACCAGGGCTCCATCTAGGGTCAGCGATGGAGGCGAACGACGTTGTCGACGACGGCGGTTTGAATGGTGGTCGCAGCTGCTCCTGGGGTGGCTCCAATCAACAGCTCCACTCCTCCTCTATAGCGGTGGACTCCGGTGAAATTCGGGCGGGCTGGTTCTCGCCTTGCTCCGGGGAAAGGTGTGGAGTGGTTCTGAGAGAGAGGAGAGTGAGATGGTGTGGAGAATGAGGGCTGGGGTGGCCTCTATTTATACACCGGTGAGAGGGGCAGTGCGGCATGGTCAGGCTCCTCCAGCGACATCAGTATAGCGAGCTAAAGGCATGGCGAAGGGCGTAGGACGGTGCAGTGTCTCCTGGCGATCGTCACTGGCTTAATGGCGCGGCAAGGGGCAGTCGAGAACGGTCAGGCGCGTTTGGTGCTCTAGGCAGAAACAACAGTGTTCGAGACGGCGTACAGGTGCTTCGTGTCACGCGGTGGCGAACGGTCGTGTATGTGAGGGAGCTAGGGTCGTGGCGAGTGTAGTTAAGCGCGGCGAGGGCGAGGCACGGCGTGTGCACGCGTGTCGGCTATGGCGCTCTGGCGTGCTCTCGGCATGATTGCAGAGAAATGGGCGCGGCGATTGTCTGGTGGTCCAGGGCTTGGCTGCGCTCGAGGGTTGGACAGGGGGTGGTGGTGGACGGTGGCCTGCCTCCTAGACATTGTGGATGGGCGCGGCGCTTCTTCCCACGTGCTGGCCATGGTCGGCCGGCAATGGTGGCTTCGGGTGGCATGGCACTAGTGGAAGCAGTAAAGTAGTAGTGGCTTCAATGCATTGCTGGGTGCTGGGGGAGACAAGGGCTAGTAGTGGCGACAAGTAGAGGACAAGGCACTGATCAAGAACAGTAGAAGTTAGGCAAGTTTGATCTGTGCTCACCAAGTGTTTGAGGAAATGGCCGCATGAAATTTAAATTTGAATTTTTGGCTGAATTTTGGTGAGTGCTATGGTCACATGCTTGGTAGTCTCCGGTTGCTTGGGTTTGCCAAGGTGAAGTGGTTTGGTTGGTTTTTGAGAAATGGTGATCTTAGTACCTACACTTGATTCAATTTTGAATTGTCCTTTAAATATATTTGGACTTTGTTTCTGTTGGTTTGTAAAGTGGGCTTGGGTTCACTGTTACTTGGTCTAGCAAGGGGTGAAAAGAATTGGATTTGTTTCTGTTAGAAATCTTTGACTAGGAACACCCAAAGTGGTCTAGTGAACAAATTTGGCCAAAATGACCATTTGCTCATATTACTTATTTTTGATTTTCTCTTTATTTGATTCTGCTTGGAATTGATCTACATGATATTGTTTTCATCTTTAAACCAATCCTTAACATTCGTAGCAATCAAACATGGTAATTGCAATCATTCATTCATTAATCACACACACATGCATTCATATTAATTTTAATAATAAAAGTTTTTGTTAACCCTAAACTTGGGTGATTAGAACTTGATAATCTTGTTTAATATTTTTGAGGTGTTACAGCGTGTGTGGCCCTGTCGCCCTGGGCTGAGCTGGTGGCTGGCCGGTAGGCATGGAAGTGACGAAGCTGGTAGAGGACGTGTTGGCCGTGGCCAGGCCAGGAAGAGAGACGGCGCCGGCGAAAACGGTCTTGAACGCCTCCTGCTTGATCATGTTGACGACGTGCTTGGCAGCATCCACTGCCATCTCGTTGGCGTCGACCCTGATCTTGGTGACGAGGAGGCGCTCCTCCTCATCCAGGCGCTCTGTCTCGAGCCTAGCAGCGGTGCATCAATATCTCGCCGCCAACCGTCGGCCCTTGCGCTTGTCCTACTCAATCTTCCGCTCCTCCGACGTCTGGTCCTTTGCAGGCTTCCTCGACCGGCAGCGCTTCTTGGCGGCGGAGGGCGCAACATCAACCATGGCGGCGGGATCCATCGCCTTCCCTTCCGCTCCCGCCAGTGGAATATTTGGGAGAGGTTTTTTGGAAGGAGAAGTGGTGTGGTTTATGTGCCACTGGCAGGAGGGACCACCAATGATAAAAGGAGGACGCGCTCGGACAAGCGTGCATCCGGGCCGACGCAACCGAGCCCCAGATTAGATGCACAGATGGGTCGAGCTGGACGCGTTTATCCGGATAGGTCGGGCCCGCTGAGGCGCCACGCACGCCCCGCGCGTTCGCGCGAATAGTTTCGGACACGCTCGAACCGTATGAGTCGGCCCGGTGGAGATGCCCTTAACCTTTCCCTTTAGCCGAAGCAACGGTTCAGATGCAAGGATGACGCTTCTGCCTGATTCAACGGTGCTTAGTTCTTAAAGTGCGTAGGGCTAGAAGTGTTTAGATGGTTAAACAAAGTTTTTTTTGGGGGGGGCGGAATTAAACAAAGTTTAGCTGTAATAGAGTTTATATCCTTGTAAGCATGGCTGGCCCTAATGGTAGTATCATAAGTTATAGTATCATGCATACCATCTTGGGAAAATGATGATATGGTATCATAATGTGATATGGTATCATAGCACATTTAACAAGAAAATTTAATTAAATACATCTTGTACATCAAATTACGTCAAGATTCTACAAATAATTAAATACCATACGACTATGATACAACTAAATGATACTCCCTCTATTTTAAAATATAAAATGTTTTAGGTTTATGAAAAAAATATCTAGACTTATTTTAGTGTGTAGATTCACTCTAATCATCTGAGTGAACCTACACACTAAAAGAAGTCTAGATACATTTTGCTTCACAAAGCTAAAACATCTTATATTTTGAAACAGAGGGAGTACTAAGCACTATCAAGGTAGTATACTAATAATATGATATTTCCACTCTGACCAGTATAACTAGTGAGATTGGAGGTTGGTGGTATGCTATCAATAAATCCTAAAAATTATCTATGTTGTAATTTATCCTTCTTAGCTCTCTAGATCTGAGCCCCCCACCTTCTTCCCCTCAAGAAATCGACCGCCAACAATCTAGCAGGATCTTGACAAGGTGGTATCAAAGTGTCGACCTGACCATATATCCTTCTTCTCCTGCAACAACAAGAGGTTAACCGAGTTCATCACTCCGACCATAAAATCCCTCCTCTTTCATGCCTTCTGACCCTCAGTCACGCTCGAGTTCTCGCGAGCGATCATGCCGAAACACATGCACCGTTACCACCATCACTACAAACAAGAAACACTACGAGGATTAGCTCAAGGGAAAGTTGTCGCATGAAGTCCGATCCATCTATCATTGTCTCGACCGCCAGGACAAGGTCATCGTCGACTCCACCACCACCCTCTTTGCAATTCAAGGTGATATGGCAAAGATGACTTCTAAGATGTCTACTTTAGCTATGAAATTTGCTAACTTAGAAGCATCTAAAGCCACAACCATCGCCAATTCTTTTGACACACACCCAGGGCCATAACTTTTCCACACCATTGACGCTCCAAAACCAGCAGCTTCCCCAATTCCTGAAGGTGTCTCACCAGCACCAACATCACCACCCCCTCCCGTTCCCACGACAACTAGAAAATATCACCCCAGGCCAACTATCGATCCCACCACCCCCAACCAACAACCAGTACCAAACCAAACAAACTCCCTTGCAACTAGTACCACAACAGTTTCACCTATCACAATAACAACGCATTTGATTACCTTCGCAATGCCTTAATCATCAACATAAACCCATTTTTCTCAAAATACCGACCATATTAACCATCCATGTGACTACATTCCACCAAATTCACAACCTTTTCTTCCACAAACCAACATCATATAGTCCATACCACCTACACCAAAATCCTTTTTCCCGCCATACTCACAATACTGCCCACCACCAATTCCATACCAATACCCATACAATCAACACCACCAGACACATCACTGATATGTTGGAAATGTATCTATAATTTTTGATGCTCCGTGCTTGTTTTGTATCTACTTTGCTTTACTTGTCCACACTTTGAGGTGTTTTTTACATGTTTTCTGGTACTAACCTATTAACAAGTTGCAACAGTGCCAGATGCCTGTTTTCTGCTGTTTTTGGTTTCAGAAAAGTTAGTAAACAAATATTCTCGGAATTGGACGAGACAAACGTCAAAGTCAATTACTTTCCGTGGGGAACAAGAAGTCCAAAGGAGAGCCGGAGGGGCCAGCCAGGGGGGCCAGACCCACCCCAGGCGCGGGGGCAGGTGGGACCGCGTCTGGCTAGGGTTTGGTGGCCCTGGCCGCCTCTCGGTCTCGCCCCTTCGCCTATAAGAAGCCCCCGATGCAGAAACACTGAGTACCCGATCAGAATTCCAGGAAACCGTCTGTAGCCGCTGCCACCATCATCCCTAGATCGGGGGGATCTGAAGCTCTTCCCGGCATCCTGCCGGAGGGGAGATCATCCCGGAGGCCTTCTCTCGGGTATGATGCGTGAGTAGTTACTACTTGGACTATGGGTCCATGTAGTAGCTAGATGGTTGTATCTCCTCCTTTGTGCTTTCATGTATAGATCTTGTGAGCTCCGTTCATGATCAAGATCTAATCTATTTGTAATCATGCATGTTGTGTTTGCGGGGATCCGATGGATATTGAGATTATTATGTTGGTTTGATTAATGGTTTTATCTTTATGATTCTATCATGTCTGTGTTGTTTGTGATCTTGCATGCTCTCTGTTGCTAGTGGTTATCTTGGCCAAGTAGTTGCTAGTGACTCCAAGAGGGGGTATTTATGGTCGATAGTGGGTTCATGCCTCTAGTTTCCAAGGGAAGTGACAGAAATCTCTTCGGTTGTAGATGTGCTGCTACTAGGGAGAAAACAACGGTCTCTTGTTCATGGAACATGTGGACTGTTTACCTTACACACTTTGCTTAAAGCAGTTGTCTGTTGCTTGCAACTTAATACTGGAGGGGGTTCGGATGATAACCTGAAGGTGGACTTCTAGTCATAGATGCAGCTGGATGACGGTCTATGTATATTGTTGTATTGCCCAATCAACCTCATAAGATCTTTCTGTCTAGTAATTGCATTGTTATGCCTTGCTCAGTTCCTGGCAATTGCCCCGCTGTAATTTGTTTACCCTTCATGCCATGTTGTTTATCTAAGGAGAGCACCTCTAGTGAACTATGGACCCCGGTCCAATTTTTACCATTGATACATCTTCCACTGTTACCTTTTTACTTGCTGCAAACCATTACCTTCCACAACATACGTTTATTCCTTTGTTAGAGCAAACCGGTGAGCTTGATAACCTCACTGATTCATTGGGGCAAAGTCTTGAGTTTGTGTTGTGTGCAGGTCTCCGCATTGCTAGCAACACCTGTGTGACGTTTCCTTCCTCCTACTGGTTCGATAACCTCGATTTCTTACTGAGGGAAACATGCTGCTGTGCTGCTTCATACCTTGCTCTTGGGGTTTCCAACAAAGCGTTCCACGACAAGTACTAGGCGCCATCAATCACCCAACAACCAACACATTCCAATGACAAACCACCCCTAACAACACATACAAGCTACAAATACAACAGACAACCACCACAGACAGCATAACATAAACTCTGAACCCCACATCCGCACCCCACATGTAGAATTACCAACCTTTTCAGGTGATATCCCAAGGTCTTGGATTCTTTAATGTGATGAATTTTTTTCCTTGGTGGGTATTGCTGAAGAATAGAAGGTAAATGGGATCTAGAACATATCATAGGACATGCAAAGACTTGGCTTAGGAGCTCTGGATTTCACTTACAACACATTGACTAGCCAGAGCTTTGCAAAATACTGTTGGAACGTTTTCATGACAACTAACATGTGGATCCAATCTAACAACTTAAACATCTCAAATAGGTGACAACAACGGATAATTACATCAATGCCTATGAGAATTGGAAGACACAAATGCACAAAGACAAAGCCTATCTCCCACAAGATTTCTTCATGGACACATTTCTTAGTGGACTCAAGGATAATATCAAGCATAACATGTAGTGTCAAAATCCCATTACCCTCCTCTCTGCCTACTGGCACTCTTGCCAGTATAAGAAATGTTTCCTCTCTACGGTCAAATACCAACCAGCCCCTTCGACTCCATAACCAAACATAGCACCTACAACCAGATACAACGAGCCAAGACTGGGACTTGCTAGAGAACCATGCAAATGCTGGCATTGCCATGATAAATGGGCAGTGGGACATAGTTGTCAAACTATGCAGCTGAATGCAATACAAATGCATGGAAATATGTAAGAAGAAGGAAGGAGCTACCTATGCCACAAGAACAACTGTTTCACATGGATGTTGGAGCTACAGATCACCTTCCGCCACAACAAGAACCAATAGCAACTGAACCACCAACCAATGATAATATACTCATGAGAATATTTGCAGGTGCTTACAATGGAGCTCCAAATTAATAAGTGGTACCTTCGATCCGGATTAGGGATGTAATATATCTTGCTTTTTTTCCCTAGAAGGCCTAGTTTTATCGAAACTTGGAAAGAATTCGCTATGGTGTAAGATTATGTTGAACAAGACCTTGAAAACTCGTAGTATCTTTGTTTACCGTACCTTTCACATTTACTCTTTGTGGTCTATATCAATGGATGGAGAAATGCCGGGGCTAAGGATTCACCTGCAGCTGTGCACATATGTTAGGGATAAAGATAATAAGGATAGTCTCGTTCATGGGTCGTGATTTAATATTGATAAATAATGTGAGCGGTAAGTCCATAGATACAATAGTATTTGTTATCCACATCTAAAAAAGACTTTTTTCCACCTCTACACCACCATCGCGCTGGGTTATGTGGTTATTAAGTAAAACAAACCAAATCTTTATGATCAATGATGTTATCGTTACTCCACAACGGATCTCTAAACAACTATCATACTCCCCTTGTTGTCACTAGATTTCACATGTAGAATATGATCACCATTGATATCACATTATCACATGTATCAATCATCGGGGTCTTGGGTACCTGACAAGTCCTTGGATCGAGGAAATAGTCAAGAATATAGAGGATAAATCTAACATTCAATCACAACTCAGCATCTCATGGAGTCAGAAGATGCACATAACAATGCGAGGATATGCCTTAGCCTGTGATACTCACTCATGATTAGATCAACAATCATAAACATTATATAGAAATTCTTATTAAGACAAATATCAAATAATATTACATTGTTGCCAATCATGATGAGATTAAGATTACAAGTAGAGGACTACGTCTATGGTGTGAAGATGGAGAGGAGAGGAGGAGTGGCTATGGCGATGGTGATGGCGGCGGTGGATCTCCTATCCTCATATGCAAATGGCTTTATATGTGTTGATGTAGACTCATGTTAAGGTTTCTGGCGACTCTAATATGATTCTTATGTAGGAGCCTTCCAGAAAGTTGTTTGTATTGACCAGGCAAAGGCGACGACACCTTGTACGGGCACACGTACAGGCGGTATGCGTCCGTACCGATGCTCGTTAAAGTCTCTAGATGACTCCTTCGTGGCATATTTGACTTAGAATTGTTGGCAACTCATAATTCTCCATTAAATGCTCTAGATTTCATCATAAAAGTGTCCATTTTTGCAAAGAGAAATATCAAACAAAGTATTTGCACATCTATGCAATAGTCAGTCATTAGTGGCAATGCTATAGATATATTTTATCAATTACCTAATAAATAAGAGGGTTAAACACAAAGAGAAATGGTTGTATTTTACAATCATCAACCTCCCCAAGCTTAAACCTTGTTCACCCTCGGGCAAGAAAACAAATATCATAAGAAACTCAGTGTTTAAACTAAAACGAAAAAGCAAGCTCACTTACAATTATTAGTCTCATGCACCCACCACTTGTTCAATCTGAAAGCTTAGCGTAGAAAGATTAATGACAAGAATATCATACAAGTGGTCTTAAGGCAAGACAGGCAAAATAAAGAATTCACAAGTAAGAATA
The DNA here is from genome assembly GCA_023614405.1 of Avena insularis. NCBI lineage: Eukaryota > Viridiplantae > Streptophyta > Magnoliopsida > Poales > Poaceae > Avena > Avena insularis. The sequence goes on from CM042695.1 coordinate 286,442,689, forward strand.
ACTAGATGGGTAAACAAATATTCCAATTCCTCTAGTCAACTCTTAACTTGCCAAGGAACACTAGAAGATTCATATTAACAACTAAGAGTTAGAGATCATGTCAAAAGAAGCATAACAATGGAGTATCTCACTGTAAAACATCTACATTAATAAATCAAGACTATCAAACACTTATTTTCCATTCTTTGTATTTTTAGAACTTCAGTTTAGTAGTAACGAGATGTTGCCAAACTTAGTGAGTTTAATCGGACTATGTAGGCTAGTATAGTCTTTGTATCCATTCCGTTCAAAGTGTTGTTCCATCTTTTGCTTGCAATGCATACCATGAGAGTGACATACTTTTAACCATTATATCATTGCTTTTAAGAATGTTCATTCAATTCATAGCCTAAATCTAAGAGTTTCATCCATATGGATTGTTCGTAGGCTAGCGGATTTATGGCATACCATGAGTGCGACAGCGTTGTAGACATGCGTAAAGTTATATCCTACTTTGTTTAACAGGTCAAAATTTGGTGCATCTCAATCACCGCTAAACATTCAATCATTTGAACAAAATCCTTTCAAGAGTACTATCAATTCTACAGAGTTGAGTATATTAAAAGCTAAACTCTTAAGACAATTAAACAACACTCAGGTCATCATTTGGAGACATTTCTTGTTCTATTTATTTGGCCAAATTATTTCCAAGGCACGACTTGTTTAACTACATGAACTAGAGTAAAAGCTTGCTTAACCAACTATTCATGCAAACAAAAACTTTACTCGAATTATCAAGACTTTCTCCCACTAGTATAACATCTCAACAATACTACCAACTAGCATAGGCATTTCAAACTTTAAAAGTGGGAGTCATAATACATACCTCTAGTTCGTGACTTGACATTTTTATTCGATATGACATGTTCCTTTAAAACTCGAAGAGGTCACTCTTTTGCAAATATTAAAGCAATTGAGGCAAATGTAATCACTTTTAGGAGCAAGGATAAAAGGATTTTTTTTAAGTTTTTGAATATTGAGATTTAGAGAATATAAAACTGGTGACAAAGCTTGGCTAATAAAAACTTTAAACTAGAAACAAACAAACAAAAAAGAAAGCAAAAGAAAACGAAAAAGCAAAGTGTTGGAACAAGTCCAAGACAAGTGTTTTAAGTTCACATGGAGCACAATACAACCTCATTATTACACAGATAGCCACCACTCTTAATTCTTGAGGAGACTTCTCTGAGCTCAAGCTTTTTCAAGCCCTCTTGTTGTTCATTGTGGTGGGGACGACTGGTAGGTCTTGAAGTTTCATTGGCCACTCCATTGGACGAAGTGAGATGAAAAATTCTAAGTGGGGTCGTGGAGGTCGATGACGAGGTTATTCATGTTGTTGATGATGCCACCGAGTGCGTACATGTCGGCATACGTGGTGTAGGGGACATGTGGCTACTTCTCTTGTTCAAGTCTTACTTCTTCTTGTTCTACTTCATAATCCTATCATGACATATCCACTTGAGATTGTTCTTGTTCAACCTGCGCATCATAATACATATGTCCATCCTCGATAGAGAATAGATAATAAGGTACAAGAGCGGGGTGTAGACACCTAGCTCTAGGTATGTGAACACAATAACGTTTATATCTACGCTTAATCATACCACGAGCATTGAGAGTGCGAAAACCGAGACATTTCTCACCTTCCAACGACTGTGGATTACCTGAGTTAATGTGAAGGGCATTGGCAAGGATGGTTATGACTCTTTCACAGGCAATGGGTCCACGGGTTGAAAGAGCTTGATGGACAAATAGAACAAAAGGATGGCGCCCAAGTTTGGTGTCAAGTTACAATCTGGTATGACAACGCTTTGGTGAGGGCAATCATGTTCTCCTCATTGACTCTAGTAAACTCACCACATGTTGTAGGGTGTTAGCAATAACATAGTATGCATATCGAACTACAGTACATTCAACGTGACCCCTTTCTCAATAGGTTAGTGAATATTCATCAAACTAAAATATTGAATGGGGTGGGGTTCAGAAGGAAACTTGCACACTAGACGTCAGTGTTATTATTGATGAACCCGAAGCAGGTGCACCACTCGGTGAGGGTCAAGCCGTAGTTACGATTCATGAGGCTGAGGGTCAAGCCATAGTTATGGTTCATGAGGCAAAAAGTGATCACGCAAGTTCTTTCATACTCCTTGTCGGATTGGTAGCTTATTCCCACAGTGTGCTCTAGTGTGTTCAAAAACTCGAGCATCAACCGGCGGTGTGTTGCAACATCCTGAAAGACAAATGGAAGCAGGAAAATTTTATTGCATGAAGTCATAAGCATAGGAGGGCATTATAGCACCCCAATTTTCTAACATTCTAATGCTTCAATTCTTCGTCTTCTCAAATTATAGTTAAATCTAGTTGATCATTAGTTAAATTCGATTCATCGTCTTCTCAAATTCTTTCAAGAAGTGGTTATATTCTTTATCGTGTTCCTCGAGAGCACCTGAGCTATGTCCATCCTACCTTCCTCGTTTTACCATAATCCTTAAATTCTTCAAGTACCTTGTTTTTAAGAAGCAAAACGCAAGACTCACAACAAGTCTATAAAGTTCTGCAAGGTGCATTTGCCGCACCATTCTATTGATGAAGCAAATTGGGAACATGAGGATCACCTTCACTTCAAGCACCCTCCACTCTTTGTGTCTTCTTCTTTTCCTAGGAATCTCAAGGAGAGATTCTTGTTAAGTGGGGGAGAGTTGTAGCACCCCAAATGTCTAACATTGTAATGCTACATGGTTTAATATATATATATATATATATATTTCTACTTCCTACATATCATTATTGCATCATCATAATATCATTCTCATGTCATCATGCCACATTGCATCTGAGCATCATATTAAAACACCTATATTTGGTTCTTATCATCATGCTTGCATTATACTTTGCATCTTGTTAAACATAGTTTCTTCTTATATTGTATTTGGTTCTTGATACATGTGTATAATGCCCAATATGAGTTGAGGGAATCTCTCTTATTCTTCCTCTACCACTAACATATTGAAATCATCACCTTGCTTCAATTCTTATTACCTACATGTGGGTCCTTCATTTTTATTTGGATCTTAATTCAAACCCATGTGGAAATGTGGATCTTCCTTCTCACATATCTCTTCATGGGTGCAAGCAATGCTTGCATGGCCCATGCAAGACTCCTTTCCCTTGATATTATATTCCTTATTTATAGAATATGTGTTTTATTTTGTATTTGTTTTCTCCCATCCAAACAATGTGTAGAATCAACTCAAACCATCTCTCTCTTTGGCTAAGCTGATTCTAGCTAAAGCCCTAATTTACCTACCACCCGAGCCTACATAGCTTGGTACACCGAGTCCTCTCTCCAATCTCACTGCATATCTCTCTTATCTCAAGGCCTAGTTCTCCATTGAGTCTACCACTCTAAAACCCGGACCCCTCTTCTGATCAGATCAGCGTGTGCCTGGTGGACAATAGCTCTCCACGACAGCCTTGAGCCCGTGTGTTGTCGCCCCTCGTGCAAGACGTTTGAGAGCATGCACTCAGCGTGCACCACCTTATCTCCTCTCTCACTCGTGAACCGTTTCCCTCTTTGGCTCCCCTCTCTCTGCCCATAAAGCGACATCAACGAAAGCGCTTTCCTATTCTTTCTCATCTCCTTAACCACTCCCACATTTGGATCTCGACATCCCTCTCTTCTTCTACACAGGAATAAAAAACCCTAGCTAGCTCTACCGTGTCCATGTCTTTGCCGGCCCCTCATTGTGTCAATGGTCCGGGCCGCCAACGCCGAGCCACCTCGTCTAGGAGCGAGGAGAGGAGCTGTTGATGCCGCCCGGTACCAGGTGCAAGAAGGAGGTGCTGTGGAAGACTGCCTCCGTCCCGGCACGCCCACGTGCTCACCGTCATCGACTACACAACCACATTGTTGGTTGCGACATATGCTTCAAGCACCGCTTCAACCGTCCAACAATGGTGAGCTCCACCTCCCCCTCCTTAACTCAGTACCATCATTGCGGCCGCCGCGTCGCTCACTTGCCGCCGTGCCATGGCAGTTGCCACTGCATGCGCATGGCATGCTGGGTAAACAAATTACATCAGGGCAATTGACATGACTGAGCAAGGCATAACAATGCAATACTAGACATTCATGATCCTTGATGACCCACAAGTATAGGGGATCGCAACAGTCTTCGAGGGTAGTATTACCCAATTTATTGATTCGACACAAGGGGGCCAAAGAATACTTGCAAGTCTTAACAACTGAGTTGTCAATTCAACTGCACCTGGAAATAGTTACTGCTCATAGAAGTTTATCAGTAGCAACAGTTTGTAGTAGCAACATCAAAACAATGCGATAAAACAAGAGCAATAATGTAATAAGCGATAGGATAAGAGCGCGGTAGGCATAGGGATGGATGGACGGGCATTGCATGGATGAGTCTAAACATGTAACTTCAAGAACTAGGGCAATTGCAGATAAATAAGAATAAGCATCCAAGTACTAAACAATCATAGGCATGTGCTCCATATATAGTCACGCGTGCTCGCAATGAGAACTTGCACAACATCCTTTGTCCTGCCAGCCTGTTGCAGCGGGGTCACTAGGGAACTACTGGCAATTAAGGTGCTCCTTTTAATAGAGCACCGGAGCAAAGCATTAACACTCCATGAACACATGTGATCCTCACATCACAACCATCCCCTCCGGTTGTCCCAATTTCTGTCACTTCGGGGCCTTTGGATCCGGACAATGATATATGTACACAACTTGCAGATAAGATCACAAACAATACTATCATAATGATTCAATAATAAGTTTAGATATGAGATCATGGCACTCGGGCCCTAGTGACAAGCATTAAGCACAACAAGTTAAAGGCAAATAGCACTAATAGAGATACTAGGCACCATGCCCTAACAATCTTATTCGATTACATGATAGAACTCATCCAATCCCTACCATCCCCATAGCCTACAGCGGGGGATTACTCACTCATGGATGAGGGAAAGATTGATGGTTGATGGAGAGGCCTTGGTGATGACGATGGCGATGATCCTCCCCAAATTCCCCGTCCCGGCAGGGTGCCAGAACGGAGTTTCTGGTTCCGAATCACGGCTTCTGGTGGTGGCAGCGCAGCGGAACTCTTTCTAGAAAAACGACGAACCCCCCTTGGTTTTTAGGTCAAGGGGTATCTTATAGGTGAAGAGGGAGGCCGAGGGGGGCCTGAGGTGGACGCACCCCCCAGGCGCAGGCTGGGCCCACCCGCGCGGCAGGGGGTGTGGGCCCCTAAGGCCTCCACTCCGTCTCGTACTCTGGCTCCGTGGATCTTCTGGTCAGATAGGATTTTTGGCATATTTTTCGGGATTTTTCCTGATAGTTGATTTTCTGCACATAATTCTGCTGAAAACAGTGTCAGTCTGTGTTAGTTGTATCCAAATCACACGAGTTTAAAGGAGAAACAATAGCAAAAGTGTTCGGGAAAGTAGATACGTTTTGGACGTATCAACTCCCCCCAAGCTTAGCTTATTGCTTGTCCTCAAGCAATTCAGTTGAAAACTGAGTGCGATAAAAGAACTTTCACGAACACATTTGCTTCATATGATGTATATATTCTCAGCACAGGAGTAGATACTTAAACCATTCATAATAAGGAGTATGCAACTAAGTCTATTCAATAGTCATTGCAAGCTATGAAGAGAAACCAACTCAATAATAATAAGTAGCATGAAACATAAACATAAGCAACATTGCAATGCTCATAAGAAGGTATGATAGAGTGGTATCTCGCTTGCCTTTGTTTGCAGAGCACAATATAAATGCCAAGGCACCTCTGAAGTTCAAGTGAAGACTAGAAGTAAAGATATCAGAGATACAAGCATCAAAGTAATGACATAATTAACCAAGTTTTTGAACAAACACAAGAATGACAACTATGCTCTCAAGAAGGTGCTCATAGAATAAGTGGTGACTCAACAAGGAAGTGAAAATGTTTTGAAAAGTTTGAAAGGCTTCCAAATGCTAAAAGTAAGGTACTCATTAGCTTTGAGCTCTCATTGCCCTATCATAGGCATCTTTATGTGGTTAATGGTGAAAGTGAGGTCCAATATGAGTTATATGCTTCGGCACCATAACTGAAATCCCATGTCCCTTGAGTATGAGGGCCGCTCCTCATGCTACTCAACTTTTGTTACCTGTAAGTTCTTGTCATTGTCAATACATGCATATCATAGAGAACCGCCAACGGGGTACCCCTTGCACATGATACAGGAGCTATCCCATAATCAAAATGACAAGGCAAGCAGACAATGAGCATCTCAGCGATCTTTTTATTTGCTATTTGCATAGCTTTTTATTGAGGATGCTTCACGGATGCTCATTATGTTCGTCCTGCAAGTTTCCACCATGATTAGGCATGGCTTAGGCTACCGGCCCAGGTGTTTCTCTAACATATATATAACTCCATGAACTCACAAGCTCCCTTTTTATTTCACACCGACAACATCCACAAACAAAAGATCATGGTATCAACTGGATATGTATCCATAAGTGTTGAAAGTGTTCCCCATGACATCATGGTTCTGCTAAATCCCAACCTATAATTTTCAAGCATATAACTTTCATGGACAGTCACAATGGTTTAGGTTTATTAAGTGCAAGGAATAAAGTGTGCCATCAAGTTTGTGAGAGCTTTACTAACTAACTTTTTCAAAACAGTCAAACATTTTATTTGGAAGAAAACACGGCATAATGAATATGCACTGAATAGCAAATGATGCTAATAGGTAGGTATGGTGGACACTGTTGGCAAAAATGGTTTTGGGGAGTTGGATGCACAAGTAGAGCCCATACTCAATGCAAGTGAAGGCTAGCAATAGAGAGGGAGCGACAAACGAGAGAGCAACAACTGTCATAATCATGCTTGCAACAAAACATGACTAATTATGGCATGAAAGTGATACAAGAATTCTGAGGCAAAATAAATCATCGAGGCTTATTGACTATTGTTTAGTCATATGCATGCATGAGCATGTGCCAAGTCGATGCACATGAAACATTCAGAGGAGGATACCACAATATCATACCAAGTTATGAATAGAACAATGCTAGCAAACATTCATATGACATGCTACAAACTATTAGCAAGCTGGAGCTAATCACAAGAAAGTAAGAACTACTAAGCATCCATAAATAACATACACCTTACATGAGCAGACTAAGCATACTCACAATGATGAGTATATGTACAAAAATGAAAACAAATAGAGTTCGTTACCAGCCTCTTACCACACCTCAAGTTGTCTTAATCTTCATTATTGCCCTTCACTTGTGTGACTTGAATAATAACATGAAACCAAAATCCATTGAGGACGGCTGAACCCTGCAAAGAACTCAAAAAACCAAAGAAGAACAACAAATATTTTTGGTGTTTTCAATTTTTTAAAGCAAGCAAACAAAGCAAAAACAAACAAAGCAAAATATTTTTGGATTTTTCTTTAAGGCAAACAAAAGCTAAAAAGCAAAGAAACAAACCAAGAGAAACAACGAAAATATTTTTGGTCTTTTTGTGTTTTGAGAAAGCAGAAACAAAAATCCAAAAGAAAGCAAAATAATGGATATACAAAGAACCGACAAAACATGATATATATATGAGTGTGATGTCGGTGTACCTCCCCCCCAATCTTAGGCTTTTGGCCTAAGTGGGGCTCAACTCCATGGTGACCAAGAAGGTGCACCTCCGTAGTACGACGAGGAGGCCCCTTCGTCCTGGTACGAGCTCGAGGACTCTCCTGTGTAGTGCATAGAGGGGTCATATGAGGGCGCGTCCCCCTGACAGTGTCCATGGAAGCCAAGAATGTGCAGCTTATCGTCCATATCCTCCTTGGACGTGACAAAGGTCCCTGGTAAATACTGAACAAAGTGGTTTGGGGGTAGAGGTATCTCTCTCTTCCCCATCAGTAAACAACATTCTATAAACCAAGCTCTCAAGAGTAGAGCCAACAGTGACAAAGTGACGCGCTTTCATGGCAGAAAGATCAAGCCTCTAAGGAGCCAAACCTGTATCATTTGGATCAACAGCAATGTCTAAAGTAGCAACAACACGTGCATCAATAATTCCCCCATAAATGGGTCCCTTAGCTGCTAAGCGACGAGCAATGACAGAACCAAGATTGTACCTGGTTTCACTGTTGAGTGCAGCAGCTAGGAAGGCTAAATGATAGTTGGAAATATTGCTAGTGTTTTCCCTACCAAGAACACTAGTGGCAAGATAATAAGCAAAGTACCTGATAGCTGGAAGTTGAATATTTCTTATCTTTCCCCGCTGGGCTCTATGGTTATCATCATTAGTTATCTCGCGGTAGAGCTCCAACAAATCAGTGGGTTGAGCTGGAATCTTCTTCACCGTCCCAGTTGTGCCAAGACCCAGGATCTCACAAAATTTCTTCAATGTCATGGTGTAAGGCCTGCCATAAATTTTGAAAGACACATATGGTTTGAACAGGCTGTTAGAAAAAAAGAAGCTCTTCACAAAGGTTTTAGTGAGCGTAGCATATTGCATGCTCACATCCTGCATATAACTCGTTAGTCCAACCCTCTGAACCAAGGTCAGGAAATCCTCAAGAATCCCAGCAGCCCGCAAAAAGGTTGGGCAAGGAAAGGTGGAAGGGTGGGCATCTCCCTCGTCGCCGAATCGCGGTGTAATGAGATCCTCATTATATGAGGGCCTAGCTCATGAGGATGATCTTGAAGGCCTTTCCCTCCTAGGTGCATCACTCTCAAATATTTCACCAAAGGTGTGGTTGTCCATGACCCCTTTTTTCTGAAATTTTTAGACAAACATCAAACCAAGTGATTTCCAAGCTGATAATTGATGAGAAACTACTATAGGAACTTGCTAGAGGGATACACGTGCATCAAAATAAAGTTTCTAAGCATAGAACAAGCATGCAAGCTCACACGACCTGACACCTATAGCAGCAAAACACTCAAGATACAATCCACCAATCACAAATCTAACTGGACAAGCGGAGGAGGCACATACCAATGAGCAATCCCTCCAAAAATCAGCAGCAAAGATGGGTTGAGTAAGGAGATCGAAAATCGGGAGCAAGAACAGCAGGAACTCGAGCTTGAGAAAGTTTTCCGGTGTTTTTCAGGAGAGAGAAAAAAAGATGGCTAGGAGGAGACACTTTGGAGGGCCACATGTGGTCCACACCCAGGCCAAGCGCCACCTGGGGCTAGCCGCACCACCAGGGGGTGTGCTGGCCTGGTGGGTCCCCCTGGCCACTCCAGGTGTCCCTCTGCCCCTTTCTTCGAGGAAAAAATTAATATGAATTTTCTGGGATTTTTCGGAAAACTTTATTTTTAGCCAATTTTCAGGGTATGAAAATTGATTTCTCGCAGAAAAGATTTTTTAGAAGAAACAAAAGCAAACCAAAAACCAAACTACGTAAGTTCTAAGACACTCTAACAAGCAAACAACTAGCAAAACCAAAGCTAACAAGAGAAAATATAAAGACTAGGAAGGAGAAAAGTAAAAGTGAGCAAGTATAACCACAGTGAAAACATTATTTTGTTCATTAAAATCCTTTTGTTAACAAGGTTGATCAAGTCTTGTTACCAAAACAATCTTATATGAAACAAAACTTTGCCTTCCACAAAGTGATTATGTTACCTCAAACTTGATATCAATGGTCCCAATCATAATAGTTTCAGAACTTTCTTGTGGAATGGGACAATATATTTCTCCAACCTTGATGCTCTCAATATTTTCAATAGAATTAAGGCAATAGCTCTTAGCAACCTTCTTGGGGAAATAGACAGTATGATCTTTGTCATTAATATTGAGTGTTACTTTTCCTTGATTACAATTGATGACAGCACCTGCAGTATTAAGAAAAGGTCTCCCAAGAATAATAGACATATTATCATCTTCAGGCATTTCAAGCACAACAAAATCAGTTAAAACCAAGCAATTATGAGCCACTTGAACAGGAACATCCTCACGTATACCAACAAGAATAGTAGTTGAATTGTCAGCCATTTGCAAAGATATATCAGTTGGTATCAACTTTTCTAGGTGGAGTCTCTTGTAAAGAGAAAAAAGGCATAACACTAACTCCAGCTCCCAAATCACATAAAACAGTTCTAACATAATTATTCTTAATAGAGCAAGGAATAGTTGGTATACCTAGATCACCAAGTTTCTTTGGAACCTTACCATTAAGGGAATAATTAGCAACCAAAGTAGAAATCTCCTCATTAGGAATCTTCCTTTTATTAGAGACAATATCCTTCATATACTTTGAATAAGGAGGCAATTTAATAGCATCAGTCAAAGGAATTTGCAAAAATAAAGGTTTCATCCACTCACAAAACTTGTTGTGGTGTTCTTCCCCCTTTGACTTGTGTTTCTTACCTGGAAAAGGCATAGGTTTCTGCACCCAAGGTTCTCTCTCACTACCAAGTTTATTAGCAATAAAATATTCCTTAGTGTACCTAGTATTCTTAGTGTGCTTCTCAGGTTCTTCCTCAACTTCCTCCTTATAAGGAGCATCATTTTTATCATTATCACTCTCAGTTGCAGCTTCAGAGACAGATGTACTATTAGGATCTACAGCGGATTCAAGTGGTTCCCACCCTATTTTATGTTTCTTTTTCTTTATTTTACGAGGACTGCCACTACTTTCACCTTGCTGAGAGTCCTGCTCAATTCTTTTAGGGTGTCCTTAGGATATAAAGGATCTTGAGTAGTTATACCACTCCTAGTTCTGATTCCATAAGCATGTTTATCTCCTGAGGCATTAACTAGCATATCTTTTTGTACCTTAGCTAGTTGATCAATTTGGGTTTGAACCATTTGAAAGTGTTTATAAAGCATTTTAATATCATTATAAGTTCTTTCCACAATATATTTCAACTCTTTAATAGCTCTAGAGTTTTCCAATAAATGATTCTGAACTTGTTTATTAAAATTACCTTGTTTAAAAATAAATGTGTCAAGTTCCTCTAAGCATTGATCAGGAGGCTTACCATAGGGAATATCACCTTCATCAAAGTGGAGAGAGTGTACCTCAATAGTGGATGAGTGGGGAATTGGCTTACATAATTCTTCTATAGGAGGTAGATTCTTCACATCTTCAGATCCAATACCTTTCTCCTTTAGACACTTCTTAGCTTCCTTCATCACTTCATCATTTAATGCAATTACTCCCCTCTTCTTTAGTGTTGGTGTTGGAACTGGTTCAGGCACAACTGGTTCAGGAGTAATAGGCTCATGTGTATTTAGCTCAGCTGAAGTCCAATCATCATAATTCTTGCTTATTTAGCCATTAATTCTTCAGCATCTATAGGAGTTTTTTCCTGAAAACACAATCAACAAAACTATCTAGGTATGTCCTAAAATCATCAGTTAGTCCATTATAATAAATATAAAGAAGCTCATTCTTAGGCAATGGACATCCAGGATGTGCATGAATCAAGGCACAAAATGTTGTTCATGACTCAGGCAATTTCTCTTCTTATCCCTGTTTAAAATCAAAAAGTCTCTGCAAAGCAGCATGTCTAGCACTGGGAGGAAAATATTTCTGGAAGAAAGAAGCAATCAAACAATCAGGGCTATCAATGGAACCAGAGGTAATCTATTAAACCAAGCCCTAGCTTCTCCTTTTAGTGAAAAAGGGAATATCTTAGTAACAAAGTACTTGAGCATCCTAAAATCATTAGAGAATAAAGCACTCATAGTGGAAAGCTCATTCATATGTGCCACAGCACTCTCACTCTCAATCCCACAAAAAAGGTTCTTTCTCAACAATATCTAAATAGGATAAATCAAGAGAAAAATCATAATGTTTATCTTTAATATCTATGGGAGAGGTGGAAAACTTAGGGTCAGAGGACAGTTTAGGAATAATAGTACGTCTTGCAAGGAGACTCTTAATAGCACTAGCACCATGTGTGTTTTGGCACTCTTCAATAAAATCATCAGTAAACTCAATGTAGCCATCATTAATATCATATCTCTCTCTAGACTCAGGTGAGCTAACAGGTGTAATAGTGTCTTCACTAGGAGTTTCAGTATTTCCTAGACTAGCCATAGTAGCATCTAGGAAAGGACCTAATGAACCACTCGCATCAAGCACAGTAGTAGTAACATCATGAGTATCAAAAGCAGTTTCAGATTCATCAGTAGTAGCAGTGTGTGTACCATGAGTATGTGGTGGTGGTGTAACAAGCTTACTTATAACAGACGGTGAATCAAGAGCAGCAGAGGTGTTTAGGACTGAACCTCTTCTTGTAGTGGATGGTAAAATAGGAAACTTTCCATCACGAGACTTCGCCATGATGAAAGGAGTAGAAATGAACAATAGTAGATCCAAGTGAACTTATAAATAAAGCTATGCTCCCCGACAACGGCGCCAGAAAATAGTCTTGATGACCCACAAGTATAGGGGATCGCAACAGTCTTCGAGGGTAGTATTACCCAATTTATTGATTCTACACAAGGGGAGCCAAAGAATACTTGCAAGTCTACACAGGAGCAATAGTAACAGTAACAACAAACAGTAGGATAAGAGCGCGGTAGGCATAGATATGGATGGACAGGCGTTGCATGGACGAGTCTAAACATGTAACTTTAAGAACTAGGGCAATTGCAAATAAATAAGAATAAGCATCCAAGTACTAAACAATCGTAGGCATGTGCTCCATATATAGTCATGCGTGCTCGCAATGAGAACTTGCACAACATATTTTGTCCTGCTAGCCCGTTGTAGTGGGGCCTCTAGGGAACTACTGGCAATTAAGGTGCTCCTTTTAATAGAGCACCGGAGCAAAGCATTAACACTCCGTGAACACATGTGATCCTCGCATCATAGCCATCCCCTCCGGTTGTCCCAATTTTTGTCACTTCGGGGCTTTTGGATCCGGACAATGATATGTGTACACAACTTGCAGATAAGATCACAAACAATACTATCATAATGATTCAATAATAAGTTCAGATCGGAGATCATGGCACTCGGGCCCTAGTGACAAGCATTAAGCACAACAAGTTGCAACAAAGTCAAATAACACTAATAGAGATACTAGGCACCATGCCCTAACAATCTTATTCGATTACATGATAGAACTCATCCAATCCCTACCATCCCCATAGCCTACAGCGGGGGATTACTCACACATGGATGAGGGAAACATTGATGGTTGATGGAGAGGCGTTAGTGATGATGATGGCGATGATCCTCCCCAAATTCCCCGTCCCGGTAGAGTGCCAGAACGGAGTTTCTGGTTCCGAATCGCGGCTTCTGGTGGTGGCGGCGCAGCGGAACTCTTTTTGGAAAAACGACGACCCCCCTCGGTTTTTAGGTCAAGGGGTTTCTTATAGGCGAAGAGGGAGGCCAAGGGGTGCGTGAGGTGTCCGCACCCCCCAGGCGCGGGCTGGGCCTACCCGCGCTGCAGGGGGTGTGGGCCCCTCAGGACTCCACTCGTCTTGTACTCTGGCTCCTTGGATCTTCTGGTGAAATAGGATTTTTGGCATATTTTCCAGGATTTTTCCTGATAGTTGATTTTCTGCATAAAAACTAGACACCAAGGTAATTCTGCTAAAAATAGCGTCAGTCCATGTTAGTTGTATCCAAATCACACAAGTTTAGAGGAGAAACAATAGCAAAAGTGTTCGGGAAAGTAGATATGTTTTGGACGTATCAATCCTATGAGATTTGATTGGGCAATACAACAAGATACATAGACCGCCATCCAACTGCATCTATGACTAGTAATCCACCTTCAGGTTATCATCCGAACCCCTCCAGTATTAAGTTGCAAGCAACGGATAACTTCTTTAAGAAAAGTGTGTAAGGTAAACAATCCACTTGTTCCATGAACAAGAGACCGTTGTTTTCTCCCTAGTAGCAACAGCACATCTACAACCTTAGAGATTTCTGTCACTTCCCCAAATTAAATAGAGGCATGAACCCACTATCGAGCATAAATACTCCCTCTTGGAGTCACTAGCATATACTTGGCCAAGATAGCTACTAGAAACGGAGAGCATGCCAGATCACAAACAACACATACATGATAGAATCAATAAGACAAAACCATTAATCAATCTGACATAGTAATCTCAATATCCATCGGATCCCCGCAAACACAACATGCATGATTACAAATAGATGATCTTGATCATGAACGGAGCTCACAAGATCTAAACATGGTAGCAAAAAGGAGGAGAGATAACCATCTAGCTACTACATGGACCTGTAGTCCAAGGTGGAACTACTCACGCTTCATACAGGAGGCTGACATGATGATGAAGAAGGCCTCCGGTATGATCTCCCCTCCGACAGGGTGTCGGGAAGATCTTTAGATCCCCCTATCTATGGACGATGGTGGCGGCGGCTACGAACTATTTCGTGGAAGATTGATCGGGTCCTTAGGGTTTTGGTATCGGGGAGTCTTTATAGGTGAAGAGGCGAGGCAGGGGGCACCCAGGGCGGCCGCACCCCCCCCCAGGCGCGAGATAGGGTCAGCCGCATGGCTAGGGGTGTGTCACCCTGGTGGATCCCCTCCTTCTCGTATTCTGGCTCCGTGTTCCCCACGGTAAAATATTGACTTTGGCTTTTGTCCTGTCCAATTCCGAGAATATTGATTTTTTGCCTTTTCTGGAACAAAAAACAGAAGAAAACAAGCAACTTGCATTGTGGCATCTTGTTAATAGGTTAGTACCAGAAAACATATAAAAATACCTCAAAGTATAGACAAAGCAAAGCAAAGTAGATACTAAACAAGCATGGAACATAAAAAATTATAGATAGGTTTTCAACGTATCATCTGCTTCCCTAGCTGTGTATCCTGACTTGGCCTTGCTTATCTACTTCCTGCAAGTGACTGGATATCCTCTTCTCTACTGATAACCTGACCTTGCTCAACACCTAGACCTTCCCCTCCTTTAGGTGACCATGATTGATGATTTGGTTGGTTGGTTCTATGGTGGATTTAATGGTGGTTCTGGTAAGCTCTAGTGATAAAATTGTGACATGTTCTTGCTGTTCTTGATGTGGTGAGAATATTTAGCAGAGGAATCTCTCCTAACACGGTTGTGCCCTTTTATCTCCTCTCCCTTGCTTCCTGGTGTCGACAACACCTCACACACGCATGTTTGTGTAAGCTGTGTGCTTGCTTGCTTGTTGAGTTATGTGGATCAAATCAAGTGAAGATATTTTGATTTCACCCATTTACTTCTACTTTCCCCTGGTGAAACTTTACCCTTTGTCCACTGCCAATGAGGTTATATTGAGGCCAACTTGTGATTAAGAACAGATGCTGCATTTTTGGTGAAACTTGCCCCTTGATCATTCTTGCTCAATGATGTATATCAACGGTGCATCTCACTGTTAAAACCGAGAGCAATTTTATTAACACTAATCCATTTTGTTTTCTTTTAGTATCTTTGTTTACCTGCAGGCACAGATTATTACAAAGAAGGATATAAAGATACACGACTTAGTTTAGGAAAAGTACTATAGGTTTTCTTTTATTATTCCGTATTTATTTGTAAAAACAATGCAATATATATGATTCAATAAAGCATTTCTTTTTCTTTACTTATAATTATTATTTTGTGTAATAAATTATTATTTCCTTGTATTATTTATATCTTTGGAATATTGAATAAGAAAGGAATAAAGATTGCTATTTATTTCTATATATCTGAATTACTTTAATGTCTTGAATTTTCTTTTATTGTATTCTTGTTATATAATAGTACTTCAGATTAAAACACTCAAATGTTTTTTGAAAATAATTAGATCATATTTGAATTATTCCAAAATTCAATTCAAATTTAAATGTCAATTTAAATTATCATCCCCAAAACAGCTCAAAATACGCAGAGATCATGTTAGAATTTATAATGATCACCTGGATGAGCTAAACCCTAACTCATGAAAGTGAAAGAAACCCTAATACCTCTGGTGTTTTAGTTGCGAAAAAATTACCCTAATTTTTACAGATGAATGCATGCATATGCACATATTCTCATTTCTACCCTTTGTTGGTTCCTAAACGCTAGGATGTAACAACCTCCTCCCTTTAAATAAACTTCGTCCATGTATCGTTGTGTACTTGAATAGCTCTGGATAAGCTTCTCGCAATTCCTCTTTTTTCTCCCAGGATGTTTCTCGTTCCGGATGATGCTTTCGTTGCACTTTGCAATACTTAATAGCTCGATATCTAAACCTTTTCTAGTTCTCTTCCAGAATCTTGGATGGTTTCTCGACATACTCCCTTCGTTCTATAATGTAAGCCTTTTTAGCAAGCTTTTGTGGAACTAAGGGAGTATGTCAATTCTGTTTAAAGTTCTAGTTCTTTATGAGTTAGAGCAAGCACAACATTGGTAAAAATAAGTGTCTAAGAACACTTAGATGTAGGTCTAAACACTGGACTAGGGTAGCTAAGAAAAGTTTTACTAGACTTGAGTCTAATACTAGACACCACGTCTAGTGTAGGTTTGACCCCTACATCCCTAGTAATTGGTAAGGAATCATAGTTTTCTAATGAGTTTTTGGTAATAAACAATGTTATGTTTTTGGCCAATGGAGCCTAGCATGATGTTCAATACGCTATGGCATTTTTGCTTTTCTTAGCCATAATCTAGTACTTCCTCCGTCCCAAAATAGATGTATTAGATTTGTCAAAATTTAGATAAACCTATATACTAAATAGTGTCTAGATTTATCCAAATTTTAACAAATCTGAGACATCTATTTTAAGACGGAGAGAGTATTTTTGTTAGAAACTTCTCACGGTGTAGATGCTCTTATCGTATCACTAGTTGAATGCTCGTGCGTTACTACGGCTTCATAATTAATCTTTCACATATATCAATATAGTACATGCAAAATTCACATGGATGAAAAAACAACCACAAGATATCCAAACCCATAGTATTCCAGACATCTTTGATGTATACTTCGATAATCGATATCATTCACATATGAAATAAGCACTCGGACTAATTAACTAATATAATTATATCTACTCCTTGATAGATTACATATTGTCGCGCAATGTTAGGGGTATTCTTTTCTGCTTCATTTTCATGGTACTTGAGAAGGTACACCAAAAGTTTCTTTCTTAACTCATAAATATTCTGCATAAACAATATATCTCATTAGTATGAGTATGTTAAAGTGAAAAATATAAATATATGCAAGTCAGAATACCGACCGTGTATATTGGATGAACCAATTCTTCACCATTTCACAAAAGTATAATGTAAAAATAAAATAAGCAGAAGCATTCCTGTATATGAATGCCTCAGTATTATATTATTGAACAATAAAAGGCAAACAAAACAAATAAGTTTATTTTAAGATACATTCACCTGTTTCTAGATTTTCTGGAATACCAACTCGTGATCTACATGCCTAGGAAAATATATTGCCATCCCAACCAGGTTGTGCTAATCCGAGTGCTTCGCCTAAGTAGATTCCAGTTCTTTGTAACTTTAATTGCATGTTGTGAGATCGACATGTTTTACTGTCCACCGATGGCAATACGGAGAGCCGATCAAAAACAGATACTAAAGAGACATGCTAAATATATACAGAAGAGGCATGCTAACCGGGTTGTGCTAAAATGAGCTAACTCAGTACAAATCTTATAATTGCAAATCAAGCAGAATAATCTTGGAATTGCACATAAGAGGTGGGAAAGGGGAAGGGATTTTTCATGGCAGATGGAAGCAGAGCCATGGGGTGAGATATTTTTAGGCGTGCCCGGCTGTGTGTCTGATATATACAGCCGATGCCGGCTTTTTACGACGTACCGAAAAAAATTATACAGCGCCGATATCTGCTGGAGAAGGAAAAATCCATGCCAATATCGTAAAGATAATCACCTCCTTTGACCGTGTAAAACTCGATGAGTTTTCTATCCCTGCTACCAACATCACATTGTCACATGTGTCAATGGGTTCGTTCCGAGTGTTGGTAATATCCATATCCCCTTCGCCCATGATTTGCAAACATGAAGCATATACCAAATATATAAATTTAAATATTGTAAGATACAAAGAAAAATATCTCGTTGCACCTCTTTTGATCCAGTGAAGTTGGCTGAATTTATGCTTCCTTTTTACATCAACGTGTCAGGGTCTATTGTCTCCATAAGTTTACTTGATCTAAAAAAATACATTAGGAATTTGGCATATATTCAGAATAATAAAATGAAATAAATTTTCCACAGACATATCTTAATAAAATAATAAAATGGAAGAAATATTAAAAACATAATTTTGCATATACTTAGAATATCTCTAGCAGACACCGTAAAAGGGCGGAACCGAGAAAATAACCGCCACTTTTCGGTTTCGCGTGAGAAAAGTGGCTAGAACAGATGTCTCAAAATCGATCGAACCGAAAAAAAATTAGGGCCCCCGAGAAAAAAAACCCGCGGAACCGAGAAAACATAGTTTTCGAGCCCGACTTGGACGCGAACCATATCCCCAGTTTTCGTTGGCGGGAGGGAAGTTTCAGTCGCGCCATTCCCGCAGCCGCCACGCACGATCTATCGTCCCGCCCCTCCCACCTCCGTCGAGCCTCACGAAAGGTCGCCATGGACGTCCAGCAGCCACCGCTGAGCTCCGGCGAGATCGCGTCGGCGCAGGCGACCCCTCCGACGTGTCTGCCAGATCTGATAGCCACCACCGTCGTCTTCGTCCCCGTC
Organism: Avena insularis; assembly: GCA_023614405.1. Lineage (NCBI taxonomy): Eukaryota > Viridiplantae > Streptophyta > Magnoliopsida > Poales > Poaceae > Avena > Avena insularis. The sequence goes on from CM042695.1 coordinate 286,461,443, forward strand.
GTCGGTCCCCCAGCCGGGGTTGCTGCTGCTGCGACGAAGCGGAAGCGGCATGGCTCCGTCCTCATCCAGGATGGCAGTGTGGGCGCTCCGGCCTCTCCCGCCGGTCCCGCTGATCCCCATGCTCAAATGAGTTCCGCCGCCTTCAAAGCCGGCGCCGGGCAAGGTGAAGAGGACGGTCGTGAAGCGGAAGGCAGCCCCCGAGAAACCATCTGCCGCCGCAAAATCGGCCAAAATGGCCTTGGCTATCCGACCTAGGTATGAACAATTCCCTTCCCCCTTCCGCTGCAGCTGCCGCCGCCGACCTAGTTATGAACAATTGATTCGAATTGGAGCAACATGGACGAGCACACCTTGGCGTGGCATGATCAAGAAAGCCTGGACATCTTGGAGAGAAGGAGGTCAGCAGCACTGGCAAGATGCAATGCTCGGGCAAAGGATGGTGGTGGACATGGTGCTCCGGCAAGTGGTGTCCATGGTGGTGCTTCAGCAAGTGGTGGTGGCGGTGTTGCTTCTCTTGGCTTCGATGGTTGATGATCATCGTGGGTTGTGGTGATAATTCATATTTTGGATGATGTTATGCGACGTGATTTTGTTAAATTTGGTTAAAACTTATGATTGTCGCAGTTGAACGGTCGAATTTGTTTAAATTCTGTCATTTGTGGTTTAGTTTTACGGTTTCGTATCGTTTTTGTCCTGGCAGAAACCGTGTGAGCGAAACTGTAAAAAGAGAATATTCCCTTTTCTGGTTCGGTTTTGAGGGGTCTGTTCAGCCCCGTCGCTCGCGGCCTGAAAAACCTGCCAAACGCGACCTGAGAACGTATTTTTCAGTTCGCCCTTTTACGGTGTCTGCTAGAGATGCTCTTAGAATAATAAAATGGGCTCTAACTAAAACGAGCTAACTCAGTACAAATCTTGAAATTGCAAATTAAGTAGAATAGTCGATTTCCTCGATGACTGCAGTTAGAAAAAAAGCTTCAGATCTGGTACAATATATACGCACAAGTACTGAACTTACTGAATGATCAAAAGCTACTAATCCAAGTAAACGGCCCACCCTTGCTACTGCAATCGACCAAATGTGTCGATGAGGCAACGTTAGATTTGCCGAGTTGGGCTAACTGGGCTAGTTGAGGCCTAAGCAAAGCAACCAAACGCACGGTCACTAATTAATTTCCCTAATTATCCTAGGGTCACGAACGGTCTATCACCGCCGGCCGCTGTTCCACGCCTTCAGTCCGCCCAACCACCCGCTCTCCCCTCCCGCTGCTCACCCATCCACCTAGTCTCTCACAGCCACAACACGTCGCCACCCCATCTCTGTAACATCCCAGCATTTAGGAACTAACGAAGGGTAGATTTAGGAATTTGTGCATATGCATGCATTTATCTGTAAAATTGTGGGTAAATTTTTCGGCAAATAAAAACTTAAAGGGATCAAAGTTTCTTTCACTCTCAAGGTATAGGAATAGCTCTAGAGAGTGATCGTTATAAATTTTGACATGACCTTTATGAAACAATGTGTTTTGGGGAGAATTTGAATTTAAATTTGAAATGTGAGTTTATATTTTTAAAACTTAGAATTAAGATTTAATAATAATATTTAATAAAGAAACAATAAATAATAAACAAAAACTCTAAATAAGAATTGTAATCAAACAAATGATTATTTTATTCCATATATTCATTTCATTAATAAGTTACAAAATAGTAATATATTAAGACAATAAAGAATTCTTACAATAGTGAAATTACAAAAGGACGAATATTTACATACTGAGAATTATTACAATATTTCTTACAAAAGAATAAAATAAACATTACAAGATCTATATCTGTCTAAAAGAAATCTACACTACTCTTGAATCTTCAAATCTTGTACCTGCAAAACAAAGAACAAACAAAAAGAAAAATAAAGGTTAAGTTATTAATTTTTACTCTTAGTAGAGAATAGTGAGATGCACTGTTTCATTTTACATCATTGAGTAAATCTTTAGGGGCAAGTTTTACTAATATGAAAGAATTAAATTTTTCATAATAAATAAACCATAAGTCAAATGATTCCAATCAGTAAGAGGGGCAAGTTTCACTAGGCAGATAAATGGTAACCAGATAAAAAGGTAGAACATTTCCCTGAGCATATCCACAAGAGTACAGCAGACACACAAGCATCTCACACAACTAAATGCATGGATGTGCTGTCGACACGGCCACAGCTGCCTACACAAGCAAAAGATCTCAACACAACCGTGGGCAAGCACAAGTGCACCATTTCTTTGCTTATACCACATAGAACCAACATCTTAGCCATAGCCAAGACAATCAAACCAGCCAAACCAAAGCACCAACACGGATCAACCAAATATCACCAGATGGTGACATAAGGAGGGGGAAGAATTAGGTGAACAGCAAGGCCAAGCCATAGGAGCTAGGAGGAGCAGGCTAAATCAAGGCCAAGCACAGGAACTCAAGGGAAACAAGAACAACATCAGAGGTGAAGGACAGGATCCAATCAGCAACATCAACATCACCACCAACCACAACAATCATCAGTTTTGTGGTGAGTATCATAAAACCGTTACATGATCTATTCATATTATCTAGACAGAAACATGTGTTGTTTCATGAAACAACCTCTCAATAATCACCCTGGTAAGGTGAATCTATCCTAGAGATTTTGAGTATAAAGATCAGAAATCAAACCTAGCCAAAAACACCAATTTCTCAGACCAGCCTCGCAGATTTGGTGTTAACAGATGCAACTTAAATAATCTATCACTTGTTCTTACCAGATCAGGGCACATCTCCTAGAGGGAGTAGCACCTCTGATCTTATAAGTTACAAACAAACCATTCACTTAACGAACTAGGACTTTAGATCCTAGAGCCTCAGACCAGCATCATAGGCATGATCAAACAATAAGCTTTACAACTTATTTATAAGCATCTATCAAATTCCAGAAATGACCATAAGTAAAGCCAGCAACAAGATCTACTTATGTACCATTCTAACAAGGTTTCATAAGCATTGATCTTACTACTAAGACAACCAGATAGACCAGTTTTTATAAATCCATTAGCAAATCATTTCTTTGACACCGTGCTCAGAGATCAGACAACATATATCCATTCATTTTCATAGAATCATCAGATTCTATTGAAAGGTTCAGACTAAGGATAAACAGTCAAGTCAATAGACATTAATTCAATGATGATTCACTAACAGGGTTATTTTCAGTATCAAGATACTGACAACAGATGAACACACTAAGCCACCATAGTATCAACCAGAGGCAGCACTATCTTTACTATTAAATGGGAGTTGGTGGCTCACTTTGGCCATCAAACATTGAAAAGATCTGGACCGTAAAAATCACCCTCAAACAATCTCGTCAAACACCCGCCAGATCATGCCCGCTTCCCTCCACCCCTGTCAAAAACTTTGGTAACCAGCAATTACGAAAGCATATTATTTATTTAGTACTGACATTAAGTATTGCCACAATCAGCCAATAAAAGAAGGAACAAATCGCCACAATTACGCGTCAGTTTAGTTTTCTCGCGTGTTAGTATATCTACATGAAGTAGCCCCATTAAATACGGATCCACTAGGCTCCGTCTGGGAGCTCAATTTTTTTAAGTATTCTAAGTATACTTCAGTTTCTAAAAAAATGAAGTATTAATTACTTCAATGCGTTTGGGTCCATCGAATATTCTGTTTTTGGAAACTGAAGTGTTAGCAAAACTACAGTATTATTACCGTATTAGAAACTTTGTCCGAGACCTCTTTTTTCCTAAACAGAGAAACGCTCGCAAAGCGCATCTGCTCGGTCCCATCGTTTTGCCTACGGCACCTAACACCTAAACAGCGGCGCCCAAGTTCATCTCTATTCTTGCCCAAATCTATGGTATGATTGACCGACATATATGTATATTCTCAAGTAGTATAAGCAGGATTATTTGCCATGATAGTAGAAGCATAAGTATTTGACTTATAAGGTCGGTGTCTATTAAAAGCATGATTTCGTGAGGTGTGCTTCGGTGTTCCTTCTCCAAAATTAATTTTGCATGGGCCAATTTCTTTTAAATTTGTCAAAACCTATATCCAAGTCATATATACCTCCGTATATGTGTAGTTACTGAGCATGATATACTCCATGTTCCAACCAGTTGATTTTACCTCTCGTTATCGCGATCTCCATCTTTACATGCGCGTTTTAAATTTTTGTTCCTACTACTATATACCTCCTGATTTTCGCTTCCCGCGGGCACGTGAGTCTACGTGTATGGTGAGTATAGTCTAAGAGGACCATAGGGGATTCCGGTAGGTTCATACGGTCTTCAAAATGAATCGGTATCAAGTTTTGTTTGTCAAAGTTAGAAAATGAGGGATACCGAAGCAAAAGTGATAATTCATAGATGTCTTAATTAGTTGAAGATAAAGCATTTAGCATGAAGATTCAATCAATAACCATCCATCTATCTATCAATAGTGATCATACATGTAGCGGTGAAAGGGCACTAAAATAGCATTTTCCAAACGCCTTACAATTTTTGCTAAAACTGAGAAATACCACAGTATTAAGAAATCGTAATATTCATTGCCCATACATTGATATACTTAAGTTTTGGAATACTATGGTTTTGAAAAAGTGGAGCTTTCAAACGGAGTCATAATCTCTACTATATAATTACTCCTGAGGTGGTTTTCGCACGACCAGATATTTTTGTCCGCCGTCCGTTTTTTCGGCCTCGCACAGCAGAAGAGTCCGTCTCGAACTCGATTGATATTGTCGTGCTTCATATCGTAGCCACGCAATACTCTGGAGCAGCGCTGCAATCTAGGCATAGTTGGTGTTCTGCGTCCCCCGCAACTCACTCGGGCGGAGGCCGCTCCCCCTCCTTCTTGTTCATGGCGGCTCACACCACCCGAGTTCCTCTGCGGTGAAGTACAAATTGATCGAGTTCCTCTGGCCCTGCCTGACGAGCCAGCGAGATCGTAGAAGCAGCAGTCCCGCAACCGCAGAGCGCGCGGGGAGAGTCCTCTCTGTCTCCGCGCTCGCTAGCTCGGAGGGGATCTCGTGGTCCGGTCGGCCGCTAGGGAGGGGGAGGAGGTCAGCGGGGTGGACTGGGACAGCCTGGCCATCGGCACGCTCGTCAGCACCATCGTCCTATACCCGCTCGACACCTGCAAGACCAAGTTCTAGGCCGGCGTGCAGATGGACCAACTCAAGTACAGGTCAGTGATTCCGTACCTCCCCTCTCTTTCTCCTGCATCCCCGTAGGTGATCGCCGGTGCTGGCTGGATTGGGAGGGCATTCAGATCTGGGGGTTCTGGATTTTGCAGAGCCTACCGGTGATGGATCGTTCTCAGGGCCACGAGATAGATATAGCGCTAGATGAGGATGTGTTGATTTCCACTTACACTTACACTGTGGTTCAGTATCAGCACATGAATAGATTATTTTACCCCATTAAGGTTCACAAGGAGTTCATTAGTCCAGTGAATGCAAGTTGTAAATGATATATGTCGAGCAAGAATTTGGTCCGCTTCCCCAAGTTGTACACCACCGGCCCTCCCAGTCCGCCCTGGTCCGTCTGCATGCCGGCCTGGAATTTGGTCTTGCAGGTGTCGAGCGGGTATAGGACGGTGGTGCTGACGAGCGCGTCGATGGCCAGGCTGTCCCAGTCCACCCCGCTGACCTCCTCCCCCTCCATAGCGGCCGGCCGAACCACAAGATCCCCTCCGAGCTAGCGAGTGCGGATACGGAGAGGACTCTCCCCGCGCGCTCTGCGGTTGTGGGACTGCTACTTCTACGATCTCGTTGGCTCGTCAAGCAGGGATAGAGGAACTCGGTCAATTTGTACTTCACCACAGAGGAACGCGGGTGGTGTGCGCCGCCATGAACAAGAAGGAGGGAGAGCGGCCATCGCCCGAGTGAGTTGCAAGGGACGCAGAACACCAACTATGCCTAGATTGTGGCGCTGCTCCAGAGTATTGCGTGGCTACGATACGAAGGACGACAATATCAATCGAGTTCGAGACGGACTCTTCTGCCGTGCGAGGGCCGAAAGAACGGACGACGGACGAAAATATCTGGTCGTGCGAAAACCACCTCAAGAGAAATTATATAGTAGAGATTAGGGCTCCGTTTGAAATCTCCACTTTTTCAAAACCATAGTATTCCAAAACTGAAATATATCAGTGCATGGGCAATGAATACTGTGATTTCTTAATACTGTGGTATTTCTCAGTTTTAGCAAAAACTGTAAGGCGTTTGGAAAGTGTTATTTTAGTACCCTTTCACCGGTTGTTAAGATGCATGTATGATCACTATTGATAGATAGATGGATGGTTATTGAGTGAATGCTCATGCTAAATGACATGGTTATACCCTACGGGTACACGACCTTAGCATACCTGGTCCAGTCCAAGGAAGGCCCACAAGAATATACGCGGCCCTTGAAGATTTTCGGGTGGCCCAAGCCCATGACGTCTTCGGATCCTTGGAGAACAAGACTAGAGTAGATAGAATATTCAAAGGGGCAAACCCTAAAACCTGCAACCGACTCGATCTGTGCCCGGGACTTGCCTACTTCTATATAAAGGCTAGGAGGGCACGACGAGGAGGGCACTTCATACCACCGCATACACACCTCCATGCCAGATTGCATATGCGCACCCCTGTACTTTTCGGTTCCGTCGTAAGAAAGAGCAGACAAGCAGGAGTAGGGTTTTCCCTCCGGGAGCCTGAACCTGGGTAAACCTCGTGTCCCCGTGTTGCTTGTTTGCTAACCGTTCCGCGATCTCCAGCATCCCCATCTTCTCCAAAACCCAAGCTCATAACAATGGGCATTGACGAGATTAAACCTCGTCAATTGGCGCTGTCTGTGGGAACTGGGGACGCTGATTGTGCGATCGTGACGGTCCCAACAAAAGCGATCTACAACTCTGCGACGACGGAGAGTCATCTCCTCTTTGGCGCTTTCGACTTCACCGCCCACTCGCTAGCTGCGGTGACCCAGCATACCACTGCATGTGTAGTACACTATAGTCGTTGACATGACATCCACAGAACACCGTTCCGTAAATATCACATCCTCGGTGGTACAATGTAAACATTGTGGGTCCATATTACAAAAGTACACACATTATTATTATTACAATACCGGAAGTTCAATACTTCCAAAAGATTCAACTTACAAACCAAAATATAAAGTATTTCAGTGGAATTTAGAAGTAACAACTCCGACTAGGAGTTGAGCTCAACAGCTTATTCTATAGAGTTCATGTTGCTCGGCTCCATTGGTTACTACTAATTATGGATAATTAGTTGGACTCGTTATCATCGACACCGTAGCGGATTTCGTAATCCACTCCTTCAACTCCTCCAGACAGATCAGGCTCCTCGTAGAACACATCTTCTTGGCATTCAGCTGCATACATTGGCACGTCTTCGAAATCCTCAGAGTCTAAGCAAGGGATCAAAGGAAAGAATGAGTAACAGCGTTACCCAACAAGTTCATTATATGCAAGCTGGGAAGTTTGATGCTCTAACTACCACCTCGGATTATAAATCCTTGGCACTATGCAATTTTTGTAAATCTTTCTTCAAAGATTGATTTTATTATGAAAATATATGACAATCAGCCTTCAAAGGTTGACCAGAACTTTCATGGAGTTCCTTTCCTGCCGCGTTCGTAGCTCCTTCCCGGAACAGGGAGTAACAAGTTACAATTCTTACACTCTGCAGAGGTGCGTTACTTTACCCATGAGAGATCAACTCCTTGTTGCACAACTGGGCATACTTTCCCGTCCACAATTCCATGATGTGGGGCCCAGTAGTTGGTCCAAGCCAATCACTGCCCCCTTCGTGACCCCGCATGCCTCCTTGGTGTACACCATGCCCACATAATGAATTACGGCAATGGTTTGTACAAACCGTTAGATGCCAGAACTATCGTGGGACGATGAGGGTTCCCACCCATATGCTGCATATCCTCTACGAATTACCAATTAATATGCACGCTACGAGGATAACAGCCACGACCTGCACATCCGGCTTCATGCAAGAGGAAGAAGATACAGCTGACTTCTCTGTCCCATTCCAAATCTCATGGCTAATGCGTAATATACGTCGCTAGAATCACTGATGTCAGGGGTTATTAACTCCCTACTTGATCATGATTGTTTGCAACTAGAACTCTAAGTTCTATTGCTCCATCATATCACCACTTAGGATGATATCTATAATTTCTTTACTTGTGAAAATAATATTTTCTTTCTTTTAGAGCATATATGATAACACATAATTTGCAGATACTTTGATAAAGACTCTTCAAAGGACATGAGCAAGTGATGAACTTGCCTTGTGATGGCAAGGTAGTGAAGTATGATGCTTGCACTGGACCTTGAGCTTCTATGTCTACAAAAACATCATTATTGCCCGGTAAGGACAATATTTAAAGAAGCAAAAATGATTATGCAATAATGTTATGCATCCTTTAACTTGATATGTATTCACCCCATTATTATAAAAAGTTCTTTTAAATAATAAAGAATTTACAAATATTACTTTTAATATTTATAACATATATTGAATTATTTTATTTTATTTCCCTTTTATTTGACTTTTATTGATTTAATAATTCTTTAAGGAATTAACACATAAACATCAAAAATTGTTGTTAAATATTTATTTAGTATTTTTCAAAAATACTATAATATTAACATATAATGAAAGTGATTTTTATTTATTTTTATCATCTTTCAATAATTTTTTAAAATTCCATAAGGAATATATAATTTACAAAATTCTTCTAAAAAATTTAATGTCCAAAATATTATATCTTATTTTATTTGGATAAAGTGGATTATTGTGAATCCAAAAATATTTTACTTATAATTTTTGGACTTTGATTTTATTTTCTAAGATTTAATTAAGTCCAGGGGTATTTTGGTCTTTTACTTTTTATTAAAACAGGCCTGGAAAGATTTCTGGGCTAGTTATTCTTGTTGGGCCCTGGTGGCCCATTGGTCCTAGACAAAAGAGCCACCCCAAAGGGTTTGTCCCAACTCGGCCCACTCCTTACTGCCTCTCTCTCTCCCTTGAGCTTATCCTTTCCTCCTCTAACCCCGACCCTATGGCCGGCGATGCCGCCACCGGCGATTCCCGTCGTCGTAGGTTGTTCTGGTCGCCGCTGTGGTGCAACAGGGGGTTATCAGCGACGCCCGTTCGTTCTATTCAATTGGATTCGAGCCTGAGGCTCTCCTGCAATGGATTGATGTCGTCCCGAACCCTAGGGTTTGGGGGTTGGCATGGATTCAAGTGCTGTCGTGGTCGTCGTATGTCGAGGTGATGCTCTGCACCTCCAGGCGTGACCAGGGTCGCTGCCGTGGTGCCATGTGGGTTGCAGCTCCCACTCTAGGGTGCTCCCTGTGCCGCCATGGTCGTCGGCCCCTCTGCTTCCTCTTCTATTCTTCAGCGAGGACCTACGGTGAGTTTGATTCCTCTCCCTGATGCTCTCTGTGTTTGATGATTCGATGCTAGATGCTGGCAGTGTCCTTTCTTGCTACTGTCTGATTCAGATTAGGATGATTATCCATTTAGGGTTCCTGTTATGTGATTGATCATGTACTGGATGAATTGAATCATGTTTGGATGGTCTGTACACATGCTAAATGATTATTGGCCTGAGGCTGGTTGCTTAAGATGATTTATCATGTTTCTGGTGGTTTACTAGATGAGTTGATGCTTGGATTGCATCAGATTCAGATGATATAGTTGCTTGGGAATCATGCTTGATTAAATCAGTGACTTGATAAGTTTTCACTGTCATATCTGGGTTTATGATCATGATTATGACATGATGAAATCATTGTCCTGGTGTTGTTGGCTTAGAACTAGTGTATGGTTTGAGATAATCATGATCTCAAACAGTGAAGTTTAATATAAGAATATCCTAGTTATGATTCCTGTGTTAACAGGAAAATGATTAGTGAGTTGATTGTCTGAATTTATGATGATTTAATGTTTATCCTAATTCATAATGGATTGTTCTTGTGACACCATCATAGTATGGCACACAAGTTTGATTCCAACCCACTGATTGGGTTGTTCTAGGCTTAAGACAAACTTGGCTTTATAAGATGAATAGAGACACCCTTCTCTGAATTCCCTAAGACCAATGATGTTGGTCTGAGGCTTAGGGATTCAGATCTTATCTAATTGGTTCATCTAGATAGTCCTGGTAGTGGTACCAGCTATTCTTTATTGAATCAAAGCTTGGAAAAAATGATAGTGAGCTTGATCATTCTATGGATCCAAAGATTTGTTTCTAAGGTGCTACCCTTCCTTTAGGGATGTGCCTAGGAATAGATCATAGATAAATTTAGGCTTGAATTGTAATATAAAGCCTAATCCAGAGCAATGATGTTGCTCTAAGCTCTGTCTAGATCCAAGTACTTTGTTGTTTGCCTTCAGAGTTTCAAAAATCCCTATGATGGATTCACCCCACTTGGGTGCTTTTTGAGGGTTTGTTTTATAAAACAACACATGCTTTTCTCTAAATAAGATGATTAGATCATGTGAAGGTTTTATGAAACTCGCCACAGACTCTGATGTTTGTGGAGTAAGTTGGTGATGATCTTGATCTGGTTTTGCTGGACTCCTGTGCTTGATCTTGAGCTAGACTGCTCCTCCTAGATCCTGGATTTGTCCTTGAGCAAGCCTGCTCCTCCTAGCTCCTGGACTTGGCCTTGCTGTTCACCTGATCCTTCCCCCTCCTTATGTCACCATCCTAGTGATGTGATCTTGCTTTGGTTGGGTTGGTTGCTGGCTGTGGTGCTTAGTTTAGCTGTTGTCTACACTGGTTGTTCTTGTGTGTTGTGCAGTGGAGAGATGCACTAGTGCCTCTCCACGGCTGTGCTTATGGTTTTGTGAGTTTGGGCTGTTCTGTGAGGTCGACAACACACCACATGCATGTTGGTGTGTGTCCTGCCTGTGTGCTTGATGTGCACTTGTGGATATGTTCAGAGTTTTGAAACTTACTATTACCTGGTTACTTTCACCTGGCTGCTGGATTTGTCCCTCTTGGCTGTCGTTTGACTTCTGGCTTTAAATTTGTGAAAGATGATTCTTTCATATTGGTGAAACTTGCCCCCTTTTTTATAAATTTCTCAATGATGATTTTGTCAAGTGCACTTCACTGACATATCTGAGAGAAATAATACTAACACTAATCTTTTATTTCTCTATATATTTTCTGTTTGTTTTTTGCAGGTACAAATATAAAGATGAATATTTAGTCTAGGTTTAGTTATAGGATAGTTAGTAAATGTTCCAATGTAATTTTCTTATTCTTTTGTAATTTTCTTTTTATTATTTTTGTAATTTTCATTTTATTCAATTGTAATAAAGATTACATTATTATTAATAAAGAATATTCTTATTCTTTGTATATTTGATTTTGTGTGGATGATCTCTATAAGTTATAACTTTATAACTTGATTATATAGATTGATGATAAGAAATAAGTTTCCTATTCATAATTGTTTTTCTTTAGATAGAATTTAAGTTGTAATATTTATCTCTTAATTAAATTAAGATTCAAAACTTATTCCTAACTCACTTGAATTATAATTCAAACACTCAAGTTTGAAATTCAAATCCATTTTAAAACAAATAATTCCTTAAAGATCATATCAAAGTTTATAACAATCATCCTTTAAGACTAAACCTAATCCTAAAGTATAAAAGAAACATTTATCACTTAATGTTTTTATTTGGCAAAATTTTCACCCACATTTTCACAAATTAATCCATGCAACATTCCATATTCCTAAATCTACCCTTCGTTAGTTCCTAAATGTTGGGATGCTACACCAGCCACCCTGAAGGACTTCGAGCCCGTTGGCGACGGGCTCGAGATCCTGTTCGGGAGCTTCTGCTTCCGGGTGGGGCAGACCGGCACTCTCCATCTCCCAGAGCGGGTGCCCCTGCCATCGATCAGGCCCACTTCGTGGGCTCCTCACCCCATGCTACGCACATCGTCGTCGACAGATGAGTCCTATGACAGCAGCTGCTGCAACTCAGATCTGTGCGATCCACCATCGAAGGAAGGGACCTACGATTCCGGAACCGAAAGCTGCGGCAGCAGCGATCCAATCTACGTGTGCTACTAATGTGTCGCAGTCATCCAGAGCGACGTGGATCAGGAGCACAACCCGCCACCCAACCCGCAGGGTAGAAACGGCGAGAACAGGAGAAACCAGACCCCCCGCCCAATGAGGAGGACACCGATCCCAATCGGGTCATCCACCTCAGCGAGGAAGGATGGGTGCAAGCACGCGAAGCCGTGGCAGGCAACAAGATCCTGCATGTGGGTGCCTCACGGGACCTACTGATGGCGTACCACCTGCTCCTCGTCGAAGAACACAAGAAGCGGGTGAAGACGCAAGAAGTGCTTGACAAGCGCAAGCAAGCGGCCTCAGAGTCCAGTGCGTGGCGAGCTGCGCTCTCCGCCATGGGCAGCTCCAGCTCGCACGGCAACCATGGCAACAAGCACCGTTCTCGCATGGAGAACATGGATCCAACTGCACGTCGCGAGGTGACTTGGACCCTCAACACGTCTTTCATGGAGATGGATGCCGACGACAACATCATCCCGAATTCACAGCAAGCTGCTATCATGGAAGCCACCATATACCTCGCGTCCCATCCACCACCGGTGGGGGACCCAAAAAGGGCCATGCACAAGTCCGCACTAACCGGACTCGGACTCATTGGAGGTGCGCTCCACGGAGAAGCTCCTACGGAGCCAAAAAAGAAGGCTGCGGTCAGGTTCAACCGCAGTCCCACGCCTTCATCCGACGAGGAAGAGCACGACCTACCTCGAAGGCACAAGAGTTCGCGCCATCGCAGCCGCGATTACGACGCTCGAAGCGAGCTCACCCAACGCAAGATCGACAAAGCGCGCGCCAAGCGCGTCTGCTCGTCCGAATCCGAGGAGGACGATGATGAAGGAGAACTCTACGAAGCCTGATGCTTCAGCAGATCCGCCCGGCGGACACGGATGCCGCGAACTTCAAGCTTCCTTCGGACACTCTGAAGTTTGACGGCACACAGGACCCCAAGGCATGGCTCAGTGACCACCTGTCGTCCGTCAAGCTACACGGCGGAAACAAGAACACCGCCCTGCAATCCCTTCAGCTGCAGCTGACAGGCGCAGCCCGGATCTGGCCCAGCAGCCTATCCTCGGGATCCATCTGAAGCTGGGAGGAGCTGGCGTACAATTTCATTCGAAACTTCAAAGGAACCAGCAAGAGGCCAGCCTCGATCGAGGAGCTATGAGCCTGCACCCAACGAACGGGCGAATCCATTCGCTCGTACATATTACATTGGTCCAACACCAAGAACTCCGTGGCGCACATCTCTGAGGAGAGAGTGATTGACGCCTTCAAGGATGGCGTCAAGCGCCAGGACTTCAAGGAAGAACTTAGGCACGTCAAGCCCAAGACACTTGACCACCTCATGGACATCGCCAACAGGTGGGAAGATGGCGAGGACTCCATCCACCGAGCGCACTCGGAGGAGGAAGATGACTATGGTCGTCGACGTGAACGCCGTAGCAAGAGAAGATCACGCATCTACGACGATCGCGACGGACCCGACATGGTCGCGGCTGGCTACACCGACCGCCGCAGCGACGGCAACCGCAACAGCGGTGGATACCGTGGAAACAACTTCCGTGACAGAGGACGCCCAGTCCAGTCATGGCAACGCCATAGCCACGACGATGGACCCTCAGCATATGACAAACTGTCAGGTCCATGCACCATCCACTTCTACATCGACAAGCAGGATGGTTAAAAGAAGGCAAGCCACATGCTCAAGGATTGCGCGAGTTCCAAAAACTCAGTGAGAGCATGTCCCAGATGAGGCAACAAGCCCCGAACCCTGGGTACGGGAACACGCCCACACCAGGTGACATCGCCCACGAAGCTCCTCCACCACCACCCGTGGGACCTTCGAATCATCCAATCGCACCTGCGCAGAACAACGGCGGAAACGGGTACCCCGTGCCAAAAGGATCACTGATGATCCAAAAAGGGCGCCCAACGAACAGGGTGCAAAAGAAAATCACCCGTCAGATCAATCTGTCTGTGACCGCTCCACCTGCCATCCCTGAGTACCTCAGCGGTTCAGAGTCCTGCATCATGTTCAGCCGTTCGGATCACCCCTACCAGGTCTCTCGCCCAGGTCATGCTGCCCTAGTGCTCGAGGCACAAATCGGAGGTTTGGACATGAGCCGCGTCTTCATGGACGACGGCAGCGGCATCAATCTGATGTTCGCTAGCACCTTAGCAGCAATGTGGATCCCGCTGTGTAGCCTGGAACAATCCGACACAACGTTTCACGGCATCGTCCCAGGGAAGGGCATATTCCCCCTGGAAAGATATGGCTCGATGTCATCTTCGGCAAGCCCGATAACTTTCGGTGCGAGTGACTCGAGTTTGAAGTGGTGGACTGGCCATCACAATACCACGCCATCCTCGGGCGTGTGGCATTCGCACGATTCTGGCGATGCCGCTTTCGCGTACCTGCTACTCAAGATGCCAGGACCTAAGGGCGTCATCACGGTCCACGGGAGCTTCACCCGATCGAACCACTGTGATAGGGATTTCAACAGAATATCCCGGTCATTCGGCATGCAGGAGGAGCTCATAAGGCTCCGAGAGGTGACAGACAATGGGGCACCCCTAGTTGCAAGACAGAATGCATCTGACATGTCTTTCGACTCCATCGTCAACACAAAGAAAGTGCAGGTCCACCCGACGGATGCCTCCAAGCCAGCGCTGATCGCCAACAACCTCATCCCCGCATAGGAAAGCGCGCTCGTCGAATTCCTCTGTGAGCGCTAGGAAATCTTTGCCTGGTGTCCTGCGGACATGCCAGGAGTTACCAGGGAATTCGCCGAGCACGCACTCAACGTCTTTCCAGACTCCAAGCCCATCAAACAGTCCATCCGAAGACTGTCAGAGCCACGAGCTGAAGCCATCGGAGTCGAAGTGAACAGACTACTCGACGCAAATTTCATCAGGGAAATCAAGGAAAGCGAGTGGCTCGCCAACACCGTGATGGTACCCAAAAAGGACACGGACATCCTACGGATGTGCGTGGACTTCACATCGTTGAACAAGCACTGCCTGAAGGATCACTTCCCTCTTCCTCGGATCGATCAGGTCATCGATTCGACTGCAGGATATAAGGAAGCTCTCCTTCCTCGACGCCTACTCAGGCTACAATCAGATTCGAATGAAGGTCAAAGATCAGGAGAAAACAGCGTTCATCATGTTGTTCGGAGTGTTCTGCTACAACACAATGCCCTTCGGGCTGAAGAACACAGGCGCCACGTACCAATGGTGCATGCAGGCATGCCTGAAGGACCAGATCGGCCGCAACATCCAAGTTTATGTCGACGACATAGTAATCAAAACAAGGGAGGCCAAGACACTGATCGACAATCTCCGTGAGACATTCGACCACCTTAATCGATACAAGATCAAGCTAAAGCCGGAAAAGTGCGCCTTCGGCGTCCCATCTGGTCAACTGCTAGGCTACTTCATCTCCCAGCGAGGGATCGAGGCGAATTCGAAGAAAATCTAGGCCATAATGGCCATGGAGAAGCCAAAAAAACCTCAAAGGCATCCAACAGCTTGCTAGGCGAATCGCGGCGTTGAGCAGGTTCATCAGCCGCATGGGCGAAAAAGCCCTGCCTTTCTATCAGCTGCTACGCAAGGCAAACAAATTTGAATGGACGCCCGAAGCGGACGACGCATTCGAAGATCTGAAGCGGCTGCTCTCCACCTCGCCCGTCTTGGTCACGCCAAAAGAGCACTAGCCTCTACTGCTATACATAGCAACTACACACCAGGTGGTAAGCACCGTGTCTGTGGTCGAAAGACCCGAAGATGGCAAGACCCATGGGGTCCAACGCCCAATCTACTACCTCAGCGAGGTATTGACACCGACAAAGCAGAGGTATCCTCACTACCAGAAACTCGCCTACGGCGTATTCATGACGGCTCGTTGGCTGAGCCACTACTTCCAGGAGCATCACGTGATGGTCGTCAACGAAGCACCCCTGAACAGCATCCTGAACAACCTGGAGGCCATAGGACGTGTGGCCCTGTGGGGCATCGAGCTGTCACCTCTAAACATCGTCTATGAGAAGCGCCACGCGATCAAGTCTCAGGTCCTTCTAGACTTCCTCGTCCACTGGATGGAACTGCAGCTGCCAGACACCCCGGACATGACACAGTCATGGACGATGCACTTCGACGGCTCCAAGCACGAGGCTGGAGCAGGATCCGGGGTCATACTGACCTTCCCGCAAGGCGACAAGATGAAGTACATCCAGGGATGAAATTTCGAGCTTCCAACAACGAGGCTAACTACGAGGCCCTCATCCATGGCATGAGGATGGCCAAGATCTACGGCTCGACGCGCCTGGTCAACTACGACGACTCGAACCTCGTCGTCCAGCAGACGATGAACGAGTGCGATGCATACGCTGCCAACATGATTGCATACCGCGCACACTACAACACACTCGAAGGAGACTTTGATGGCTGCGAGCTTCGGCACATTGGGAGAGAAAGCAACGAAGAGTCCGATAGACTCGCCAACATCGGATCAACCTGTGCACGGGTGCCACCAGGTGTGTTCCTCGCACAGATCTGCGTGCCATCCATTAAAAGGAAATTCCCAAAGGGATCACCCGAAGAAGCAGAACACTCGGGCGCTGCGCTATCTGAAGGACAGGAAGGACCAGAAAAGCTCGACACAGAGGTCGCAGTGGTCAACCTGATGCAGGTCATGGCAGTCGAAGAAACATGGACATAGCCATACCTCCGATATCTGATAGACGGGTGTAGCACCCCGGGTAAATCCACTACTAGAAAATCGCTGTTGTTTTTATTATGTGCATCATCATGACATCATCATGCATTTATTCGCCAAAAACAATTTCCCAAAAACCTATTTTGTTTTCTAGAGATTCCCCTCTTTGTTCAAATCAAAACCCTAGATCCGTCCGGATCTTTTATTTGTCTAAAACCTTTTTGCAAATATTTTGTTTTAAAAGAAAGGAAAATAATAAATATAAAATATTTTGTATCGGGGAGGCCAGGCCCAAAAGGCCCAAAGGCCCGACCACCCCTACCCCTCTACTAAACCCCCTCCCTGGAAAACCCTAGCCCCAAACCCCACTTACCAGCTACCCCTGCAGCCACCACCCACCAAACAACTTCCCATCTGACGCCACCACTCCCCTGCACCCCACCCTACCCATGCAAGCGGCACACACACACGCAAAACAGGCCCCCGGTCCCACCCGCTGGCCCACCACCCCATCCCGTTTCTCTCGCGTGACCGAAACCTCCCGCAGGCAAGCCCCCCATCCCGTCGTTTTCCTCACCTCTCACCCTCCCATCCCCGATCCGCCGTCGTTGCCAGGACTTTCTTCCAGGCACGCGAACACCCCTGTGAGCCCCCTCTCGGCCGACCTCGCCCTCGCTTTCCCTGCGCCTCCCTCCGGCCCGCGGCCAAGCTCCATCCCGCCACCGCCTATCGCCAGTACCGCGGCCTCTCCGCAAGCTCTTCCTTCCCGTCGTCCTCGACAACCTTCTCCCTCCTCCTCGTCTGCAGGGTGCCAGGGACGCCACCGCGGGCACCCTCTTCCTCGACCAGCAGATACTCCGCTCTCCCATGAGCGTGCCTTCTTGCGGCCGAGGCGTCGTCATCGCCACTTGGACCTTGCGATCACGCCAGCAAGATCCCCGGCTGCACCTTCCTCGCCCCATTGCCGCTCTGGCCTCTGTCAACGGTCCTGGCAGCAGCAGTAACCAACATCGACAGTATCACTAGGTGATAGTGGTGGTTGTCATGTGTTTAGTACTGCTGATTCGTGATGTTCAGTAAGTTGTTCTGCGGTTTGACTCTTATCGGTGCACTTCTTGGGTAACAGGGAGGATGTGGTGGTGATATCCCTGTGCAATTACAGACAGCTAGAATAACTCGAAGTCTGCCAAACCCCAGAAACCATCAGCGATTAGACCCAAGAGAACCACACCGAGAACCCGCGGTACTCGGAGGTCGACACCAGACCGAAGCATCAAGACCTCCTTCATGGAACGCCGAGACCCCTGGCCCACAGACCACCATAATGCCAAGTTCGTCGAGACCCCGACGCCCCATCCGAAGACCGATCCTGGCGTTTGAAGACCGAACCAAACCCCTCGGTGAACCCCAAGATCATTGATGCCGATGTGTGACCTCTATCCGAAACCCTTATTTCTATAATATCGACATAAAATTATTGCATATTAAATTGTTCATGTCGCATACTGTGTGGTTTGGGGGCCTTATGCCGATTCACCTTATAATTAAATATGGAGACCATATGCGGGCAAATCTAGCCTTATATTAGCCCCATTTAAATTTGCGTAGCGAATCGATGCCATGTTTTGCCATATTAAGACAACATTTAAAATGTGGGGTATCTAAACAACATAAACCACCTAATTAATTGTCGGGGCCCTGGTTCCGCTTAATATTGCCTAATTGCATCGCATCCTTTCCATGCCATACATCATACATGCATCATGCCCGATCTTTTGTCGTAGGATTAAATAGTGCATCCGGTGTTTCTTCTAGTGCTTTGCTTCTTCACGGATTAGGCCGATGAGTTGATGCGAGAGTCGACCCGATCTTCGGATCAACCTTCGGCAATGTTTTCAGGCGAGCATTCTCCCCCTTTCTACCTATTTTACATTTCTAGTCTTTATTTCCTCCTGTTGATCTATTGCTATCTGTGTTGCGATGCTCTAGTTTTCGTACCCGTGGTATCCCTTGCAGCCTTATATTGCCTTGGACACATCCTATTACCTGTTGTTTTGGTAGATAGTTGGGCTTGCGTGTCGTAGTCGCTTGCTCAAGAGCTGTTGCGTGTTGTCAAGTACCACAGTTGTTGGAGAAATGCCTTATGCTTTATGTTGTCATGGCTTTAATTTTTGTTTAATAACTAAAATTGAAGTAGGTAAATAATGCAGAGGCACAGGTGGGCAATATATGTTATTTGGTTTTTAACCGTCCACTTGTGTCCTATAGGACCCCGAGTACTTGATACCTGTTCTTTGAATATTCGCAATATCCGCATGTGGGACCATGAATCCACCTAGCCAAAGCTTGAGTCATATTTATTTCTTGGGGCCACAAAGTAGTTTGGGGCTTTATTACTATCCTGTACTTATGCCATGCCTTATTGCTTTATTTACGATTGCGCATGGAGCGCCTGTACTGTTTAGGTAAGCGGAGTGTTTTTGCGGTATCGACAAGCCCAGTCACACTTTCGGGTTCCCAGTCGTTTACAGCCATTGACGCAAACCTCTGGGTCCGTTCCGGAGCCGTCCAACTTCGTCGCGGGTAGCTTGGTGGGGTGGCCCCCTAAAATTTATATGAATCTTGTAATTGCTCTGTCGTGATGCCTCATTGGGTTTTATTTGGTTTTTCTCGAGGTTGATCGTGCGTGTGTTGCTATTTGTGCCCCCTGCGGGGTAAAACTTTCTGAAAGCCGTGTCCGCGGTTATGGACGACTTGGAGCACAGTATCTCGATCATAGACAACTATAACTAAAGTAGTGCTATAAATTTGACTTTATAATGACTAGTAATTAGCTTCACTATAATGGAATGGCTAAATAAAAGTGCCAACAATTGCTGGTTTGGGTTGTCACCTGTTACCATTGTATCTGACTAGTAAGTATTGCAACTACAACAGAATGGCTAAATAAAAGCATCAACAACTGCTGGGTTTTGGGATGCCTCATGCTATATGTATCTGACTAGTAAGTACTACAACTACAACGGAATGGTTAACTAAAACTGCCCACTGCTTATTATATCGGGATGACTCATGCTAGCTATATCTGACTAGTAATTGCCGCAACTATAACGAATGAATAAAACTGCCAACTGTGTGAGTTCCTCGGTTAACTTCCTCGATTGGTTTTGAGAGGGAAACACTAGGATGGGTATGTTTGGTGTTAGCATCAGGTTGGATCCGAATATGTCCTTCTTATCCCTCTCTAATAGCTGCCAGTTATATTGAGTCTCTATAGGTTGTTTAGTGCATGCCGCGCTGCCGCTTCATCCCACCATACCTATGTAGGCGAGGACCACCAAATTCTAGTCTCGCCGTGTACTGGCCTTAGTACTGACCGCTCTCTTTTTCCTTTGCCCTTTGTCGGCACCCCTTTTGTTTAAGCAGTTTTAGATCGACGTCGTTAGTAGGGTTACCCTTTCGGCTTGGCCTGGGCAGGGTTATGGACGCCATTGGTTATTCTTCAGGGCTCTTAGCCTAATTTGCATCTTGTCCGTACTCGGACGCTGTATCATTTTCAAGGTGATTTGGATCTTTGTACTGCATATTGTATTCTTGACTCGATGAGTCACTATTGTATATACCTATTTTGTGGTTCCATCGAGGACTATTGTGTAATGATATTATTTCGTTTTCCACCCGCACGCAAGTGCCTGGTGGGCACCTTTGAATCGTTTTTATGCGGGTTTGGCGAGAATCGCTAAAACTTGCATAGGGACGATTCCGAAGGTGTTACAACGGGGAGCTGCCTGATAGCCCGACAGATGCCCGGAGCATATCTCGCCGGTCCAAGGCCTTCACCATCATCAATGGCGAGCTGTATAAGCGTAGCATTTCAGGTATACTCCAAAGGTGTGTCACCATCGGTGACGGCAAAATTACCCTCCAAGACATCCACGAGGGCATCTGTGGCCTGCAGCGACGTAGCCACGCCTTAGAAAGCTCTGAGCCGGGTTCTACTAATAACGGCCATGAACGATGCCAAGGACATCGTCCGAAGGTGCAACGGGTGCTAGAGGTTCGCATATAAACCACACACACTAGGATCGGAGCTCAGGCCCATACCCCTGGCCTGGCCCTTCGCCCAATGGGGCCTCGACATGATCGGCAAACTGCCCAAGTCCTCGAAAGGAGGCCACGTCTACCTCCTGGTCGTAGTCGACAAATTCACCAAGTGGATCGAGGCCATGCCCGTTACTAACCAAAAGGGCAAAACGGCCGTAAAATTCTTTGAATCCATAGTCTACAGGTTCGGCATGCCGCACATCATCATCACCGATAATGGGTCGAACTTCATCTCCAAAGAATTCTAGGACTTCTGCGAAGACCTCAAAATCAACATCACATACGCCTCCGTGGCGCACCCGCAAACAAACGGGCAGGTCGAAAAGGCCAACGGCCTCGTCGGCGGCGGCATCAAGAAACGCCTAATGAGCCCACTCCAGCAACTCGCAGGAGCCTGGACACAAGAGCTACCCTCTAGAGCCTACGCACGATGCCAAACAGCTCAACTGGCTACACGCCTTTCTTTATGGTGCACGGAGCCGAAGCCGTGCTGCCTGCAGAGGTACGCCACAAGGCCCCATGGATCGTCGCCTACAACGAAGCCGAATCAACGGCCGCACTCACAGACGCTATCGACACACTCGACAAGGCACGTGACATAGCCGCGGCTCGATCGGCGGTATATCAATAGAGCCTCCGCAACTATCACAGCTGTCGGCTGCACCCAAGGTCCTTCGTCGAAGGAGACCTAGTCTTACGACTCAAGCAAGAGCGACCTGAGAAGCTCGAGTCACCCTGGGAAGGACCCTACGTCGTCACTGAAGTCATCCCAGGTGGCGTCTATCGCCTCAAGCACATGGAGTCTGGAGTCGCATACTCCAACCCATGGAACGTTGCACAACTACGACGCTTCTACCCCTAGCTACCCTCCTCCTTTTACTTTCAATAAGGCTATTCAGCCAAGGCTACTCAGCTGAACAATGTACCTCCTCCTTACGATATGAATAAAGTTAAGTGTCTCGCCCCAAAAATTTGTCTATTATTTGCATTTTCTTCATGTTACAACACACTCGGGGGGATCCCCTCACCTCACGACTTCGTCGACTGAGGATAACGCGTGTACACCTAAGTAGCTGACCACGCCAGGCTAACGAAAAGGGGCACGCATACAAATAAAGCACCACGTGCTAAAAACAATCAACCTTTACAGCAAGGGGCATAACACGCCCAGTCGAATACATACAAATTTTACATCTATCTTTTTACAGGTCCTACCTATTATGAAAAATCACCTGCGCACGCTGCTCATAGAGATCTACAATTTGTTCGGCATACTGCCTTACATCCGCATAATGTGGACGCATGTCCCACATGCCACCATCCGGCCGCCAGAGGCGGTCCAGCCGCCACAGCAGCAAGATCTACATCAGGGCGATGCAGCCGCACGAGGGAAAGCGCAGCCTTCACACCTGCTACCAGCTGATGCCGCACCAGCTCCCTGACATGATGCACATCTCGAAACTTCGCCAGCAGGCCCCATAGAGTCGATGGTGCCTCATCCAGAGGAAACATCACGTGGAGAATTGACGCCAAGGAAGTCTTCACTTGCCGCAGCACCCGCGACACCTAGTGAACATGATCCTGCACAGTCGCAAGGACCATAGCTAGATCACGGTCCATCCAGAAAAAGCCACCGGCCTCCATGTCCTGCTGGGTCAGGCAATTGATCCGAACAACAACACGCTCTTTTTCCTCCCTAGGAACAAGGTTAGCACCTGCAACAACTACAAAGTAAGAGGACAAGCCAACAGGCGCATCCGAGAAATGAGCAGCAGCTCGAGGAAACTCGCATTGAAGTTGTTCGGCCAAACGCCGCAACTCCCCCATCAGATACTCCTCCCTGGCGGCGCCCCGCTCCGCCTTTTACTTCCAAACATCCGCGTGGCCTCGAACGCCAAGCAACTCTTTCTCAAGACTACGGATGCGGTCACGAAGAAATACAAGCTGCGACATATCATCCAAGGATGGCCGTAGCTGCGGCGCAGACGAAGTATCAACGGGATCATCACCCGAAGGTCCCTAAAGGAAAAGAAGGCAAGGATATGAACAAACGCACGATTGAGCAAACAACTCGGAGATTCATTATATGCAGCAAAAGCCACTGCGTGGCACAAGGAGTGTTCATATATACATTACAACAAAAGAAACAAAAGCTATCCTACAACTACAAGGCCTAAGAAGCTGCATCCTGAGTGGCCTCGGAGCCGGATTGCCTGCTCTTGGCCTCCCCTGCTGCCTCACCGCGTACTCCGCCGGCAAGTCAATCAGCTTTGGCCCATAGCATTTACAACGGGCAGCGTAGAGGGCGAAGGCTACCTCGGATACGTCGGCAGCCGTCGGCATCTGGGAGGTGACCTGATGAAGATCCAACTCCGCTCCAGACGCCATGGCGATCGCCAGCCCCATGGACGCGCCGATACCCTTTTGCTTGCACTTGTACGCCGCGGGGGCCTCGGCTGACAGTGCGTCCGCTAGCAATTCAACATCCTTGAGGGCGACGCCCTTGGGGACGAGCTCCTTGTAGAAGTGCCCGAGAAATACCCTGGCCTTGGCAAGCGAGCTAACCACGGTACTGCAGCGGTCTTCGACCGCCGTAGTGGCGTCATCCAGAGCACTTCCGTGCTCCAGGGCACCACGGTCAAACTCAATGCCCGCGGCATCTAGAAAAACGAAAGAGGCAAAGCGAAAACCAAGCAAAACTAGAGAGACAAGTAAGCCAAAAAGGAACAGACGAAACTACTCACCCGAAATAGCCTTGGCAGCAGCCATCAGCTTGCCGGCTACCTCCTTCTCGCGCAAGGCCGCAGAGGTGGCGAGCTGCTCCTCGCGATCCGTGGCCTCCTGCTGCAGGCGCTTCTTGGCCGCAGCCGCGTCGGCTAACTCCTGCTCAAGGGGCTCCTTAGCGCCAACGACATCTTCAGCTTTTTTCTCCGCTCGCCCGAGGCTCTTTTTGAGAGCATCAATCTCGCGGAGGGCAGTGTTATTCTCGTCTGCAACAAAGAACAAGCATGAGATTCGTAAGTAAGCAAGCAGCCGAAGAAGGAGAAGATTGATAAAAAAACACGAACCTTGAAGCCGCTGAAGGCTGGCCTCCAATGCCAGATGCTGCTTCACCAGTTGGTTGACACCTTGAACAAAAGGCTGCAAGAAGACGCAACTTGTCAGAAAAAAGGCTCGGGGGCTGCGCCCAAGAAAACGAGCAAAGCAAATCATGCATACGAAAAACGCTCGGGGGGCTCCCCACGAGACGCGCACAACAAAAGAGAAAGACATGATCAGCAGATCATCCGAACAATGCTCGGGGGCTCCCCCCACGGCAAAAACGAAAGTACTTACATGATCAGACCGCGACTCCGAAGGTCCGGCTGTAGTCTTCTGGGAGACAACCACCCGAGCCTTCTGCGGAGAAGTGTTCGAGCAGCGCCCCCAGAGGTGGCCACCGTCTGAGGAGGAGGAGGAGCAACCTTCGACTCCCCCACCATCTCCCGAGCGCCATCGCTGAAGGAGCCATCAGAGGAGTGGCTACAAAAGAAAACATCAGACAAGTACAAGCAAGCAAAATCGAAAGAGAGCAAAAAGCAACTACAGATACTTACGAGTCCATATCGCTCAAATTGAAGACAGGCAAGGCCCTCTTGCCTTTCTTCTCTTCTTTCTTCTCTTCCTTCTTCCGTTTCGCTGGTGGCTACGGTGCCATAGCCCGCACGGGCATGGCCGGAATAGGAGAGGAAGAGCCACCATCACCCCCACTATGATGCTCAAGGCATGGCGGGTTCCTAGGTGTCGGTGGAGTCGAGGCATCTGACGATTCGCTCGAGCTCCGCGTCCGCTTTCGAGTCTGCTCCTCGCTCGACCCAAAAGTTTCTTCAGCCGGCGACCGCGCTGAAGGAATCTGAGACATGGAGTCCACTACCTCATTGTCCGGTGCATCCGGAAAACGTTCAGGTAGTGGAGGCTCCATGCCAGGTACCTTGAACTCCTGCACAAAAGAAAACAAACTCTCAAAATAAAACGAACTGCAAAGAGACGTAGTCGAAAAAAGCGCTATGCGCACGTCCCAGATCTACACCTGCGGCACCGGTCGGGAGGCCCTGAATGGAAGGGTCGGTGAGCTACCTAGAATGTCCTCGTCAGCCTTAAACTTCAGCAGCGGCCGGAGGATTCCGTCCACATCCCCCTTGGAGAGCTCTCCAGTCGAAACCCTAGTCGGGTCGTTGCGGCCAGAATAAAGAAACATCAGGTGCGCCCTAGCCTGGAGCGGCTACACCCAACGTTTGAGGAAGGTGCAAATGATATCCACACCGTTCACCTCTTTATCCGGAATCACCTGAAGATCCTCCACCCGACGATAGAGTCCCTCTATCTCCGCCACCTCACCATCCAAGATGTGGTTCTTCCAGGACCTCTTCGGCTGGATTTTCTGGGAGGGGTCGAAAGGAGCAAGGCCAAACTTTTTCCCGTTCACTGTGGAGTCGCGGATGTAAAACCATCACCTCCGCCAGTATTGGACGGACTCAGACATAGAAAAAGAAAAGAAGAGAAAGTTGGATTTAAGGGAAATGATGCACCCGCCGATGGGATAAACGCCATCGGAGCCAGATTGCCTCTTCATAGAATAGAGCTTCCGGAAGAGGCCAAAGTGTGGCTCGATACCGAGCCAGCACTCGTAGAAGGTGATGAAGCAGGCAATGTGAAGAATAGAATTCGGCGAAAGATGATGGAGTTGGATGCCATAGAAGAAAAGCAATCCACGGAGAAAATCATGGACTGGGAGAGAAAGGCCCCAAAGGACAAAAGCGACAAACATGACCCGAAACCCAGCGGGTGGACGGGGAGTTACCTCGTCGCCGGGAATCTTGACGGCCTGCTTGTCCTGCGGGATTAGACCCCACTCACGGAGCTTGCGAAGATCACCATCGCACGTCTCCGACCGCCGCCAGCCACCATCGGTGACGCGGGTAGCGGTGGTACCCTTCTTGCCACCGGCAGTGGCGCTGGTACCAACTACGGTGGAGGCCTTCTTCGGCTTCCCCATAGCAGTGCGGCGACGGTGATGTGAACGCAGGAAATAAGATGGGAAGGATCGGAGAATTTCCAGCGCACGGCGAGAAAAGCTCAAGACGGTGGAAGCAGTGAAACAAGAATGGCTGTGGTGAAAACAAACAAGTTTTCCCCCAATGATTTTAAGGACGAAGAAGACGCACGGTGACCGTTCATCGGGAAGCCCTAGATCCAACATCAAGATCAGACCGTCCACGTGTCAACACGGTAGCGAACCGTCGCTCACACGCCGTCCACTATGCACGGAAATCGAGGTGACACCGTAATTATCTCCACGTTGCGTGTGACCAGTCAATTCAAAGTCAGAAGGTGGGACCCATGTTCGTCCAGTCACGTCATCTCTGACACCGCAGACGCTTGAGGTCACCGATCGTCAGCACTGACGTCATCAAGGCTATACTAGCAATGGTTACAATTCTTCGGCTACACAACTAAAAGTACTCACTCGAATCTACGATTCGAGTAACTACTCGGGGGCTACTCCTATCAGGAGCGCTGGCCGCGCACTCGAAATACGATCAAAGTACTACACCATTGAACTATTCTTCGAGTCCTTCGTCGAGTCTACGACTCCACTACGGACTCGGGGGCTACTCCCATAGGGAGGATGGATTCAAGCATCCGAAAAACTTGTGTCCTACGGACCTAGTCAACAAAGACTGAATTAAAGTCTCTGCTCGAGTCTACGACTCGAACAGACACTCGAGGCTACTCCAATAGGGAGCGCTGGTCGCGCACCCTATGAATTCTTCGACTGCGATCCTTCAGACCAGTATGCAAAAAAAATTTGGCAACTCTGCCCCAATTAACACTAAGTGAGAAGCATCCTCCTTGGCCACCCGAAACACCTCTGTGATGATAAACATTCGGATGTTGTGTCTACAACACAAAGATAAGACCTACAGATATCATCTGATGGCCTGGAAACGCACACGACTGCGCTCTGCTAGTAAGAATCCGTGCCAGCAGGCGCGATGGAAATTCCGACGGACGTGTTGGGTACATCATTTGAAAATCATTAGAATTCCACTCCTGTAAGTCCTCAACGACCTGAGTTGAATTATGCCAGCATTCGTTCCGGGTTTGAGTCGAGGGACTCGAATCTGAAGAAGATCGTGTTGTTTTGTCCTAAGACAGTTAGCTGGCCCTGATCCGTCGGGAGAGTCAGTCACACGTATCAACAATCCTTACATACTAAAATCATTCTTTGATGAACAGAAATTAGCTGCATCCGAAAGATTGCAGAGTCCTCAACCGAATCTACGATTCGACTGAACACTCGGGGGCTACTGACATGGTTATACCCTACGGGTACATGACCTTAGCATACCTGGTCCAGTCCAAGGAAGGCCCACAAGAATATACGCGACCCATGAAGATTTTCGGGTGGCCCAAGCCCATGACGTCTTCGGATCCTTGGAGAACAAGACTAGAGTAGATAGAATATTCAAAGGGGCAAACCCTAAAACCTGTAACCGACTCTATCTGTGCCCGGGACCTGTCTACTTCTATATAAAGGCTAGGAGGGCACGACGAGGAGGGCACTTCATACCACCGCATACACACCTCCACACCAGATTGCATCTGCGCACCCCAATTGACATGGTTATACCCTACGGGTACACGACCTTAGCATACCTAGTCTAGCCCAGGGAAGACCCACGAGAACATGCGCCAGCCCATGAAGACTTTTGGGTGGTCAGGGCCCATGACGCCTTCGGATCCTTGGAAAGCAAGACTAGAGTAGAAGAAAATTCAAAGGGGTAAACCCTAAAACCTGTAACCGACTCGATCTGTGTCTGGGACCTTCCTACCTCTATATAAAGGCCAGGAGGGCATGATGAGGAGGCTCTCTTACAATCTCTCGCACACCACCGCATACACACCTCCATGCCATATTGCATCACAGACCTCAGAACCTTCGGTTCCACCATAATCGAGAACACAAGCGAGTAGGGTTTCCCTCGGGCCCGAACACAGGTAAACCTCGTGTCCCCGTGTTGCTTGTTTGCTAACCGTTCCGTGATCTCCAGCATCCCCTATCTTCTCCAAAACCCAAGTCCATAACAATGGGCATTGACGAGATTAAACCTCGTCAACTGTACTTTTCGGTTCTGCCGTAAGAAAGAGCAGACAAGTAGGAGTAGGGTTTTCCCTCCGGGGGCCTGAACCTGGGTAAACCTCGTGTCCCCGTGTTGCTTGTTTGCTAACCGTTCTGCAATCTCCAGCATCCCCATCTTCTCCAAAACCCAAGCTCATAACAATGTACATTGACGAGATTAAACCTCGTCACTAAATGCTTTATCTTCAACTAATTAAGACACCTATGAATCATCACTTTTGCTTCGGTATCCCCTCATTTTCTAACTTTGACAAACAAAACTTGATACCGATTCATTTTGAAGACCGTACGAACTTAACGAAAGCCCCTATGGTCCTCTTAGACTATACTCACCATACACGTAAACTCACGTGCCCGCGGGAAGCGGAAATCAGGAGTTATATAGCAGCAGGAACAAAAATTTAAAACGCGACATGCAAAGATGTAGATCGCGATAACGTAAGGTAAGATCAACCGGTTAGAACATGGAGTATATCATGCTCAGTAACTACACATATACGGAGGTATACATGTCCTGAATATAGGTTTCGACAAATTTAAAAAAAATGGCCCATGCAAAATTAATTTTGGAGGAGGGACACTGAAGCACACCTCATGAATCATGCTTTTAATCAACACCAACCTTATAGGTCAAATACTGATGCTTCTACTATCATGGCAAATAATCATGCTTCTACTACTTGAGAATATACATATATGTTGGTCAATCATGTCATAGATTTGGGCAAGAATAGAGATGAATTTGGGCGCCGCTGTTCAGGTGCTATGTCGTGGTATTGCCGACGATTACGCCATGGAGGGATCCTCACAGTGCATGTTTAGAGACGTGGGATAAGGCGGACGGTTGACGGGTACGAGGTAACACAGCTTACCCAGGTTCAGATCCCACAACGGCGGTGGAATCCTACTCCTGCTATAAATCACTATAAGGGCAATACGCCGAGTTACAAAGATAGGTTCGATGTGCGAGGTTGTCTGAATCGATGCTATGATCGTCTGAAGTTGTGCCCTAAAGGCTCCCATAGGCCCGACTTATATAGTCGCCAGGTCCTAGGGTTATAGGGAAAAGTCCTAGCCGGACAGGTTACAGAGTCCTACACCGTCTATTACTAGTCTTGTGTATCTTGCACTCCAAGGCTCCTGCACGCCGGTGACTCCACCGTAGCCTTCCTTTATCCAAAGATGGGCCTCCCTTCCGGATCCACCTAATCGGGCCATGCTGCCGACTATGGGCCACCTGGGTTAGTCGGATAAGAGACATGCTATAAGGATACCCATATAGCATATCCCCAACAGTAGCCCCCGGAGAACTCCGAGATCTTGCATCGTCTTGCCTCTTCATGTTGAATGCTCCGTCTAGATGGATGTCGGCAAATCGTCAAGCAATATCTTGTAGTCCTCCCAAAGAACCCTGCAAGGTTTTCTCCGTCTTCGAATGGTAAGCCAAAGAAATGCTGAATCTTCCATCGTACTCTTCCGTAGTCGGATTAAATCCGTTCATGCCGGAATCTTCGATGCGACGGCTCATCTACCTGTGTCAGCTAGGATGACGTAGGCTTAGGTCAGCGACGCCTCGTAACTCACACATGTAGAGAACACAATCATATCCGATTTTCCCGCGCGAGTGATACGAACCGTTGGCGGTGACGGTTGGAGACGTGGCGAAATTACCGCGCACGTTCACGAACACGTCGTCTACGTGGCAACCGTCCGATCAGCTGCACGAATCTTGACGCAGAGCATGATAAATAGTAACCGTGGGACACTTTCCACTTTTTACCTCATTCCTCTCGCGTCATCGTCTTCTTCCTCCAGCCGCACGCCTCCTCGAGCTCTCCGCGAGAAACCTCGAAAACCCTAGCCTCCCTCTCGATCGCATCCTTCCAAAGACCCGTGGCCACAAAGAGCTCCTCCCCATCGATGGCGGCGTTGAGCGAAGCCACGACGAAGCCGGCGAGCTTCGTCGTCGTGCCCCCGGAGGGCCTGGTCATCCCCGCATCGACGGTTATTGAAACCACCGGTGGCGACCATAATCTGGCGGCGCTAGAGCCTCTGGAAGAAGAGCCAGACTCACACAAGGGCGACTGGCACAGCTCGGACATCACCGACCGCGACATCCAAGAGATGGTCGCCGAAGGCTACCTCCCATGACGGAGGGCTCGCTGGAGGCGGCGCCCGGCGAGGTGACACCTTCTCCCAAGCGGAGAAAAGGTGTACCTCAAGGCTCACCGGTACGCCGACGCTTCTCCGCCCATCTCCCACTTCTTTCTCTCCGTCTTGAACCACTACAAGGTCCAACCCATAACCTCTCCCCAATAGCATCTTAGTGCATAGCAACTTCGTGGCACTTTCGTAGGGTTACCTAGGGATTAGGCATAGGTTAGACTTGTTCGTGTACTTCTTCATCGTCAAACGTGAAGCCCGACAAAGTAGCGAGGAGCTTAGGAACCGCGGCACCATAAGCTTCAAGATCCGACTGCCGGGCGGTTCGACATCGTCCCACGAGTCCTCCAAAATCGGCAGACGATTTCTACGGCCCCGACATTCCTTTGGACGGACTTCTACGCATTTAGATGGAAGAAACTATTAAGACTAGATGCTGTAAGAGTAGCATACGCAGTGTTTATATTTTTCAATACTGTAGCCCCCCAAGCCTCTAGTTGTAACTGAATCAGTTCCGACTAGATGCTTAAAGAAAAGCTAAGCATTTTCCGAGTTAAAACTTTATACTGTAGCCCCCAAGCTTCTAATCGAGAACTGAAGTAGCTCCGACTAGATGCTTAAAAAAAGCTAAGCATATTGCTAAGTCAAAAAACTTTCGCTGTAGCCCCCGAGCCCCTAGATGGAGAGTTTCCGACTAGGTGCCCCAAGCAGACTACACAACAGTTTAACTTTTTCCTTTGTTTCACAGAATGAGAATGCTCGGTGAGGCATGGACAACGACAAGTACCAGAAGATGCACGCAGATCTTGAAGCCGAAAAGGGTAAAACTGCCATCTTGAAGGAACAGGTCATCAAAAACAAGAGTCTGTTTTCTTTTTTGCGCATTCCGTCTTGGTTTTATGCCTTCCTTCTTCGAGTACTCACTGTGTGTTTTGTTTTCTCCGACTTGCAGAGCATGTCGCCAAGGCCAAGGATATTGTCGAGCAGTCCAAGCACATTCAACAGTTGGACAGTGAGAACAAAATCCTTAAGGAGAGGGAAGAGATGCTGAAGATGCACGAGGATTCCATGAAAGCCCTGCAAGATTCCGCCTCCGCGGAGATCAATCGCTTGAAGGAGGAGCTTGCGATCTTAAAATATCAGAAGCAAGATGCTGATGAGCAAAACCATCGCCACAACGAGGCGTTTAAACTCCTCCAACAAGAGAAGGAATCCTTGGCGGACACCGTCTGGCAGGCTAAGGCCAGCATCTTCAGTAAGTGTCCTCCGCCTTGTATTTCTGTAGTCTGGATACTTAGAGTTTTTTGAACTCATGCGCTCCTTGTCGGAATTTTTAGCGCCTATGGGTTTAACCCGCTCGCCTCTTTCGGACAAGGAATGCATGGTTCTTGCCGGCAACTTCATCAACACCGCCATCACCCAAGCCAAGGAGATTGCTAAGCCCCTCCAGATATATATCAAGGCATCAGACTCGGTGACGAAGTACTCGGAGATTCTGCGCCGAGCCCCCGAGCGTGTTACAAGCTGGAAAGCTTCGTGTGCACGGGCTGGCGCAAGGATGGCGCTCTCAATGGTGAAGGCACACTACGAAGATGCCGACATCGATACGGTGACCTCTGGCATCCCAACGTTGATGATGACGGCAAAGAGATTGATCACGAAGCCATCTTGTCATCACTCGCAGGATTTCCATACCTTCTAGCTGGGAAACACACTTTAGGTATACACCAGTAATGCTCTTTTTGTAGAGTTACCCATTGATTATGGTATAACCCTTTGCTAGCCGTACTATTTGCCATCTTTCGACTTTGTCGTCGGGCAAAGTTCCATGTTCGAGGTATTCCATGAACGGTTTTGTCCAAGCCGGAGGGACCTTGGTTACCATGTTGACGAAAGAGTCAGCTCTATCCGGATTGTCGATGTCGGCTCCCTTCACGGATGGTGTGCGCAGGTGCTCGAGGAAAACTCCTGGCGGAATTCGCTTATACGATCCTAGTTTAGACAAAGAGATCACCGCCTCGTTTGTTCCCACATACTTAACCTCGTAGCCAAGAAGCTCTTGGCTATCTCGTCGCCTTGCCTCGATATGCCGCCATCATAGGGTTCCGCATTCCTGTGCCACCACTGCTGGGCAACCAAGTCGGAATCTCCACAGCAAACTATGCGCTTGATGCCAATATCCTTGGCTACACGTAGTCCATGAATGAGCGCTTCATACTCCGCCATGTTATTTGTAGCCTCGAAGTGGATCTGCATAACGTAGTGTAGCTTGTCTCCTGTTGGTGACTGTAGCAATAAACCAGCCCCCGAGCCGTTGAGCAGCTTTGATCCATCAAAGTGCATCACCCAGTACTCTGGTTCTGGCAACGGAGTAGCGTCTGGCATCTCCGTCCAATCTGCAACAAAATCCGCCAAGGCTTGTGATTTGATAGCGTCGTGTCTCTTGTAGGTGATCTCGAAGGCGGCAAGTTCAATGTCCCACTTTGCGACCCTTCCTGTAGCGTCGCTGTTGTTGATGATGTCCGACAATGGAGTCTTGCTCACCACTGTGATTGGGTGCTCCTGAAAGTAATGCCTCAGCTTCCGAGAAGCAAGGAATACTCCATAAGCTATCTTTTGGTAGTGCGGTAACGCTTAGACTCGTCAAGACCTCACTTACATAGTAAACTGGTCATTGAACTCCGTGCTCATAGCCTGGTTCCTTCGCTCTCGACATTTATGATGCCGATAACCCGGTTGGTTGCCGCCATGTAAATTAACAGGGCTCTGTGCTCGGGTCTTTGCAAGGATGGGCGCTGAGGAAAGAATCTCCTTGAGCTGCTTCAATGCTGCATCTGCCTCGTCCGTCCACGTGAATTTGTCCGCCTTCTTTAGCAACTTGTACAGCGGTAGAGCCTTCTCTCCAAGTCGGCTGACGAACCGACTAACTACTGCAACACAACTTGTTCGTCGTTGAATGTCCTTTAGGCATGTCGGATGGTTTATGTTTAAGATGGCCTTGATTTTCTCCGGGTTGACCTCGATTCCACGCTGGGAAACGATGAAGCCCAACAATTTGCCGGCTGGGACACCGAAGACGCACTTCTTAGGGTTAATCATCATGCTGTATTTTCGGAGATTATCAAAGGTTTCTTTTAAGTCGGAGATTAAGACGTTTGACTTTTTGGACATCACCGCAATATCGTCCACGTAGGCGTGAACGTTCCGACCAATTTGGTCGTGAAGGCATCATTGCATTGTCTGCTGGTAGGTAGCACCTGCGTTTTTCAGCCCAAAGGGCATCGTGACATAGCAAAACGTGCCGTATGGGGTAGTGAATAAAGTGGCCAATTGGTCCGACTTCCTCATCTTGATCTGGTGGTATCCTGAGTATGCATCGAGAAAACACAAAAGTTCCGAGCCAGCCGTCGAGTCAATGACTTGGTCAATGCGAGGCAAAGCAAACGGATCTTTGGGACATGCTTTGTTCAAGCCGGTGTAATCAACGCACATTCTTAATTCACTGGTTCCCTTTTTGGGGACAAGTACAGGATTGGCCACCCATTGGGTGTGAAGGACTTCTCGGATAAATCTAGCCTTAAGTAACCTAGCTATCTCTTTGCTAATGGCGCGTCTCTTCTCATCTCCAAAGCGTCGTAGAGGTTGTTTCACTGGTTTGGATTTTGGATCAATGTTTAAGTTGTGCTCGGCAAGTTCCCTAGGTACACCTTTCATGTCGGCAGGTTGCCAGGCAAAGATGTCCCTGTTCTCACGGAGGAACTCGACGAGCGCGCTTTTCTATTTGGGATCCAGGTTCGTCCCAATGGCGGTGACCTTGGAGGCATCGCCTACCACAAGTTCCACCGGCTTGGTCTCGATGGCAGCCTTGAAAGCAGGAGCGGAGTCGGAGATTTGTTTCTTCGATGCGGGCATCTCTGAGTCATCGACCTTGCTCTGGATCTCTTTGAATTCTTTTCGTCAGAGGGCGGCTTACGGCCGCCGTTGATCTCGCAGTCCCTTGCCTTGGTAAAGCTTCCGGATACGGTGATAATGCCGTTTGGTCTGGGTATCTTGAGTTTGTTGTAGACGAAGCATGGCTTGGCCATGAACGTGTGGAATATGCCGCGGCCGAATATGACGTGGTACATGCTCTTGAAGGGGACCACCTCGAAGGTCATGCGCTCCTGGTGGTAGTTATTAACATCGCCAAAGGCTACCTGAAGTGTAATGCACCCAAGGGACCTAGCCTCCCGACCAGGAACTACGCCGTGGAAAACGGTGTTGGTCCGCCTTAGGTTTGCCTCTGTCAAGTTTATCTTCTGCAGTGTATCCAGGTACATGATGTTGATGCTGCTTCCACTGTCCACCATACACTTGGTGAACTCCACGCCGTCAATCAAGGGGTTGATGACCATGGCGTACTGGTTCTCCGTGGGTATAAGGTTTGGGTGGTCCGTCCTGTCCCAAGTTATTGGAACCTCCGACCAGCGTAGGTACTGAGGGGCTAGGGGGAGAGTAGCCATCAGTATCCTCAGAGAGGTCTTCTGTTGTCGGACGGTGGGGGTGCCAAGGAAAGTGTGGTAGATTGGGGACTTCTTCACGAAGGGGTTCTTGCCCTTGTCGTCGCTCTTGGCGGCGTGCTTGGGGTAAACGACTTCGTCCATGTCACTTGAATCCTTGGACTCCTCCTCCTTCTTCTTCCCCTTGCCCTTGCCACGCAGTCTGTTCTTCCGACTTCGCTTGTAGCCGGACTCCGGGTCTTCCTTGAGGTCGTTGACGAACTTGCAGTGTCGATTGGTATGGGTGGCTTTGCCGTTGACGTCGAGGTGTACGAGGCATGGCATATCACGGTACTCCTCGTAGGTTTGGGGAACGCGGAGCGGCGCCGAGGTGGTTTCACTTCCTCGTTGCTTCCCACGACCGGCTCCCCTTCCTCGGCCACGCTGTCCGCCCTCTCCTCGTCCTGCAAAAGTCATAGCGACCATGTCGGTAGATTGCTTTTCTTCTGGAGCGGTTTTCCGCTTTGTACTGCTGTTTCTCCGAGCTTGGGTTGGAACAGCCGTTGCCGGCAAGGAGCCACGAGCATCGTCGTCGGCAGCTGCGAACTCACTAGCCAACTGAATCATCTGGTTCAAGTCGAGCTGGTGATTGTCCTGTAAGCGCTTCAGCTTATGCCGGAGCAACGTGCCCCTTTCCAACCTATCGATGAAGGCGGCCATGGCGGTTTGAGCGTGCACTCCTGCGCATGAATTCTTCATGTCCAGCCATCGAGAGAGGTAGGCGCGAGATGTCTCGTCTTTCTCTTGCACGCACCGCTGTAGATCGCCCACAGTGCAGGGACGCTTGTATGTACCCTCAAAGTTCTTGGTGAACGCTTCTTGCATGTCCAACCAGTTGTAGATAGATTTATCCGGCAAGTCGTCGATCCATTGATGGGCCGTGCCCGCCAACATTAATGGGAGGTACTTGACGGCGACGTTGGGGTTGCCTCCGACAATCTCCACGGCGTTGCCATAGTCCTGCAACCATGTGGCTGGCTTGGCAGTGCCATCATAGGGCTTGATGGTCTTGTCAATCCGGAAGCCTTTGGGGTAAGTTGTGGACCGTATTGCAGGTCCAAAGCAACGTGGTCCCAGGTATGGTCCTTCCTGGGCCTCGTGGATCTTATTGATCCGCGAACGTGCATCGTATGGCTCCGGGTTCTTCTTCTTCTTGTCAACAGGGGATGGGCTGCGTGAATGACGCGGGCCTCCTCCGCCATGGTGACTGCTTGGTGGTGACGGAGGCGGAGGCGGCGGTGGGTTAGTCTTCTTGCTGTTACCCTCCTGCGACGCTTCACGCCTGTCACGGTTGCTTGTCGGACGCAGAGGGTCATGGCGCGACCTGCTCTTATGTCCTTCGTTGTGCTTTCCGTCATGACGGGTCTGCTCCGCGTTGTCGCGGATGACGATGCCGCACTGCTTTGGTGGGGGCATATCCGTACGATGGTGAGCTTTGTAATCTTTGCGATGTCGGGGGGGACCGTGGCGGTGGCGATGGGCGACGAGGTCAGGCCTTTTCTCCGTGGTCGGAGGATATTGGGATAGCATCCTTCCTGTTGCGTGCATCCCTCCGTCTTCGTTCTGAGGAACCCGTCTGGGACCCAACATCAAGAGGAGATCTGTCCCTTGGCGGCTTGTACTGGCTAGACTGGCAGAGCGCTGGGTTAGACTCAAGCCTCTAGGAGGTGGCCTTTCCTGCTGCTTCACCGCCTTGTCCACTAGGTCGTAGACCTGTTCCACTGCCTCAGGCGACCTATCCAGCTCCAGAAGGGTCTTGGCGACGGCGAGGTTAAGGAGTTGGGTGGGCATCACTTGCTTGCCTTCACTGTCAATGTATGGCTTGGCTTGTGCCGGCTTCGAGGGAGCCCATCCTAGGTTGCGCTGTACACCAGGATCGTTGATGACGCGAGCCGAAGCTTTCTTAGCCTTCTGCTGCTGTAGCAGAGTCTTGTACTCATCCTCCATTGCTCTAGCTTTCTCTATGGACTTTTGCGCGTTGACCAGATATCGATCTAGCTTAGCGCCTTGCTCCGTGATGGCTTGCACTTCCTCCAAAGAATCGCCGGGCGTTTCTCATCAAGTCGGGTCACGTTAGGATATGAGCAACGGTCGCTGACTCGACGAGGAGATTGCCGTACATTACTCTATCGGTGGAGTAACACAGGCTGCCGCAGACGAGATGCCGGCGTAAGTTTGCGGTGTTGTTGTTACTTGGGCGGTGCGAAGTTCTGCGGCTTTGCCGGGTTGGGTGGAGGAGGCATGTCTTTTGCGCGATCATCGTTAGCAGCAATAAGTGGCCCCTTCCCCTTTTCTAGTGCCATAGGCGGAGCTCGTCCGGGTTGATCTTCATCCATCGTCGTCCCAATGGTGACGAACACCCCTCGGGACGCGACAACGTTGTTGGCCTGTTCGTCGCGCGAGTACTCCTCCTCCATCTCCTACATAGCGGAGTCTAGCTCTTCTGGGCTGAAGTCTATCTCCTCTGAATCTGCACTGGAATCAGCATAAAGCGCGTCAATGACAGAGTCGGAGGGTGCCAGGACTTCCTCGATGACGGGCGGTGGAGGTGCAACGGGCTCGACGATGACTTGAGGTGGTGGTGCTGCTGCGACGATGGCGGCCGGAGGCGGTGGTGGCTGAATCGGAGGGGCTCCATCAATGAGCGCAAGCGTACGAGTGCCGCCGGCCTCACAGCGTAGTTGTTGACGGTGCTCACCATCTCTTTGAGGTGAGGCGTCCCCGTCTGCTCGCCGTCTTAAAGAATGTCAGAGAAGCGTGCCACCGTCCAGTCCTTCCACGAAGTGATACAGAGCGTTATCATCGGGGTAGTGGGCTAGGTCGGCTCGTATGCGGAGCCACCTGGCTAGGTAATCGCGGGGGTTTTCGCCCTCTCTCTGAACGCAGCGCGCCAGATCGAAGATGGTAACCACGTCGACGAACTTGGATCTCTGCTGTCCAGACGCACAGACTAAGCCGGCGGATTTGCAGTGATCTTCCACCTTTATATCCTGCACAGGGGCGGTTTGGGTGGGCCTTGAATTTTTCTGATCTTTGCCGGCAAGCTCCGAAGAGAGATCCGACATCGATCCTTCCGCGAACGTATCCTGCCCGTAGGCGGTCCGTGCGGGTCTTGATGCTCCTCCGACTCCCAGGGAACTAGTGCCCGAGTCGGTTTCACTAATGAAGAGGTGGATGTCTCCGATAGGAACGATCGAACACCGCGTAGGGTTCGTCTTCGCCGGGATCCAGAACTCGTCGGGAGGATCGATCGGAACGTTGCCGGTAGGGGTGGGCATTCGGTTTTTTCGGTTAATTCGGTTTGGTTTTTCGGGTTTTTTTATAATTCGCTTTCTACAAAATAGGCACCGAAATTATTTCGGTTTTCTAATTAATCGATAGTTCGGTTAGTGGACAATTCGGTTCGGTGTTCGGTTTTTAACCGAACTTCTGAAAATAATAACATTGTGCCATAATTTATGTCAGATTCATACGAGCTAAACCACTCATCGACGCACCGGAAGCAACCTTCAGGTCGACGAGTACCTGAAGCAATACATTGCTAGCTGATGTCTTGAACGCATGTGTAGAAAAAGAACATATTAAGCATGATGTCTATCTTGCTTGTTTAAAAAAATGATGTCTATATTCTAAGACGTATACATTCAACAAATTGTATGTGTTGATTAGCTAAAATACATGATTATATCCGAAACACGAAAACAATTGAAAGGCTTTCAATAAAATTTATAAACACAATTGACAGTTAAACCACGTACATATACGTGCATGTGACTGAAGACATAGTACATGCATGGGCTGTCTGACAGCTTTTGCATGCTTATCTTTTTGTGGCATGAATTAGTATCTACGTACAGTAATGAACGCCTGGGACAGAATTACAAATATATTTAGCTCTGTCACGTATAATTTTCGGTTTGTACGGTTATTTCGGTTAACAGAGAGTCAAAACCGAATTAATATTTATAAATTCGGTTAATCATATTTACTAACCGAAATTAGTTTCGGCTAATTCGGGTTCAGTGTATTCGGTTTCGGTTCCGGTTAATTCGGTTTCGGTGTTCGGTTTCGGTTTTTATGCCCACCCCTAGTTGCCGGAGAAGAGAACTCGATCGATGGCTACGGTTTCGCCGATTCCCGCGAAGATCTTGGTCCTCGCCCGCTGAAGAGCCTGAAGCGCCTCTTGCCCCACGGTGGGCGCCAACTGTCGTGGTATTGCCGACGAGTACGCCATGAAGGGGTCCTCACAGTGCGTGATTAGAGACGTGGGGTAAGACGGACGGTTAACGGATACGAGGTAACACAGCTTACCCAGGTTCAGATCCCACAACGACGGTGAAATCCTACTCCTGCTATAAATCACATTAAGCGCAATATGCCGAGTTACAGAGATAGGTTCGCTGTGCGAGGTTGTCTGAATCGATGCTATGATTGTTTGAAATTGTGCCCTAAAGGCTTCCATAGACCTGACTTATATAATCGCCAGGTCCTAGGGTTATAGGGAAAGTCCTAGCCGGACAGGTTACAAAGTCCTACACCGTCTATTACTAGTCTTGTGTATCTTGCACTCCAAGGCTCTGGGTACGCTGCTGACTCCACCGTAGCCTTCCTTTATCCGGCATGAGCCTCCCTTCTGGATCCACCTAACTAGGCCGCCCAGCAGGCCATAGGCCATGCTACCGACTATGGGCCACTCGGGTTAGTCGGATAAGAGACATACTATAAGGATACCCATATAGCATATCCCAACATGCTTGGTGCCGTAGGCAAAACGATGGGACCGAGCAGATGCGCTTTGCGAGCGTTTCTCTGTTTAGGAAAAAAGAGGTCTCGGCCAAAGTTTCTAATACGGCAATAATACCTTAGTTTTGCTAACACTTCAGTTTCCAAAAACACAATATTCGATCGACCCAAACGCATTGAAGTATTTAATACTTCATTTTTTTAGAAACTAAAGTATACTCAGAATACTTAAAAAAAATTGAGCTCCCAAACGGAGCCTAGTGGATCCGTATTTAATAGGGCTACTGCATGTAGATATACTAACACACGAGAAAACTGACGCGTAATTGTGACGATTTGTTCCTTCTTTTATTGGCTGATTGTGGCAATACTTAATGTCGGTACTAAATAAATAATATGTTTTCGTAATTGCTGGTTACCAAAGTTTTTTACAGGGTGGAGGGAAGGGGGCATGATTTGACGGGTGTTTGATGAGATTGTTTGAGGGTGATTTTGATGGTTTAGATCTTTTAAATGTTTGATGGCTAAAGTAAGCCACCAACTCCTATTTAATAGTAAAGATATTAATACTATGATAGATTGAAATACTTATTTGTAGAATGAGGGAGCAAAGCCGAGATGAGTTCCAGAGCCAGATCTGCAGCCAAACCCGACCGACGCGCCCGAACAAACAAACGCGCACCGCACCACACTGGTGGGTGGTCCCGTCACTTGAAAAGCAGCGGTGCAACTGAACGTCCGCAACGACTCCCGTGTCCAAATCCCGTTCCCGTTCCTATACTCGCCTCCTGGATTCCAATTTCCACGAGTCCGCCTCCAATTTCCTCGCAACAGCAGCTCGGCTCCCCAGCACCCCGAGATCTCCCCGACCAGCCTCGAGATCCCTGTGCCATGTCGTCCGCAGCCATGGACGCCATGGACGAGCTCGTCCAGCTCTCCGAGTCCATGCGCCAGGCCGCCTCCCTCCTCGCCGACGACGACCCCTCCGACGAGTCCACCCCGCGCCGCCCCTCCACCTTCCTCAACGCCGTCGCGCTCGGCAACGTCGTAAGTCCCTTCGCCCCGAGCTCCAAACCCTCGCCCGCCCCGCCCGCCCGCGCCTGATCTGACTCGATCCTGTTTGTTCCGTGCAGGGGTCCGGCAAGTCGGCCGTGCTCAACAGCCTCATCGGCCACCCCGTGCTGGTGAGTTCCTCTTGTTTAGCCCGCTGTCTTCTGCTGCTTCAGCATTCGTTTGTGTGAGCCGCGGTTGGTATGGTGCAGCCGACGGGGGAGAACGGCGCGACGCGGGCGCCGATAGTCGTCGACCTGCAGAGGGATCCGGGGCTCAGCACCAAGTCCATCGTCATACAGATCGACAGCAAGTCGCAGCAGGTTTCCGCGAGTGAGTGAGATCTTCCCTTAGCCTAGTCAGATCTGACAATGGGCGCGGTTGGTCGGTGTGCTGAGTTTGGTAACTCATTTCCGGTTGTGCTGGCGTGCAGGTGCGCTCCGGCATTCGCTGCAGGATAGGCTTGGCAAGGCCAAGGGACCCGGGAGAAGCCGCACTGATGAGATTTACCTCAAGCTGCGGACAAGTACAGGTTTGTTGCTGGACTGCACATTTTCACCCTGGTAGTTTCGGCAATGTTTGAGCAAGTTACTAAACTGTTTCCCTAGTTAGTTGTTGCACATTGACAGCTTGGATTTTTGTGCTGCGTAAAGCTGAAATGGTAAGATTGTGAAACGTGTATCAAGAGCGTGTTCTAGTGTGGTGATTACAAATTTCCCAAATGCGCGTGCCCTTGATTTTCCAACGACGCAGTTAAACTCATT
This sequence comes from Avena insularis, assembly GCA_023614405.1. Taxonomy (NCBI): domain Eukaryota; kingdom Viridiplantae; phylum Streptophyta; class Magnoliopsida; order Poales; family Poaceae; genus Avena; species Avena insularis. The sequence continues at coordinate 286,502,888 of CM042695.1, forward strand.
TGGAAATACCAGCTCAGTACCTGATACTTGTACTACATGCTGTACATTAGTTCCTTCTTTTTCCCTTTGCAAATGATTTCTCACTACATCTCTCTTTGTTTTTCCAGCTCCTCCACTAAAATTGATTGATTTACCTGGGATAGACCAGCGGGTTATTGATGATTCAACAGTGAGTACTACTCAGTGCTCACTCAGTATTCTTACCTTTACTCCTATAGTACTAAACAATTCCTGTTCAGAATATTCATGGTCATCATGATTAAGATATGACTGTGCATTACTTTAACCAATATGAACTGGAATAATATCTAACGCGTAGGAATGCGGCAAAAAGCAGACAAGTAACGCCATGTCATACACTTGAACTGAGAATCACTTACCGTGTGGCATAGCTATACTACTACATTCCCCCACCCTACCCCCACTCTACACGGAAGAGAAACACCAAAACTTAATCTTATGTATCACCAAAACTTAATCTTATGTATCATGTTTTCCATCACCTCATGTTATATAACATACTGTTCAAATTTCAGATTAATGAGTTTGCTGGGCACAATGATGCTATATTGATTGTTGTGATACCAGCAATCCAAGCCGCTGAGGTTGCATCATCTCGAGCCCTACGACTAGCGAGGGATATTGATCCAGATGGTCTGTCATTTGAATCTGATCATACATCCTCTGCAACAGCATATTCACTCTCTTTTTAGAAACTGATGTTTCTTCTTGTCCTTGTTGTAGGAACCCGAACAATAGGAGTCTTGAGTAAAATTGATCAAGCTGCAGCAGATGCAAAAACAGTTGCATGTGTTCAGGCCATTTTGTCTAATAAGGGTCCACGTGCAGCTGCCGAAATTGAATGGGTTGCTTTAATAGGGCAATCTGTTGCAATTGCTTCAGCTCAATCAGGGTCAGTTGGGTCCGAGAATTCACTGGAAACAGCTTGGCGAGCTGAGGCGGAAAGCCTTAAATCCATCTTAACCAGTGCTCCTCAAAACAAGCTTGGCAGAATTGCTCTTGTAGATACCATTGCTAAGCAGATACGTAAACGGATGAAAGTGCGGCTACCTACCTTGCTATCTGGGTAAGCATTGTGAACTATATGTTGAGGCATCTACTTGTCTAGAAAATATTAAAGTTATACCATCTTTCATACTCCCTACCAAAATTTGCTATGACTACTGAACTATTCTGTTAATCATCAATTCAGTTGATCATAAGTGCGCCCTGAACATGGATATTTCTTGTCTCATGTCCTTCTTTCATGCAAAAATAAGCTGATTATGATTTCTGGTGTTTGATTTTGCAAATATCTGCACCATTGCTCTATTTCTCAGGCTTCAGGGCAAGTCTCAGACAGTGAAAGATGAACTTTCAAAGCTGGGAGAACAGATGGTACAAAGTGCAGAAGGAACCAGGGCTGTTGCTTTGGAGCTGTGCCGAGAGTTTGAAGATAAGTTTCTTGCTCATGTTACCTCTGGTGAGGTTAGTGATAAGCTTGAGTTATGGTTTTTGTCTATACCTAATTTAATACTCGCCAAATGAACTGATTACAATATCATTGTACTGTTCTCTATCAAAAGGGGTCTGGTTGGAAAATTGTTGCAAGTTTTGAGGGCAAGTTTCCAGATAGGATCAAACAGCTTCCATTGGACAGACATTTTGACCTGAACAATGTCAAAAGGGTAAATTTAAAAGCTCTTCAAAATATACTAGAGTGGACTATTGTTTTGGCCTACAATGAAACATCATTCTCTCCATATGTTCTAGATTGTCTTAGAAGCTGATGGTTATCAGCCATATTTGATATCTCCGGAGAAAGGTTTAAAATCTTTGATTAAAGGAGTACTTGAAATGGCAAAGGAGCCGTCGCGGCTATGTGTTGAAGAGGTATGTCTTGACTTATGCCTTTGGATGAACAACAATAAGAACAATGTAATTCTTTTGATGAGTTACTTGTAGAATGCTAATATTTATTATTATGCTGTATCTGTAAAATACTGCTTGGGCGAATATGCAACTAGCGGTGTAGCTTATCAATCATTATGTTTGTTAATAAACTAGGTATTAGAACTATCAAAAAGGCTTGGGCTCAGACAAACTATCTGTCATTACCTAGGCCTATAATTCGGCTCGAGCTTGGCTCAAGTATGTACACATGTGCTATACATATTCAAGCCTTATCAAGCTGAGCTCAAGCATATAGTATATATTCATATATGTGTGTCTAGAGTTACATTGTTGAGGCTAGCTCCAAGCTTGAATTCGAATGTAGGCTCACTCGAGCTCAATCTAGTAGATCTATTCCGCGTTGGTAGATATTGTCTATGTAGCTTCTGATCTATCAGTTTTTTTACTAGGTACATCGTGTACTGTTAGACATCGTAAATGCTACTGCAAATGGCACGCCAGGGCTTGGAAGATATCCTCCATTCAAACACGAGGTGCCACTTTGTTCTATAGCAACATACTACCTTTTAATGTTCGCATATACGATTCTTGTTCACTTCATTTCTGAGCACAACATTCCACCATTTCTTTTTTGCAAGATCATTGAAATTGCAACCAATGCACTGGATACATTCAAAAATGACGCGAAAAAGATGGTGGTTGCGCTTGTTGATATGGAGCGTGCGTTTGTCCCCCCGCAACATTTCATCCGTTTAGTACAAAGAAGGTAATGTTAGATGGGGCCTTACTGAATGTCTTGACAGTTGGTTTCATTTTATTTGATCAGCTTTGGTGTAACTTTGGCAGGTAATCTGCTACTTTTTTTTTCTGTACTTGGTAACTTTATTAGTTTTCACTAGATAATAAGCTAATGTTGAACCGTATTAGTGACACAATAGAATAACATCATCAACCTAAATTAGACTGCTGAAGCTTTTTCCTTACTAATGAAGTATACCACTTCTTTTTTTACTTTTAAGAAAATTAATCGTAACGATTTGTCATACCATAGGCAATCTACAAGTTAAAATGCCCTTTCTGAGTTTTCATGATCATATTCAAGTATTCTCATTTTCTTCTTTTGGCTTGGCATGGTATTCTCAGAATGGAAAGGCAGCGTCGTGAGGACGAGGTGAAAACTAAATCATCTAAGAAAGCACAAGATGCTGAGAAATCCATGATGAACAAGGTATGATTTATGCATCTTTGCTTGCACGAATCTGCTACAAAACTTTACGTAGATTGACCACCATATACTTGTTTTGGTCTGGCTATTCATATATTAGTTGTATTTCATATTAGGATTCAAGCGCACAAACAGGATCTGACCAATCTGGTGGTAGTCTGAAATCGTCGAAAGACAAATCCAATCAGCAAGATAAAGATACAAAAGAGGGACCTAATCTGCAGGTTGCTGGTCCTGGCGGCGAAATAACTGCAGGTATAATACTGTGCCATAGGTTGACTCAACTTCATCTTTTCTCAGAGCAATTTGGTACTAGCACTTTTGTTTCTCGCTCTGATTATATAACAGAAAATCCTGCAGATTTATTTGATGTAGCTACCATGCCATTTTTACCCAGTAAAATGTAATGTGGGTTTCGCAAGAATTAGCTGCTTGTTAACTCTTATGCTGACTACCATAATCTTCATTTTGTATTATACAGTCCATGCATACAGATGTAATAAGTAGCTGGACATGGTTTTGATGTAAATTTTTGGTTTGATTTATTGATAGACAAGTATATGTTTTCTTCTCTCTTTAGGTTACCTATTAAAAAAGAGTGCAAAAAACAATGAATGGAGCAGAAGGTGGTTTGTCCTAAATGAGAAGAGTGGAAAGGTTAATCAATCTGAATCCAATCTTCCAATAGTATCCTTGACATTTGTTGCTGTTCTTTTAACATTTGAGGGGGTATGTGTCATTTACCGTAACCTTTCTCTGTCCAGCTCGGATACACCAAGAAACAAGAGGAGAGGCATTTTCGAGGTGTCATTGTCTTAGAGGTGTGCTTTTTCTATATTTTACTCTGTTTGTTTTATTCTACTAGATGATGAGTAATCTATGACGCACTACTTCACATTCATGGTTATAAACAGTAAAATGATTTTTCAAATCATCGTGGATGGTTCCAATTTGTTTTGAACTTATCTTAAATAAAAAGATATTTGAACTCATAAACATCATGCATGGAACTATGGCTGTCATATAAACTATTCTAGTAACAGTCTGTTGCGTGATTCAGGAATGTAACATGGAAGAGATAGAGGAGGAAGAGATTTCTAAGAATTCTAAGGATTCAAAGAAGGCGAATGGGCCAGAAAAAGGCCCAAGTCTTGTATTTAAGATCACTAACAGGGTTGCCTACAAAACTGTGCTGAAAGGTTGGTGCCTCTAAACCAACAATCCCGATGTTTACTCTGGTTCTATCGCTATTAATGCTTATTCCATGTTGCAGCTCATAGTGCCGTTATATTGAAGGCTGAGAGCATGGCTGATAAGATTGAGTGGATGAAGAAGATAAGAGGTATAATTCAGAGCAAAGGTGGGTCTGTCAAGGGTTCAAATACTCCCGAGGGTGGTTCCATAAGACAAAGCCATTCAGATGGATCCCTTGTAAGCTCCATGCTATGCCTGACTTTTGTCCTTATAGATTTATTCGCTGTGAAGCTTTTAGAACTTCTGTTTAGAGTTCGTTGCCTCAGCCTATTTCTATGAAAAACGTCTGTTTTGTGCTCATGCTGCTTACGAGTAAGCATGTTTATCATTTGAATGTGTGATGTATCAAACAGAATTTCACTTCTTTTTGTTGCTTTGTTCTACTATTCTACTGACACGATATCATGCCTTTTCTCTGAAGGATACGATGGCCCGGAGGCCTGCTGATCCTGAAGAAGAACTCCGATGGATGTCTCAAGAAGTTCGTGGTTATGTTGAGGCTGTTTTGAACAGTTTGGCAGCGAATGTTCCAAAGGTATATTTGTAGCCTCAGTCAATTATTTTAGCACTCTCATATGGGGTGTTCATTATCTTATGTATGATCAATTGATCAGGCTATTGTACTTTGCCAAGTGGAGAAAGCAAAGGAAGATATGCTAAACCAGCTGTACAGCTCAATAAGGTTGGATGAATATTCTCTATTTGTTCTGAAATACATCCTTATTCTGTGTCCAGTTGTCCATTTCATTAGTTTCCTGTTTCTTTTACCCAATTCACTGAAAAGTGGACAACCTGGGTGGAAAAACTGCAATTAACGGAATGTTTTGTGTAATCCTACCTAAACCCTAGTTTTACTTGCAGTTATGGCCTTATGGGTCCTCGTCAACGGGTAGGTCCATTTGGAATAGCTTCATTATTTTAGTTTCCTTCTGCTTGGGTTATATTTGATGGATGTGTACTGGAAAAATGCCACGACTAAAAAGTTCCATACTGTTTACAAACTGATATCCACGACCTTTCACAGTTGCACAGCTACACCTAATATGCACACACTCAAGTACATGCAGCATAGCAACTTTTTGTTAGTTCACCATTTTTGTGACTTGATAGTCTGCCCTTTTTACTTAAATGTTGCTTACATTTCCTTTGAAGTAAGCTTAATCATGTGATTCATACTTTGCTCTGCTTGTAGGTGAATAGCTGCTAACTTCTTTCCTACAAAACTTTTCAGATGACATTGTGATTTTTCTTATTTTCTTTTTCTTTGACTAATTACATTCTGGTTTGTGACATATAAGAACTAGAAACAAGTGATGGCCCTGGGCTAGGCCCTTCTGTACACTCCCTCGCCCCCCACATCTTGTATATATTTTCTCTTTAATAAAATAAGTGATGGCCATTGATACCCCTCCCACCTACCTACCCAAAATACTATCATGCACCTCAAACATTATTCATTTCTCACCGCAAACTTGTAGAAAAGTTGAAAGTAGGTTCATGGTCGCGCTATTTAAGTACATATAAGATGTTTTGGTAGGCTATTTATGTTTTGACAGGCTAAAATAGCCTACCAAAACATCTTATATTTTGAAACAGAGGTAATATCTTTTTAGAATGTGTTGCAGTGTTGTTAACTTCGTCACAATTTTCACTTTTAGTTCACAAAGTAATGCAAAGATTGAAGAACTTCTCCAAGAGGACCACAATGCTAAACGTAGACGGGAAAAGGCTCAAAAACAATCATCCCTTCTGTCAACACTTACTCGTCAGCTCAGCATCCATGATAACAGAGCTGCAGTTGCATCATATTCCGATGATACTTCTGGCCCAGGTAAGCTGACTTTCAAATATCTGCTTCATGCTACAAATTTACTGGTTTTAGCTGCTTGTGAGCTTTCTTCAGTTCTTATAGCTAGTTTTGTTTGTGTTACTAAATAGAGTGTAACCTAGTACCAAGCACAAACACGAGAGCACCCAAACCCACACGCAGAGTAATTTGATGGTTAATTGCTGTTCCAGTTGCTCATTAGCATACATAGCCAATGGACATGTTACTATGATGGCCATGCCTAATATGTTGGGTCTAAATCAGTATTCTGATGGTTGTGTACTCGTGTGGCTTTGTCCATATTTTCACTAATACATGGACAAACACACCGGGAGTCCCATGCTTAATGATCCAGTTGCAGAGTGTGTGCAGCTACACCGTCAAGCTGGGTCATACCGGTTTGGCCTGAAAAGACCGATATGACCGAAACATCAGTTGAAGTGTCACAGCCAACTGAAACCGCAATATCGTCCGATGTGAATGACATTTAGTACCTACTAATGACTATAGAAGTCGAGCCTTAAAATTTCTCTCTGAGTAATTCATCCGTATTGGTTACTTGTATCAAGCAAATTATCTATATAATATTCTTAATTTGTTTGTAGTTTATGGCATTTTGCTGATTAGCTGATGGTTGTCCATTTCACAGTCACCTGGACAAACACTATTTGAAGGCTACTTACAATGCTTGATAATTCTAGACCTTTTGTGGTACTAACTTTGCAGGAATGAGTATGTCCTTAGTGTCTGTGTACATCTTTCACTTGTTTTGCAAAGCCAGTGTTGTCAGCTCAAAACTTCAGACCTGTTCTATTTGCAAACAAATTTGGAGCGCTACAGTATAACAGACTTCACACTAGATTTGATATGGAGGTTGGGCTGGGTCAGAGATGACATGGCACACATCTTTGCCCAAAACTTTGGAAGGGCAATGTGCTTGCGTTAGATTCAGGGGCTTGCAGTCACCATTTGCAAGTATCCTAGTTTCTAGTGGTTAAACACTCTTGCACCAGTTTGAAAATACTTAATTGTGTATTATTTTGTATGAATAACGTCTACCAACCGAGCAAGATATAATATTTAGAATTCACGCGTAGAATTTCTAGATTGTCCAGCATTCCACTTGAAAACATGTCATCTTTCCCAGCACTGGGATTAAGGAGGTCACGAAACCAAGAGTACTACAGGGGTTTGACCATACTTACCCCATGGTATTAATGTCTTTGATAATTCTAGACCTTGGAGTATAAGGTACTCCCTCCGGTCCATATTAATGGCCTAAACTTTATCTAGATTCGTATGTATCTAGTTAAGTATCTAGAGTAGATGCATTCGTATCTGGACAAAGTTGAAGCCATTAATATGGATCGGAGGGAGTAGTGCGTTTACTCATAAATCGGATATGGTGAAACTAAATGCGGACAAAGGAGAAAATGTGCCATTAAATCTGAATGTACCTTACATTTTGAAATGTGATTACAGAAATCATGAACCTTACTGAGAAGTTAGTGCTTTTCAGTGCAAGCAATGGACACCCTATGATGTAATGGCGGGTGGTGCAGTTTTGTTAATTAGTTCTGCTTTCCTGATGCACAAATCAAACTCATGATCTTGACAAAATAAAATATCACTTGCAGAGAGTACCCCACAGAGCCCTGGCCAGCCAGGTGAGGACTGGAGGTCTGCCTTCAATTCTGCAGCAAATGGCTCTGTTGATCGATCCAGTTCACACAATGAATCAAGATCGAGAAGTGCTGACAGTCGTGGTCGGCGGTATGAAAATGGGGATGCAAATGGTGCCAATTCAGGCAGCCGACGCACACCAAATCGGTTGCCACCGGCACCGCCGAAATACTAAGCGTGTTGATGGACATCTATGAAAATCATATTTTCATGGCAGGCTCTCATTCCCTCGTGATATCGGTGGAAAAGAATATGAGGTTGAAGAATGGAGCACTGACGAGAAATTGCATGAATGGTGTGTATCCAGAGGACCTCAGTTGTTTATAGAAATACGTAGGTTATCTATGGTTGTTGTTTCACGATCATTTTGCCATATTGATCGGTCTGATGCTCTCTCAACCCGTCAGATTTTGTTGCCACAGATCAGTTGATCTTGGTTCTGAACTCCGTTGTTGTAACTTGTAAGTCTTCCATCAAACTGGCAATGTATTATATTCACCCATTGGTGTATTATTTCTTTCATTCTTTTTGACCTCACTAGGCTCATGTTTGATATTTGAGGTGATATTGTTGTATGTTTGAACTCAGCAATTCTTTGATCAATCTGGATTGCATTCTTTGATTGGCCATGAGAACTTATAAACTTCCTTGTTGCTAGTATTGTTTATGTGTTCTTCTGGCCACATTTGTGCACCTATCACTGAAATATTTGATTTTTGTTTACTGAGCTCTGGCAATATTGCTGCTCCATAGTTGGTCGTTAGTGTGTGTATTCCCTGATCTGGTTTCTGTGATTAAAGATATCATACCTTAATTAAGATCTTGCAGTGTGGTACAAATCATCATCGACAATAGTTAGTGATGAAACAATCTTGCATTGGTTTCCTCCAGTGCCTGATTTAGTTGTTGAAGTATACCTTCCATTTGAATTCAGCGTACGTACAATTTAACTGATTAAATTAAATGATCGATCAAGCTTCTTTTGAAGAGGAAGACATAATGTAGAGTTTGCAAACCAAGGTTTTGAAAGCATAATGCGTTAGCATGCTGCAATTTGCTGTTGTAATTTTTCTGAAGGGTACACAACTGGCTACTAATGAACTTTATGATTCGTGCTTTGCTGCTGATGTCTCTTGCCATTAAAATTTGCTAGTAATTTCTCTGAACGAGGGGTAATATATCCATGCTTAGACAACAAGTACACCAACTGATAACTTGAATCTCTCTTTTCTTTTTCTCGTATGTACTGGCAGTGAATTTACATTTGCATGTCAATGCCTCCACCTCTTTTTTTTCTCGTGTACTAAAACTAATTTCATCCTGTGTATAAAGAACTCCAAAGAAGAAGGAAAAAATTGAACCAAAGAATGGGGAAAATTGTACAGCCCCCTCGATCTATATAGCCTATGTATTTATTTACAAGTCGGCCGCCATGGACGTGACCGGACTTCTCGCCGTCGCCGCTCTCTGTTCCCTCTCCTCCCGGGCCATCCTGTTGAACTTGGCGAACATCCCGACCATGGGCGCTGTGTTGTAGGTGCACGCCTCAGTCTGCATGTAGTTCTCCCTGTCGTCCCTGAACCTGTCCTTCCGGTCGGGCCCGCCGACGATGGCGCCGACGAGGACGTTGGGGTTGGCGCTCCGGCGGCCGAACCAGTGGTCGAACCCCTGCGTGCAGCCGATGAACTGCTTGCTGTGCTTGTAGGGCACGATGGAGGCGGCGCGGTGGTGCACCCTGGCGGGGTACTTGGCGCCGTAGCCGACGAGGTAGCTGACGCCCCTCGGGTTGGTGCCCAGCACGTAGTCCACCTGCGCCCTGGCGAGCGCGGCCACCTCGCCGGCATCGGCCGTCTCCCCGCCGGCGCAGGTCACGGTCTCCACGCCGGCCTCGACCAGGTAGTCGGAGTAGGCGGAGAGGAGGAACGCCGCGTTGGTCACGTACTGCATGTTGTTCCACTGCCGGATGTAGAGCATCCCACCCGGGCTCCGCTCCACGTTGGCCTGGTCCTCTTCGCCGTCGCCGGCCGCCGCGTTCCGGCCCAGGCACGCGCACACATAGTGCTCCGCCTTGGCCTGGTACCGCTCCAGCGTCTCCTTCTGAGCCGCCGAGTGCTCCCTTCTCAACAGCAGCTGAAACACACATTCTCGTCAGCATGAATGATCGCTCCACTATTTTTGTTTTTCAAGTTTTGTCTTTCAGGGTGTCGTTGCAGTAGTATTAATTTTGTGGGCTGGTGCTTACCCTAGCGGCGAGGATCTGGACGCCGGCGTACTTGACGTCCCAGCTGAACTCGGTGATGGCCCAGCCGGTGCCGCCAAAGTCGTGTGCATTGTCGACGGCGTAGTCGAGGTAGTCGGCCTTGCCGGTGGCGCGGTGGAGCCAGAGGGCGGCCCACAGGAGCTCGTCCTTGTACCCGCTCACCGACGCGTAGTAGCTCTTCACCTCCGCGATGCTGCTGTCGTATTTGCCCCGGTACTTGTCCGCAAACTCGAACAACTGCACATGAAAATTATTAAATTTAGCTAATGCGCATGTATACTCAACAACTACGATTTATATGTACATAATTGTTTTACATTTTATAAATAGATCTTCTCTTTCATGATTAATTGACACTGGAAAAGTAGCTCGGTAGGTGTGAATACGGACTGGTTCAATATGCACATGACGACACGGACCGTTTCTTAGTTCCCAATTAAGCTGCTCGACCATGTGATTGAACTGGCAACCTAATCATGGAAACTGGAGGCAAATGGGAAAGTTTCCCATCCACCAGATACTAGACGCTAACAACACACCTCTTTTTTCCTCCTTTTATTCTTCTTCGTTAGGTTGCGTGCCGGCGGCCTGGTCCCACACGGCAGCATGAACGAGCCGACAGGAGAGAAAAATCTCTTTCCCGCTCGACGTCGATCGTGTTGAGCTGTTGACAACTTGCTGGCATGTGCGGCGCAGGGCACAAGAAACAACACGCACCGCATACTACCCGATCGATCCATGAAAATTATACCACCGGCACCTCTTGACTAGCTACGTTCCAAAATTCGGTACGCGCCACATTTCCAACGAGATTTTTCGTTCCAATTTTTCCACACGAGACTTTGCACGACGTCAACGTAATAAGCTGTAACCAAGTACTGTAGGCTACCTGCTGGGCGTGGTGGAGGAGGAGGTGGGCGTAGTGCGGGTTGGACTTGCGGAAGACCATGGATGCGGCGGCCAGGGCGGCGGTCGTCTCGCCGGCGACGTCGGAGCCCGGGTTCTCCCGGTCGACCTTGTATGCCTGCCGCGACGTCGTCATGTCCTCCGGCCGCTGCCAGCAGTAGTGATCCGTGTCGCCGTCACCCACCTGCAAGCAAGCAAAGCAAAAGGGACCGATTAATCCAACGGTTCGGATGCATGCGACCGACGAAGTCTTGGGAACGTATGCACGCCATGTGGAAGAAGACGCATTGTTTAGGTGCTGCCGATCGTTCGGACGTACGTTCATCAAACTGCTGGCCACCTAACACGGTTGTTGTTATTCACAAGACAGAAAAGAACCTCTTTTTTTTTCCCTAGCTAACCAAAATAATAATACTAGTAGTTAACATAAATTTGATGTAGCTCTAAAGAAAACATGTAGTAGTGTATAATTGAGTAAGTTTTCTAATAATGGTTGAAATTAAGAGAAAACGAAAAAAAGAGAATAGTAGTAATTGATTAGTTGAAGTGCAACAACATGGTAGTACTACGTATGATTGAATTGGTCTCTTTCCACTGATGATCACTCATGTTGTGTGCACCAGCTAGCTAGCAATCTATGGAGGCCAAGTCAGTCACGGTGTACTAGAGCCAGCCAGAATTAGAACTGGTCTATCGTGATCGATGCATGTCATGGTGTCGTCGGCCGTATGCGATCGAGACGTTTGGTTGGTTACCTCTGCCCACAGCTCGTCGGGCCGCGTGTGCGCCTTGACGAAGTAGTCGGTGCCCCACTTGATTGCCTCGAGCGCGTGTGCGACCTCGCCGGCCGCCGCTACGTCGTCGCCGTACTCGATCAGGCTCCAGGACAGCATGGTGACGGTAAAGGCCATGGGCAGGCCGAACTTGACGTGGTCGCCGGCGTCGTAGTACCCGCCGACCAGGTCCACCCCTTGCTCGAGCCCGTCGGTGAGGCCGGAGTGGTCGCGCCAGGGCACGCGCTGGCCGTGCGGCAGACGGCCCGACCGCTGCGCCTCGAAGTAGAGCAGGCTCTTCCGCAGCGCCTCCTCGTAGTTGTGCGCCTTGTTGGTGTTGCCGCTCTTGCTCCCGTCCGATGAAGCCGCCGAGGACGACAACGACGACGCGGCCAGGAGGAGGAGGAGCAGGAGCCATGTGGCGGCGGCGGTGGCGCTACCTGACCTCATTGCGCGAGGATGACTTGTGGTCGCTGGTGTGTCAGTACTCGCATGTGCCCGCCGCCCTTGTGCCGCTGCGCGCATGTGATCGCGCTGCTTCTGCGTGGTGCTGGGATGCGCGAGCGAGCGTCGTAGGAGGTCTGGGTGTGTGATCTCTGTCTCCTCCCCGCGGTCTTGTGCTGTGTGGGAGGGGTAGTAGTGTTCTTCAACCTGAAGCCGTGGCGTGCCGCGCTTATATTCGCGGGCGACGCACACGCACACGCGCAGCGCGTTGAATTGGTGCGGCTTTCGCCACGGGGCGGGTGAATATAAAAGTCGGGAGATACAAGAGCAGGAGATCAACTAGCTAGGGAGCGAGGGAAGCTGCGTTTGGCGGCGTTTGAGATGGAGTTGGAGGGACTCGTTCGGTTTGGTGTGGTGTGGGGAAATGGAAATGAAAATGGTTGGGTTTGGGTTAGCGACGCACGCAATGAAAAAGGAAGCGGAGCAGATTTTGACCGGGACGCCTAGTGTGCCGTCGATCGCTAGGGCTTGCCTTTTCAGAGCGTGCACATGTGCATCGGTTGGGGCCGGACACATGGCAAAACACGCGACCTAGTTGAACAGATCGAACCGAGAGTCATCAACCGACCGATGCTTACGTGTCTACTAGTAACCCAATTAATGTACTCCTACTACTACTACTCCTAGCAGGAAAAATAGATCGGTCTGTAACAGGCAATTTTTACACAATCTACGTACCTAGCTACCTAGTTCAGATGATCCAGAGAAGCATTTTTCTCCCTCTCAGAACATCGTTGCGCACATGCCGTGCACTAGTTATAAGTGGTTGGCTTACGCTTAACAATTGGCAAGCCTGTGTTATTCCGACATGATTCCGAATGGCATGTTTTGTCGGGGACGAGCATGTCCACGATCGGTTGGTCAATCCTTGAGGGGGGCTGACGGACGACGGTTGCGCCGAGCATCAGATCCTTTCCTTCCATAATAATACTACATGCATCGACTCACCACTACTTTGCTGATTATTAGCACCTTTTCTTCTTCTTCCCGTTGAGCTGATTAATTTCTTTCCTACTAGAATAAATGTGTATTAATCTGTTGAGCTGATTAATTATTCGCACCATGTCATGTATATCTATCATCCAGAAAATCATCTCACGGATTTTATTTGAGAAATGACCCCGAAAGACACCGTAGGTACATGCTAGTATAGTACAGTACAATTTTGCTGTTTCTTTTGCCGCAGCTACAAGCATACGTCTTTTTCTCCACCTAGCTAGCCATCTACCTCTACACCCGCTGTTTTTGCGCGTGTACGTGAAACTGGTGATCCATTTCCCCGTGGACGGACAGGGACTCTCCGGCTGTAACGATTTGGACGCCTCCTAGCTTTTTCTTCACCTTGTGGCCTCTATCGCTTTCTCCATCGGCTGCTCAGGCCGATGCCCATCGTGGACCGTAGATACATACATGCATGCATGGGTACATCCTCTGGTAGGTAGATGCATGGTTTATACCTACTGTATATGTGCTTTGCCAAACCCTGCTAGCTTGGAAACTTCTTGATGTATGTATAGCGTACTATTCAATCATCGTTCCTTGGCCACTTAAAGCACATTTTGACTGTGCTTGTGGCAGTAGTTGCACTTGTCAAATAATACTAGTCTTCTTGTCGTTTTTTATTCTTGGGCAAGAAAATCAAAGATCGTTCGACCAATCGACTACGATGTGTGCTTATGTATATACTACCTCCGTCCGCAAATAAGTGTACTTCTAGTTGTTCTAAGTCAAACTTTATTACGTTTGACTAATTTTTTAGGACAACGTATTAATATTTATAACACTAAATTGATATCATCAGATTTATTTTTAAATCTAGTTTCATAATATGTCAATTTGATGTAATATATATTTTTATATTTCTTTATAAAGTTGATCAAATTTAATTATGTTTGACTTAGACAAAAACTAAATGTACAATTATTTGCGGACGGAGGAAGTACTGGTACATGTATGTGCCAGGGGCAAAGATGCTAGGTACTTCCTAAAGTAAACTTCTTATATTTCTAAACGGAGGAGTACTAGCTGTCTAGCTAGTTATTGGCTTTCCTCTCTAGGTTCCATTTTTCAAGGGATTTGTTCCTCTCGTAGTTCAACCAAACGTCTGGGTTTTCATTTTTCTCGTGCGGTTGGGCAGTCCTCCTCTCTCCCCGTAAACTGTTCTCTGAAGCAACCGTGGAAAATCTAAAGGAAGCTACTACCAAGCTAACACCACATCATCATCGCTTTATTCATTTTGTGTACGCGTGGTTAGATCACTAATTAATGGCTAGCTTTTGGTGGCTAATGATGTTGATACTCTAGAGATATAGTATATATGCATTTGTGGCACGATTTTTGTGACTTTGAAAATGTTCTTTAGTATTGGTCTTTGATCACGCTTACATATTTCTTAATTTGCTAGCCATAGATATATAGCTTTCCTCTAGAGATCGAGTGACGGAGGTTGATTGAACGAACGACCTACCGCTTGTTGTGGTGACAAAGACTTTCTTCCTTCGAAAATGCTTTTTTCGTGAGATAACCTTTTCGCCCTTCGTCGTTTTCAAATTCCAGTGTGATGCTAGGTGTATGCAACTATGCATGAGGTCCACCTCAGAGTATGCAGGGGCACTATAGTTTCTTTCATGGTTTGTGATTTATGTTTTCAATTGAAGTATGGTGTCATTGATGGAGATTTTTGTCGATGCTTCACCAAACTACCAGTTTGCATATCCCAATCATATCTGTGTTTTTTACATATTATAATATCATGGGACAAGTATTTGTACAATTACGTATTACAAACCCTATTACTAGTTACTAGTTCTATTAATTCCGGTGGTCCCGCTTTAGTGTGTGCTTTACTCGCTCACTGTATGTGTAATGGGTTAATACTTATGGTACCATTTTTTAGCTAAAATACAATTTTCACACCCCTAATTCTGGTGCCACTAGTGGAAAACAGGGTTCTAGTCCCGGTTCATAAGGGCCTCTTGTAGTCCTGGTTGCGCAACCGGGACTAGAGGCCCCCCTTTAGTCCCGGTTGTGAGGCGAACCGGGACTAAAGACGCGCCACATGGCCGCGGTGGAGAGTGGGAAACGAATAACCTTTAAGATGGCGGTGCGGTAGCAGGTTCTGTCGTGGCAAAGTTTTGAGACGGATTTCTGCCGCTGCAGGAGGATCGGTAGAGGAGGGAGAGGTTTGGCGTAAGTGACGTGCAACGAAGGAACCATTACACAACATCGTCATGAATATATAGATCAAAGTGATCTCTTTCTTCGTGCTTGGTCGAATATATTACATACAATATGCATATACAATATAATTTCTCTTACTTTAAAATAATACTACAAATATAAATTGCCGATGGTATTCTTTGGTTGGAGATATGACCTCCTTAAGTAAGAATCCCGCCAATTCCTTTTAAATTTCTCATACGCGATCCGTTTTATCTAATTTAAAGAAGGGGATCAATATATATAAATGGAACTCAACACGACTGATGGTAAAAATAACGTTATGAATATTATTGACATACTTCAAATTGTTTTATAATTTTTTCATGCTCATAGATCGTCTAGCGAATGAACTCGCAAACGTAGTATCCACACAAATTATTCCTATCTTCCCGCCTCAAACACTTTACGAGAATAGAGTTCAATCAAAATAATAATCAAACATGATAATGGTATTGAAACAAGAATCAAATAGATGCGTGGACCTAGCTATAGTACTACTTACATTGAGATCTCGAAATTGCACCTCTTTTTCCCATTCACCCCTAACATCATTGATGAACCGTTTCCAAACCTGTCCGGCAAAGAAAATGAGTAAATGAGTTATTAATTACTTGATATCAGGAAATGAATGAAAGATGCCGATATAGTGCGATAATGATTGAAATTATCTCTGGAGCATTTCAAAGGTCCGCCCATATATCATGGTCTTTACGTTTCGAGTCCATAACAAGTACTATTCCTTTGTCAACTTGAATGATTAGCATAATAAAGTGAAACCTGCGCACGCAAACTCCTCAACTATACTTAACATCGAGTAAGCGGAATCGAATGTGTACAAGACAATAACACTTACTTGAAGTTGTAACAAAATAGTATTTATGTTTTCGTTTGTTGTTTCTTTAAAAACCTTAGCAAGTAATCCTCTGTGTCCTTGGCATGTTTGTTTACCGTAACTTCATAAATGTTATTTGGGTCAATGAACCCAAGGTCATAGATTTGTCCTCTTTTGCATTCGAGAATCTTCATACTACATAATAGCATACAAAATAATATATAGTGAGGATAATTATACATGCACCGAACAAGCTGAGCTAGAGACTTAATCACATAAATAAATCACTTATAGACAATAGCAACTGTCGGGAGATTTGTCGAGGGCGTCTTGATTGAATAATTGAAATAATTCTGTAAAGTCAATGTGTATCTTGTCGTCTCCACAGAAGTAATGCTCCTCTATAATTTCCACTTTGAGCATGATGTTACCTTCCTTTGCGTCTTGCATGCACCACTGATGCAATTTTCGCATTTGTGTTTGTAGATGCGGGAGCTCCTTAGGTCAGACGAGAGGCTTCTCGTACTCGTATCTATAAGCTAATTCAGCCTTGGGCATGTATTTGTTTCCTATGAATTGATCAATAGCAGTTTGTGCGATTAGTCGTGCAACCTCCGGATCCTCATCAGACAACACATTGAGCGGGGGCATACTTGGTTTTTATGTTCTCTGAGCTGGGGAATTGTTTTCCCGATTGTTGCACTACTACTTATCGACCGCGGCACATTCGCGTTATGTGACTTGCTAATAGAGTAGTCATAGTCTGATGACAAATGTTCTGGCCTTGGTCGCTCGAGCATGTTCACAAAGTGCTTCACTCTTTTCGGTGTTATATACTGCTTTAGCTGGGGCCATTTCGGTGCAAGATGGCATTTCACATCTTCATCCATGAAAATTCTGAGTTCCTCATCAGTCAGGTCATAAGGTAACTTGGCACGGACTTTGTTTCTTTTGTATGGTGAGGATTGAAGGATTTCGCAGCATAGTAAATCAAAATTTTCTATGGATGCGAACGGGAAAGCCAAGATCTAATCTAGGAGATGCAAACAACAGGGGGTAGATGAGATCTTCATACCCTTGAAGATTCGCACAGCAGAACATTCAACGGAACGTGGTTGATGTAGTCGTACTAGCTTCTCCTCCTCGAGATCCGATCCGATCCAACACCGCAAGTGGCGATGCCTCCGAGAGATGCACACGTACGACACCTCGAAGTCTCCTCCTTCCTCGTTCCAGCAAGTGGGGTGGAGAGATAGATTGGATCTACAACACAACAACGTGGTGCAAAGGTGGAGAGTTTCTGCGGCAGGGCTTCGCCTACGCGTAGTCGGGAGAGAGAGAGAGATCTGGAGGGCAGTAGTATGGCGGCTAGGGTTGAAGGAGTGGGGGAGGAGGGCTGCGCCCCTGCCCTCTATATGTAGGAGGCTGGCCAGCCCCCTTGGCCCCTCCTCCAAGCCCTAGGGCGGCGGCCCCAAGGGTTGGAGTGGGGGGCAAGTTTTCCCCCTCCTTCTAGAAGGTTTCCCTAGGGTTTTGGCCGGCTGGGCATATGGGGCCTTGTTCCCCTGGCCCAATGCGGCCAGGGCACTCCCTCGTAGGCCCACGCCCCCTCCTGACAAGTGGGGCCACGCTGGTCCCACTCCGGAAGGTTCTAGAAGCTTCCGGTACAATACCGAACAATCCGAAATCCAAAAACTACTTTCCCTTATATGAATCTTATTCTCTGGACCATTCCGGAACCTCTCGTGACGTCCTGGATCTCATCCGAGATTCTGAACAAAAACTCATAAACCAATTATCCATTCTATCCTAGCGTCGAGGCACGTTAAGTGTGTGACCCTACGGGTTCGAGAATATGCAGACATGATCTTCTATCAATAATCAACAGCGGGGTCTGGAAACCCATATTTACTCCCACATACTCATCGATGATCATATCGGATGAACCACGATGCCAGGATTCAATTAATCCCATATATATATTCCCTTCGTCACGCGATATTTTACTTGCCCGAGATTCGATCGTCGGTATCGGCATACCTAGTTCAATCTCGTTCACAGCAAGTAATTTACTCGTTCCGTAATCCGATATCACTTTGTGATTAACTCCTTAACCACGTGCTTGCAAGCGGTGTTGGTATCGATTACCCAGTGGGCCCAGAGTATATCTCTACGACTTGGGAGGGACAAATCCCATCTCGATACATACAACCCAACAGATACTTTCCGATCACCTGAGAGACACCTTTATGATCACCCTCTCATAGGATGACGTTTGATGACCTCAAAGCTTTCTTCCGATACCAGGGAGTTGCATTATCTCATGGTCTAAGGAATACAATATTTGACATAAGAAAAAGCTTCGCAAAGATGAACACGATGACACGATATAATTGCTCTGCTTGATTTGGGTCTGTCCATCATATCATTCTCCCAATGACATGATCTCATTATTAATTGACAACTCATGTCTATGGTTAGGAAACCTTAACCATCATTAATCAATGAGCTAGTCCATAGAGGCATACTAGGGACACGGTGTTGTTCATAAACCACACAAGTATCAAAGTTTCCGCTTAATACAATTCTAGCATGGAATATAAACTTTATCATGAACAAGAATTATAATAATAACATCTTTATTATTGCCTCTAGGGCATAATTCCAACAGTCTCCCACTTGCACTAGAGTCAATAATCTAGTTTACATCTGGCAACAATCTAACACCCATGGCACTAAGGTGCTGATCATGTTTTGCTTGTGGAAGAGGTTTAGTCAACGGATCTGCGACATTCAGATCCGTATGTACTTTGCTAATCTTCAGATCTCCATCTGTTATATAATCTCGAATTATATGAAACTTGCGGTTGATATGCTTGGTCTTTGGATGATATCTTGGTTCCTTAGCCAGTGCTATGGCGCCAGTGTTGTCACACAATATCTCTAGTGGGTCCAAGGCACTTGGAACCACACCAAGCTCAGTGATGAAGTTCCTGATCCAAACTCTTTCACTTGACGCTTCTGCAGCAGCCATGTATTCCGCTTCTACTGTAGATCCCGCGATCACGCTTTGCTTGTAGCTTCTCCAACTCACAGCTCCTCCATTCAAAATATAAACGTATCCTGTCTGAGATTTAGAATCATCCTTGTCGGTGTCGAAACTAGCATCGACGTAACCTTTTACGACGAGCTGTTCATCACCTCCATAGACTAAGAACATTTCTTTAGTTCTATTTAAATACTTTAGGATGTTCTTCATGGCTATCCAGTGTTCCACTCCTGGATCACTTTGGTATCTGCTCGTCAAACTAAGAGCATTGGACACATCCGGTCCTCCTATGGCCGAGGCATAAGGCACTTTGCTCATAGCTTCTCTATCGTTTACCGTAGCTGGACACTGAGCCCTGCTCAATATCTTACCTGACAACATAGGCACTAAACCTTTCTTTGCCTTATCCATTCTGAACCTTTTCAGAACTTTGTCTAGGTATGTACTTTGGCTTAAAGCTATCAGGCGTCTTTGTCTATCTCTATAGATTTTCATGCCCAATATATAAGCAGCTTCCCCTAGGTCTTTCATTGAAAAACATTTGTTCAAATAACTCTTCACATCGTTAAGCAAGTCAATGTAATTTCCGATAATCAATATGTCATCCACATACAGTACCAAAAATGCCACTGAGCTCCCACTCACTTTCTTGTAGATACAAGCTTCGTAGCAATTTGGAACAAATCCAAAGCTCTTGATCACTTGATCAAAACAAAGGTTCCAACTCCGAGATGCTTGCTTCAGTCCATAAATGGAACGCTGAAGTTTGCACACCTTATCAGCATCCTTAGGATCGACAAAACCTTCGGGTTGCATCATATACAACTCTTCATCAATGTTGCCATTAAGGAACGCAGTCTTGACATCCATCTGCCATATTTCATAATCATGAAACGCAGCAATTGCTAATAAAATCCGAATGGACTTAAACATCGCTACGGGAGAGAAAGACTCATCGTAGTCAACACCTTGAAATTGTCGAAAACCTTTCGCGACAAGTCGAGCTTTATAGATAGTAACATTACCATCCGCGTCCGTTTTCTTCTTGAAAATCCATTTGCACTAAACGGCCTTTCGGTCGCTAGGAGGGTCCACCAAAGTCCATACTTGGTTTTCGCTCATGGATCCTAATTCGGATTTCATGGCCTCTAGCCATTTCTCAGAGTCTGGGCTCATCATTGCTTCCTCATAGTTCGCAGGTTCACTGTTGTCTACTAACAAGACAGTCAAGACAGGGTTACCGTACCACTCAGGAGGGGCACGTTACCTTGTCGACCTGCGACGTTCAGTAGTAGCATCGTCCGAAGCTTCAATAACCTCATCTAGCTCTACTTTCCTCCTACTCACTTCTTTCAAGAGAAACTCCTTCTCAAGAAAGGATCCGTTCTTTGCGACAAACACTTTGCCTTCGGATCTGTGATAGAAGGTATACCCAATAGTTTCCTTAGGGTATCCTATGAAGACGCATTTCTCCGCTTTAGGTTCGAGCTTGTCCGGCATCAACTTCTTGACGTAAGCTTCGCATCCCCAAACTTTAAGAAACAACAACTTAGGTTTAACACCAAACCACAGTTCATACGGTGTCTTCTCAACAGATTTAGATGGTGCCCTATTTAAAGTGAATGCAGCGGTTTCTAATGCATAACCCCAAAATGATAACGGCAAATCTGCAAGAGACATCATTGATCGCACCATATCTAATAGAGTTCGATTCCGGCGTTCAGACACACCATTGCGATGTGGTGTTCCGGGTGGCGTGAGTTGCGAAACGATTCCGCTTGCTTTAAGATGCGTGAGAAAATCATAACTCAAATATTCACCTCCACGATCGAATCGTAGAAATTTAATTTTCCTGTTATGATGGTTTTCCACTTCGTTCTGAAATTCTTTGAACTTTTCAAATGTTTCAGATTTATGTTTCATTAAATAGATATACCCATATCTACTTAAGTCATCAGTAAAAGTGAGAAAATAGTGATAACCACCGCGCGTCGAAACACTAATTGGTCCGCATACATCGGTATGTATGATTTCCAACAAGTCCGTTGCTCGCTCCATTATTCCGGAGAACGGGGTTTTGATCATCTTGCCCATGAGGCATGGCTCGCATGTGTCAAATGATTCAAAATCAAGAGACTCCAAAAGTCCATCAGAATGGAGTTTCTTCATGCGTTTTACACCAATATGACCTAGACGGCAGTACCACAAATAAGTCGTATTATCACTATCTACCTTGCATCTCTTAGCCTCAATGTTATGGATGTGTGTTTCATTGCTTTCGAGATTCAGAAGAAATAAATCATTCATAGCAGGTGCATGACCATAAAAGATGTTACTCATATAAATAGAACAACCATTTTTCTCTGATTTAAATGAATAACCGTCTTGCAATAAACACGATCCAGATATGATGTTCATGCTCAACGCAGGCACATAATAACATTTATTGAGGTTTAAAACTAATCCCGAAGGTAGAACTAAGGAGAGCGTGCCGATGGCCATCACATCAACTCTTGATCCGTTGCCAACGCTCATCGTCACCTCATCCTCGCTAGTCATTCTATTCCGTAGCTCTGCTTCGAAAGTTACAAATATTAGCAACCAATCAACCAAGATCAAATACCCGTGCACTACAACGAGGGATAGTAAGGAAAACATCAATAACATGTATATCGAATATACCGATGGTGCAGCCTTCTTGTCCGCTAAGTACTTTGACGATTGCGCTTCTAGTGACCCTTGTCCTTGCAATAGAAGCACTCATTGTCCGCTTAGGTCAGACTTGAGCTTCTTCTCAAGTCAGGGCAACGCGCTTGCCGCTGCCCTTCTTGAAGGGATTCTTTGCACCCTTACCTTTCTTAAAGCTGGGGGGCTTGTTGACCATCAACACATGATTATCTTTCTTGATGTCCACCTCCGCAGCTTTCAGCTTAGCGAAGAGCTCAGGATCGATCAAGGAACCAATCTGATTATGAGTAACTACAAAACCTTTGAAGCTAGGAGGGAGTGATTGTAGAACTCTGTCAATCTTGAGCTCCTTTGGAATCTTGCAGTCCAGTTGCTCAAGGCGTTGAGTGTAGCCCGACATCTTAATGGCGTGCTCACTAACGGAACTCCCTTCCTCCATCTTGCAGTTAAAGAATTTCTCAGAGATATCATATCTCTCAGAATGGGTCTAAGTCTGAAACATAGTTTTCAGTTCCTCAAGAATCTCAAAGGGCCCGGGGAACTCCTCAAAACAATTTTGAAGGTCCGATTCCATAGCAAACAACATGGTGCTCTTAATCACACCATAATCATCCTTGCGCGACTGATAAACAGCTTTCTCATCAGCCGACGCATCTACAACAGGGGCGTCACCTAGCGCTTTCTCAAGGACATAGTCCTTTTGTCCGCCAGAGAGAATGATTCTCGGATTGCAGAACCACTTGGTGAAGTTAGACCCATTGTTCTTAAGCTTTTCTTTCTCAGCAAAAACATTGAAGTTGAAGTTGGACTTAGCCATTTGATCTACAAAATTTGCAAGTACAATTTAGACTATGTTCATGATAACTAGTTCAACTTAATCAAATTACTAGATGAACTCCCACTAAATTCAACATCCCTCAAGTTGTTTAGTGAACATGATCCAAATTCACCACACCTAATCCGATCTCCACGAGAAGAGATGTGGTTTCAATGGTGGACAACAAAGTGTCGATCATATCATTCATATGACTCATGCTTAACCTTTCGGTTCGTGTGTTCCGAGGCCATGTCTGTACATGCTAGGCTCGTCAAGTCAAACCCAAGTATTTCCACGTGTGCAAAACTGGCTTGCACCCGTTGTATGTGAACGTAGAGTTTATAGCACCCAATCATCACGTGATGCTTGAACACGACGAACTTTCGCAACGGTGCATACATGGGGAGAACACAGTTTTATCTTGATCTTTAAGTGAGGAATCATCTTATAATGCTACCATCGCGATCTAAGCATAATAAGATACATAAAAGGATAAACATCACATGCATATAATTTTATGTGACATGTATAGCCAATCTCCGTGTAATGACCTCCATCTTGTGCGTGCCAGCATGATCTCCATCACTCCACCATGATTGCCTCCACCACGAATAGCAACTACAACTATTGCTAACTACTTAGCGATAAAGGAAAGATATTACATGGCGTATAAGAAGTTGACACACAGGTCATACACAATTATAAAGACAACCATATGGCTCCTGCCGGTTGTGTACTCATCGACATGCAAGTCGTGAAACATTACAAAACATGATCATCGCATACATTATACACATCACATCTTGGGCCATACCATATCACAGAAAACACTCCCTGCAAAAACAAGTTAGACGCCAATACTTTGTTGTTGCATGTTTTACGTGGCTTATGGGAGTAACAAGCTAAGAACGATTCTTACCTACGGAAAGCCACAACGGTGATATTATGGTTCCCAACATCCGGTGTAAATCCCATGACAACTATAGTGAGAGAAACTGGCATCCACCAGCCGCATGTGTGGAACAAGCCACACGTCAAGTGCGGAGCCGGTCTCGCGAACGAGGTCGCGTAAAGTTGGCCTGGACCGCTTCGATCTCACTATCCCGCGTCATAAGAAGTACACAAACAAGAGGCTTGCAACAGAAAACATCAACTCCTGCAACAAGCATGTTGTGATGGGGATGTGCCTACCGGGGTATACCCAGCACGACGTTTCCGACTGGCCCAGAAATCGGCGAGTGGGCCTGCAAGACGGCGACTGGATCAAGGCCCAGTGTGGATCCGAGCGATCGAAGTCAGGCCCAGCGACTAGATAGGCCCAATCGGATTAGGTTAACGAAATCAAGCCTTAATCGATTCGTTGAGATATGTAAACCCTAGGGAGGTGAGCCTATATAAACCTCCGGGCGGTAGAGATACGTTCATCATACACAAGCGACTCGCCTTAGCCGCCGAGCTCGCCCATTGTGACACCTTCATAATACAATCTAGCAGAGTAGGTCTTTATTCGGGGCCAACTCGTAAAACCTCGTGTCTCGCCTCATCTCGCGACCGCAGATGGCTGGCCGCCTTGCCCTCGTTCTACTACTCGCTGCCGATTGCAGATCTGCCGTGACCATTCCCACGCTGGCGCCCACCGGGGCCTGGCCGGTCTGGCCGGTGTTCTGCGGCGAGATCCAATCTGCCCATCAACGAGACGGTCGCCATCGGCCGCATGATAGCGATCGGCGAGATGCTCCAAATCTTGCCGAGCAGCTACGTCTCGGCGGTGCGACCCGTCACGCCAACGGATCCCGCCGGTCAAGACGATCAGCCTCTTCGCCGGCCTCACCGACGCCATCATCTCGGAGGACTCAGCTCGCATCCGCGAAGTCGCCGCACGCGATCGGCTCTCGAGAGCCAGATCCGCCGATCCATCGCCGCCTCCAAGTACAACTCGCACAGAACATGGCCGAAAACTCAGCGGCAGAAGACGCCCTCAACGACGACGCCGACCGGCAACCCGGCCACTCGCCGGATCCATCACTGCGGGCTTCACCGGGCTCCATCACCAGGTCTCCAACGTGGAGACTTCGAGACCCCTCCATCCTCGGATCTTCGACTTCGACTGGTCGAAAACTCCGCCGACCTCCGCTGGAACCGTCGCCACGCCGCGACCTACATGGTGACCGCACCGCCGAGGACCCTTCTCCACCCAATCCTCCTAATGCCACGACGGAGGTCGAGAACTCCGCGTGGCAAGGCGTAAGAGCAAGCAGCAAGCGCCGTAAAATTTCGCCGAAAGGTGACGCGCAGAGCTATCGCGCTACCACCAGCAGCGGATCAGGTCGCTGAACCCCGCTCAGGGCGCGCCTGAACTTCGACGACGAAACGACCCGCCCAGCGTGGCCGCGCGCGATCCGCGAGAATGCGCCACCAGAGGAAGCGCCTGCCCCGCCAGGTCGACGGGCGATGGCGCCCACCTCCACCCAATCGCACACCCCCTAGGGACCAGCCATGATAGTAGTCTCCTCACGGAGCGAGACGCAACGGCCTCACTGTTCTCCACCCGATGGACAACCTCGTGGCGGGCGGCGGCAGCCGACAACATCACGGCCACCAGCGACGGCGTCCCATCGATCCAAGATGTCGTGGCCCTGCCGCAAAGGCCGAGCAGCAAAACGCAGGCGCCGACCGCAGGGTCGAGGTACCGCTTCTTCCGGAAGCGAGCGGCCTCGAAGCGGCCGCCCAATGGCGGCAAACACCCTCAATCGCCGCCACGAGCCATCAGAGCTCCAACACCGACCCGCGAACGCGGCGCTCTCCACCAACGCACTAGGCTGACCAACTTCGTCGCCGCCAACGGTCAACCCATCGACGCCCGCACCCACATCATCAACAACTAAAGCCGGCGCGCGCCAGCCCGACGACTGCGACACACCTAACCAATCGCCACGACGGCGAGCCAATGGGGTCGCCAATTTGGCTGCCTCAAGTGCTTCGGACCAATGATCCGGCGGAAGTACCGCAAACTTCAAAGCGCCAAGGAGATAGAAAATCGACCCCTCAGATGACCCCGCCGTCTGCTCGATACATACCTCATGGCAATGGGGATCGCAGCCACACCGACCTGCTAGCCGCCTGCTACCTTCCCCGATGATGGAGGGACGTGCAGCGTGGATCAACACTCTCCCCAGGATAGTATCGACTCCTGGGAGGAGATGCGCGACGCCTTCGTCAGGCACTTCGAGTGCTCCTACACCCGCGCCACCACCATCGAGGACCTGGAGCGATGCGTCCAGGGACCCCGCGAGTCGAGCCGCAACTGGGTCCAACAGTGGCAAGAACTCTGGTACAACGCGGTCGGCATCCACCCGGACACCGCGATCCATTGCTTCAAGACCTCGTGCCGCTATGAGCCTCTGGTCGCCAAGATCAAGCGACACTCTCGCATACTCGACAACATACCGGACCTCCTCGAGATCGCCAAACGGTATGCGGAGGAAGACCCAAACCAAGAAACCGACGACGAGTCGGGAGGTCAATGCCGCACGAGCGGCAACGACAGCGGACGATGGTCTGACCTACGCTACAGCAACACTCGCCTCACCGGCAAGCGCCGCAGCGACGGGCGAGTCGACTTCGTCGCCAACGCCGGAACGCATAACGCTGGCACGCATAACGCAAGCCAAGGTTCGACCCCGCGGCCCTCCTTAACCAACCTTGCGCGTTTCATAGCAGGGAAGGGAAGCCCGCAATGCACACAACCGCCGACTGCCACACCCTCAGGGAAATCGAGAAGGCACGACGAGCACGGGAGGACCCTGACAACGACCCGCCAAACGGCGGAAAGTTCGGCAAAGTGGCCGGCTCGCTCCATACTTTCACAGGCTTCAACACGAAGCGCGAGAAGAAGGTCATCGCCCGCGCCATCGCCGTCAACGCGGTGGCTCTGGTGGACGTTCCCCAGTTCCTCAACTCGTCGGAGCAGCCCATCACCTGGAGCCGCCAGGACCACTCGCCACGTATCGAGTACCCAGGCCGAGTCGCCCTGGTGGTCAAGACCAAGGTCGGCGACTACTGGCTCCCCAAGACATTGATGGATGGCGGCAGCTCCATCAACATCCTGTACCTGGACACCTTCAAAGGCTGCGGCTCCGCAATGATGATCGAGACAACCCACACCACGCTCCATGGCATCGCCCCGGTCGGAAGGCGCATCTGATCGGCAAGGTCATGCTGCCACCACCTTCGCACACCAGCAAACTTCCGCACCGGCGGATCGCCTTCGAGCTGGTGCCTTCGACAGCCCCTACGCTGCGTCTGGGCGCCAGCATTCACCAAATTCATGGCAGCACCACTACGCTGCATAACGCGATGAAGCTCCCCGGCCGTGCGGCGTCATCACCATCAACGGCGACCCGACATGGCCGCCGAGTGCGAGGCCAAAGGAGCGAACTCGCCGATGCCGCCATCGCGCGTAAACCAACCATGCCGATGAGCTCGCCAGCACGCGAGCGGGTCAATAATGACCCCACCATACTCAAGAAGCCCAACTCGAGGGCGCGAACACCTCAACCTTCGAGGCAACGATGCACACCCGCGACGCCGAGCTGGTCCCAGCGACTCGGCCAGACGGTGACGATCGGACAGGTATGAGCCTAGCCTAGGAAAGGCGCTCATCGAAGTTCCTCCGTGAAACAGGGACATCTTCGCATGGAAGCCCTCCGACATGCCCGTGTCCCCTGTGGAGCTCATTGAGTACAAGCTAAACGCCCCCAAAGTACGACTCGTCAAACAATGCCGCGGCCCTTCAATGAAGAGCGCCACCGAGCCATCGCCGAGGAGGTGCAGCGTCTACCGCTGCAGGCTTCATCCGCCAATCAAGTACTCCAAGTGGCTGGCAAACCCAGTCCTGGTCGAAGAAGAACGGGACCGGAGGATGTGTATCGACTACACAAACTTGAACAACGCTACCCAAAGGAGCAGTTCGTCCTCCCGCGGATCGACCAAATAATAGACTCCACCGCGGGCTCGGAGTCGCTATGTTTACGCGACGCCTACTCTGGGTACAACCAGATCAAAATGGCTATCGAGGACGAGGAGAAGACGGCGTTCATCACGCCATTCGGAGCCTTCTGCTACACCGCCATGACCTTCGGCCTCAAGAACGCCGGGGCGACCTACCAGCGGTGCATGCAAGAGTGCCTCGCGAGCCAAATTGGCCGCAACATCCACGTCTACATCGACGACGTGGTCGTAAAATCCGCCCGCCAGGGCGATCTACTCGCCGACCTGGCGGAAACGTTCGCCAACTTGCGAAAATACAAGATAAAGCTTAACCCAGGCAAATGCACCTTCGGTGTACCAGCAGGACAATTGCTGGGGTACGTCGTCTCCAAGCGAGGGATCGAGGCGAACCCCACTAAGATCGACACGATCGCCCGACTCGGCAAACCCGAGTGCCTGCGCGACGTCCAGAAGCTGGCCGGGCGAGTAGCAGCTCTCAGTCGCTTCATCCCCCGCCTGGGCGAAAGGCGATGCCCCTATACCGCCTGATGCGCAAGAACCCCACCTTCCAGTGGGACAAGGAGGCGGACGACGCGCTCCGCGACCTCAAGAAGGTGCTACTCGCCGCCCCCATCGACAAAGAACCCATGCTGGTCTACATCACGGCTTCCGAGCGCGTCGTCAGCGCCGTCATGGTCGTCGAACGGCCGGAGGAAGGAAAGGAGCGCCCAGTACAGCGACCGGTGTACTACATCAGCAAGGTCCTCACTGAGTCGCGCCAGCGATACCCGCAGTACCAGAAACTGGTATACGCGGTCTTGAGTACACATGGCGCCGCGCATTACTTCCAGGAGCACCCGATCACGGTCGTCTCCTCAGCATCGTTGCAGGACATCATCCGCAACGGCGAGGCGACCGGGCGGGTCGCCAAGTGGGCTGTCGAGATCGGCGTCCACAACATCAAATACGAGCCACGGAAGGCAATCAAGTCGCAGGCCCTAGCGGACTTCATCGCCGACTTGGAAGAGGCCCAGCAGCCAGAGAAGCTGCGATTCCTCCATTACTGGAGCCTGCACTTCGATGGCTCCAAGAACGCGGACGGCGCAGGAGCAGGGATCGTACTAACTTCACCGAAGGGTGACAAGCTCCGCTACGTCCTCTGCCTCGACTTCACCCCCTGCACCAACAACATGGCCGAGTACGAGGCCTTACTCCACGGCATGCGAGCTGCCAGGGAGATGAACGTCAACCGCCTACGCTGCTACGGAGACTCCGACCTCGTCGCTGGGCAAGTCGCGGGCACCTGCGACGCCGTCTCCCCCACCATGGCGGTGTACCGCCAAGCAGTGGACAAGCTGGGCGGACACTTCGCAGGCTACTCCGTCGAGTGGATCGACAGGCGGAAGAATGAGGAGGCCGAAGCACTCTCTCGCATTGGGTCGGCTCGACTCGCACCACCCGTCGGCGTCTTCCTGGACACAATCACTTGCCATCGGTCCTCCCCGAGGGAGATCGACATCGGAGTCCCGTTACAACCGGAGGCAGCCCTGGTCGCACTCGTCACCGAGCCAAACGACTGGACCAAGCCCTACGTTGCCTACCTGGAGACCGGCACCTTGCCGGCAGACGAGACGGACGCTCGGATGATCGCACGCCGATGCAAGTCCTACACCATCATCGACGGCGAGCTCCACAAGCGCAGCATCACCGGCGTGTTCCAACGCTGCGTCCAACCCACCGAAGGACGCAAGATCCTCCACGACATCCACTCCGTGATCGGCCACCACGCCGCGCCACTCTTCGTCGCCAAGGCTATGCGGCATGGCTTTTATCGCCCACCGCACACGCCGATGCCGCCGACATTGTCCAGCGGTGCGCCGGTGCCGGCACGCCAATCGACGCACGTGCGAGCTCAGCGCCAAGACAATCCCCATCACCGCCATTCGCCAGATGGGGCATGGACATGGTAGGCCCTTCAAGAAGGCTCCTCCGCCACACCACCTCCCGGTCGCGTCGACAAATTCACAAAGTGGTGGAGGCCAAGCCAGTCCGAAATGCGATGGAAGACCGCCA
Organism: Avena insularis; assembly: GCA_023614405.1. NCBI lineage: Eukaryota > Viridiplantae > Streptophyta > Magnoliopsida > Poales > Poaceae > Avena > Avena insularis. The sequence goes on from CM042695.1 coordinate 286,532,902, forward strand.
CTAAATTCCTACGCGAGCTCATATATCGCCACGGGTTCCCAAACAGCATCATCACGGACAACGGCACCAACTTCGCCAAAGGAGCCATGGCCAATTCTGCGAGAACACCACATCCGCTCGACCTTGCATCGCCGCCCACCCGAATCCAACAGCCGCGGAACGGGCCAATCAAAGCATCCTCCACGGCCGCGCCACTCCAGTACCACTCGAGCGCACCGCTGGATGCCGGGTCGAGCAGCTACCCTCCACATCCGGGGCATCCGCACCTCGGTCAACAGTCGACAGGATTCACCCCTCTTCATGGTGTACGCGCCGAGGCGCCATGCCCACCGACCTTGAGCACAACTTCGCCGAGGGTCGCCTACTAAACGGAGGCTGCGGACGAACTCGCACGACAGATGGAGTCGATCAACTCGACGAGGCACGCTGCAGTTCGCTACCGCCATCTACCAACAAGGACTCCCCGCTACTACAGCCGCGGGTGAAAACTCGCACCTTCCAAGAAGGCGACCTGGTGTTGCGCCTCATCCAGACAAGAAGGGCATGCACAAGCTCTCCTCCGTGGAGGGACCATTCGCCATCGAGCGAGTACTCGCAACGACGCCTACTACCTCATCGACGTCCGGGACGATTTAACTCGACGCTGTTTACCATGGAATGTAAACCTCCCACGGAAGTTCTACTCCTAGAACCCCACATATGTACTCTCCGATTGCTATGAAATAAAAAGAATTGGTTACCGCAAATTGTGCCTACTCTCGTGTCTTGTGCCACTCAGACTGTAATAACAGCCAAGCTAACCGCAGAAGTCAACCTTGGTACAGCGATCGCACGGCTAAGTAGTGCGGTACAAGAGCACCGAGTCACCTCAGGTCTTGCATCGTCCACAAAAATGCCTACCCGAGCCCCATTGAGTCGCTTAGTTCGATCGGCTCTACGAGCCAAGACAATCGCCGCTTACAAATGACCATGGTCCTCCGCATCCTCGATAGTGACTCGAACGGCCAAGTACCACGCCGGGATCGACGACCAGTTCATCGCGAGCGGCTCGGAAAATGCCAAGTATGAGAGCATGCCGATCGACTCCAACGGGCCAGGCAGGAGTGATGCGCCAAACCAACGCCAAGTCCTCACCCACCCTCGAGTCGCGCTTAGAACAACCAAGTACCACGCTGGGGACTCGCCACCCGACCCGCTTATGCAAGGGAAAACGGTGAAGTACAGAGCGCTCAAGGGAGTCGCCTTGCGACTGGCTCTTCAAGTCCGGGCGAGTCGACCACAATAACAAAACATTCAAAAACCACAAACAAATCACACACACGAGGTAAACCCCACAAAAGGGCGGACGCGCTCGGGGACTCGTTCAAACATCAATCACAAAACACATCACAAATCCCAAAACAGACACGATGTCTCATTCAATAGCATGTCGCATTGTCTCAAATTACAAAATATGCCCAAACGGCAGACCTGCTACTAACGCCCCAGGGCAAACTATCCTATTCCGCAGGCTTCGACGACGACTCGCCAGCACCCTAGCGATTGCGGATGAACGGCGTGTACGGGTTTGACGGGTATGTTGTCAGCTCACCCGCCATCGCCGCGCGGAAGGGCTGCTCGACCTTGAAGTCCTGGTGCTGCGGCTCAGGGTCGTTAGGTGCGACGACCGTCTCCTGGTACGGAAGGAGGTCGCCCATTGCCTAGACACGCTCGGAGAACATCGTGGCGCGGTCCGTTAACTTGAGCACCTCAGAGAGCTCCACTGCGCCAGTCGACGACGGGTAGCCACTCGTCACGTCATCGAGGTTGAAGTCCTCTGGGAAATGAGCAAGCCATCGCTGTATCTGCCGTGGCCGGAACGCCGATCGCGTCATGAACTCAACGACCGAGGGCGCTTTCTCCAAGTACTTCCACACCTCGACGAGGTTGCTAGGAATTACTTCCGTGGGCGACATCTCTTGGAGGTAGGCTCGGATGCATGTCGCCGACAACATCGCCGAGTCGACAAGCGTGGCCACACATTGCCGCGCGTCGAACAAGCTCGCCTCTTCCGCGCTATCAAGGATGCGACCTGCGAATAGAGGATAACAGTGAGTACGTTGGATGTTGCAAAAAGGCACATGCAGGGGCAGATACACTTACCAATCAAGGGGCGGGAGAGGTCCGTGATGAAGCGTTGAAGCGAAGTATAGTCGTCTTGAAGCCCAGCAACAAGGGCGTCGGACACTTTACGTTCCTCTGCGGCGGCCGTAACGGCTGCCTTGGCACGCCCATCCACCGAGCTTGCTTCCTCCTTCGCCTCCCTCAGCTCGCGTTCGAGATCGGCGATCCGCTTCTCAGCCGAGCTCAACGCCGATTGCGCCGTCGCCAACTCAACCGCGGGGACAAGTCCCTGGCGAGCCCCCTCCGCTTTCATGGCAGCTGAAGCCCTTATTCGCTTTGGACGGCGCCGTTCTTTCTCCGTGGTGTTTCGATGCCAATCGTCACCGACTCACGCGCACTCGCACACAATTCAAACAGTTAACTACATGAATCCTAAGTGCCCACCCGCTGAAATTCAGCGAAAAGCGCACTGGGACCGCAATCAAGAATTTGTGCCCACCCGCTGAAATTCAGCGAAAAGCGCACTGGGACCGCAATCAAGAAATTATGCCCACTCGCTGAAATTCAGCGAAAATACACTCGGGACCGCAATCAAGAACTTGGTGCCCACCCGCTGAAATTCAGCGAGTGCACTCGGGACCGCAATCAAGAAATCTTGTGCCCACCCGCTGAAATTCAGCGAGTGCACACTCGGGACCGGCAATCAAGAATCAGTGCCCACCCGCTGAAATTCAGCGAAAAGCGCATCGGGACCGAAATCAAGAATCTTGCGCCCACCCGCTGAAATTCAGCGTGCGCACTCGGGACCGGTAATCAAGATTTTGCGCCACCCGCTGAAATTCAGCGAAAAGCATCGGGACCGCAATCAAGAATCTTGGCGCCCACCCGCTGAAATTCAGCGAGTGCGCACTCGGGGACTGGACACGAAAAATAATAACAAGACACTGAAAGAATCAGACCGCTGCAGACACCGGCCTGATCCTCGGGGACTGGACATACCTGGATAGCTGCGCCAAGCATGCCGTGAAGTTGTATCGCATCCATGGACACGAGGAGAGCCGGCGTGTGCCCACGACGCTGCTCGACCTCCGCATCGGCGACCCTAGGTGCACGGCTCGAGGGTGAAGTCCCACTCGCTGTAGCCGATCTGGCCATGAAGTGCGGGAACATGGCGATGGAGGCACCGGCACCAAAGGAAACCGGCTCGGTCGCTCCAGGCGAAGGAGCACCCTCCTTTGTGGGTACGACCGCCTCCATTGCGGGTTCATTCAGCGCGACCGCCGTGTCGTCGGAGATTGTGACGACGTCGTCACCCTTGGCCTTCTTGGCGCCATCCGCTGGGACGACGACTTCGTCCGCCTTCCTCTTCCGGGAGGGATCCTCTTCGCCGATGACGGGTGGCACCTTAGCCACGGTCGGATGTCCTATCTTCTTCGCTCCGGTCCTACAAATCGATCGCGTGAGCAAGATAATTCAAGCTGCTATGAAAGACAAAGGTAGGCGAGTGAACTTACTTGGCGACTGGAATGAAGCATAGCCGGCGGATGCCGCCGGCTTTCAGCTCAGGCCCAATGGCCGGTGAGCCCCATTCTAGGACGTCGCGTGCCCAAGACACGGACGGATTCTTCGTCGCCGAGGCCGCAACGGAGCCTCGACATCTTCGGCAGAGCTTCCTCGAGGCGAGGCCGCCGCAGCCGGGCGCCCCTAGCCCAGACATCGGGCGAATGGCGGAGGCATCGAGGCTGGCACCTCGGCTCAGTGTTCAAGACGGCCGGCTGCCGGTGGCGCCGCCCTGCGTCATGGCCGGGGGGCGGAGCTGCTCACGAAAGTGCGGTGGCGAGGCCGGCCTCATCGGCTTCGTCTTCTTTTTTGGAGGGGCCTTCGCCTCCTTCTCCTTCTTCTTCTTCTTCTTCTTCTTCTTCTTCTTCTTCTTCTTCTTCTTCTTCTTCTTCTTCTTCTTCTTCTTCTTCTTCTTTGACGGAGTAGCCTAGCGGCACGAGGTGGTCTCCGGAAGTTCGTCATCGTCATCATGACGCTCGAGGCTTTTACTCGCCTCAAGCTCACGTTGACGCTGCCCGCGGGTCTTGCGGACCAGCGGGGCGACCTCCTCCTCGGACTCGTCGTCGCCGTTGCTCTTGTCGCTCCCAGTGTCGCCCTTGGCGGGAGGCGACTCGCCCATGTCCTGGACGGACGAGCTCAAGTTCTCGTCATCTGAAGGCGGGAGCCATCCTTCCACCACTTGGAATAGCTGCAATAAATACAAAATGAAATTAGAATGACCGCGACTGCAAAAACTGCGACTGCGAATGATGCGAGGTGATTACCGTTGGGGCTGGACGCTTTGCGGTGTAGGGGGCAACCCCAGCCTTTGCGTCCAGGTACACCGCATGGGTGATCTTCTTCAGTGCTGCGGTGTAGTCCTCGAGCTTCCACTCGGCTAGGCTGGACTTCGTCGAGTCCTCCGGGCCCATGTATTGGTACATGTAGTGGTCGCGCCGAGCCAGAGGGACGAGCCGCCGCCCGAGCCAGCAGTTATATAAGTTGATCGTCTGGAGGCCCTTCTTCTTCAAACCGCGGATGGTTTGGAGCATTTCGTCCACGACCATCCGCTGGTCGCTGGGGAGCTTGCCGACTTGAAGACGGCGCGGTTCGGACCGGTTGGCGGAGTATCGTGATCGCCGTCTGCCTCCCGGTTGCTCGGCAACATAGAACCAAGATTTCTTCCAATCGCCGCCGCTTTGGCGGCAGCATCAAGTCAAAGAACGTTTTGACTTCAGCCGAGTTAGGCCGCCCACAAGCATTGGGTCGCCGCTTTCGCGGCTGATCCGTCTGCGGAACAGATCTTGCCATAGAGGGAAGTAGGGCAGCCAAGTAGCACTTCGCAGAACGCCACGAAGATGGCGAGCTGCTCGATGCTGTGGACCTGTGTCCGACGGTTGATCTCAGAGTAGGCGCAGAAGCGCCAAGAACAGGACTTGGGGAATCCTAGCCCGTTCTAGGTGGCTGGTGAAGCGGATGAATGCCTTCGCTGGTTCGGGTCACCTCTCGAGCGGGGATGCGCCAACAACCGGCGCAGGATCCCGACCTCCTCAAAGGAAGCCGCCATACCAGACACTTAGATCTCCCCCAAGGTTCGGTGGAGAGGGCCATGGCGGAAGGATTTGTGGGGGGTCGAAGGATTTCGGGTCGTCTGGATCGCGATGCGAGGGAAGGCGAGAATGCGTGCAATCGGAGGAAATGGCGAGAAGATGGTTCTCTGATCGCCTGCCATTCCCCTTATATAGCGGTTGTTACCCGCCAAATCAGGAAGCCGTTACTACGCGGTGATTACGCCAAAAGTTACCGTTGGATTACCCCAACGGCTAGTTTGACCACGCTTAACGGTCCAACTTCAGCCACTCGGCTCGCCGACCCGATCACTACGACAGTGTTTCGCCGACTCGACTCGCCAAAGCTGCGATCAGGATGACTAGTTTTCTCCTTTATACAGGAGCCCACCAACGATTCGACTGGATGTCTACTTTGAAGCCGTATACTCCGACTGCCAGCAGCCACCTACGCCCAATCGACGACGGCCTCGGGGACTACTGATGGGGATGTGCCTACCGGGGTATACCCAGCCGACGCTTCGACCGCCTGAATCGCTAGTGGGCTCAAGACGGCGATCGATCAAGGCCCGATGTGGATCCGGCGATCGAAGTCAAGGCCCAGCGACTAGATAGGCCCAATGGATTAGGTTAACGAGCACCAAGCCTTAACTGATTCGGTTGAGATATGTAAACCCTAGGGAGGTGAGCCTATAAACCTTCTGCAGGCGTGTAGAGATATCGTTCCATCATACACCTGCGACTCGCTTAGCCGCCGAGCTCGCCCATTGTACCACCTTCATAATACAATCTAGCAGGAGTAGGTCTTTACCCTCCGGGGGGCCGAACCTGGGTAAAACCCCGTGTCTCCGCCCTCATCTCGCACCGCAGATGGCTGGCCGCCCTTGCCCCTTGTTCTACTACTCGCTGCCGATTGCAGCATCTGCCGTGACCATTCCCACGACATGTTGCGTTCTACTCGTGAAACACATTTACGCATAGATCTAGCTCTGATACCACTGAAGGGTTTCACAGCATAGTAAATCAAAATTTTCAACGGATGCGAACGGGAAAGCCAAGATCTAATCTAGAAGATGCAAACAACGAGGGGGGGGGGGGGTAGATGAGATCTTCATACCCTTGAAGATTCGCACAGCGGAATGTTCAACGGAACGTGGTTGATGTAGTCGTACTAGCTTCTCCTCCTCGAGATCTGATCCGATCCAACACCGCAAGTGGCGATGCCTCCGAGAGATGCACACATACGGCACCTCGACGTCTCCTCCTTCCTCGGTCCAGCAAGTGGGGTGGAGAGATAGATTGGATCTACAGCACGACGGCGTGGTGCAAAGGTGGAGAGTTTCATGCAGGCTTCGCCACGCTGATGGGAGAGAGAGAGATCTGGAGGGCAGCAGTATAACAGCTAGGGTTGAAGGAGTGGGGGAGGAGGGATGCGCCCCTTCCCTCTATATATAGGGGGCTGGCCGGCCCCCTTGGCCCCTCCTCCAAGCCCTAGGGCGGCGGCCCCAAGGGTTGGAGTGTGGGGCAAGTTTTCCCCCTCCTTCTAGAAGGTTTCCCTAGGGTTTTGGCCGGCTGGGCCTATGGGGCCTTGTTCCCCTGGCCCAATGCGGCCAAGGAACTCCCTCGTAGGCCCACGCCCCTCCTGACAAGTGGGGCCACGCTGGTCCCACTCCGGAAGGTTCTAGAAGCTTCCGGTACAATACCGAACAATCCGAAATCCAAAAACTGCTTTCCCTTATATGAATCTTATTCTCTGGACCATTCCGGAACCTCTCGTGACGTCCTGGATCTCATCCGAGATTCCAAACAAAAACTCATAAACCAATTATCCATTCTATCCTAGCGTCGAGGCACGTTAAGTGTGTGACCCTACGGGTTCGAGAATATGCAGACATGATCTTCTATCAATAATCAACAGCGGGGTCTGGAAACCCATGTTGACTCCCACATACTCATCGATGATCATATCGGATGAACCACGATGCCAGGATTTAATTAATCCCATATATATATTCCCTTCGTCACGCGATATTTTACTTGCCCGAGATTCGATCGTCGGTATCGGCATACCTAGTTCAATCTCGTTCACAGCAAGTACTTTACTCGTTCCGTAATCCGATATCACTTTGTGATTAACTCCTTAACCACGTGCTTGCAAGTGGTGTTGATATCGATTACCGAGTGGGCCCGAATTATATCTCTACGACTTGGGAGGGACAAATCCCATCTCGATACATACAACCCAACAGATACTTTCCGATCACCTGAGAGACACCTTTATGATCACCCTCTCATAGGATGACGTTTGATGACCTCAAAGCTGTCTTCCGATACCAGGGAGTTGCATTATCTCATGGTCTAAGGAATACAATATTTGACATAAGAAAAAGCTTCTCAAAGATGAACACGATGACACGATCTAATTGCTCTGCTTGATTTGGGTCTGTCCATCATATCATTCTCCCAATGACATGATCTCATTATTAATTGACAACTCATGTCTATGGTTAGGAAACCTTAACCATCATTAATCAATGAGCTAGGCCATAGAGGTGTACTAGGGACACGGTGTTGTTCATAAACCACACAAGTATCAAAGTTTCCGCTTAATACAATTCTAGCATGGAATATAAACTTTATCATGAACAAGAATTATAATAATAACATCTTTATTATTGCCTCTAGGGCATAATTCCAACAAGGATTTCTTTGCAGCTATAGTACCAGCCGCCGTAGCGGCGGTGCTCTTCCACTTTTGAAATTGGGGTTGAGGTGGTGGCGTCTGCTAATGCGACAGTGTCTGCTGAGGTGGCGGAGTCTGCTGAGGCGATGGAGACGATGGATTCTGCTGACGCGGCGGAGTCTGTAGACACGTCAGAGACAGCTGAGGCGGCGGAGATTGAGCTGGATTGCTACTCTGAGAAGTCGGTGGCCTTGGCGTCCAATTTGGAAGCATAATGTTTTCCTTTATCCACAGAACAGTGTCTTTCCTGGCTTCTCCCAGTTCATTCAGATCCCCTTCACCTGCAGGGAAGTGAAGCTCCAGGTGCTCAAATCTCTTCATAACTTCATCCACCTCGACAACAACATAGTCATCTGGAACCGAAGAGCAATGGTAAGTTGGTCTAGGTCCAGAAGGTAAGGAAAAGCCGACCGCCATCTTCATGGATATGTTCACATCTTTCACATGCAGCTCACAATTTCCCTTCTTTGTGATATCGTCCACGGGGTAGCGAGGATCCATCGTCAGTGCACCATCATCATCAGCTGGGAGCTCCATGGAAGCCACACTGCTTTTCCGCCAAGATGGTGGGCCGGTAGCATCGAATGCAGGATCTTTGTCTAGCCGTTGAGATGGCCGGTAGCTTGCTGGCTAAGTGCGTTTATTTGCTCCTATTGCCTCCATAATGTTTCTTCTATCTGCTGCATCTGGTCTGCCTCCCTGTCCTTTCTTCTCCGATGGCTTCTATCGGGATATTTCTTCCTGTCGTCGGGAAACCCGAGCTTCCATGGAAGGGAGCCTGGTGTGCCTCTTGTTAGTCCTTTGTGTTCTTTATTCCTAAGGGCGCGTATCAGCTTGTCGTTCTCTCTATCGGGATAGAACTTCACCTCCTGCACATCCTTCGTTGCATTTTTAAGGGCTTTGTTAGGTGTTGCAAGATGTTCTTTTGTAAAAATACACTTCCTTGTTTCTAGGTTGAACTTTCCCCATGCCCGTAGAACCAAGACTTTGCCCGCTCGGACCACTCCGATGTCTCTGGATCGATCCCTTTATCAATCAAGTTGTTCTCAGCTTTCTCCCACTTAGGCCTATCAGCCTTGTAGCCACCTGTCCCAATAACATGGTGATATTTCTTTAGCGCAACATTTGTATTATTTATTTCCGACCTTTTCACATCTTCAACCGATTTCTTGTACTCCACAAATTTGGTACATGCTTTTCTCTTAGCTTCTCATTCGCTCCAGTGAACTCTAGAGTCTTTTTTCAGGATATAGCCCATGTGCAATATTTTCTTGTGGTTGCAGAATAGTGTGGCCATCTTTTTAAGATCCCACACGTTGACTTTTGGCTCTATAACTTTTTTCTAGATCCACCTCTGTCGGTAGGGTGAAATTTGTCATGAGCGTATTCTAAAGCATATCTTGGATCTAACCTTGACATAACTAACTCCATCTGCCTTTGGCTTATTACATTCTCGAATGGTGATCGGGATGTTGTTCCTAACAATAACTCCGTAATGACTTACAAATAATCTTGCGTTCTGCGCGGGAGAAATCGAGGCGCCATCTTTAGCGCCATCTTCGATCTTGAACCTAGAAACGGGACCTAACTTTTTGGTCGAGCCTAGTTTCATTATAGAGGATTGCTTCGATCCATAGGGCTAAAATAATAAAGAATCATTAATATATATATACAAATCAATTAATGCATCTAGTCAGCAGCGACTTAATTTATATACCTCGCCGAACTTTGTAGTCAAGGTTCCAACACCGGAACCGTCTCTTTGCTCACCGGAATCGTCTCTTCCCTCATCAGAGTCGTCTCTTCGCTCGAGATCCTCCATTCCCAAATCGGATTCGTTCACATACTATGAGGTGATATCATCTCCACCTCTAATCATATTCGTCAATATCTCTTGTTCTTCATCATGGTCCATAGTTTCTCAAAATACCTGCAAGTTATTTCAATACTGTAAACATACCAAATCGCTAATGAATTAAGGACACCGCACGACGGAGTATTGATGAAGAGACTGTGGCAACCATCGGCGGAGTCGAGCTCGATTCCACCGAGATGGGGGCTTCCCAGCTTGCGCGCTTCGAGGAGAAGAACAAGGGCGATGTGGCACTTCTCTATGGCGGCTTAGCAGAGCAAGGGGAGGCAAGAGACGGTAGGGAAGCATGGCCAACGACACCTTCTGTGAAGCTGGTGAGTGGGTCGTGTGGGCTACAATTGTCGAAATTATCTTTTATGTTCAGTATTCAGCACATGCGAAATTATCTTCAGTTATAAGGATCTATTTTGTGACAAATACATTACTTCACAGAAGGCCTCAATTTCGAAACTGGCATAAAAAATTCAAAACAATTCAAAAAATGTGAAACCTTCGCACGTTGTCATTTTATGTTACCTAGTTGCAGGTAAAAATAACAAACATGGCATATCCGGATTATTCTAAAAAAGTATTCATAGAAATCACGTACGACCTTTGAGGATTCATGACTTTCAAGGCAAATGAGCAAGGTCATGACCACAATCATGGCATAGTTTTCTTTAATGCTCCCATATTCCGCATATGCGTCTATATTGTGATGGCAAAAAATATTTCTTTATGAACTTTTCACATTCTCTGCACGAAAAATCCATTTTCCATTTCTTGGTGCCTAAAAGGGCTTATTTTGTGAAGTAGCCACCAAGGATGTGATGTGAAAATGCATCACCCTATTTATAATAAATACTAGAGAGCATCTAGTGGCCAATTCACCAATTGGCTTCGCCTAGAACCTCTCAGCGCAAGCCCCGCGATATAAACAAGTTTTCGTCGGTCTAGCTGGAAGGGGCTCAAATTTAGCCTGAAGCTACCTCGTAGCTCTCTTGGAAATTTTCTAAAAATCATTTCCAGGTACAAAACATGGCATTTCTTCAGATATTCAATAAGATTTTAGAAAGACCCGACACATAGCCAGGAACCCTAACAGCTGCGATCTCAACTGAATTTCGAAACCGGCCTAAAAAATTCAAAAAATATGAAACCTTTGCACATTGTCATTTTATGTTACCTAGCTGTAGGTAAAAATAACAAACATGGCATATGAGGATTATTCTAAAAAAGTGTTCACAGAAATCACCTACCACCTTCAATGATTCATAGCTTTCAAGGCAAATGAGCTAGGTCATGACCGCAATCATGTCATAGTTTGCTTTAATGCACCCATTTTCCACACATGCATGTATCTTGTGATGGCAAACAATGTTGCTTCATGAAGTTTTAACATTCTCTACATGGAAAATTCATTTTCCATTTTTCTGGTGCCGAAAAGGGCTTATTTTGTGAAGCACCCACCAAGGATTTGATGTAAAAATGCATCACCCTATTTTTAATAAATATTATAGAGAATTTAGTGGCCAATTCACCAATTGGCTTCACCTAGAATCTCTCGACTCAACCCCCGCAATATAAACAATTTTTGCCGGTCTAGTTGAAAGAGGCTCAAATTTAGCATGCAGCTACCTCGTAGCTCTCTCAAGAATTTTCCAAAGAATAATTTCCAGGTACAAAACTTGGCATTTCTTTAGATATCCAACAAGAGATTAGCAATACCTGACACATAGCCAGGAACCCTAACTGCCGCGATCTCGGCCGAATTTCGAAACTGGCCTAAAAAATTCAAATAAAAAATAAAAAATGTGAAACCTTCGCAAATTGCTATGTATGTTGCCTAGTTGCATGCAAAATAACAAACATGGCATATGGGGATTATTCTAAAAAAGGTATTCACTGAAATCACCTACTGCCTTCGAGAATTCACGGTTTTCAAGGAAAATGAGCAAGGTCATGACCACAACCATGTCATAGTTTGCTTTAATGCGCTCATATTCCGCATATGCGTGTACCTTGCGATGGCAAACAATGTTGCTTCATGAAGTTTTCACATTCTATGCTCGAAAAATCCATTTTCCATTTTCCCAATACCGAAAAGGGCTTATTTTGTGAAGCAGCCGCCAAGGATATGATGTGAAAATGCATCACCCCATTTATAATAAATACTAGAGAGCATCTAGTGGCCAATTCACCAATTGGCTTTGCCGAGAATGTCTCAGCGCAACCCCCGCGATATAAACAAGTTTCTGTCGGTCTAGCTGGAAGGGGCTCAAATTTAGCTTGGAGCTACCTTGTAGCTCTCTTGGAAATTTTCTAAAAATCATTTACAGGCACACAACATGGCATTTCTTCAGATATACAATAAGATATTAGCAAGACCCAGCACATAGCCAGGAACCCTAATAGTTGCGATCTCAACCGAATTTCGAAACCGGCCTAAAAAATTCAAAAAATATGAAACCTTTGCAAATTGTCATTTTATGTTACCTAGTTGTAGGTAAAAAAAACAAACATGGCATATGAGGATTATTCTAAAAACGTGTTCACAGAAATCACCTACCACCTTCGATGATTCATAGCTTTCAAGGCAAATGAGCTAGGTTATGACCGTAATCATGGCATAGTTTGCTTTAATGCACCCATATTCTGCACATGAATGTATCTTTTGTGATGGCAAACAATGTTGCTTCATGAAGTTTTAACATTCTCTACATGGAAAATTCTTTTTCTATTTTTTGTACCAAAAAGGGCTTATTTTGTGAAGCACCCACCAAGGATTTGATGTAAAAATGCATCACCCTATTTTTAATAAATATTATAGAGCATTTAGTGGCCAATTCACCAATTGGCTTCACCTAGAATCTCTCGACGCAAGCCCCGCAATATAAACAATTTTTTGCCGGTCTAGTTAGAAGAGGCACAAATTTAGCATGCAGCTACCTTGTAGCTCTCTCGAGAATTTTCCAAAGAATCATTTCCAGGTACAAAACTTGGCATTTATTTAAATATCCAACAAGAGATTAGCAAGGCCTGACACATAGCTAGGAACCCTAACCGCCACGATCTCGGCTGAATTTCGAAACTGGCCTAAAAAATTCAAATAAAAAATAAAAAATGTGAAACCTTCGCAAATTGCTATGTTTGTTGCTAGTTGCATGCAAAATAACAAACATGACATATGAGGATTATTCTAAAAAAAGTATTCACTGAAATCACCTACCGCCTTCGAGAATTCACGGCTTTTAAGGAAAATGAGCAAGGTCATGATCACAACCATGGCATAGTTTGCTTTAATGCGCTCATATTCCGCATATGCGTGTACCTTGTGATGGCAAACAATGTTGCTTCATGAAGTTTTCACATTATATGCACGGAAAATCCATTTTCCATTTTCCCAATACCGAAAAGGGCTTATTTTGTGAAGCAGCCACCAAGGATGTGATGTGAAAATGCATCACCCCATTTTTAATAAATACTAGAGAGCATTTAGTATCCAAATCACCAATTGTCTTCAACTAGAACCTCTTTGCGCAACCCCCGCTATATAAGCAAGTTTCTCCCGGTCCAGCTAGAGGGGGCCCAAATTTAGCCTAGAGCTACCTCGTAGCTCTCTAGGAAATTTTCCAAAAAATCATTTCTAGGTACAAAACATGACATTTCTGCAGATATTCAACACGAGATTAGCAAGACCCGGCACATAGCCAGGAACCCTAACTGCTACTATCTTGGCCGAATTTCGAAACCAGCCTAAAAAATTCAAAAAATATTTACAAAATGTGAAACCTTAGCACATTGTAATTTTATGTTACCTAGTTGCAGGTAAACATAACAAACATGGGACATGAGGATTATTCTAAGAACGTGTTCACAGAAATCACCTACCGCCTTCGACGATTCATAACTTTCAAGGCAAATGAGCAAGGTCATGACCACAATCATGGCATAGTTTGCTTTAATGCACCCATATTCCACACATGCATGTATCTTGTGATGGCAAACAATGTTGCTTCATGCAGTTTTCATATTCTCTGCATGGAAAATTCATTTTCTATTTTCTAGGTGCCAAAATAGGCTTATTTTGTAAAGTATCCACCAAGGATTTGATGTAAAAATCCATCACCCCATTTTTAATAAATACTAGAGAGCATTTAGTGGCCAATTCACCAATTGGCTTCACCTATAACCTCTTGAGGCAACCCCTATGATATAAACAAAATTCTGCCGGTCTAGCTAGAAGGGGCTCAAATTTAGCCTGGAGCTACCTCGTAGCTCTCTTGGGAATTTTCAAAAACATATTTCCAGGTACAAAACATGGCTTTTCTTCAGACATCCAATAAGAGATTAGCAAGAATCGACATATAGCTAGGAACCCTAACTGCCACAATCTTGGCCGAATTTCGAAACCGGTATAAAAAATTCAAAAAAAAATAAAAAAATGTGAAACCTTCGCACATTGTCATTTTATGTTACCTAGTTGCAGGTAAAAATAACAAACATGAATATGAGGATTATTCTAAAAAGTGTTTATAGAAATCACCTATCGCCTTCGAGGATTCATGGCTTTCAAGGCAAATGAGCTAGGTCATGACCACAATCATGGCATAGTTTGCTTTAATGCTCCCATATTCCTACACATGCGTGTATCTTGTGATGGAAAACAATGTTGCTTAATGAAGTTTTCACATTCTCTGCATAGAAAATCGATTTTCCATTTTCTTGGTGCCAACAAGGGATTATTTTGTGAATCAGTCACCAAGGATGTAATGTAAAAATGCATCACCCTATTTTTAATAAATACTAGAGAGAATTTAGTGGCCAATACACCAATTGGCTTCACCTAGAACCTCTTGGCGCAACCCCTGCATTATAAACAAGTTTCTGCCGGTCTAGCTGGAAGGGGCTCAAATTTAGCCTGGAGCTACCTCGGAGCTCTCTCGAGAATTTTCCATAAAAACATTTCCAGGTACAAAATATGACATTTCTTCATAGATCTAATAAGAGATTAGCAAGAACCGGCACATAGCCAAGAACCCCAACGACCGTGATCTCAGCCAAATTTCGAAACCAGCCTAAAAATGTATTTCAGCCACACATCATGCATCTAGTGGCCAAAAAATTTGGTCGGTCCTTCCCCCGCGCCATAGAGAGAATTTTGGTGGAATTTTTTTTGCGGCTGGGAATGCAAATTCTCGCGCAACAGAGCGAAATGAAACTTTCGCGCGCTGATATTACCGTCAACCCTCCCGCACAGCGCAACCCAAGCATTCATGAAGAGGGCATGTATGTAATCTATGCAAAAACCTCCTTTATCCCCTCACCAAGAGGAGACAGATCCAATCCCCCCGCCCCCACCCCACCCACGCCGCCACCACCACCCGTCGCAACCTCTAACCCTCGTCGCCGCCCATCTGGTGAGTATTCATCTAGCTATCGCCCTAGCCCGTCCTCACATTCTCGGTTTACCGCCATGTTGTCGAGCTCACAAATCTTCCGCCTCGCCTTGGAGGACCGCCATATTGCCATTAGCCTCACCAAGGGGGTCTGCCAACTCACCAACAAGGTCTTCACCCTCTCCATGAACCTGGGCGTCAAGGTCTTTTACATCGCCGTCCTCCTCACGAGCAATGCATGTCTTCTTGCCATATAACTCACCGTCAAGGTCTGCTAATTTTCCTCTCACCATGCTGTCAAGGAATGCTAGATTATTGTCCATCTCGCTGACAAGGTCTGCCACCAAGGTTCCTGGCAAGAAGCGCACAAAGAAAAGGGCCCTACTGCCTGTAGGCAAGGAAACAACCACCTAGTTTTTCTGATCTTTTAAGCTTGCTCGATGCTCATGTGTGTTTGCCTGTTTGAGGCAATAATTTTTTTGCCCGTGAAATTTCTTGTCTGAGAGGCTATTCATTATCCTGCTCATGTTTTTAGGACAATCAACACCACACGTTATATTTTGTTTAATTGCCTGTTTAATTTGTAGCTTACTTAGATTTATTTATTAATTTTAGAACTTCAAATGCATTCCATGGAATAAAGTCGGCTAAAAACATCATGAGAAATAATGAGCGGTTGCAAAAACTGTGTGTTAGGCTCTTTGCAAGTATTTTCGCATCACCAACTGTATTCTCTCCTAAAAAGAGGAAAAATGAAGGCTCTGGATTAGACTATGATCCTGAAGAGGAGGAAGATTCCACTGAACAATACTTAGATGATGTCAGTGTGGAAGATGAGATGTAGGTCAACCCCTTACTTACTCATCTTGTGTTCAATTGTTTGCTAAATGATTTATCCCTATATCTATTGAATTGACCGGTACATATGAAATTTGTAGTCTGAGAAGATGAAATGCAAGAAGACATCTACTGTCAGGAAAAAGTTGGCTCCTGCTGGTGTAGCAACTGCTCGAAATTGCGTCATGGCAGGCCTAGGTGCCAACACATAAACTTCAAGAAAAACCAGGTCCAAGGGGAAGTAGCCAGCTGTCTAAGGCGTCCGGGCAGCTCCCCAAGCCGAGCACACACCTCCCCAAGGCCAGAAGCCTGGCCCCTCCCCTCCGCGGGCACCTCCCCAAGGAAAGCAGCCAGGTCCCTGCCGTCCACCAGCACCTCCCCAAGTCCAGTTGCCAGGTCGCTGCCTTCCGCGGTTACCTCACCAAGGCCAGCGGCTAGGTCCCTGCCGTCCGCTGACACCTCCCTAAATGCAGCAGCCAGGTCCCTGCCTTCCATGGGCACCTCCCCAAGGCCAGCTGTCAGGTCCCTGCCTTCCACAGACACCTCCTCAAGGCCAGCGGCCAAGTCCCCGCCGTCCACCGACACCTTCCCAAGTCTAGCAGCCAGGTCCATGTGTTTTGCGGGCACCTCCCCAAGGCCAGCAGCGAGGTCCCTGCCGTTCGCAGGCACCTCCTAAAGTCCAACAACCAGGTCCCTGCCTTCCGTGGGCACCTCCCCAAGTCCAGCAGCCAGATCCATGCGTTCCGCGGGTACCTCCACAAGGCCATCAGCCAGGTTCCCGTCGTCCGTGGGGACCTCCCCAAGGCCAGTATCCCGCTCCCTACCTTCCGCAGGGAACTTCCCAAGTCCAGAAGCAGCCCTTGCCCAGCCATGCACTAGCGCCTCTCTAAGGTGACCTTGCATCTGAGGGTTCACCTACCCTAGGCGAGGGGTTAGATTCTTGTCATGATGGATGGTTCTTTGACCTTTTTGACTGGGATCAATAAGGTAACGTGTTAAACTGATTGCTTGCTCACACTTATTGCATTTTTTCTATTTTATAACACCAACTCATACCCATTATATTCCTGTAGATGAATTTGGCCATAAGCATTCTGAAGACACTATTATGCATGACGATCATCATTTTGTGGTTGATAGTAAGCCCACAGAACAAAAAACCACTAATCGTTCCTGCAGGAAGAACTAGACCAGTGTCACCATTGATTGCTGCCAAGTTTGCCACTGAGTGTGCATTAACTGTCAGGACTAAGATGCCTATCTTCCCCAATTAGAAAGATTGTAGGGATATATCGGATGCGAGAGAAGACTTTTACGATAAAGTTTTTGTATCTTCTGTAGCACTCAGCTATCCCTTCCTTCCATTGTTGTTTATGCAAAGGCTGATCATCGTTGTTTTATTTCAGCAAAAGTTTATCATGGACCCCTCTCTACCAGATGTGCAGTTTTCTTGAAACAAGCAGTTCATGAGGCACGCAAGAAATCAACGGCATTATCTGGAGAAAGTGCTTTTTGACCCCATTCCAAAGAATGAAATTATAAGGGTATCTCCTGTGGAACACATGAGCAACGAGGAATTGTGCAGGCTTATCGATTTTTGGTCTGACCCCAAGAACTAGGTCATGTCTTGTTTACTCAACTTACCTCCTATTTGAATTGTTTAAGTAGGACTAACTATATGCTCCCTGTTTGTGCAGGCTCTATCTATAAAAAATAAGAATAGATGACAGTCAGTCAAGTACCCTCATGCCACTGGTGCTTGCAGCTATGAGGTTTTGTGTGACATGGAGGATCAGTCAAATGAACTTGTTCTTCCAAATGGCAATGTGAAAGAAGTAACGGTAAGTGCTGCATAATACTATCCATCTTCTTAAAATTTAGTGCCTTTTTCTTCCCTAAAACATATACGATGTGTTTATAAATCGCTAGGTTCTCATATTCACTTTTATTCCTAAAACTGGTAGGCAGTCATGGAAAGCAACATGGTGCCATCTGCTTCAGAAGTTGGCACATACGATGAACCAACTCCTTCCAACGATGTTGTGCACTTTGTGCTGTAGCGGGACAAGAGAAAGACAAGTTTCCCAAAGAACATGGTCATCCATGCAAGTACTTCAAGACCAATCAAGTCTCAACTAGAAGTGCAACTCGAGGCTCAGAGAGCGGGTAATATGGAACCGCGCTCTACCATTGATGAGTTGCAGAAGGTGAACGAATCTAGTGAGTCAGATAGGATAAAGTATTTGGAAGACCTATAATAAATGCAGAAGAAACAACAAGACCTGAGTAAGAAACAAGAAGAGGCAAATGCATTAATTCAACAAGTGTTGGCTCAGTTGTCGGAACCAGAAGAGGAAATTTGGTAAGTGAACTGGTGGTGTGAATCTTGTGGTGAATCTATGCAAATTTGTCAGACATTTGGCCAAGAAATATTTATGATGGTCGGCAAGATTATGGTGTTGAACCTTTTATGTGAGTTTCTTTGAAGCTGGTATTCATTTCTATGAATTGAAATATTTGTACTGAAATTTATGTAAGCATAAACATAGTGATTGTTCCTTTAAGAAATATCATAGTCGACATGCGGAGGCTGGCCAACTGCCATGACAAAATAGTAACGTCACGAAAAGTTAGTCCATGTGTGTCATTCTGATTAGTCCACGTGTTACCTTATCAGTAACCCACGTCTTATCATTTTAATGGACCACATGTTTGTCTACCAGCGACAGGCTGCAGTGAAAGGAAATTCATCATGGCTGGAGAAGACGTCTTAGATGTCATGATGATATAAGAAGCTGTCGTTAACAAAATCAAGCCATGACGAAAAAATTCAGGACAATGATGACGTCACTGACGGCTGGCATGACGTCAGCTGGCTTCGCTAATAGCCGCCCACCGCACCGTTAGCCACGTGGCGTGGACCATGATGAAACAAAAACATCACGACTGATTGGACCTAGACCGGGCCGATCCCATTAGCCGCAACGAAATTCAAGGAATGTCATGGATGGCCGTGATTTTTTTCAGATAGAAAAATGTCACGGATTAGATTATGATGTGGGGTTCATGACCTTTTTTCATTGAAAAATTCATCGTGGATGGTGATCTATGACGTTTTGCCCCTGATCCACGACAATATCAGATCGTCATGTACCTTCCAAATTCTTGTAGTGTCTATTTCCAAAGATTAGCAAACATTTTCTTCAAATTGGAATTTAATATTTCCTTCTTTTTAGACATTATCGCTATGTTGTCCACATATACATATACCTTGTGTCCGATTTGATCGTGGAGCCAACGCTGCATAG
Source organism: Avena insularis (assembly GCA_023614405.1). Classification (NCBI taxonomy): domain Eukaryota; kingdom Viridiplantae; phylum Streptophyta; class Magnoliopsida; order Poales; family Poaceae; genus Avena; species Avena insularis. The sequence continues at coordinate 286,552,251 of CM042695.1, forward strand.
TGCGCTGGTGTGTAGCTCCCACATTCTTTAAGCTGAACAACATTATAGTGTATCAGAAGGTTCCAAATAGAGTGATGAACGAAGTCTTCAATTGATCTGAATTTTTCATTTTTATTTGGTGATAACAGGAATATGCATCGAGGAAGCAAAGGAGTTCCGAGCCTATCGTAGAGTCGATAACTTGATCGATTATAGGCAAAGCAAACAGATCTTTGGCACAAGCCTCGTTCAAGGCCGTATAATCAATACACATTCTTAAATAAGTGGTGTCCTTTTTGGGGACCATTACATGATTTGCCACCCAATCAGTATGGATGACCTCTTGGATAAATCCGGCTATATCTAGTTAGACTAATTATTTGGATATGGCCTTGCGCTATTCATCGCCGAAACATCATAAGGACCGTTTGACGGGTCTAGCATCAGGATACATGTTTAGAGAGTGCTCAACAAGTTTCCTAGGTACACCTATCACGTCAGAAGGTATCTTTATTAGCTTTGAGTAACTCGACGAGTGTGCATTCCTATGCGTGATCTAAGCCTATGCCTACATTTGTCACCTTGGAGGGATCATGTTCCTTCAGCGACATCATCTTCGTATCTTCTGATGCCCAGAACCACAAAGTCAGCTTCAGCACCTCCTTCTTTGTAGCCGACATCTCAGGCGAGTCTATGTTTTTCTTGATCTCCTGGTACTCCTGGGCATGCAACATGACTTCGGTGAAGGAAGCAGCCCCCTCTTTGCAATCCTGTGCTTTCTTTGGGTTTTCCTGACTGTGATGATGCCTTTGGGACCCAGAAGTTTCATCATGTTGTAGATGTAATAGGGGTGAGCCATGAATTCCCAGTAAGCCAGATGCCCGAAGATGGCGTGATATGCGCTCTTGAATAGTACCACTCTCGAAAGACAATGGTTTGATCTGGTAGTTCTTTGGAGTACTGAAAGTAACATCAAGAGTGATTTCACCTAGAGAATTCACCTCCCTCCCTGGTACAATTCCCTAGAAAACCACGTTGCTATGATTCAGCTGGCTTTCTGATATCCTCATGTCGTACAATTCTCTATGTAGAGGATATTGATGCTGCTGCCAGCATCCACGAGAGTTTTGAATAACTCATAGCCATCAATAAGTGGATTGATAACTAGAGGATACTTTAACAACCTATGAGTTTTTGCGGGAGGTCACTTCGGTCAAAGGTGAAGGTTACTCCCGAATAGTCCAGGAATTGGGGGACAACCGAAACCATGGTATTGAGATCATGGAGGATCGCTTTTTAACTTTGGCAATGTATGAGATTTGTCCCGTGAAAGAACTAGGGTCCAATGATCCCTTGGTTCGAGAGGGGGCTGAACACACGCTCCTAAGGAACCTCGGCGATAGTGGCAACAGCGGAGCTAGCACCACGTCAGAGAGATGCCACATGTTTTTTTAAACAGGACCAGGACCCTCGTGAGGACGTAAAGCCCCTACTCCTTCTTTGTTGTATTACTCGCTTGGCTTCGCGAGGGTACAATGGAGGATGAATGTCTAGGGTTTAGATCACCGGGGATCGATCCCTTCTAAGGTGGGAGAAGGGGCCATTATATTGGGTGGTGCCAGGCCTCTTCCCCCGTACATTGGGAGGAAAGGGTCACCACATTCCAGTGCTAGGGTCCGTGGCTTCGTCTTGTCTTCTTCTGTCCACCTTCCAGCTGTGGCGCTGGCATGGTGGATGATCGTCATACTGTGCTGCTTCTCCTCTGCACCAAAAATGCCCGCCATGCCCTGCCATGCCCTTGTGTCATATCCCTCCTTTGCACCAAAGTGGGAGTGGAGCATCTTGCTTTTCCGAGGCGGTCCAGTCCTTGCATGGAACACCCATTGGTGCGTCGTCTTGCATGCTGATGTTCGAATCTTGGAGCCTCCCCCTCGCGAGGCCTCCACCAGGGGGTCTTCGGTGACTGCTGTGTTAGATCCTCGGGGTGTCGTGTTCTCCGTGTGCCCTCGCGAGGGATGTGCTCCTCACGGCCCCGCCAAGGCATGGCCGGTGGGGTCGGCATCTTGACAAGACGGGGTACTGATGGCTGCAAGTGCACAAATCATTTGTATCTAGTTTCTAAGTTAAGATATCGATCCCACAGGGATCCCAAAGGTAAATGTTTGTGAAGAAAGTCTCTGTCACACTCAAAGTTGTCACCGGTCTTTGAGTGAATTGACTACAAGTGTTGAAATAAGAATGAGAATTGGATTAAAATGATTGTATTTAAGTAAAACTAAAATGTAAACTTTAGAAATAAAAAGCATAAAAGTAAAGAACAATTTTTTTGTTGTTTTCTACATATGGCAAAATAGGCGCAGGGAGATTCAGTTCATGGTGATAGTGAATGTGCCAGGTGGATGAGTGATAAGTGTAACAATTATAATCTTATAAGTATGTGTGTATGTGAGCAACCCATAATTAGCCGGAACTCCTCTTGGTGGATTTCGTCCCAACTTCAATAATTTTATTAGCCTGTTACCAAAACCATGGCCTGTCACTAGACGATTAAGATCCTTTAGGTTACTTAGCAATTAAGCTCCTTGGATCAGACTAATGCAATAGGCACAGTGGCTGCTCGTGCTCCTCTAGCTCAACTAGTTTTCCATTGATATCCCCGTGTCACTCGGGGGTCGCCGGGTTTGCTAGCAAACAAGATCTTATCTTTGTAGAACAAGGTATCATGTTGTCTGGGCCCTTAATTGGACAACAAGCATTAAGCATCCCATAGATACTCAAGCACACATAATATAGTAATTAAAATCAACCACAAACTTAATGGAAATTATATAGGCACATCACATCTCACCAATCCCTTACATCTCCCACGCCCAAGGGAACTTACTTACACATGAGAGAAGAAAGCATCATCGATATAATTAAATAAAGGGAGTTCTGCTTGATATTACCGTGGAGATCCACAATAAGAATAGAAATAAATCCAACATAATTCAAGATGGGAAGAACAATATCAAACACTAATATTGCAACGTGGAGATCTCTCTCTCTGAAGTACAAGTAATGGATATGGAGGTGTGGTGGCTAGGAGGTTGAAGATCGTGGAGCGAGATGAAGAACATCTTCCCCTTCTTCTCCGGATCTCTTCTCTCTCCCTTCTGGATGGGATGGCGGCTGTTGTGTTCTATTTTTGTCCTTGGCCTCTTCACGAAAGTTGTCCCTTTTAACAAGAAGGAGACGATGGCAACTATATAGCGGGAACTATACAGCTGGAAAAATATTCCTGATGTATAGTTGCTCGTTAAAGCTACTGTATGCTTCCCTTTATTGCTTCCAAAAAGAGACTTGCTTGTTTTTGTTTGAATATTGTGTTTTTGCTGTTAAAACCCTCTATTGGTGTTCAGAACCTAAAACACACATTAAAAACCAAGTTTTATTTGCTACCAAAGTATTAGCGTTAGGTAAAGCTAGAAAACCATCAAATCCAAACGAAAACCATCAATAGAAACCATCAAAAATATGTCGAATCTCATAGCTATCAACTCCCCCAAGCTTAGATGTTGCTCGCCCTCTGTCACATCCCAAAATTTTCCAAATTTTGAAATATGAAAAATAAATAAACAAAATAAAATTTTGTTGAAATTTAGGGTGAGAAGAAACTTTTTGATTCCAAATGGAAACATCAAAAACCTATTTTGATCAAATAGAATCCTAAAGGGATTTACAAAGATAAAAATAATAAATAAAGTTATAATAGTTGGAATTACCATTTTTGGATCTTTAAATAAAAAGATATGGTTTTTATAAGCAAAGGTAGAAATAATGAATAAGGACTATTTTTAAAGAGCCAAATTAAATCTTGGACAAGCTTTTAAAATAAAATATTTTGTTTGATAAAAATAGTAAAGGTTTATTTAAATAAAATAATAAGGATTTATTAATGTCCAATTTTATTTAAGTAAAGGCTTTTCCATTTTAAAAATAAACACTATAACTTGTTAAAGTATTTTAAATAAAAAATTCCAAGTGTTTAGTTTTTCAAATAAAACCTACTGAAAAGGTTTTGGTATTAATTAGATTTCAAATAGAGTTTTAAAATAAATTAAATCCTATTTGAAATAAAGACTAAGGTCTATTTATTTAATTATTAATAGATCCTAAAAGTATAAAGAATTATTTTATTTTGGACTTTGGATTATGTTGTTAAATAGTATAAAAATCAACACAAAGTTTGGTGGTGGTTTGATTTGATTTGGAGTTTGAATTGTTTGAATGAAAATCAAATCAGGAAATTCAAAATAGAAAAGGAAAAACATTTTGTATATAAAAAAGTGAAACAAAGCAGCCCACTGCCAACAGGCCCAGCAAGCCCACACGCAGCCCAACTAACCCCCCCGCAGTGAAACGTTTTCCACTCAACCTTGCACCCGCCCAGTCACTGAACACAAGGACCCATTCTCTCTTCTTCTCTCTCGCTGTCAACGCGGTCCCACACCGTCAGATCATCGTCTCTACCGCGACCCATTCCCCATTTTCTCTCTGGCTGTTTCTGTCTTTGATTCCACGCTTCAATTCGTTTGAATGCGCTAGTAATTTCGCCTCGCGTCTGAGCCTACTTAATCACCCCTCTCTCCTCTCTCTTTTCCCCTAGTTTCCATCCCACGAGAGCCACCAGGCTGCGCAAATTGCGAGCTCGAGCCCTCTCTGCTCCGACGAGCTCCTCCGTCGATTCCGGCGAGGACAGTCTCCCTCTCGGCCCCTGCTTCACACGAGTTTCATCAGCGGCCTCTTGCGCACCTCCCTATGCCAACCGCTTGGCCTCGCCCGCTCCACAACATCGACAACCTCGATTTCTGAACACCGCCGGTGTCTGCCATTGCTCCGACGAACTTTCCAGGTAACATCAGACCTCCCCGAACTCGCTAGTTGATGCTCCCATGATCCCCAGAACAGCACGCGTCTAACGCCCCTCCCATTTTCCTCGGCACGACCTGCAGCTCCGTCCCCGACGACGAACCGAAGCTTCTGGCGCCACCGCGAGCTCCGGCGAGCAATCCACGCAGCTCTGATGCGCCCCTCGTCAAGCTAACCACACCTCGAGCTTTGCCACACCTCTGCGAGCACGGTGAACTACTCCTCCCTCTCCCTTGCTTCCTAAATCGTCGCCAACGCCACTGGCCGAGCGTGCGCTGCCGCCAGCCGCCGCTAGCACCGCCAGTTCTTGGTCAAACGCGCTGTGCCTGTTGGATCTGAATCTTGCGGCTAAGATTAGATTTAGGCGAAGGGGTATGCGTCCATCTGTGCCGCACGATCTTATTTAGATCCAACGACTCGCCGAGAGCGATCCGCGCGAACCGTTACCGGCCAATAGAATCGAGCCACGTGGACAGAGTTTGGTTTAAAACAGAAATTAGAATCTATTAGATTTGCAAACTTGTAAAATTTATAACTTTAATTCTACACGTCCAAATTTTGCAAATTTTATATCAATGGAATCAGCAAGACAAATCCTACCCATCCATGCATTTTGTTTAATGTTTTGCTTCTGTAAAATTGGTTGAAATTGCAGAAACATGTGTAGGCATAATTTGGATATAAAAATTGTTCTAGAAATATTTTTAAGATGAAATCTTTGCTAATTGGTTTGTTTTGAACCTACTGACCATAGGAACCAACTTATGGATTTAAAAATGTATTTTGTGAAGTTAAGGAATAAATATTTGAGTTAGCTCATTTCTAGTCAAATAAAAAAATATTGTTTATGGTTTAGAAATGAATTTTGAGTAAAACCTTTGGGAAATGATTTGATTCCAACCTTCTGACCCTAAAAACCAAGTTTTGAGATTAAGAACATATTTGATGAACCATATAAAGTTATTGCTTTGCTAAAAGATATTTTCAACTACGTAAAATATCACCTTATCATAATATTTGGTTTATGAGATGAAACCTTTTGCAAATGATTTGACCACTTTTGTAAATGACCACATTGAGCTTTAAAATGTTTAGAGCCTAATAGAAACCACTTTTACAAATAAAACTATCTTTTGCTTGCTTGCATGCATGACCTTGTTTTTGTTATTTTATGTGTGTGAAATGGTTTGAATGTTAGTTGAATTTGTGTTTGCTTGATTGAATTGTAGTGAAGTTAGAAGAGTGTGATATTTGCAAGATCAAGAAGTGAACCAACATTCTCTACTAAAAGGAAAGTGACACTATCATCCATGTCCTACTATTTTCATTACACTTAGTGGTATTTTTGTAGTATGCATGATAGGGCTACTATATTACTATGCTATGCTATGTCCTATTAGGAAACCCTTTATATCTTCCTTAGTGAAAACAACATAGTTGTAGTATGCTTAGCCCTGCTATATACTTGGGGTGGAATACCATGTTATGAATATATGAAGTGTTGGAAAAATATATGTTTTATATAATAAAACAAGTACTCAATGAACCACCTGGGTGGAATGAGGATACTCAATTTTGGACAAGGTGGCAACAAAGGGAACCATGTTTATATGGCTATCTTCTTCTATGTGCACTAGAATAAAACCACCCAGGGACTTAGAGATTGAACATGTTTCTCGTACAGTGGCTTCCGTGTACAGCCACATGCTAAATGGGCTCTGGCTTAGTCAACTACATAGTGGAAGACTCTTGCATTGGCATCTTCAGGTTAACTAGAATTGTGTATTGGAAATATATCCTTACATTGGTGACTGGTAGACAAGCTAGCATTGTGTATTGGGAGGATTTATATTGAAAGACTTTGTCACATTCTCGATCTGCCGATAATCCATTTGGTGAGTACTTATCCAGCGGCCACTGGTGGCGTCAAGACGAGATTGTTTCATGTGGGTAAAGTGTACAACTTTTGCAGAAGATCAAATTCTAAGTACTTAGCCGTGTCCCCGGTTATGGACAACTTTGAGCAACTAAGGCCTGAAGCTATGGAAGATCCCGACATTCCAATTTCTCAAAGTAAAACTTGATGGTGACAACAAGGGATTTGAAGCACTTGGAGTTTTCCAAGGAGTTCAGAAAGATTTGATAAAAGATCAAAACTATTTTGAAAAGATAGCATAAAACTATATTGCTTTCTGCAAAAGAGCCTAAACCCTACTTAGCCAAATATGCATGTAATGATAGGATCCACTTATTTCTACATAGTAGTGAAACTTGCCAATACAATTCAAATGTATTGACCCTTGTGGCTGCAACTTATTATGTTGCAGGTTTGTTTGATGTTAAGTGTGTTGATTAGGAGTACAAGTCTACAACCAACATGCTTGCCTGTGGCACTTTGAAGATGAAGGACTCCATGCTATATAGTTATTTCTGCTGCATTGTAATGAGATAGCCAAATGAGCTATGTAAGATGTAAAGAATTATTTTATTCCTGGTTATAAAGTTGTATTATGACCTTTGATTCTTGATATTACATCTTAACTGTGGATGCTAGCTATTGATTCAGGGACTAGCATTGTAAACACAGGGATCTCTACCTTATTAAAGGTTGGGAACCTTACACCCTCGAGTGACAAGAAAATAAGGAAGGATAGAGGAGATTCGAGGCTAAAATAAAAGAACTTACAAGCTCGAATTAGTGTCAAATTCTTTTCTTCACAATTCCTGCAATCTTAAACATGATCATACAAGTATTCACAAGGTTGCACTGATTCCACCTCCTAACCACGTATATCTTGCTAGCAAATAAATCATATGCCTAAGTGAGTGTCAATAGTTTAGCTAGGAAAGTGAAACAAATTCTTTTGGTTTCTCTCTTTATTGAGAGATGATTTTTGCTCTTGTTCCTTTAATCAATTGAGAGTACTCAAATTGGCACCAACAACATTTAATTTAAGAACAACTCATCTACTCACACATAAAAATTTCAAGACTCTCAAAGCACCTTTTTCCTTTCCTTGTTTTTCAAAAACTTCATCTCTTTCATAGATAAATCATTCCACTATTTTTAACATATTAATTGGGACTATGTTGCGTACTCGTGACCATGCCAACAGATAACTGTTGAGAAATAGTGGGTCAGAGGAGTACTAAAACTTCACTTGGAACGTGAAACCACGAGGAGACTAACATTTTACCCGTCATAGCATTGCAGCTACAAACGCTTACATAATTCAATAGCTAAAATCAAGTGGTTTCCCACATTTAGATCGTTCGTTGGCCAGCGGAGTTAGTAGTTCCCCATGGAGTACGACAGTGTTGTAATAACACGCGTAAAGCAATATCTTACTATAATTATTAGAAAAGGCACTGACATTATCTCTACTACCTTGAAGCATCCATTTTATCAGACAATTTCATTCAAGAGTTCTATGGAGTCTATTTACATTAAGCTCAATGGGGTTGAGTAGTTTCTAAAATCAAATCCTTTGGGCTAAACATGGACTCAAGTCATCTCTTGGATGCTTTTTGTTGTTGTAAAAATGTTGGAAATATTTTAACCAAGTTCATTGCTCATTATTTCAAAGCAAAACGTTTGCCTTGCAAAGGAATAGGATTTATAGGATAACAAGCTAAGTGGGGAGTGACTCAAGTGCAAGCGAGTAAATAATTGTAGGGTCAATTTAAAGTTGTAGAAGAGGTGATGAAAGGAATGTGATACCTCCTCTTGCTTGCTTCGTTCTCGTACTTGAGTCGAATCCCCTCTATATTTCCCTATTGCCAAGTCACCTAAATTGAGCAATCTCTAAAAGAAACAAAGAAACAAATTTGAAAATAAATGTTACAACTATTTTTTTTGTGTTTTTGGTTTTAAGAATAAAAATTGAAAGTAAACATGCAATTTTTGAAGAACTAAAATAAATCAAAAGAAGAAAATAAAAATATGAATGCAGAGTTTGGAGGTTCTCAAACCTCCCCTAAGCTTAGGTTGTTGCAATGCTTAGTTGTTGCCGTCATTCGGCGGCGGGTACGGATACTGCTAGTAATAGTCGATGAAGTGGGTCATGAAGTGACTAAAGCTTTTATTTAGGGAACTAACATCTTCATTCACTCCATGAAGAGTTTTGTCGATCTCCCCAATGCGCTGGTTGAGCTGCAGAAAATCCTCATAGGGTACATTGTTGAACCCCTACTACTGTTGTTGCTGATTGGGCCATGGGTCCCCAGGTCCCTCTTGCTGCTTCTATCCTCCCCAAGTATGGTTTTCCTGCTCCTGCTGCTGCTCCTGCTCATCCTGCTGCTCTCCATCTTCATCTTGAAGGGAATATGCCCGAGAGGAAATAATAAAGTGGTTATTATCGTATTCCTTATTTATGATAAATGTTTATTTTGCATGTAATTGTATTAATACAGAAACATTAATACATGTGTGTTTAATAAATAAACAGAAAGTTCCTAGTTATGCCTCTCTCATAAACTAGCTCGTTGATTAACAAGATGATTAAGGTTTCCTGATCATGGACATTGGATGTTGTTAATAACGAGGTCACAACATTAGTGTAATGGTGTGATGAACATTCATCCGAAGTATAGCATTATGATCAAGGTCATTGTGTTTATATTTCTATAGCATCATATGAAGCAATATTAGTCCTTAGACCATGAGATCATGTCAATCACTAACACGGGAAGAGTATCTTGATAACATCAAACATCACACCATAACAGGGTGACTATAAAGATGGGTTCAGTGCTATGAAGGTGTTATGTTGAGGCTCATGGATCAAGAGTGGAATTTGTCCATCCCGATGATGGAGAGATATACTCTAGGACCTCTCGGTGATATCACATTAGTTAGCTTGCAAGCAAGTGATTTTATCACTAGAATGTTATATCACGGGAACAAGAAAAGAGTACATGTCGGTAAAGAGATCAAACTAGGTATGGAGATACCGATGATTGAATCTCGAACATGTAATATATCGCGAGACAAAGGGATTGAGTTACATGCGTATAAGGTTCACACGATCACATAAGTCATCGTTGAATATGTGGGAGTCAGTACGGATCTCCAGGTCCCGCTGATGACTATTGATCGGAGAGAGGTCGATCATGTCTACATTATTCGCGAACCGTAGGGTGACAAACTTAAGGGATACCGACACCATTTGGAGCAAATAATATGCCAGAGAAAAAAAAGGAAAGCACAGGAATTTATTTCACTAGACACCCAAACTGTTTCGGTTGAAATTGCTGAAACTGGTTCTGCATGTGAAATTGAAATGTTATAAGGGGTTTTATGTGAATGTTTGTTAATTAGAGGAATTAACAAAATTCTGAATAAATAAATAAATTAATTTTATTTAAATGAGAGCTTGCATTAAATTTGGTGGAAATTTAATGCATGTGAGTGGATTTTTGAGTGGATGCTTTTTTATGGGAGTGGAGGCTTTTCATTTTGAGTGGAAGCTCCACCCACATGAATGTGGAAGAGGTGGGGGAAGCCACCATGGCTGGGCTCCATGCCCCTTGGGGTGCCCCCTCTCCCTATAAAAGGTCCCCCTCTCCTCCTCTCAAAGCACACCTCCTCGCGAAGGATCTCTCTCCCCCTTTAGAATTTCCCCATGGTCTCAAATCAGCGAGATACATGTTCCCGGTGGTTTTTTCTGGAAGGATTTGTTGCTTACACTGCTTCGCTGGAGCGAGGGCGTGGAGGTTGTCGGGGGTACCCGGACATGTGTGCGATCACGGATGCACCACTGCTTTGTGGTGCTGGACGTGATGGTGCTGGACCGGCTGGACCAGATGGACTTCATCACGATCTTGAGATTGGTAAGCGTTTGACTACATCATCCACGAGTACAACCTCGTTAACGCTATTCGGTCTTCGAGGGTATGTATTCTATGGATGTATATCCACCCGTTGCTTGTATCTAGTAGATAGATCTTGGTACTTAGTTCCCATCGTAGGAATTTTTTTGTTTTTTATGCTGCGAACCCTTCAGTGGTATCAGAGCCGGATCTATGCATAGATGCTTTGCATGGGTAGTACACATATGTATATGTGGGTGATGATGATCATTTTATTGCTTCTTAGTTGTAATTTGGATATTGGTGGCATAGTGGGATGAAGTGACCCGGACAAACTTTACTTGTCCTCGCACATGAGACCTATTCTACGCTTGACATGCAACTAGTTTTGCATAAGTGGCTAGCGGGTGTCTGTCTCTCCTACTATAGTCAATATCTAATTTGCAACGTGTTGTCAAGAATTTGGTTATCCTCGTTGTGGTTCATGTTCATAGGTAAGAAACAGTTCTATCTTTGGAAGCCCTAAGACACGTAAAACTTGCAATGGATAAATTAGAGGCATCTAGTTTAGATTGTAGCTGGGCTAGTGTCATGATATGGTGATGTTGTAAGTAGAAGTATAAGTCGATACTCTTACAACACACATAACATGTAAGTTCCATAGACCTTGGCCTTACACATAGAGATATGATAGTGATCATACCACGATGCACATGATGGAGATCGAGTGCAAGGACCATATCATTCCACTTATAAACATGTGATGTTTGTTGCATCTTATATTGCTTGTTTGGCGTTTTTAGCATAATAAGATGACCCCTCATTTAGATATCAAGATAAGAATGTGTTCTTCCTTAAGTATGCACCGATTATGTTTCGTCGCTCCAAGACATCACGTGATGATCGGGTGTTCTTGGATCCACGATCATATTTCGGGTGTAAGACAGTTCACATGCGAATACTAAGGTTCTTACTTGGCGAGCCTAGCATGTACAGACATGGACTCGAAACACGGACCGAAAGGTTAAGCATGAGTCATATGAAAGATATGATGCCCATTTGATGCTCGCCTTTGAAGCTATACCGACTCACATGATGATCGGACTTGATGTAGTGGATTTGGTTCATGCTCGTCATTTTTGAGTGGGAGTTCATTTATAATTTGGATTAGTAGAACTCAATTTATCATAAATTAAACCAAAGTGAATTTGCATAATTTGTTATAGTCATTGGCATTCGTTCACCACCTTATGATTAGTTGTAATTGAGATAATAGAACTATGTAATTCTGGATATTTACTTTACGATCTGGTATCGTATTAGGTTGAGTGTCAATCTAAAGTTTAAATTCCTATTGCAAACTTTCAGCAAACTCTGTTTACTCCGTGAAATTTAATAATTGGTATTAAATCGAGAGTAACAATTCCAGTGTTAGTATCTTAAGTATCATATTTGCCTCCATGATTCTTGATTGTTTTTAAATATCAAGGTTATCTAGGAGCTAAAAGAATTGTTTCAAAAACCATCATGTGTGGCAGATATAACGATATCTGAAACAATGTTTTGCTTGCAATATGATAGAGTATAATATATGTTCTCATATTGGATGAGAAATTGCAAAGGTTGGAGATGCTAGACATCCTAATCATCCAAAAGGGTTTTGGAAAGTAACATTATACTCACGATTCGCCTTCATAAGCTACATTATCTTGATCATGAAAGTCGTCATGATAAGGATGAATATAAGATGTATATAAAGTGTTTACTACACTAAAAGATTACTAAAGAATGGATTTTGAAAGAATGCCGATCATTTGATGATGGCGATCTACTTCAAAATGCATTCCAAAGGTATTATTATTTGAATATACACGCTTTGGACTATGTGTCATGTATATGGCACCACGGTTGATGTTGATAGATTCTTTTAAAAGGAAAAGGAAATGCTGAAAGAGAATCTATAAAATATATTTGGCAGAAAAGAAAAGACTGGAAATATACAGTTTAGGTATATAGATGATATACATGTTATGGTTGTATTCTTTGCTTGTTAGACAATGTGGTTCTTGGGTATTGGATACCGAATTGGTTGGTATGAAATTTCATACAGAACGACGCAATTCATGAACCACAATGGCCTAAGTAACTAGCAAGAGAATATGTGATGATGTTCATTGAAAACAAACAAACCGTTGTTTGTATTTCTCGTTGACATCAAAGCTTGCCTTCAAGATTTGTTTTAATAATAGTTATTTAAATCAGGTATTATGAGAACAAAGATTGTTCAAATAATTACCGTATTACATATAAGATGGATGATTTACATATCTAGTTGGAGAAATCACATCCATAAAACTAATGCTAAAATGTCGCAAGGCAAATGATTGGAAGATCACTACGAAGTGACATCGCCGTTTAAATTATATTGGAAAGAAAAAATGAAGAATATCCATATTCATGGATTTTAGGAGTCTTTGATTTGATCAAGTGATGCTTGCGAGACTTTTCTCGGGATAATTAAAACTTTGTTCAAAGGCCAAAGAAGAACGAACGACTAAAATATTGGAATTTATACATATCGATGTATGTAGTCCATTATGTGTAGTCGTAAGCGATGGATTTCAACTTCATATGCTTTCTCCGGAAATTTGAGTGAATATTCACTTAATGAGAAAGAAGTATGAAATATTTGAAAACGTTCAAATACTTTCAAGATGAAGTGGAAAATCATTGTAACAAGAAAATAAATGATTTATGATTTTATCATAAAGGGATTTATTTGAGTTGCAAGTGTAACAAGAAAATAAATGATTTATGATTTTATCATAAAGGGATTTATTTGAGTTGCAAGTTTAGCAAAACACCTAGATTTACATCTCCCGAAACACCATAGGAATATGGAGTGTTTGAGATTTGTAATGGAACCTTGTTTGACATGGTTGGATCAAAGGTGTTATTTATAAAACCGCCATTATGTTTTAAAAGATTAAAAGCTTTAGATACTACCGCTTTTACACTGAAAAGAGATCCATCTTGATTTGTTGAAATGACACCATGTAAGTTATGGTTTGGGGTAAAACCCAAGTTGTCCTTTCTTTAATTTTGGTATACTAAGCATAAGTAAGATGTTTACAACCAAAGTTGGATGAGCATGTCTTTGTAGGTTATTTTGAATAACCATTGGGTATTCCTCCATAACATCGAGGACAAAAGGGTTTGTCTCTTGAAACATGAAGTTTATTGAAAAAGGAATTTTTCGCAAAAGTTAAGTGGGAGGACAATAGAACTTTGATAAGGTTAACGAACCTTAGCTATATGTGCTAAGTTGCGCAGCACCGGATAATGTTCTGGAGGCAGCCACAATGTCATGGCTCACGTGCCTCAAAGGTTTTGGTCATGGAGGTCTAAGTTCCTATTGAACCAAGTAGGTCGGATAAACAATCAAATGCTAAAATTGGAGAGTAAATCATTGTTGTTTAACAATGATGAACCGAATACATGCAAAGAAGTGATGATGGGCCCTGACTCCGTCAAATGGCTTGAAGCCATAAAATCCGTGATAGTTCCATACACGAGAAATCAAGTTTTGAACTTGGAAGAACCTTCGGAAAGGTGTAAAAACCTATCGATCGTATTTGGATCTATAAAGAAATAGACATGGATGTTTCACATCTATGAAATAGTCCACATGTCGTAAAGTTTTCTATGACAATGTTCAAGGAGTTGACTATGACAAGATTTGATCTTTCATAGCGATATTTAGTCTGGACGGATTAAAGTAGCAACCACTACATATAATTTGGTATATGGTAGATGAATAAACAAAACAAAGTTCTTCTAGAAGGTTACCTAGGACGTGTGCATGGCATGATCTAAAGGGTTTTTGTTAATTCAAAGGATGCTAAAAAGGGCATGCAAACTTCAATGGTTGAAGTAAGCATCACGGAGTTGGAATCTTCACCGTGATGAAACTGTTAAAGGAGTTTTCATTAGGATACGATGAAGATGCTGGCATTTGCAAGAAATTAAGTGGGAGCGCTAATACATATTTCTAATACATTATGTGGAGGACATCTTTTTGATTGGAAATGATGTAGCTTTTATTGACAAAGGTTAAGAATTTCATTTTGATGAAAGACTTAGGCAAAACCCGAATATTTAGCATGAATGTCTACATGGATATAGTGTGACGCTAATATGGTTATGCCAAACGTACATATATGATATATTGAAGTGGTTCAATATAGAAATGACGAGAAAAGATCTTGTCACATGGAAAATAATTGAATCAAGATTCAAGTGTATCGACACTTGATAAGTGAAACAAGATTCAAGTGCTTTGACACTTGATGAGTGAAATCACAAGAATGTTTTGATCAATCATACCATGATATGTACACATCCAGATATGTCCTATGCTCTAAGTGTTATGAGCATATACCAGGATGAATCATAAAATGATCATTGGACGATAGTAAGGAAATTCTTATGATCTTTTGGAAGAACTAAGAATATATTTGTGTAGAGGTGACAAACAATTACAAATAGTTCATTGTAAAGCGTTACATTGATACTAGTTTTGTCACGAGATACAAATTAATTTTATCTCAATTTAAACTATGGGTGGCACAATGTAATGAAAAGGAGATTCCAGGATGGATTTGGATGAATTCCAAAGTTAAGACATTGTGACGGATACTACAACAAAAGGCTAAGTATATGTCTGCTATAGTAGCAGCAAAGGAGGGAATTTGTGTCAAGTAGTTTGTTATCAAACTAAGGTGTGGTTCACAATGGGCTAACACTAAAGATATATTGTACGACAATAGTATCGACATGATTTAACCCCAAGGAACTAAAGGTCTCACCAAAAGACCAAATTTATACAATGCCATCTCATTGGAGAATGAGTGATGCGTGAAGACGCAAAGACATGCAAATACACACGGACCTGAAAGCGTCAGATTCGTAGATTATGTTAACCAGTTGCAATCTCGTATATGGAACACCATAAAGCCATAGTTATTCAATACTCATAGTTTTCAAACTAGATTATTGTCTCTAGTGCAAGTGGGAGACTGAAGGGAATATGCCCGAGAGGCAATAATAAAGTGGTTATTATCGTATTCCTTATTTATGATAAATGTTTATTTTGCATTCTATAATTGTATTAATATGGAAACGTTAATACATGTGTGTTTAATAAACAAATAGAGAGTTCCTAGTTATGCCTCTCTCATAAACTAGCTCGTTGATTAACAAGATGATCAAGGTTTCCTGATCATGGACATTGGATGTTGTTAATAACGAGGTCACAACATTAGTGTACTGGTGTGATGAACATTCATCCGAAGTATAGTATTATGATCAAGGTCATTGTGTTTATATTGCTATAACATCATATGAAGTAATCTTAGTCCTTAGACCATGAGATCATGTCAATCACTAACACCGGAAGAGTATCTTGATAACATCAAATGTCAGACCGTAACAGGGTGACTATAAAGATGGGTTCAGTGCTACAGAGGTGTTATGTTGAGGCTCATGGATCAAGAGTGGAATTTGTCCATCCCGATGACGGAGAGATATACTATGGGCCCTCTCGGTGATATCACATTAGTTAGCTTGCAAGCAAGTGATTTGATCACTAGAATGTTATATCACAAGAACGATAAAAGAGTACATGTCGGTAACGAGATCAAACTAGGTATGGATATACCGATGATCGAACCTCAGACATGTAATATATCGCGAGGCAAAGGGATTGAGTTACATGCGTATAAGGTTCACACGATCATAGAAGTCATCGTTGAATATGTGGGAGTCAGTACGGATCTCCAGGTCCCGCTACTTATTATTGATCGGAGAGGCATCTCGATCATGTCTACATTATTCGCGAACCATAGGGTGACACACTTAAGGTATACCGACACCATTTGGAGCAAATAATATGCCAGAGAAAGAAAAAGGAAAGTGCAGGAATTTATTTCACTAGACACCGAAACTGTTTCGGTTGAAATTGCTGAAACTGGTTCTGCATGTGAAATTGAAATGTTATAAGGGGTTTTATGTGAATGTTTGTTAATTAGAGTAATTAACAAAATTCTGAATAAATAAATAAAAGAGTTTTATTTAAAGAGAGCTTGCATTAAATTTGGTGGAAATTTAATGCATGTGAGTGGATTTTTGAGTGGAGGCTTTTTTATGGGAGTGGAGGCTTTTCATTTTGAGTGGGAGCTCCACCCACATGAATGTGTAAGAGGTGGGGGAAGCCACCATGGCTGGGCGCCATGCCCCTT
This sequence comes from Avena insularis, assembly GCA_023614405.1. Taxonomy (NCBI): domain Eukaryota; kingdom Viridiplantae; phylum Streptophyta; class Magnoliopsida; order Poales; family Poaceae; genus Avena; species Avena insularis. The sequence continues at coordinate 286,569,251 of CM042695.1, forward strand.
GGGGTGCCCCCTCTCCCTATAAAAGGCCCCCTCTCCTCCTCTCAAAGCACACCTCCTCGCGAAGGATCTCTGTCCCCCTTTAGAATTTCCCCATGGCCTCGGATCAGCGAGATACATGTTCCCGGTGGTTTTTTCTAGAGGGATTTTTTGCTTCCGCTGCATCGCTGGAGCGAGGGCGTGGAGGTTTTCGGTGTACCCGGACGTGTGTGCAATCACGGATGCACCACTGCTTTGCGGTGCTAGACATGATGGTGCTGGACCGGCTGGACTAGATGGACTTCATCACGATCTTGAGATCGGCAAGCGTTCGACTACATCATCCACGAGTACAACCTCATTAACGCTATTCGGTCTTCGAGGGTATGTATTCAATGGATGTATATCCACCCGTTGCTTGTATCTAGTAGATAGATCTTGGTACTTAGTTCCCATCGTAGGAATTTTTTGTTTTCTATACTGCGAACCCTTTACATCTTCCTCAGAGTCAGGATAGAGTGCTACCATGATCTCCATCACCTGATCCTTGGTGATGATCCAGTTGTTCTTCCCCAGAACCGAGAAGGCTTATGGGCGAGTCAATGGCACCTGCTCATCCTGTGCAACATCAAGATAACCAAATTAATAGTTTCGGAGCCTCCTATTAACCCGGTAAACACCAAGGAAGCCACAAGCAGTTATATATTTGACATCCTTAAGTATGGAGCCATCAACAAGTTGCATAACAGGTATCTGAATTCCACGGGCTTGGACAAGGTGGGTTACCAATCCACGATGTGAATATCACCTTCCTTTTTGTTGCTTTGGTGGCGGAGGTGCTGGAGGAATAGAGCTGCGGGAGTGGGACTCTGCGGTGTATCAGGGAAGAGCGCCTTTTGATCATGGCCATGTATGAATTGGCCAGAGCCAGTATGTCCTCTTCCCAACAAAGTGTTAGCAAGAAACAAAGCGAAGTAGCGGATGGTTGGATTCTGAATGGTGGACATCTTCTTCTGGTAGAAGTCCCTGCCACCGTTAATAGAAATAACCTCCCAAGCTTCTCCACTTGATACGCTATACAAGTTTGTAATAGTTGATTCCCCTTCTTGAGGGAATCCAAAAGCTTCACAAAACTGTTGAAAAGTGATTTGATATGCCTGCTGGTTAATGGTGAAACTCACCGTGCATGCATTACATTTCTCCTTGTAGTCGTCGTAGAAGGAGGCGAGGAAGTCATGGGTGAGCTCAGCATAGGTGTACTGGCTTGCATAGACGAGGTTAGTTAGCCCCGCATTTGCACACATATGGTCGAAGTCCGCCCTCAACCCTGCTGTGCTGAGAAATCCATCATCGGCCCAACGTGTGGGCAACACCTTCCTCGCTAAAACCATGGCATACTTGTTGTCGAGCTCAGCCCGGATCCCCGAGCCTTCACCATGTTGGCGCTTGCTCTTGCGAAAAATACAACCGAGCTTGTTCATCTTGATGCACGGAGAAATTTCAACATAAAACCTTAGGCATATAGTTTCTACATGATATATTGTAGAGGTCCCAACCTTTAATAAGATAGAGATCCCTGTGTTTACAATGCTAGTCACTGGATCAATAGCTAGCATCCATAGTTAAGATGTAATATCAAGAAACAAAGGTCATAATACCACTTTATAACCAGGAATAAAATAATTTATTACATCTTACATAGCTCATTTGGCTATCTCATTACAATGCAGTAGAAATAACTATAGTATGGGGTCCTTCATCTTCAAAGTGCCACAGGCAGTCATGTTGGTTGTAGACTTAATCCTAATCAACACATCTCACTAACATCAAACAAACTTGCAACATAATAAGTTACAGCCACAAGGGTCAATACATTTGAATTGTATTGGCAAGTAATACTATGGTAGTATAGTGGAGTCTATCATCTATATGCATTTGGCTAAGTGGAGCTTAGGCTTGCTTTGCTCAAAATAGATTTTCCTTATCATTTGAAAACACTAAGTTTTTGCTTGACAAAATCACCCAAGGCATCTCCCAATAGAAATTGGTGATCCTTCAACCCTTGTTCAACCACAAAGTTTTAACTTAGAAATTGGGATGAGGAGATTCTTGATAGATTCCATGTGTTTATGCTCAAATTGTCCTTTACCAGGGACATGGCTAAGTACTTAGATTTCTACACTCTATAGAGGTGGTGCACTTTCCCCACAAGACTTGGTTTCACCAAGACAAGATCTTTCAGAAGCCTCCCCTTAGACCAGAATGGACGCGTTCCAACCTAACAAACCCCTACCACCAACTGTCCATTTGGATAAGTTATTGCAACCTATATGATCCAGGCAGAGCCCATAATGCCAAGTGGCTGCACTTAAAGCTTCTCAACATTTGACATCTCAAATCTCTTTGTTCCTGGTGGCAATCCACAAGTGAGATACACAAGGTAAACCATAGAAATGGGCCTTGTATAACCACTCAACACAAACCATTCCTTCCATTCCACCTAGGTGTTTCATTCACTTAGTTGTTTTATTAAACAAAACACAAGTCCTTGACTTAGAAATATTCCATAGTATGAATATATTCCGCCCTTGTTTTTCTACTAGCTAAGCTAAGCATGATAGTAGTATGAATCTTAACTTAGGAAATTTCTACTAAGGTTTCATCTACTAGGATTTCTCATGGCATAGTTTATACTTAGCAAAAATTCCATGCAAGTCCTACTTAGAAATATCACTAATGCATAGTGAGAATAATGGGACATAAGTATGAAGAATCACTTGCCTTTTTGGTAGAGAATATAAGTTCACTCCTTGATCTTTCAATGATCACACTCTTCAAATTCCACTACATTTAAATCAAGCAAGCAAAGATTCATTCTACCATTCAAGCAAACATCACATAAAATAATAGAAACAAAGCAATGCATGCAAGCATGCCAAAGATTGTTTTATTTGGAAAAGTGGTTTCTAATAGGTTATAAACATTCTAAAACACCTATTGGTCATTTTATAAAAGTGGCAAAACCATTTGCAAAAGATTTTACTTATAAATCATTTTTAAACCAAATCAATATTTTATGTGGTTGAAAATGCTTTTTAGCAAAGTAATAATATTTATAGGGTTCACCAAATACATTTTTAAATTCTAAAACTTGGTGTTTGGGGTCAGAGAGTTTAAATCAAAACATTTCCCAAAGATTTTTCTCCAAAATCATTTTTAAACCATAATCAACATTTTTATTTGGCTAGAAATGCTTTTATTCAAAGATTTATTCCTTAGCATCTCAAAATAAGTTTTTAAAACCAAAAGTTGGTTTCTATGGTCAGTAGGTTCCAAAAAATCCATTTGCCAAAGATTTTATCACAAAAATAATTTTAGAATGAATTTTATATTCAAATTATGCATACACAAGTTTCTGCAAAAAACAACCATTTTACCAGAAGCAATTTACTAAACAAAGGGCATGGTTGGAAAGAACTTGTCTTGCTGATTCCATTGATATAAAATTTGCAAAATGTGGACGTGTGGACCAAAAGTTATAGATTTTACAAAATCTCGTATCTAATAGAAATGTTTCTGTTTTTAAAACGAAGTCTGAGCCACGCGGCGTGTTTCTATTCGCCCATACCATTTCGCGTGGATCAACAGATGCGAGGCGTTGGATTAAAATGATATCATGCGGCATAGGTAGCTCCATACTGTTTCGGGTTAAATCTATTCACACTCGTCAGATCAAGATCCTACGGTCCTCAACGCCTTGACCAAGAACCAGCGGCGCTGGCGGCGGCGACTGGCGGCGCGCGGTCAGACGGAGGCGTTCCCGGCGATTCAGGAAGCAAGAAAGGGAGAGAGGTAGCTCACAGGGTTCGCAGGGCGATGTTGATGCTCAACGTTGTCGTCGCAGGCGGGGAGCACGGTTGTGATGAATCGCTGCGGAGTTGTCCCTGGCGTCGGGCTTCTCTGTCCATCGTCGTTGGTGAAGATATGGTGCCCGCTAGAGGAAAAGGAAGCTTCCATTAGATGCGCCAAGACGTGGAGAGTACATGAGTGTCAATGAGAAGGGGAGGCGTGGTCGGAGTTTACCTGGAGAGCTCGTCGGATAAGTGACAGACGGCGGCGACGTGCAGTGGTCGTCCTTGCCGACGTTCTGGGACAAGCGCGGGCAGGTTGGGGGTACTGGGAGACGCGTACGGTGATGGCAAGCGAGCTCGAGTGGTCGAGGGGGCAAGGGGCGACGAGGAGCTGCCGGAATTTCTCGCAAAGCTCGTCGGAGACAGGGGCAGTCGAGGCTGAAATTTGGGTAGCCTAGTGGCTCCGATCGAGTGAGATCTGAGGGGAAAGGAAGAGGGGGGCGAGGCGATTTAACCTGCGTGATTGTTGGCCAATTCAACACGGCAGTAACGAGGATTTAAGCGAGATAAAACGGGCAGAAACTGCCGGCGAGGTTAGCGCGCGGGGTGGAGGCGACGATCTGACCGGTGGGTCCAGATGTCAGCGAGAGAGAGAAAAAGGAGGTGGGGTCCAGATGTCAGCGAGGGTGCGGGTCGAACCAACGGTGCGAATCGTTTTTCTCGCGGGGAGAGGTAAATGGGCTAACTGGGCCAGACTGGTCAACTGGGCTGGTTTGGCCTTGTTCAATTTTTTTCTGTTCTGTTTCTTTTTCCTTTTTCCAATTCTAATATTTTGTTTTGATTTTGTTTAATTATTTCAAACACCTATTTGAATTCAAACTTCAATCAAACTTTGTGTATATTTTTATACTGTTTATTAATACATTTTGAAGTCAAATTTAGAATAATATGTTTATTCTTTTTAGGGTATATTAATTATTTAAAACAAAGCCCTTGCTTTAAATTCAATTAATATCAAATATATTTTTAACCCTTATTTAATTTCAATTTTTCACAAAACCTTTTCAGTAAGTTTTATTCATTTATTAGGCTGTCAAATAATTCACTTTGAATTGTTTGTAATATTTTTAATATGATTTATTAATCATTTAAATTGGGTATTTGTCTTTATTCCAATGAAATTCAAATATGGTTTTATTTCCATATAACTTTATTTAGATGATTCTTTTCTTTCATTTAAGTAAATTAAATAACTTTTATTCCACTTGGGTAAATTCCAATTATTTTCCCCTGATTTAATTAATCATTTCTAATAGGGATTTTGTCTTTATTCAAATGGAAGTAGAATTTGGTTAATGCCATTTTACTTTATTTGAAAATTCTTTATCCTTTTATTTTATTTGGATTTGGATTATATTCATTCCATTTGCTTATGGATTAGGCCAAGATTTAATTTGGTCTTTAAATATTCCTCATTTAACATTTCTAATAGGGAAGTAGAACTTGGTGATTCCAATTTGTATAATCCTATTTAATAGTTGTTTATCCTTTTAATTCTCTTTAGGATTATTTGCTCACCATTTGGTATGGATTTTAGATAGGTGCTTTATTGGCTTTGGAAATTCAATTTCCTTATATTATTAAATTCATAAGATTTTATCTATGGCTCCAAATTAAGTGAAACCAATTTCTGTGGTTTTATAATATTTCTATTTGTCATTCTTGATCATTTGTAAATATTTGTTGACAAATTTTTATATGGGTCAAATCCATGGTTTTAGAGATATTTGGAAATGATTTTATTCCATTAGGGTTTTGGTTTATTTCTCAAGTGTTTAATTTCCAGATGCAATTATGAAGGAAGCATTCCACTTGATTTGAATTTAGTTGGATTCAAACATAACTCAAGTTTGTTCAAGATGGGATTTTAAGTTTCCATTTAAAAATAAAAAGTTTCTTTTCACCCTAAATTTCAACAATTATTAATTTTGTTTATTTATTTTTCACATTACAAAATTTGGAAAATTTTGGGATGTGACAGGCTACCACCCTTAAAATAAATCTCGTCCTGAGATTTGGGAAAGATAGGGTTACAATTTGGCTCAAAGCAACTAGGGTACTACCACCCTTAAATTTTTTTCCAACTAGATTACATCTTGGTTTGCTTGGGGTCTTGATGATACTTTTCTGGGCAAACATCTGCATAGTGTCCTTTGTTTCCACACTTGAAACATGTGACAAGGCTGAGATCCTTCATAGGCTTTATCTTGTGCTTCATCTTTTTTGGACAATTGGTTGCATAATGTCCTTGGTTACCACAATTGTAACATGTGACAAGATTGAGCTCTTCTCGTATCTTCTGTGGACAAGTTGATACATAATGGCCTAGCTCTTTGCAGTTGTTGCACCACACTTGGTTAATCTCCTTATATTTCTTCTTCTTCTCTGGACATTCATTGGCATAGTGTCCCATCTCTTTGCAATGGCAACACTGCACTTGACTTTTGTCCTTCTTCTTCTTGGGTTTCTCCAAAGCTAGGAGTGCTTCTAGTTCATGCTCTTCATATCTTATCTCAAAGGTGGGCAAGTTTCCTGGTCTCCTTGATCTTTTCCTTGGGTAATACATATGTCTCCTCTTTGGTCCATCAAATTGAGTCATATTGCATGGAGGTGCAAGCTGAGATTTTCCTTTGTCTTCATCCTTCTTGGTAGAAGTTGTTCTCTCATGGAAATCTACAATATGTTGTTGCACTCCACCTTGTTTCCTTTGTTGAACTATGGAATAGATGGGGCATTGGATAGGGACATGATTATTTCCTTCACATAGGAAACAAGTGGCTTGAGATGTGGGGCATTCATTAGTTGGATATTTCTCTTCACAATTGGGGCATTGATCTTCATGCTCTTTGGAAGTGTGATCCTTGTCTCCACAAACATTACAAGCTTTGGTTCCTTCTAGAATATCATCCTTGACATCATTGTTATCACAAACTCCTTGGTAAGGGTTGTTTCCCATGTTGATCATTTGACTTGTCATCCTATGCAACAATTGGGTTTGGGTTTCCAAAAACCTTTGCATGGCTAGGTCTAAATCATTGTTGTTGGCCCAAAATTGAGTTGTCACTTGGTTCAACTGGGTTTGGGTTACTATGAGTTCTCTCATGTTGATCTCTTGGTTGTTGTTGTTGCCATCCTTGATGTTGGAGTTTCTTGGAGTAGTCATCTGTTTAGGGTTGGATTGGGATTAGAATAGGCAAAAGGTTTCTAAGGAAGAATTCTAATCACACACATGTGATGTTCACACAAGCAATGTGCAAGCAATCACAAACAAACACTCCACTCAAACAACAAGTTCAAGCACATCTTTAGGCAATAAAATATTTTTGTTACACCACATAAGTTGGTGTGTTTGATTTATTCTAAACACTAATATGGTGGTCCAACTACATGGTTCACTTGAGATATTTCCATTCTTCTTAATTGATTCTTCTTGAATGAGATCATGGTTTCCTTGGAAAAATCCTTGTGTCTTGGTCACAAAACTTCAAAGGTGATGGTGGTTCCTTTTAAGTTGTGTTTCCTTAGTCTTCAATTCTTGGGTAACATTTCTTGTCTCATTTATAGTCCTTAGTGATATCCAAGTTGAAGTACTTGGTGAGAATAAGGTTGAAATCACTTGAGTGGGTGAAATCCTTTGCTCATGTTGAAGTCTTTGCTCATGGTGGAGGCTTTATCCATCAAGTTGAAATAGACAAGATGTAGAATCAAAACCAAAAATGGTTGAGGAAAGAGTTTACAAGATTGTTTGTAAATAAGTTTTGGAACAAATACAACTCCTATTTTTCTAAGGGGTTTTGTCCAATCCTAGGGTTACAATCCTACAGGCAACACAATGCTCTGATACCATCTGTAGAGGTCCCAACCTTTAATAAGGTAGATATCCCTGTGTTTACAATGCTAGTCCCTGGATCAATAGCTAGCATCCACAGTTAAGATGTAATATCAAGAAACAAAGGTCATAATACCACTTTATAACCAGGAATAAAATAATTTATTACATCTTACATAGCTCATTTGGCTATCTCATTACAATGCAGCAGAAATAACTATAGCATGGGGTCCTTCATCTTCAAAGTGCCACAGACAGTCATGTTGGTTGTAGACTTGTAATCCTAATCAACACATCTCACTAACATCAAACAAACCTACAACATAATAAGTTACAGCCACAAGGGTCAATACATTTGAATTGTATTGGCAAGTGATACTATGGTAGTATAGTGGAGTCTATCATCTATATGCATTTGGCTAAGTGGAGCTTAGGCTTGCTTTGATCAAAATAGATTTTCCTTATCATTTGAAAACACTAAGTTTTTGCTTGACAAAATCACCCAAGGCATCTCCCAATAGAAATTGGTGATCTTTCAACCCTTGTTCAACCACAAAGTTTTAACTTAGAAATTGGGATGAGGAGATTCTTGATAGCTTCCATGTCTTGATGCTCTGTCCTTTACCAGGGACATGGCTAAGTACTTAGATTTCTACACTCTGCAGAGGTGGTGCACTTTCCCCACAAGACTTGGTTTCACCAAGACAAGATCTTTCAGAAGCCTTCCCTTAAACCAGAATGGACGCGTTCCAACCTAAAAAACCCCTACCACCAACTGTCCATTTGGCTAAGTTATTGCAACCTATATGATCCAGGCAGAGCCCATAATGCCAAGTGGCTGCACTTGAAGCTTCTCAACATTTGACATCTCAAATCTGTTTGTTCCTGGGTGGCCATCCACAAGCGAGATACACAAGGTAAACCATAGAAATGGGCCTTTTATAACCACTCAACACAAACCATTCCTTCCATTCCACCCAGGTGTTTCATTCACTTAGTTGTTTTATTAAACAAAACACAAGTCCTTGACTTAGAAATATTCCATAGTATGAATATATTCCACCCTTGTTTTTCTACTAGCTAAGCTAAGCATGATAGTAGTAGGAATCTTAACTTAGGAAATTTCTACTAAGGTTTCATCTACTAGGATTTCTCATGGCATAATTTATACTTAGCAAAAATTCCATGCAAGTCCTACTTAGAAATATCACTAATGCATAGTGAGAATAATGGGACATAAGTATGAAGAATCACTTGCCTTTTTGGTAGAGAATATAAGTTCACTCCTTGATCTTGCAATGATCACACTCTTCAAATTCCACTACAATTCAATCAAGCAAGCAAAGATTCATTCTATCATTCAAGCCAACATCACATAAAATAATAGAAACAAAGCAATGCATGCAAGCATGCCAAAGATTGTTTTATTTGGAAAAGTGGTTTCTAATAGGTTATAAACATTCTAAAACACCTATTGGTCATTTTATAAAAGTGGCAAAACCATTTGCAAAAGATTTTACTTATAAATCATTTTTAAACCAAATCAATATTTTATGTGGTTAAAAATGCTTTTTAGCAAAGTAATAATATTTATAGGGTTCACCAAATACATTTTTAAATTCTAAAACTTGGTGGTTGGGGTCAGAGAGTTTAAATCAAAACATTTCCCAAAGGTTTTTCTCCGAAAACATTTTTAAACCATAATCAACATTTTTATTTGGCTAGAAATGCTTTTATTCAAAGATTTATTCCTTAGCATCTCAAAATAAGTTTTTAAAACCAAAAGTAGGTTTCTATGGTCAGTAGGTTCAAAACAATCCATTTTCCAAAGATTTTATCACAAAAATAATTTTAGAATAAATTTTATATTCAAATTATGCATACACAAGTTTCTGCAAAAACAACCATTTTACCAGAAGCAATTTACTAATCAAAGGGCATGGTTGGAAAGTAATTGTCTTGCTGATTCCATTGATATAAAATTTGCAAAATTTGGATGTGTGGACCAAAAGTTATAGATTTTACAAAATCTTATATCTAATAGAAATGTTTCTGTTTTTAAAATGAAGTGTGAGCCACGTGGCGTGTTTCTATTCGCCCATACCGTTTCGCGTGGATCAACAGATGCGAGGCGTTGGATTAAAATGAGATCGTGCGACACAGGTAGCACCATACCGTTTTGGGTTAAATCTATTCACACTCGTCAGATCAAGATCCTACGGTCCTCAACGCCTTGACCAAGAACTAGCGGCGCTGGCGGCGGCGACTGGCGGTGCACGGTCAGATGGAGGCGTTCCCGGAGATTCAGGAAGCAAGGAAGGGAGAGAGGTAGCTCACAGGGTTCGCAGGGCGATGCTGATGCTCAACGTTGTCGCTTGCCGGAGTTGTCCCTGGCGTCGGGCTTCTCTGTCCGTCGTCGTTGGTGAAGATATGGTGCCCGCTAGAGGAAAAGGAAGCTTCCATTAGATGCGCAAGACGTGGCGAGTACATGAGTGTCAACGAGAAGGGGAGGCGCGGTCGGAGTTTACCTGGAGAGCTCGTCGGATAAGTGATGCATTTACGGCGATGCATGGTCGCCCTGCCGACGTTCGGGACACAGCGGGCAGGTTGGGGGTACTGGGAGACGCGTACGGTGATGGCGAGCAAGCTCGATTGGTCGAGGGGGCAAGGGGCGACGAGGAGCTGCCGGAATTTCTCACAAAGCTCGTCGGAGACAGGGGCAGTCGAGGCTGAAATTTGGGCAGCCTAATGGCTCCTGTCGAGTGAGATCTGAGGGGAAAGGAAGAGGGGGGCGATGCGATTTAACCTGCGTGATTGTTGGCCAATTCAACGCGGCAGTAACGAGGATTTAAGCGAGATAAAACGGGCAGAAACTGCCGGCGAGGTTAGCGCGCGGGGTGGAGACGACGATCTGACTGGTGGGGTCCAGATGTCAGCGAGAGAGAGAAAAAGGAGGTGGGGGTCCAGATGTCAGTGAGGGTGCGGGTCGAACCAACGGTGCGAATCGTTTTTCTCGCGGGGAGAGGTAAATGGGCTAACTGGGCCAGACTGGTCTACTGGGCTGGTTTGGCCTTGTTCAATTTTTTTCCGTTCTGTTTCTTTTTTCCTTTTTCCAATTCTAATATTCTGTTTTGATTTTGTTTAATTATTTCAAACACCTATTTGAATTCAAACTTCAATCAAACTTTGTGTATATTCTTATACTGTTTATTAATACATTCTGAAGTCAAATTTAGAATAATATGTTTATTCTTTTTAGGGTATATTAATTATTTAAAACAAAGCCCTTGCTTTAAATTCAATTAATATCAAATATATTTTTAACCCTTATTTAATTTCAATTTTTCACAAAACCTTTTCAGTTAGTTTTATTCATTTATTAGGGTGTCAAATAACTTTGAATTATTTGTAATATTTTTAATATGATTTATTAATCATTTAAATTGGGTATTTGTCTTTATTCCAATAAATTTCAAATATGGTTTTATTTCCATATAACTTTATTTAAATGATTCTTTTCTTTCATTTAAGTCAATTAAATAACTTTTATTCCACTTGGGTAAATTCCAATTATTTTCCCCTGATTTAATTAATCATTTCTAATAGGGATTTTGTCTTTATTAAAATGGAAGTAGAATTTGGTTAATGCCATTTTACTTTATTTGAAAATTCTTTATCCTTTTATTTTATTTGGATTTGTATTATATTCATTCCATTTGCTTATGGATTAGGCCAAGATTTAATTTGGTCTTTAAATATTCCTCATTTAACATTTCTATTAGGGAAGTAGAACTTGGTGATTCCAATTTGTATAATCCTATTTAATAGTTGTTTATCCTTTTAATTCTATTTAGGATTATTTGCTCACCGTTTGGTATGGATTTTAGATAGGTGCTTTATTGGCTTTGGAAAGTCAATTTCCTTATCTTATTAAATTCATAAGATTTTATCTATGGCTCCAAATTAAGTGAAACCAATTTATATGGTTTTATAATATTTCTATTTGTCATTCTTGATCATTTGTAAATGTTTGTTGACAAATTTTTATATGGGTCAAATCCATGGTTTTAGAGATATTTGGAAATGATTTTATTCCATTAGGGTTTTAGGGTTTTGGTTTATTTCTCAAGTGTTTAATTTCCTGATGCAATTATGAAGGAAGAATTCCACTTGATTTGAATTTAGTTGGATTCAAACATCACTCAAGTTTGTCCAAGATGGGATTTTAAGTTTCCATTTAAAAATAAAAAGTTTCTTTTCACCCTAAATTTCAACAATTATTAATTTTGTTTATTTATTTTTCACATTACAAAATTTTCAAAATTTTGGGATGTGACATATATGAACGATTCTACGTGGAGGAATTCAATCCTAACATCAGAAATAAAAAGGGAAAATAAATCAAGCTTGAGTTCATCCACTAATTCAATGTGAGGATTTCAACCATGGAGTTCTGAAAATAAAGCTTGGATAGGGAGAGAAACATACTGATCTTATGATTCCCCCACTCAAACGAACAAAATCCATGAAGAATCAAGAGTTCTAGGTGGATTTTGAGAGGTTTGGAGAGAGAATATGAGAGAAATAATGAGGTGGAGGAGGATCCCTAGATGCCCCGGTGTGTTTAAGTGGTCGCGACAAACTATACGACGGGAGCTATACGGACGGGTTAGGTAGCTCCCACCGTATAGTTGTGGTGGCGGCGAGGGTTAGGGTTTCCTCACGCCAGATCACAACTATACGGACACAACTATACAGCCGGACAAAAGTGTCCCACCGTATAGTTGGCCGTAACTATACGACTGGAATATATATTATCGCCTTATAGTTGGTCGTTACGACTCCTGGAACATGCTTTTTCACCCAAATTTTTAGAGATTCACTTTTTAATCTGGACAATATGATTAAACTAGTTTCTACATATAAAACTCAAACTTTATTTTCTACACTAAATCTATGCTTATTCAGTCGATATTTCTACTACTTTTTGACAGCTGGATCTTCACGACGCGCTTCCGCTAAAAATGTCTATGAAAAAGTTGTAGGAACGCGATGAACTTTTTATTATTTATCTTTATTTTATTATTTTGATGGGTTGACTCCCATTAAGCATTTATTAAGAGTGGTTGAATATTTCAACCCTTTCTCTGTTCTCAAATTCTTACCTTGGGTTCCCCTTTATCAAAGGCACTTACCACATGAACTTGTTTTGTCGGTGGAATATACCTTTTTCCTGCTTCTAGTTTCTTTGGAAAATACCGGATGATTTTAGCATCATAAACATTGAAGATTATTTTTCCTTCAGCACAATTAACTGACGCTTCTGAAGTGCTAAGAAAAGGTCTTCCAAGTATTATAGATAATTTTTCATCCTCTAGCATTTCAAGAATAATAAAATCAGTGGGAATAACCTGCTCATCTATTCTAAGTAGAACATCCTCAATCATACCAATAGGTTGTTTAGTGGATTTGTCAGCCATCTGTAAAGTGATAGAAGTGGGGGAATACTCCCGTAATCCTAAACTTTTATAGAGGGAATATGGCATTACACTAACTCCTACACCTAAATCACACAAAGCATTATGAATATCAGTTTTGCCAATTGAGCATGAAATAGTTGGTATTCCGGGATCTCCCTACTTAGACAATAACTTCCCATTAGTAGGATAACTAGTCACCATGGCAATGGTTTCAGTTATTTCTTTCTTTCTATTAAGGATATCACGGAGAAATTTAGAATAGGTGGGAACTTTTATTGCATCCACAAATGGAATTTCTAAACAAAGGTCACCAAGTGCATTTTTGAAAGAATCATAGATTACTTGATCTGGTGCTTTATTTTTCCGATCTGGATAGGGTAGCTTTTGCTCACCTTTCTTATTCTTATCTTTTACCTTTTGTGGGGGATCATGCTCTTTAGTTGCTTTCTTTTGTTGTTTCTTATCGGTTTTCTTCTTTTCTACTACAACAACCCCGTCTTCTTTGCTTGTTTATTTTTATTTTCTTGGATCAACAGTCTTTGCATTAGAGTTGTAACGGTCATTCTGTGCATCATTTTGCTCCTCCAAGTTTTTGTATTGTGTTTCTTGAGCAGTTTCATCTTGAGGATCCACCAGTGTGTCATCTTCTTGGCTTGCTTTGAGCAAAGATTTTTTCCTTCGCTCTTTTTCAGCTTCATATTCTGGTGGTCCTGATGGTCCTGTAACAACTGCACCTCTCCTTGTAACAACATTAGTAGAAACAGGAATATCATCTTAAAGAAAAATTTGATAACCAGATGCTATTTGTTCACATTGGGTTTCAATCATACTAAGGTACTTGTGAAATAATTTTACTTCTTGTCCAATCTCGTCATAATTTTCTGTTAGTTTTGCCAAAATCTTCTTATGTCTTTTGAAATTGCGTATGCAAGTTATTATGAGATTTAGCCTGTCGATGTTTTAATTCTCGAAAAACTTTTCTAGTTTCATCTTCTTCAGTAAAAACTTGTAACAAATCTACTTTATTTTCCTTAACAAGTTCAAAAGGTATACCTTTTTCTTTCATTGTTTTGTGTACTTCAGGCATAAGATCAGGAGTTATACGAAGTATCCCTTTTTCCAGCTTAGTGCCAAAATTGGGGTTATATAAAGAATCATTCTTAGCCCTAGTAGACATCAATTCCAAACATGCTTTAATAGTTAAAGTATTTATTGATCCTCCTGCTGATAAGTCAAGCAACTCTCTGCATTGAGTATTAAGACCGTGGTAAAATAAATGGCAAATAGTTGATTTGGAATAGCCGTGATTAGGAATACTATTGATCATTCCAAAGAATCTTTCCCAGGCTTGTGGGTAGTTTTCTCCCACATTCTGACTGAAATTGCCTATATTATTTCTAATTCCAGTTACCTTTTTGAAAGGATTAAATCTGTTTATGAATTTAACAATATAGTTTTACCAACATTTAAAGTAATGACGAGGGAGAGATTATAACCAGTCTAGATCCTTACCTTTGAGAGACCAACAAAATAGTTTTAGGCGAGAGAAATCTCTAGGCAAACCTTTTGGTCCAAGTGATGTTATCACATCATCGAACTCTCTAATATGTCTTCTTGGGTCTTCATCTTCCCTTCTGCTAAAAGCTTTTTCCTGCAAAATTGTAATAATTTCACCATCAAATCAATATTCTCTAACTCCAGGGTTAGGAAATTCTATTGGTTGTTTAAGAAAAGCAGAATTTGGAGCACCGTATTCTCTTAGAGTTTTCTCAGGTTTCTTGGGAGTTGTCCTATGAATGGACATGATTTCCATGAAGTCACACTTAGGTTTTCAACTTCAACCTTATTCGATCTCAATTTTTTTTCAATAATTTCCTCGCGCCTTTGAGCAGGTACGCGATCAAGATAATCTGGTAGATAGGTCCTACCAGAGCGTGTAGACCCTTTGTCTCCTAGGGAGACCATTTTGTAGTGGTAACACCTGAAATGTCAAGAGACAAAACACTTAGCACTTAGCTCCCCGACAATGGCGCCAGAAAATAGCTTGATGGCTGCAAGTGCGCATATCGTTTGTAGCTAGTTTTGAAGTTAAGATGTCGATCCCATACGGAGCCCAAAGGCAAATTTTTATGAAGAAAGTCTCTGTCGCACTCAAAGTTATCACTGGTCTTTGAGTGAATTGACTACAAGTGTTGAAATAAGAATGATAATTGGATTAAAATGATTGTATTTAAATAAAACTAAAATGTAAACTTTAGAAGTAAAATGCATAAAAGTAAAGAACAATTTGTTTGTTGTTTTCTACATATGGCAAAATAGGCGTGGGTAGATTCAGTTTATGGTGATAGTGAATATGCCAGGTGGATGAGTGATAAGTGTAACAATTATAATCTTATAAGTATGTGTGTACGCGAGCAACCCATAATTAGCCATAACTACTATTGGTAGATTTCATCCCAACTTCAATAATCCTAGTAGCCTGTTACCAAAACCATGGTAAGTCACTAGACGATTAAGATCCTTCAGGTTGCTTAGAAATTAAGCTCCTTAGATCGTACTAATGCAATAGGCATAGTGGATCCTCGAGCTCAACTAGTTTTCCATTGATATCCCCGTGTCACTCAGGGGTCGCCGGTCTGCTAGCAAACAAGATCTTATGTATGTAGAACAAGGTATCATGTTGTCTGGGCCCTTAATTGGACAACAAGCATTAAGCATCCCACAGATAGTCAAGCACACATAATATAGTAATTAAAATCAACCACAAACTTAATGGAAATTATATAGGCACATCACATCTCAACAATACCTTACATCTCCCACGCCCAAGGGAACTTACTCACACATGAGATAAGAAAGCATCATTAATATAATTAAATAAAGGGAGTTCTTCTTGATATTACCGTGGAGATCCACAATAAGAATAGAAATAAATCCAACACAATTCAAGATGGGAAGAACAATCTCAAACCCTAATCTTGCAAGGTGGAGATCTCTCTCTTAAGTACAAGTAATGGCTATGGAGGTGTGTTGGCTAGGAGGTCGAAGATCGTGGAGCAAGATGAAGAACGTCTTCCCCTTCTTCTCCGGATCTCTTCTCTCTCCCTTATGGATGGGATGGCAGCTGCTGTGTTCTATTTTTTCCTTGGCCTCTTCACGAAAGTTGTCCCTTTTAACAATACGAAGGCGATGAAAACTATACGACGAGAACTATACGGCTGGAAAAATATTCTCGCCGTATAGTTCCTCGTTAAAGCTACTGTATGCTCCCCTAGATTGCTTCCAAAAAGAGACTTGCTTCTTTTCGTCTGAATATTGTGTTTTTGCTGTTAAAACCCTCTGTTGATGTCCAGAACCTGAAACACACATTAAAAACAAAGTTTTCTTTGCTACCTAAGTATTAGCATTAGGTAAAGCTAGAAAACCATCAAATCCAAATGAAAACCATAAAAAATATGTCAAATCTCATAGCTATCAGGTACCCCCGGTGCCGAAAGTCTGATAGTAGCCCCCAGTCGCTTGTCTTGCATGCGTTTGGCGAAAGGGTGTGGAAGTCAAGGGACTTTCTAACGCCGGGCCCACGACTGGTCATGTCCGTGCGTGGTTTCTCGTGGATGCGCCTGCGTCTTCCACGTGCCCACGAAGGGTGTGGCACCCGCTCGATATGGGAACCGTCACTTCCGCTTTAGGGTGTTGGGGTTCGCACCACCCATAAAACCCCGAACATTGGAAGAGTCAGGACACTTCATATTCCACGCCGCCGACCTTCTCGTTGCTTCCGCCAAGTAGCCCCCAAGAGAGCCCGTTCCGCTGCTTCCGCGCCGAGTCTCCGGGCATTGAGCGCGGGGGCCCTGCCTCGAGCCACCGTCCTCAACACAGAGGGGCTGTAGAAGGTTGAGAAGATCATGGCCACCCACTCGAACGAGTGGGGAACTTCGCGGGCCTGGTGCCTCGGTGTTGGGGAGACGGGTGTCACCCTACGGCAACCACGGTCTTCACCCACACCATCACCGCTGGACTGGTTCCTCCCTTTTTCCTTTCTCCTCGCTATCCTAGAGCACTATTGCATCCAGATACTTCCCCTTCATCCGCGGAGCATGACGCTCCTAGACGCTTTCGCGTTCTGGTGCGAGGCCTTCGTCGGCATGGCGCCCTCTATGGTGTTGTTCCGACACTTCTATCGCCTCCTCGTCCTCTCGCCAGAAGACACCCCGGACATCATTGGATTCTTCGCCGGCAAGGAGGGGGATTTCGTGCCCATCTCCATTCTTGGAGCCTCGTCAGAGTTCCGCCCGGATTGGGTGCTAGTCGAGGCCGACCAGGCTTGGCCACAAATCCGAGACCTAGCAAGAGACCGTGGATAATCCCGGATGGGCTTGCGAGGCGGCCTCATGCATGAGTCCAGGCCCCCTCGCGAGGCGCATGGAGCATCTAAGGAGCCAAGGTCTGATTGGTGAGATGGTGTTACGGGAGTATCTGCGGTAGCAGATTGCTCCACTCTAAGAGCACCGACAACCTCTCTAGACCCTGGCGTCGGGTCGAGACGGAGCCAGGCTCGCGAAGGGGGCCTGGACTCATATGCCCCTGGGAGCAAAGCCAGGGACGGAGCTTCCTCCTGGCGTGCTCCCCTTGTAACTATAGAGCGGTGCGGCCGCCGTGCTTGCTGAGCTTCCCACCTTTGACGCACGGGCATGTGCTCCTTGGTTGAACTCGGCGACAAGGACGCATCGTAAGGTGATGATCCCAGATCCTCCCCGGTCGTCTGCCGTGGGGGGATAGTCGACAGGGCGTCCGCCGCTGGACGGGACGTCCCCACGCCTCCCGAGGAAGAGGCCCATTGTTCCGCCGGGCAAGAGGGTCCTGCCGCCACTTCGCGGTTGTGGCCGACCAACGCTGCGCTTGCTGCGCGAGCTGCCGTGAAAAGGCCCAGACCCACGGAGGATCGTGCCTTCCTTCCGCCTAGAGCGCGGAGGGCCATTGGTCCTTGGCGAGAGTGCCTGTTGCAGGGTGAGTATGCCTCACGTGGATCTTCGAGGTCTCCTCTACTCCTTTCTCTCTTGTCTCCTGATCATGTTGCGCTGGCGCAAGGAGAAGAGGAAGAGAGAGGCGTAGGAGATGGGTTCTGGTGAAGCCTTGGAGTGTGTCCGCTCTCCACCAGTGCGAAGGAGTCCCTCGCCTGCCGCTGTGGAGGTCTCGGAGCTGCCACCGCATAGTCCCTGACCATGGGGCAGAGGACAACCCTCTGGAGGCGAACCGGGATAGCCTTGACTTGGTCGTTTTGGGCGATGATGCCTTGCTGGTCGAGGATCCGATGGGAACACAAGGCGTGTCGCCGTACCCCGCTTGTGACGATCATGGTGATCCTCACGAGGGTAGCCTCTGATCTCCCAGGAGCACATGCTCGAGCGATCTCGCGCTGCCACCCTCTTCGGATGCCTCCCTTAGCCGGTCAGGACGCCTCCGTGACATGATGGTTGTCGCGCACTCCGGGCTCGACCAGTTTCTTGAGGACTTTGCCACGGAGGAGCACCGTATGGCTGACATGTGGCGCCGTCTGCTCCTGGAGTGGGTTGCCCTCGATGAGGCCCAGCAACTGTGAGCGGGCCGAGGAGAGTCGAGCGCCTCGCGAGGTGTTCACGCCCCTGGTGAGGCGCATGCCTCGAATCTCCCTCGAGACCCGGCCCTTCCCTTTGGAGGGGCTAGCCCTTCCACCACATACTTGAGCCGCGTAGTGGGAGACCTCTCTGTCCGTGATTGCGCGCTTGCCTTTTATGAGCGGGAGGTCAAAGAAGACCGCCGGAGGGTAGCTCAGCGCGAGGCGGATGTGGATCTCCGTGAGGAGGCAGTCTGGCTCTGAGAGGTCGAGGCTGAGCTGGAGAGAAGCCGCTTGGAGGTGCTGGACACTTAGCTGGAGACCACTCACCAGAGGGTTGAGGAGTCCTCCCTTGACATGGAGAACCGCATGCCAATATTGACAAACATATCCGCCGCTGCAACGCGAAGGTGGGTGAAGAGCGGGAGCAACTGAAGATAGCCAACGATGAGACGCTCTTGCGGCTCTGCCAGGGCCTCCATGCGGAATGTCAGGAGAAGGCTCGAACCCAAGAGGATCGCTTCACCGAAAAAAGGCGCATGTAGGGACACGTAGAGATAAAACAAAACTTTTTCCCTCTAACATGGTGATCCCAATATCTAGCTGAGGTAGAAGGCCATGAGGTTTACCACTAGACACGTAGTTGCGGATTAATAATGAAGCGCGTCAGTTGATGCAGTGTAGTCCTTTGTGATCCGGTCATCCTCGAGCTGATCGTACAACACCTCTGCTGGTATCCACACGTACAAGGAGGAGCACCGGGGGTGAACTGCTAGGTTCGTTATGACGGCAGGACTGCTGTGGAGCTAGGGTTTCCAGCACATGGAATGACCTAACCGATCAAAGATTAAATCTTTCTAGGTTACTATGCTCCACTATATATAGGGAGTGAACATGGGCTCCATTTACGTGGCCCATTCACTAAATCCCATATAACACTAGTCACCGTGGATCCGACTCACTGACTCAGTCCAAATCCGGCTCGGGTCCAACCCAACCAGATATCTGTTTTAGATCCTATCCGAACTTGCCCCTGCTCTTAAGTGTGTGACCCCGCAGGCTCTTGGCAACTTGGACACGATTAGAGTCCCACTCTCAATTGAACAGCCGGGAGCGGCTCCTAGCAAAACGTGCCGACTCTCAAGTACCAAAGAGTCATGACGACTTGCCTTTCCAATGCGACTTGCGTCCGAGTCCCTTTTGCCTCACGATATACCTTGTCAGACTATAGGCGAATATTTGTCATCCCTTAAATAGTCCGACTCTCTTCTCAATCCGAGACAAGTGATTCACCCGACTAACTCTTAGTCGATCGCCTCGGTTAACACTTAACTAAGTCGTGCATGGCCATGCTTTCCGAATCATATCATCCGAGAGGGCCCAGAGAATATCTCTCCAAGTGGAGGGGCAAAATCCCATCTTGGTTATTCACATCACGCAGCTTGATTCTCAGTCGACCCGAACTCTGCCTTTATAACTGCCCAGTTACGGATCAACGTTTGACAAAACCTAAGTCAATGATCCTCAACTCGGACTATGCAACAACCTCAGGTCTAAGGATTACATTGATTGAGATATACAAATGACAACTTGTTCGTTGTACCTCAATATGGTTCAATCCGACTCGCTAAGCTCTTTAGCCGAATCTGTGTAAGTCGGAATAACATCTCCATACTCATCACAAGTGGAACCGAGTCATCAAGACAACTTTCAAATTGGTCTAAGTTGTGTGTCCAGCACAACCTAGATGACCAAGGATATTTAGTACAAACAACATGAATGTACAGTTCCACAACAGAATCACATATTCAATGATACAATCAGATGTTTATACAAGGACAACTTAATATCTTTATGAATACAATGGGAAATATCATCATACATGATTGCCTTTGGGGCATATTCCCAACAGTCTCCCACTTGCACTAGAGTCAATCTTCCGACATCACATGTCTAAGCATCTAATACCCATGGCTCTCAGGTGCGCCTCATGCTTCGGCTGGGGTAAGGGCTTTGTCAACGGATCCGCAATATTTCCATCCGTGTGTACCTTGCATAACTTGATATCACGCTGATCCACGAACTGACGAATCAGATGGTACCGCATGAGTATGTGCTTGTTCTTCTGGTGTGGTCTAGGTTCCTTGGCTTGTGCAATAGCACCATTGTTGTCACAATACACGTCTAACGGATTGGACGATCCTTGAACCACACCAAGATCCATGAGGAAATTCCTCATCCAAACAACTTCCTTTGCTGCCTCCGAGGCGGCAATATACTCAGCCTCTGTTGTAGATGCAGACACAGTCTCTTGCTTGGAACTCTTCCAGCTCACTGCACCTCCGTTTATAATAAACACGTATCCAGATTGCGAACGAGAATCATCAGAGTCGGTAAGATAACTCGGATCTGTGTAACCCTTTACACTGAGTTCATCTTCACCACCATAAACCAAAAACATATCCTTAGTCCTTCTCAAGTACTTTAGGATATTTTTAGCCGCTGTCCAATGGATTTCTCCAGGATCAGCCTGGTATCTGCTCACAACACTTAGAGCATAGGAAACATCCGGCCTAGTACAAATCATGGCATACATGATGGATCCAACTGCAGAAGCATACAGAATCGCACTCATCCGACTTCGCTCATCAGTTGTCGAAGGACACTGAGTATTGCTAAGTTTTACACCATGGGACATCGGTAAGAACCCATTCTTAGACAAATCCATGTTGAACTTCTTCAACACTTTGTCAAAATAAGTACTCTGACTCAATCCAGTGAGCCTCCTTGATCTATCTCTATAGATCCGGATTCTGAGGATGTATGTTGCCTCACCCAAGTCTTTCATTGAGAAACTCCTTTCCAATGATTCCTTGGTTTCTTGCAACATCTGGACATCATTTCCAATCAGTAATATGTCATCCACATATAAGATTAGAAAGTTTACTTTGCTCCCACTAAACTTCTTGTATAAACAAGAATCATGATCACTCTTGATGAAGCCAAACGATTTGACTACCTCATCAAAGCGAATATTCGAAATCCGAGATGCTTGCTTCAACCCATAAATGGATTTTTGAAGTTTGCACACTTTGTCAGCATTAGCCGGATCGACAAAACCCTCGGGCTGTATCATATACACGTCCTCGATTAAATTTCCTTTAAGGAAAGCCGTTTTGACATCCATCTGCCATATCTCATAGTCGAAATAGGCTGCTATAGCTAACATCATCCGAACTGATTTAAGCATCGCTACAGGCGAGAAAGTCTTGTCGTAATCAACTCCTTGAACTTGTCGGAACCCCTTCGTGACAAGACGTGCTTTATAGATGGAAACATTTCCATCCATATCAGTTTTCTTCTTAAAGACCCATTTGCACTCGACGGGTCTTGCATCATCTAGAAGATCAACCAAGTTCCAAACTTTATTTTCATCCATGGACTTTAACTCGGATATCATGGCTCCAATCCATGACTCGGAATCAGATCCCACCATCGCTTCCGAATAATTTGCCGGCTCATCACTGTCTAACAGTAATACATCACGCACACTTCTCAATCTCGCCGATCTTCGTAGTACAGGTGCTGCTGCCAGCTCAGCTACCACGACCGGCTCAACCTCCAAGGTTTTTGCCGACTCGCCACTAGCCGGTTCCTTTCGAATTTCTTCGAGCTGCACCGTACTCCCACTGACTCCCCGACTGAGAAACTCTTTCTCAAGGAAGACACCGTTCCGAGTGACAAACACTTTGCCCTCTTCTCGGTTGTAGAAGTAGTAACCCAAGGTTTCCCTCGGATACCCCACGAAAATACACTTATCCGACTTGGCCGTAAGCTTGTCTGACTAAAGTCGCTTGACAAATGCTTCACAACCCCAAATCTTAAGAAAAGACAAACTCGGCTTTTTGCCTGTCCACATCTCATGCGGTGTCTTCTCTACTGACTTTGATGGTACTCTGTTTAGTGTGAACACCGCTGTTTCTAGACAATAACCCCAAAATGATAAAGGCAGATCTGTCTTACTCATCATTGATCATACCATGTCCAACAAGGTCCGATTCCGCCTTTCCGAAACACCGTTCCTTTGTGGTGTTCCTGGCGGAGTAAGTTGAGAAACTATTCCACAACTTTTTAGATGGTCATCAAACTCATGGCTCATGTACTTGCCTCCTCGGTCCGACCGAAGAAATTTTATTTTCTTGCCAAGTTGATTATGTGCTTCATTCTAGAATTCTTTGAACTTTTCAAAGGCTTCTGACTTATGTTTCATCAAGTAGATATATCCATACCTACTCAAATCATCAGTGAAGGTAATGAAGTACTCGTAGCCACCTCTGGCTATCGTGCTCATTGGTCCACATACATCACTATGTACTAGTCCCAACAAGTCGGACGCCCTTTCACAACTCTTTGCAAAAGGTGTCTGGGTCATTTTTCCGAGTAGGCAAGATTCGCATGTCTCGAACGACTCCAAGTCGAACGAAGTTAGGAGTCCATCATCATGGAGCTTCTTCATACATTTCCAACTTATATGACCAAGATGACAATGCCAAAAGTAAGTCATGTTTAGATCATTTGGTTTCAACCTTTTAACATTTATGTTATAAACCGACTCAGCATCAAGATTCAAAATAAATAACCCGTCCTGGACGGGTGCAAAGCCGTGAAACATATCATTCAAATACAAAGAATAACCATTATTCTTGATATTCGAATCATAGCCTTGCCTCATCAAACATGAAGGAAAAATAATGTTTCGACTGAGCACTGGAACATAATAACAATTATTTAGTTCCATAATGAATCCGGAAGGTAAATGAAGCTGCATCGTGCTGACTTCCAATGCAGCAACTCTTACTTTGTTGCCGACTCGAATATCAACCTCACCTCTTGCTACGCTCCTAGTTCTTACCAGTCCCTACAACGAGTTGCAGATGTGAATAACTAATACGGTATCATATACCCAAGAACTATTAGGTGCATCAGCAAGATATATGTCTATAACATTGCAAACAAGTGTACCTGAGTCGGAAGTCATATCTCCACTCTTGGCTTTGTCAGCCAAGTACTTGCTGCAGTTCCTCTTCTAGTGGCTATCTACCTTGCAGTAGAAGCAAGTGGATCCGGCTGAAGGAGATGGCTTAGTCCCTGAACAAGCGCTTGGGACCGGGTCCTGAGCCTGCTTTCCTCCCGACTTAGCCTTCTTCTTAGTCGAAGAACTCTTCTTGAACTTAGCCTTATTCTGCACCATCAACACTTGACTGGCGCCTTTCTTGAGATCCACCTCTGCCTGCTTGAGCATCCCATGTAATTCAGTGAGCTTCTTATCCATACCATGCATGTGGTAGTTCGAAATGAACTGACCATATGCACTAGGAAGAGAGTTCAGAATTATATCCATAGCGAACTCTTCGCTAATGGGGTAGCCAAGCCTCTCCAGAGACTGCACATAACTAACCATTTTGATCACATGCGGAATCAGTGGATCACCATCCTTAAGCCTGCAACTCAGCAAAGCCTGAGAGACTTGATACCTCTCAGTCTTCGCCTGAGCCTGGAGCATACTTTTGAGGCTTTCGATCATATCGTAGGCCTCAACATTCTCGAACTGCTTTTGCAAGTCCGGTTCCATGTGAGCAAGCATAATACAGCTAATATCCATGGACTCATCCTTAGCCCGACGGTAGGCATTGGTGGCAGCGACAGTCACATTATCATTCGACTCATCTGGAAGTGGGTTGTCTAGGACATGGTCCTTCTTTTCTTGTTTGAGAACAATTCTCAGATTTCGATACCAGTTGGTAAAATTAGTGTCGTTTAGTTTATCTTTCTCAAGGATAGTTCTCAACACAAAACCAGATATCTGAGAGTGAATGCTACTTGGTGCCATGATCTACAACAAAAAAATGCAAAACACTTAAGAAATGTATTCATAAAAGAGCAAGCATATTAAACACTTTAATATTTTATGCTCCCACTAGAACCAACACCCCTCCGATGGTTACTTAGTGTTTCAGGATCCTAAATAAGCAAGTCGGCTAGTGAGCTTTAGCATCACCGCTAGCCGCCAAGTGATCTAGGTAGATCACTCCTTGTCAATCGTATCTCATACGACTCCTATTGGACGGGCGACATCACATGACCCGGTTCCCGTCCGACTTTTCCCCGAGCCCCACAACCGTTGTGATAGACCCATCTAGCTTACCGAGTGTTTCCGCAGTAAGAGTCCGACTCGAACCCACCTAGTCAGAAAGAATTGGCAGCACCTCTATTTTATGAGCCCACTACCAAAAATGTCCGACTTGTGATGGTGCAAACACTGGCGGGAAAACCGACTAGACCTTCTTTGAGGGATTAAATTTTACCGACTATCTAATAGAGGTAAAACAGAGACATAACAATAACACAAAATAAAGCAGTTATAATGTGAAATGGTATGGCTCCCTTCATGGTGATCTCCATCTCCACAAAGCCTGTAATCCGACTCGTGCCAACTCTTGTCACTTGTCATCTTACTCCATGTCGCCGACATGTACAACGCCTTGCATGCCTTCCGGGTTCTCCAAACAGCTACACTAGCTTAGTAAAGTAAATTACAAGGAGAATCCGACACGCAGGTCGTTATACAATAATATGACAACACCTAGGCTCCAGCCGGCTGACAAAACCGTGATTCACAGATCACGTATGGATTACACACATACATCACATGCACATGAACCATACCATTCACAACTTCCTGCAAAAAAAAGTTATGCATAGATACAATATCTACCAGCATTGTGAAACTCGCAACGACATATAAGGCGCTACGACAGGGCGAAGCCGGCGGTTCCGATTCAATCAAACTTTTTGATCTTCGATCACCGCCTCTAGATTTACGTGTCATGGTCTACCCTGATGGCGGAAGCCGACCGGTAGGGGTATGTCATTCCACGACCTCAGCAGTATGATCACGAAAATCAGATCTACCATTCCCCGAGTACAGTTGATCCAATCAACCTCTTACAAAACCGATCTATCTCATAGATCGACCACCAAAATAGCACATAGATCTCATCTACAGCCAACCGCATATCATATATGCGAGATCTCAAGCCTAAAACCAGAAGCTATCGCTCTGATACCACTTTAGGCCCGCGTAGAGATAAAACAAAACTTTTTCCCTCTAACGTGGTGATCCCAAGATCTAGCTGAGGTAGAAGGCCACAAGGTTTACCACTAGATGCGTAGTTGCGGATTACTGATGAAGCGCGTCAGTTGATGCAGTGCAGTCCTTTGTGATCCGGTCGTCCTAGAGCTGATCGTACAACACCTCTGCTGGTATCCACACGTACAAGGAGGAGCACCGGCGGCGAACTGCTAGGTTCGTTACGACGGCAGGACTGCTGTGGATCTAGGGTTTCCAGCACATGGAATGACCTAACCAATCAACGATTTTTCTGGGTTACTGTGCTCCACTATATATAGGGAGTAAACATGGGCTCCATTTACGTGAACCGTTCACTAAAGCCCATATAACACTAGTCACCGTGAGTTCGACTCACTGACTCAGTCCAAATCCGGCTCGAGTCCAACCCAACTAGATATCCGGTTCAGATCCTATCCGAACTTTCCCCCGCTCTTAAGTGTGTGACCTCGCAGGCTCTTGGCAACTTGGACACGATTAGAGTCCCAATCTCAATTGATCAGTCGGTAGCGGCTCCTAGCAGAACGTGCCGACTCCCAAGTACCAAAGAGTCATGACGACTTGCCTTTCCAATGTGACTTGCGTCCGAGTCCCTTTTGCCTCACGATATACCTTGTCAGACTATAGGAGAATATTTGTCATCCCTTAAATAGTCCGACTCTCTTCTCAATCCGAGATAAGTGATTCATCCGACTAACTCTTAGTCGATCGCCTCGGTTAACACTTAACCGAGTCGTGCATGGCCATGCTTTCTGAATCATATCATCCTAGAGGGCCCAGAGAATATCTCTCCAAGTGGAGGGGCAAAATCCCATCTTGGTTATTCACATCAAGAAACTTGATTCCCAGTCGACCTGAACTCTGCCTTTATAACTGCCCAGTTACGGATCAGCATTTGACAGAACCTGAGTCGATGATCCTCAACTCGGACTATGCAACAACCTCAGGTCTAAGGATTACATTGATTGAGATATACAAATGACAACTTATTCGTTGTACCTCAATATGGGTTAATCCGACTGGCTAAACTCTTTAGCCGAATCTGTGTAAGTCGGAATAGCATCTCCATACTCATGAAAAGTGGAACCGAGTCATCAAGCCGACTTTCACATTGCTCTAAGTTGTGTGTCCAGCACAACCTCGATGACCAAGGATATTTAGTACAAACAACATGAATGTATAGTTCCACAACCGAATCACATATTCAATGATACCCATCAGATGTTTATACAAGGACAACTTAATATCTCTATGAATACAATGGGAAATATCATCATACATGATTGCCTCTAGGGCATATTCCCAACAAATGTCAGGAGAATGCTCGAAACCAAGAGGATCGCTTCACCGAAAAGAGGCGCATGTCGGAGACCTCCCTCCGTCAGACAGAGGAGAGGTTGGCTGAGGCCACTGCCGAGCTAGACGGCCTGAAGGAGCTGCGGGTCACTGACGAGGACCTACAGAAGCATTGGAACAAGCGCAACAAACTGGAGCAAGACCTCCGCGTGCTAGAGAAGGAGCGATGCAACATGTACCAGGCGCTCGCCGAGCGTGCGCGTGAGATCCTCCAGGACTTATGGGTAACTAACTTTTATCTCGGGCCCCTTGCTGATGCTGACGAGGATGGCGCCTTCCTGGAGCTCTTCTCCTGGATCACGATGGCGTTGGAGGGGAGATATGATCTCTATCAGGAATATCATCTTGACGAGTGTTTGAAGATGATGTGGGACGTCGCAACCCAGGTCTTCTCCACCCTTTACTAGCATGACGCCAACTTCCCCTGGAGGGTACTTCTTCAGGAGGTGGAGCATTCCGAGGAGACCTCGGCAAGTGAGGTTGTCCGCTTCCAGCAGCTCGTGAACAAGCGTGTGGATGAGTTCCTGCTGCTGTTCAAGCAGACTGAAGTGGACGACTACTCTGAGGCCGGCACGACCCCAAAAGGCGAAGGAAGTGTTCCTCGTGGAGGCTCACCCTCCCCGAGAGGGAGTGACAGGCAGTCTCCCGAGGGTAGTGATTGAGAGCCATCAGCCTGAGAGGCCCTTTATGATGTAGTCCCCCTTTTCATTTTTGGTGAACCTTGGCTTGATGGCCGCAAATGGACCTTGGGTAACTTGTATGCCTTTACCGCATGTGTTTGTCCATCAGTTCGTGGTCCTCCGAGGCCTCTCGGGGAGAGGGCTGTGTAGACCCGTGAAAACGCCTACATTGCAACGTTAGGAACCAAGGACGAGGTAACTTATGGCCGCCGTCGGGTGGTAAGTTTAGAGCTCTAAGACTTTGGTCCCGCCTGCTACGGGCTGATGGAGGGGTAGAGCCTCGTGAGCCGCCCCGTAAGCCTATCAAGGAGAGAACCGTAGGGCAAATGTTAAACTGGCTGGCCTCTCGAGGAGTGGCCAATGGCCAACATGGAGGTTTTGTTTTTTGTTTTTTAAGGGCTAGGAACCATGGGCGAGGTGACTTGCGGCCGAGGAACGAGCCGTAAGTTCAGAGCTCCACACTTTAGGTCCTAAAAATAGGAGCCATGGAGATCAGAGCCTCACGAGCTGTCAGGAACCATGGGCGAGGTGGCTTGCGTTCGAGAAATGGGCCGTAAGTTCAGAGATCCACACTTTAGGTCCTAAAAATAGGAGCCGCGGAGATCAGAACCTCATGAGCTGTCAGGAACCATGGTCTAGGTGACTTGCGGCCGAGGAACGGGCCATAAGTTTAGAGCTCCACACTTTAGGTCCTGAAAATAGTAGCCGTGGAGATCGGAGCCTCACGAGCTATCAGGAACCATGGGCGAGGTGACTTACGACCAAGGAACGGGCCGTAAGTACTTCCTATAGAAGATGATTAGCTACTTATTTTTAAGGAACTTTTAGATCAATATGCTAGCTTCATTGGGATCAAAGTGAATTATCATAAGTCATCTTTAATTCCCATTAATCTTTCTAGGGAGGAGGCAAATCATCTGGCCACTGTCTTCCAATGCCAGCTTGCTAATATGCCTTACACTTACCTTGGATTACCCAAGGGCACCACAAGGCCATAGATTAAGGATTTCTCGCCTTTAACTGATAGAATTGAGAGGAGGTTATCGGCTACTGCACCCTTTCTACCATACGGGGACAAGCTGGTTCTGGTAAACTCTGTCCTATCTTGTTTGCCAACCTTTTATATGTGCACACTTTCAATCACCTAGGGGTGCTAGACAGTGTTGATAAGGGTAGAAGAAGATGCCTCTGGAGGAAATATAAACATGAAGAGAGGACTATCGGGGGATAACCCATGATAGGGTCATAAGGGGTGAAAGTTAACAACTAATCCGGCTTATCCTCAGCCGAGTTAACGCGACGTAGGACGATCAATAATGGCTAAGTCATAATGCCTGTGCTTGGACGACATAAGATATATGTCGGCAGGGGCAGTATAGAGTATCATTGTCTGCAGGTAACGCTAGGCCGAGTCTCAGGAAGCGAGGCCGAGTCAAGGAGGGCGAGAAGCTCCTTTACGAGTACGGTTCAGGGAGGACCACGCTAAAGCTGGGTCAAATGAAGAGAGTACCGTCGGGTGGCAACTAAAGGAGCCGGGTGACGCTTAAAGTACCGGGTGACGCATAAAGCAAGAGGTGACGCCAAAGGAACTGGCGTCTACGTACTAGAAGACTGTTGGCAAAGTAGATTTGCTAACTGGGTCTAGGGCCATGGGTTGGCCTAGTAACCCGTCCCGTAGAGTAAAGACAAAGCCCAAACAGTAAACACTAGGATCCACATTGTAACCTAGCAGTTCCCATCTTCTACATAAGGAAGGGTAGAGCTAGGGTTAGGGACATGAGCAACTAGGGCCTCAAGGCTGGCCACTTCTTATTCAAGCTAGTAGCTACAAGGAAAATAGCTCAAGGAGCACTTATAAACTAGAATGAAGAGGAGTAAGATTGCAAGTTTCACTTAGTTCTTCATAGTTCTTCGTGAGCGGCTACACCGTGCACTCCCTCCAAGGATTCCTCTTGCGTCCATTTGGCCCCAAATCAAGCCTACCCAAGGCATTTGCTGTGGAACCACCACAATAGTTGGCGCCCACTGTGGGGCCAACAACGGCGCTTGCTAGAGTGTTCATCCAGACGGGTAACATCATCTTCATTGGGCGAGCGCGTTCTCTCTGGCCTTGTCCAGAGGTTTGGCGCACTCAACTTTGTCAGCAACAATGTTGGGTGCTTCGGCACAAGGCCTCTCCCAAGGGGTGGTTTTTTATTCAAGTTCGGCGAGCATAAAGTCTACGTCACGGTGCACATTGAACATGCGTACCCCAAGCGAGTCGTCCTGGTGGAATATCCACCTGCTGTTCGCGCTGCAAGGAGCCAGTGTAACACTGTATCAGCCGAGGTAATGATGACTGCTCCAGTTCCCTCATGCCTGCCAGTACCGCCGCCAGTAGTTCCTGCAGTGAATGAGATGGTGGATGAGGATGACCCGACCGTCACTCCCAAGGCAGCAAGAACTGCAAAGGTACCACTAGAGAGACCCGAGAACATAGCCTCGAGTAGGAGGACAAGAGAGTTGCAGGATGCGATAAACAAGCTGGCTGAGCCAGTAGCACCAACATCTGACCTGGTTCATGCGCATGCCGAGTTATAGGAAACAAGAAAGAAAGTGCTAGAAAGTGCTAAGGACGTTGCACAGCTCTAGCAGGAGCTAGAAATCACTCTCCGAGAGTATAACTCCGCAAACCAAGTCAAGGGAAAAAAGACCTGGCTCGATGCAGCAAAGATAAGAGGAAGGAACCTTAACAACGAGATGGCAGCAAACGCAACATCAAGGTCCACTCCATCATGCAGCCACACGACTGCGATAAGGCCAACATAAAATATAGAGGCATCAAATCTTAGAGCGGCAAAAGCGGCAATGGCCGAGGTACCTCACTTAACGGGTGAAGAAAAAATAAAATAGCAGGAAAGAGTGAATGAGTTGGTACGAGCTGCTGGAGAATTAAATAAAGCCTACTACAGGGAAAATCCGGGTGCGCCAGGTGGGTCTCAAGTGGTTCACTCGGCAGCACCGAACCCGATCAAGTCCATTGTACACGCAGCTTCATCGCCACATGATGCGCCAAGACAAAGTCAAGAAAAAAGCGCCAACTCCGGCAGAAACAAGCAGCTCGTCACATATGACGCGACAGTTGCTCAAGGCAATCACGGTCGAGGACACGGCGCCAAGAGAAATGCTGGCTAGGGAAATGAGAACCAAGGGCATGCTAGACGAAGGAATGACATTGGTGATCATAATTACCCGCCACAGCCTCGGCACAGGAGTCACTCGGGAGGAGGAGGAAATCCACCTCCAAAAATAGCCGGAAAGACCGCAACAAACTATGGGATGAGCGGCGCAACAACCCATAAATCCAAATGCCAACAGGTACAATGACAGTTATTAGGCGATGATAAATGGCGGATATCAGATACTGGATCACCTGTACAACACACTGGGATCTCGGTTGGGAGGCAGAAATCTCCAGCCGGATGATGTGAGATTAAAACTCAACAGGATCAAAATGGCAGAACTTTTTGAAGCACAAGGCCCGTCGGGTCCAGCATGTTTTGGAGAAAGGATCATGAGAGAGCTGCCAGTGCCAAATTTTCAGATAGCAAGAGGCACTAAAACGTACGATGGCAGTACGAAGCCGGAAGATTAGCTCATTGACTATGGGACTGCAGTGAACATCGCTTAGAGAAACCTGAGATGGGAAGTAAGGTACGTTCCGCAAATGCTGGAAGGACCAGCGAGAGTGTGGCTGGACAATTTGCCACCAGGAAGCATCAACAGCTGGGTTGATTTTCAAAAGCCTTTGTAGGTAAATTCACAAGCACATATAAGAGGCCAAATCGCCCACAATAGCTGGCAATGTGCAAATAGAGGCCGAAGAAAACAGACAGGGAGTTCCTCACTAGGTGGTGCACGATGCGCAACTCTTGTGAAGGAGTGATTGATTCACAGGCCATAGCTTGGTTCGTGCAAGGATGCCGACATGGAAGCATGTTGTGGCAAAGATCGCAAAGGGATATGCTGGCAAGTTTGGCCGAGACGATAAAAATTGCCGACTCGTATGCATTGGGAGATCCGACTCAGCCTCTGCTTATCTCTGCAGATGGAAACACTGAGACTCTAGCATATGACGTAGCCGGGTCGCAAAGGCAACAATATTGCAATGAATACATAAGCAAAAGAAGAGATGAGAGGCCAGATTACAGATATGGTTCGACTCAGGTAGTTGTTGTAAGCCAGGACCATCCAAATGCCGACAGCAGTCAACGTCAAAGGACAAGTAGGCAACACCAACAATGGGTGCCAAAAAATGATGGCAAAAATCCATATGAACAAAAGAATCCTTGGAAAGAAAGGCAAAAGTACACTTACGAGATGATGTTGGATCAGCCGTGCAAGTTTCATACTCCCAGACCGAGTAAGCCGAAAAACATATGAATCAATAGTGCAACTGGTTCCAAAAGGGTGACAAAGGAGATTCAGCGAATCATCTCCATCCACCTCTCCCACTACCACTCACAGGGTAAATGCTCAGCTTATGGTTGCACAACCAAGATACGAGAATCAGTAGTCGAGATACCATAACTCGGACAAAAGAGAGGCCGTACATCAGGTGCATGATCCAAGAAACGATGGCTAGAATGTCGGCCACGGAGGTCGGAATGAGTATAGGGAACCTCACAGAGTTACGTTGTGTTTTTCACCGAGCCAAATGACAAGAAGAGTCAGTAATGAAGAATGATGGAAGTAAATGCCACAATGTCGGCGATACCAAAGTACATGCATTGGTCCGAGCAAGAGATCACTTGGAGCATAAAGGATCACCCAAAGATTATGTCGACTCCAGGGGGATATGCCTTAGTGCTGGACCCAACATTCATGGGGCCTAACATAAATGTCAACTTTTCCAAAATACTGATAGACGATGGCAGCAACATCAACATCATGTACAAGGACACGATGCTCAAGATAGGGATCACCATGAATATGCTGGAGCTGACTAAGACCATATTCCATGGCATTGTGCCGGGAATGTCATGCGAACCAATTGGGAAAGTCTGGGTGGACGTACTATTTTTCAATAGAGAAAATTGTCGCACATAAACCATAGAGTTCGAAGTGGTGGACCATGTCAGCTCTTACCATGCATTACTCGGTAGGGCAGCTGTAACATCCCAGCATTTAGGAACTAACGAAGGGTAGATTTAGGAATATGGAATGTTGCATGCATTCATCTATGAAAATGTGGGTAAAATTTTCGCCAAATAAAAACCTAAAGTGATCAATGTTTCTTTCATACTTTGAGATTAGGTTTAGTCTTAAAGGATGATTGTTATAAACTTTGATATGATCTTTGAGGAATTTTGTGTTTGAAAAGTAAATTTGAATTTTTAAAATTGAGTGTTTGAATTATAATTCAAATGAATTAGGAATAAGATTTGAATCTTGATTTAATTAAGAATTAATTATTTTGACTCAAACATTATCTAAAGAAAAAATTATGAATATGAAAACTTATTTCATATTATCAATATATAAACAAGTTACAAAAAATGTAACTTACTGAAATCATTTCCAAACTTCACAATTACAAAAGAATAAAGAATAAGAATATTTATTTATTGAAAATTATATAATCTTTATTACAGAAGAATAAAATGAAGATTACAAAATAATAAAAAGAAAATTACAAAAGAATAAGAAGATTACATTGAATTATTCTATAACTATTCTATAAAACTAAACCTAATCTAAAATCTTCATCTTTATATCTATACCTGCAAAACAAACAGAAGCTAAATAGAAAAAGTAAAGTTAGAGTTAGTATTATTTTCTCTCAGACATGTCAGTGAAGTGCACTAGATAAATTCATCATTGAAAAATTTATAAAAAGGGGAAAGTTTCACTAATATGAAAGAATATATCTTTCATAAATTTTAAGCCAAAGGGGTCAAATTGACAGCAAGGAAGGGCAAACTCACCAGCTAGGTAAAAGTAATCTGATCAAAGTAACTTCCAAGACCAAAGAATATCCACAAGTGCATAGCAAGCACACAGGCAGGACACACACCCACATGCATGTGGTGTGCTGTCAGCCTCACAACACAGCCCCAAACTCACAAAATCACCAGCACAGCCGTGGAGAGGCACTAGTGCATCTCTCCACTGCTTGCACACAAGAACAGCCAGCTTAGACAGCAGCTTACCAAGCACAATAGCCAAACTAAACCACCAAAGATCAACCAAACATCACCAGGATGGTGACATAAGGAGGGGGAAGGATCAGGTGGACAGCAAGGCCAAGTCCAGGAGCTAGAAGGAGCAGGCTAGCTCAAGGACAAATCCAGGAGCTAGGTGGAGCAGGCTAGCTCAAGGTCAAGCACAGAAGCACATCAAAACAAGATCATCATCACCACCTTACTCCACAAACATCAGATTCTATGGTGAGTTTCATAAAACCTTCACATGATCTAATCATATCATCTAGAGAGAAGCATGTGTTGTTTTATAAAACAAACCCTCAGAAAGCACCCAAGTGGGGTGAATCCATCATAGGGATTTTAAACTCTAAAATCAAACAACAAAGTACAAGGATCCAGCCAGAGCTCAGAGCAACATCATTGCTCTGGTTGTCAAGCTATATATTACAATTCAAGCATAAATATAGCTATGATCTAATTTCTAGGCACATCCCTAAAGGAAGGGTAGCACCTTAGAAACAAATCTTTTTGATCCATGGAATGATCAAGCCTATTATCATTGTTCTCCAAGTTTGGATTAAAAAACAATAGCTGGTACCACTACCAGGACTATCCATATGAATCAACTATATAAGGTCTAAATCCCTAAGCCTAAGACCAACATCATTGGTCTTAGGGATTTCAGAAAATAACATTTTCATATATCTTTCAAAGCCAAGTTTGTCTTAAGCTTAAACCAACCCAATCAATGGATTAGAATCAAACTTGTGTGCCATACCATGATGGTGTCACAAGAACAATTCTATATGAATCAGAATAGACATTTCATCATCACAAATTCAGACAATCAACTTACTAATCATTTTCCTGTTAATACAGGAATCATAACTAGGATATTCCTATGTTAAACTTCACTGTTTGAGATCATGATCTCAAACCACACACTAATTGACAAGCCAACAACACTAAGACAGTGATTTCATCACACCATAACCATGAGACAAAAATCCAGAAATGATAGTGAAAGGTTATCAAGTTACTGACTTTATCAAGCATGGTTCCCAAGCAACTATACCATCTGAATCAGATGCAATCCAAGCATAAAATCATCTAATAAGACACCAGAAACATTATAGATCATCTCAAGCAACAAGCCTCAGGCCAATAACCACTTAGTATGTTTACAAATCATCCAAACATGATCCAATTCATCTAGTATATGATCAACCACAGGATAAGAACCCTAAATGGATAAATCATCCTAATCAGAACTAGACAGTAACCAGAGAGGTCACTGCCAACATCCATCATGGGATGAGCGAGCACAAAGATCACAAGGGGAGAGGATAAGAACTCACCGAAGGTCCTCGCTGGAGACTAGAAGAGGAAGCAGAGGGGCCGACGTCCATGGCGGCACGGGGAGCACCCCAGAGGGGCACTGCAACCCATATGGCGCCACGACGGCGACCAAGAACACACATAGAGGCGAGGAGCATCACCACGACGCGCGACGGCGGCGGCAGCACCTGGATCCATGCCAACCCCAAACCCTAGGGTTCGGGACGACATCAATCCATCGTAGGAGAGCCCCAGGCTCGAATCCAATTGGATAGGAAGGACGGGCATCATCGACAACCCCCTGTTGCACCACGGTGGCGACCAGAATGGCCCACGGCAGCGGGAATCGCCGGCGGCGATCTCACCGACCACGGGGTCAGGGTCAGAGGAGGAGAGGATGAGCTCGAGGGAGAGAGAGGCAGAGAGGAATGGGCTGAGATGGGCCAAACCCTTCGGGGTAGTATTTTGACTATGACTAATGGGCCACTAGGGCCCAATAAGAATAACCAGCCCAGAAATCTTTTAAGGCCTGTTTTAATAAAAAGGAAAAGACCAAAATACCCCTGGACTTAATTAAATTCTAGAAAATAAAATAAAATTCCAAAAATTATAAATAAAATAATTTTGGATTCACAATAATCCACACTATCCAAATAAAATAAGATATAAAATTTTAGACATTTAAATTTTTATAAGAATTTTGTAATTTATATATTCCTTATGGAATTTACAAAATTATTGAAAGATGATAAAAATAAATAAAAATCACTTTCATTATATATTAATATTGTAGTATTTTTGAAAAATACTAAAAAAATATTTAATAACAATTTTTAATGTATAATTGATAATTCCTAAAAGAATTATTAAATCAATAAAAGTCAAATAAAAGGGAAATAAAATAAAATAATTCAATATATGTTATAAATAATAAAAAGTTATATTTATAAATGCTTTATTATTATTAAAAAGAACCTTATATAATAATAGGGTAAATGCATATCAAATTAAATAATGGATTACATTACTTGCATAATCATTTTGCTTCTTTAAATATTGTCCTTACCGGGCAAATAATGATGTTTTTGTAGACATAGAAGCTCAAGGTCCAATGCAAGCATCATACTTTTCACTACCTTGCGATCACAAGGCAAGTTCATCACTTGCTCATGTCCTTTGAAGAGTCTTTATCAAAGTATTTACAAATTGTGTGTTATGATATATGCTATAAAAGAAAGAAAATATTATTTTCACAAATAAAGAAATCATAGATATCATCCTAAGTGATGATATAATGGAGCAATAGAACTTAGGGTTCTAGTTGCAAACAATGATGATCAAGTAGGGACTTAATAACCTCTGACATCAGTGATTCTAGCGTCGTATATTACGCGTTAGCCATGAGATTTGGAATGGGACAGAGAAGTCAGCTGCATCTTCTTCCTCTCGCATGAAGCCGGATGTGCAGGTCGTGGCTGTTATCCTCGTAGCATGCATATTAATTGGTAATTCATAGAGGATATGCAACATATGGGTGGGAACCCTCATCGTCCCATGATAGTTCTGGCATCTAATGGTTTGTACAAACCATTGCCGTAATTCATTAAGTGGGCATGGTGTACACCAAGGAGGCATGCGAGGTCATGAAGGGGGGCAGTGATTGGCTTGGACCAACTACCGGGCCCCACATCATGGAATTGTGGATGGGAAAGTACGCCCGGTTGTGCAACAAGGAGTTAATCTCTCATGAGTAAAGTAACGCACCTCTGCAGAGTGTAAGAACTGTAACTTGTTACTCCCTGTTCCGGGAAGGAGCTACGAACGCGGTAGGAAAGGAACTCCATGAAAGTTCTGGTCAACCTGTGAAGGCTAATTGTCATAGTTTTTCAGAATAAAATCAATCTTTGAAGAAAGATTTACAAGAATTGCATAGTGCCAAGGATTTAAAATCCGAGGTGGTAGTTTGAGAATCAAACTTCCCACCTTGCATATAATGAACTTGTTGGGTAACGCTGTTACTCATTCTTTCCTTTTATCCCTTGCTTAGACTCTGAGGATCCCGAAGACATGCCAATGTATGCATCCGAATGCCAAGAAGATGTGTTCTACGAGGAACCTGATCTGTCCGGAGGTGTTGAAGGAGTGGATTACGAGATCCGCTACGGTGTCGATGATAACGAGTCCAACTAAGTATTCCTAGTTAGTAGTAACCAATGGAGCCGAGCAGCATGAACTCTATAGAATAAGCTGCTGAGCTCAACTCCTAGTCAGAGTTGCTACTTTTAAATTCCACTGAAACACTTCATATTTTGGTTGGAAAGTTGAATCTTTTGGAAGTCTCGAACTTCCGGTATTGTAATAATAATAAGGTTTGTATATTTGTAATATGTACCCGCAATGTTTTTGTTGTACCACTCTGAGAGATGTGATATTTACAGAACGGTGTTTGTGGATGTCATGTCAACGACTATAGTATACTACACATGCAGTGGTATGCTGGGTCACCGCAATTGGTATCAGAGAAAATTTCTTTGACCTTAGGTTGGAAACCTAGTAAAGCGTATTACCTGTACAAAAGTTTAGTAATGATAAAGAATTCTTTAAAAGTATTATAATGGGTATTCAATTGAGAATATTCTGTTATATATTTTAGTGCGATAATTCTTTGTTATGATGCAATATATTATTGGATACTAATCAAAACTATTTTTCTGATATACAGAGATATGGCACCACAGTTTCCAAAACAGACTTTGGTAAGGAAAGAGGAGACTCTTGATGATTATCAAGGATCATTTACAGACCAACTTCGTCAACTTCTAAAGCTCTTTAGTTGTCCCACAAGAATTCCAGTGAACACTATCACTTACCTTGATGGCCGGATGTTATCCAAGTACCGTGTGAGTATCCAACTTCTAGAGAAGCTTGGATTATATCATGATCTACCTATAGGAGAAGGTAGGAGTCGTTTAGCAGCATATCATGTTGTTGTTGTGGAGGCGATAGCTAATATCCGGGAGCAGAAAACCAAGGAGCTAGAAGGTAGCACATTCTTTGTGATACCTCATGATTTTATAGACTCGGAGCCTATACCGGATCATCTTACTTTGGTTAAGAAGCATGCTAAGTTAGCTTCCAAGTTTATGGATAGATACTGAACAGTCATTGCGTCTTTTTATAAGACACATCAAGTGATTGTCGAAGACAAAAATGATATGTTAGAGGATCTAACTGATCCGGAAAGAAGAAAGCAGTTAGCATTCCAGTTAGAGAAGGAAGCAAGTAGTAGTGCGATACTTATCTTTAAGGATATACCTATAGACCCTGAATCTTTTATACCATATCCTTATTCACCAAGACCTGAACCTATACATGATCCTACTATGGATATGAGGTATGCAGTACCACAGGGCTCAGAGGATGGTTCTGACTCAGAACTTCCTATTGAGAATTTGGATGGTTGGAGGATGGGATCATATAATGGATCTCATGAACACCAGATGTCCATAGATGGTTCTGACAGAAATGTTGGAAATCTTGTTGTATGGGTGTAAGGATGAACCCTAATAACAGAAGTAGAAATACCATGTCCATAGATAACCATGATGAAGAAGAACAAGATCCCGAGGAGAGAGTATTTGAATCATCAACATCTTCTCAAAACCTAGTGAATATACATTATCTAGTGTTTAACTATCTTGCCCAAGAGAGCACCTGGGAAGTAGCAGGATCTGCGTATCCTGTTGACAAGTCAAGAAATGAAGCTCAGGGGATGCAGGCTGGAGATAATGTTGAATATGTTTCTGAAGACTTTTTAGCTAAGCTGGAGGGAGTCAATGCGCTCAAGTTGAGTAATGAATCAAGTCCTGACACTTCAGATACAGAGTATATTCCTTTTGGAAGGCATATGTTCCACAAACTATGCGACAAACAACACATCATCACGGTTGGACATCAGGCATGTATGATAAGCGTAGTTACTACTACAAGGAGGCAATTAGTTAGTAGTATCAAGTACCGTGTATTGTACCCCAAGTAATATGGTAGTTTTGTGATTATACCTATATGGTATATGTTGTAATGACTTTGTATCATTATGATATTATGTAAAATATGTGGAATGCATATTTGGATTTTCTTTGGATCTTCATTATGTGACTAGTTCTATGCGTAAAGTCGAGCTCAGAACACATGTGCATGATGTAATTATGAGTATTCGCTTTATGTTGCAGGACTAGAGGGTCATGGATACGGGTGTAGTAATGGAAACTGAGCAGCAGCGGATGGAGCAAGAGGCCAAGGAAAAGGCCGATGCAGATGTAGAAAACCAAGAAGCATTACCACCACCACCAATGAGGCCGTTAATGGAGCAGAACTTTATGCAATGCATGCAAATGATGCAAGAGACCCAGAACAAGTTTATGGAAGAGTTGCTGGGGCGAGCAAATCAGAGGGCACCTGAAGGTGGAGGAGTGAGTCTATATTATTTCCAGAATGCAAGACCGTTACCTTTTGCATCAGCTCCTAAACCAATGGATGCAGAAGACTGGCTAGCAGATACTGAAAGGAAGCTGAAGACTGTAGGTTGCAATGATGAGGAGAAATTGAGGTATGCAACTCATCTGCTGACTGGACCTGCAGCATCATGGTGGGAAAATCAATTAGCCATGCAACAACCAGGACGGGGGTTTACCTGGGAAGAGTTCAAGCATAGATTCAGTGAATATCATGTTCCGGAAAGTGTTATGGAGTTGAAACGGAGAGAATTTGAGGAGCTTCAGCAAGGATATACTAGTGTCATGAAGTACATCCGGGAGTTTAGTCAACTGTCTCGCTATGCTGAGGAGGATGTCAACACTGAAGAGAAGCGGAAGAAGCGTTTCTTGCATGGATTAAATCCATTTGTTAGGATGCAGCTAAGGTTAGCCAATAAGCAAACTTATCAGTAGTTATTGGATGCAGCCATTACTTTTGAAGATGACTACAAGAATGTCCAAGAGGATTGGAGGAAGAGATGCAAGAAGGAAACCGAGAGGATTTAGGCAAGCAAACCTAAAACCAACCTGGAGTTCAAACCTCGGAATAGGAATTATGGCAACAATAACAATAACAATAACAAGGGCAGTGGAGGAAATCAATCCAATCCGAGAAGGAATGTTATTTGTAACAATTGTGGAATTCCAGGGCATTTCCAGAGGGAATGCAAAAAGCCTGTAGTGATCTGTTACGGTTGTGGTCAGAAGGGTCATATCAAGCCAGATTGTCCGAGCAAACCACCAGGAGGTTGGCCTACCAAGGGAGGAGGACAAGCCAGTGGAGGAAATGGACAGCCCAATAAAGGAGAAAATAATGGCAAGAACAACAATGGCAAGAGGAACCGACCTACCGGAAAACTGAACTGTGCAACCCTCGAGGAGGTGGATAATTCGAAGCATGCAGTGATAGGTACGCTCAATATCCTTACCAATCCCGGCAAAGTTCTATTTGATACTGGTGCAACTACTTCATTCATTTCTGAAGAATTTTGTGATAAGTTCGGGATTAGAAGGACAACGTTAGAAAGTCATATAACCGTAGTTACGACATGAGGGAATGTGATTGTACGCCACATAAAACAAGATCAGGTTATCTCGATCTGTGGTTGTACATATTTCGCAGACCTTTATGTGATTCCTTTGAAGGGAATTGCAGTAGTGCTGGGAATGGATTAGATGATGGAACACGGAGCTCAGATAAATTGTGAGGAGAAAACTGTCTCAATCAAAACTCCAAGAGGAGCAAGGATAGTTTACCAAGAAGATAAGCACAGTCATATCATGGTGGATCTGCAGTTGAACTCAATGAAAGATGTCAAATTGGAAGAGATTCCTATAGTAAATGAATTTCAAGATGTTTTTCTAGCAGAACTAGACGGAATGCCACCGGACCGGGAGATAGAGTTCACTATTGACCTAATTCCTGGCACGACACCAATAGCTCAAGCACCATATAGGATGGGACCCAAAGAGTTGAAAGAACTCAAAGAGCAAATTGATGAGTTAGCTAGAAAAGGATTTATTTAGGAAAGTGTATCCCCATGGGGAACACCAGTAATCTTTGTGGATAAGAGAGATGGTGGAAGAATAATGTGAGATTATAGAAACTTAAACAATGTTACTATCAATAATAAGTATCCTTTACCAAGAATTCAAGATTTGTTTGATCAAGTGAAAGGAGCGGGAGTATTTTCAAAGATCGATTTAAGATCTGGATATCATCAAATAAAAATCAAACCATAAGATGTTCCAAAAACAACATTTGTCTCAAGATATGGACACCATGAGTATCTGGTAGTACCATTTGGTTTGACCAATGCACCGGCAATATTCATGAATCTGATGAACAAGATCTTCATGCCATATTTGGACAAGTTCGTCATAGTCTTTATTGATGATATTCTGATATACTCCAAGGATAAGGAGGAGCATGCTGATCATTTAAGGATAGCATTGCAGACTTTAAGAGAACACCAGCTTTATGCGAAGTTCAGTAAGTGTGAATTTTGGCTTAATGAGGTAGAATTCCTCGGTCATGTGATCAGTAAGGATGGAATTGCTGTGAATCCATCTAAAGTTCAGTCAGTACTAGAGTGAACTGCACCGACCAATGTGAAGCAAATTCGAGGTTTCTTAGAAATGGCTGGTTATTATCGGAGATTCATTGAAGGGTTCTCCAAAATAGCCGGACCAATGACCAAATTATTAAGGAAGAATACACCATTCAAGTGGGATGAGAAATGTGAGACAAGTTTTCAAGAGTTGAAGACTAGATTAACCACAGCTCCAATCCTAGCGATTCCTGAAACAGGGAAGTACTTCACCATATACTGTGATGCGTCTAAAGAAGGTTTGGGTTGTGTATTAATGCAAGAACAGAAAGTGATTCCTTATGGTTCAAGACAACTGAAACCACATGAAGTCAACTATCCAACTCATGATTTAGAGTTAGCAGCAGTAGTTTTTGCGCTGAAAGGATGGAGGCATTTTCTTTATGGAGCTAGATGTGAGTTATACACTGACCATAAAAGTCTTAAATATTTCTTCACTCAAAAGGAATTGAATATGAGATAGAAGCGTTGGTTGGAACTAATCAAGGATTATGATTTAACCATCAACTACACCCTAGGGAAAGCAAATGTTGTAGAAGATGCTTTAAGCAGAAAGAGTGCTGATATTCAGCCTAGTAATTGGGAGTTACCAAAAGAGTTACAAATGGACTTGGAAAGATTAGAACTTCAATTTATTAAAACAGAGGTTCTTGGAGGATTAGCTACTATGCAGGTAGTTGCAGAGCAGGACAGTGATCTTAAGCAAGAAATTTTTAGACATCAAGCAGAAGATCCTTTTATTGCTGAGGAAATTCGGAGGATATCTCAAGGGAAAAAAATCAGTTTTTCGCCTTGGGGATTATGGGTCTTTATGGTTTCAAGACCGTCTATGTGTTCCAGATGTGACGGAGATTAGAGATGTCATACTCAGAGAAGCACATGATACTCCATATTCTATACATCTAGGGAGTACTAAGATGTATATGGATTTGAAAGAACTATTCTGGTGGAATAACATGAAGAGAGTTATTGCTAAATATGTATCTGAATGCCATACTTGTCAAAGGGTGAAGGCTGAACATCAAAGTCCAGCAAGACCATTACAACCCTTGGAAATTCCTGAATGGAAGTGGGAGGAAATAGGTATGGACTTCATCACAGGATTGCCCATGACACCAAAAAGGAAGGATATGATATGTGTAATTGTGGACAGACTCACTAAGAGTGCACATTTTATTCCGGTGAATCAAAAATATAATGCCGAGAAGTTAGTTGAAGTATATGTTAAAGAGATAGTAAGTAAGCATGGAGTACCCAAAAAGATCATAACTGATAGGGGATTAGTGTTTACTTCAGCATTTTGGAAACAATTGCATGAAGCACTTGGTTCAAAGTTAGATTTTAGCACAACATATCATCCTGAGACAGGAGGTCAAACTGAAAGAACAAACCAAATACTAGAAGACATGTTAAGGGATTGTGCACTAGATTTTGGAGGAACATGGGAAGATCATCTACCATTGGCAGAATTTTCTTATAATAACAGCTATCAGAGTAGTCTGAAGGCAGCTCCATATCAGGTTCTGTATGGAAGGAAGTGTAGATCACCAATATGTTGGTATGAGCCTGGAAGCAACAAAGAATTTGCGCCAGATTATATCAAAGAAAGACAAGATATCATTGATAAGATCAGGGATAGACTGAAAATAGCCCAAAGCAGGCAGAAAAGTTATGCGGATCAAAGTCGAAGATCATGGCATCCAGAAGTGGGAGATATGGTCTATTTGAAAGTAAGTCCAATGAAAGGGGTGAAAAGGTTCGAAGTTAAAGGGAAATTGAGTCCAAGATACATCGGACCATTCAAGATACTGAGTCAAAACAAAACTATAGCTTATGCTTTAGAGTTACCATCAAGATTGGCTCAAGTGCATAATGTTTTCCATGTGTCACAAATTCATAAATGTTTGAAAGTTCCAGATGATGCAATCACACACCAAGAGATAGAACTACAAGCAGACCTGACCTATATTGAAAAGCCTTGTAA
The DNA here is from genome assembly GCA_023614405.1 of Avena insularis. Taxonomy (NCBI): domain Eukaryota; kingdom Viridiplantae; phylum Streptophyta; class Magnoliopsida; order Poales; family Poaceae; genus Avena; species Avena insularis. The sequence continues at coordinate 286,613,418 of CM042695.1, forward strand.
GATTCTGGAAGAAAACTGGAAAAGATTAAGGAATAGAGCAATCAAATATTGCAAGGTACAGTGGAAACACCACCCTGAAAGGGAAGCCATGTGGGAGAAAGAAGAGGATTTAAGGAAAGCCTATCCAGAACTATTCAGGTACATCTCCACAAACTTCGGGACAAAGTTTAATTTAAGGGGGGAAATCTGTAACATCCCAGCATTTAGGAACTAACGAAGGGTAGATTTAGGAATATGGAATGTTGCATGCATTCATCTGTGAAAATGTGGGTAAATTTTTTGCCAAATAAAAACCTAAAGTGATCAATGTTTCTTTCGTACTTTGAGATTAGGTTTAGTCTTAAAGTATGATTGTTACAAACTTTGATATGACCTTTGAGGAATTTTGTGTTTGAAAAGTAAATTTGAATTTTTAAACTTGAGTGTTTGAATTATAATTCAAATGAATTAGGAATAAGATTTGAATCTTGATTTAATTAAGAATTAATTATTTTGACTCAAACATTATCTAAAGAAAACAATTATGAATATGAAAACTTATTTCATATTATCAATATATAAACAAGTTACAAAAAAATGTAACTTACTGAAATCATTTCCAAACTTCACAATTACAAAAGAATAAAGAATAAGAATATTTCTTTATTGAAAATTATATAATATTTATTACAGAAGAATAAAATGAAGATTACAAAATAATAAAAAGAAAATTACAAAAGAATAAGAAGATTACATTGAATTATTCTATAACTATTCTATAAAACTAAACCTAATCTAAAATCTTCATCTTTATATCTGTACCTGCAAAACAAACAAAAGCTAAATAGAAAAAGGAAAGTTAGAGTTAGTATTATTTTCTCTCACACATGTCAGTGAAGTACACTAGACAAATTCATCATTGAGAAATTTATAAAAAGGGGCAAGTTTCACCAATATGAAAGAATCTATCTTTCATAAATTTTAAGCCAAAGGGGTCAAATTGACAGCAAGGAAGGGCAAACTCACCAGCTAGGTAAAAGTAAGCTGATCAAAGTAACTTCCAAGACCAAAGCATATCCACAAGTGCATAGCAAGCACACAGGCAGGACACACACCCACATGCATGTGGTGTGCTGTCAGCCTCACAACACAGCCCCAAACTCACAAAATCACCAGCATAGCCGTGGAGAGGCACTAGTGCATCTCTCCACTGCTTGCACACAAGAACAGCCATCTTAGACAACATCTTACCAAGCACAACAGCCAAACTAAACCACCAAAGATCAACCAAACATCACCAGGATGGTGACATAAGGAGGGGGAAGGATCAGGTGGACAACAAAGCCAAGTCCAGGAGCTAGGAGGAGCAGGCTAGCTCAAGGACAAATCCAGGAGCTAGGAGGAGCAGGCTAGCTCAAGGTCAAGCACAGAAGCACAGAAAAACAAGATCATCATCACCACCTTACTCCACAAACATCAGATTCTGTGGTGAGTTTCATAAAACCTTCACATGATCTAATCATATCATCTAGAGAGAAGCATGTGTTGTTTTATAAAACAAACCCTCAGAAAGCACCCAAGTGGGGTGAATCCATCATAGGGATTTTAAACTCTAAAATCTAACAACAAAGTACAAGGATCCAGCCAGAGCTCAGAGCAACATCATTGCTCTGGTTGTCAAGCTATATATTACAATTCAAGCATAAATATAGCTATGATCTAATTTCTAGGCACATCCCTAAAGGAAGGGTAGCACCTTAGAAACAAATCTTTTGGATCCATAGAATGATCAAGCCTATTATCATTGTTCTCCAAGTTTGGATTAAAAAACAATAGCTGGTACCACTACCAGGACTATCCATATGAATCAACTATATAAGGTCTAAATCCCTAAGCCTCAGACCAACATCATTGGTCTTAGGGATTTCAGAAAAGAACATTTTCATATATCTTTCAAAGCCAAGTTTGTCTTAAGCTTAAACCAACCCAATCAATGGATTAGAATCAAACTTGTGTTCCATACCATGATGTTGTCACAAGAACAATTCTATATGAATCAGAATAGACATTTCATATCACAAATTCAGACAATCAACTTACTAATCATTTTCCTTTTAATACATGAATCATAACTAGGATATTCCTATGTTAAACTTCACTGTTGATGATCTCAAACCACACACTAATTGACAAGCCAACAGCACTAAGACAGTGATTTCATCACACCATAACCATGAGCATAAATCCAGAAATGATAGTGAAAGGTTATCAAGTCACTGACTTTATCAAGCATGTTTCCCAAGCAACTATACCATCTGAATCAGATGCAATCCAAGAATAAAATCATCTAACAAGACACCATAAACATTATAGATCATCTCAAGCAACAAGCCTCAGGCCAATAACCACATAGTATGTTTACAAATCATCCAAACATGATCCAATTCATCTAGTATATGATCAACCACAGGATAAGAACCCTAAATGGATAAATCATCCTAATCAGAACCAGACAGTAACCAGAGAGGTCACTGCCAACATCCATCATGGGATGAGCAAGCACAGAGATCACAAGGGGAGAGGAGAAGAACTCACCAAAGGTCCTCGCTGGAGACTAGAAGAGGAAGCAGAGGGGCCGACGTCCATGGCGGCACGGGGAGCACCCCAGAGGGGCGCTGCAACCCATATGGCGCCACGACGGCGACCAAGAACACACATAGAGGCGAGGAGCATCACCACGATGCGCGACAGCGGCGGCAGCACCTGGATCCACGCCAACCCCAAACCCTAGGGTTCGGGACGACATCAATCCATCGTAGGAGAGCCCCAGGCTCGAATCCAATTGGATAGGAAGGACGAGCATCGTCGACAACCCCCTGTTGCACCACGGTGGCGACTAGAACGGCCCACGGCGGCAGGAATCGCCGGCGGCGATCTCACCAACCACGGGGTCGGGGTCAGAGGAGGAGAGGATGAGCTCGAGGGGGAGAGAGGCAGAGAGGAATGGGCTGAGATGGGCCAAACCCTTCGGGGTAGTATTTTTGACTATGACTAATGGGCCACTAGGGCCCAATAAGAATAACCAGCCTAGAAATCTTTTAAGGCCCGTTTTAATAAAAAGGAAAAGACCAAAATACCCCTGTACTTAATTAAATTCTAGAAAATAAAATAAAAGTCCAAAAATTATAAATAAAATAATTTTGGATTCACAATAATCCACACTATCCAAATAAAATAAGATATAAAATTTTAGACATTTAAATTTTTATAAGAATTTTGTAATTTATATATTCCTTATGGAATTTTACAAAGTTATTGAAAGATGATAAAAATAAATAAAAATCACTTTCATTATATATTAATATTGTAGTATCTTTGAAAAATACTAAAAAAAATATTTAATAACAATTTTTTTAATGTATAATTGATAATTCCTAAAAGAATTATTAAATCAATAAAAGTCAAATAAAAGGGAAATAAAATAAAATAATTCAATATATGTTATAAATAATAAAAAGTTATATTTATAAATGCTTTATTATTATTAAAAAGAACCTTATATAATAATAGGGTAAATGCATATCAAATTAAATAATGCATTACATTACTTGCATAATCATTTTGCTTCTTTAAATATTGTCCTTACCGGGCAATAATGATGTTTTTATAGACATAGAAGCTCAAGGTCCAGTGCAAGCATCAGACTTCACTACCTTGCAATCACAAGGAAAGTTCATCACTTGCTCATGTCCTTTGAAAAGTCTTTATCAAAGTATTTACAAATTGTGTGTTATGATATATGCTATAAAAGAAAGAAAATATTATTTTCACAAATAAAGAAATCATAGATATCATCCTAAGTGATGATATAATGGAGCAATAGAACTTAGGGTTCTAGTTGCGAACAATGATGATCAAGTAGGGACTTAATAACCTCTGACATCAGTGATTCCAGCGCCGTATATTACGCGTTAGCCATGATATTTGGAATGGGACAGAGAAGTCAGCTGCATCTTCTTCCTCTCGCATGAAGCCGGATGTGCAGGTCGTGGCTGTTATCCTCATAGCGTGCATATTAATTGGTAATTCGTAGAGGATATGCAGCATATGGGTGGGAACCCTCATCGTCCCATGATAGTTCTGGCATCTAACGGTTTGTACAGACCATTGCCGTTATTCATTAAGTGTGCATGGTGTACACCAAGGAGGCATGCGAGGTCATGAAGGGGGGCAGTGATTGGCTTGGACCAACTAATGGGCCCCACATCATGGAATTGTGGACGGGAAAGTACGCCCGGTTGTGCAACAAGGAGTTAATCTCTCATGGGTAAAGTAACGCACCTCTGCAGAGTGTAAGAACTGTAACTTGTTACTCCCTGTTCCGGGAAGGAGCTACGAATGCGGCAAGAAAGGAACTCCATGAAAGTTCTGGTCAACCTGTGAAGGCTGATTGTCATAGTTTTTCAGAATAAAATCAATCTTTGAAGAAAGATTTACAAAAATTGCATAGTGCCAAGGATTTATAATCCGAGGTGGTAGTTAGAGAATCAAACTTCCCACCTTGCATATAATGAACTTGTTGGGTAACGCTGTTACTCATTCTTTCCTTTTATCCCTTGCTTAGACTATGAGGATCCCGAAGATGTGCCAATGTATGCAGCCGAATGCCAAGAAGATGTGTTCTACGAGGAACCTGATCTGTCCAGAGGTGTTGAAGGAGTGGATTACGAGATCCGCTACGGTGTCGATGATAACGATTCCAACTAAGTATTCCTAGTTAGTAGTAACCAACGGAGCCGAGCAGCATGAACTCTATAGAATAAGCTGCTAAGCTCAACTCCTAGTCAGAGTTGCTACTTTTAAATTCCGCTGAAACACTTCATATTTTGGTTTGTAAGTTGAATCTTTTGGAAGTCTCAAACTTTCGGTATTGTAAGAATAATAAGGTGTGTATATTTGTAATATGGACCCGCAATGTTTTTGTTGTACCACTCTGAGAGATGTGATATTTACAGAACGGTGTTCGTGGATGTCATGTCAATGACTATAGTATACTACACATGCAGTGGTATGCTGGGTCACCGCAACAGCTATGGCAAATACATGGACACCCCTCAGATTGCATATCTGAATATGAAGTTGTCGGGTCCATGTGGAGTTATCACAATTGAGGGTGACTACAAATGCTCTATAGCATGAGCCCCAGCCAACTGTCGCTGGCCGAGTCTCTAGTGATAGTGCAGGAGAAGCATCAAATGATGGAGGTCGCATCGCTAGCTAAAGTAGGTCAACTGGTAGTGCCGTCACTGACTAACCCACACGGGAGTGTTTCTTTCCAAGCAACAAAAGTAAACAAATAAAGTACAGATTGATGATGCTTTCCTAGAGTGCACTCTTACTATCGATGCCAAGTTATCTGAGGAAAAGGAAAGTGCGGTGACCTAGCATACCACTGCATGATGTAGTACACTATAGTCGTTGACATAACACCAATGAAACACCGTTCACTAGTATTACATCCCTCAAAGTAGTACAACAGAAACATAGCAGGTCCAAGACATGACTATAGGTTACAACTCAACTCTTTACACAAGATCCAGAGAACACTCTAGGTTAAAGAGAGAGAAAGAAACTTCGTACAAAGAAGAATAAAGAATAATAACTCATAGGTACCATACTTATAAAACTAGTAGCTGAACAACTGGCTTGCATTGCTGCTATTGCAATACTCTACAGAAGTAGGTTCTATGGTTAGAAATTCTATTCTTATCTAATCAGCAACTTCGTCTTCACTTGAGTTGATGTATATGTTGACTTTCTTGACTTCCTTGAAGAGCTTTAGCTTTTGATGATGATTCCTGGAGCATAACTTGATGTAGACATCGTCTGTACTGGCTTTAGAACCTACCAAGGGTTAAGAAGATACTTTGAGTACGAGCGTACTCAGCAAGTCCACTAGAAAAGGAGTGTTTGATGCACTATACCTATAGCCACAGACCGTAGGTCGTAGGCAATGCAGGTTTTCGTAAAAATTTCTTCAAAGGTTGCTTTTATTCTGAAAAGCTATGTCCATCAGCCTTCATGGGTTTACCAGAACCTTCATGGGGTTCCTTTCCCGCCCGTTCGCAGATCCTTCCCGGAACAGGGAGTAACAAGTTACAGTTCTTACACTCTGCAAAGGTGCGTTACTTTACCCATGAGAGATCTTAGCTTTGTTGCACATCCGGGCCACGAACCCGTTCACACTTCCTTGGTGTGAGGCCTAGACTAAGACCCAAGCCAATCACTGCCTTCTCCGCGACCCCGCATGTCTCCATGGTGTATGCCAGCCCGCCTATTGAATTACGGCAATGGAATTACAGACCGTTCAGATGCCGGAACTATCATGGGACGTTGAGGGATCCCACCCATATGCTGCATATCCTCTACGAATTACCAATTAATATGCACGCTACGAGGATAAAAGCCATGACCTGCACATCCGGCTTCATGCGAGAGGAAGAAGATACAGCTGACTTTTCTGTCCCATTCCAAATATCATGGCTAACGTGTAATATACGACGCTAGAATCACTGATGTCAGGGGTTATTAAGTCCCTATTTGATCACCATTGTTGCAATTAGAACTCTAAGTTCTATTGCTCCATCATATCACCACTTAGGATGATATCTATGATTTCTTTGTTTATGAAAATAATATTTTCTTTCTTTTTAGCATATATGATAACACGCAATTTGCAAATACTTTGATAAAGAGTCATCAAAGGACATGAGCAAGTGATTAACTTGCCTTTTGTGATTGCAAGATTATGCACTCACGGTCTTCAAGACAATATAAGATCCAATAGCGGAAATCTGCATCATTGGTCTGATAAGGACTAATGTTTAAATAAGCAAGATGCTTTTATGCATAAGTAATGTAATGCAAGTTGATAAACGCGAATCCCGAGAATAACGTTGTTCTAGGGTTTGGATACTAGAAAGGTTTTCCTTGGGATGTGTTGCCCTTTTAGATTAAGTTTCATACATGTGCTTCTTATTAAGGCTTGTGAGTGTGTGGAAAACAACATGTATTTATACAACAATAAAACACACAGTATGGAATGCTACTCAAGGTTGCTTACATCTTAATTATTTATCTTCAAGTTTTACTTTACAAGTTATGTCGCTTATAAAGAATTTAAGTATTAACAATCTTATTATACAAGTAAAGTATAAAGTAAAGTGATTGTGATTAGTTGTTATTTGTTTTTTTTGAAGTGGCAAAACGAATAACTTTTGAAGAAAATCTTACTCAATTAGGCAAAAGCATTTAAGCTTTTAAGTTAATCTTATGAGGTGTTCTTTCTAGTTATAGTCTTTAAGTTAAAAAGAATTGCTTTTACTGGAATAATGAAATTAGTAGTATTTGAGACTTATCTATCTTGGGTTTTAACTGGGTTGGTTTTGTATTAATATGCTTTATAACTTAATTATAACAGACCAAAGTTAACTATAAAGCATATAATAAAGTCTTTAGCATTATACTTAAAACTTGGTAACTATAAGTAACTTTAAGAACGTAGATAGACTTAGATGTATTACTTATGATACGTGTATCTTGTTTACTTTCTATTGTTTCCTTAGAGTTACTTAAGAATGGCATTACTTTTAGTTGGTAATGGTTTCTTTTCATTATAAATGTATAAAGGGATTGATCTCCTTACAAGGGTGTGGTTAGGGTTTATGAATAAGTAAATAATATTATGTACTACTTATGAACTCACTTATAGTGTTTTGATTTGTTTATAAACTTGTGGTTAAAGTAAAGGAATAGGCTTTATCTCTTTACAAATTATTCTTGGAGATTTTGTAATGGATAAGAATTCTTTTATAACATAATTTATACTTATGGTTGAAAGATAATTTAATAAAATTGTATTTAAGGTGTGCTATATCATTTTGGCTTCACACAACAATATTTAAGACTAATAATTTTTATTAGATTCAATTCATTCATTTTAATAAATATTAACAAATTTTATTAATTATTAACTAAAGAAATAGGTTTAAATTCAAGTTATAAAAGTGTTTAACTTTTTATTTAACTCAAAAGTGGAATATCACATTTTAACATGTAGGTACTATTTTTGTGATTATTTTGGTATATTACATTTATTTTTGTGATTTATAAATAATAGGATATGATTTTAATAAGGTTTATTACTTTATAAATACTTAATAAATATCAAATATTTAATTAAGTGAAATATTAATGTATAATTATAACTTAAAGTATAATTCTTATTTTCTAAGATTTTTAGTATTTTATTTATATTTTTAACATCTATCATTATTAAAATGTAAATTATTAAAGTTTTATTACTTATAAAACCTTTATTAAATAACATTTATTTAAATAATCATCATAATCATATTTGATAATAGTTTTAAGTTATAGATTTTATCTTTCTAATTTTTTTCATATATTAAACATATTTTTCTAAATTATAAAACAAAGGATATTGATTTTATAAGATTGGATCATTTTATGATTTTTTTTATTAAATACTAAATGTATTTATTAAGTAATGCTGATGTCAGCATGCAATGAAGGTTTTTTCTCACCAGGGCCTATTCTACCCCCAGTCACTGACTGGTGGGACATATGCCATGTCATTTCTATGCTTTTATTTATTACAGAAACATTATTACAAATTCTAAAATAATTTAAAATATGAATATGACATCAGCGTGATGTGACGCTGACGTCACCTACGTCTGATCCTCTATGGTTGATGATCAAGCCTGCGATTGAGTGCGCGCACGGAGTTGTACCCGGGCTGATTGGAAAGAGGAAGATGTGGGGAGTCTAATAGTGGCGGCGCCGCTCGATTTAGGTCGCCGGAGCAAGGGGTACGACGGTGGCCAGTGGCGTCGGTGGCAGGTGGTTGCAGGGATCTCGATTTAGCATGCAAGGAAGAATTCTACAAAGGGCGTTCACACGAGGAGCTTACCAGGAGTACGATGAAGGGCTCGGCGAGGCCAGAGGTGGTCGGGATCGACATTTATTGATGATGACCGGCGGCGGTGGTCATCAGGAATCAGATCGATGCGGCCAATTAAGAGCTCGTCAGCTTGATTCCTTCTTGCCGGAGATGCTACACACCATGGCGAATCTTGTGGTATGCTCAGCTCGTCGTGGGGTGGCCTCTAACGGTGACAGCAACAACTCCGGCGAGCTAGGTTTTCAGTGAGAGGGAAAAAATTGGGGGAACTGAGAGTGTAGAGGGAGTGTTCCAACCCTTATTAACATAAGGTGCTGTCCCCTGTGTTTACAATGCTAGTCCCTGGATCAATAGCTAGCATCCACAGTTTAGATGTAATATCAAGAAACAAAGGTCATAAAATAACTTTATAACCAGGAATAACATAATTTTATTACATCATACATAGCTCATTTGGCTATTACATTACATTGCAGCGGAATAACTATAGTCACGGGGTCCTTCATCTTCATAGTGCCACAGGCAAATGCTGGTTGTAGACTTTGTAATCCTAATCAATCAATCTTCACTAAAATCAATCAAACCTGCAACATTACAAGTTACAGCCACAAGGGTCAATACATTTGAATTGTATTGGCAAGTTTCACTATTTGGTTGAATATGAGTGGATCCTATTATTACATGCACATTTGGCTAAGTAGAGTTTAAGGCTCATTTGCACAAAGCAATATTTTATCCTATCTTTTCAAAATGGTTTTGATCCTTTGTCAAATCTCTTTTCCAAGAATCCCTTGAACTCCTTGGTAGACACTCAAGTGTTCAAGTCCTTGTCAAAATCCCTTGAGCTCCTTGGTAACCCCAAGTGCATCAAGTTTTATAAAATCTCATGAGTTCTTGGTAATCCCAAGTGTTCATGTTTTCAAATTATCTCTTGAGCTCCTTGGTAACCCCAAGTGCATCAAGCTTAACAAAATCTCTTTGAATTCCTTGGTAGACACTCAAGTGCATCAAGTTTTTATTAAAGAAGTTGGAATGTCGAGATCTCCCATAGTTCAAACTTTAGTTGCTCAGTATTGTCCATAACCGGGGACCCGGCTCAGTACTTAGATTGTATTATCGTCTGCAGGAGGAGTACACTTTACCCACATGTCACACTCCCATCTTGTTGCCAGTGGCCTCTTGGATTAGTGCTCACCAAGATGGAGTCTTGGTAGATTGAGAATGTGTGAAGTCTTTCCAAAGGGTCCTCCATACACCATTGCTAGCTTGCCTTGACACCCATGTAGGATTCCAGGTCCCCATGTCCGATTAATCAAGACAGTGCATGGGTCTTCCCTATGTAGTTGACTAAGCCAGAGCCATAATAGCATGTGGTTGCACACGAAAGCCACAATTGGAGAAACATGTTCAATCTCTAAGTTTCCTAGGTGGTTTTCTTTTGGAGCACAACACAAAGTGATTCCCATATACATGGTTCCTTTTGTTGCCACCCTCTCCAAAACTTAAAGTATCCTCCACCTAGGTGGTTCATTGAGTCCTTGTTTTATTATGTAAAACACAAGTTCTTTTCTCAACCTTTGTAAAATCTCAACATGTATCTCTCTTCAAAATATAGCATGGCTAAGCATGTATCAACTACATTGTTTTCTCTAAGGAATGTATAAGGTATCCTATTAGGATTTAGCATAGCGTAAGTATAAAATTTGTTTTCATGCATGTTTCAAAATCCACTAAGTATAATGAAAATAGTAGGACTTTAGATGATAGTGTAACTTGCCTTTTTGGTAGGGAAATGATGGTTCACTCCTTGATCTTGCTAGTCTCACACTTTTCTAATTTCACTACAATCAATCAAGCAAGCATAGTGTCAAGTAGCATTCCAAATCAATAATCATTCAACAATTCACACACACGAAACAATGGGATCTAAGTCATGCATGTAAGTATGCAAGTGATGGTCCTATTTGCAAAGATGGTCTTCACTAGGCTTCTAAACTTTGTAAGTTCCAAATTGGTCATTTTTCCAAAGTGTCAAAGTCATTTGCAAAAGGGTTTTGTCCCAAATCCATTTTTAAATCCAATCATCATTTTATGTAGTGGAAAATATTTTTATCAAAGTAACAACTTTAAGTTGTTCACCAAATGAGTTGCTATTGCAAAACTTGGTGTTTTGGGTTAGTAGGTTTGTTTTAAATCATTTTCCCAAAGCTTTTGCTCCAAAAACACTTTTTTTTAAAATAAAACCATTATTTTCATTTGGCTATAAATGGCTAAGTCAAATAATCCATCTTAAATTTTACCAAATCTATTTCCAAGACCATGGGTTGGTTCCTAGGGTCAGTAAGTTCACATCAAAACAATTTGCAAAGGTTTTAACCTTATAAACATTTTTGAAACATTTTTCTACTCTAAATAAGCACACCAAAGTTTCTGCAAAAACAATCACTCTATTGGATACTATTTGCTAAAATAAGGGCAGGGTTGGCTAGGGTTTGTTTCACTGATTCCAACGGTATCAAATTTGTAAATTTTGGACGTGTGGATCGAAAGTTACAAAGGTTTGAAATTGCAACTTAAATCTGATTTCCAAATTCTGTTTTAAATAGACCTGGCCACGTGTCGCAATCTCATTGGACGGTACCGGTTCGGCCGGATCGGCAACGCGGTGCGTTGGATCAAATCAAATCGTGCGGTCCAGAGAACGTACCTCTTCGTGGGTTAAGCGATCTATCGCAAGCGTCGGATCGAGATCCTACGGTGCTAGCGTTGACCATATCACGGCGGCGCGGTGGCTAAGCGGTGGCGACAAGGCGGTCTTGGCGAAAATAGGAAGCGAGAGAGGAGAGTAGGCTCACCAGATTCAGAGGAGGTCGGGAAGTTCGTCGTGGTCGACGGGCAAGGGCGCTCTGATGCAAGCGATTGCTCGCCGGAGTAGAGAACAACGTCGGGTGGTCCTGGTCGTGGTCGGAGTCGTCCCTACAGGTCACGAGAAGAACAACCGAGGGTATGGTTAGACGCAGGAGATCACGGAGATGCTGTGTGCGTGAACGAGAAGAAGAGGGGCGGCCGGAATCTACCTGTGGGGCTCGTCGGAGTTGGAGCGGACGGCGGCATCGTTCAGAGCTTGTTGCAGACGTTGCTCTGGGGCGCCCGCGGTGGAATGAAGAGCACAGGGAGATGTGTCTGGGAGTAGAGAATCTGCTAGCGTGCTCAGGGAGGCAAGGGGTGGCGAAGCTCGGCTGGATTTCAACGAGGAAGGTCGTCGGAGACAGTGGAGCTTGGGGAAGAATTGGGGCGTCTGGGAGCGCGTTGAGATGGGGCGACAGAGGGGAAGTAGGGAGGATACATGAGCGTTTAAGCCTGCGTGATCAAAGCGGGTAACAGTGGTCGCGTTAAGGCAAATTAAGGCCGCGAAATCATCGGCAGGAACGATGTCGAGGGGAGGGAGAAGGAGTCGCGCGGGTGAGGAGGATGAACAGGGGAGAGTGGGGTCTACCTGGCAGTGAGAAAAGAAGTGAGGGGAGGGTCCATCAGTCAGTCTCTCTGTGGGTTTACGTTTAGGTAGAAAAACGTTTCGCGCGAGAGGGAGTGCTGGGTTGGTTCTGGGCCTTTCTGGGCTGCTGGGTTGGGCCGAGTCCAAATCCTATTTTTTTTCCTTTCTGCAATCTTTTTCTTTTTCTAATTCCAATTTCTGTTTTGAAAACCAAACAACAAATCAAACAAAGCAAACCAAATATTCATCAAACTTTTCATTTGAATATGGTTCTGTTTAATACATAATCCAAAGTCCAAAATGAAATAATATTTTAAATCTTTTTAGGTTTCATTCATTATTTAAATAAAATGGACCATGGTTTATTATTCAATTAGGGTTTTGATTTATTTAATAAAATTTCTATTTGAAATCCAAATATTTTCAAAACCAATTCAGTAGGTTTTATTTGGGAATATAAAACATTTGGAAAACTTATTTAAATTGAATAAACAAGTTTTGATGGTTAAATAAAATAATCGAACTTTTATTAATAAGACTTGGATATTAAATCCTTATTGATTTTATTAAATAAACTTTTTCTATTTCAAAATGCTTGGCCAAGGTTTAATTTGGCTCTATAAAATAATTTCTTATTTAAAAATCCTTCCTTTTCTTTTGAAGACCATAACCTTTTATTTGAAAGATTCAAAACTAGCAATTCCTAATATTTTCTTTTACTTTTATAAATGTTTAACCTTTTAAATCCCTTTAGGATTTTGTTTAATCCAAATAGGTTTGAAGTTCTATTTGAATTCAAAAAGATTCTTCTGGCCTTGAAAATCAAACAAAGTTTTATTTTATTCATTTATTTTTCACATTACAAGATTTGGAAAATCTTGGGATGTGACAGAGAGAGAGAGCACGCGTGAAGGGATCAGGATGAGGATTAGGGTGTCGCCGTGTTGATCTTATCCCCGCGAAGGCCTCGGTGGCGGCGTGACATCGACCACAACATCGGGTGGTCGGCGGCACTCCAGCGAGTAGCTTGCCAGGGGAGGAAGACGACGAATTAGAGTTCCAAACGGTATACGGGCCTGGGCCATTGCTGGGCTGCTGCGGGGCGAGCGGCTCGTGGCTGCTGCAGCATGCGAGCAACATTTAGTTCCCTGAGAATGTGGGCCATGGGCCAGATTTGATGTTTCCCCTAATTTTTTCCTAGTTCCATTTATTTTCCATTTTTTTTCTGTTTTGTGTTTTACTTTCAGATTTTTTTATATTACTCAATTATTTGAATATTTCCCATAGAAAATTATCAGCTAAATAATTGCATCAACAATAAAGTTATTAAAAATCAGTTTTTGAACTTTTATTATGTATTGTGATATTTTCTTTATTTCCTTTGTATATATTCTTTTCTATAACATTGTTTTCACTTTTATTTGGAGTAATTAAGTTTTTAAATGTTTAATAATATCCATAGGGTTGATTTATATGTATTTAATCACATAGTATGGGGTAGGATGATTTATAATATTGGATTCCCACTTATTCCATGCTCATATGGGATGCGTGGTTAGAGAAATGAATTAAAGACTTTGTCTAATGATTGTAGATAGAATATTTATGAGATGTTGATGAGAAAACTTATTAATAAGTTCAAAGTTCTGAATTGAACTTACTCACCCTAGGGTTTAAGGTACTAACTATACTTATTGTCTTTTGTTGATGTGAATAAAGATTAATGGCTAAATATACTGTCTTTATGTTTGAGATCAAAATGATGTTACCTGGAATGTCTCATGAAAAGGATTTGATAAAAAAATAACTCCTAAGCACATATGATTATGATAAAGATGTGCTTAAGTGTTTTGATATAGGAAATTATTCCTATAAAGCATTGTGGAACAAGATAATAGATCAACAAATGGGATGGATGTTAAGCTTGATTATAGATTTAGGGTTTAATGTTTACCAAGAATTCCTATCTTCTATACTTCATAATTCTGGACTTCTGATTAAGGAATTCCTTTCCTAGATATATTACTTCTCTATGTCCATCATCATGTACTAACATGATGAGCTTTGCTTTATAGAAACTTCTTATCCACCCTTTATTATTCTAAATCCATTTATAAATGCAATGTGCTTAACACTAAAGCTTTCATAATATTCTCATATTTATACTTGGCTATGACAAATATTCTACTATTAATAATCTCTAACCCAACAAGTGGTTACCTCTAACTCCATTCATACCCTTCCTAAATCATCCATCACAAATACTACTCTGGTAGAGGTTTATATCAAGTTCTACTCTCCTCTAGTGTTTAGTATTTCCCAAGAGGAAAATACTACTTCTTTAATCCAATGTTGCTCTAACATTATTTTAATCCTACTATCTTGTCTCTACTTGACTCCAATATCTAATATTCCAACCTCACATTATATTAATGTGACTAGTAATGACTAATATAGGATAATATATCAATACTACGGTTCAATCATGTTTTATCCACCAATGTCACTTATACATGGTATAAGCATTCAATATTGGTGAATAAGGCATGGTCATTATAATCCTTTGTGGTTTAGGTTTCCAATTGGCTAATCAAGGCTTCATCAATACAACATTGCAGTTATATTGAAATTATATTCTATCTAGCTCTATTGGATTAAGATATATGATTCATTGACTATACCTACTTGATCCAATAGGACTACTCTTGGTAACTATCTTTAGACTTTATCCTTGTAATCTTCTTTGTTACCATATTGATTTGATTTCCTCAAATCACTCCCATCCTATAGATGACATCTAGAACTATCATCACTACTTATCTCTTCTTACTTCTTTCTTTATAAGCCTTAAGTGAATGCTATAATGAGGACAAGAGTTGATAGATTAAGAATTGATAGGTTAAGAATATGTGAATCAATAGTTGATTACTCCATATTGATGAACAACAAATATAAGGATAGGATTCAATAGAGATGATAAAGATTGATATGGAAAGAAAGATTTATGGTGAATGATCGTGAATTACTTTCCTTCCTACTTATTCTCACTAAAGAAGTAGGGTTAGGTATTACTATGATGCTCATGGTATAAGCATATGAGATTAAGATAGATCAAGATTTAGTTATTCCATTCCTATTACTTAAGTTATATTATAACTTGGTATTCATGAGTGTATAAAGAATACTAGGATATGATTACTTATGGATCAGATATAAATCATTAAGTAATATGTTAGGGTTTAATTTTTATTACATTTGATGTACCCTTAGATCAAATCATGTTTACCCAAAATAAATTTTTAGCAAAGGTCATATTGAAACTTATCGCAGTCAACTTGATGATCTACTTCAATTCCATCAAGTTAAGAGAAGCTTCCATCACTTTGACAAGTTTTTATTTAAAAGCGCGAAAATTATTAAGATTTTCTATGCATGAATGCAATGCACACACCTGTGTTCATCTTATTTCTAAGCTCTAATGATGGGATGTTACAAACTCTCCCCCTTAAAATAAACTTCGTCCTCGAGGTTCGCACTCTCATGTTTTGGAGTAAGGGATTGTCTTGCAATGATTACGATATGTCTCAACTCCATGTTAACCTTAATGGGAATAATTGTAATATCCCATATTCAGATCTTTTCTTGAATTCTCATCATACTTGGAATCTTCTAATTTGCTGTCTCCAACACTCCAAAGTTCCTTTTACTTTAATCCCTTAGGGACATGTCTTTCTAAAATCCTTAAATTGAGGTCTCTGCTTTAGTTGATTTCCCTAATTCCCTGATTAAGTATCCTAATCCAACTCTTTATCTTAACCATTAACCTTCTTTATTATGCTCTGTAAGGTCTAGGAAGTCTCACTAAAACAGGTTTTAAAATTTATTAATCAATAGTGTGGTCAAAAGACTAATCTTTGATTTGTCATTGTATGAGTTGTACCGGTAGTTCTTCCGAATATTGGTTTTGAACACAGCTAGTCCGAACCCATTGAAATTTCTTTTTCCTCTATACTTGTCCAATTGGGTATGATTATTCACTCTTAAGGACCACTTAAGAGTTGTTTCCTCTAGACTTAGTCTATTTAAGATTAATCTATTTTATCACTCCTCGGCTCTTGGCTTAGCAAGCTTTAGATAATATTTTCATTATTACCTATAGTACTTCTTCAACTTTTGTTTATAATGTTTACTCTCCCCCTTAGGGTTTACTAATGGCATCTAAACCGCCTACTTAGTATTTATTGGCTTTATAATTAGAATGTAGAGTTTTGTCTAGCTTATACTTTACCTAATTTATTCTTATGAAAGATTGTATGGTGTATCCACACAATTGTGGATCTCCAAAGTGAAACTTTCAGCATTATTTGTCTTACTTACTTATTCGGATATTTTCGCTTTGATGCACCTGACTTCATGAAGAGTCTCGAAAGACGGTCTCTTTCAATTTTTATACTCCTTTGTGTTTTACTTATCTTAGGCCAAATTTTATGCTCTTTATGCAACCATTAAGATGATCTGGTTAACTATCTCAACCAACACTGGCTGCAAACAAGATACCAACTGTGGATTAATTACCATTATGGATCAAATATCAGCTGCGGATAATTACCAGCTGCGAACCATCCTAGGGTGTATGTATTATCCTATGGTTTCCAACATACTTCTAGCATTCTCTCTGAATTGTCAGAGCTTGAATACCATCTTTTTCCGAAACTTCGTATTTGCATTAATTCATGATGCTTCCATGAACTTGGTACTACTACTCCATTACTTCTTAGCAACATTGCCTACTTTAAATGAACTTTAAATTCATCACTTCTTGTTGCTGACTAATAATGAGCTAAGCTTGATCCATCCTCCAAATTGAGTTGATAATCCTTACACTTGGCTTCATTTTTCATGTAAGTCTTCATTTTGGTCTTTGAACTTCGTCACTCCCTTACACGAATTCTCATTCCTATCTAGGTCTATAACATCAAGTAGTAACTGGATGTTGCAACATGCATTTGCACACCAAGTCAAACTTCATGTACAGATCTAGTCAATCGAGAAGATCCAAGAAAAACAAATAAATCCAAATGTGGTACATATAACACACAATATTCTAAGCCCAGAATATAGTAGGTGAGTATAATATCTCTAGAATTCTGGCTTAGTTGTGTAGTATGTGACACCTCCTCACATAGGTTTACATTGTGATACTTAGCACATAAAGTCAAACTATTCTTTGTCTCAATATTTACCCAAATTGCTCAAGTGCAATAGGATAACATTAAGCAAAGTGGTCTTCAATCTGGTTTCGACTAAACTTTTGTCTCCCCTTTGGAATGATTAATATAACCAACCTATATCTATTTAGTAACTAAACTTACATGATCACTCCAAATGACTAATCAGATTCTATTTTCTAACTTAAACCCAAGCTTATCTAAATTTTTAGCACCCATGACTTATATCATAGCTCTACCATGATATTTTCATACTTCTACCTTAGAATGATTTACTAATTACTGGTCATATTTATACTCTCATCATGGTTTCAGAGCTAATGTCACCATGATCTTGTTATGTTTACCTATACATCATGATTTTTAAGAGTTAATCTAGCCATGATGACTTTATTTCACATTACTCTATTATTAAGTCTTAGCATAATATCACTTCATCATGTAGAATTCCCAAGTGAATCCCACATGATTACTACTCATCACATCAAGATTTATCCTAATGCTATACATCATGTTGTCTTTGGTTATCAACTGATACTAAGATTTTACTGTTCTTACTTAAATTATGGAATTAGGCTACACCATTAAGACTACTTAAGTTGATGTCTTACACTTCCTACAATATCTTGGTGGTTTATGTCTCCCTCGGAGGACACTAAAGAGCACTATACTTGTGAAAAGATAAAATAATTACTCCTAAGAAAGAAAGACTTAAACCTCTGACTTAGGTGTGACAAGATTATCCTCAAGTGGACAATCATCACAAATCATAAGATCATTTGGTTTAGATAAGATGGCTTCTATAGTCACTATCCAACCTATAGATCTTCCTAAAAGGTTTCAATCCTAAGGTCAAAGCATATGCTCTGATACCAACTGCGGTGACCCAGCATACCACTTCATGATGTAGTACACTATAGTCGTTGGCATAACACCAATGAAACACCGTTCACTAGTATTACATCCCTCAGAGTAGTACAACAGAAACATAGCAGGTCCAAGACATGACTATAGGTTACAACTCAACTCTTTACACAAGATCCAGAGAACACTCTAGGTTAAAGAGAGAGAAAGAAACTTCGTATGAAGAAGAATCAAGAATAAATAACTCATAGGTACCATACTTATAAAACTAGTAGCTGAACAACTGGCTTGCATTGCTGCTATTGCAATACTTTACAGAAGTAGGTTTTATGGTTAGAAATTCTATTCTTATCTAATCAACAACTTCGTCTTCACTTGAGTTGATGTATATGTTGACTTTCTTGACTTTCTTGAAGAGCTTTAGCTTTTGATGATGATTCCTGGAGCATAACTTGATGTAGACATCGCTTGTACTGGCTTTAGAACCTACCAAGGGTTAAGAAGATACTTTGAGTACGAGCATACTCAGCAAGTCCACTAGAAAAGGAGTGTTTGATGCACTATAGCTACAGCCACAGACCGTAGGTCGTAGGAAATGCAGGTTTTCATAAACATTTCTTCAAAGGTTGCTTTTATTCTGAAAAGCTATGTCCGTCAGCCTTCACGGGTTTACCAGAACCTTCATGGGGTTCCTTTCCCGCCGCGTTCGCAGCTCCTTCCCGGAACAAGGAGTAACAAGTTACAGTTCTTACACTCTGCAGAGGTGCGTTACTTTACCCATGAGAGATCTTATCTTTGTTGCACATCTGGGCCACGAACCCGTTCATACTTCCTTGGTGTGAGGCCCAGACTAAGATCCAAGCCAATCACTTCCTTCTCCGCGACCCCGCATGTCTCCTTGGTGTACGCCAGCCCACCTATTGAATTACGGCAATGGTAGTACAGACCGTTCAGATGCCGGAACTATCGTGGGACGTTGAGGGCTCCCACCCATATGCTGCATATCCTCTACGAATTACCAATTAATATGCATGCTACAAGGATAACAGCCATGACCTGCACATCCGACTTCATGCGAGAGGAAGAAGATACAACTGACTTTTCTATCCCATTCCAAATCTCATGGCTAACGCGTAATATATGACGCTTGAATCAATGATGTCAGGGGTTATTAAATCCCTATTTGATCATCATTGTTGCAATTAGAACTCTAAGTTCTATTGCTCCATCATATCACCACTTAGGATGATATCTATGATTTCTTTGTTTATGAACATAATATTTTCTTTCTTTTTTAGCATATATGATAACACGCAATTTGCAAATACTTTGATAAAGACTCTTCAAAGGACATGAGCAAGTGATGAACTTGCCTTTTGTGATTGCAAGATTATGCACTCACGGTCTTCAAGGCAATATAAGATCCAATAGCAGAAATTTGCATCATTGGTCCGGTAAGGACTAATGTTTAAAGAAGCAATATGCTTTTATGCATAAGTAATGTAATGCAAGTTGATAAACGCGAATCCCGAGAATAATGTTGTTCTAGGGTTTGGATACTGGAAAGGGTTTCCTTGGGATGTGTTGCCCTTTTAGATTAAGTTTCATACATGTGCTTCTTATTAAGGCTTGTGAGTGTGTGGAAAACAACATGTATTTATACAACAATAAAAGACACAGTATGGAATGCTACTCAAGGTTGCTTACATCTTAATTGTTTATCTTCAAGTTTTACTTTACAAGTAATGTCGCTTATAAAGAATTTAAGTATTAACAATCTTATTATACAAGTAAAGTATAAAGTAAAGTGATTGTGATTAGTTGTTATTTGTTTTTTCTAAAGTGGCAAAACGAGTAACTTTTGAAGAAAATCTTACTCAATTAGGCAAAAGCATTTAAGCTTTTAATTTAATCTTATGAGGTGTTCTTTCTAGTTATAGTCTTTAAGTCAGAAAGAATTGCTTTTACTTGAATAATGAAATTAGTAGTATTTGAGACTTATCTATCTTGGGTTTTAACTGGGTTGGTTTGGTATTAAGATGCTTTATAACTTAATTATAACAGACCAAAGTTAACTATCAAGGATATAATAGATAGACTTAGATGTATTACTGTAACATCCCTAAAATCATGATTTCAAAGTTTGCATATCATTCATGCATGCATATAGATTTGAGATCAATTTCAAACTCATTTCAGAAAAACAGAAGCACATAGTGCTATGATTTTATGTGAGCAGATTTAAATCAAATGTCCATCCCCATTTGAGAGTTTGAATGATTTTAAACCTAGCTTGTTTGTCTTCCTTATAGAAAGGATTGAGTGCGGTTTGAACCAAGTTTTACAAATTGGAAATGATTTCAAAAAACCATTTCTCAAATTTTGCAAACCAAGTGCCTAGTCTCTGATATTTTGTTCTCCAAGCTTGACCAAGCCTTTGCAAAGCAACCACATGATCTTATGCCTACATTTGAGGCTACTGCTCACTACAAAAATCCCAAGAAAATTTGAATTCAAATGGAACTTAAATTCATTTGAAAATCAATTCAGAAAATAGAAACAGAGAAAGAAAAAGGAGAAAGAAATAGAAAAGGGCCGGCGCCAGGATTCCAGCCCAGCTTCAGAACAGGCCCAACTAGCCCACCCGGGCCATTCCTTTCTCTCCTTGACGCCCAAGACTCTTGACAGTCGATCGGCGGCGGACCCCACCTCCACCTCGCACGTTTCGCTGACGAGCGAGCCCTCTCCGCGTCGCCCTCATCTTCCCCAAACCGCGCCCGCGACCACGTCGCCGCTGCTGTCAAGGCCGGTAATGGCACGGCGTAATTAGCCATTATGCCGCAGGCGTTTCCTGTCGCGCCTGGGCCTATTTAAACCCCTTTGCACCGCGAGCATTTTCCCCCACTCTCCTCGCTCACTCCGCCACCAGGCTGCGCGCATTTTCTCTCGAAGCCCCACGGTACCGACGACTCCGGCGTCCAATTCCGGTGAGCCTCGACCCTCCCCTCTCTCTGGTTCAAACGATGATGCCCAGCTTGATCTTGCGCGTACGCTGATGCCTTTCTTTTGCCTGCTCGTGACCCAGGTCGTCGTCTCCGTTCACGACCGAAACCACCTTCGCCGCCGCTTGACTCCGGCGACCAATTAAGGTAAAACCCGAGCGCCCCTTGCCCCTCCTTCATGCGAGTTTGTTCGCCTGCGTCTTGCGCAACTCCTGATGCCTCTGGATCGTGCTAGGGCGACGCCAAACCTCGGCAAGTACCACGTCTGCAAGCGACCGACGCCGCCCGCAACTCCGACGAGCCCCTGAGACCGTGCCAGTGCGCCCCTTCCCGAGCCAACGCCACCTTGAGCTTCAGCACGCCACCGCGGTTCTGGTAAGACCCATCTCCCTCTCGCGCACGACCTAACGCCAAGCCGCCGCCCAGCGCTCCGCCTGGCCGGCGCTGGCGCCGCCAGGACATGGTCGCATGATCGAGCGCCGTTGGATCTAGATCCAACGCTTACGATAGAATCACTAATCGAACCGTTATGCTAGATCTGGACCGTGTGTTTTAATTAGATCCTACGGCTTGCGAGCGTGATCCGGAGCGAATCGGTATCATCCAATAGAATTAAGACGCGTGGCTAGAGTTTAAATCAAAAACAGAATTCAAATCAGATTTAGACCCAATTTTCAAATGGCTATAACTTTTGATTCCCATGTTAGATTTTTGCAAATTTTATACCGTTGGAATCAATGAGTCAAGCCCTTTCTGAATCTACAATGTGTTTAACAAAAAGTTTCTGTTAAAATGACTTTGTATGCAGAAACTTATTTAGGACCATTTTGAGTATAGATTTGGTTTAGTAATTTGTTTTAGTGCTAAATAAGTTTAGTTAGCAAGTTTTTGACTTGGTTATGTTTCTGTTTCATGCACTTGCTTGGTGGGTTTTCAAAAATCATCACTTAGCATTTTCTTGCATGCATGCATTCATATTTTTGTTTGTATATAAATTGTGTGTAATTTTGTGCTACAAATTTTTGTGTAGATTTTGCTAGTGACTGTGATTGTGAAGAGTGCTACTCTCCCCATTACCAAGGCAAGTGGTACTTCATGATATTTACATCCCTATATTTTGTACAAGCATTAGAAATATTTTGCTAAGTCTTGCATGTTACTATTTTTCCAAATGCTATGTTGGGAAATCCTAAGTAGTTGTAGAATTGTAGAATTGCTAGGGAATTTTCCTAAGTTAAGTTACTATGCCATGCTTAGCCTAGCTAGTAGCAAACAAGGGTTGGTAAAGTATATACATGCTATGATGAAAATGTTTCTAAGTCTTTTGGACTTATGCTTTTCTTCATAATCAAGTGGATAGAAGTGAAACCTAAGACATGATCGCATGAGGTGTGATGGAAAAATAGCCATGACATTCTTAAGGGATATAATCCTAAGAAATGTCTACCCACACAGTATAATCACGGACAACCGCACAAATTTTGCCGAAGGAGCATTTTCTCGATTCTGCATGGATAAATGAATAATACTTGATGTAGCTTCAGTCGCTCACCCAGAATCAAATGGGCAAGTCGAAAGGGAAAATGGGTTAGTCCTATCCAGGATAAAACCTCGGCTAATAGAACCACTCCAGAGAATACCTGGTTATTGTATAGAGGAATTACCCTTAATACATTGGATCTTAAGAATAACTCCAAACAGATCAACTGGCTATACGCCATTTTTCCTTGTCTATGGGGCAGAAGCAGTCTTGCCTGCAGACATAGAGCATGACTCGCCAAGAGTAAGGCAATACACAGAAGACGAGGTAAAAGAAGATCGGGAAAATGGAGTTGACGTACTCGAAGAAGCACGAGAGTTGGCATTTTCCAGATCTTCCATATACCAACAAAGTCTTCAACGCTATCATAGACAAAAAGTTAATCCTTGTGTGTTTAGAGAAGGGTATTTGGTGCTCAGACTAGTGCAACGCACTGGTGGAATGCACAAATTATCACCCCCATGGGAAGGTCCCTTCATTATGAGCAAGGCCCTGCATAATGATTCATACTATTTGATAGATGCTCGAGAAGCACAAAAGAACAAGGCGAATAGGTCGGGTGATGAAACCAAAAGACCATGGAATGTTGCATTGCTTCGACCTTTCTATACCTAGGAAGGCAATGTATATATCTCTAAACTCTCATATGTCAGACATGTATGCCGGCTATGTGCTATCAATAAAGATGTCGTAACTCGAAAATCGACTCGAGGACTCCCCCTCTTACTTGTTATTGTTTTTATTCAGCATTTAATTATCTATGTCGGATGGCATCACTCTTTATCTCTTATCTCAGAATAGTAATGTATAAATGCTAGAGGTCAACTCTTCGACTTAGCTGTTGTCCGAAATACGGCTCCATGGCAAGTAAGGGCAAAAGACCAAAGGCAGGTAAACATGAACAACGAATAAGGGAAAGGAAAAAGTGTGAGCTGACACTATGTTTAACTAACCAATTGCAGGATATGTCGGATGACTTTATGTCAAGTTTCATGGTTTCAAGTACTGTTAGCTTAATCCCTATGACCTTGAGACTATAATGTCGAACACCAAAAAAGGTAGACAAGAGCCAAAGTTAAGGAATTGAGGGAACAAGAAATGAAACTCGAGGACTTTCCCCAAAGTGCTTCGGCTATAAGCCAAAATCTTAAGAGGTTTAACCACCATAGTGTAACTTCCACCAAAAGGGTCGCAATACTTAATGCATATGCACCTAGAATACCGGGATCTCATGAAACTTAAGAGTGTTTTCAGCTTACGAGGCGGCAGGGCTGTAAGATGACCCGACATGTAACATCCCTAAAATCATGATTTCAAAGATTGCATATCATTCATGCATGCATATAGAATTGAGATCAATTTCAAAACTCATTTCAGAAAAACAAAGCACATAGTGCTATCATTTTATGTGAGCAAGCTAAAAATCAAATGGCCATCACCATTTGAGAGTTTGAATGTTTTAATACTAGAATGCTTGTTTCCTTGGTTGAATGGATTGAGTGTGGTTATTTGAACCAAGTTTTACAAAATGGAAATGGTTCAAGAACCATTTTTCAAACATTTGCAAATCAGGTACCAAGTCCCTGATATTTTGTTCTCCGAGAGTGACCAAGCTTTTGCAAAGCAACCACATGGTTTTGTGCCTATAATTGAAACTTTTGCACACTACAAAAACCCCAGAAAGATTTGAATTCAAAAAGAGTTTGAATTCATATCAAAACCATTCCTGAAAATCAAAACAGAAAAAGAAAAGGACAAAAGAAAAGAAAAGGGCCAGGCGCCAGATTCTAGCCAAGCAGAATCGGCCCAACTAGCCCACCCGGCCTTCTCTCTCTCTCTCATGCCGCCAAGCCTCAAAGCGATCGGCGACAGCAGACCCCACCTCCTCTCTGGCGTTTGGTGACGAGCCTCCACGTCACCCTCGTCTTCCCCAAATCACGCCCGACCCCGTCGCCGGCCGTTTCCTCCGCCCTTCACTGCCGCGATTGATTCTCGCTTAATTGCCATTGATTCCACGCTTAATTGCCGCTCCCCTCTCGCCTACAAGACCCCCTCTGCACCACGGTCATTTTCCCCCACTCTCCTCGCTCACTCTGCCACTAGGCTGCACGCATTTGCCCTCGAAACCTAGCAGTACCGACGACTCCGGCGACTAATTCCGGTGAGCCTCGACCGCCCCCCCTCTCTGTTTCAAACCGTCGTGTCCAGCTTGATCTTGCGCACCTCCTGATACTTTTCTTTTGCCTGCTCGTGACCCAGGTCGTCGATCCCGTTCACGACCGCAACTACCTGCGCCGTCGCTCGACTCCTGCGAGCAATAGCGGTAAGTTCTGTGCGACCCTCGCCTTCCCTTTGTCACCAATTGATTCGCCAGTCACTTGCGCATATTCTGAACCCTCTGCCTTGTGCTAGGGCGACGCCACACCTCGGCAATGACCTTGACTGCAAGCGACAGACGCCGCCGCAACTCCGACGAGCCCCAGAGACCATACCCGTGCACCCCTTGCCCAGCCACCACCACGTTGAGCTTCGCCTCGACCTTGCGGATCTGGTAAGAACGCCCTTTCCTCCCCAAGCGATCTAGAACATTAGCGCCGCCGCTATCAGAGCACTCCGCCGCTCGCCGTCGCCGCGCGCCGCCAGGACAGGGTCGCTTGATCTAGAGCCCTTGGATCTGGATCCAACGCGTAGAATTAGATCTTTTAGCGAACCGTTATGGACAGATCTGGACTATGTGTTTTAAATAGATCTAACGGCACGGGAAGGTGATCCTGAGCTAAGCGGTATCAACCAATAGGATTAATACGCGTGGCTAGGGTTTGATTCAAAAACAGAATTCAAATCAGATTTAGATCCAAAATTCAAATGGCTATAACTTTTGATTCCCACGTTAGATTTTTGCAAATTTTATATCGTTGGAATCAGGGAGACAAGCTCTTTCTGTTTATGCAATGTGTTTAGCAAAAAGTTTCTATGAAAATGACTTTTTATGCAGAAACTTGTTTAGGACCATTTTGAGTATAGAATTTGTTTAGTAAATTGTTTTAGTGCTAAATAAGTTTAGTTAGCAAGTTTTTGACTTGGTTAGGTTTCTGTATCATGCACTTGGTTGGTGGAGTTTTAAAAATCATCACTTTGCATTCTTGCATGCATGCATATATATTTTTGTTTGTATATGAATTGTGTGTAATTTTGTGCTACAAATTTTTGTGTAGATTTTGCTAGTGACTGTGATTGTGAAGAGTGCTACTCTCCCCATTACCAAGGCAAGTGGTACTTCATGACTATTTTCATCCCTATATTTTGTATAAGCATTAGAAATATTTTGCTAAGTCTTGCATGTTATTTTTGCCAAATGCTATGTTGGGAAATCCTAAGTAGTTGTAGAATTGTAGAATTGCTAGGAAATTTACTAAGTTAAGTTACTATGCCATGCTTAGCCTAGCTAGTAGCAAACAAGGGTTGGTAAAGTATCTACATGCTATGATGAAAATATTTCTAAGTCTTTGGACTTACGTTTTCTTAATAAAACAACTAAGTCAATGAACCTCCTGGGTGGAATGGGACTTGAATGGTGGTTTTTGGTTGAGTGGTTACACAAGGCCCATGGACATGGTTTACCTTGTGTATCTCACTTGTGGTATGCCACCCAGGCACAAAGGGATTTTGGAGGCCAAGTGTTGAGAAGCTTATAGTGCAGCCACTTGGCAATATGGGCTCTGCCTTGATCATATAGGTTGCTAGAACTTAGTCATTTGGACAGTTGGTGGTAGTGGGATGATAGGTTGGAACGCGTCCATTTGGCTAAGGGAAGGCTTCTGAAAGGTCCTGTCTTGGGAAACCAAGTCTGGTGGGGAAAGTGCACAACCTCTGCAGATGGAAAATCTAAGTACTTAGCCAAGTCCATGGCAATGGACAACTTGAGCATCAAGACATGGAAGCTATCAAGAATCTCATCACTCCAACTTCTAAGTAAAAATTTGTGGGTGAACAAGGGTGAAGGACCCCAATATCTATTGGTGGTTTCTTGGGAAATGTTTTGACAAAGAAAAACTTAGTGATTTCAACTAATAGAAAAACCTATTTTGAGCAAAGCAAGCCAAGCTACACTTAGCCAAAATGCATATAGTAATATAGTCCACTTAAAATTTACTAAGGTATCACTTGCCAATACTATTCCAAAGTATTGACCCACTGTGGCTGTAACTTGTGATGTTGCAGGTTACTCCGATGATGACTAGGTGTCATGAGTCTACACTCAACATGCTTGCCTGTGGCACATGAAGATGAAGACTTATGTTTATTTACTTATTCCAAAACTCTTGTATTAGGCCTGTGGCCCTGAGTTGTAAAAGACTATGTTTTATATCTGGAATGGATGTAATAAATGACCTTTGTATCTGTGTACTTCATCTTAAACTGTGGATGCTAGCAATGATCCAGGGACTAGCATTGCAATCACAGGGATCCTTTTCCTTTACAAAGGAGGGATCTTATAGATGGTATCAGAGCACTGTGTTGCCTGTAGGATTATGACCCTAGGATTGGAAACCACCAAGGAAAAATTATCAACTACTTCTACACTTGTCTATTCTTCTCATAAACTTTTCTAATCTTCTTATTCTCATCTCTATTTGTAGATGAACTCCATCAACGAAGCCGTA
This sequence comes from Avena insularis, assembly GCA_023614405.1. Classification (NCBI taxonomy): domain Eukaryota; kingdom Viridiplantae; phylum Streptophyta; class Magnoliopsida; order Poales; family Poaceae; genus Avena; species Avena insularis. The sequence continues at coordinate 286,641,174 of CM042695.1, forward strand.
AAGAAAGGACCACTCATGACCATGACCTTGGAGTGTGAGACTGAGTTTCCCAAAATTCTCAAGGACCTCATGGTGGCAATGGAAATACATGGTGCAGCTGTGTACAAAGGCTTTCTAGTGATGGATGAAGGGGTTGAGTACTGGTGGGTGCAACTTCACTTGTACAAAAGCAAGGAAGACAACCACAAAGAAAGAGGATTCTGCATGTACACCAACACTGTGGTGCATGCCACATTCTTTGAGTCAGCAAGAGAAGCAGCTTGGAGGACTATCAAAGAACTTAGTGCTAGAGTCAAGTGCACAATGCTCAACCTCCAAAAAGACTTAGAGAAAGAGAAGGAACATACCAAAGAGTTGGAAGCCACCAACCAAACCTTAAGAGGAGATATTATAAACTTAGTGATGGAATCATGTGAGCAAGATAGGCTGATTGCTTCTAGGAACATTGTGTTAGCCAACAGATCCAGTGAGATAGGATTGTAAACGTACTTCGTTAGTTGGACCACCACCTATCACCTTATTTTCCAAAATGATACCTTAAATAAGTTTGGACCTTGGTTGATGTAATGGATTCATGTGTGCACGACTTGTGTGATTTTGTGTTCCAAGGTTATGTATGTGATGTTTGTCTTTGTTTTTATCTTAAATAGTGTTGTTCTAACTTTTCTATCTTATAAATAGATGCCTATTACCATCAGCACTGTTGAGGAGTTCCAGGTTACCCGCTTTGGTCCTCGTATCGTTGAGCTTACCACTTTGCTCAATCTCCCTCTTCCCACCATCATGGTGCATCCACTCACCAAGTTCGAGAGGAAGGACCTCTGGGCTTCAAGGTGAACCAGCCCGGACGCCTGACAGAGCCTACTACGGAGGCCATCGTCTTCAAGCTTATGCACGATGACAGGGAGAGAGGCATGGAGGTAGTCATGCAAGACCTGGTAGGACGTCTGCTAGGCCGGCACTCCTGACAGGTTAGAGGCACCCACTTCCACGTCTTTGGAAGACGTGATGAGGATGGAGAATCCATCGACTTCGAGGACGACTCGAGGGGACAGCGAGCCGATCGTCTGTATCTCCGGGACTTAGAGTCTCTCATTAGGCACGTGGACACGGACAGGACCAATGTCATGCTCGGTAATGTGAGCTCAGTGCAGCTTTGCGAGAAGGACAAGCTCTTCGTGCAGCAGGACGAGATAGTCAAGGAAATGGAGGCGAAGTTCGAGACCCAGGACTGGAAGTTCAAGAGTCAGGAGAAACGCGTCCAGGATAGGAACAAGAAGATCTAGGACATGACTGAAGAACTGAAGTCCAAGGACTTCGAGCTAGAGCAGCAGCAGATGGTGATTGAGAGGCTTCGTTCCCAGAAGAGGGCTCTCAAGGCCAAGATCGAGTCCTTGACCACTACTATTGAGGAGAACAAGACCGCGATGGAGAACGCAGGTCTTACCTTTGTCGAGGAGGAGATTGATGCTGATGAGTAGACTTGACTACTCATTTATCTTTTATTATCGTACTTGTTACTTGTGAACTTGTTATTGGACCATCCGACATGTGGATGGCTTGCCACTTGTGTGTTTTACTTTGTGAACTTGTTATCTGGTTGTTGAACTTTTATCTTCTGTTGCATGCTTGTGTTTGCTTATGTGATGTAATGTGCATGAAAACATCTATGGGTATCTCATTCTTATCTCTATTTGAACAAACCACAGATGCCTCCCCGTCGCGCAAACCCCAACCCCAACAACAACAACAACATCACTCCAGAAATGCAGCAAATGATGAATGCTCAAACACAGCTCATGCAGATGATGACAACATTCATTCAGAACCAAAACAACAACAACAACCCCAATAACAACAATAACAACAACAACCCTCCGGGCTTTGATATGCTCACCAGATTTCTGCGTTTGAGGCCAGCTAAGTTCTCGGGGACGACTGATCCCATGGTGGCCAATGATTGGCTACGTTCTGTAAACAAGGACTTAGTGACCGTGGGCTGCACGGACGCTGAAAAGGTCAGATTTGCAGCACATCTGCTGGAAGGGCCAGCCGCCACTTGGTGGGACAACTTCCAAATCACCACTCCTATAAATGAGGTGACTTGGGCTATCTTTGAGGATGGCTTTCGCACTGCTCATATCTCATCAGGAATAATGAGCCTGAAAAAGAAAGAGTTCCACAATCTGAAGCAGCACCACCGCAGCGTGGCTGAATACATTGAAACAACAATCTGGCGTGTTATGCACCAGATGAGGTTGACATAGATGCCAAGAGAAAGGAAAAATTTCTGGAAGGCTTGAAAGATGAGCTGAATCTGCAGCTGGCTGTGGCATATGTTCCCACTTATCAGTCGCTCTGTGATAAGGCTGCAATATTGGAGAACAAAATGAAGCAAGTCGAGAGTAAGAAAAGAAAGCACTCCGACAAGCACAGCTCGGGATCGTCTCACAAATGATCTCACTCTGATGATAGTGGAAGTTTAGGATCCCATAAGCATGGGAAATTCAACAAGCACCACAACCACAACCGTCATGACAACAAGCATCATCGCAGTCATGACAATGACAAGTACAAGAACCACAAGAGTGGGCATAAGAACCACCACAGTGGTAATGGAAGTGGAAGTGGAAGTCAGCCTGCTAAGAGAGACATCAGTCAGGTTGAATGCTTCAAATGCAAGAAGATGGGACACTATGCAAATGAGTGCCCCGAAAAGAAAGTTGAAGGACATGTCAAGCCCAATCCTTTCCAGAAAAGACAGGTGAACCACATCAATGTGGAGGAGGTCTATGAGGAGCCTGACGCTGTTGCTGGTAAGTTCAGACACAATTCCATCCCAGCATTTGTACTCTTTGATACTGGTGCATCTCATTCATTCATATCAAGAGCATTTGTTGAAAGAAATGAACTACCGGTAGAAACTATTGGGTGTCCTATAAAAGTAAGTTCTCCTGGTGGAGAAATGATAGTGAATTCCGGATGCCATGATCTAGTCATAGAATTTGGGAAGTATAAGTTTCCCGTTAACTTGATAATATTAAACTCCCAAGGTTTGGATGTCATTCTGGGAATGGACTGGATGACTAAGTACAAAGGAGTGATAGATTGTGCCAGCCATACTGTCTCACTCACAACTCCGGAAAATAAAAGGACCAGATTCAAGACCAGCTTTGGAGCAAAAAGGAGTATGCTTAATTCTCTTAAGGGGGTTAGCATGGACAGTGTGCCAATTGTGTGTGAGTATCCGGATGTATTTCCGGAAGAATTACCAGGAATGCCACCGGATAGAGATGTGGAATTTCTGATAGATTTGGTACCAGGCTCTGGACCAATAGCAAAGAGACCATATAAAATGTCAGTTGATGAACTGAAAGAACTCAAGGAGCAACTAGGAGAACAGTTGCAGAAAGGATTCATTCAACCAAGTTCTTCATCTTGGGGAGCCCCAGTTTTGTTCGTGGAGAAGAAGGATAGAAGCCAAAGGTTATGCATAGATTACCGTTCACTCAACGAGGTAACTATCAAGAACAAATATCCTTTGCCTAGAATCAACGACTTATTTGATCAGCTTGAAGGAGCATGTGTGTTCTCAAAGATCGATCTCCGGTCAGGCTATTTTCAACTCAAGATAAGAGAGCAAGACATACCTAAAACAGCATTCACCACAAGGTATGGATTGTATGAGTATACTGTGATGCCTTTTGGCTTGACCAATGCTCCAGCATACTTCATGAATATGATGAACAAGGTGTTCATGGAATTTCTTGACAAGTTCGTTGTCGTTTTCATCGATGACATCTTAGTCTACTCCAAGAGCAAAGAAGAGCATGAAGGACACTTGCGTTTGATACTTGAGAAGTTGAGAGAGCATAAGCTTTATGCCAAATTCAGCAAGTGTGAGTTCTGGTTAGAAGAAGTTGGTTTTCTTGGTCATGTTATGACAAAGGATGGTGTAGTAGTTGATCCTGCTAAGGTTTCAGCTGTGACGGAATGGGAATCTCCCAAGAACGTGAAAGAAGTTCGCAGTTTCCTTGGCTTAGCAGGTTACTATAGAAGGTTCATTGAAAATTTCTCGAAGGTTGCTAAGCCAATGACTGAATTATTAAAGAAGGACAAGAAGTTTTCTTGGTCTAAAGGTTGTGAAGTCAGCTTTCAGGAATTGAAGAAGAGACTTGTGACAGCACCAGTTCTATGTCTGCCTGACTTGGAAAAAGATTTCCAAGTGTATTGCGATGCGTCTCATCAAGGTTTGGGAGCCGTACTTATGAAAGACGGTAAAGTTCTGGCCTATGCCTCGATACAACTCAAAACTCATGAAGTAAACTATCCTACTCATGATTTAGAGTTAGCCTCTGTCGTCCATGCACTCAAAACATGGAGACATTACCTTTTGGGAAAGCGTTGCGAAGTGTTCACGGACCATAAAAGTTTGAAGTATATCTTCACCCAAAAGGAAATCAATATGAGACAAAGAAGATGGTTAGAGCTTATCAAAGATTATGACTTAAGTTTGCAATACCACCCCGGTAAAGCAAATGTTGTAGCAGATGCTCTAAGTCGTAAGGTATTTGTGAATGGCCTTACCAAAGGAGAATTGCCAGATGATTTGTGTGCCCAATTCAGAGAACTCTGATTGGAGATTGTGCCTAAAGGACATCTCATGTCTTTAGATATTCAACCCACTTTGTTGGACAAGATCCGAGAAGCTCAGAAGACTGATAAGGAAATTGAAGAGATTAAGGAAAAGATTGGCCAAGGGAAGGCTAAAAATTTCCATGAAGATGAACAGGGTACTTTATGGCATGGGAAACGTATCTGTGTTCCACAGGACCGGAGTTGCGGAAACTGATATTGCAGGAAGCACACAACTCTCCGTATTCTATTCACCCGGGTAACACCAAAATGTACATGGACATGAAAGAAAGATTTTGGTGGAACAATCTCAAGAGGGACATCGCCGAACATATTGCGTTGTGTGATGTGTGTAGTAGAGTAAAAGCGGAGCATCAGAAACCAGCAGGTTTGCTTCAACCACTACCTATTCCTGATTGGAAGTGGGACAAGATTGGTATGGATTTTATTACCGGATTACCAAGGACCAAGTCAGGATATGATTCCATATGGGTAGTAGTGGATCGCCTAACTAAAGTGGCTCATTTCATACCCGTGAAGACAACTTATACAAGTGCCAAGTTAGCCAAAATCTACATGAGTAGAATTGTATGTCTACATGGTGTGCCCAAGAGTATTGTGTCTGATAGGGGAACCCAATTCACTTCCCAATTTTGGAGACAGCTACATGAGTCGTTAGGAACGAGGTTGGAATTCAGTACTGCCTTTCATCCTCAAAACGATGGACAAACGGAAAGGACTAATCAAATTCTGGAAGACATGTTGAGGGCATGTGCCCTAGACTATGGAGCCAGTTGGGATGAAAGTCTTCCTTACGCAGAATTTTCTTATAACAACAGCTATCAAGCCAGCATTGAGATGGCACCATTTGAGTTTCTCTACGGAAGAAGGTGTACCACCCCATTGTTATGGAATGGTGTGGGAGAAAGAAGTTTATTCGGGCCAGATCTTATCAAAGAAGCCGAAGAGAAAGTCAAGTTGGTTAAGGACAGGTTGAGGATAGCACAATCCCGACAGAAAAGCTACGCAGATCCTAAGCGTAGAGAAGTTACCTACGAAGTTGGTGATAGAGCCTATCTTAGAGTATCACCACTCCGTGGAGTGAAAAGATTCGGAGTCAAAGGAAAGTTGGCACCAAGATATGTTGGGCCATTCAAGATTCTGAGTCGCAAAGGAGAAGTTGCTTATGAAATAGAACTACCAGAATCTCTATCAGCTGTCCATAATGTGTTTGATATGAGGCAACTTAAGAAATGTCACCCAGAAATGGAAGAAACTTCTTTGAAGGATACTATACCTTTGGAAGAGGTTCAACTAGAAAGTGACCTCACATATGAGGAGAAACCTATCAAGATTCTTGAGACTGCAGAAAGGGTCACAAGGATAAAGACTATAAAGTTTTGCAAAGTACAGTGGAATCATCATTCCGAAGAGGAAGCAACATGGGAAAGAGAAGATGATCTTCGGAATACCACCCTCACCTATTTGCTAGACAATCTGAATCTTGAGGGCGAGATTCACCTTAAGGGGGTTAGATTTGTAACATCCCTAAAATCATGATTTCAAAGATTGCATATCATTCATGCATGCATATAGAATTGAGATCAATTTCAAAACTCATTTCAGAAAAACAAAGCACATAGTGCTATCATTTTATGTGAGCAAGCTAAAAATCAAATGGCCATCACCATTTGAGAGTTTGAATGTTTTAAGCCTAGAATGCTTGTTTCCTTGGTTGAATGGATTGAGTGTGGTTATTTGAACCAAGTTTTACAAAATGGAAATGGTTCAAGAACCATTTTTCAAACATTTGCAAATCAGGTACCAAGTCCCTGATATTTTGTTCTCCAAGAGTGACCAAGCTTTTGCAAAGCAACCACATGGTTTTGTGCCTATAATTGAAACTTTTGCACACTGCAAAAACCCCAGAAAGATTTGAATTCAAAAAGAGTTTGAATTCATATAAAAACCATTCCTGAAAATCAAAACAGAAAAAGAAAAGGACAAAAGAAAAGAAAAGGGCCAGCGCAGATTCTAGCCCAACAGCAGGGCCCAACTAGCCCACCGGCCTTCCTCTCTCTCTCGCCTTGCAGCAGCCTCCTTAAGCGATCGGCGACAACCAGACCCCACCTCCTCTCTGCGTGTTTCGATGACGAGCGGGCCCTCTCCACGTCACCCTCGTCTTCACCAAATCACGCCCGACCCCGTCGCCGGCCGTTTCCTCCGCCCTTCACTGCCGCTATTGATTCTCGCTTAATTGCCATTGATTCCATGCTTAATCGCCACTCCCCTCTCGCCTAGAAAACCCCCTCTGCACCGCGGTCATTTCCCCCACTCTCCTCGCTCACTCCGCCACCAGGCTACGCACATTTGCCCTCGAAACCTCGCAGTACCGACGACTCCGGCGACTAATTCCGGTGAGCCTCGACCGCCCCCCTCTCTCTGGTTCAAACCGTCGTGTCCAGCTTGATCTTGCGCACATCCTGATACTTTTCTTTTGCCTGCTCGTGACCCAGGTCGTCGATCCCGTTCACGACCGCAACTACCTGCGCCGTCGCTCGACTCCGGCGAGCAATAGCGGTAAGTTCCATGCGCCCCTCGCCTTCCCTTTGTCACCAATTGATTTGCCAGTCACTTGCGCATCTTCTGAACCCTCTGCCTTGTGCTAGGGCGACGCCACACCTCGGCAACAACCTCGGCGCAGCGGCAGACGCGCCCGCAACTCCGGCGATCCCCAGACCGTGCCGTGCACCTTGCCCAGCCACCACCACGTTGAGCTTCGCCTCGACCTTGCGGATCTGGTAAGCACGCCCTTTCCTCCCCAAGCGATCTAGAACGTTAGCACCGCTGTCGAGCACTCACGCCGCCGCCGCCGCATCCAGCAGACGAATTAAACGATCGAAAGCCCTTGGATCTGGATCAGCAATAGAATTAGATCTTTTAGCGAACCGTTATGGACAGATCTGGACCGTGTGTTTTAAATAGATCTAACGGCGCGGGAAGGTGATCCTGAGCGAAGCGGTATCAACCAATAGGATTAAGATGCGTGGCTAGGGTTTGATTCAAAAACATAATTCAAATCAGATTTAGATCCAAAATTCAAATGGCTATAACTTTTGATTCCCACGTTAGATTTTTGCAAATTTTATATCGTTGGAATCAGGAAGACAAGATCTTTCTTTTTATTCAATGTGTTTAGCAAAAAGTTTCTGTTAAAATGAATTTTTATGCAGAAACTTGTTTAGGACCATTTTGAGTATAGAATTTGTTTAGTAAATTGTTTTAGTGCTAAATAAGTTTAGTTAGCAAGTTTTTGACTTGGTTAGGTTTCTGTATCATGCACTTGGTTGGTGGAGTTTTAAAAATCATCACTTTGCATTCTTGCATGCATGCATATATATTTTTGTTTGTATATGAATTGTGTGTAATTTTGTGCTACAAATTTTTGTGTAGATTTTGCTAGTGACTGCGATTGTGAAGAGTGCTACTCTCCCCATTACCAAGGCAAGTGGTACTTCATGACTATTTTCATCCCTATATTTTGTATAAGCATTAGAAATATTTTGCTAAGTCTTGCATGTTATTTTTGCCAAATGCTATGTTGGGAAATCCAAAGTAGTTGTAGAATTGTAGAATTGCTAGGAAATTTCCTAAGTTAAGTTACTATGCCATGCTTAGCCTAGCTAGTAGCAAACAAGGGTTGGTAAAGTATCTACATGCTATGATGAAAATATTTCTAAGTCTTTGGACTTATGTTTTCTTAATAAAACAACTAAGTCAATGAACCTCCTGGGTGGAATGGGACTTGAATGGTGGTTTTTGGTTGAGTGGTTACATAAGGCCCATGGACATGGTTTACCTTGTGTATCTCACTTGTGGTATGCCACCCAGGCACAAAGGGATTTTGGAGGCCAAGTGTTGAGAAGCTTATAGTGCAGCCACTTGGCAATATGGGCTCTGCCTTGATCATATAGGTTGCTAGAACTTAGTCATTTGGACAGTTGGTGGTAGTAGGATGATAGGTTGGAGCAACGTCCATTTGGCTAAGGAAGGCTTGAAGGTCTGTCTTGGGAAACCAAGTCAGTGGGGAAAGTGCACAACCTCTGCAGATGGAAAATCTAAGTACTTAGCCAAGTCCATGGCAATGGACAACTCGAGCATCAAGACATGGAAGCTATCAAGAATCTCATCACTCCAACTTCTAAGTAAAAATTTGTGGGTGAACAAGGGTGAAGGACCCCAATGTCTATTGGTGATTTCTTGGGAAATGTTTTGACAAAGAAAAACTTAGTGATTTCAACTAATAGGAAAAACCTATTTTGAGCAAAGCAAGCCAAGCTACACTTAGCCAAAATGCATATAGTAATATAGTCCACTTAAAATTTACTAAGGTATCACTTGCCAATACTATTCCAAAGTATTGACCCACTGTGGCTGTAACTTGTGATGTTGCAGGTTACTCCGATGATGACTAGGTGTCATGAGTCTACACTCAACATGCTTGCCTGTGGCACATGAAGATGAAGACTTATGTTTATTTACTTATTCCAAAACTCTTGTATTAGGCCTGTGGCCCTGAGTTGTAAAAGACTATGTTTTATCTCTGGAATGGATGTAATAAATGACCTTTGTATCTGTGTACTTCATCTTAAACTGTGGATGCTAGCAATGATCCAGGGACTAGCATTGCAATCACAGGGATCCTTTTCCTTTACAAAGGAGGGATCTTACACGACAGGCCTAGAACTTGGCGCGTCGGCATCATCAACTGGGATAGAGGATTCGTCCGCTGACAGGACATCTGACTCGGTGTCCTTGCTGTCACCTTCTTCCTCCTCATCTTCAACTTTGCGGCAGCATCGAGAAAGCTGGGCCCATCGCACCAAGAATGGATGTTAGTGTACTCCAGAAAAGTAAGATCGCTCTTGGCACTTCTTGATGAGCTCCGGGTCGCAGGTCCACTTGGCGCCTTCCCTCATGTTTTGCAATACATCAAGATTGATAGTCTCATACCATGAAAGGACGAAGGAAAGGTCCTTGTCCGTAGTAGCTCGGCCGGCCGACTCACGCCATTAATTCATTGTATCTTCAGAGAGCATGATTTTTTCTACAAGCATATCGATAGTCTTGGGTGGTTCCTCCTCAAGCCACAGTGTCCTAAAGATATGGATAGAAGTCTTGAGCAAGTCGACTCCACAAGACTTTAGAGTCCTCACACGCTCAGAAAGTGCAGCCAGATGCTCATCAATGGTAACATTGCCACTAGGATCTGTCAGATCGCTTGACTCCGACCGGACCTTTTTGATAGCTCTAAGGGAAAACATGTCAGCTTCACGGAAGTTCTCTGCAAAAGAGGAAGGGCGTCAGGAAATGATTGAGTTAAAATGGAAGTGTCAGAAAACAGAAAGCAATAATGAGTAAGAACTCACTACCGATATATGAGTTGACGCGACTGAGGTTAGTTTGCCAAGTTTTTGACTTGGTCCAAAGAGCGTCGAAGTCTTGTTGATCCGAGATCACTAACGACTCGGCATCCTTAAGCAGCCCCTCATTCTTCTCAATTTTGCTCAAGAGCTGGTCCTTTTCCTCAGCAAACTCCCGGCGTAGCCCCTCAATCTTGGTCTTATGTTTCTTTTCCATCTCGGAAATCTGCTGCTGGAGTCGGGACACCTCGTCTCACTCTCTCTCTCGGCTACACCGGGATATAAAAACATGGAGATCAGGGTCCAAATTATGTGGAAATAGAATTTACAAAGGGAAAAGAAATACCTTCTGCGTCCAAGATTTTTTTGTGCAGCTCATCCACGGTAGCTTGAGTTGTGGTACAAAAGGGAAAACACCAGAAAGAAAGTTAGAACAACATGACAATGCATAATTACAAAGAAGCCGAGTAAAAAGTGTTGGAGATATGCCCTAGAGGCAATAATAAATGTAGTTATTATTATATCTTTGTGTTTATGATAAATGTTTACATTCATGCTATAATAGTATTAACAAGGAAACATTAATACTTGTGTGATTTGTAAACTTAATTTGAAGTCCCTAGTAAAGCCTCTATATAATACTAGCTTGTTGGTTAATAGATGATTGTGGTTTCCCTATCATGAACATTGAGATGTTATTAACAACAAGATCATATTGTTAGGAGAATGATATGATGGACATACTCCTATAGATAAGCGTAGCATAAAGATCAAGTCATTTTAATAGTTCAATTGCTATATGCTTTCTGATACATAGTAATCTAATTCCTTCGACCATGAGATCATGCATATCACCTTTACCGGATGGATGCTTTGATGACATCAAACACCACACCGTAACTGGGTGGCTATAAAGGTGGCATTGAGTGTTCGGAAAGTATTGGTTGAAACACATGGATCAAGAGTGGGATTTGTCCATCCATATGACGGATAGATATACTCGGGGCCCTCTCGGTGAAATGTCATCCAATTAGCTTGCAAGCGTGTGATTGGCTCTGAGGATCACATATCACGGGAGCGAGAAAGAGTACTTATCGGTAACGAGGTTGAACTAGGTATGCGAGAGATACCCGATCATAACCTCGGATAAGTAAACTATCGTGAGACAAAGGGAAATTGATATCGTATGTAAGTGGTTCATTCGATCCAAAGTAATCGTAGAAATATGTAGCCATATGAATTTCCAGATTCCTCTATTGGTTATTGTTCGGAGAAGTGTCTCGATCATGTCCGCATAATTCACGAACCGTAGGGAGACACACTTAAGGATTCGACGTTGTTTGAGTAGTTATGGAATGATGAGAAAGAGACCGAATGTTGTTCGGAGTCTCGAATGGGATTCGGGATATCACGAGGAGATCCAGAATGGTCCGGAGAATAAGATTCATATAAGGAAAGTCCCGTTTTGGAGTTGGAAAATGGTTCCGGTGTTTTCATAGGGAATGTTCTAGAAGGTTCCGGAATGTCCGGCACTCCGAAGGGGGGAAGGGTACATGAATGTGTCATTGCAAGTTGGAATGATTGCATCATGTACTATGTGTCATCGCTGTCCAAAATAAAGGGTTTATTCAAATCCTAGTTTGAAAAGTCAAACGGCTAGTTTGAAAGTCAAACGGCAAGTTTTGGAAAGAGGAGGAGGAGTGGGAAACCGAGTTGGGGAGGAGTTCCCTCCTCCAACCGCCGGCCCACCTCCAAGACGAGTTGGGGAGGGACTCCCCTCCCCTTGGCCGCGCCTCCCACCTATAAAGGGAGGGGCATGGCTGCCCCTCCTAACACACAAGTCCCTTGCCCCGAAAACCCTAACCCTAGCCGCCGCCGCCCTCCAAGCCGCCGCCGCCTAGGGATCTCCTTGTCGCCGACTTGGGCACCTCCAAACCCTAGACGCTGGCCCTAGCACCTCTTCCTCGGCGTGTCTAAACCCTAGATCACCGAGGGATTTCTCATAGCCCACCATACTCGCTCCGGCTTAAGGCGAAGCCCTGCGAGATCTCCCCTCTACTTCCGGTACCACCGTTGTCTTCTTAGGAATCGCGAGGAGAGTGCTACAACCTCCGCTGCTGGAACAAGGGAGAGGAAGGTCTTCGTCAGTGCCGAGCGTGTGACCGACTGGGGGGCTTGGAAGCATGGCCGGAAGGATCGTCTGTGATCTTGAGATCGGGAAGAGTACGACTACATCACCCACGAGAATCCGCTCTCATTAAACACTTTGGAATCTTCGAGGGTGAGTTATTCCATCGACTCGTTGCTACAATCTGGTAGATAGATCTTGGCTTGTTTGTTTGTATGCGGTAGAATTTTTTTATTTTCCATGCTACGAAACCCTACAATGGTATCAGAGCCGTGTCTATATGTAGATCTGTTGCACGAGTAGAACACAATGGTCATTGTGGGCGTTGATGCTTTTATTGTCGATTGCTTCTTGTGTACTTTGCATCTTGTGGTATGTTGGGATGAAGCGGCCCGGGCTAACCTTACATGACATCGATCATGAGACTTGCTCCACGCTTGACATGCAACTTGTATTGCATAAGTGGCTTTGCGGGTGCCTGTTTCTCCTAGCATAGTTAAGATCCAATTTACAACGGGTGATTAACAATACTAGTATCAATGTTGTGGTTCTTGTTCGTAAGTTAGAACGACACTTATTGAAAGCCCCAAACCACGTAAAATATGCAAAGAAAGTAGAGGCGTCTAACTTTGTTTTGCGGGGTGTGTTAATGATGTGATATGGCCATGATTGTGATTATATTTGATGTATGCAATGTTCCTTATTGTAAGTTGGCAACCGAGAGCCATATGGTTGTCTTTAATTTCTGTTACGACCAGCGTGTCTATTCAAAGTAGTTGTAATAGTTGAAGCGGTGGGCGACAACCATGGAGAAGCGTCATTGACCTTGATGCAATGCTGGTGATGATGGAGATCATGTTCGTGCTAGAAGATGGAGATCGGAAGCACAAAGAAGAAAGGCCATATCATATCACATATTATGAATTGCATGTGATGTTAATCCTTTATGCATCTTGTATTGCTTAGTAGACAACGGTAGCATTATAAGATGATCCCTCATGCACATGAATTTCAAGTCATAAAGTGTTCACCCTTAGTTAGCTCCGTTGCTAAAGCTTGTTATTTCGAAGCACCACGTGATGATCGGTGTGTTAGATTCCATAAGTGTATACAACGTGAGCAAGCCAGATTGCTCATGCGGAAACAAAGGTTTGATCTTGACGAGCCTAGCATGTACAGACATGGTCTCGGAACACGGATCACCAAAAGGTAAAGCATGAATCATATAGTAGATATGATGAACATGTCGATTGTTTGCCATTGAAACTATATCAATTCTCGTGATGATCGGTGTTGATGTGGTGGATTTGGTTCGTGTGATCACTAAAACAATGTGAGGGATATTGTTTTGAGTAGGAGTTCACCTAGATTAATTTTATTATTAATTTGAACTCAATTTGTCATAAACTTAGTCTAAACTATTGCAAATATGTTGTAGATCAATGGCAGCCCTAACCATCAATTAAAATGCGTTCCTAGATAAAGAAAAGTTGAAAAACAATGGAAGCAACTACTCGGATAGGTTCCGCAATTTGAGGATTGTCATCACATCTGTTAATTTGACCTGTGTGCTGGATGCACATTTGGGTGACCACTGCGGTGATCTTGCCGATGAAGTAAAGAATGTTTACCTCACTCGGAAGACTCGGTACTCCAGATTCAGTGTCTATCTTGTATGGTTTAGAATCGGAGCTTGAAAAGGTTTGAGAATTCAGACCCATATGATATTGTCGAGGATCTCAAATTGATTTTTGAGACTCATGCGGCAATTAAAAGCTATGAGGCTTACGAAAGTTCTTTAAGCTGCAAGATGGAAGAGGGCTCCGTCGGTGAGCATGTGCTTAAGATGTCTGTGCATAAACAAACTTCAAAGCTTGGGTATTGTGATTCCTAATGCTTTGCGGATTTACCGTGTCCTCCAATCACTACCACCAAGTTACAAGAACTTTGTGATGAACTACAACATGCAAAACATGAACAAGACGTTGCCAGAACTCTTTGCCATGTTGAAGTCTGTAGAAGTGGAGATCAAGAAAGAGCACCAAGTGTTGTTGGTCAATAAGACCACCAAATTCAAGAAAGGCAAGTCTAAGCAGAAGGGACACTTCAAGAAGGGTGGTAAGAAACTTGCCATGCCTACGAAGAAGACCAAGGCTGGACCTAAGCCCGTCTGAGTGCTTTTCTTGCAAGGGAGAAGGTCCTTTGGAAGCGGAATTGCCCAAAGTACTTGGCGGATTTGAAGAACGGCAACATCAAGAAGAAAGGTATATCTGATATACATGTTATTGATGTGTATCTCACTAGTACTCGTAGTAGTGCCTGGGTATTTGATACTGGTTTGGTTGCTCATATTTGTAACTCGAAACAGGTGCTGCAGAATAAACGGAAGCTAGCGAAGAACGAGGTGACGATGCGCGTGGGAAATGGATTAAAGGTTGATGTGATCGCGGTCGGCACGCTACCTCTTCATATACCATCGGTATTAGTTTTATACTTAAATAATTGTTATTTGGTGCATGCGTTAAGCATGAACATCATATCGGGATCTTGTTTATTGCGAGACGGTTACTTGTTTAAGTCTGAGAATAATGGTTGTTCGATTTATATGAGTAATATGTTTTATGCACATGCACATTTGATAGATGGTCTATTCTTGTTGAATCTCGATAGTGGAAATACACATATTAATAACATTGAGGCTAAACGTTTGAAATCGAGCGATAACTCGACATATATGTGGCACTGTCGTCTTGGTCACATTGGAGTGAAGCGTATGAAGTAACTCCATTGCGATGGACTTCTTGAATCACTTGATTTCGAATCACTTGAAAGATGCGAAGCATGTCTGATGGGTAAAATGACTAAGACTCCATTTTCTGGTATGATGGAGCGAGATACGGACTTATTGGAAATCATACATACCGATGTATGTGGTCCAATGAGTGTAGCATCGCGCGGTGGTTATCGTTATGTTCTTACCTTCACGGATGACTTGAGTAGATATGGGTATATCTATTTCATGAAACATAAGTCCAAAACTTTCGAGAAGTTTAAGGAATTTCAAGTGAGGTAGAGAATCAACGTAACAAGAAGATTAAATTTCTACGTTCTGATCGTGGAGGTGAATATCTAAGTTACGAGTTTGGCAAGCATTTGAAGAAATGCGGAATACTTTCACAATTGACACCACCGGGAACACCACTACGTAATGGTGTGTCCGAACGTCGTAATCGAACTCTCTTAGATATTTTTCGTTCTATGATGTCACTTGCAGATTTACCGCTATCATTTTGGGGTTATGCATTAGAAACAGCCGCATTCACTTTAAATAGGGCACCATCTAAATCCGTTGAAACGACACCGTATGAATTATGGTTTGGGTAGAAACCTAGATTGTCGTTCCTTAAAGTTTGGGGATGCGAAGCCTATGTAAAGAAGTTACAGCCGGACAAGCTTGAACCCAAAGCGGAAAAATGCGTCTTCATAGGATACCCGAAGGAAACTATTGGGTTTACCTTCTATCATAGATCCGAAGGCAAAATCTTCGTTGCCAAGAATGGATCCTTTCTAAGGAAGGAATTTCTCTCGAAAGAAGTGACTGGAAGGAAAGTAGAACTTGACGAGGTTGTCGAACCTTCTCTCGAAATTGCGAGTAGCGCAGTGCCGGAAGAAGTTCCTGTGGTGCCTGCACCAATTAGAGAGGAAGCTAATGATGATGATCATGAAACTTCAGTCGAAGTTACTCTCTGAGCCTCGAGAACTCGTACCACTCCAGATTGGTATGATCCCGTTATGAGTGTCATGTTGGTGGACAACACCGATGACCCTGAGACATATGAGGAAGCGATGATGAGCCCATATTCCAATAAATGGCAAGAAGCCATGAAATCCGAGATTGGATCCATGTACGAAAACCAAGTGTGGACTTTGGTGGACTTACCAGATGGCCGGAAGGCTGTCGAGAACAAATGGATCTTCAAGAAGAAAGCAGATCTTGATGGTAATGTTCATCTATAAATCTCGACTTGTCGCAAAAGGGTTCGACAAATTCAAGGAGTTGACTACGATGAGACTTTCTCACCGATGCGAAGCTAAAGTCTGTGAGGATTATGTTAGCAATCGCTGCATATTATGATTATGAGATATGGCGGATGGATGTCAACAGCATTCCTCAATGGAGACAGTGATGAATAGTTGTATATGATGCAACCCACAGGTTTTGTTGATCCTAAAGAGGCTAACAAGGTATGCAAACGTCAACGGTCCATCTAGGGATTGAAGCAAGCATCCGAAGTTGGAATCAACGTTTTGATAAGGTGATCAAAGTTTTGGTTTTATACAAACTTATGGAGAAGCTTGTATTTACAAGAAAGTGAGTGGGAGCTCTGTAGCATTCTTAATACTATATGTAGATGACATATTGTTGATTGGGAATGATGTAGACCTTCTTAATAGTGTCAAGGAATATTTGAATAATAGTTTTTCAATGAAGGATCTTGGCGAAGCAGCTTACATATTAGGCATAAAGATTTATAGAGATAGATCGAAATGCCAAATATCATTGTCACAAAGTACATATTTGGACAAAGTTCTAAAGAGGTTTGGAATGGAAGATAGCAAAAAAGGGTTCTTGCCCATATTTGCTTGTCGACCTTGAGTAAAACTCAAAGTCCGACATCGGCGAAGATAGAGAAAGGATGTGTAAGACTCCCTATGCCATAGGATCTCTAATGTATGCCATGCTATGTACTAGACCCGACATTGCATATGTTGTTAGTTTAACTAGCAGATATCAAAGTGATCCAGGAGTGGATCATTGGACAGCGGTCAAAAACATCCTTAAGTACTTGAGAAGAACTAAGGATATGGTTCTTTCTTATGGAGGTGGTGAACAGCTCGTTGTTAATGGTCACACCGATGCTAGTTGGAACACCTATCCGGATGATTCTAAATCACAATCTAGATACGTATTTATTTTGAATGGTGTAGCAGTTAGCTGGAGGAGTGCAAAGCAAAGCGTTGTGGCGAGATCTTCAACTGAATCGGAATACATGGCTGCTTCGGAGGCTTCACAAGAAGCGATATGGATGAAAGAGTTCATTACGAGCTAGGTGTGGTTCCTAGTCGCTGGACCCAATGTCTATCTCTTGTGATAACATGGGCGCCATAGCCAATGCGCAAGAACCAAGGTCACACAAGAAGCTGAAGCACATCAAGCTATGTTTTCACGCTATTCGAGAACATATCCAAGATGGGGATATAAAGATTTGCAAAGTACACACAGATCTGAATGTGGCGGATCCGTTGACTAAACCTCTCCCGAGGGCAAAACATGACCAGCACCAAACTGCCATGGGTGTTCGGTATATTACCATGTAATCTAGATTAGATGACTCTAGTGCAAGTGGGAGACTGTTGGAGATATGCCCTAGAGGCAATAATAAATGTAGTTATTATTATATCTTTGTGTTTATGATAAATGCTTACATTCATGCTATAATAGTATTAACAAGGAAACATTAATACTTGTGTGATTTGTAAACTTAATTTGAAGTCCCTAGTAAAGCCTCTATATAATACTAGCTTGTTGGTTAATAGATGATTGTGGTTTCCCTATCATGAATATTGAGATGTTATTAACAACAAGATCATATTGTTAGGAGAATGATATGATGGACATACTCCTATAGATAAGCGTAGCATAAAGATCAAGTCATTTTAATAGTTCAATTGCTATATGCTTTACGATACATAGTAATCTAATTCCTTCGACCATGAGATCATGCATATCACCTTTACGGATGGATGCTTTGATGACATCAAACACCACACCGTGGCGGGTGGCTATAAAGGTGGCATTGATTGTTGGAAAGTATTGGTTGAAACACATGGATCAAGAGTGGGATTTGTCCATCCATATGACGGATAGATATACTCTGGGCCCTCTCGGTGAAATGTCATCCAATTAGCTTGCAAGCGTGTGGTAGCTCACAAGGGATCACATATCACGGAGCGAGAAAAGAGTACTTATCGATAGCGAGGTTGAACTAGGTATGCGGAGATACCGATAATCATAACCTCGGATAAGTAAACTATCGTGAGACAAAGGGAAATTGATATCGTATGTAAGTGGTTCATTCGATCATAAGTAATGTAGAAATATGTAGAGCCATATGAATTTCCAGATTCCTCTATTGGTTATTGTTAGGAGAAGTGTCTCGATCATGTCGCATAATTCCACGAACCGTGAGGAGACACATAAGGATTCGCCGTTGTTTGAGTAGTTATGGAATGATGAGAAAGAGACCGAATGTTGTTGAGTCTCGAATGGGATTCGGGATATCACGAGGAGATCCAGAATGGTCGAGAATAAGATTCATATAAGGAAAGTCCCATTTGGAGTTGGAGAATGGTTAGGTGTTTTCATGGGAATGTTCTAGAAGGTTCCGAATGTCCGGCACTCGAAGGGGAAGGGTACATGAATGTGTCATTGCAAGTTGGAATGATTGCATCATGTACTAGGTGTCATCGCTGTCCAAAATAAAGGGTTTATTCAAATCCTAGTTTGAAAAGTCAAGCGACTAGTTTGAAAGTCAAGCGGCAAGTTTTGGAAAGAGGAGGAGGAGTGGAAACCGACTTGGGAGGAGTTCCTCCTCCAACCCCGCCCACCTCAAGCCGAGTTGGGGAGGACTCCTCCTCCCTTGGCCGCACCTCCACCTATAAAGGGAGGCGGGCTGCCCTCCTAACACACAAGTCCCTTGCCCGAAACCCTAACCCTAGCCAGCCGCCCTCCAAGCCGCCTGCTAGGGATCTCCTTACCGCCGACTTGGGCACCTCAAACCCTAGCCGCCCCTAGCACCTCTTCCTCAGTGTCTAAACCCTAGATCGTCGAGGATTCTCATAGCCCACCATACTCGCTCGGCTTAAGGCGAAGCCTGCGAGATCTCCTCTACTTCCGGTACCACACCGTTGTCTTTGCGGAATCGCGAGAGTGCTACAACCTCCGCTCCCTCTTGGAACAAGGAGAGGAAGGTCTTCGTCGTACCGAGCGTGTGACCGATTGCATGAGCTGCTTGGCGCCCGGAAGGATCGTCCGCGATCTTGAGATCGGGAAGAGTACGACTACATCACCCACGAGAATCCGCTCTCGTTAAACACTTTGGAATCTTCGAGGGTGAGTTATTCCATCGACTCGTTGATACAATCTAGTAGATAGATCTTGGCTTGTTTGTTTGTATGCAGTAGAAATTTTTTGTTTTCCATGCTACGAAACCCTACAAAAAGAACATACCTCTGCCCTTCACCTTGGCAAGGAGATCCCGGTGATCAGCAGTGAGTTTCTGGTACTTGAACATCAGAGTCTAAAACATTTGGTGCGAGAGTTGTAGGAGACTTGTGGTCAAGGAACTTAAACCCATGAAATCTAGATTGACTAAATATGTCAACATGGAGTCTCGACAAGTAGCCAAGAAAATGTTACTCAGCTTTGAGCTTACAACCGAGTAAATACTTTACTCGGCAGTAACCTCGGGGACTAGGGGATGTATATGAACACTCAGAACACAAAAGAGTGAAATGGTTTTTTACCTCATTGATCTTGTTATGCTGGCACAGTAATAGCTAATAGTTGCCTGGGTAATCTCGGCCATGGTTTGTGGACCAAGAAGCATTGCTTGTTATGCTGGCGGAGAGGGATTGCCTAAGGAGACTTCATGATGAGCCTCAACTAACACTTTCCAAATACCCGATGACACCTTTATAATCACCCTGTTATGGTGTGACCTTTGATAGAATAAAAGTACTCTTCGGTGAAAGTGATTGATGCGATCTCATGGTCTAAGGACATTGAGTTACCGTGAATGTGATAGCAATATAAACTTGATGACATGATTGTTTTGCTACAACTACTACGGGTGTTTGTTCATCATATCATTCTCCAATGATATAACCCTGTTATTTACAACATCCAATGTTCATGATCAGGAAACCTTTGATCATCTGTTAATCAACAAGCTAGTATAAAGAGAGGCTTTACTAGGAACCTTTATCTATTTATAAATCACACATGCATTAATGTTTCCTATTAATACAATTATAGCATGAAAAATAAACATCTATTATAAACCTGGAATAGCATAATAACCACTTTATTATTGACTCTCGTGAATATTCCTTTCATGCTGCACCCCGAAAATGTGGATATCATCACTCGCAACATCCTAACGACGTACCCGATCGTGTGCTCCACCCTGGATGCTTTCGCCATTACTGCTACTACGAGCTCCCTAGCCACGAGCTCGCATGTCGGCATGGCCCGTGCGGCTTCATGGAGCCCGGCTACAACTACACCGGCCCGCTAGTAGAGCTCGTGGTCCACCTTGCAGAGGATCACCTGATCGAAGGAATTAGGTTCTCTTATGGCCACACCAAACTTTTCCAAGAGCAGGTGCCATTTCCTAAGTCGGCACGCCGCTGGCTGATACATCCAAAATGTATCTACTTTCCCGAACACTTTTGCTATTGTTTCTTCTCTAAAATTGTGTGATTTGGATACAACTAACACGGACTGACGTTGTTTTCATCAGAATTACCTTGGTGTCTTGTTTTTGTGCAGAAAATCAACTATCAGGAAAAATATCGGAAAATATGCCAAAAATCCTATTTCACCAGAAGATCCACGGAGCCAGAGTATGAGACGGAGAAGGGGCCTGGGGGGCCCACACTCCTGCCAGGCGTGGGCCCACCTCTAGCTGCCCCTAGGGGGGTACAGCCATGCCAGACACCCCCTAGGCCTCGCTCTGCGCCTATAAGTTGCCTCTCGACCTAAAAACCGAGGAAGGGTCGATAATTTTCCAGAAAGAGTTCCGCTCCACCACCGCCACCAGAAACCAAGATTCGGATCCAAAAACTCCGTTCTGGCACCCTGCCAGGACAGGGAATTTGGAGAGGATCATCGCCATCGTCATCACCAATGCATCTCCATCAACCATCGATGTTTCCCTCATCCATGAGTGACTAATCCCCCGCTGTAGGCTTGGGGATGGTAGGGATTGGATGAGTTCTATCATGTAATCGAATAAGATCTGTTAGGGCATAGTGCTTAGTATCTCTATTAGTGATATTTGACTTTGTTGCAACTTGTTGTGCTTAATGCTTGTCACTAGGGCCCAAGTGCCATGATCTCAGATCTGAACTTATTATTGAATCATTATGATAGTATTGTTTGTGATCTTATCTGCAAGTTTTGTACACATATCATTGTCCGGATCCAAAGGCCCCAAAGTGACAATAATTGGGACAACCGGAGGGGATGGCTGTGGTGTGAGGATCACATGTGTTCACGGAGTGTTAATGCTTTGCTCCGGTGCTCTATTAAAAGGAGCACCTTAATTGCCAGTAGTTCCCTAGAGGCCCCGCTGCCACGGGCTGGCTGGACAGAAGATGTTATGCAAGTTCTCATTGCGAGCACGTATGACTATATATGAAGCACATGCCTAGGATTGTTTAGTACTTGGATGCTTGTTATTATTTATCTGCAATGCCCTAGATCTTGAAGTTACATGTTTAGACTCGTCCATGCAACGCCTGTCCATCCATCCCTATGCCTACCGCACTCGAATCCCACTGTTTATTGTTACTGTTACTATTGCTCCTGTTTTACTGTTGCTGTTGCTACTACCAAATTGTTGCTACTGATAAACTTCTGTGGGCAAGAAATATTTCCAGGTGGAGCTGAATTGACAACTCAGTTGTTAAGGCTTGCAAGTATTCTTTGGCTCCCCTTGTGTCGAATCAATAAATTGGGTAATACTACCCGCGAAGACTGTTGCGATCCCCTACACTTGTGGGTCATCAAGACTATTTTCTGGCGCCGTTGCCAGAGAGCATAGCTTTATTTGTAAGTTCACTTGGATTTATTATTGTTCACTGCTACTCCTTTCATCATGGGTAAGTCTCGTGATGGAAAGTTCCCTATTTTACCATCCACTACAAGAAGAGGTACAGTCCTAAACACCTCTGCTGCTCTTGATTCACCGTCTGTTATAAGTAAGCTTGTCATACCACCACCACATACTCATGCTACACACACTGCTACTACTGTTGAGTCTGAAACTGCTTTTGATACTCATGATGTTACTTCTACTGTGCTTGATGCGAGTGGTTCATTAAGTCCTTTCCTAGATGCTACTATGGCTAGTCTAGGAAATATAGAAACTCCTAGTGAAGACACTGTTACACCTGTTAGCTCACCTGAGTCTAGTGAGAGTTATGATATTAATGATGGTTACATTGAGTTCACTGATGAATTTGTTGAAGAGAGCCGAAACACACATGGTACTAGTGCTATTAAGATTATCCTTGCTAGAAGTTGTCCTCTGATCCTAAGTTTGCCACCTCTCCCATAGATATTAAAGATGAAGATTATGATTTCTCTCTTGGTTTATCCTACTTGGACATTGTTGAGAAAGAAACTTTTTGTGGGACTAAAAATGAGAGTGCTGTGGCTCATATGAATGAGCTTTCTACTATGAGTGCTTTATTATCTGATGATTTTAAGATGCGCAAGTACTTTGTTACTAAGATCTTCCCTTTTTCTCTAAAAGGAGAAGCCAGGGCTTGGTTTAATAGATTACCTCCTGGTTCCATTGATAGCCCTGATTGCTTGATTGCTTCTTTCTTCCAGAAATATTTTCCTCCAAGTGCTAGACTTGCTGCTTTGCAGAGACTTTTTGATTTTAAACAGGGAGAAGAAGAGAAATTGCCTGAGTCATGGAAAAGGTTCCGTGCCTTGCTTCATGCACATCCTGGATGTCCATTGCCTAAAAATGAGCTTCTTGTATTTATTATAATGGACTAACTGATGATTCTAGGACATACCTAGATAGCTTTGCTGATTGTGTTTTCAGGAAAAGAACTCCTACAGATGCTGAAGAATTAATGGCTAAGATAAGCAAGAATTATGATGATTGGACTTCAATTGAGCTAAATACGCATGAGACTATTATTCCTAAACCAGTTGTGCCTGAACCAGTTCCAACACCAATACCAAAGAAGATGGGAGTTATTGCATTAAATGATGAAGTGATGAAGGAAGCTAAGAAATGTCTAAAGGAGAAAGGTATTAGAGCTAAAGATGTAAAGAATCTACCTCCTATAGAAGAATTATGTAAGCAATTTCCCCACTCATCTACTATTGAGGTACACTCTCTCCAACACTTTGATGAAGGTGATATTCCCTATGGTAAGCCTCCTGATCAATGCTTAGAGGAACTTGACACATTTATTGTTAAACAAGGTAATTTTAATAAACAAGTTTAGAATCATTTATTGGAAAACTCTAGATCTATCAATGAGTTGAAAGATATTGTGGAAAGAACTTCTAATGATAATAAAATGCTTTGTAAACACTTTCAAATGGTTCAAACCCAACTTGATCAACTTGCTAAGGTACAAAAGGATATGCTAGTTAATGCCTCCGGAGATAAACATGCTTATGGAATTAGAACTAGGAGTGGTATAGCTACTTAAGATCCTTTATATCCTGAAGGACACCCTAAAAGAATTGGGCAGGATTCTCAACAAGGTGAAAGTAGTGGTAGTCCTCATAAGAGAAAGAAAAAGAAACATAAGGTACTTGAGGAACCCCTTGAACCTGCTGTAGATCCTAATAGTATATCTGTCTCTGATGGTGAAACTGAGAGTGGTAATGATAAAAATGATGCTCCTGATAAGGAGGAAGGTGAGGAAGAACCTGAAAAGCACACTAAGAACACTAGGTACACAAAGGAAGATTTTATTGCTAAGAAACATGGTAATGAGAGAGAACCTTGGGTGCAGAAACCTATGCCTTTTCCAGGTAAGAAACACAAGTCAAAGGAGGAAAAACACTACACCAAGTTTTGTGAGTGGATGAAACCTTTATTTTTGCAAATTCCTTTAACTGATGCTATTAAATTGCCTCCTTATTCAAAGTATATGAAGGACATTGTCTCTAATAAAAGGAAGATTCCTAATGAGGAGATTTCTACTTTGCTTGCTAATTACTCCTTCAATGGTAAGGTTCCAAAGGAACTTGGTGATCTAGGTATACCAACTATTCCTTGCTCAATTAAGAATAATTATGTTAGAATTGTTTTATGTGATTTGGGAGCTGGAGTTAGTGTTATGCCTTTTTCTCTCTACAAGAGACTCCAGCTAGAAAAGTTGATACCAACTAATATATCTTTGCAATTGGCTGATAAGTCAACTATTATTCCTGTTGGTATATGTGAGGATGTTCCTGTTCAAGTGGCTCATAATTCTTTGGTTCTAACTGATTTTGTGGTGCTTGAGATGCGTGAAGATGATAATATGTCTATTATTCTTGGGAGACCTTTTCTTAATACTGCAGGTGCTGTCATCAATTGTAATCAAGGAAAAGTGACATTCAATATTAATGACAAAGATCATACTGTCTATTTACCCAAGAAGGTTGCTAAAAGCTATTGCCTGAATTCCATTGAAAATATTGAGAGCATCAAGGTTGGATAAATATATTGTCCCATTCCACAAGAAAATTTTGAAACTATTATGATTGGGACCATTGCTATCAAGTATGAGGTAACATAATCACCTTGTGGAATGCAAAGTTTTGTTTCATATAAGATTGTTTTGGTAACAAGACTTGATCAACCTTGTTAACAAAAGGATTTTAATGAACAAATTAATGTTTTCACTATGGTTATACTTGCTTTCTTTTATTTTTCTCCTTCCTAGTCTTTGCATTTCTTTTGCAAGCTTTGGTTTTGTTAGTTATTTTATTGTCTTAGAGCTCCTATAGTTTGGATTTTGGGTTTGCTTTTGCTTCTTCTGAAAAAACTGTTTCTGCCAGAAAATCAATTTTCATACCCTAAAAATTGGCCAAAAATAAAGTTTCCCGAAAAATCCCAGAAAATTCAAAATAAATTTTTCCTCAAAAAAAGGGGCAGAGGGAGACCTAAAGTGACCCAGGGGGACACTCCAGGCCACCACATCCATGGTAGGCGCGGCCTACCTATGGGTGGCGCCTAGGGAGGGTCTGGCCCACCTAGGCCCCTTCAAGGTGCCCCCTCACCGCCATCTTCTTTCTCTCTCCCGAAAAACACCGGAAAACTTGCTCAAGCTCGAGTTCTTGCTGTTCTTGCTCGCGATTTTCGATCTCCTTGCCAGCCCATCTTTGGTGCTGGTTTTTGGAGGGGTTGCTCCTTGGTATGTGCCTCCTCCACTTGTCCAATTAGATTTGTGATTGGTAGATTGTATCTTGAGTATTTTGCTGCTATAGGTGTCAGGTTGTGTGAGCTTGGATGCTTGTTATATGCTTAGATATTTCATTTTGATGCATGTGTAGCCGTCTAGCAAGTTCCTATAGTAGTTTCTCATCATTTATCAACTTGGAAATCACTTGGTTTGATGTTTGTGTAAAAATCTCAGCAAGGAAGATGAGTACTTATCCACTGAATCAATATGACTTGATGGTTCCTGAGCCAATGAAGGTTCATCATGAGGAGGCAGTTTTTCCTTCCATATATCCATGCCATGAATTTATGAGAAACACGGGAATCTCCTAGGGTTTCCAAACTTTGATTGCCAATGCAGGATTGGAACACTTTGTTGAAGGCGAACCATATCAATTTGTTAAGCTAACCATGGCTTTTGTGCAGGACTTCTGGTTTACTTGGTCTACATCTAACCCCATGGCCCATTACAAAATATACAATATACCTGTCGACCTGCCTTTTGCTAATTTCTATGCAGCAATTAGAGTACCTCAGTGGGGATCTTGTGAGAAGATCAAGGAGAGACCCAAGTCGCTTATGGATTTATATGCTGATATTTTCCAAGGTTTTGACTTCTCAAAGGAAAGTGGTAAAATTCAGAACATTCAGTTCCTAGCCATTAGATACTTTGCCTATTTCATTACCAAGTGTGTTCTTGCTAGAAAGTTGTCTTCTTTTGATCTAGCTTTTATCGCAGCTGCCCTGAATAGGAATAGATCTTTTAGCCTGGGTGCTTTGATAGCTCACCGTCTCACCACCAACCGCAAGAATGGTGGAATTTGCGGAGGTCTCATTGCTTCTAGGTTGCTAGCTTTCCATGGTTTAGAGCCTCACCATTCAGATTATCGGTTCCCCATAGAGAGGCTTGATCTTGAATCCATGATTCAACATGGTTTTGTTTCCTTAGGGGATAATTTGAGAAGTTTACCGTATGAATTATCTTTTGCCCAACAAGGTCAGAGAAAGGGTAGGACTGAGAAACTAGTTTATTTGCCTGCACCTGCTTTGTTTAACTATGATAACAGGCAAGGATGGCCGCTCAAGGAGGAGGAGGTTGACACATATGTGGCGGAGCTCTCCCATCAAGAGGAGAATGTTGGAGAGTATGTCGAAGACGATTCGGTCCAGCCCTCCAACTTGGGAGAGTCTTCATAACAGCAACCCTCATTTGATTGGGGCGCGTCTTCTTCTTCATCGCAAGCGCATGACTATGGTCATTCCTATGATGACCCACCAGCATGGGGTTACTACCCGTGCTATTGAGCCCCACTTAGGCCAAAAGCCTAAGCTTGTGGGGAGGTATACCGACGTCACACTCATCTATATATCATGTTTGGTCGGTTCTCTGTATATCCATTGTCTCGCTTTCTTTTTGGTTTTTGTTGCCGCTTTCTTAAAACTCAAAAATACCAAAAATATTTTCGTTGTTTATCTTGGTTTGTTTCTTTGCTTTGGTTTTCCTTAAAAGAAAAATCCAAAAAGATTTTGCTTTGTTTGGTTTGTTTTTGCTTTGCTTGTTTTTGCTTTCTTGGTTTGTTTGAAAAATCAAAAACACCAAAAATATTTGTTGGTCTTCTCTGGTTTTGTGAGTTCTTTGAAGGGTTCAGCCGTCCTCAGTGGATTTTGGTTTCATGTTATTATTCAAGTCACACAAGTGAAGGGCAATAATGAAGATTAAGATAACTTGAGGAGTGGTAAGAGGCTGGTAACAGACTCTATTTGTTTCATTTTTGTACATATACTCATCATTGTGAGCATGCTTAGCCTGTTCCTGTAAGGTGTATGTTACTAATGGATGCTTAGTAGTTCTTGCTTGTCTATGATTAGCTCCAGCTTGCAAATAGTTTGTAGCATGTCATATGAATGTTTGCTTTCATTTTTTTATTCATATTTTGGTATGATATTGTGGTATCCTCCTCTGAAACTTTCATGTGAATCGACTTGGCACATGCTCACGCATGCATATGACTAAACAATAGTCAGTAAAGCCTCGATGATTTAGTTTGCCTCAGAGTTCTTGTATCACTTTCATGCCATAATTAGTCCTTTTTTGTTGCAAGCATGATTATGATAGTTATTGCTCTCTCGTTTGTCGCTCCCTCTCTATTGCTAGCCTTCACTTGCACTGAGTATGAGCTCTACCCATGCTTCCATTTCCCCAAAACCAATATCGCCAGCTGTGTCCACCATACCTACCTATTAGCATAGTTTGCTATTTCAGTGCATATTCTATATGCCTTGTTTTTTCCAAATAATTTTTTTGTCTGTTTTGAGAAAGTTATTTAGTAAAGCTCTCACGAACTTGATGGCACACTTTATTACTTGCACTTAATAATCCTGAACCATTGTGACTTGTCCATGAAAGTTATATGCTTGCAAATTATATGCTAGGAGTCAGCAGAACCGAGCTGTCACGGAGAACGCTTTCAACACTTTTTGGATATCCTATCTAGTTGATACTTTGCTCTTTTGTTTACGGATGTCGACAATGTGAAATAAAAGGAGATCTTGTGAGTTCATGAAGTCTATACATTGTGTTAGGGAAACACTTGGGCCGCTAGCCTAATCGATGCCTAATCATGGTAGAAACTTGCAGCATCACCATAATGAGCATTTATGAACCATCCTCAATAAAAATCTATTCACATAGTAAATAAAAAGATCGCTGAGATGCTCATTGTCTGCTTGCCTTGTCATTTTGATCACGAGATAGCTCCTGTATCATGTGAAAGGGGTACTCCGTTGGCGGTTCTCTATGATATGCATGTATTTACAATGACAAGAACTTACAGGTAACCAAAGTTGAGTAGCATGCGGAGCGGCCCTCATACTCAAGGGACTTGGGATTTCCAGCTTATGGTCTATCAAGCATATAACTCATACTGGACCTCACTTTCACCTTAACCACATGAAGATGCCTATGATAGGGGCAATGAGAGCTCAAAGCTAATGAGTACCTTCCTTTCAGCATTAGGAAGCCTTTCAAACTTTTCAAAACCATTTTCACTTCCTTGTCGAGTCACCACTTATTCGATGAGCACCTTCTTGAGAGCATAGTTGTCATTCTTATGTTTGTCTCAAAACTTGATTAATTATGTCATGAATTTGATGCTTGTATCTTTGATATCTTTACTTCTAGTCTTCACTTGAACTTCAGAGGTGCCTTGGAATTTATATTGTGCTCTACAAACAAAGGCAAGCAATATACCACTCTATCATACCTTACTATGAGCATTGCAATGTTGCTTATGTTTATGTTTCATGCTACTTATTATTATTGAGTTGGTTTCTCTTCATAGCTTGCAATAACTATTGAGTAGACTTAGTTGCATACTTCTTATTATGAATGGTTTAAGCATCTACTCCTGTGCTGAGAATATATACATCATATGAAGCAAATGTGTTCGTGAAAGTTCTTTTATCGCGCTCAGTTTTCAACTAAATTACTTGAGGACAAGCAATAAGCTAAGCTTGGGGGGAGTTGATATGTCCAAAACATATCTACTTTCTCGAACACTATTGCTATTGTTTCTTCTCTAAACTTCTGTGATTTGGATACAACTAACACGGTGGCCATTGTTTTCGAGAATTACCTTGGTGTCTTGTTTTTGTGCAGAAAATCAACTATCAGGAAAAATCCCGGAAAATATGCCAAAAATCCTATTTCACCAGAAGATCCACGGATCCAGAGTACGAGACGGAGAAGGGGCCTGGGGGGCCCACACCCGCCTCCTGCGTGCAGCCCTGACTGGCACCCTGAGGTGCGACACCAGGCCCCTCGGCCTCCCTCTGCGCCTATAAATTGCCTCTTGACCTAAAAACCAAGGGGGGTTCGATAGTTTTCCAGAAAGAGTTCTGCTCTGCCGCCGCCACTAGAAACCAAGATTTCGGATCTAGAAACTCCGTTCTGGCACCCTGCCGGGACGGGGAATTTGGAGAGGATCATCGCCATCGTCATCACCAACGCATCTCCATCAACCATCGATGTTTCCCTCATCCATGAGTGAGTAATCCCCCGCTGTAGGCTTGGGGATGGTAGGGATTGGATGAGTTCTATCATGTAATCGAATAAGATCTGTTAGGGCATAGTGCCTAGTATCTCTATTAGTGCTATTTGACTTTGTTGCAACTTGTTGTGCTTAATGCTTGTCACTAGGGCCCGAGTGCCATGATCTCAGATCTGAACTTATTATTGAATCATTATGATAGTATTGTTTGTGATCTTATCTGCAAGTTGTGTACACATATCATTATCCGGATCCAAAGGCCCCAAAGTGACAATAATTGGGACAACCGGAGGGGATGGATGTGGTGTGAGGATCACATGTGTTCATGGAGTGTTAATGCTTTTCTCCGGTGCTCTATTAAAAGGAGCACCTTAATTGCCAGTAGTTACCTAGAGGCCCCGCTGCCACGGGCTGGCTGGACAGAAGATGTTGTGCAAGTTCTCATTACGAGCACGTATGACTATAGATGGAGAACATGCCTAGGATTGTTTAGTACTTGGATGCTTGTTATTATTTATCTACAATGCCCTAGATTTTGAAGTTACATGTTTAGACTCGTCCATGCAATGCCCGTCCATCCATCCCTATGCCTATCGCACTCGAATCCCATTGTTTACTGTTACTATTGCTCCTGTTTTACTGTTGTTGTTGCTACTACCAAACTGTTGCTACTGATAAACTTCTGTGAGCAAGAACTATTTCTAAATGCAGCTGAATTGACAACTCAGTTGTTAAGGCTTGTAAGTATTCTTTGGCTCCCCTTGTGTCGGATCAATAAATTGGGTAATACTACCCGTGAAGACTATTGCGATCCCCTACACTTGTGGGTCATCATTGGCTCATTTGCCAGGGGGAGGATGGCTCAGTTTTTGTCCTGGCCATCACCGCTGCGTTCTAGAAACTGTAGCTAGGCCCACCATCGTTTCTGCGATATGCGTCAGGTCGGTGTCAAGCGACTGGCCCCTATACACGGTGAGGATGTGGGCACATGCACAACCTCCGTCGTCCGATACAATGCATGTGACAGCCGTTGCGCTGAGCTACCTGATGTCGGGCGAGGTGGAGTTTACGGACATGAGGTCGGTCCTTTGTTTGCCATCTAAGTACCTTGCATCAAGAAGACCGACATGAGTTGTAGAACTTATGTTGTGCTTAAATGTAAGCCGTAATCAATACTACTCTGGTGTGGAGAGCATACTTGTTGTGCGAATGTATCATAGTTGTAGTTTTGTAATATTCCTTAATAATAGGCGTGCTCCCACCTACTAGTGTCACGTGTTCTGCGTGCCCCATGTAGAAGATGTTAGATTCTTCATGATAAAACAATCATTGTTGGTTTTGTTGGCGTTCTCCTTTAATTCTCTTCCTTCCCCTTGAAGCCCCTGTCTTCACACCACTATACTGCCTTAGCCGCTAGCCGGCGGCATGCCTCCAACGACCTCTCCTGCTGCCACCTCACTCCGCCACATCCTTTTCATCATGGATTTGTGGGGAGACGGCAAGGTAACGCGTGAAGATAACAATGATGATGAAAGCGATGTGAGTCGTCTCATGCCTAACATTTTATGGCCATATTTAGATTCTTTATGGGGATTTCTCTGTTTTGAGCTAGATCTACTCTGATTACTCATGCATGTCTGGTGTGTTAGGCCGTTGAGATGTTGAGCGACTCCGATTATCACAGTTTAGCGGAGGGAGACAATCCTCCCTGTTGTAAAAAACATGGACTTGTGGCTGCTAAATTTGTAGCATTCGAGGGACGCAACGCAGACATGAGGTTTTTAGAGTGTCAAGGGCAGGGTGAAGAGTGGCCATGCATAATTTGTTGCGTTGTCAAATGGGTAGATCCGGAGTGGCCACTATCTATGTAGAAATTGCTACATAAACTATGGGATAAGAATGTTGAGTTGATAGAAGGCATAATCATCTCAGCTATTGAGAGTGCTGAGATGAGGTTAATGGGACATGAGGACACATCAAAGCTTCACCATGATCTCAGGAGGGTGCAAGACAAGGTTAGAAATATCGTGGAGGGGAGGGACGTGGCGCTAGCCCTGAAGGCTAAAGCAGAGCAAGACCTGACTGCATCAAGGATTGAACTGCACGAGAAGAAAGTCCACGAGGTTAGAACTACCAATCTGGAGAGGTTCATGAGGATTAAGGTAGAGAAAGAATTGACCAAGTGTAAGGAGGATGCCAAAAATGACGCTGACGATTAAAACCTTGGAATCGAAGAATGAAGGGCATTGGGGTAAGATTAGGAAGATAATGGATATGTATGATAACTAGGTTGGTTTAGATAGAGCTCCGTACTGTTAATTGTAATAGTATTTGTTGACCAAGTGATCTAAAGTCTGAACTAATAGGATCCTAAGCTGAAGCATGTTTGTGGACTCTGACTTGTGTCTAGGAATACTGAGAAAAAATTCGTCGTTCGTTCCTCTAGCTTAGGCCTTCCTTTCTTCCTTTGTCTGATGGTTGTAATATGATTTTGCTGGTTTGTTTAAACGAAATCTACGTGGATTCTGCCACATGCAAAGGACACAAACACAATTTATAATGTGGAAGCACGTACACCTATTATTGCGCTGACCATAGCTGTCCACATTTCCCATTATAGATTGCCAAACCCATTACAATAATTGTACTCACACTAAAGAGAACCGAAATTGCAACCAACCTAAACAACATCTAGACCCAGATCATACCACTATCGTTGGAGTCCACCTTGATTGGTGACCCCGCCTTGCCCTTCCCAGCGACATCCACTCCCGCCCATGGTTTGCCC
Source organism: Avena insularis (assembly GCA_023614405.1). Classification (NCBI taxonomy): domain Eukaryota; kingdom Viridiplantae; phylum Streptophyta; class Magnoliopsida; order Poales; family Poaceae; genus Avena; species Avena insularis. The sequence continues at coordinate 286,673,450 of CM042695.1, forward strand.
TTCCTAAGGATGCATCAATCGTGTTTTGCATTGCTTCATCACTGTCCTCCTCCTTCTCGGAATCAACAATGATGAAGGGGACGGGGTGGCAAAGATCGAGCCCCATCGCACCTGGCGGCTCCTGCTCAAGCTCGATGCCACAACAGTCCTTCTCCAGATAGGAGGGGTCAAGCTTGGAGACGTAGAGTAGCCGTTTGGATCAATAAACCATGGCCATTTTATACTACGACGATAGGATCTCGGGGTGGATCCACCGCGGCAAGACCGAGTGCTGGAGTGGCTGGATCTGTCTGGCTACTTAGCAAGGCCTCCCAGCGATATGTAGGAGGGCATGAGGCCAAAGATTTTTGGTCAATGCGTGCGAAAGGGCCTTTGAACAACGAAGGCATGAGCTTTGGATGACAAGTCGGCATGTTAGGCACCCACTTGTCATCCCAATGTGGACGATAGGATTCTCCTTGAGTTATTAGGTGGGATAATCATGCTTCACCGTGCCACTGCTCTGACATCCAAGGATCCTCCGTCGTCCCCTCTTTCCTATGCCCTCGCTCCCCTCGCCCATGGCTCGCAGCTCATGCGGCTTGTCTCAGGCGGAATCAGGGTTGGATCAACGCTACCGGGCGAGTGCCTCCACTAGGTACCGGAAGACGTCCTATGATTAATACCCAGAGATGTTGTGTTTGTGTGGTGAGAAGATGCCAAGATGGATTTCATGGACCAACAAAAATACTGTAGGAAAATTCAGCAACTACAGCATAAGAGCGGTAACTTCCTATGCTATGCACAATTGGTAACCCCGATCCGGGAAGCGTGATGTAATTTTCTGTTTGTTTTCTTCAATTGTTTGCATGAAGGGAGGAGACCGGGATGTGACAAGTTTGTGTATCGAAAAGCCCCTGACAGGTTTTCACAAAGAGCTTGTTCATGATCTTCATGATGCTACGTGGGACAAGAAAGAGGAGATTCGTGCATTGGAGGGAGAGATTCGAGAGATTGGCCAGATGCAGGGGAGGCAGGAGAAGGGAGGAGGCGTGCATGCTCAGTTGAAGAAGCAAGCTGGTGAGATAGACAAGCTTAAGATTAGGCCAGAAAGTGGAAAAAAATTCCTCATTATCTGTTTCCTTTGATGTTTATGTTTCCATGGTGTTGTCCAGCAGCTGAAATAAATTGCTACTTTGTGGATTGTAGCAGCTTAGAACTTGTTTTTCAGCTTAGATCCTTTTAATAAGTGTAATGCTAAAAGTAGATATTTATTCCGACTGGCGCACCCAGTAAGCGCTTATGTAAATTATGTCTATGCCACTACCATCCATAGAATTGGAGAAGCAATCATAGTCCTTGATTGTATAGATATTAGAAGAACATCCACAATTCTGGCTTCAACAAGTGACTTCAGCCGTAACCAAACCTCAAGTCATGGTACATTTCACTACGAGAGTGGGATCAGATAGTGCATGAAGAAGTACAAGAACGGGAAATAACTCTGATTGTCTTAGACACCACTACAAGCTTGTTTTGCCCGAAAAGTCCCACGAACAACTCCATAATTTAACCGAAATACATAGATAGATTCGAGTTCAACACATTATTAGGCATCTTATTTTCCAGCCTTCTTACTCTTCCTAGGTGCCAACTTTCTTACCTTCACATAATCTACATCTCCGGGTTGAGGGAAGTCAGGCCAATTAGCACCAGAATCATGTTCAGCATCATCACTCCACTCGTTTTGATTTTCTTCCTACTATCGTGGGAATGGCCACGGCAGTTGATACCAGGGGTAGAAATTGAGTCGAAGTAGGGCAAGAGCGAGTAACCATCCGTGGATCGAGATTGAGGGCAATACAAGGGTTTACCCAGGTTCGCCCCCCGTAGGATAAAGACCTACTTCTTGCTTGATTGTATTAATGGCAAGTGAGATTACAAGGTGGGCGAACATGGCATATGGGCAGCGAGTCACAAGCATGGGGTAGCTAATAGCTCGTGAGTACAATGGTAAACCTAGGGAGGTTTAAATAGGGGTGCCTCACTAGGGTTTTACAAGATCTCCACCGAATCAGTAAGGGTTTCGAGAGTTTGACCTAATCTGACTAGGCCTAGCTACGGTCTTGGGCCTTCACGTCCAGTCGTCGGTCTTCATCAGGGCCTTTATTACAGTCGTCGTCATTGCTGGCCCGATCGACATTGTCTTGGGCCAGTCGTTTTCTTCCTCTGTGGATACCCCGATTTTCATATCCCCATCAGTGGTCCACAAGTGCATCAGGGATTCGACATAGGAGTCAACTTGGTAGTCGGAGTAGGCGAGTCCAGGTGGATGCCTAGTCGAATTAGTGACAAACTCCACCAATGAAGGGAGAAGCCTTTGATCTTCAGTCACAGCTTTGGCGAATCGTTTTTCTTCAAGTTTCCTCGCTTAATCGATTGGAATGAGCGATTGGTACAAGAGAGTGGCCAATTTGGCCGAAGTTGGACCATCAACAAGGTCAAACTAGCCGCTAGTTAATTTCTAATGGTAACTTCAGCGGATTTACCACGAAGTAATGTCTAATACCGTGATTACTAGGGCATGGATCTACAAAGGGAGAGCGGCAGAGGGAAATGAGGATCTCATTGCGCCTTCCTAATTCTTGCTCTCTTCTGCATTCGGACCTGCCTCTGATCCAAACCTCAGATCTCTGCGAGCCCATCCTCATGGCACCATCGTGGTCCAAATCAAAGTGCACCATAGCTATCCTACAGTACTTCCAGGACGCAGGGATCCTCACCAAGGGCAACTAGCAAGATCCACTGTCCGGCGAAAGCGAGCCCAAGCTGCACCCTGGCAAATTCATCTCATTCATCACTCACCTAGAGTGTGGGATAGGTTTCCCCACCTCTCTCTTCTTCAGGCGCTTCCTCCATTTTTATCGAATCAAACCCTCTGATCTAGGGCCTCACAGTATCGAGAAGATTAGGGGCGTCGCTTTCTGCAAATCATATTTAGGGTGCCACCCCTACTTCCCCCTCTGTCTTGAGCTATTACATGGATGGGACACTCGTGAGGGGAAGAACGAGCCCCTATTAGCACCGGGCAACATGACCTTCCATGTGAAGCCCCATGCCAATTTATTTAAGATGATGCTGCCGAAGAAGGCGGCTAGCGACTAGAAGAAATCCTAGTTCTACACCAGAGAATCAACCCCAGCCCGAGAGGTGGCGATCTCGGCGTATACGGCGAAGCGGAGCAACCCACATTGGCTGTTGGTGAAGGAGCTGCTCCGCTCGCATAAGGTGTTTATCAAAGAGATGATCACCCAGATGACCGAGATGGAGGAGGAGGTGTTGAAGATTATCAATCTCTTCAACTGCTGGCTCAGTCGATGGCTGGATCCTTTGATGAATGGACCGACCCTGATGTGCGAGTACACCGGGCGCTTCGACCCGTTCGAGGTCGAACCCGACATATTGGTTCACGAAAGACTATGTCGTGGACCTGAGGAAAATCACGAAGGCAACCTATGCCAGCATGTCCGATGGATTCGCCCTGTACAGGCTGGACGAGATGATGGCACCCACGGTTAGTAATATCCATTGTTTCTTTTTCAGTCGTATCCCATGAATTTGCTTAACTGACACAATCGCTTGCAGACATTCAAAATCTTGGACACTGGTTGCCTCCTATAGACTAGGAGATGCCACAGGAGCTTCTTCACAAAGAAGCAGGAGACTCCTTGGCCGAAGAGGAGGAAGAAGAGGAGATCGCCGAAGAGGAGCGCGAACCGCTTTTGGTGACTCATCAGACACATGGAAAAAAGTGCCGTGAGACCGAGGCCAGTTGTATTCTTGACAAAGGAGATAGCGATCCGGAGGTCATCGCGGAGGAAATCTCCAGGCGAGCTCCGATGCCATCCAAGCCCGCGATTGAACCGAAGGTTCTGCCGAAGCAGCAGCCCTAGACGAGCCCGCTAGAGATGGGGCTGTCATGGCCCATCAGGCCAGAATTGGGAAAATCCGCGCACATCACCACTGGGCTGAGAGCCATCCCAGTCGTCAAGTAAGTGTTATAGCCTTCATCTTTTAAGTTTTGCATGTTTGTTCAGAATTTTCGAGTCGCCAACTGCCTTTTTTTTGTAGGGGCAACCGAAAGAAGATTAAACGGGCCATGGTGGCGAAGCTCCCGACCGAGCCTGCTAAGATTGCGGAAGAACCTTCCATGAAGAGGAAGGATGGATTTGCCAATGCGCTCGAGGTGGGCGCCAAAAACAAGAAGGTCAACCCTCCAGCAACGGGCGCAGCAATGGCGACCGAGGTTGAAGCGCCAGAGCCTCAGCAAGAGAAGCCGCTCGGCGAGAGCGACATTGTCATGGAGGTAGATCCTCCTTTCAAGGCGGCTTCGGTGGCGACTAAAGCCCCTGCGGTGAAGTATGCCACCTGCCCGTGGTTCATCATGAAGGTTGCAGGTGTGCAGTCGCCCGCTGTGCCCGAGGTCATTGACGACCGCGCTGAGTCAGCGTCACATCGCCCAAGCGAGGGGACGGCTCCGGCATCCTCCATAGACGTTATCGAACTGCATCACCTTCTAGGCAAGGCTAACCAGGTAATCCCAGTCCCCGAGGGTCCAGTTGCTAAATTTTAGCGACTGGGCACTTAGAATTTTGCATTCCCAAGTCCCCGAGGGTCAGGTCACTTGAAATTAGTGAGTCGAGTCTGTGAAGAGTTTACTGATAATATTTTCATTGTTGTGTTGTAGGCTGAGGTGGTCGACCAACGATCCATGATACAGCGGATGGAAAAGGAGTTGGGGGCGGCGCAGGAGGAGGCTCGCCGACTGAAAGCTTCGGTGGGTATGTCTCTGTTTTGATAAGTTGTTGTAGTTGACTTGCGACCCAGGTGCTGAAGGTTGTGCTCATTATGTAGAGAACCGAACTACCGCACTGGAGAAGGTGCGTGAAGGCTACGTGCCAGTCACTGAACTTGAGTCGATGAAGACCATACTTGCCAAAGCGAAGGAGAAGGCGAGAGCAGCAACCACGGTAGCATATTCAGACCGCGAGGCGTCCAATTCCATCATCGTGGATCTGCAGGCAAAGCTCTCCAATTTGGAGTCATTTGTCAAGGCGAGATTCCATCAACTCCTCGGTGAGTGCTTATTTGTTTGATATCTATTAACGGGGGATGTAAGACCCCACCATTTAAGGTAAAGTCCCATGTGATTGCAATGCTAGTCCCTGGATCGAATTGCTAGCATCCACAGTTTAAGATGAAGTACAAATATATAAAGGTCATTATTACATCGTCATTCTAGAGGTAACATAGTCTTTACAACTCATTAGCCCAAGGCTAATACATAGAGTTCATACATAAGTAGATAAATAAAAGTCTTAATCATCATGTGCCACAGGCAAACATGTTGAGTGTAGACTCATAACCCTAGTCTCCATCAGAGTAACCTGCAACATCATAAGTTAGGGCCACAGAGGGTCAATACATTTGGAATTGTATTGGCAAGTGATACCATAGTAGAATAGTAGCATCTAACATGAATATGAATTTGGCTAAGTGTAGTTCAGGCTGGCTTTGCTCAAAATAAGGTTTTTCTTATTAGTTGAAAAGAGTAAGTTTTTGTTTGACAAAAACACCCAAGGAACCACCAATAGACATTGGTGAACCTTTACCCTTGTTCAACCACAAATTTTAACTTAGAGAAATTGGGATGAGGAGATTCTTGATCACTTCAATGTCTTTGATGCTCAAATTGTCTGTTGTGGGGGACACGGTTAAGTACTTAGGTTTTACCCTCTTGAGAGGTGGTGCACTTTCTCCACAAGACTCGACATGCATCGAGACGAGACTTTTCAGAAGCATTCCCTTAGACCACCATGGGCGCATTCCATCCTATCAACCCTACCACCAACTGTCTATTTGGCTAAGTTCTTGCAACCTAGTTGGTCAAGGCAGAGCCCATATGCCATGTGGTTGCACTAGAAGCTTCTCAACACTAAATGTCTCAAATCCCTTTGTTCCTGGGTGGCCATCCACAAGTGTGATAGACAAGGTAAACCATAGACATGGGCCTTGCATAACCACTCAACACAAACCATTCTTTCCATTCCACCCAGGTGACACATTCACATGTTGTTTTATTATTCAAAAACACATAGTCATAGATTTTGCATAACAACATAGTATGAATATTCCACCCTTGTTTTCTACTAGCTAGACTAAGCATACTAGTATAGAAAGTTTCTTATCTTAGGGAAAACTACTAAGACAACATATATAGGATTTCCCATGGGATAACATATACTTAGAAAAATCTCTATGCAAATCTTATTGAAAATATCACTAATGCATATATAAAATAATAGGACAAAAATATGAAGCATCACTTGCCTTTAAAACAGTTTACTTTAAAACAATTTTCCAAATAATTTTTAGATGCAAAATAGGCCTACAAATGATTCTGCAAATAAACCTAACTTTTCATAAGCAAATGACTAAATCAAGGCCATAGATGTGTACGGCTTAATTTTCTGAATCCAATGATATATTGTTTGTAATTGTTGGACAAAAAGATCAAAAGTTATGAATTTTACAAGTTAATTCATCTAATAGATTCAAATATGGATTTTAAAACAAAAACCTAGACATGTGGCGCCATCTGATTGGCCCGTACCACTTCTCTCAGGATCACGCTTTCGTTCCATTGGATTAAGTCAGATCTAACGCACCAGATCTAATCATACCTATTCAGTAAGTAATCTAATCTACACTCCAGGATACATATCTAAAGTCCTAGATCTAATTGACCATAGATGGGTGGCGCGCATGGCACTGGTGGCGGTGGCGGCTCTGCTGGTGACATGCCGTCGAGGCTAGGGGTCAGGGGGTGGTGTCGTGGCTTACTAGAGTCGCATGGACGCGGTGAAGCTCAACGTGCAGTTGGCTTGGACAGGGGTGCACGGATGCGGGTGCAGGAGCTCGTCGGAGATCTCACTGGTGTCGGGTGTTCAAGGCCGGGGACTAGGGCGACGACCTAGGTCACCAGAAGGCAAACAAATGGCATTATGGGGTGCACACGGTCACGGCGAACACGATGGTTTGAACTAGATGGCAAGGGGCGCTCGAGAATTACCTAGATTATTCGCGGGAGTTGAGCGGCACCTCACGTGCTCGCAGTCATCAACGGGGATGGTGACCTAGGGTGAAATAGGGCAAACCAAAGGTGTCAGGAGATGCGCAAGGGAAAGAGGAGTATGCTCGTTTGGACGAGAGGCGAGCACAGATCTCACCGGAATGTGTCGCCGGAGTCGTTCAGGTGTGCGGCGGTGTGAGAAAGAATTAGGGGAGCCTGGTGGCGCTTAGTTCTGGCTAGGTGAGGGGAAATGACCACGAGGGGGTGGGGGTTTAGTAGCCTGATCAGGGGCGGGGATGGTGCACGGAATCAATGCAATTTAAGTGAATTCAACCGCGGCAGTCACTGCGGGGAGAAACAGCGGAGGGCCTGGTCATGGGCGGGATTTGGGGACGACGATGACAATGTGGCGTAGGGCCCAGTGGCAGTGAGAGAGGGGGTGCGCGCACGAGTGAGAGAGATAGGGGGAGGGGGAAATCTCGGGTGGGCTTGCTGGGCAACAAGTGGGGCTGGGCTAGATAGGTGGCGCCTGTTTTATTTTTCTTCCTGCCTTTTCTTTTTCTGTTTTGAATTTCTACGATAGATTTGAAATGATATTTCAGATCTGTTTGAATTAAAAAGTTCACCAAGTTTTTGTACTATGATCCTAGTGTCCAAAAGTGTGCTAAACACATCTATTTACTCAAAAAAAATTGAGGTTATAAAATAAAATAAAACAAGCCCCATATGTATATAATTAAAAGGGCATTAATATGGTTCCATTTGGTTTCAAACTTTGAAATTTTTTATGCAAGATCAAAATGCTATGATGATATGAATGCAATACATGATTTTTCATTTGATGAAATTTGGGATGTTATAGGGGAAGTCCCCGAGTGGGTCGGTGCGAGCGTGAACTTGATATGATGCAATCTGATTTTGCAGATATTGTAGGCCAAGGCGACCCTACCGTGTGTGACTTCACCGCTGAACTATGCAGGAACTCGGTGATGAATGCCACAACAACATCATCGACGTGCGTTCACACGATTCTTCAGAACATTACTCCGACCGAGATAATACCCTCAAGGTTCATGCAGGTATGGCGCTATCTGGAGGAAGCACTTGTGGTGGTGGAGTGGATGGTGCGGTCCTCTTACTGTCGCGAGGCAACTATGGTGCTAAGTCTCGGGCTCGCCCAATTCCCGGAATACTTCGACCTTGACGACGTGACTAGCGGGTATCCGTCGATGACTGGGACGATGGAGGCCGTTGATGTTCTCACCCTGCAATTGAAGGCTGCCCCGTATGCGGAGAGGGTGTTGTCAATGAATGACCTCCTGCCCTACCAGGCGACGCAGGTGGCCCTAGGGGACGCTGAGCCAGAGCATCACGACCTCCCCTCAGAGCACCTATTTCGGTTGGCGATTGCGAAGGAGCTATCGACGTATCCGACCAAGCCCGTCGAGGTGGCTAAGGGCACGAGTGGTGCTTCGGTGTCAAAACCTGCAAAGTGAGAGGTTTGACCATGTAATAGGGTTAGTGTCGACTGGCTTTGTAAAGACTTGATGTTATTATAAATGCATTGTATTTTGCCTTGATGTGGTACTGATCTGTGACTGTTTGTTTGTGTTATTATGTTGAGATTTCAGTGCGTCGGGGGTAGATAGTCCCTGAGAAGGTAGGTTTGAGTTTGCACATGCGTGACTAATAATGTATGTGTGTGCGAGCTGTTCGGGTAGATTTTTGTCAACTTCTCGTGGCTCGTGGAGCGAGTCGTGTGGCGACCCCAAAGGACCTGCTATACTTGGATTTTTTCCGTGGACGAGTACGTGTTTGTTTTTTACGAATCCTCGAGCGTGGTACTTTAGCTTTTTGACGCGTTAATCCTAAGGTTGGAAAGACTTTTATTGCGTTGTTTGTGTGTAGCGTGTAATCCCTCCTGGCTCGGAGAGCTAGTCGCTAGGCGACTCCAAGGCAAGCTCTTTACTTGGTGTTTTTGTAAGGCGCGTACAGGTCCATGTTGTCATGAGTCCCTAAGCGTGCTACTTAACTGTTTGAGTCGCTGCATCCGAGGATGACGAAGACAAGGTGCTGTGAGAAGCACGGCCGGTCGTTTTGGCCCGGTGAGCCAGTCGAGCAAGGCGACTCCGGTGGGGGCTCTCGCTTGGGCGTTTTTCATGGACAACACAAAGCCCGGATTTCCCTGATGCCCTTGTACCGCACTACTTGGTCGTGTCGAGTCACTCTCCCAAGGGTTGACGACCGGTGTAACATATATGCGTTATGAGTGTGATTGGCACAAGACATGGCGAGTGAACATGATTTACAGAACAGTAGGATTTATTCATTGGAGGGGGTACACAATTTGTTGTACAAGGTGGGGCGCGAAGTGTAAGACTTGCGCGATGTACTGATTTGCCGGGGGCAATTGCCGCGTGCGTCGGGTGTAGTGGGTGGCTTCCTCCGATCATTCCGTTCGCCCAACAAGTTGATATAGCTATGGATCTAGGGGAGATGTGCTCAGACGAGGTTGGTGTAGTCAACACACATTCTCCGAGTGCCGTTTTTCTTGAGCACCAAGAGCGGTTTCGTCAACCAGTCAGAGTACTTATTTGGGCGAGTGAACCCATGGTGAGTAGCCATCGTACCTTTTCAGCGAGTGATTGGCGACGCTCTGCATTGCGGGGTCGTGGTGGTTGCTTGCCAGGCCAAGCCTTTGGGTCGGCGCTTTGTTTGTGCTCATCGAGGTCCTCTGTAACGCCTTGTGTGATGGATACGACCCGGGCTGGGGCATCACGGTTCTCACAGGGCTCATTGAGCATGCTTTCCTATGCGTGGATGAGGTCTGCCTATGGTGTCCCCTGCTAGCTTGGCTCGCCAGGGGAAAGCTCGGCTTGGGTAGCCTGAATGGGGGTTTCAAAGGTGCTTTTGAGGAAGCATGTCGTTGTCGGCTTCTTCAGGACTATGGGGTCATCCTGATAGGGGCCCCTAGCCAATTTGGTGAGTATGTCGGCGTGCTGCGCCTCTTCTGCAATGACCATGTCAACCATCTTGGCGTTGTTCTCTTCTCACTCGACAGCCATGTCTGGGTCGCTGCGCATGGTGATTATGCCATGGGGTCCTAGAAGCTTCATCATGTTATAGGCGTAGTTTGGGGTTGCCATGAATTTGGTAAACGCCTGCCTGCCGAGTACGCAGTGGTATGGGCTTCTGAAGTTCACCAGCTCGAACATGATCTGCTCCGTGTGGAAGTTGGCTAGCATGCCAAAGGTGACTGGTAGTGTCACCTTACCAATCGGGTATGCCTTCCAGCCTAGGAATATGTTGTGGAAAATGTAGAGGGTTGACTACGGGAGCTGCAGTCGCCTGAACATATCCAGTACATGATGTTGATGGATCTTCCTCCATCCATCAGAGTCTTTGGCAGCCAATAGTCAGCCACTTTAGGCTTGAAGACCAGGGTGACTCGTCCTGGATATTCGATCCTGGGCGCATGATCCTCGCGGCTCCAGGTGATGCTCTGCTCTAACCAATTTAGCCAGCATGGGATGTCGACTTACTGCACCGCATTGACGGCGACAACGCGTGCGGTTACTTTCTTCTCGTGTCACATCCCCACGCTAGTGAAAGTGTGGAGTGAACCGACGGAGTTTCTGAACGCGCCGGCATTGGCGTTGTCATGCTGCTGATCGGGGTGCGGGTTATCCCTGGTGCGTTGTGCCTTCTCAATCTCTCTAAGAGAGCGGTAGTCGGAGGCCATGTGGGTGGCAGGTTTTCCTTCCCTACTATAGTAAACACAGGGTTGATTCAATAGGGCGGCGAGGTAGAATTTCGGCCGAGCCGCCATATTTCCACGTGGGTTGTTCCACTCATGGCGGTAGTTCTTTGGGTCGCGTGGGCCGTAGCTAGTGTTGGCAAAGAAGTCAGTTCTCCCATTGTTGCGGCGCTTAGTTGCCTGACGAGTGTTGCTATAGTGGAGCTTGCGGCTGTGGCCGCCGGTTTGACCGCCCGTGTGGCGCCTTCCGCCCGACTCATCATCGGACTCCTAGATTGGGTCCTCTTCCGAGTAGTGCTTGGAGATATCAAAGAGGTCAAGGATGTTGTCAAGCGTTCAGTAAACTCGCTTGATCTTGGCGACCAAGGGTTCGTACCAACACGTGTTGTTGAAGCAGTGGATGGCCGTGTCTGTGTGGATGCCCGTGGGTTTATCCACAGGTCCTGCTAGCGCTGGACCCAATTGCTGGTCGACTCGCTGGGACCCTAGACGCATCGCTCCAGGTCTTTGATCATGGTGGAGCATGACTAGGAGCCTTCAAAGTGTTTTATGAAGGCCTCGCGCATCTCCTCCCAGGAGTCAATGCTGTTTCTCTAGGAGGGTGTTGATCCAATGGCGGGTCGCATCCTCCATCATCAGGAGGACGTAGCGAGTGGCCAGCAGCTTGTTGTGGCTGGCGATCCCCATCGCCATGAGGTAGGTGTCGATCCATACTTTGAGATCGAGCGTGGGGTCGTACTTCTCGATGTCCTTTGGCCCTCAGAAGTTTGGAGGGTAATATTCACCTCGTACCATCGGTCTGAAGCACGGTGGTCCAACCCGACTAAGGTCGCCGTGGTTGGAGAGTGTGTGGCAAAGGTCGTACGGCTGACGATCTCACCATGCCTGTGTGTTGATGATGTGGCCATGTGCATCAATGGGCTAGCCGTTGGCGGCGACCGCGTTGTACTGGGGTCGTGGATCGTTGGTGGAGATAGTGGCGTTGGCAACCACCAGTTGTTGTGGCCGGGGCTCTGGGGCAGACAGTTGGCAAGGTTGGCGACTGTCCATTCGCCTAGGCGATTGGACGACGCTGCCCTGCTATTCATGGATGAGGAATATATCCGCTCCTGTGAGTCTCACCCCATAGTCTGTTGCTCGACCTCTTTGGCAAGCAGGTCCTGAGCGTATTTGATCTGGATCGCACCATCTCCCATAGGGTTCAGGTTAGCGACCGCGGCCTAGCTCGTGATGACAGTGTCCATCGGAGTTGAGTAGAGAGGGAGGCCATTGGCGTCGTACTCCTGTGGCGTGATTATTACTCGTGGCTGCTCCGGGGGATGTGTGAGGTGTGGTGGTGGTGGAGCTCCATGCGCAGTAAACCCTGGTGGTGGGCGACTATCTTCGGGTGGCGCATTGTTGCGGACCCGCGGTCGGCCACGTGTGCGGGCTCATTCTCGTCGTTGAAGTTCAAAGCTCTGCCTGGAGTGGAGAGTTGGAGTCGCCGCGTCACTCGTTATTGGTGGTAGGCCGAGAGTTGCTGCGTGGTCTCTTGTTCAATGAGGAATTTTTTGTTCTCAGTTTTCTCTTTCTCCCTGGCCTCGTTCAGGGCCACACGGTGCCGATCGATCTCGTTGGCGGTTGCTGTTGGCAGGAGAGAGGTGGTGAAAGGATCCACCGGTGGCTCGTTGTTGTTCGCCATGTAGATGGCATGGTGGACAGCGCATTAGATCTCATCTGGAGATTCTGACCCGAGTTGTAGTCGAGGAGCTAGAGGATAGAGTCGTCCTAGTAGTCCCTAGCGTTGGAGACTTTGGTGATGGAGATGGCCTTGGACGCAGGGGTGATGGATCACACGGGCGGCATAGGCATCGCTGAGTCAGCATCATCACAGAGGGTGGAGTTTCTTTTGACTGAGCCGTCCTCGGCCGAGTCATACTTGGAGGCAAGGAGGGTGATCCGGCGCTAAATCACTTAGTCCACAGTCATGTTTCTTACCTTGTGTTTCCTTTCAAAAAAATAGGACACGGTTAAGTACCTAATATCTATAGAGTACCAACAAATCTTTGTATATGTACCATATCATACCTAGGTTTGGGAGCATTAAGAGGACCCCCCCCACTGCTCTATGGCCTACATGATGGCAGGTCTTGCATCAATTTTCTCCCTTCTCTATAAAATTCTTAAACCTCTTCACCTAGGGTCTTCCTCTGCTCCTTTTTGTTACTGGCTAGCACAGCTCAAAACTCAGTTGGACTTGAGGCCACTGAGATGGATCTATACAGGGCTAGACAGAACCAACGTACACAACTCTGAACTTTTCCAGAGAGAAGTAGTCAGACAAATATTGATCCAAATGTGGTAGAGTTCTTTTCTTCACCAAGAAGACCAATGTGTGGTCGCATTATTTTTTCCAGTAAGCTGCCACTCTAAGTAGGTGCATTCCCGCTGCCCGATGTTCATAACATCCCTGTGGCCATTTTTGGACATATCCACCACCACACAGTTGCTACTGTTTGATGGGAGAACCCTAAGATGACCAAGTCCTCGGCTTCTCTTATGCAGTTGTTGTACAACATGCGATAGCATATGGCCTATAAGTCTCTGACCGATCTCTCTCCTTATATTTAATAGCTTCATGATCATACCCTTTATGTTGTCGATCAACATATGAACATGACGGACTTTTATGTCTTTCACCTAGTTATTTAGGCATTCAGCTATGTTGTTGTTTATGTAATCAACTTTGATGTTAGGGTTGAACTGACTCCTCTTCCATTGCTATGAAAGATGTGTGATTATGTGTACCTCACTATAGATCTTTGTTGGGAAACCCCAAGAGAAAAGTATGATGAGCACAGCAGCAATTTTTCCCTTAGTAAGAAACCAAGGTTATCAAACCAGTAGGAGGAAGGAAACGACTCAAAGGTGTTGCTAGCAACTTGGAAACCTGCACAACACAAACTCAAGACTTTGCTCCAATGAACAGTGATGTTGTCAATCTCACCGGTTTGCTGAAAACAAAGGATTAACTGTGTGATGTGGAAGGTAATGGTGGCTTGCAGAAAGTAAACATTGGATGATGTATCAATGGTAAAGATTGGACCGGGGTCCATAGTTCACTAGAGGTGTTCTCCTTAATATAAAAAACATAACATGCTAGGTAAACAAATTACAACGGGGCAATTGACAGGATAGAGCAAGGCATAACAATGCAATACTAGACATTCATGATCCTATGACATTTGATTGGGCATTACAACAAGATACATAGACCACCATCCAACTGCATCTATGACTAGTAATCCATCTTCAGGTTATCATCCGAACCCCCTCCAGTATTAAGTTGCAAGCAACGGATAACTGCTTTAAGCAAGGTGTGTAAAGTAAACAATCCACTTGTTCCATGAACAAGAGATCGTTTTTTTCTTCCTAGTAGCAACAACACATCTACAACCTTAGAGATTTCTATCACTTCCCCAGATTAAATAGAGGCATGAACCCAGTATCGAGCATAAATACTCCCTCTTGGAGTCACTAGCATCTACTTGGCCAAGATAGCTAGTAGAAACGGAGAGCATGCAAGATCTCAAACAACACAGACATGATAGAATCAATAAGATAGAATCATTAACCAATCTAACATAGTAATCTCAATATCCATCGGATGCCCGCAAACACAACATGCATGATTACAAATAGATGATCTTGATCATGAATGGAGCTCACAAGATCTAAACATGGTAGCATAAAGGAGGAGAAACAACCATCTAGCTACTACATGGACCCGTAGTCCAAGGTGGAACTACTCACGCTTCATATCAGAGGCTGGCATGGTGATGAAGAAGGCCTCCGGGATGATCTCTCCCCTCCGGAAAGGTGCCGGGCAGAGCTTTAGATCCCCCAATCTAGGGACGATGGTGGCGGCGGCTATAGACTGTTTCGTGGAAGATTGCTCAGGTACTTAGGGTTTAGGTATCGGGGGCTTATTACAGGCGAAGAGGGAGGTCGAGAAGGATGCCCGAGGCGGCTGCACCCCCCAGGCGCGGGCCAGGCCAGGCCACACGGCCAGGGGGTGTGGCCCCCTCGAGGCCCTTCTCCGTCTTGTCTTCTGGCTCCGTGTTCCCCACGATAAAATATTGACTTTAGCTTTTGTCTCATCCAATTCCGAGAATATTCATTTTCTGGCTTTTTTGGAACGAAAAACAACATAAAACAGGAAACTGGCATTATGGCATCTTGTTAATAGGTTAGTCCCATAAAACATATAAAAATACCTCAAAAAGAAGACAAAGCAAAGGAAAGTAGATACTAAACAAGCATGGAACATCAAAAAATATAGATACGTTTACGACGTATCAAGCATCCCCAAGCTTAACTCATGCTCATCCTCGAGTAGGTAAGTGATAAAAATAATAATTTTTGAGGTGACATGCACCATCAAAATCAAGATCACACCATTTGCAAGCATTGAAAGCTGGGATCAAAGAACGCTAAACATGAGCATGCAATAAGAAGTTCTAACAATAAGACATAGTAACTATGCATGCAACATGAAAGGATACAAACAAAGATCATGAATAATAATGCATTGAAAGCCGTTTTTTTTCACATATAGAACACATAGCATAGTGGCATTCAGCTTGTCCCTCATAGAGTAGCAATAAATGCATAGGACACCTTCAATGTTCATAAGAGTGACTAGATACAAATAGTTCAAGAATAAGCAATATCAACAATATGAATCAATCAATAAGTTTTGGGACAATGCACATAGAACTAAGAATGGCAACTATTCTCTCTTAATTGGTGCCTAAGGATAGAAGGTGGAGACTCAATATAATAGTGGAATAAAGGCCCTTTGTCGGGGGGATAACCCCCGTGTGGGGAAAGCCAGGCATAAGTAGGCCGGATCCAGAAGATGCAGGCCGCCTGTCCTCCCGGAATCACAACTCTAACCGTCTGGAAAGCAAGCCCGGCTGGGCTTACAACCTTCCCGGCTGGCCCGTCTAGCCGGTGGCCAGAAGAACCGGCCGGGTGGTCGTTCCCACCCGGCTCACCTCGGATTCGATGGAGAGCACGGAAGGACTAGCGCTCCATGCGGGGTACGCTTCTGGCTCTCCCTCATCATCAAGGAAGCTGGCATGCTGTCATGACCAGCGCTACCAGACAAAGATAAAGCAAGACGGTTGGCTGACTGGCGAAAGAGGTCCGGGTGACCTTTAAAGCAAAGGTGACGCCCCAAAGGAAGCCTGGGTGACCACTAAAGAGAAGGATGACGGTAAAAGAAGGGTGAACTAGGTCCTGGCCCACCGGCTGGGCCCTGCAGCCGGCCCTGCCCTGTAAACCCATATCCAAACAGTAAACCCTAGGACCCGAATTGTAATCTGCCCCAAGACCAGTATATAAGGGAGGGCAGAGCCAGGGTTCTAGGTAGACTCGCACAGATTCCAAGTAACAACAGTAGAAGAAGAGAAGTGTTAGCATCTAGCTCCCAGCTTCCTCTAGCCACCGATAGTAGCTAAGGAAACAGCTCAAGGAGCACTTGTACAGAGCATCGAGCTCCCATACATAGTTCATCTTGCAGGAGTAGGCGTGTTACCTCGCCAAGAGGGCCCCGAACCTAGGTGCGTCCCTGTGTTTGCAGTGCATCGTGCCCAACCCATTGCGTGAGCCACCGAATGCATCTGTGTGTCCCTTCTTTGCCATCCCCGATGGCTCTGCCGTGTTCCACACCACGACAGTTGGCGCCCACCGTGGGGCACAGCGCTTCGACTGGGATCATCTTCCGCACGGGACTTTCACTCGTCGCCGGCGAACGCGTAGCCTCTGGCCTCGTGATCACGCTCGGTGCCTTCGACTGCGTCATCGACAATGCAGCGTGTTTTGCTGGGAACGCCTTCCCCGCCGGTGGCAACATCATGCATTTTGGGGACATCCGCGTCTACGTCGCCACTGTCGCTGGGGGTTTTCCCAGCGTGATCACCCCTGTCCTCGACGTGCCCCTCGCCCGTGTCCCAGCCGCAGGGGGAGTTGCGCCGAAGTCATGACGGTGAACGCTCGCGAGAACCATCAGCAGCCTCAAGAACATCGGGCTGGAGGAGAAAGCTCTGTGCTCGAGCAAGAGCAAGACCCGCTCACCGCCTCCATCCAGCACCTGCGTGCTTTGGTTGTCATCGAGGCGGATCCAGCGGCTGCGGCGGCAGCGCTCGAGGCTACACGCCAAAACCTCCTGGAGGAAGCCACCAAGGTCGCGGCTAACCAGCATCGGCTAAACGCCACCGTGCACGAGTACAATGCCGCTCACGGTTTTGCCAGGAATATCCAGCACCGAGGGAGCGACCTGGCGTCGGAGCTGGACCACGCTGTCGACTCACATGCAGGTGTGGTGCAGACCGTCTATAGCACCCCGCCAAGAACATGAGGGCGTCCGAGGCGGCGACCACAGAGTTGAAGCATCTGGAAGGCGAGGAGCTCCGTCGCCAGCAGGAGCTAGTGCAGCTCCTCGTGGCCACTGCTAATAAGCAGCAAGCCGAGGGCATCCCCAGCCAGGTGGGCAACTCCCGCGACATCGTCGTCCGCAAAGGCGCAGACCAAACGACGCACGGAGGAAGCAAGAACTAGCAAGCATCTTCCCCAGGAGGGGTCGGGCAAAAGAGTCGCCCGCGTGGCGAATCTGGCAACCGCGGTCACCACAACCGTGACGCTGCGGCCTCCAGCGTTAGTCGCGCAGGCGGAGCCTCCCAGGAGAAAAAGACGCGAGCACCGAAGAAGGAAGCAGACGTGAACAAGGACCCGCCTGCGTCACGTTTGAAGGGCCGACTCGGTCCTCGAGAACCAGCTGATGCGCGGGAGCGCATCGACCTTCTGGTGCAGTCACGCACCTTGGAGGAGGAAAGTCCAACTGGCCCAAAGTGTTTTGGCCCGCGCATCCGGAACGAGCCGTTTCCGGAAGGATTTTCGCTCCCCAGAGACACGCCAAAGTACAACGGGACCGTCAAGCCTGAGGATTGGTTGGTCGATTACACCACCGTGATGGGAATCGCCAATGGCAACCTCCGCTTGTCTGTTTGCTACGTCCCCCTCATGCACGTCGACTCGGCAAGGACGTGGCTCAACAGCCTCCCCGACAACAGCATCAATGAGTGGCTGGACTTCGAAGAGGCGTTCATCCGCAACTTCACCGGAACATACAAACGGCCGGGTCGACCTCGCAAGCTTGCCCTCTGCGTGCAAGGCAAGGACGAATCAGACCGCGCCTAGCTCACCCGGTGGACTAGCATGCACAATTCATGCGAAGGGGTGCGTGAGCACCAGTCGATAGACTTATTCACCAATGGATGCCGAGACGGCACCATGTTGAAGCATAAACTCAGCTGGGCAGACCCGCAAACCATGGCTCAGGTCATGGCCATCACAGACAAGTACGCCACCACGGATGCGGCAATGAAGAAGCCCATCGTACGGTACTAAACAGGTAGCCGCGGTGCATGAGGATCCGGCTGCAGGAGGCAGTCGGAGGCAGAGGCCGGATGGCAGGCCGCCTCGGCCTAAGTATACCATCGAGTCCATGCTCGATGGGCCGTGCAAGTTTCACAGCGGCGGCAACAAGCCCGCCAACCATACGACGCGCCAATGCAGCTGGACAAAGAAGATGTCCGAAGCCGGTTGACCCCCACCACCACCTCCACCGCCAGCCGGAGGCCCACCGGATAATAGGGAACGACGCAACCGCCACGAGGATGACGAAGATGGTTACCCGCGGCAGGTGGGTAATTACCACATATTCCTGGCAGAGCCGGAAACGAAGCACGCCAAGCGGAGACGTGAGGCGGAGGTGAACGCAATCGTCCCACCCGTCCCCCAGTACCTGCACTGTTCCGATCAGGCAATCACCTGGAGCAAGGAGGATCAGCCGGCCGTGTTACCAAGCGCTGGTAGCTATGCGCTGGTCCTGGACCCCATCATCATCTCCAAGAAGCATTCATCCGCTTATCGCGAGTGCTGATCGATGGAGGGAGCAGCATCAACCTCCTTTATCGGAGCATCCTCGAGAGGCTGGGCATCAGTGAGTCCCAGCTGGAGCCTTCAAGCACTTCGTTCCATGGAGCGGTACCGGGGCCGTCGCACTCCCCAA
Source organism: Avena insularis (assembly GCA_023614405.1). Taxonomy (NCBI): domain Eukaryota; kingdom Viridiplantae; phylum Streptophyta; class Magnoliopsida; order Poales; family Poaceae; genus Avena; species Avena insularis. Next base: position 286,692,434 of record CM042695.1, read on the forward strand.
TCGGCAAGATCCGGCTGGACGTCATCTTCAGCAGCGAGAACAACTTCCGCCGCGAGCTAATTTGGTTCGAGGTCGTGAATCTCTCCAGCGCCTACCAAGCCATACTAGGGCGCCCAGCTCTGACCAAGTTCATGGGAGTACCACACTACGCATATCTCAAGATGAAGCTGCCAGGCCCAAAGGGAGTGATCACCATCGATGGATGCTACAAGCGTTCGATCGAGTGCGCCTCAGATGGCTCTAAGTTGGCCGAAGCAATGATCATCGCTGAAGAGAAGCGCGTCATAATGCAGAACGTGGCGGCTCTGCAGAAGGACATGCCGGCTAGAGAGCCCAAACCGGCTGTAGAATCGCAGTTCAAACCGTCGCAGGGAACAAGGAAGATCCTGCTGAACGAGGAAGACCCAAGCAAGTTTGTAATGGTCGGAGACGGCCTGGACAGGAAATAGGAAAGTGCGCTCGTCGATTTCCTCTGTGATAATCGGGACATTTTCGCATGGTGCCCCAAAGACATGCCATGTGTCCTGAGGGAACTCGCAGAGCACTCCCTTCATGTTCGACCGGACGCGAAGCCGGTCAAACAATCTTTACGCCGCTTCGCAGAGGAAAAAAGAAGAACCATTGGTGAGGAGATCACACGGCTGCTCACGGCCGGCTTCATCATGGAAGTTTTCCACCCAGAATGGCTATCCAACCCGGTGCTGGTGCTGAAGAAGAACAAGACATGGCGCATGTGTGTCGACTATACTAGTCTCAACAAGGCTTGCCCCAAGGATCCGTTCGCCCTGCCGCGAATTGATCATGTCATCGACTCCACCGCCGGGTGCGATTTGTTGTCTTTTTTGGACGCTTACTCGGGCTACCACCAGATCAAGCTCAATGTAACCGACCAAATAAAGACTTCGTTCATAACCCCTTATGGAGCATACTGCTACACCACCATGCCCTTCGGATTGAAGAACGCAAGCGTAACCTATCAGCGCTGCATGCAGAAATGCCTGCATAGGCAGATTGGAATGAACGTACACGCTTACGTCGACGACGTCGTCATCAAGACCAAGGAACAACACACGCTCCTTGAGGATCTGAAGGAAACATTCGACAACCTCCGTCGTTTCCAGATCAAGCTAAACCCGGAGAAGTGCATGTTCGGCGTCCCAGCCGGCAAGCTCCTGGGCTTCCTCATCTCCGAGCGCGGAATCGAGGCGAACCCGGAGAAGATCGGAGCCATCAAGCGCATGGAGCTGCCACAGAACCTACGCGACATGCAGAAGTTCACCGGGTGCCTCGCCTCACTCAACCGGTTCGTTAGCCGGCTGGGAGAGAAGGCTCTCCCCCTGTACCAGTTGATGAAGAAGACAGACAAATTCGTCTGGGCAGCTCAGGCGGATGAAGCTTTCCGAGACCTCAAGCGCATGCTCACCTCGCCACCCGTCCTGGCGGCGCCAGCCGCAAAGGAACCCATGCTGATGTACATCACTGCCACAAACAGAGTGGTCAGCATGGTACTAGTCGTCGAGCGGCCAGAGGAAGGAAAAGCTCAGATGGTCCAGCGCCTCGTATACTACCTTAGTGAGGTGCTCTCGCTATCCAAGCAGAACTAACCCCACTACCAGAAGCTAGTGTACGGCGTGTACATGGACACCAAGAAGCTCAAGCACTACTTCCAGGAGCATTCCATCCGGGTGGTAGCATTGGCCCCACTAGCGGAGATCATCGGCAACAAAGACGCCACTGGTCGCGTGGCGAAATGGGCCATCGAGCTCGCTGCGCATAACATCCAATACGAGCCACACACAGCAATCAAGTCGCAAGCATTGGCTGATTTCATCGTTGATTGGGCGGAGACACAATACATGCCCCTAGTGCCAGACTCAACTTACTGGAAGCTACACTTCGACGGGTCGAAAATGAGAGGAGGACTTGGAGCCGGAATCGTGATCACCTCGCCCAAGGGTGACCGACTGGAATATGTTCTCCAGATCCACTTCAAAGATTCCAACAACGTCGCCGAGTACGAAGCGCTCATCCATGGGCTCAAAATGGCCAAGCAGATAGGCATCCAAAGGGTGTTGTGCTTCGGAGATTCGGACTTGGTGGTGCAACAAGTATCTATCGAATGGGACGCTAGGGATGCGAACATGGCCCTCTACCGTTTCTTTGTCCAGCAGTTGTGCGCTTGCTTCGAAGGCTACGAGTTTCACCATGTACCCAGAGCCAATAACAAAGCCGCTAACGCTTTGGCCAGGTTCGGATCAACAAGACAAGCCATACCGCCTAGAGTTTCTCTCGAGCACCTGCGCAAGCCCTCCATCACTCCCTCACCAGAGTCCGACTCCATTGTGCTCGACACGGATCCTGGAGCAGCTGGTGTCGCGCCGCACCCGGGGACTGCCGTGCCGCACTCGGGGACTGTCGCGCCACACCCGGGGACTGCCGCGCCGCACCCGGGGATAGCTTCACTGCACCCGGGGACTGCCTCACCACATCCCGCGGTCAACATCGGCACCCTTCCACCCGGTAGGCCTCCCGACGCTCTGGAGCCGGTCGTTCGCGAGGAGATCAAGCTCATCATACAGACGGTGCACACCATACGGGAGCGCCCGACTGGGCGAAGCCGTTCATGGATTTCCTGGCCAAGGGTGAACTTCCAACAGAAGAGGTGGCAGCACGACAAGTGCGACGAAGGGCAAGCGCCTACACCATCATCAACAACGAGTTGTACAAGCGCAACATCGTAGGCATCTACCAGCGATGCGTCAGTCGAGAGGAAGGAGCCAAGCTTCTAACGGACATACACCAGGGCGAATGTGGCCACCATGCCTCGTCAAGGGTGATAGCAGCCAAGGCCCTTCGGCATGGTTTATATTGGCCAACGGCGCTGAAGGACGCCGAAGAAATAGTCAAGACATGCAGCGGCTGCCAGCGATTCGGCCAGTTGAAGCACACGCCGTCTGCGGCGCTCAAGACAATACCGATCACCTGGCCATTTGCAGTCTGGGGCCTGGACATGGTTGGGTCATTCAAGACAGCTCGATCCGGCATGATGCACCTGTTTGTCGCCGTGGACAAGTTCACCAAGTGGATCGGGGTGAAGCCAATCAACAAGCTGGATGGGGCGACGGTGATCAAGTTCTTCACGGACATCATCATCTGGTTCGGCTACCCTCACAGCATCATCATTGACAATGGAACCAACTTTGCGAAAGGAGTCTTTGCTCGTTTCTGTGGGGAAAAAGGGATCCACCTAGATTTGGCATCGGTCGCACACCCACAGTCCAACGGACAGTGCGAGCGTGCTAATGGTTTGGTGCTAGCTGCAATCAAGCCAAGGCTCATCGAACTGCTCGTCAAGTCACCTGGATGCTGGATAGAGGAGCTGCCAGCAGTGCTCTGGAGCCTACGCACCACGCCTAATCGCTCAACCGGCTTCACGCCGTTCTGCCTCGTCTATGGGGTAGAAGCCATTCTCCCCACAGACATCTAGTTCGACGCACCTCGCAAACAGCTCTACATGGAGCAGGAAGCCAAGGAGGCAAGAGAGGACAGCGTGGACTTGCTCAAGGAGGCACGCGAGTTAGCCCTGTCCAGATCAGCAATTTACCAACAAGACCTGCGCCGATACCACGCCAGCCAGATCTGGCCCACCTCTTTCTGCGAGGGAGACCAGGTGTTGCGCTTGGTCCAGAGCACCAAGGGAATGCACAAGCTGTCCCCGCCATGGGAGGGACCATTCATCGTTATCCGGGCACTCCACAACAACTCGTACTACCTGATCGACGCGCAGCAGCCGATGAAGAACAAGGCAGATCGCTCAGACGAGGAGAGGGGGCGCCCATGGAATGCCAGCCTGCTCCGGCCATTTTACACTTAGAGAAGTGTATGTATCTTCCCTTTTTATGTAACAAGTGAACAAGAATGAGAGCCTTGGCACAGCGCTAAGATTTCTACAGACGGCATAATGTTGCACGTGGCGCCTAGAGTAGCCTCTTCGGTTCCGGCTTCAGTACGCACGGCGGTTGTCGGCCTGGCAAGAGCAAAAACTCAAAGTGCGCGCAAGAAGATGCCAGCATAAAAAGCAAGGGTGTCCAGGCGAACTGGTCGTGCCCTACAAAAGTTAAGCCAACAACAGCGAACCAAAGTATCGCGAGGCACGCCAACACAGTAACTCCTTCGGTTCCGGCTGCAGACCGCAACCCGGCTGACAGCCGGCAAGGAAAAATGCTAGAAGGTCCAATACTCGCTGATAAAAGGGGAGTTGCTCGCGGCCTAACTCGGAGGGGCGCACGTCTATTTTTCTCCTATGATAATTACCAACTCACGCATAAGCATATGCACAAGAAAACTAACCCAAAGCAACGCTTTGTCTTGCACGACCCGAGTCACAAGTTGGCAGGAAACAAGGTGGCAAGAGAGCTTTGCCCCGGCTGGCTCCCCAGCCGGCCCGAACCTCGGGGACTACACCCAGTGGACGCGCTCCCATGCACCCACAAACTCAAGTCAAGGTGGCCAAGAGAGCTTCGCCCCGGCTGGCTCCCCAGCCGGCCCGAACCTCGAGGACTACACCCAGTGGACGCGCTCCCATGCACCCACAAACTCAAGTCAAGGTGCCCAGGAGAGCTTCGCCCCAGCTGGCTCCCCAGCCGGCCTGAACCTCGGGGACTACACCTAGTGGACGCGCTCCCGCGCACCCACAAACTCAAGTCAAGATAGCCCAAAGAGCTTCACCCGGATGGATCCCCAGCCGGCCCGAACCTCGGGGATTACACCCAGTGGACGCGCTCCCGCGCACCCACAAACTCAAGTCAAGATAGTCAAAAGAGCTTCGCCCCGGCTGGCTACCCCAGCTGGCCCAAACCTCGGGGACTACACCCAGTGGGCGCGCTCCCGCGCACCCACAAAGCAAAGTCAAGACGGCAAAAAGAGCTCGAACCCGGGTGGCTATCCCAACCGGCGCGAGCATAAAAGACCACAAATGACGAAGAAACAAACAAAGATTAGCAAAAGGCACCAAGCCATAAAGCGAAGCACGAAGGCTCCGCACAGATTAAAAGATCGGCGACAGAAGTCAGCCGAAGTGTAGCACATCAGAGTAGCAATTTTAACAAATACACCCGGCATCCCGGGGATCAAGGTTCAGGAGCTTGCGACGAGGAAGGAGCGGCAGCTGGATCAGCAGGAGCGGCAGTAGCGTCGGCGGAAGGAGGCTGGCTGCTGGAGGGCACGTCAATGGGATTCCAATGCGCCGGCTCCCAATGGAACGGCCGTGGCTCTCCGGGGGCGCTGAAGTCACGCTCGAGGTCCACGTAGGTGCCGATCTTCATCCCGCAGGCCTGGATCTCAGGAAGGCTCTCGCGAAGGCCATCGTAAGTCGTCCCAAGGCGGAAGCCGCGATCGACCACGCTCAGGTCGATGCCAGGGTACCACGACCTCACCATCGCCAGCGCCATCTCTGCCCCACCTCGAGCAGCCCACTCCTTGTGCACGTCCAGCACGTCGATGCCCTTGGAGGACAGGCTGGCCATGTCATGCACAACCAGGCCCGCGTCCGGCCAGATGTAGTGGAAGAGATCAGTGCCAACGGCACGCAAGACGTTGCTCTCCTCCGCCACCACCTTGACCAAGTCGAGGGCGGTCAGGTCACGACCAACCTCCTCCAGCGATAGCTTCTCCATGGCCATCTCGGTCGCCTCAGGATAGTGAGCTGCAGCAAGGCACAAAGCAGAATAAACCAACAAGATCGAGCAAGCCATGACACAACGGAAGAGAGTAGCTAAATAACTTACTGACGACCATCTCCGAGATGTTCTGGAGGTGCTGATTGAGCTCCTCCTCCCTACGGCAAAGCGACTGGATGGTCCCTTCCTGCTAGGGGCAGATCGTCTCGAAGTTCTTCAGCGCCTCTGCCCGGATATCAACCGTCTTCTTGCCCCGCTCCATGCTAACCTCAAGCTGGTGTTTGTCCGTGGCAAGCTGATCGAACTGCACCTGTCGCGCCTTGTTTGATTTCTCCAGCCGGGCAACCTCAGCTTTGAGGCGTTCCAGCTCCTTCTCCTTGTCTTGGATCATGGCTGTAGGAGGATACCCGATGGTCACCAAAAAACAGGAAAAGGGAGCCAATCGCCAAGACAGATCTGAAGAAGCAATCTTACGGCCAAGGTCCCGGGTGCTCTTCACAGACTCCATAAACACTTTCTGCAGCAAGAAAGCAAATGAGCAACAGAGGAGCAAACCATATGAAAGAGCAGAAAACGTATGAAGGGCAACGACTTACCTCCATCAAAACAGACAATTTTTTGGCCTCGCCAAGGCCCTGTTCCATTCCCTCAACCAGGTGGCGAACCTGGCTGAGCGTGACGGGTGCCGAGCCGAAGAGCTGGGCAAGGATCACAGCCGGCGTCAGCACAGCCGGAGCTGGCCTCGCGCCGATGAAGACAACATCGTCATCATCGGAAGCTGCACCCGAAGGTGCATCCACCACCAACTCCCTCCCAGCCGGTTGACCGCCATCCGGCTGGCTGGCTTCCGCCGCAGCCGCCTGCGCGGCCTCTGCTCCCTCCGTCACCTCTGGAATGACGGGCCTAGCAGAACTGCTCGGAGCATTGCTCCAAGCTGGGTTCACGCCAGCCCTTAGGAGAGGGAGGGGGTCTCCGGGTCCCATGTAGCCGTAAGCAGCTGGCCCAACCGCGAAGACGCAGGGGCCTGGTGTAGCAGCCCCGTGGTCGGAGAACCCTCAGGCGTCCTGGGCGGAGAGGGCAAGACTGATGCGGCCGGGCTGGCCGCAGCCAGGCCATCCGCAATTGGCATGGGCGCAGCCGGCGCGGGCGCAGCCGACGTCCTCGCCACCTCTTCAACCGGAGGAGGAGGTGGAGGAGGCATGACGGCGGCACCTCCGTCGCCAAGCTCCATGGCTTCGCTGCAAAGGACAAAGAGTCAAAGGAGAAGCCAGCAAAACCGCAGAATGGCAAGCAAGGGCAAGAGAGATACTAACTCGGCGACGGAGGGTGGAGAAACAACCTGACGCCCTCGGCGTGTCTTTTTCGTCTCAACTTGAGCGGGAGCGGCAACAGGTGCCGCCCTCTTTCCCCGGGCTCTCGCCGCAGGTCTTTCTCATAGACCCTCCTCGTCGTTGACATCGACTGTGGCGCAAGCAAAGATTAAAGACCATAAACTCAAGAACAAAGGTGAAAGAAAGAGCAGCGGACAACAACCTACCATGAGGATCCGGGGGGGCACCGTCCGCCCGGACGGTAAACCCCTCGGGTTCCGTCTGGGGTACTTCTTCGGCTTCCTGTCCTCCAAGAAGGACGGAAGCGGGAAGTCGCCCATTCCATCTTAGGCCAGTTGCGCCGTGAACAACTAATCAAAAAGGGGGCATAAGGCACCCAAGGAAAGCTAGCAAATACAAGAAGCAAGGCGCAAAGCAACCAGAAAAAACTTACCGATGGCGGCAGGCGGCCGCGATGGTACGGGGGCAGGAGTATGCCCAGTTGGCCTCGATGCGGAACTTGGAGATCATGGAGATCCAGTTTCGCAGGTCCTGTATGGGCACATCCTTCTGCGACGTCCTCGTCGGGTCGTTGGCGGTCGAAAGATGGCACATCTTGTGCGACCACTTCTGCAGCGGAAGCACGCGACACACCATCCACGACAATGTGATGTCCCGGGCGGTGAGCCTCTCCGTCCCCACCATCGTTTCTAGCCGGGCGGCCATCCGATCGAGGTCCGCCACCGCGCCCATGCTCCTCGTCGTCCAGCCCCTCTGCGAAGAAGGCGCATCCATGAAGGGAGGGAGGCAGATCCAGTCAATCTCTATGGCATTGCTCACATAGAAATATGTGTGCTGCCACAGCTTGACGGTGTCGGGGAGCTCGAACCGCGGCATCGGCGAGGACGTCCGCGGGTAGATGGCGCAGCAGCCCGTCCGCGTCAGCGAGCCGCCCTTGACGATGTTCTGGGCCTTAAAGTGGAAGAACTTGAGGAAGTTCGCCACCTCGGGCCACACCCCAAGGTACGACTCACAGCATGCCGCAAAGTGCGACAGCTGCGCCATGGCATTGGCGCCAAGGTGGTGAAGCTGGAGGTCGAAGAAGCCGAAGAGCTGGAGGAGGAATGGGTTGACGGGGAGGCCGAAGCCACGCGCGAAGTGCGCGAGGAAGACGACGCGCTCCCCCGGCCGAAGGTTCGGCACCCGCTCCCCCTTCGGTGCAAGCCGGTGCTTCACAAGCAACAACGATGGTAGAAACCTCCCCCGCCGATACTTGTTGATGAGTTCATCAGTCACGAAGGACCCGCACCAACCGCCGTGCTGCTTCGGCAGCATCTCGACAGAACAAGGAACGCAAGGGCACAAGGAGAGGATGAGCCGGAGGATGGACAAGTGTGGGAACCGATCCCCTCGGAGCCCTATTTATCCCCGCAAGCGACAACGTTGCCCCTTCGGCTTCTGCGCGATGCGTGGCGTCATGGTGCCACAGCTATGCGACGCTTCGGCTCCAGATCCCCTGCGCCGTCGTGGTTGCCACAGAAGATCCCAGGTTTCAGCGGGAGGCGAGGCGTGTGCCCTTGCCCCGAGGAAACGCTGCGGCACGTTTGCATGCACAGTTGCCAAAAAACTGACACAGCGACGCAGAAGTCAAACTGACGCGACCTGCGCCAGAGCCACAGGCGTGGGTGACGGCATCAATGATGTCACCTAGCCCAACGCTTCGTCTTCAGCTACGCTAGCCGGTATCTGCCTTTGCTGTTTACACCCAGTGGACGGCCATCGATTCCGCAGCTGGTTTAACTCCAGCCGGAAAGCAAAAGCAAAAGCCGTAGCCGGAGAAAGTAAAGCAACCTCTCAGGAAAGGAAGGAGCACGGAAGATCTTGCCCACCGGCCAAGCCCATACATGCTCGGGGACTAGTGTCGGGGGGATAACCCCCAGGTGGGGAAAGCCAGGCATAAGTAGGCCGGCTCCAGAAGATGCAGGCTGCCTGGCCTCCCGGAATCACAATTCTAACCGTCTGGCAAGCAAGCCCGGCTTGGATTACAACCTTCCCGGCTGGCCCGTCTAGCCGGTGGCCAGAAGAACCGGCCGGGTGGTCGTTCCCACCCGGCTCACCTCGGATTCGATGGAGAGCACGAAAGGACTGGCGCTCCATGCGGGGTACGCTTCTGGTTCTCCCTCGTCATCAAGGAAGCTGGCATGCCGTCATGACCAGTGCTACCAGACAAATATAAAGCAAGACGGTTAGCTGACTGGCGAAAGCGGTCCGGGTGACCGTTAAAGCAAGGGTGACGCCCCAAAGGAAGCCTGGGTGACCACTAAAGAGAAGGATGACGCTAAAAGAAGGGCGGACTGGGTCCTGGCCCACCGGCTGGGCCCTGCAGCCGGCCCTGCCCTATAAACCCATATCCAAAAAGTAAACCCTAGGACCCGAATTGTAATTTGCCCCCCCCCAGACCAGTATATAAGGGAGGGCAGAGCCAGGGTTCTAGGTAGACTCGCACAGATTCCAAGTAACAACAGTAGAAGAAGAGAAGTGTTAGCATATAGCTCCCAGCTTCCTCTAGCCACCGGTAGTAGCTAAGGAAACAGCTCAAGGAGCACTTGTACAGAGCATCGAGCTCCCATACATAGTTCATCTTGCAGGAGTAGGGGTGTTACCTCGCCAAGAGGGACCCGAACCTGGGTACGTCCCTGTGTTTGCAGTGCATCATGCCCAACCCGTTGCGTGAGCCACCGAATGCATCTGTGTGTCCCTTCTTTGCCATCCCCGATGGCTCTGCCGTGTTCCACACCACGACACCCTTCATAAAAGGGAAGCAGGGATTTCAAGTCTCATAAAGAGCTTCCAAATATTATGGTACTTGTTAGCTTTCAGCTCTCATTGCCCCTATCATAAGCATCTTGAAGTGATTAAAGTTAAAGTGAATAAACTATGGAGTATATGCTTGACAAAGTTCTCATGTCCCTTGAGTACGAGGGCCGCTCCTCATGCTATTCAACTTTAGTCACCGGTAAGTTCTTGTCATAGTAAGTACATGTGTATCATAGAGAACCGCCAAGGGGGTACCCCTTGCACATGATACATGATCTATCCCATAATCAAAATGACAAGGCAAGCAGACAATGAGCATCTCAGCAATCTTCTTATTTACCATGGGAAAATGGTTCTTTTTTCTCTCTTTCCTCCTTTCATTGTCTCTCTCTCTTTTTTTATCAGAAGAAAGCTTCATAGATTGCTCACTATGGTGATGCTGCAAGTTTCCACCATGATTAGGCATGGCTTAGGCTAGCGGCCCAGGCATTTCTCTAACACACATACATAACTCCATGGACTTACAAGCTTCCCTTTTATTTCACACCAACGACATCCGCAAACAAAAGAGCATGATATCAACTGGGTACAATGTATAGGTGCAATGTTGAAAGTGTTCCCCATGACAGCATGGTTCTGCTAATTGCAACGTATAAGTGCAAGCATATACAACATAGATGACACAATGGTTCAAGTTTATTTAGGGGCAGGAAAAATAAAGTGTGCCATCAAGTTTGTGAGAGCTTTAATCACTAATTTTCACATAACAAGTTTAATTTGGAAGATAGATAAAAAAGAATATACTTAGAATGGTGTAACACACCATGCATAGTGATACGTCGGAAACGTATCTATAATTTTTTATGCTCCATGATTGTTTACTATCTACTTTGATTTGCTTTGTCTACACTTTGAGGTGTTTTTATATCTTTTCTGGAACTAACCTATTAACAAGTTGCCACAGTGCCAGTTGCCCGTTTTCTTCTGTTTTTGGTTCCAGAAAGGCAGAAAATCAATATTCTCGGAATTGGACGGGGCAAAAGCCAAAGTCAATATTTACTGTGGGCGTCACGAAGTCCAGAGGAGAGATGGAGAGGCGAGCTAGGGTCGCCACACCCCCCTAGGCATGGGTGGGCCCACCCTATGCCTGGGAAGGGTGTGGGCCCTCTGGCCACCTCCCAGCCTCGCCTCTTCGCCTATAAGAAGCCCCCGATGCAGAAACCCTAGGCACCCGATCAAAACTCCATGAAACATTTTGTAGCCGCCACCACCATCGTCCCTATATCAGGGGGATCTGAAGTTCTTCCCGGCACCCTGCCGGAGGGGAAATCATCCCGAAGGCCTTCTTCTCTGGTATGAAGCGTGAGTAGTTCCACCTTGGACTACGGGTCCATGTAGTAGCTAGATGGTTGTATCTCCTCCTTGTGATTTCATGTATAGATCTTGTGAGCTCCGTTCATGATCAAGATCTAATCTATTTGTAATCATGCATGTTGTGTTTGTGGGGATCCGATGGATATTGAGATTACTATGTTAGATTGATTAATGGTTTTGTCTATTTGATACTATCATGTCTGTGTTGTTTGTGATCTTGCATGCTCTCCGTTGTTAGTAGCTATCTTAGCCAAGTAGTTGCTAGTGACTCCAAGAGGGGGTATTTATGCTCGATAGTGGGTTCATGCCTCTAGTTTCCAAGGTAAGTGACAGAAATCTCTTCGGTTGTAAATGTGTTGTTGCCACTAGGGAGAAAACAACGGTCTCTTGTTCATGGAACAAGTGGATTGTTTACCTTACACACTTTGCTTAAAGCAGTTGTCTGTTTCTTGCAACTTAATACTAGAGGGGGTTCAGATGATAACCTGAAGGTGGACTTCTATTCATAGATGCAGTTGGATGGCGGCTTATGTATATTGTTGTATTGCCCAATAGAATCTCATAGGATCTTTTTGTCTGGTATTGCATTGTTATGCCTTGCTTAGTTCCTGTCAATTGCCCTGCTGTAATCTGTTTACCCTTCGTGCCATGTTGTTTATCTAAGGAGAGCACCTCTAGTGAACTATGGACCCCGGTCCAATCTTTACCATTGATACATCCTCCATTGTTACCTGTTTACTTGATGCAAAACATTACCTTCTACACCATACGTTTAATCCTTTGTTACAGCAAACCAGTGAGCTTGACAACCTCACTGATTTGTTGTGGCAAAGTCTTGAGTTTGTGTTGTGCAGGTCTCCATGTTGCTTGCAACACCTTTGGGACGTTTCCTTCTTCCTATTGGTTCGATAACCTTGGTTTCTTACTGAGGGAAAACTTGCTGATGTGCTTCTTCACACCTTGCTCTTGGGGTTTCCCGACGAAGTACTTCCCAGCACCATCACATAGGAATTTATAGTGGACACTTTGGAATAACTTGGTTTCTTGGGAGTTGGATGCATGAGTAGAGCTTACTCATACAAGTGGAGGCTAGCAAAAGACTAGGAGCGACCAACTAAGAGAGCAATAATGGCCATTCTAATGCAGAGCGACAAAACATTACTAATCAAAGCATAAAGTGGTACTAAAAGTCGAAAACTAAATGATCATAGAGGCTAAGGTGATTGGTTTAAAGTCATAACATGGTGTGAGCATGTGCCAAGTCAACCCAAACAAAGCATCAAAGGAGAATACCATAATACTATGCTTTTGTATGCTAAAACAACGCATGGTTCTTTCAAGGCACATTAAGCAATCCTAATTGTTTGGAACAAGTCATTCTACAGCAATAATCACTAAGCATAAGGTCAAAACAACATCTAGCATGACATGATAGAGTCTAAGTCACCGTCAAAGCAAAGTCCTTCTTGTACTTCTTAAGCAAGAACTTCCTACTCCTTTCCAACACCAATCAACTTATTTAAAACAACACGGCGAAAACGGGGGTCCAAACTACTTTATTCAAGCAAACTAAGAAAAAAAACCAAAAACGAAAACTAAGACGCTCCAAGAACAACACAACTATGCATGAAACAATAAAAACGAAGTGTCTAGAAAGACCTGCGCTTTTTATTGATGAAGAAGGGGATGCCTTGGGCATCCCCAAGCTTTGACGCTTGTACCTCTTGGATATTTCTTGGGGTGACATCGTGGTGGCATCCCCAAGCTTGAGCTTTTGTCCATTCTTCATCTCATTACATCATTATCTCTCTACACCTGAAATTTTCCTTCATACAAAACTTCACACAATCTTCATTAGCAACATTAGTGCATTCAAAAGATAATAGACCTTTGGGGTTTAGTTTTAAAACAGCAAAACTTTCACTAACGACACAAGCTATTGTAGCAATTTCCTCAAAAATCTCAATTTCCCAAAAAGGAATCAATAAGAAGAAAATGCAAATAATGACAGAAATCTATCAAAACAGACCAGCAGGTAGAAACCGATTTTTTAGAAGACCTTCTGTTGCTCAAATCAAAAAGTGTTGAACTAACAAAAGTTAGCTAACAACCTGGGGGATTTATTCAGAAAATTACAGCTCAATCGGACTTACAGAGATTTTACACGAATGTTTATCGTGGAGCACAAAAATCTGTTTTGGGACAACAACTCCCCAAATCTTACTTCCCTCTCATTACAGGTTATTCTTGGCACAAAAATCAAATAAAAAGGATAAGGAGAGGTCATTATAGAAGTAATAACTTTCAAGACTCAAGAAAACTATTGGGTTATCTGCCAAGAAGCACTTTTCTTTAACGCCTTTAAGTTAGGCACAAGAAGCAAGTATCAAGTATTTTCAAATGAAGAAGCATTAACATCAAACCTTGCTTTCAAAGGAGGAGCAAAAAGCAACTTCTCTCTCCTCATAGGGAAGTGTTAAATACCTTTATTGAATGGAAATTGATATTTAATGGTGCCTTCTTTCATATCAATGATGGCACCAACAGTTCTAAGAAAAGGTCTTCCCAAAGTAATAGGACAAGAAGCATTGTATTCAACATCCAAAACATAGAAATCAACAGGTAAATAGGCATTATTAACCATAATAAGAACATCATTAACACTTCCCATGAGTTTCTTTTTAGCATTATCATCAAGTGGGACATCCAAATAGCAATCTTCCAAAGGTGGCAAATCAAGCATTTCATAAATCTTTCTAGGCATAATAGGGCACTAGAACCAAGGTCACAAGAAGCTTTGATATCAAATCATTCACTTGCATATTAATGATGGGTTCCCAACTATCTTCTACTTTCCTAGGAATAGAGGCTTTGTGTTTCAACTTTTCTTACTTAATTTTAATAAGAGCATTTGTAATGTGTTTGGTGAAATCTACATTCATATCACTAGCATTAGGACTTCTAGCAAGATTTTGTAGGAACATAATCACTTAAGAAATATTGCAACCATCAAGATCAAAATCAAACTTAGCATCATTGGTAGTGTATTCATATGGTTTAGGCATTATGATAGGAGGAATAGGAACTTTTTGTGGTTTAGTGGCATCCATATTGGTGGTGGTAATAGTGCAAACACTATTGTTTCTAGCAATTTCAGCTTCTCTTTCCCACTTAGCATGTAGTTGGGATAACAGTCTACCATTTTCATCAATAGTAACTTGTATGGCATGAGTAGCAGCAAAGGTACTTTCAGGTTTAGCAGCCATTTTATTAATCAAAGAGGATAGTGCTTCAGACAAAGAGGAAATATTTTTCTCAGCACTCAAATTTTTTGACTATAAACTAAGAATTTCTCTATTCAAATTCTCAAGTTGATGACTAATATTTTTCAAGATAGCAGATTGTTCTTCCATAGTTTTAGTGAATATTTTGTTCTGCTCATATTGCATTTGCATGAAGTTTTTAGTGGATCTTTCAAATTCTAGAATCCTATATTCACTAGGCATTCCAGATCTACCATGATAAGTATTGCTATTATTAGGAGGATAAGGCCTATAGTTATTGTTACCATAAGCATTGTTGCCAAAATTATTATTTCTAATGAAGTTCACATCAACTTACTCTTGTTAAGCAACCAAAGAGGCTAAGGGAACATTATTTGGATCTATATGAGATTTTCCATTAACAAGCATAGCCATGATAACATCAATCTTATCACTCAAAGAAGATGTTTCTTCAACAAAATTTACCTTCTTACCATGTGCAGCTTTCTCAGTGTGCCATTCATAATAGTTGACCATCATATTATCAAGGAGCTTTATTGCAGCTCCCAAAGTAAGAACATAAAGGTACCTCCAGCAGCTAAATCCAACAGATTTCTTGAAGAGAAGTTTAAACCTGCATAAAAAGTTTGGATAATCATCCAAGCAGTCAGTCCATGAGTGGGACAATTATTTACCAAAGATTTCATTCTTTCCCAAGCTTGAGCAACATGTTCATTATCAAGTTGTTTAAATTTCATTATTTCACTTCTCATAGATATAATCTTAGCAGGAGGATAGTATTTTCCAATAAAAGCATCTTTGCACTTAATCCAAGAATTAGTACTATTTCTAGGCAAGGATAGCAACCATTCTTTAGCTTTTCCTCTCAAGGAGAAAGGAAACAACTTGAGCATAATATTATCTCCATCTACATCCTTATATTTTTGCATCTCACAAAATTCAACAAACTTATTGAGGTGGGCAGCAGCATCTTCAGAACTAGCACCAGAAAATTGCTCTTTCATCACAAGATTCAACAAAGCAGTATTAATTTCATAAAGGGTAGCATCAGGAGCAGGTGGAGCAATAGGTGTACTCAGGAAATCATTGTTGTTTATGCTAGTGAAGTCACACAACTTGGTGTTCTCAACAGAGTTCATTTTTTGAAAAGTGGAGCAAACCAACAGCAGCAACAACTAGAGTAGGAACTAATTTTTTTGTGTTTTTGATAAGAAAAGCAAACCAAACGAAACTATTTTTTGGATTTTTCGATAAAAAGAGGCAAACAAAACAAAGCAAAAGAAACTAAGAAAAACAAAAACAAAGTAAAGAGAAAGGTTGTGAAGGACTCCCCTTGTGAAGCCGTCCTTAGCCTCCCCGGCAACGACGCCAGAAATAACTTGATGATGTGTAGCTCACTTTAGAGCTTCGTTGGGAAACCCCAAGAGGAAGGTATGATAAGCACAACATCAAGTTTTCCCTCAGTAAGAAACCAAGGTTATTGAACCAGTAGGAGGAAGGAAACGACTCAAAGGTGTTGCTAGCAACTTGGAAACCTGCACAACAGAAACTCAAGACTTTGCCCCAACGAATAGTGAGGTTATCAATCTCACCGGTTTGTTGAAAACAAAGGATTAACTGTATGGTGTGGAAGGTAATGGTGGATTGCAGAAAGTAAATAGTAACAGTGGAGGATGTATCAATGGTAAAGATTGAACTGGGGTCCATAGTTCACTAGAGGTGTTCTCCTTAAGATAAACAACATAACATGCTGGGTAAACAAATTACAGCAGGGCAATTGAAAGGACAGAGCAAGGCATAACAATGCAATACTATACATTCATCATCCTATGACATTTGATTGGGCATTACAACAAGATACATAGACCTCCATCCAACTGCATCTATGACTAGTAATCCACCTTCAGGTTATCATCCGAACCCCCTCCAGTATTAAGTTGCAAGCAATGGATAACTGCTTTAAGCAAGGTGTGTAAAGTAAACAATCCACTTGTTCCATGAACAAGAAATCGGTCTTTTCTCCCTAGTAGCAACAACACATCTACAACCTTAGAGATTTCTGTCACTTCCCCAGATTAAATAGAGGCATGAATCCACTATCGAGCATAAATACTCCCTCTTGGAGTCACTAGCATATACTTGGCCAAGATAGCTACTAGAAACGGAGAGCATGCAAGATCTCAAACAAAACATACATGATAGAATCAATAAGATAGAATCATTAACCAATCTAACATAGTAATCTCAATATCCATCAGATCCCTAAAAACACAACATGCATGATTACAAATAGATGATCTTGATCATGAACGGAGCTCACAATATCTAAACATGGTAGCACAAAGGAGGATAAACAACCATCTAGCTACTACATGGACCCGTAGTCCAAGGTGGAACTACTCACGCTTCATACGGGAGGCTGGCATGGCGATGAAGAAGGCCTCTGAGATAATCTCTCCCCTCCGGCCGGGTGCCGGGAAGAGCTTCAGATCCCCCCGATCTAGGGACGATGGTGGCGGCGGCTACGGATTGTTTTGTGGAAGATTGATTGGGTACTTAGGGTTTAGGTATCGGGGGCTTCTTATAGGCGAAGAGGGAGGCCAATGGGGTGCCTGAGGCGGCTGCACCCCCCTAGGAGCGGGCTAGGCCAGGCCGCACGGCCAGGGGGTGTGGCCACCTCGAGGCCCTTCGCCGTCTCGTCTTCTAGCTCCGTGTTTCCCATGGTAAAATATTGACATTAGCTTTTGTCCCGTCCAATTCCAGGAATATTCATTTTCTGGATTTTCTGGAACCAAAAACAATAGAAAACAGGCAACTGACATTGTGGCATCTTGTTAATAGGTTAGTCCTATAAAACATATAAAAATACCTCAAAAGAAGACAAAGCAAAGAAAAGTATATACTAAACAAGCATGGAACATCAAAAATTATAGATACATTTACAATGTATCAATTTGCGACCAAGTACCGAGGAAGATTAGGAGCTTCCGCAAAAATCTTGCTCATGAAATATTCATAGCGCCCAGCTCTGTAAGTTCAAGCAGCAGCAAACATGTAACCAAATACGATGTCTACATAGTTCCTGTAAAAGTTGAGCATCAGGTGGGCATGACATTCTCTACCCTTAGCTCGTGGGAACACCTCCTTCACTGAATTTGTCGGGGGGATGACCCCCGGTATTGTCATGAGAGGTAAAAACATAGGTTAACTCGGATTCATGTTGGCCAAGTTAAGCCGACATAGGCTAAATGACCAAAGCCAAGTGATAATGGAAAGATGAAGCCGACATATAATGTATGTCAGCACCAACAAATGTATGATTCTTACTTTTAGGTACATCGAGGCCGAGTTAACGAGGCAGGAGCCGAATCATGGAGGTGGTGATGCTCCTTGATGAGCATGCCTATGACTTTGTGCGGCACCAAATAGTTTGGCACACTGCCCTAACGGTGCTACATGACAACTGTATCGAGTGGGGAAAAGCTGGATGTTGAGGGAAGCGTTGTCAAGTGACCTCTAAAGTGTTGCGTGATGCCTAAAGGACTCGCACCAGTGCACTGTAGCAAAGCTGCCTAGTACTGGGACGCTGACTGGTTCATGGACCACCGACCAAGCCCTTCTAGCATTTCCGCTGAGCAAACCCAAATCCCATTCTATGAACCCTAGAACCCACATTGTAACCTAGTCCCCCCAACCAGTATATAAGGGAGGGTAGAGTTAGGGTAAGAGTAGGTTGGCCAGTTTATCTTCTTCCTCTAGTTCTTTCTAGCATCTTGGGAAACTACTCAACGAGCCTCTATAACCATAATATAGAGATAAATAAGAGATCTAGCAAGGAGTAGAAGGGGTTTTATCTCATCCAGAGAGCCCTAAAACTGGGCACATCGATTTTCACAGTGTTTGTTTGTTCTTCGTGTCCAAATCAATTGCACTTTCCCTCACCAGATTCCTCATGCATCCATTCTCCCCAACATAAGCCTACCCCAGGCATCTGCCATGACACCACGATGACAGTTGGCGCCCACCATGGGGCCACCAGCAGTGCTTGCTAGAGTGTTCATCCGGACGGGAAACCTCATCGTTTCTTTAGGCGAGCGCGTCCTCTCTGGCCTAATCCAGAGGTTCAGCGTGCTCAACTTCGTCAGCGATAATGCGGGGCGTTTTGGCACTAGGCCGCTCCTAAGGAACGGTCGCTTCCTCAACTTCGGCGAGCATCAAGTCTACATCGCGCTGTGCATTGAGTGCGTATATCCTGAAAGGGTGACAATAGCTGCAGATCCCCCTGTATGTGTTGCTCGCCGCCGGCATACAACAAGCTCGGTAGAGGTCATGATGACCAACCCGCCCAGTAGCTCAAGTGGTGGACAAGACAGTGGAGGATGATTGGAATGTAACACCTAGGCCAGCCAGAACTGCTAAGTTGCCATTGAAAAGGCCATAAAACATAGCTAGCAGTAGCAGGGCACGAGTAATACAAGAGGCAATAGATAAGCTAGCTGAACTAGTAGTCCCAGTAGTAGACCTGGCTTAGCCATTAGCTGAATTATAGGAGACTCGGCGGAAGATGCTTGAGGGTTCTAAAGATGTAGCCCGTTCCCAGCAAGAACTGGATATCACTCTCCGAGAGTATAACTCAGCCCATAGACTTAAGGGACTCAAGAGTCTTGTAGATGGTGTGAGGATGAAAGGTAGAAATCTTGACAATGAGATGGCAAGATATGCTAGGGCAACAAATGTTGCGCCTAGGTCAAACGCTTCATATAGCCAAATGACGACTAGGCTGCCGAAGTACAACACAGCAGCTGTGAATCTTAGGTTAGCAGAAGGGCCATGGACGAGTTACCCGACCTTAGCGGTGAAGCAAAGCAATGACAACAGGAAAGAGTCAATGAGCTGGCATGTGCTGCTGGTAAGCTGAATGGGGCCTTTTACAGGGCAAACCCAGATGTTGTTGGCATATCACAAGTGGTTCACTCGGTAGTGGCCGCGCTAGTGAGTGCAGTTGGCCAAGCAGCATCATCTCCACATGTCGCTCCATCAATAAGAAGAAATGAGGGTGCTCCTCAGGAAGAAACAAGCAGATGGTAACTTATGATTCGGCAGTAGCTGGGAAACAAGTAGTGGTGTAGCAGAATATCTCTAGAGGAAATGCCGGCCAGAATTACCTGCCACAACCCCGACATAGTCATAATTCAGCAGGAGGAGCAAATCCACCTCCACCTCAGCAACATGCACCAGCTCCTCAGCTGAATCAGAGCGATGGGCGAGGTGCGCCCAATCAAGGAATTGATCTAAATGCTCATAGCTATAATGATGGTTACTCGGCAATGGTGAACGTCGAGTATCATATGTCAAATCATGTGTACCATACACTTGGATCTTAGCTGCGAAATAGGAACTTGGTGTCGGATGATGTAAGTTTGAAATTGGACGGAATCTATATGTCACATCTCGTTGAGGATCAAGGTATACCGGGTCCAACATGTTTTGGTCCCTGAATCTTGAGAGAACCTCTGGTGTCGAACTTTCAATTAGCCAGAGGCACCAAGACATATGACGACAGTACCAAGCCATAGGATTGGCTGATTGATTATTCCATGGTAGTAAACATAGCACAAGGGAACCGCAGGTGGGCGGTAATATATGTCCCACAAATGTTGGAGGGATCGGTGCGAGTATGGTTGAATAATCTACCAGCGGGAAGTATAAATATCTGGTTGGATTTCGAGGAGGAATTTGTGAGCAACTTCACAAGCACATACAAGAGGCCGAATCTCCCTCAGCAATTATCCATGGCCAAAAAGAGCCCGAATGAGACTGATAGAGAATTCCTCACCAGGTGGTGCATAATGCGCAATTCCTGTGAAGGGGTAATCGAGTCACAAGCTATAGCATGATTCACGCAAGGATGCCGACATGGAAGTATGTTGTGGCAAAGGTTGCAAAGATATATGCTGGCAACATTAGCCGAGAAAATCAAGATTGCCGACTCATATGCGTTCGGAGCCCCACACATCCGTTGATTATGTCAGCAGATTGGAATATGGAAAACCCGGCATATGATGGAGCCGGATCATACAGGCGACATGATCGCAATGATTATAGAGGAAAGAGAAGGGAAGAACGACCAGACTATCAGTACAGTTTAAACCAAGTTGCCGCAGTGAGTCAAGATCACTCGGATGTCGGCAGCGGCCAGCGTCAGAGGAGTAGTGGACCACAACACCAACAATGGTACCAAAGAATGATGGCAACAAGCCCTATGAGCAAAAAAGGCGTGGCAGGATAAGCAAAAGTATATATATGAAATGATGCTGGATCAGCCCTACAAATTCAATACTCCTAGTCCGAGTAAGCCGGATAACCATACGACTCAGCAGTGCAACTGGTTACAGCGGGCTGAGAAAGGAGAAACGACAAATCTTCCTCCACCGCCCCCATTACCACTCACTAGGGAAAATGCTAAAACAGTAGATGTGCAACCGAGGTATGAGAACCAGCATCCGAGATACAATAACTCGGATAGGAGGGAGGCTGTGCATCAACAACATAATCAAGGACAAAATGGTGGCAATGTCGGCCAAGGAAGACGTAATGAGTATAGAGTGTAGGGGTTCCGGTGCAGAAAACAAAAAAATCCTAAGTCGGATTGCCCCATTGCCCAACATCTATCTACTAGTAATGTAGTAACGATTGAGAGGTTTTGGATACATACCCTTGTAGTCCGAAAGCAGTTAACATTTCAAGGGGAATGTGGTTGAAGTAGTCATGCTCGTAGCCGACCTCAAGGTCATGAAGCTCAGGTCACCCCTTGCTCCATCACCATGCAGCAGTCTGGCTCACGACATCCAAAGTGCCCCAAGTGTTCTACCTCATGGATTCATACACATACGGTGTACAACGAGAACCTCCACTCCCTTGATCCCTGTCGGGGGTATGGAAGTAGATCTCCGACTCTTGGAATCCCTGCAGCGCAACGACGTGATGTCTCTTGCGCGATCAGCCAAGGGGTTGTGCCAACGCGTGGAGACAACTAGAGAGATATTGGAGAGGAGGAGGAGAGCTCCCAACTCATGGGATATGTTGTCTTGGTGTCTTCCTCCAAGGGGGAGAGGGGGCCCTTTATATAGGGGTGGAGGGGTAGGCTTGCCCCTCCCCAAGCCAACCAGGCCATGGCCAAGGGGGAGATGTGGCGACCAAGGGAAGGGTAGCCATAGGGTACCGCCAAACCCTAACCCTAACCGTAGGCCAAGGGAGGGGCAGCCCTAGGCACCCACCAAACCCTAGGCGCATGGGCTTGGTCCCTCTCTCTTGGTTTTTCCCTCATGGGCCCTTTTCCATAGGAAACTTGGCCCATTAGAGAAATAATCTTTCAAATTAGATTTTAATATTATATTTAATATTAATTACATTAATTAATATGTAAATACATATACTAAATCCGATTTGACCCGAAGCACCTTTCGGTTCCCCTTCTATATCCTTCGTACAACTTCGGAACATCCTAGAACAATTCTAGTCCTCTCAAGGAACTTTTCCGGTTTCCTTTCTTTCTCCAAACAACTTCGGATCTCTCTCCATGGAACAATTCTGGCTTTCTCTTTCTCTACTATGATTCCAACTTACGGACAATCTCCAGCTCATCATACCCTTAAGTGGATCCCCTCATGGCTCGGGAATGGCACATACATGATCTCCATCAATGATCAACAGTGGGACTGGGATGCCCATGATGATCCCTATACATTCCAGATAACGATGGTGTTCGAACCGTAAACGTCAAGTCCAATTCCCTTTGTTTCTTTGATACTACTTGTCTGATATTCGATCGTTAGGTATCTCCATACCTTGTTCAATATCGTTACCGACAAGTAATGTTCACTTGTTACCGCGATATTACATCCCCGTGACCTAGTCACATGTTGCAACATTATGGATGTAATCTCACCAAGCCGGCCTAACTGTATCTTACCTGTCACTGGGTGAACAAATCCTGGTCTTGATTCATAGGCCTCAACATGTACCTCTGGAATACCTAACATACACCTTTACCATCACCATTTCACTGAGTGACGTTTGATGTAGTTGAAGCAGCCTCAGGAAACAGTGATTAATACGATCTCATGGTCTAAGGAGGAGGAGACTTCATTTCTAACTATTGCAGCGATAAACTTTGTGACTTGATTGTGTCACAATATTTGAGGAATGACCATCACATCATTCACCAGTGATATGATCTCGTTGTCAACTAGCTCTATCACTCATGATCAGGAAACCTTGATCATCCATTGCCCAACGAACTAGTATCAATAGAGGCTACTATGTACTTATGTTTCTTATCACACATGTAACATTGTTTCACTTGATATAGTGATAGCACAACATGAAACTATTACGAACTTATTAGGATATGACAGTAATAAACCTTTTTATTATTTTCCACTAAGGCATATTCCCTTTAGTCCCCCACTTGCACTAGAGTACAAATAATCTAGCTTGCATTTACTAATCATAAACCATATTACATATTATTGATCATGCACGCTCATAGGAAACGTCATGACCCTGTTCTGTTTTACCAGATCGGTATGTCTTTTGCAAATCATAATGTCTTCCAAATTTTTATATTCCTTCCATTATCTCATAATGAGCCGAAGTATTCCTTTTGGCGAGTGAGGCTTTGTTTCTATTGTTTACAATGACGGTGATTGAGTAAATTTAACTTTCACTATTATCATGTAAACTCCAGAAATACACTTAGCAGAAGTCGAACTTCCTTAGCCAAAATATACTTTTATCTTTATGTAGATCCTAGTGCATAACATGAAATTATGTGCCTAACTTTGCTTCTTGCCATTTAAGAACAAACTCAACTCTGGTTAAGTGATTAACTCGGGAATCACCTTAAGACATGTTCTTCCAACCAGATCCTTTAGGTCATATTACATCGAGTATACAATATGGTTATATGGAAGAACCTATGACTGAGGCATAGGAGATGCAACACATCGCTTTCTTTCTTTTAACCATAGTTGTAATACTGAGTCTAAATCAATGCTTCATACAAGTAAGAACCACTTTCTTATCTTGTTCCCTTCTAAAATCCTTCAAAATCTTACCTAGGACATTCTGAACATCTTTAGAATTCAATCCAGGAAGCATTCCACAATAATGTTTATTAAACCTCCCAATCTATCTCGATAGATTCCATTGTTTAATAATTTATTCAACTTCATCCATATTTACTAGCTTAAATATTATTAATACCAATCACATCATTCATATATGTCATCCACATATTTCAGAATGATGACATGATCCCACTCAAATATGGCATCCATATATGAGATCCAGGGAGTTCACTTAGCTCCCACTCAAAATATGTCTCCTACATATTGAGTCTTAGCCAAGCCATTAAGCTCCCACTCAAATTCAAGTCCTCTCAATAATCTTGGACGTTCCAAAATTCTTTGATCATCATCAAATTGAGAATTCCAGGTGTGAGTTCCCAATATCCATATATTGTTGGTGTAAATCCAGTAGACTTAAGCATCGCTACATTTGTAGTCAACTCTTTAAATTTTTCCAAACATGCTTTGCAACAAATTGAGCTTTATGTGTTTCATTCATTTCTTTCTCATGACTTTGCAGTCATTTAAAAATATTAAGTAAACCTCTTTACTTAATAAGATCAAGTAACACATTACTTTTCAATCTTGAATGTAATTTAATACATGATTTTATGACTCCTACTCATTTCTCGCACTTTAGGTCCATCATGCTTCTTTGTATTTCGTAGGTATGTCTTGTTCAAATAACATGACAAGTAAATCAATAAGATAATTCCACAAACTTGCGGAATATATATTCTTGAATCCTACTTTCTTTAGTAAAAGTATTCGCTGAAACTTTATCATCATTATCATTAGTTTCTCCTCTATTTGAAGAGTTCGGTTTCACGAAACAAATTTCGCTGTGCCACTCAACAATCAGGAGGTAAGGTCAAATACCTTGTTTTGATATTTTACTTTCTTCCACCTGTATCTTCATTAAGACACGTAAAACCTTAGGACAATGACATGTTTCCCTCTATGGAACATGTATTCATAGTTTCCTAGGAATACACTACAAAGACTTGTTTATTCGCCACGATTTTGAATCATCGAAATCTCTAGAAACTTGAACATGCCATAACTCTTATGGTATTGTTTCCACAAATCTTTAGATGTTCCTTTTATTTTGAACAAGTGTTTTCTTATTTCAATCTTTAACTCTAAATGATAACTATAACCCTGATAAGAGATAATATTAGACCGGATGTATCTAATACAAAATAATTATGATGTTTAGACATATAAACACCTTGAATTTGTCCAATCATCATAATTTGTGGAACATCTTTGACAAGTCCCTTTATGCCAATACTTAACTTAAATACTTTAGTCATATTGATCAAATAAAAGAGACTTTGTATTCCTATTAATTTCATATCCCACTTTGTTTTGAACTCATTTGAACATTTCAAATCCTTTCAAAACTTATGTCTCGTTAAGTAAATACACATATTTACTTAAGTCCATAATGAAATAATGATTTCTACTATTTGTTGAAAATACGATACGTCACTATGTATAAAATTAAACATTTCTTTGCATATCACCGTTTTACCGGAATGCGGAGTTTTAGTCATCTTGCCAAATGAGGCATGGTTTTGCAAAGTCTCTATATCAAATATCTAAGACCCTCGATTTTCATCTAAGTGAAAAATATGCAATAACCATCATGACTTAAACAATAGTGTCATTTCATTATTAACCTTTGGATATCTTTTAGAATTCTAATCCTTTATAAATGCTTAACCTATTATCATTAACATAGTGATGAGAATAACTCATTTATAATCATAATGTGACAATAAAGGTATTACTCATTAGAATAGTACGACTGGATTGTAACTTATTTCATATGAATAATCGTCTTGCCAAAAGCAAGACAGACAAACAAGAATTATAAAATTATATTCAAGTCCACTAATACAAATCATAAATTTTGAGGGAAGGAGTGATGTCAGCCATCAACTAGTTTTCTTGCTGTCATCAAACCACATTTCCTCAATTCTATCAATTCTCAAGTAGACCATCCTGTTTTCACAAACTGGGACACGTATCCAATACTTTGTAAACCGCAATGAGTTCTGCAAGAATTACATTTATAACTTTGTATATTTGTCATGTACCCTTATCATCCATGACCACCATTACAATCAAGCCCTTCTAAGAGTTCTCAACTCTAATGGAAGATTGCTAAGTGATTCTCCAAATATTCTATTTTCATCCACCACGGAACAAAACTCATCCAATGGCTCATACATTACGTGCCTGATTTTACAAAATGCAAAATTGTAGTCCAACTCTCCATAGAATGGAGAATGACCCCTTTTCGATGATTTATGGAGAAAACACAAACTTGGTTGAGTCATTGGATTATCTCCTAATGATTATTGTATCAAGAAGATAAGATCAGTTTATTACGAGGATATCCCTCGGGCGTGGGTATTAATCTATGAAGTTGGACCAGTTGGACCCTTTTGCTAAGTTCCATACCTAGCAAGAAATTTCTTATGGTCACAAAGGACCTCATTGAGATAGGCCATGATCTACTAAGATATTTGCAAACAAACATATAGACTTAGTTCATAATATGAGTTCAATTCATAATTGAGCTCCCACTAAAATAGTCATCCCCTGGACGATTTTAGCGATCACAGGATCCCAATTCACTATGCAACCGATCGTCATGGCTAGCAACATAGATTCAAAGGTAGACATTCTCCAATGCCACTCACATCATCCATATGACTCAAGCTCGATCTTTTGATCTCTTGTGTTCCGAGGCCATGTCTGTACATGCTAGACTCGCCAACTCAAACTTGTGTGTATTGCAGTTTAACCTTTCTTACACCCACTGTATGTGAACGTAGATATGTCTAGCCCCCGATCATCAATGATGGATTCATAATGAAGAACTTTCTTGGTGGTGCACACACAAGGGGAACACTATCATTGGAATTAGGAAAAACACAATATTCTATAGCCATGTATACTCATGCTACGCTTGCCAATTCAATATTGGTTTTAATAAGGATCACCTTATCTATGCTACCGTTGAGTATTTAATATTAGCACACAATAAGATGCAAAACAGGTATCAACATCACATGTATATTTGTGATATGATATGGTCCTTCTTGCGCCTTGATCTCCATCGAACGCTCTGGCATGATATCCATCATGCCACTGGCATGATCTCCATCGTGCCACCGGTTTTGACGCCAAGTCCACGGCGCCACCATTCGGTCGTCCATCGGAACAATGACTATTACTACACAACTTAGTAACATCAAAGTAAACTACTTTACCTTTGGAACAACCATGACCATATCAAATCACATGCCCCTCCTACAAAATAAAGTTAGACGCCTCTACTTTATCTATTGCAAGTTTTACATGGTTGTTAGGGATTTCGCAATAGAACCATTTCTAATCTATGAACTTTCTAACCACAACATGGATCCATACAGTTGTCTCTACTACACCCCTTTCGGGGCCCTCCGTTGTAAATGCTATATCAACTATTGTAAGAGATACATACACCCGCTAGCCAGTTATACGGAACAAGCTATATGTCGATCATGGAACCAGTCTCGCGTAAGAGTACGCGTAAGGTTGGCTCGGGCCGCTTCATCAAACAATACCGCGATATAAACAAGTAGACGCTACACAACTTAGTAACATCAAAGTAAACTACTTTACCTTTGGAACAACCATGACCATATCAAATCACATGCCCCTCCTACAAAATAAAGTTAGACGCCTCTACTTTATCTATTGCAAGTTTTACATGGTTGTTAGGGATTTCGCAATAGAACCATTTCTAATCTATGAACTTTCTAACCACAACATGGATCCATACAGTTGTCTCTACTACACCCCTTTCGGGGCCCTCCGTTGTAAATGCTATATCAACTATTGTAAGAGATACATACACCCGCTAGCCACTTATACGGAACAAGCTATATGTCGATCATGGAACCAGTCTCGCGTAAGAGTACGCGTAAGGTTGGCTCGGGCCGCTTCATCAAACAATACCGCGATATAAACAAGTAGACGTGGAAGGGTAACAACTATAGCATCAATGCCCGCACAACACATGTGCATACTGGACGTACAACACTACTACACATAGATCGACTATGATACCACTATAGGGGTTCCGGTGTAGAAAACAAAAAAATTCCTACGTCAGATGGCCCCATTGCCCAAGATCTATCTACTAGTAATGCAGTAATGACTGAGAGGTTTCGGATACATACCCTTGTAGTACGAAAGCAGTTAACATTCCAAGAGGAACATGGTTGAAGTAGTCGTGCTCGTAGCCGACCTCAAGGTCGCGAAGCTCCTCGCAGGTCACCCCTTGCTCCATCACCATGCAGCAGTCCGGCTCACGACATCCAAAGTGTCCCAAGTATTGCACCTCGTGGCTTCGTACACATATGGTGTACGACGAGAACCTCTGCTCCCATGATCCCTGTCGAGAGTGCGGAAGTAGATATACGGCTCTTGGAATCCCTGCAGCGCAACAGCGTGCTGCATATGCGCCGTATCTTGTGCAAACAGCCCTGGGCCGTGCCAACGCGTAGAGACAACTAGAGAGAGAGATATTGGAGAGGATGAAGAGAGATCCCAACTCATGGGATCTCTTTTCTTTGTGTCTTCCTCCAAGGGGTAGAGGGGGTTGTTTATATAGGGGTGGAAGGGTAGGCTTTCCCCTCCCCAAGCTAACCAGGCGGTGGCTAAGGGGGGAGAGGCGGCGGCCAAGGGAGGGCGGCAGAGCTAGGGTGCCCCCAAACCCTAACCGTAGCCATCATCCAAGGAAGGGGCAGCTGTAGGGTTTGCAGCATAGAAAACAAAAAATTTCCTACGATGGGAACTATGTACCAAGATCTATCTACTAGATACAAAAAACGGGCGGATTTATATCCGTAGAGAACATACCCTTGAAGACCGACAAAGCTTAACGAGTTCAACTCGTGGTTGATGTAGACGATCTCTTGTCGATCTCAAGATCGAGAGGAAGTCCTAGCGCCGCAAAGCAGCAGCGCATCCGTGCTCGCACACACGTACAAGACACCGGGCAACCTCCGCCTCCTCGCTCCAGCGATGCAGCGGAAGCACAACCCTTTCTTTCCGAATAGCCACCGGGAACATGTATCTCGCTAGTCCGAGACCATGGGGGATAAATTCTAGAGGGGGAGAGAGATCCTTCACGAGGAGGTGTGTGGGACAAGTGAGGAGGGGGCTCCTTTTATAGGAGGAGGGGGGAACCCCAAGGGGGTGGCGGGCGCATGGGGGCTTCCCCCTTGCCCTCCCCTCTTCATGTGGGTGGACACTCTACTCACAAAATTCCTTTAAATTCCCTCCACTCAAAAGTCCACTCAAATTCCCATTAAATTTCCACCAAATTTA
The DNA here is from genome assembly GCA_023614405.1 of Avena insularis. Classification (NCBI taxonomy): domain Eukaryota; kingdom Viridiplantae; phylum Streptophyta; class Magnoliopsida; order Poales; family Poaceae; genus Avena; species Avena insularis. The sequence goes on from CM042695.1 coordinate 286,721,422, forward strand.
ATGCAAACTCTCATTAAATAAAAATCTTTTATTTTATTCAGAATTTTGTCAATTACTTTAATGACAAACATTCACAAATAACCCCTTGCTAGAATTCCATTTCACATGCATAACCACTTTATGCAATTTCACCCGAAAACCTGTTTCGGTATCTAGTGAAATAAATTCCTGCGCTTGTTTATTCTTTCGGCATGAAACATTTGCTCCAACTGGATGCCAGTGTCCCTTAAGTGTGTCACCCTATGGTTCGCGAATAATGCGGACATGATCGAGACCCTTCTCCGATCAATAATTAGTAGCGGGACCTGGAGATCCATACTAACTCCCACACATTCAACGATGACTTTTCCTGTGATCGTTGGAACCTTTTACGCTTGTATCTTAATCCCTTTGTTTCACGATATATTACATGTCCGAGATTCGATCATCGGTATCTCCATACCTAGTTTGATCTCGTTATTGACATGCACTCTTTTCTTGTTCCCGTGATATATCATTCTAGTGATCAAATCACTTGCTTGCAAGCTAACCAATGTGATATCACCGAGAGGGCCCAGAGCATATCTATCCGTCATCGGGATGAACAAATTCCACTCTTGATCCATGATTCTCAACATAACACTTTAGAAGCTTTGAAGCCATCTTTATAATCACCCAGTTACGGAGTGACGTTTGATGTCAACAAGAAACTCTTCCGGTGTTAGTGATTGGCATGATCTCATGGTCTAAGGATTAGGATTACTTCGTAGTTTGTTTATAGCAATATAAACTCAATGACTTTGATCGTAATGCTATACTTCGGATGAATGTTCATCACACCATTACACTAATGTTGTGATCTCGTTATTAACAACATCCAATGTCTATGATCAGGAAACCGTGATCATCTTGTTAATCAACGAACTAGTTTATGAGAGAGGCATAACTAGGAACTTTATGTTTGTTTATTAAACACACATGTATTAACGTTTCTGTATTAATACAATTATAGCATGCAAAATAAACATCTATCATATACTTGGAATACACATAATAAACATTTTATTATTGCCTCTCAGGGCATATTCCCTTCAGTCTCCCACTTGCACTAGAGACAATAATCTAGTTACATTGTGATGTATCTAACACCCATGGAGTTCTGGTGTAGATCATGTTTTGCTCTAGGGAGAGTTTTAGTCAACGGATCTGCTACATTGAGATCCGTATGTACTTTACAAATCTTTATATCTCCATCCTTGACATGCTCGCGGATGGAGTGAAACCGGCGCTTAATATGCTTGTAATGCTTGTGAGACCTTGGCTCTTTGGCATTGGCAATGGCACCATTGTTGTCACAATAGATCACCATTGGGTCCAACGCGTTTGCAACCACACCTAGTTCGGATATGAACTCCTTCATCCAAACTGCTTCCTTGCCTGAAGCAGCAACATATTCGGCCTCCGTTGTTGATCCCGCCACCACAGGTTGTTTGGAGCTCATCCAACTAACCGCTCCGCCATTCATGAGAAATACGTATCCGGATTGAGACTTAGAGTCATCCGGATAGGTGTCAAAGCTAGCGTCGACATAACACTTAGAGACGAGCTCTTCTTCACCTCCGTATACAAGAAACATATCCTTAGTTCTTCGCAAGTACTTAAGGATATTCTTGACCGCTTTCGATGTTCGAACTGGATCCGATTGGTACCTACTAGTCAAACTAATAGCATGTGCCACATCCGGTCTTGTACATAGCATGGCGTACATTATAGAGCCTATGGCTGAAGCATAGGGGACCTTGTCCATTATCTCTCTTTCTTCCGCCGAAGCCGGACTTTGAGTCTTACTCAATGTCGTGCCTTGTTTCATAGGTAAGAACCCCTTCTTACTATTTTCCATTTTAAACTTCTTTAAAATCTTATCAAGGTATGTACTTTGCGATAGCCCTATTAGGCGCCTAGATCTATCTCTATAGATCTTTATGCCTAATATGTATGACGCTTCACCTAGGTCCTTCATTGAAAATTTGCTGTTTAGATAACTTTTAACACTGTTTAAAAGCTCTATATCATTTCCGATCAATAATATGTCATCCACATATAATATCAGAAATGCCACATTGCTCCCACTCACTTTCTTGTAAATACAAGATTCTCCATAAGTTTGGACAAATCCAAACTCTTTGATCACCTCATCAAAGCGGAGATTCCAACTTCGTGATGCTTGCTTCAATCCATAGATGGATCGCTGAAGCTTGAACACCTTGTTAGCATCCTTAGGATCGACAAAACCCTTTGGTTGTATCATATACAACTCTTCTTCAATATTACCATTGAGAAATGCGGTTTTGACATCCATCTGCCATATCTCATAATCGAAATATGCAGCAATTGCTAACATAATCCTAACTGATTTTAGCATCGCTACGGGAGAGAATGTCTCATCGTAGAAACTCCTTGAATTTGTTGAAACCCCTTTGTGACAAGTCGAGCTTTATAGACGGTCACATTACCATCAGCATCAGTTTTCCTTTTGAAAATCCATTTGTTCTCCACGGCCTTTCGGTCGTGAGGTAAGTCCACCAAGTTCCAAACTTGATTTTCATACATGGATTCCATCTCGGATTTCATGGCTTCTAACCATTTGTTGGAATCCGGTCTCATCATCGCTTCTTCATATGTCGCAGGGTCATCATTTTCATCAACCATGAAATTCATGACAGGATTTCCGTACAGCTCGGGAGCTGCACGCGTCCTGCTAGACCTGCGAGGTTTGGTAGTACTCTCTTTCGGAGTTTCATGATCATTATCATTAGTTCCCTCTTCAACAGGTGGAGCCAACTCCGGAAAAACTTCCGGCACTGCGCTACTCGCCATACTTTGAAGAGAAGGTTCAATAACCTCTTCGAGTTCTACCTTCCGACTACTCACACCTTTCGCGATAAACTCTTTCTCTAGAAAGGATCCATTCTTGGCAACAAAAACCTTGCCCTCGGATTTGTGATAGAAGGAATACCCAATAGTTTCCTTAGGGTATCCTATGAAGACGCATTTTTCCGCTTTGGGTTCGAGTTTATCCGGTTGAAGTTTCTTCACATAAACATCGCATCCCCAAACTTTAAGAAATGACAGCTTAGGTTTGTTTCCAAACCACAATTCATACGGTGTCTTTTCAACGGATTTAGATGGTGCCTGATTTAAAGTGAATGCAGCAGTTTCTAGTGCATAGCCCCAAAATGACAATGGCAAGTCCGTCAGAGACATCATAGATCGAACCATATCTAATAAAGTACGATTACGATGTTCCGACACACCATTTCGCTGTGGTGTTCCGGCAGGTGTGAGTTGTAAAACAATTCCACACTCTTTCATGTGAGTGCTAAACTCGTAACTTAGATACTCACCTCCACGGTCGGACCGTAGAAATTTGATCTTTCTATTACGATGATTTTCCACTTCATTCTGAAATTCCTTGAACTTTTCAAAGGTTTCAGACTTGTGTTTCATCAAGTAGATATAACCGTATCTACTCAAATCATCCGTGAAAGTAACAAAATAACGATATCCACCTCGTGCCGACACACTCATTGGACCACATACATCAGAATGTGTGATTTCCAATAAATCTGTCGCCCGTTCCATTGAACCGGAAAACGGCGTTCTGGTCATCTTGCCCATAAGGCATGGCTCACATGTATCAAATGATTCATAATAAAATGATTCCAAAAGTCCATCCGAATGGAGCTTCTTCATGCGTTTAACGCCAATATGACCTAGACGGCAGTGCCACATATATGCGGATATATCATCATTTAGTTTAATCCTTTTAGCATCAACATTATGAATATGTGTAACATTATTATCGAGATCTAAAAGAAATAAACCATTCATCATCTGTGCATGACCATAAAAGATTTCATTCATATAAATGGAACAACCATTGTTCTCGGATTTAAATGAATAACCACTTCGCATCAAACACGATCCAGATACAATGTTCATGCTCACTGCAGGCACCAGATAACAATTATTCAAGTTTATTACTAATCCCAGCGGCAAGTGGAGAGGCAGCGTTCCGACGGCGATCACATCAATGCTTGATCCATTGCCGACACGCATCTTGACCTCACCCCTTGCTAGCGGTCGCTTGTTCCGCAGCCCCTGATTCGAGTTACAAATATTAGCAACTGAACCGGTATCAAATACCCAGGTGCTACTGCGAGCACTAGTCAAGTACACATCAATAACATGTATATCATATATACCATTGTTTGCCTTGTCGGCTTTCTTGTCTGCCAAATACTTGGGGCGATTCTTCGATGGCGATCCCTTACAATAGTAGCACTCGGTATCAGACTTAGGTCCAACTCGGGGTTTCTTTTCGGGCATGGCAACCGGCTTGCCGCCCTCACTTCCCTTCCGTTTTCCCTTCTTGTCTTTCTTGAAACCAGTGTTCCTATTGATCATCAACACTTGATGTTCCTTTTTGATCTCCACTTCTGCAGTTTTAAGCATTGACAGAAGCTCGGGGAGAGACTTCTTCATGCCTTGCATATTATAGTTCATCACGAAGCTCTTATAGCTAGGTGGCAGAGACTGCAGAACACGATGGATGCCTAAGTCAATGGGAATCGATATTCCCAAGGACACAAGCTTATCGGCGTAACCCGACATCTTGAGTACATGCTCACTAACGGAGCTGTGCTCTTCCATCATGCAGCTAAAGAACTTTTCTGAAGCGTTGTAGCTCTCTACAGCAGCATGTGTGTCGAAAATCATTTTCAACTCACCCATTGTATCAAAAGCATTGCCGTTTTCGAAACACTTTCGAAGTTCCGGCTCTAGCCCATACAATATGCCGCAATGAACTAAGTTGTGGTCCTCCTGACGAGTCTGATAGACATTCTTATCCTCATCAGGGGCATCATCAAGAGGTGGGGGGCCTAACGGCGCTTCTAGCACATATTGCTTTTGTGCAGCAGAGAGGAGAATCCTCAAATTCATGGCCCATTCGGTAAAGTTTCTACCGTTCGTTGCAAGTTTCTCTTTCTCCATGAACACATTGAAATTAAAAGCAGGTGGTACCATCTACAACAGAATTTATAAAGTTTAGACTAAGTGTATGATAGATTGAGTTCAACTAATCCATATTACGGATGAACTCCCACTCAAAAACGACATCCCTCGTGCCTTTTTGGTGATTACATGAACCAAATCCACTACACCAAGTCCGATCATCACGTGAGTCGATGTAGCTTCAAAGGCGAGCATCAAATGGGCATCATATCAACTATATGACTCATGCTTAACCTTTGGGTCCGTGTTCCGAGGCCATGTCTGTACATGCTAGGCTCGCCAAGTTAGAACCTTAGTATTCGCGTGTGTAACTGTTTTACACCCGAAATATGGTCGTGGATCCAAGAACACCCGATCATCACGTGATGTCTTGGAGCGACGAAAACATAATCGGTGCATACTAAAGGAAGAACACATTCTTATCTTGATATTTAAAAGAGGGATCATCTTATTATGCTAACAAAGCGCTAAACAAGCAATATAAGATGCTATCAAACATCACATGTTTATTAGTGAAATGATATGGTTCCCGCATATGATCTCTATCATGTGCACCGTGGTATGATCACTATCATACCTATATGTGTAAGTCCAAGATCTATGGAGATTACATGTTATGTATGTTGTAAGAGTATCATCTCATACTTCTACTTACAACATCACCATATCATAACACTAGCCCAGCAACAATCTAAACTAGACGCCTCTAATTTATCCATTGCAAGTTTTACGTGGCTTAGGGCTTTCGAGATAGAACCGTTCTTACCTACGAACATGAACCACAACGAGGATAACCAAATTGTTGACAACTCGCTTGCAAAATAGATATTGACTATAGTAGGAGAGACAGACACCCGCTAGCCACTTATGCAAACTAGTTGTATGTCAAGCGTGGAACAGGTCTCATGTGCGAGGACATGTAAAGTTTGTCCGGGCCGCTTCATCCCACTATGCTACCAATATCCAAAATTACAACAAAGGAGCAACAACATGATCATCATCGCCCACATACTCATATGTGTACTACCCGTGTAAAGTATCTACGCATAGATCCGGCTCTGATACCACTGTAGGGTTCACAGCATAGAAAACAAAAAAATTCCTATGATGGGAACTATGTACCAAGATCTATCTACTAGATACAAACAACGGGCGGATGTATATCCATAGAGAACATACCCTTGAAGACCGACAAAGCTTAACAAGTTCAACTCGTGGTTGATGTAGACGATCTCTTGCCGATCTCAAGATCGAGAGGAAGTCCTAGCGCCGCAAGGCAGCAGCGCATCCGTGCTCGCACGCACGTACAAGACACCGGAAAACCTCCGCCTCCTCGCTCCAGCGATGCAGCGGAAGCATAACCCTTTCTTGCCGAATAGCCACCGGGAACATGTATCTCACTAGTCCGAGACCATGGGGGATAAATTCTAGAGGGGGAGAGAGATCCTTCACGAGGAGGTGTGTGAGACAATTGAGGAGGGGGGCTCCTTTTATAGGAGGAGGGGGGAACCCCAAGGGGTGGCTGCCATGGGGCTGCCCCCTGCCCTCCCCTCTTCATGTGGGTGGACACTCCACTCACAAAATTCCTTTAAATTCCCTCCACTCAAAAGTCCACGCAAATTCCCATTAAATTTCCACCAAATTTAATGCAAACTCTCATTAAATAAAACTCTTTTATTTTATTCAGAATTTTGTCAATTACTTTAATGACAAACATTCATAAATAACCCCTTGCTAGAATTCCATTTCACATGCATAACCACTTTATGCAATTTCACCCGAAAACCTGTTTCGGTATCTAGTGAAATAAATTCCCGCGCTTGTTTATTCTTTCGGCATGAAACATTTGCTCCAACTGGATGCCAGTGTCCCTTAAGTGTGTCACCCTACGGTTCGCGAATAATGCGGACATGATCGAGACCCTTCTCCGATCAATAATCAGTAGCGGACACGAGATCCATCGACTCCACACATTCAACGATGACTTTTCCTGTGATCGTCGGAACCTTTTACGCTTGTATCTTAATCCCTTTGTTTCACGATATATTACATGTCCGAGATTCGATCATTGGTATCTCCATACCTAGTTTGATCTCGTTACTGACATGCACTCTTTTCTCATTCCCGTGATATATCATTCTAGTGATCAAATCACTTGCTTGCAAGCTAACCAATGTGATATCACCGAGAGGGCCCAGAGCATATCTATCCGTCATCGGGATGAACAAATTCCACTCTTGATCCATGATTCTCAACATAACACTTTAGAAGCTTTGAAGCCATCTTTATAATCACCCGATTCACGGAGTGACGTTTGATGTCAACAAGAAACTCTTCCGGTGTTAGTGATTGGCATGATCTCATGGTCTAAGGATTAGGATTACTTCGTAGTTTGTTTATAGCAATATAAACTCAATGACTTTGATCGTAATGCTATACTTCGGATGAATGTTCATCACACCATTACACTAATGTTGTGATCTCGTTATTAACAACATCCAATGTCTATGATCAGGAAACCGTGATCATCTTGTTAATCAACAAACTAGTTTTTGAGAGGCATAACTAGGAACTTTCTGTTTGTTTATTAAACACACATGTATTAATGTTTCCATATTAATACAATTATATCATGCAAAATAAACATCTATCATATACTTGGAATACACATAATAAACATTTTATTATTGCCTCTCAGGGCATATTCACTTCAGCAGCCCACCAAACCCTAGGAGCATGGTATTGGTCCCTCTCTCTTGGTTTTTCCCTCATGGGCCCTTTTCCCTAGGAAACTTGGCCCATTAGTGGAATAACCTTTCGAATTATATTTTAATATTATATTTAATATTAATTACATTAATTAATATGTAAGTACATTACTAAATCCGGTTTGACCCGAAACACCTTTCGGTTCCCCTTCTATATCCCCCAAACAACTTTGGAACTTCCAGGAACAATTCTGGTCTTGTCATGGAACTTTTTTGGTTTCCTTTCTTTCTCTGAACAACTTCGGATCTCTCTCCATGGAACAATTCTAGCTTTCTCTTTCTATACTATGATTCCAACTTACGGACAATCTCCAGCTCATCGTACCCTTAAGTGGATCCCCTCATGGCTCGGGAATGACACAGACATGACCTCCATCAATGATCAACAACGAGACTGGGATGCCCATGATGATCCCTGTACATTCTAGATGACGATGTTGTTTGAACCGTAAACATAGAGTCCAATTCCCTTTGTTTCTTAGATACTACTTGGCCGAGATACAATTGTTTGGTATCTCCATACCTTGTTCAATCTTGTTACCGACAAGTACCGTTCACTTGTTACCGCGATATTACATCCCCGTGACCTAGTCACATGTTGCAACATTATGAATGTAATCTCACCAAGTTGGCCTAACTGTATCTTACCCGTCACTGGGTGAACAAATCTCGGTCTTGATTCATAGGCCTCAACCTATACCTTTGGAATACCTATCATACACCTTTATAATCACCATTTCACTGAGTGACGTTTGATGTAGTTAAAGAAGCCTCGAGAAACAATTATTAGTATGATCTCATGGTCTAAGGAGAAGGAGACTTCATTTTTGACTATTGCAATGATGAACTTTGTGACTTGATTGTGTCACAATCTTTGAGTAATGTACATCACATCATTCAGCAATGATATGATCTCTTTGTCAACTAGCTCTATCACTCATGATCAGGAAACCTTGATCATCTGTTGCCCAACGAACTAGTATCAATAGAGGCTACTAGGGACTTATGTTTCATATCACACCTGTATTAATGTTTCCACTTGATAAAATTATATCACAACATGAAACTATTACAAACTTCTTGGGATGTGACAATAATAAACCTTTTATTATTTTCCTCTAGGGCATATTCCCTTCACAGAGAGCATCACCAGAGTTACATGGTGTTTGTGACTAAGCCGAATGACAAGCAAATATCAGCAGCGAATAATAATGGAAGTAAATGCCACAATACCGGTTGTGCCAAAGATCATGTACTGGTCAGACCAAGAAATCACTTGGAGCATGAAGGATCACCCCAAAGTCATGCCAAATCCATAAGGATATATGATGTAGCCCGACCTACGATCGTTACCACATCAAGGTCTCCAACTTACGCCAAGTCGTCAAGGACTCCAAAGGTGAAACCGTTCCTCTATGCGAGACCACTTCCTACACTATTTAATGGTATACTACTTCATAATCCATCACATATGCATGATAGGTTCACACCAACAAGTACGGAGGCAAGGAAGGAAGCCCGGAACATCAAGCTCGACAAGACGGAGGCTTGGAAGAGGAGACAGAAGAAGCAGCGGCTGAACCCCCGGAGTATCCGGCCCTGAAGACCGGAGTCTTCGGCCTGCTACACCAGAGTCTCCGGACCGATGCCCCGGAGTCTCCGGCCAACCTCTGGACCGACCCCAGAATCCGATCCAGGGACAGTCTGCATGCCCCTCTACAGACAGACCGGAGATAGAACGGAATCTCTGGCCCAAGAGTCTCCGACCATCTACACTGGAGTCTCCAGACTGCGTGCCGCCAGCTGGGCCCTTGGCCCATGTACCCCTTATTCCGCCCAAACCCTAGTTTTATCCCCAAACTACCCCTTGTTTAGTGGCTGGCCTATAAATAGATCCCTCGCCCCTTCATGTATCCTGGAGGCATAGATGATAGACTAAAGACAACCCCCTTGTGAGGAATCTCAAGTTTTGCCTCGTCCCCTTTACCAAGGGGATCAAATATCGTCACCAACCTCGATTGGACTTTGCATCATGCATCTATCTTTGTAAAAGGCCTTGGAGTTGGTGTCTCTTCTCCAAGATGTCGAGACCCTCCCCAAGGTGTTCTTCCCTCTCTGATGTGGATTTGAGGGAGCACGTGGACTGATCTTTCCTTGCAAGGATTCTATCGGACCTGTGGCCGCCATTTGGGAGAAATAGGCCTTGTATAATGTGAGTTTTATGTGTGTTCATCGTGTTCTTCACGAGGTGTGTGTTCGCTTCCGCTACCTTCTCCCTTTCCCCTCGCTTTCCCATCGATTTCCACGGAGATTCATGAAAGATCGGGCAACCCTAAGGGGTCACCCCTAACAATATGCCCTGGTACTAGACCCAACATTCATTGGTCCAGAGATAAATGTGAAGGTCTCCAAGGTACTCATCGATGGAGGAAGCAGTATCAATATCATGTACAAGGATACAATGCATAAGCTGGGGATAAGCCCAAATATGTTGGAACCAACCAATACTACTTTTCATGATATCATGCCGGTATTGTCATGCGAGCCAATTGGCAAGATTTGAGTTGACATTATGTTTGGAAACAGATAGAATTGGCAAACTAAGTCTATACAGTTTGAAGTGGTAGACCTCGCCAGCTCTTATCATGCATTACTCGGCAGGCCAACACTGGCAAAGTTTATGGCTTACACTAATATTCCATGTCTGAAGATGAAGCTGCCAGGTCTAGATGGCATCATCACTGTCACTAGCCAGTATAAGCGCTCAATGGATTGTGCTTCGGATGGTTTCTCTCTTGCCGAGTAACTAGTGATTGCTCATGAAAAATAAATAATTATGGAGGTGGCAGCTTTGGATAAGTCAGCTCAATTGGCTATGCCGCCACTGAGTAACCGCACGGGAGTGTTGCCTTTTAGGCGGCAAAAGAGATAAAGAATATTCAAATTGATGAGGCATTCCTAGAGCACACCATTACCATTGGTGTTAGGTTAAGTGAGAAATAGGAAGGCGAGCTCACCAACTTCATTCGTGAGAATCGGTATATCTTTGCATGGTCCACACAAGACTTGCAAGGTGTGCCAAGTGAGTTGGATCAGCACTCTCTTCATCTAAGGCCAGATGCAAGACTAGTGAAGCAACCTCTCCGCTGCTTCACAGAAGATAGGATAAAAGGGATTGCTGATGAGATAGCTCGATCCTTATCTGCCTGGTTTATAATGGAAGTGTTGCACCCGGACTGGTTGTCAAATCCAGTTTTGGTAGAAAAGAAAAAAGATGATCCCAATGTGGCTATGATATGACGTATGTGTATTGACTACACAAGTCTGAACAAGCCTTGTCTGAAATACCCATTCCCTTTACTGTGGATTGATCAAGTGATCGATTCCACGGCCAGATGTGAACAACTGTCATTTGTAGATGCTTATTCTGGTTTCCACAAGATACCGTTAAATCTGGATGATCAAATAAAGACAGCCTTCATTATTTCGTACGGGGCTTATTGCTATCGCACTATGCCATTCAGCTTGAAAAATACTGGCGCCACATATCAAAGATGCATGCAAAAATGTTTACATGATAAAATCGACAGAAATGTCCAAGTATATGTTGATGATGTGGTAATAAAAACCAAGGAGACTCATACTCTCATAGAAGATCTATGACAAACATTCGCAAACTTAAGAAGATTCTGAATGAAACTTAACCCGGAAAATGTACAATCGGTGTCCCGACCAGAAATTACTCAGTTTCCTTGTGTCCAGCCAAGGCATAGAGGCAAATCCGACTAAGATAAGGGCAATAGAAATAATGGAACTACCAAAGAGACTTAACAATGTCCAGAAGTTCACTGGTTGCCTGGCATCATTGAGTCGCTTTGTTAGTCGGCTAGGAGAAAAAGCATTGTCATTATATCAATTGATGAAAAATGTGATAAATTCATCTGGACATAGCAAGCCGATAATGACTTCCATGAGATTAAAAAGATGTGGCCACGGCGCCAATATTAGCATCACCACTATCCAAAGAGCTGAAGCTGCTCTATGTGGCAGCAACTAACCGAGTAGTCAGTGTTATAGTGGTGGTTGACCCTAAAGAAGAAGGAAAATCGGTGCAAAGGCCTGTATATTACTTGAGCGAAGTTCTCTCAACATCAAAATAGAATTATCCCCATTACCAGAAGATGACTTATGGTGTTTATATGGAAGATAAGAAGCTGAAACATTACTTCCAAGAGCACTCAATCCGAGTGATATGCGAGGCACCTATCTCGAACATTCTGGGTAGTAAAGATGCAAGTGGTAGAGTGAAAAAATGGACCATAGAGTTAGCTACATATACCCCACAATATGACATGCGATGTGCAATTAAGTCCCAAGGGTTATCCAACTTTTTTGTTGACTGGGCAGAAATGCAATATGAACCACCATTGCCTGACTCTAACTATTGGAGGATGCACTTTGATGGGTCAAAAATGACCGGCATAGTCCCCACCTCGTCCAAGAAGGATCAATTGAGATATGTGTTGTAGATTCATTTCGCAGCATCTAACAATGTGGCTGAGTATGAAGCGATCGTCCATGGGATAAAAGTGGCAAAAGAAATTCGTATCAGGAGAATGCAATGTTTTGGTGACTTGGATCTACTGATTTAACAAGTATCTGGTCATTGGGACGCTATACATGCAAACATGATATTATATCGTTTCCATGTTCAGCAAATTTCGAGATACTTTGACGGGTGTGAATTCCCTCATTTACCTTGGGCAGAAAATGAAGCAACCGATATTTTGTCGAAGCTAGGCTCATCCCGAAAAGAAATCCCACCCGGTATAGCATTGGAACACCTCAGCAAACCTTCAATCAAGCCATCACCTGAGTCCGAATCAATCTTTATCCCGACAAATCCAGAGCTTGATGTGATACCAATTGATATAGATGTGGGGACAGATCCGAGAAACCCAGGGATTGTTCCATTCATCCCAGGGACTAGTGAATCAAACCCGGGGACTGTTCAGAGTATGTCGGCAGAAGAAATGTCGGTTGAGCCAATGAAAATTGATGAAGAGGTTTTCCCAGTTCCTGTTATACCATCTTGGGCACATCCAATATTCGAATTCTTAATGGATGGAACCCTGCCGAGTGATGGAACTTCGGCCAGGCAAGTGCAGAGAAGGGCAAAAGCTTATACCATCATCAATTGTGAGCTATACCAAAGGAGTGTAACCAGTGTGATTCAACGATGTGTCAGTTCGGAGCAAGGTCAAGAGATACTCCTAGATATTCACCAACGAGAATGTCGGCACCATGCCTCGTCCAGAGCCTTGGTGGCCAAAGCACTTAGACATGCATTTCATTGGCCCAGTGCACTATAAGCATAAGACACGGTGAGGAAATGCAATGGTTGCCAAATGTACTCAAGTAAGATACACACACCAACATCTGAGCTCAAGACTATCTCTATCACTTGGTTGTTCGTTGTGTGGTGCTTGGATTTGGTGGGACCATTCAATCCTGCACGAGATAATATGACTCATATATTGGTCATGGTAGAAAAATTTACCAAGTGGATAAAGGTACACCTATCAGAAAATGTGATGGAAAAACAGCTGTAACATTCTTAAAGGACATAATCCTAAGATATGGCTATCCCCACAGTATAATAACAGACAATGGCACGAACTTTGCCGAAGGAGCATTCACTTGATTCTGTATGGATAAAATAATAATACTCGATGTTGCATCAGTCGCTCACCCAGAATCAAATGGGAAAGTTGAAAGGGCAAATGGGCTTGTGTTATCTGGGATAAAACCTCGGCTGATAGAACCACTCCATAGAATACCTGGTTGCTGGATAGAGGAATTACCCTTAGTACTATGGAGTCTAAGGACAAATCCAAATCAATCAACTGGCTATACACCATTTTTCCTCGTATATGGGGCAGAAGCTGTATTACCAGCCGACATAGAGCATGCCTCTCCAAGAATTACTCAATATACTGAGGCCGAAGTAAAAGAATCCTAGGAAAATGATGTCGACTTACTCGAAAAGAAAATAGAATTGTCATTCTCCAGATCTGCAATATATCAGCAAAGTCTCTGACAGTATCACAGCCAGAAAATAAACCCTCGTGTATTCAAAGAAGGGGACTTGGTGCTCCGACTAGTGCAACGCACACCCGGAATGCACAAGTTATCACCCCCTAGGTGACATGGATATACCCCACGGGTACATGACATTGGTATACCTGGTCCAGTCTAAGGAAGGCCCACGTCAAGAGACGCGACCCATGAAGACTTCGCGTGGCCTAAGCCCATGACGTTTTCGGCTCCTTGGAGGACAAGTCTAGATTAGAGAGAATTTCAAAGGGTACCAACCCTAATTTGTAACTGACTCGACTTAAGCCTGGGACTTGCCTATCTATATAAAGGACAGGAGGGTACGGCAAGAAGGATCTCTTCCACCACTGCATTCGCACCTCATGCCAGATTGCATCTTCGCACCCCTGTAATCTTCGGTTTCACCGTAATCAAGAACAGACAAGCAGGAGTAGGGTTTTCCCTCCGAGGGCCTGAACCTGGGTAAATCTCGTGTCCCTATGTTTCTTGTTTGTTAACCGTTCCGCGACCTCCAGCATGCCCATCTACTCCAAAACCCAAGTCCATAACAATGGGCATTGACAAAATCAACCTCGTCAATTGGCGCCATCTGTGGGAACTAGGACGCTGATCGTGCGGTCATGACGGTTCCATCCGGAGCGATCTACAACTCATCGGAAAGGGAGAGTCACCTCCTCTTCGGCGCCTTCAACTTCACCGCCCACTCGCCGGCCACCTTGAGGGATTTCGAGTGCGTCGGTGACGGGCTCAAGTTGCTGTTCGGGCGCTTCTGCTTCCTGGTGGGGCATACTGGCACCCTCCGCCTCCCAGAGCGGGTGACTCCACCATCCATCAGGCCCGCTTTGTGGGCCCCACCCATTGGCGCGTTACACGCGTCGACCTGACAGACAACTCGGATGACAACAGAAGCTGCAACTCAGATATGTGTGGCCCTCCCTCAGATGAAGGTACCTACGGTTTCGGATCTGAAAGCTGCGGCAGCAGCGATCCAGTTTGCGGGCGCTACCTATGCACCGCCGTCATCAACAGCGTAAGGGACCCGCCACTGGGTTCAAGTGCGCAGCAAACACCCAACCCCCCTCTCAACCCGCAAGCTGAGAACGGAGGAGACGGGGGAGATCCGCCTAACAGGCCCAACGAAGGCGATGCTCATGCCTACAATCGGATCAACCTCAACAAGGAAGGCTGGCGCCAAGCACGCGAGGCCGTGGCAGGCAATATAATCCTACTTGTGAATGCTTCACGGGATCTACTGATGGCCTACCACCTCCTCCTCATCGACAAGCACAACCGGCAGGTGAAGCTGATGGAGGGGCTTGATAAGCGTAAGAAGGCAGCTGCGGAATCCGGTGCGCGGCAAGCTACGCTCTCTGCCGCTGGCGGCTCCAGTTTGCATGGCAACAACACCAACAAGTACTGCTCCCGCACGGAGCACATGGACCCCGCCGCGCGACGCGAGGTCACCCGGGCCCTCAACATGTCTTTTATGACGATGGACTCGCACGGCAACGTCATGCCAAAAACGCCACAGGCTGCGATCATGGCGGCCACTACATATCGAGCGTCCCATCCACCTCCGGTGGGCGACCCAAAGAGCGCCATGCACAAGTCCGTGCTAGCAGGCCTCAGACTCGTCGGAGCTACGCTCCATGATGATGCTCCTACGGAGCCGAAGAAGAAAGCTACGGTCAAGTTCACCCAGAGCCCTACACCCTCATCTGAGGAAGACGAGCACGACCTTCCCCGGCACCGTAAGAGCCCATGGTGCCGCATCAGCAACTACGACGCTCGCGACGAGCTCACCCAGCACAAGATCGACAAGGCACGTGCCAAACGCGCGTGCTCAACCGAGTCCGACAAGGAAGATGACGGAGAGCTTTGCAGCTCTAGATGCTTCAGCAGATTCGTTCGGCGAACGCGGATGCCAAAAAAATTCAAGCTCCCTTCGGACAACCCGAAGTTCGACGGCACGCAGGAGCCAAAGGTTTGGCTCGATGATCACCTATCGCCAGTCAAGCTCCACGGCGGAAACAAGAACACCACCTTACAATGCCCTCAGCTGCAGCTGACAGGCACGGCCAGGGTCTGGCTTAGCAACTTATCCTCCGGCTCCATCCGAAGCTAGCAAGAGCTAGCATACAGCTTTATCCGCAACTTCAAGGGCACTAACAAGAGGCTAGCTTCAATAGAAGAGCTACGGGCCTGCACCCAACGATCCAATGAGTCCATCTGCTCGTACATACTCCGCTGGTCCCACATCAAGAACTCCACCGCGCACATCCGAGGAGCGAGGAATCAAAACGCCTTCAAGGATGGTGCCAGGCGCCCAGATTTCAAGGAGGAGCTTGGATGCATCAAGCCCAAGACGCTCGACCACCTCATGGACATCGCCAACTGGTGGGAAGATGGTGAGGATTCCGTCACCCGAGCGCATTCGTATGACGAAGACGACGACGGCCGCAGGCGCAAGCGCCGCAGCAAGAGAAGATCGCGCATCTACGGCGATCACGACGAAGTCGATATGGTCACGGATGGATACGCCGATCAACGCAATGACGGCAACCGTAGCAGCGAATACCACGGAAGCAACTACTGCAACGGCGGGCGACCCACACAAACATGGAAATGTCGTAGCCATGACAACGATCCTTTGGCATACGACAAGATGTTTGGTCCCTAACCATCCACTTCTACATCGACAAACAAGATGGTAAGAAGAAGGCCAACCACATGCTCAAGGACTGCCGCGATGCGGTGACCCAGCATACCACTGCATGTGTAGTACACTATAGTCGTTGACATGACATCCACAGAACACCGTTCCGTAAATATCACATCCCTCAGAGTGGTACAACAGAAACATTGCGGGTCCATATTACAAACATACACACGTTATTATTATTACAATACCGGAAGTTCAAGACTTCTAAAAGATTCAACTTACAAACTGAAATATAAGTGTTTCAGCGGAAGTTTCAAATTTAAAACTTAAACTCCAAATTGAGCTCAACAACTTATTCTATATATTATTCATGTTGCTTGGCTCAAGTGGATACTAGAACTATAGTAATTATTCGGACTCTTGGAACTCTCCTCCATAGACGATGTCGTAGTCCTCCCCTTCTATGGCTCCATACAGGTTGGGCTCTTCATAGAAGACCTCCTCTTGACTCTCAGATGCATACATTGGAGTATCTTCAGGATTCTCAGAGTCTAAGCAAGGATTCAAAGGAAAGGATGAGTAACAGCGTTACCCAGCAAATTCATTATATGCAAGGTAGGAAGTTTGATGCTCTATCTACCACCTCGGACTATCAGTCTTTGGCACTATGCAATTTTCGTAAATCTTTCTTCCAAGGTTGATTTTATTATAAAAATCTATGAACATCAGCCTTCATAGGTTGACCAGAACTTTCATGGAGTTCCTTTCCTGCCGCGTTCGTATATCCTTCCCGGAACAGGGAGTAACAAGTTACAATTCTTACACTCTACAGAGGTGCGTTACTTTTCCCATGAGAGATCAACTCATTGTTGCACAACCGGGCATACATTCCCGTCCACAATTCCATGATGTGGGGTCCAGTAGTTGGTCCAAGCCAAATCACTACCCTCTCCGCGACCTCATATGTATGCACAATCCTTCGGGGCTGGCTCACCTTCGTTAAGCCCCCTTTCGCGCAGGCTAAAACCTTGATGAGTTCCCGAAGACTCTATGACCTAGTGATGCCCGGAATAGTACCATTTACATGGACTACATCCCTAAACACCATTCATAGATAATCTAGACACCAAAAGTGTGGGGCGTAAGGGTGCCCACCCATATGTTGGATCCGCACAAGGAATCACAACGTCATGTTAAGGTCGTCTTGCCTCCATACAAGAGGAAAAGGATACAGCTGACTTCTCCGTCCCATTCCAAATCTCATGGTTAACGCGTAATATACGGTGCTAGAATCACTGATGTCATGGGTTATTAATCCCTAATTGTCCATCATTATTGCAATTAGAACCCTAAGTTCTATTGCTTCATCATATCATCACTTAGGATGATATCTAAGATTTAGTATCTTGAGAAAATAATGTTTTCTTTTTCCATAATATAGATGATAACACACAATTCGCAAATACTTTGATAAAGACTCTTCAAAGGACATGATCAACTGATGAACTTGCCTTGTGATGGCAAGGTAGTGAAGTCTGATGCTTGCACTGGACCTTGAGCTTCTATGTCTACAAAAACATCATTATTGCCCGGTAAGGACAATATTTAAAGAAGCAAAATGATCATGCAAAGTAATGTAATGCATTATTTAATTTTATGTGTATTCTCCCCCATTATTTAAACTATAGAAAAATCCTTTGTAATAATTAAGGATTTATAAATATTAATTTCTTTAATCTTTATTGAATATTGTATTATTTTATTTTATTTACTTTTTATTTGCATTTTATTCACTTAATAATTCATTTAAGAATTATCATTTAAATACCAAAAATTGTTATTAAATATTTGTTTAGTATTTTTCTAAAATACTACAATATTAATATATAATGAAAGTGATTTTTATCATCTTTCAATAATTTTGTAAAATTCCATAAGGAATTTATATATTACAAAATTCTTAATAAAATTTATATGTCTAAAATTTTATTTCTTAATTTATTTGGATTATTGTGAATCCAAAAATATTTTATTTATAATTTTTGGATTTTTATTTTATTTTCTAGAATTTATTTAAGTTCAGGGGCATTTTGGTCTTTTTCCATTCATTAAAACAGGCTCTAAATGATTTGAGCTGGCTATTTGGGGTTTATTGGGCCCTTGTGGCCCAGTAGAGTATAGTCAAGACAACACCCCAAAGGGTTCTTGGCCCAACCCAGCCCATCACTCTCTGTCTCTCTCTCTCGAGCTCACCTCTCTCCTTCTCCTCCCTCGACCCCGTGGTCAGCGGTGTCACCGCCGGCGATTCACACCGCCGTGGAGCTCCTTAGCCGCTGCCGTGGTGCAGGACGAGGTTGTCGGCCCGGCTCTACCCTCCTGTCCAATTCGATTTGGACCAGGAGCTCTCCTGTGGCCAGATCAATTCCGATCCGAACCCTAGGGTTTGGGGTTGGCGTAGGTGTTGACGCCGCCTGACGAGGTTTCGACTCGTCAATGCCCATTGTTATGGACTTGGGTTTTGGAGAAGATGGGGATGCTGGAGATCGCGGAACGGTTAGCAAACAAGCAACACGGGGACACGAGGTTTACCCAGGTTCAGGCCCCCGGAGGGAAAACCCTACTCCTGCTTGTCTGCTCTTGATTACGGCGGAACCGGTTATTACAGGGGTGCGCAGATGCAATCTGGCATGGAGGTGTGTATGCGGAAGTATGAGTCGAGAGATCTAGGTCATGCCCTCCTGGCCTTTATATAGACTTAGGCAGGTCCCGGACATAGACCTAGTCGGTTACAAGTTCTAGGGTTTTACACCTTTGAATTTCCTATCTACTCTAGTCTTGCTCTCCAAGGATCCGAAGGCGTCATGGGCCTTGGCCACCCGAAAGTCTTCATGGGCTGGCGTATATTTGCCGTGGGCCTTCTTGGGCTGGACAAGGTATGCTGAGATCATGTACCCGCGGGGTATAACCATGTCAAGAGCCTCGAGTGTTCAAATAATCATAGATTCGGCTGAGGACTCTTCAATCCTTCGGGTGCAACTCTGTCTTTCAAGAGAATGTGTAGGGATTGTTGATGCATGTGCCTGACTCTCCCGACGGATCAGGGTCGGTTAACTGTCTTAGGACAAAACAACATGATCTTCTTCAGGTTCGAGTCCCTCGACTCGAACCCGAAACATATGCTGGCGTAATTCGACTCAGGCCGCGGAGGACTTACAGGAGTGGAATTCCAGTGAATTTAATTGGTGTACCCAATGCGTCCATCGAGATTTTCATCATCGCTTTGTTAGCACGGGTTTATACTAGCAGCCTTAGCCATGTACTGTTACCAGGCCATCAGATGATATCTGTAGGTCTTATCTTTGTGTCGCAGACACAGCATCCGAATTTTGTCACCACGGAGGTGTTTCGGGTGGCCAAGGAGAATGTTACTCACTTAGCATTAATTGGGGCAGAGTTGCCGAAAAGTTTTTGCATACTGATCCGACGGATCGCAATCGAAGAATTCATAGGGTGCGCGACCAGCACTCCCTATGGGAGTAGCCCCCGAGTGTCTGTTCGAGTCGTAGACTCAAGCGGAGACTTTAATTCAGCCATTGTTCAGTGTTAGGTCCGTGGGACACAAATTTTTTTGGATGCTTAAATCCGTCCTCCCTATGGGAGTAGCCCCCGATTCCGTAGTGGAGTCGTACACTCGACATAGGACTCGAAGAAACAATTCGGTTTGTAACGTGTTGTTCATTCTTCGGGTGCGCGGCCAGCGCTCCTGATAGGAGTAGCCCCCGAGTAATTGGTCGAATCGTAGATTCGAGTGAGTACTCTTAGGTTCGAAGTCGAAGAAATTGTAGCTGCTGCTAGTGTAGCTTTTGATGACGTCAGTTCTGACGATCGATGACCTCAAGCGTCTGCTGCTCCAGAGATGACTTGACTGGACGAACATGGGTCCCACTATCTCCAGGGGCGTTAGCATCGCTCTTCTTCCTTTTTGGCGTTTCGATGCCAAAGGGGGAGAAGTAGTTCTATTAGGTCTCGTGGATTTGCAAGGGTCGGGCACAAGCTTTTCGTTTTTAGTCGTTTTTATTTGCTTGCTTGTGCCTTTTCTAGCGTGAACTCTTTTGCTATTTTGTGTTTATCTATGTAAGACTATGTCGTACTCCACTATGTTTGGGCACTATGGAATTCTGGATTTATCTATTATGGACCTCATGGATTTCTGGAATTGTGGAGCATATTTGATGGCATATGGATTCATGGGATTATCTATGTATGCTTTGGCTACATTCTCATCCCGGTGGTATGACCTTATTTCCCAAACCTCAAAGTAGTGCTCTCCCTAGTGTGTGTATTTGTATTCAAATGCAAATCTTAAATATGCACACATCTAGGGGGAGCGTCTTTCATTATTTGAGGTGGCATTTGCCGTTTTTATTGCAAATCCTAGTATTGTCATCTAACACCAAAAAGGGGGAGATTGAAAGAACATTTCTTAATCCCTAGTGTTTTGTGTGTTAGATAACAATACCAAGGATCATTTAATGTGTGTTGAAGTGTTGCTCTATTTGAGAACAAAGGAAAAGAACTCGCCTTTGGGGCGAGATAATCCGCCCCACGAGGCGGATAATCCGCCCCCCCCCTTTTGCCCAAGCAGGCGCAAGCCCCAGAAGGGGGACGGAATTTTGGCCGGATTTTCCGGCCCCGCCGGATAATCTGCCCCTCAGGGGGGGCGGATAATCCGCCCCCCTTGCTCATCGCCAAGGCGCAAGCCCCAGAGAGGGGGCGGAGTTTTGGCCGGACTTTCCGGCTTGGCCGGATAATCCGCCCCTCAGGGGGGCCGGATTATCCGCCCCCCAAGATCTTCACCAAGCTTCACCAAGGCGCAAGCCCCAGAGAGGGGGCGGAGTTTCCCCCGGAGAATCCGCCCTTGGGGCGGAGTTTTCCCAGGGGGCGGATAATCCGCCCCAAGTGGGGGGCGGATAATCCGCCCCCAAAGTTGTGTAACCGCCAGATCCGGGAGGTATTTAAGCCAGCCATCCCTCCCGCCGAACTCTTGATTCATCTCGAAAAAGACCAGATCAGTTCTGAAAGCTTCATCCAAGAGTGCTCCACCTAGATCCACCCAAAGGCCCCATACCTTGGGGAATCGAAGGAGGAGAACTCGATCTTCATCATCAGCAATCAAGCGCTTCATCTCCTCTCCATTCATTTGGAGAACCTCCGATCTAGTATTTCTTGCAAATATCTAGATCCTCGTTTTTGTTTATATTGATAAACCTTGTTCTTGTGGCAGCTTGTTGTCATCTCGGGAGCCCCCAATTCGGTTGTGGGTGTGTGCCCTGATAGTGTTGTAAAAGGCACCGGTTCCTGCCTCGAAGGGATCCAATAGTGGAGAAGGTGGATCAGGCCTCTCGTGGCGAGATCCATCGGAGAATAGGGTGAGGCCTATTGTGGCATGGTGGTCTTAGAACCGCCCACCCATCCAACACAGATGTACTTCCCTTAACAAGGAAGGAACTGCGGTAAAACAAATCCCTGTGTCTCCACGTGCTCCACTACGGTTTCCTCGCTCCTCTTTTATGTGCTTAGTAGTTAGGGTTACATATAGGGAAATTCTCGTAGTTGCATATCTAGAGAATTTACTTTGTGTCAAGCCTAAAATTGAAAAGGTATTAAAAATTGGTTAGCACCTATTCACCCCCCCCTCTAGGTGCCCATACGATCCATTTCATCCATCCAGTGTACAAGGAAGTCCGGGAGGACCCGAGACTTGATTGCGAGTCGCTTCTCGTAGACGATGTCTAGGGGTGACAGCTCGATGCCCCACAGGGCCACGCGTCTTGTGGCCTCTGGGTTATTCAGGATGCTGTTCAGGGGTGCTTCGTTGACGACCATCACCTGGTGCTCCTGGAAGTAATGGCTCAACCGTCGAGCCGTCATGAACACGCCGTAGGCGAGTTTCTGGTAGTGAGGGTACTTTTGCTTTGTTGGCGTCAATACCTCGCTGAGGTAGTAGATTGGGCGTTGGACCCCATGGGTCTTGCCTTCTTCGGGTCGCTCAACCACCAGTACGGTGCTTACCACCTGGTGTGTGGCTGCTATGTACAGCAGTAGGGGCTCGCGCTCCTTTGGCGTGACCAAGACGGGCGAGGTGGAGAGCAGCCACTTCAAATCTTTGAATGCATCGTCCGCTTCAGGTGTCCACTCGAATTTATCTGCCTTTCATAGCAGCTGGTAGAATGGCAGGGCCTTCTCGCCCATGCGGCTGATGAACCTGCTCAATGCCGCTATTCGTCCTGCGAGCTGCTGGACACCCTTGAGGTTTTTCGGCTTCTCCATGGCCATGATGGCCCGGATTTTCTTCGAGTTCGCCTCGATCCCTCGCTGAGAGATGAAGTACCCAAGCAGCTGACCCGATGGGACGCTGAAGGTGCACTTTTCGGGATTGAGCTTGATCCTGTAGCGGTCGAGGTTATCGGTCGTCTCGCGAAGATCGTCGATGAGCGTTCTTGCCTCCCTGGTTTTGATGACTATGTCATCGACATAGACTTGGACGTTGCGACCGATCTGGTCCTTCAGGCATGCCTGCATGCATCGCTGGTACGTTCCACCTGCGTTCTTTAGCCCAAAGGGCATTGTGTTGTAGCAGAACACTCCGAATGGTGTGATAAATGCCGCTTTCTCTTGATCTTCGACCTTGAGTCGGATCTGGTTGTAGCCTGAGTAGGCGTCGAGGAAGGAGAGTTTCTCGCATCCTGCAGTCGAATTGATGATCTGATCGATCCGAGGAAGAGGGAAGTGATCCTTTGGGCAGTGCTTGTTTAGCGACGTGAAGTCTACGCACATCCGCAGGATGTCCGTGTCCTTCTTGGGGACCATCACTGTATTTGCGAGCCTCTCGCTTTCTTTGATCTCCCTGATGAAGTCTGCAGCGAGTAGTCTGTTAATTTCCATCCTGATGGCTTCGGCCCGTGGCTCGGACAGTCTCCGGATGGACTGCTTGACGGGTTGGTGTCTGGAAAGACGTTGAGGGCGTGCTCGGCGAATTCCCTCGGAACTCCTGGCATGTCCGCAGGACACCAGGCGAAGATTTCCCAGCGCTCAAGGAGGAATTCGATGAACGCGCTTTCCTATGCAGGGATGAGGTCGTTGGCGATTAGCGTCGTCTTGGAGGCATCCGTCGGGTGGACCTGCACCTTCTTTGTGTTGACGGTGGAGTCGAAAGACATGTCAGGTGCGTTTTGTCGTGCGACTGGGGGTGACCCATTGTCCGTCACCTCGCAGAGCCTGACGAGCTCATCTGCATGCCGAATCACTGGGAGATTCTGTTGAAGTCCATGTCACAGTGGTCCGATCGGGTGAAGCTCCCGTGGACCGTGATGACGCCCCTAGGTCCGGGCATCTTGAGTAGTAGGTGTGCGTAATGTGGGACAGCCAAGAACCTTGCGAATGCTACACGCCCGAGGATGGCGTGGTATTGTGATGGCCAGTCCACCACTTTGAATTCGAGCCGCTCGCATCGGAAGTTGTCTGGCTTGCCGAAGATGACGTCGAGCCATATTTTGCCCAGGGGGAATATGCCCTTTCCTGGGACGATGCCGTGGAATGTTGTGTCTGACTGTTCCAGGCTGCACAGCGGGATCCGCATTGCTGCTAGAGTACTTGCGAACATCAGGTTGATGCCGCTGTCGCCGTCCATGAATACACGACTCATCTCGAAACCTCCGATCTGCGCCTCCAGCACCAGGGCAGCATGACCTGGGCAAGGGATCTGGCAAGGGTGATCCGAACGGTTGAACGTGATGCAGGACTCCGATACGCTGAGGTACTCAGGGATGGCGGGTGGAGTTGTCACGGCCAGGTTGATCTGACGGGTGATTTTCTTCTGCACCCTATTCGTCGGGCTTCCCTTCTGGATCATCAGTGCTCCTTTTGGTGGGGGATACCCGTGCCCAGCGTTGTTCTGTGCTGGTGCGACTGGTTGGTTTGGGCCTCCTGCAGGTGGCGGTGGAGGAGCTCCATGCGCTATTTCACCTGGTGCGGGTGCGTTCCCGAATCCGGGGGTGGAGCTTGCTGCCTCATCTGAGCCATGCTTTCGCTGAGCTTCTGGAACTCGCGGCAGTCCTTGAGCATGTGGCTTGCCTTCTTCTTACCATCCTGCTTGTCGATGTAGAAGTGGATGGTGCATGGACCCGAAAGTTTTTCGTATGCTGAGGGCTCGTTATCGCGATCGCGGCGTTGCCACGACTATGCTGGGCGTCCTCCATCACGGAAGTTGCCTCCGCGGTATCCGCCACTGTTGCGGTTGGCATCGTTGCGGCGATCGGCGTAGCCGGCCGCGACCATGTCGGGTCCATCGCGATCGTCGTAGACGCACGGTCTCTTCTTGTTACGGCGTTCCCATCGTTGGCCATAATCGTCCTCTTCCTCTGAGTGTGCCCGGTGGACGGAATCTTCACCGTCGGCCCACCTGTTGGCGATGTCCATGAGGTGGTCGAGTGTCTTGGGCTTGACGCGCCCAAGTTCCTCCTTGAAGTCCTGGCGCTTGACGCCGTCCTTGAAGGCGTCGATGGCCCTCTCTTCGGAGATGTGCGCTGCGGAGTTCTTGGTGTTGGACCAGCGTAGTATGTATGAGCGAATGGATCCGCCTATTCGTTGAGTGCAGGCTCGCAACTCCTCGATTGAGGCGGGCCTCTTGCTGGTGCCTTTGAAGTTTCGGATGAAACTATAAGCCAGCTCCTCCCAGCTTCGGATGGATCCTGAGGTTAGGCTGCTAAGCCAGATCTGAGCTGCGCCTGTCAACTGCAGCTGAAGGCATTTTATGGCAGTTTCCTTGTTTCCACCGTGCAGCTTGACGGATGACAGGTGGTCGCTGAGCCATGCCTTGGGGTCCTGTGTGCCGTCGAACTTCGGAGTATCCGAAGGAAGCTTGAAATTTCGCGGCATCCATGTCCATCGGACAGATCTGCTGAAGCACCGGGCTCCGCAGAGTTCTCCTTCATCTTCGTCCATCTCGGATTCAAACGAGCATGCGCGCTTGGCTCGCGCTTTGTCGATTTTGCGCTGTGTTAGCGCGTCTCTGGCATCGTAATCGTGGCTGCGATGACGCAAGCTCTTGTGCCTTCGAGGAAGGTCATGGTCCTCTTCTTCGGATGAAGGAGTGGCGCTGCGGTTGAACCTGACCGTAGCTTTCTTTTTTGGCTCCGTAGGAGTTTCTTGATGGAGCGCAGCTCTGACGAGTCCGAGTCCGGTGAGTGCGGACTTGTGCATGGCTCTCTTCGGGTCCCCCTCCGGAGGTGGGTGGGCCGCGAGGTACGCAGTGGCTGCTATGATCGCAGCTTGCGGTGTCTTTGGGATGATGTTGCCGTCGGCATCCATCTCCATGATGAATGCGTTGAGGGTTCGGGTCACCTCACGGCGCTCCTTGGGGTCCATGTTCTCTGTTCGGGAGCGATGCTTGTTGCCGTGGTTGCCGTTCGAGCTGGAGCCGATGCCCATGGCGGAGAGCGCAGCTCGTCGCACGCTGGACTCCGAGGCTGCTTGCTTGCGTTTATCGAGAACCTCTTGCATCTTGACCTGCTTCTTGTGCTCCTCGATCAGGAGCAGATGGTAGGCCATCAGCAGATCCCGTGAGGAGTCTGCAGGCAGTACTATGCTGCCCGCCACGGCGGCATGTGCCTGGGCCCATCCTTTGCTAAGGCGGATGACATGGCCGTTGTTGTCCCCTTCGGGTGGGGGGACTGGCTTCTTATGTTCCCGCCGTTTCGATCTGGCGAGTTAGGTGTTGGGTTGGGAGGCGGGTTGGGTGTTTGCTTCTCCACGTCGCTCTGGATGACTACGGCGCATTGATAGCGCTCGTAGATTGGTCCGCTGTTGCCGCAGCTTTCAGATCCGGGACCGTAGGTCCCCTCATCCGATGGCGGATCGCATAGATCAGAGTTACAGCTGCTGCTGTCGTAGGAATCATCTGTTGATGATGTTGTGCGTAGCACAGGATGTGGGGCCCATGAAGCGGGCCTGATTGATGGTAGGGGCACCCGCTCAGGGAGGCGGAGGGTGCTAGTTTGCCCCACCTGGAAGCAGAAGCTCCCGAACAGGATCTCGAGTCCGTCGCCTACGGGCTCGAAGTCCTTCATGGTGGTTGGTGAGTGGGCGGTGAAGTCGAAAGCGCCGAAGAGGAGGTGACTCTCCGTCGCTGCAGAGTTGTAGATCGATCGGGTTGGGACCGTCACGACCGCACAATCAGCGTCCCCAGTCCCCACAGACGACGCCAATTGACGAGGTTTCGACTTGTCAATCCCCATTGTTATGGACTTGGGTTTTGGAGAAGATGGGGATGCTAGAGATCGCGGAACGGTTAGCAAACAAGCAACACGGGGACACGAGGTTTACCCAGGTTTAGGCCCCCGGAGGGAAAACACTACTTCTGCTTGTCTGCTCTTGATTACGGCGGAACCAGTGATTACAGGGGTGCGCAGATGCAATCTGGCGTGGAGGTGTGTATGCGAAAGTATGAGTCGAGAGATCTAGGTCGTGCCCTCCTGGCCTTTATATAGACTTAGGCAGGTCCCGGACATAGACCTAGTCGGTTACAAGTTCTAGGGTTTTACCCCTTTGAATTTCCTATCTACTCTAGTCTTGCTCTCCAAGGATCCGAAGGCGTCATGGGCCTTGGCCACCCGAAAGTCTTCATGGGCCGGCGTATATTTGCCGTGGGCCTTCCTTGGGCTGGACCAGGTATGCTGAGATCATGTACCCACGGGGTATAACCATGTCACCGCCGCTGCTGTTGTGGGCTGTGGTGATGCTCCTCGCCCCCAGGCGTGGCTATGGTCGCCGCCGTGGTGTTGTATGGGTTGCAGCGCCCCCTTGGGGGTGCTACCCGTGCCGCCAGGTTCGTCGGCCTTCCCTACTTCCTCTTCTAATATACAGCGAGGACCTTCGGTAAGTGATTCCTCTCCCTCTCATGCTCTCTGTGTTAGGCCTTCCCATGATAGATGTTGGTAGTGGCCTTCCTGGTTACTGTCTTGTCCTGATTAATATGATTGGTTCTGCTTAGGGTTCATACCCCTCTATGGAGTAGATAACTGATGAGTTGGATCAAGTTTTGATGGTCCCTAAGCATGCTAAGTTGTTTTTAGCTGTGGCTTGCTGTTTGTGATTAGTTGTGGCTTGCTGTTTATGATTAGCTGTGGTGATGCTAGTGGTTTACCAGATGATTCTATGGATTAATTTTTATATGATTCAGATGGTAAAGTTGCTCTAGAAGCAATACATGGGAAATCTAGTGGTTTTAATAGCTCACCACTGTCATTGCTTGGTTAATGACAGTGAGTGTTGTGTGATGAAGTCACTGTATTAGTATTGTTGGATTAAGAGTTCATATATAGCTTGAGATCAAATGGTCTCTTACAGTGAAGATATATATATGTATTTTCCTGATTATGATTCCTGTGTTTAAGAACAGGAAAATGATTTATAGTTGATTGGTTGTATCTGTGAAGATTGGATGCTTAACCTGCTTAGTTTAGAACTGTTCTTGTGACACCATCCTTGTATGGCACACAAGATTAGATTCTATTACTTGGTTTGGTCTTGTTCAAGCTTAAAGTTGGCTTGGCATTATAGATAAGTGGAATTCTCTTTCCTTGCATCCCTAGAACCCATGATGTTAGTCTGAGGTTTAGGGATTAGACCCTTTTCTAATTATTTCTCATGGATTGGTTCTGGTAGTGATACCAACTACTGTTTCTTGAATCAAAGTTGGGAAAAGATGCTTGTAAGCTTGATAACTTATATTGATCCATAGGATTAAATTCTAAGGTGCTACTTCTATTTAAGAGATGTGCCTAGAGTTTAGATCTTGGATATATTCATTCTTGAATTGAAATATAGCTTGATAGCTTAGATCAATGATGTTGTCCTGAAATCTTAGTTGGATCTTTATAATTTTCTGATTGCTTTTAGTGTTTAAAAGTTCAGTGATGGATTCACCCCACTTGGGTGTTTTCTGAGAATTTGAGTAAGAGACAAATTAGGAATACTTGTCTAATCTTAGACAGATAGATTATGTGATGGTCTATTTTACTCACCACACTCACTTGATGTTGGGGTTGCCAGTGGTTGATCTTGTGCTAACTTGATCTGGTGCTCTCCTGGTATTTCCAGCTCCTAGCTTGTACTTGATATAGCCCTTCACCTCCTGGTCCTGATGGCTTGATCTTGGTCTTGCTATCCACCTGATCCACCCCCTCCTTATGTCACCATCTTGGTGATGTGATCCTGGGTTTTGATTGGTGTGATCTAGCTTGGTTTTGGCTTGGTTTAGCTGCTGGCTGCTGTGCTTGGTGTGTAAGAACAAGAAACCGGTGTGGGCTTTTCTTCCCACGGCTGTGTTGAGTAGTTTTGTGTGATTGGGCTGTTGATGTGGTGTTGACAGCACACACCATGCAGTTTGGTGCGTGTGCTGCATGTGTGCCTGCTGCACCACTTGTGGATATGTTCTGAATTTGAGAGTTACTTTTATCAAGTTACCTTTTACTTGGCTGGTGAAATCTGCCCCTCCTTGCTGTTTATTTGTCTTATGGCTTAAAATTATGAAAGATATATTCTTTCATATTGGTGAAACTTGCCCCTTTCAAAGATTACTCAATGATGAAATCTTGAATAGTGCACTTCACTATCAATTCTGAGAGTAATATAATTTTAACCTTAACTTCTTTCTTTTTTTATGTTTGTTTTGCAGGTACCAGACTTGAAGATCAAGACTTTACTTTAGGTTTTCTTTTCTTTGTAGAATAGTCACTTGTAATATCTCTCTGATTCAATTGAATTCTTTAATTTATTATTTTGTACTTTTTATTTTTATTCTTTTGTAATAAAGATTGTACCATTATTCAATAAAGAAATATTATTTTTCTATTCAATTACTATTGTAAAAATTGTTGCTCATTTACATAAGTTACCTTGGTGTAACCTATTTATGGAATAAATAAAAATTCATTTAATTGATTATGTTATTTACTTAAAGTTTGAGTTACTAATTATCTTCTCTTGATTAATTCAAATTACTCAAACATAATTCTAAATTCTTTTGAATTATAAATTAAACACTCAAGTTTTAAATTCAAATTTCATTCCCCAAATCACTTTAATACACAAGATCATATCAAAGTCTATAGTAGTCATCCTTCAAGACTAAACCTAATCTCAGAGCATGAAAGAAACCTTGATCACTTTAGGTTTTTATTTGGCGAAAATTTTACCCATATTTTCACAGATGAATGCATGCAATATCACAAATTCCTAAATCTACCCTTCGTTGGTTCCTAAATGCTAGGATGTTACATGCGAGTTCCAGAAGCTCAGCGAAGGTCTCACCCAAATGAGATGCCAGACCGTGAACCCTAGATTCGGGCCCGCACCCGTACCAGGTGACATCGCCCACGGAGCTCCTCCACCACCACCTGTCGGACCATTGCATCCGTTGGTTGCACCAGCACCAAATAACGGTGTAGGAGGATACCCGCCACCAAAAGGGTCCCTCATGATCTAGAAGGTACACCCAACCAATAGGGTGCAAAAGAAGATCACCCGTCAAGTCAGCCTGGCCGTGATCTCTCCACCAGCCATCCCTAAGTACCTCAGCGGCTCAGAGTCCTGCATCACGTTTGATCGTTCGGATCACCCACGCCAGATCCCTCGCCCAGGTCATGCTGCCCTGGTGCTAGAGACCCAGATCGGGAGATTCGAGATGAGCCGTGTCTTCATGGACGGCGGCAGCGGCATCAATCTGATGTTCGCCAGCACACTCGCAGCGATGTGGATCCCGCTGTGCAGCCTGGAGCAATCAGGCATGACGTTCCACGGCATAGTCCTAGGGAAGGGCATATACCCACTGGGCAAGATATGGCTCGATGTCATCTTCGGCCAGCCCGAGAAATTTAGGCGCGAGCTTCTAGAATTCGAAGTGGTAGATTGGCCATCACAGTACCACGCCATCCTCAGGTGTGTGGCATTCGCACGATTCTTGGCAGTACCGCACTATGCGTACCTGCTAGTGAAGATGCCAGGACCTAGGGCGTCATCACCGTCCAAGGAAGCTTCACCCGATCCGACCACTGCGACAGAGACTTCAACAGAATCTCCCAGTCGTTCAGCATGCAGGAGGATCTCACGAGGCTTAGAGAGGTGACAGACAATGGGGCACCCCCAGTCACGAGACAAAATGCACCCGATATGTCGTTCGACTCCACAGTCAACACGAAGAAGGTGCAGGTCCACCCAACGGACGCCTCCAAGACGATGTTGATCTCCAACGACCTCAGTCCCGCATAGGAAAGCGTGCTTGTCGAATTCCTCCGTGAGCGCTGGGAAATTTTCGCCTGGTGTCCCGCGGACATGCCAGGAGTTCCCAGGGAATTCGCCGAGCATGCACTCAATGTGTTTCCTGATATGAAGCCAGTCAAGCAGTCGATCCGATGACTGTCTGAACCAAGAGTCGAAACCGTTGGAATCAAAGTCAACGGACTGCTCGATGCTAACTTCATCAAGGAAATCAAGGAGAGCGAGTGGCTGGCCAACACCGTACTGGTCCCAAAAAAGGACACGGACATCCTATGGATGTGCGTAGACTTCACATCGCTCAACAAATACTGCCCCAAGGACCACTTACCTCTACCACGGATCAATCAAATCATCGATTCGACTGCAGGATGCGAGAAACTCTCCTTCCTCGATGCCTACTCAGGATACAACCAGATTCGGCTGAAGGTCGAAGATCAGGAGAAAACGGCGTTCATAAAGTCCATAACAATGGGCATTGATGAAATCAACCCTCGTCACTGGGAGGGACCTTTTATTATGAGCAAGGCCCTAATGATAAATATTATCTCATAGATGCTCAGGGACCACAGAAGAACAAGGTGGATAGGTCAGGTGAGGAAACAAAGAAGCCATGGAATGTTGCATTGCTTCACCCTTTCTATACCTAGGGGAACAATATATGTATATCTAAACTCCCATATGTCCGACATGTATGTAGGATATGAGCTATGAATGAAAATGTCGGATCCCAAAAAGTAACTCGTGGAATCCTTCGTCATAATGTTATTTGTATTTATTTTTAGTATTTCATTTTATATGTCAGCTGGCTTTCCTCTCCTATCCTTATCTCGGATTAGTAATGTATAAACACCAAAGTTCAACTCTTCGATTTATCTACTATCTGAAACCCGGCTTCATGGAAAGCAAGAGCAAAAGTCTAGAGGTGAATAAACATGAAAAATGACTAGGGGAAGGAAGAACAAGCGAGTCGACATTTGTTGTTTCTAAATAACCCCTTGCATTGTATGTCATCTCTTATGTTGAATGCCTTTATGTCAAATCTCACAGTTTTGAGTATTGTTAACTTGATTCTTATGATGTTGTGACTCATACGTCGAACGCCACAAAAGGTAGACAAGAGCCAGGGTTATGAAATTGAGGGAACAAAAAAACAAACTCGGGGACTTTCCCAAATATCATTCGGCACCAAGCCCCATCATTAGAGTTAAAGTTGTGCAGAAGAACCCCAAAATAACCAAAGTATGTCATACATTGTCACCCGGAATACCGGGGATTTAACGAGTTTAAAGTGTTTTAGCCTTAAGAGGTTGCAGGTCCAGAACCAGATCCAGCAAGGTCAAATGTTAGAGCAGAAGTGTCAGCAGTTGAGGCAGAGGCATCAGTTTTTGCAGGAGGGCATCTGCCTCAATTCCTCATCACCTGACTCTTCTTATTTTCATCCACTTCTTCTTCTTCGTCCATCATATCAAGGAAACTTGTCTCATCCCACCAAGCATGCACATTTGCATACTGAATGAAGGCATAAGCCCTGTCTTGGTGTTGCTTGATGAGATTCGGGTCAGTGATCCATTTAGCACCTTCCCGCATATGTCGCAAGACGTCGAGATTGATTGTATCGTACCAAGAAAGCAGAAAAGACAAAGATCCGTCAGTGCCGACTTGGCCAGCTGACTTGCACCATTCATCAAGCCTTTCTTCGCAAAGCATCAGTCGCTCATCCAGCTCTGGGACATTGTTTGGAGTCTTTTCTATCGGCCAAAATGTGTTAAAACACGAATGCCGGCTTTGAGAAGATCCACACCAAAAGATTTCATTGACTTGGTGCAAGAAACAAGAGCAATATTGTAAACTCAACAAAGGAAGAGATAGATTTGCCTGCTTTAGACATTTCCTTATCCACAGCCTTGATGGCAAGCAGGGTAGCCTCAAGGAAAGTTTCTGATGAGAAACAACAAGAAGTGTCAGATAGAAATTGAGTTATGAAGGAATATTGGAAATAAAAATAAAAAACAAGAACTCACTACCAAGATATCTGTTGATTCGGCCAAGCTCTGACTATCAGGTATTGGACTTATCCTTGAGGGAATCATAATCTTGTTGAGATTAACTCAATAGAGACTCGGCAATTTTGAGCAATTTTTCACCCTTTTGGATCTTTCCCTCTAGCTGTCTCTTCTCCTCAGCGAACTCCTAGCGAACACCCTCAATCTTGGCTTCATGTTTCTTCTACATGTCGGCAATTTTCTTCTAAAGCCGAGATATCTCATCTCGCTCTTTCTTCATTTCGAACTGGTGTTGCCCTGCTTGTTCTAGAAAGTGAATCATCAGCTTCGACATAGACACATAGTCTTGGAATTTTTCTACAACAGCAGATTTCTCGGTTTCACTTGGATAGAAAACTATGTAGAGATGAAAGCATGGAAAGAAAGGATGAAATCACAGGGAAGAGGGAATACCTTTAGCCTTAGAGAGTTTTTTGTGAAGCTCCTCTACATTGGCTTTAGCGGTTGCTAAGATGAATAAAGAAAAAGCGTTAACACAGCAAGTAGGCAAAAGTAGACAAACAAAGCGGTTGTGTGGATAAACCCTTTCCCTTCATCTTGGCCTATCAATCCTTATGTTCGGTAGAGAGTTGCCTATATTATAGGAGCAAGGCATGGAAAGTTTCAGTGCGAGTGTTGGAGGAGACCTACAAGGTATAAGACAAAAAGAGGATTTGAATCTATAAGTTTCAAGTCGAGTAAGACTCGACTTGAACCTCAGAAAGTGAGGATTTGATTTAAAAAGCTTCAATCCGAGTAAACTCGACCTGAACCTCGGAACATGAGGATTGAATTCTATGAAATAAATTATAAAAACAAGGCAACTATGATACACGACAAGATCTAGTAAGCCAAGATTTGTTCTTTGAGCTTACGACCGAGTAAATGCTTCACTCGTTTGCAACCTCGGGGACTAGGAGATATACAAGTACTTTGAGTATGAAAAGAGTAAAGCGTATGTACCTCATTAACCTTCTCGGCATTTTTCAAAGCAATAGGAGCTATGTTCACAAACTCAGCTACAATCTGAGGGCTGAATGTATTTTCCTGATGCGGATGAGGGTGAGGATTGCCAGAAGTCACTTCATAAGCATTGGCATCATTCCAGTCCATGGCATATTGTTTAGCAGAGCCAAGACTCTGGCCGCTCAAGGTCCGAGTCAGAAAAAGACCCTTGGTGGATGGGGTGCTGCTACTTCTAGTTGCAGCTGGACTAACATGAAGGAAAAGCTGCATATCGATAGTTGACCCGGAAGCAACCACAATTTTCTTCAACAAATCCGTAGCTGACCTAGGCTATGGGACAGCTACAGATGTCTTTCTTGTTGTTTGCTGCTCTGACTATGACTGAGATGATGCCTTACTGAATGTAAGCTTCTATTGTTTCTGTGTGGGTGGCTGCTGCTAGCCTGGTTGAGCCGGGTGAGATTGCTTTTGCTTTTGCTGCTGCGGAGGTGGTGTCTGCTATTTCTACTGCTGCGGAGTTGGTTGCGGTGGTTGAGTAGGCTTATTCTTCTGTTGCTACTGCGACTGGGTCACTGAGGTATCAACGTCAGCTGACCCAGCACCGATGTTGCTAGCACCGAGTGTTTTTTCTTTCTCGGGGGCTGGGGTTTTCTCTCTCGGCTCATCTCTCTCCTAGTTTTGGATCTCTCTTCAGGATGAGATATGGTAGTATCTGGCGCTAAAGGAGTGCCTCGGGCTGGACTGAGAACATGAGTGTCGGTCGGAGATGGAGAAGGAGGAGGAGGAAGCTCGAACGCAATGCAAGTTGCAGACTGAGGGGAAACTATAGCAGATCCGTGAGACAAAAAATATGTGTATATAAGTTCAAAGAAAGCTGATGGTCGCTCAGGATATCTACTATCTGGCTTCGTGGCGGCATACTAGTAAACTGAGGAATGTCTAGCTATCTCTTACAACTTTTATTCAGACTTTTGGATTTTTTTTAGATGGTTGATTTTTGTATCAACCCTATCTGATCCGTGATTTGTAATAATTATATACTTATTACTTTCAATAAAGGGTTGTGTGCATCCTTGGATTCAAAGGCCGGGGGCCAACCCCATTTCGAAAAAATAAGTTCAAAGAAAGAAAGAGAGAAACAAGAAATACAAAAGAAAAATATTGGACCAAGGAAAGTTAACCGGCAATGATGAGCTTGTGATAAACCCACTTGGAAACTTTGCGTCTCTTGGAGGTTTTAGCTTTATCAACCACGGCTCTCCCTGGTGCACCGCGTGTCTTGGGATTAACCTGGCCCCCCCACAGCGAGAGGTGCAACATCGTGCACCTGTCCAGCTACGTCAACTAGTGTGGAATCAAGGGGATAGGTGAATGATATTGGCATGGGATCAAGTAACTCTAAAATTTCACACTCATCATCATCATCCGACCATTCCCTTAAAGGCTCACGAATATGAGTCTTAGCTAGATATGGTTCAGTGCCGGCGTGAGGGATGGGCATGAAGTCCTCTGAGTCAAGTTCCTTAGTGTCCGAGGTTTCCCGATCATCTTCCCAAGCAAGGGCTGGGTCGGCGCTATCGGACTCCTGATGAGAAAACCTCTGCAAAAATCAGATGATCGAGTCAAATAAAATAAAGTCCGAGGTCGGTATATGTCGAAATATAATGACTTGGAACCTTACCCATGACACAGGGTTGGCGCGGTCAAAGGGAGCTTTACCCCATTCCCAATCTGACATCATAGTTATCTTGAAAATGGAGTTGACTCGTTTGGAAATTTGCTCCTTGTCAAGCTCATAAGTTGAGTGACGGTTTAGGTCAAAATGGCAGCTCATATAACAGATCTTATGAGAGCGAAGCTGAAGGGGGCTAACTCGGCGACTGATAAATGTTCGCATATGGTCTTCCCCCTTTA
Source organism: Avena insularis (assembly GCA_023614405.1). Taxonomy (NCBI): domain Eukaryota; kingdom Viridiplantae; phylum Streptophyta; class Magnoliopsida; order Poales; family Poaceae; genus Avena; species Avena insularis. The sequence goes on from CM042695.1 coordinate 286,757,283, forward strand.
TTTTCTCGTTCACTAGCTACTCCAGGATAGCATGCGCCTCATTGATGGTTGCATAATTGGCCTTCGGGTCAAACTTTTAGTTAAACTTATCGGGCCGACACTAAAAGGAGGCAGCCGAATCAAATCATGCTCACCCGAATTCCTGACATAGAAAAAAGTCCGCTGCCATTTCTTGCAAGAGTCTAGGCCTTAGACTCGGGGGAAGATGGATTTTTTCCTAGGGGTGATGTTGGTAGCACCGCACTGAGTTGGTCATTTTTTGCCGGAAGGGACACCCGGCTCAGGAATAAGTTGGAACCTAAACTAGAAGTATTTGGCCGAGATAAATATAGTAGGTTAGAGGCCGAGGAATCCCTCAACACAAGAGATAAATGAAGAAAGGGAGCTAATATCATTGGCATAGAGATGATGTTGTTGCAGATGGAAAATTTCGAAGAAATGTTTTGCGAAGTTGCTCAAAGAGAGAGCAAAGCCACGTTCAAAGTGGTACATGAACACGACAGACTCACCAGAGCGAGGATTTGGAGTGAGCTTGCCGACGGGGCGGCGGCATTCGACCTCCAGCGAGAGCCGTCGGGTGGAACGGAGCCACTCTAGCTCCTCAATGGTGACCTCCGAGTCCTCCCAAGAGCCACGCTCACCGGTGGCCTCGTCCAGTTCTTCCTCCTCGACGGTGATGAAATCCTGATGATCCATCGCCTCCTCCAGTTCGTTGATTTCCTCCTCCTCTAGAACATGCAAGGAATGTCGCAACCCCATTGAAGCCACGAAAAAGCTTGCGCGGGAAGGGCTAGAGAACGGGCGAGAAGAAGATTGGCGAAAGCAGAGGAAACTTGGGGCGGCGAACAAGCGCTAGAGCAGGAGCAGAGAGTGGCAACACAAAGAAGGAGAAGGGGGGAAATGAGAATGAAAATGGGGTTTTCCCCCACTTCCCTACTTATGGGCATAGTGGAAACTGCCGATGGTGGGATCAGTTGCGGATTTAGGCCACATTGTGGGCGTGTATGCGAGGAACCATCCCCTTAGATCATGCCACATACATGGAAACTGCTCGCCATGTCGTAGTGAATTGGTCAAAGCGGTAACCGAGGCGCCACACTAACATGACCGCTATAGTGGTAACTGACACTCTGCCACAGCAACAGTGAAGCGTGCCAGGGTTTTGTGCAAAAAATGAGGCAAAGTGTGATGATTACCTGCCACATGAAATAAAATAATATAAAACCAAGGGAGACTCGGAAAATATAGGAGACCCCAAGGAAAACTGCGTAGAGTGGAAATGAGGTATAAAGGCCGAGATAAGACTCATCACAAGAAGAAAGAATCTTATTCGAAAAGATGTTGACAATTACCGATGCCATGTTAACAGAGTTGGGCCAACATAAAATATTTCGGATATATAAGGAATGTTCCAGATTCATTAAAGGAACCTGCCAAGGCCTATCAGTTAAAACTGCTAGACCTTAACAGCTTTAGGGACTAATGTCGGGTGGATGACCCCCGATAGGGTCATGAGAGGTAAAAATATAGGATGACTTGGATTCATGTTGGCCAAGTTAAGCCAACATAGGCCAAATAACCAAAGTTGAGTGATAACAGCAAGACAAAGCCGACATATAATGTATGTTGGCACAAACATATGTATGATTCTTACTTTCAGGTACATCGAGGCCGAGTTAACAAGGCAGGAGCCGAATCATGGAGGGGGTGATGCTCCTTGATGAGAATGCCTTTGACTCCGCATGTCACCAAACAGGTTGGCGCACCACCCTGATGGTGCTACAGGACAACTATACCGAGTGGGAAAAGCTGGATGCTAAGGGAAGCGTTGTTGGGTGACCTCTAAAGTGTCAGGTGACGCCTAAAGGATTGGAGCTAGTACATTGTAGCACGGCTTCCCTGTACTGGGACGCTGACTGGTCATGGTCCACCGACCAGGACCTGCTAGCAAGCCCGCTGGGCAAACCCAAAGCCCATTCTGTAAACCCTAGAATCCACATTGTAACCTAGTCCCCCAACCGGTATATAAGGGAGGGTAGATCTAGGGTCATAGGAGGTTGGCCAGTTCATCTTCTTCCTCTAGTTCTTTCTAGCATCTTGGGAAACTTCTCAAGGAGCCTCTGTAACAAAAAAATAAATAAGAGATCTAGAAAGGAGGGGAAGGAGTTTTATCTCATCCAGAGAGCCCTAAACCTAGGCACATCAATTGTCACTGTGTTTCTTTGTTCTTCGTATGTAGATCTACTGCACTCTCCCTCCTTGGATTCCTCATATGTCTATTCGGCTCCAACATAAGCCTACCCCAAGCATCTGCCGTGACACCACCACGACAACATTCTTTAGCCATTTGCATGTATCTTTGGATATAGACAATGGATCCATGTGTCCTATTGATCTCCTAAGCTGCCTCATAAACCAGACTAAGTTTTCCTATGTCTTTGTATCGAACAGCCCGAATGCCACTAGGAACATCCAGTTGTGACCATCCAGTGTTGTCACAGATGCCAGGCAACCTTTCCATTTGCCAGTTAGGATAGTACTATCTACACAGATATGGCCTACAATGGTCCTTGAATCCTTGGATGCAAGGTTTAAGCGCCATGAAAAATATGTTGAAATAAATTTACCACCTTCCGATTTAGTGTCGATATTCACAACACTCCCTGGACACCTAGCCTGTACCTCAGCCTTCACATTGTATAGCATCCTGAAGCTATTAGTCCAATCACCATGCAAGACTTTCAGAGCTTTCTCTTTACCTTTCCACATCGTGTAATATAGTAGGACGATGTTGTATTAGCAACGAGTCTATTCTGAATATTCTTCGCGGTATCCTTAGGGTTATCCTTTAGTATGGACATAGCTTGTAAATCCACCCACTCGGTATCATCCATTGAGGATTTTAGCATGCTCCTTGTTGCACACATGTGGGGAGGGCCCAATTTGTTCACCTGCAACATAGCTTCATTTACAGTATAAGCAGAGTTGCCAGATAGGTCATGCACATCAACTATAGTTATAGAGTGAAAAAATGAGAAAGTTCAAATGGTTTGCTCCATTCATTTCCCAAAAACCATAATTTCCTTTGACGCGGGTAGGGCTTTGGCTACAATCCTCCACGGACAAGGTATCACCACCGGTCCACTCTTCCACTTTAACCTGCAAACGGCCTCATACCTTTGGGCAATGTTCTTCAGCCTATGAACATCGAACTCCCCCTTGATACAAAACTGCTGTAACGACATCATGAACTCATGCATGCTACTAAACTCGGTGCCAACCAAAATTATAGGATCCTCGTGTTCATGTATCATCTCTACATCGGGACCCAATTCATCAATTGGAATGTCAGCCCCATCCTTAAGTGTCTCGTTTATCTCATCATCACTAGATTCTTGATCCTATACAGTGCCATCTTTTACATATGATTTAGAATCTTCACCATCCTCACCAATGCTTAATACTGCACAAATGGTATTGACTCCCAGAGGTTGAGTTTCACCATCATTTGCACCTAAATTGACCAGAACATTGGCCCAATCTACCTCCCCAGCAACTCTGTTTTCTCCCAGATGCTCAGTTGGTGATGTTGCTGCAACCACAGGGGGTAGTCTTACAGTCATGCATCCCATGTTCATCAGTAGATGAATAGTAATCATATTCTATTTCATCCCGACTGTATAGAACCCTCTTGCTCTTCTTGTGTACATCCTCCTTCCCGATGGTATCATCCGTGATGGTAGCATTAGGGATTGACCTCTGTGTTGCATTCCTCATCAAACTAGCCTTTTTGCTGCTACTCTTGGGTGTGATCTCCTTCCTGCTTCCCCTCACGGGTGTTGGCTCCTGCGTGTTGGCATCATCCCCTGACCTCTACAGCGTGTTCCTCTTTGAATTTTCCCTTTTGCTGCCACTATTGGGTGTGTTCTCCTTCATGCTAGCATTATTGCCAGACCTATGCGGTGTGTTCCTCTTCAAGTTAGCATTTTTGTTGACACTATTGGGTGTGATATCCTGCGTGCTAGCCATCTTAGCCTTTTTGCTGCTACTCTTGGGTGTGTTCACCGCCTCGTTCACCACCGTGTTGGCCCTCTTAGCTTTTTTGCTGCTATTGTTCGGTGTTGCATTATGACTGGATCTCAGGGGTATACTCTGCGGCATGGTGCCTTTTCCGTGCAACTCTTGGGTGCCCTCTTCTCTGGCATGGTCTACTTGGTGATGTCCTTCTCCGGGGTGCTCTTTCTGCTCCTCTTTATGATGCTCATTTGTAAGACTCTCCTCTGTTCGAAGCTACCCTCAGTCGCACAACTATGAGTGATGTCATCGATCAAGTCAAGCATGTCTTATACAAGTGCATCTTGATGATGGGAAAACTCTCATTCCATCGCGAACAGGTACACTTCTCGTATATGACTTATCCTACCAAACGGTATGGCTAAATCACTTGTTACTTTCACTGGTACACAGGCTTTTTGGTCTTTAACAAAAATATGCCAAATGTGCTTGCTGGGAGGACCCCCATGCCACCTTCGCACATATGCTGCTATCATGTCAAATAACTGTACCACTTTAGGATTATATGTGTCAATGAATACATCAATATCGTCAATGAAATTTTCGGTGCCATCATCTAATTTTGCAGTGAACTTATCAATAGCAATAAGAATGTGTACTTTGCTATCATTAGGTTCTGCAGGACCGAAGCCACCGAGAGGTTCAATAGGTGAAGCGGCACCATCAGACCCAGATACAACGCCACCGACGCTAAAAGTCATCGGTGTCTAGAGAAACCTTGGTGACAGTATCAGTAGGAGGAGAAATGCGAACAGAAGATACAACAGAAGCAACTGCTAATACGCCACAGCGACGACCATGATCAGTTTCCACAACAGGAGGGCTTCGAGTAGTAGTAGAGTCCAGAACATGGGCTTGCTCCACAACAATAGGGATTCGAGTAGCCGTAGAAGCAGGATGTTAAACTTCACCATAGGTTCGAGGAGGACCAGCACCCAAGAAAGTAGTTCTGGCAACAACAATAGCGGGGCAGTCTCCCGAAGCCTTAGTTTGCTCAATAGTAGAAGGAATTGGGTTAGTACCAACCAGAGCAACAACACCACAATGACGACCAGTACCAGTAGATTCCACAACAGAAGCATGACCTTCATCCACAACAGGGTTTTGAGCAACGGCAATACGGGCACTCCTACGAGGAGGTTGCGCAGCAGAAGCATGGAACAGACGAGGAACCACATTTTTCTTAATAGCAGTTGGGCTTTGAATTAGACCACCCTGACCAAGAATAGTAGGGCGACTACGACTGGAAGCAGCTACCATATCCAGTATTTTACAATCCAGGAGAAAAATTCGAGCCATCGGACACTGTTTCAGCAACCCAGATATCTGAATATCACATTTTATAGGAACCTTGCTGCTTGTTCATCCTTGAAGTTGAACTGTGTAGTCTGCGTCGACCCCATTTCAGTATGTTTATGCAGAGCAGCAACCATACTAGGGATAGTGCGGATCTTAGCCAGTGCTTCTTTAATCGCGATACAATTACCAGGATTCCACTTGCCCTTCCCATTTTATAATTTAGAGTGGTAGTCGCCGAGGAGTACCGAAACCACGTAAGGGGTCTCTAGGGGGATCCTAGTTGACATAAATTTGGGGACAAAAATAAGAAATTTTTGTCGTGTTCGGCTAGCAAACAATTCTAGGTTCGAGCTATCTCTTTAATGTCAATAGCCAACTAGAAATTATAGTTAGTGCGAATAGAAAAGAAAAGAGTAGCTCATCCGAATGTATCCAACACTTCTTTTAGGGTACCATGATCTGCTATCCTCCATGATGCTTAGCTCGTCCGGCGGCAGAGGCGGGCAAGAGCCTAGCAGTGGTGGGCATGGCATGCGGCATTGGAGATCAGGATCAGCGAGTGGACGTAGCAACTTGGCGTTGGAAGAGAAATGTCCCAAGGGATCGTTCTCGGTGGAGGGTGGATTTTGCTGCCACCGGGGCTAGGGTTCATGCGAAGGAGAGAGTGAATTTGCAAATTTCGTCAATGCACTAAGGCATGAGGTCCAGTTCCTTGTTTTTCCTATGTGGTTTCCAACTTGGCGCTCGCGTCACAGACAGACAAGTGACATGGAGGTCCTGACCGTCTCCTTCACGGGTCAGTTGATAGAATGTTTAATTTTGGCAGGGGAGCGATGAGTTTGCCTAGAAATGGTCCCTCTCAGTGTTAGTCAGCCCAACTTTGCGAAACCTGACAATTACAGGCAACTTGGACCTCACGATGCATTCGCATGACAACTTGGACCCCGCATGTTGACTATCACTTGCAGACATGCACCGGCGGACGGGAGAGCGGGTCTCCAGAACCACTCGTCTTTGAGATCCCATACGGGAGAGGGCGAATAAGGTTTTTGGGAAGCGCTCCATGTGACTTCTCAAGTTCGTCATCATGTCTTGTCATCCTGGGCGATCTCCTGGTCCACGGGTAAATTGTCTTCAACGTCGACATCTTCAATAGGCTATGACAACCTTCGCACCAACGATAATAACATCGGCAACCGATCAATACGTATACCGTGATTCGATCTGTTGCTATACTATGGCTGTTATTGCGTATGTACTTCTACTATTCATGTTGATTGATACACCGAGTATGTTAGAGTTTCACGTGATTGTAGTTATTGTTGTTTTCATGATTTATATTCTAGACTTAATTGTGAAAATTATATCTAATAATCCAACAATACAAAAACCTTATTATAGACAATTTCCAGAGTTAAACATGGGACACTTGGCCGATGCAATGAAGCCGGAAAAGTTTACCGGTATTTATTTTAAGAGGTGGCAGTATAATACCACTATGTGGCTGCAAGCTCTGAAAGTATTCGAGTCTAGTGAGGGTTTACCTAAAGGAACTATATCTGACAAACTTCTGAACAAGTTCAAGGAAACAATAAGCTATTTGATGTGTACATGCACATCAGATATGGAAAAGAGCTCTGGGAGGCACTGAATGCTAAGTTCGGTGCAGCAAATGCTGGCAGTGAGTTCTACATCATGGAGAACTTTCATGATTACAGGATGGTTAACAACCGTTCTGTAGTCAAGCTCATGAGATACAATGCTTTTCCAAGGAGCTTGAAATCCTTAAGTGTATCTTACCCAACAAGTTTCTGGCTAGGTGCATTATTGCAAAGTTGCCCTCTTTATGGAGGAACTTCGCCACAACTCTCAAGCATAAGAGACAAGAGATATTGGTTGAAGACTTGATAGTGTCCCTTGATGTTTACGAGAAGGCTCGGGCTAAGGACACTGCTAAGAAAGGAGGCGAGGGTCATTCTAGCGCCAACATGGTGCAGAAGAAGACCTTCAGCAAGAACAAAGGGAACTATAAACCCTCCTTCAACAAGCCTAAAAATACTACAACCTTCAAGAATAAGAAAAAGAAGAAGTCAAACAAGGCCGAGCTAGGTTGCTATACATGTGGAGAGCTCAGACACTTTTCCAAGGACTGCCTACAACATGCAGATCATAGAGGGAAAGTGGGAAAAATGTCTATGTCATGACCGCTAGCTACACGAATGGGTACGATAATTTATTTACTGTTCTTTCGGTGTTTCAATCACCATGTTTGTGGATTGATACAGGTGCTAATGTTCATGTGTGTGCTGACATCCCTATGTTCACTTCTTATCAAATCGCTCGGGATTCTTCCGTCCTAATGGGGAATGGATCACATGCTTCTGTTTGTGGTGTTGGAATGGTGGATCTGAAGTTTACTTTCAGAAAGATCGTGCAACTGAGGAATGTGCAGCATGTCCCTATTATGAACAAGAATCTTGTTAGTGGCTCCCTTATATGCAGAGATGGGTTTAATGTTCTTTTAGAGTCTAATAAAGTTGTTGTTTCGAAACATGGAAAATTTATTGGTAGAGGTTATGAGTTCAGAGGCTTGTTCCGATTTTCACTTTCAGAGTTTTGTAATAAATTCGTGAATCATATTTGTGGTGGTGTTAATGATGATATAGTGTTTGGCATTCTTGTTTATGTCACATTAATTTTGGTTGATGTCTCGGATGTCCAGTGTGAGTTTAATTCTGAATTTTACTATTGCCAAAGGTTCTAAGTGCCATAGTTGTGTGCAATCAAAGCAACCTCAAAATCCTCACAAGGTCGCCGAGGAGAGAAACTTGGCACCTCTAGAACTCATACATTCTAAACTATGCGAGATGAATGGTGTGTTGAAAAAAGGTGGAAAGAGATATTTCATGACATTCATAGATGATGCTACTAATTTTGCTATGTTTACTTGTTTCAAACTAAAGATGAGGCTTTAGGAAACTTTAAAATTTATAATGCCGAAGTTGAAAATCAATAAGACATAAAGATAAAGTGTCTTAGGTCGGATCGTGGTGGTGAGTATTTTCCCAAATTATTTGACGAATTCTGCGAGGAACATGACATTATTCATGAGAGGATGCCTCCCTACTCGCCCCAATCAAACGGGGTTACCGAGAGGAAAAACGCAAGCTGACTGACTTGGTGAATTCCATGTTAGCCACTGTCGGTTTATCAAAGGTATGGTGGGGGAGGATTTGTTGACTTCATTTCATGTCCTGAATAGAGTTCCTAACAAGAATAAAGAAAATACCCCTTATGAGGAGTGGGCTTGGAGAAAACCATCACTTTCGTATTTGCGCACTTGGGGGTGTATAGCGAAGGTCAACATGTATATTCCTAAGAAATGCAAGCTCGGACCTAAGACAGTGGATTGTATCTTTCTAGGATATGCTCCACGGAGTGTAGGCTATAGATTTCTAGTGGTTAAATCTGAGGTACCTGATATGCATGTTGATACTATAATGGAATCTCGTGATGCAACATTCTTTGAGAATATGTTTCCTATGAAAGATATGCATATAATTGGTAGAATTTCTTCTAAAATACTTCCTGAATCTTGTGCATCTATTGAGAATTCTGAAAAACCACATGAGGAAGTCCTTGAGAAGGATGACGATGCTCCCACGAGGAGTAAGAGACAGAGGATTGCAAAATCCTTTGCTAATGATTTCATTGTGTACCTTGTGGATGATACACCCAGATCCATTGCTGAGGCATTTGCATCTCTTAATGCAGATGATTGGAAAGAAGCTGTCCAAAATGAGATGGACTCAATTCTTTCTAATTGAACATGGGAATTATCAGAACATCCCTATGGTTGTAAACCTATGGGCTCTAAGTGGGTTTTCAAGAAGAATATAAGACCTAATGGTACTATTGAGAAGTACAAGGCACGGCTTGTAGCAGAGAGCTACATATGGAAAGAAGTCAAAGATTACTTTGACACCTATTCACTTGTCGCTAGACTAGCCACCATTCGAGTACTACTGTCCCTGGCTGCCTCTTATGGTCTTCTCGTTCATCAAATGGACATGAAGACAACTTTCCTTAATAGAGAGTTGGAAGAGGAGATCTATATGGATCAGTCGTATGGGTTTGTGGTAAAAGGTGAAGAGACAAAGGTGTGCAAGTAGTTAAAATCTTTATATGGAATGAAACAAGCACCTAAGCAATGACATGTGAAGTTTGACAGAACTATACTTTCTGTTGGCTTTATCATTAATGAGGCTGATAGGTGTGTTTACTATCGCCATGGTGGGGGCGATAGTGTTATATTATATTTGTACATGGATGACATTGTGATCTTTGGTACAGACATGAAATTGATAAATGAAGTCAAGTATTTCCTGTCAAAGAGTTTTGATATGAAAGATATGGGAGAGGCTGATGTGATTCTGAATATCAAGCTTATTAAGAACGAGAATGGGATTACTTTAACGCAATATCATCATGTTGAGAATGTCTTGAGCCGATTTGTCTTTATTGATGGCAAGACTTCTCCAAAACCTTATGATCCCAGTTTTACATTACGAAACAATAAGAAGGAACCAACATATCAGTTGAAATATTCACAAATTGTTGGTTCTCTCATGTACTTAGCAAGCGCTACAAGACCCGATATTTCATTTGTTGTGACCTTATTGGGTAGGTTCATGTCTAACCCGAGTATTGATCATTGCCATGCACTTGAAAGGGTAATGCACTATCTGTGTGGTACAATGAGCTATGTGATTCACTATTCAGGGATCCATGTTGTGCTTGAAGGATATAGTGATTCAAACTAGATCTCTGACATTGATGAACTCTATGCCACGAGTAGGTATGTGTTTACCCTTGGAGGTGGCGCAGTGTCATGGAGGTCTCATAGACAGACCATATTGATGATGTCAACTATGGAAGCAGAGCTTATTACTTTAGACACATCCACTGTTGAGTCAGAATGGCTGCGTGAGCTCTTGATGGACTTGCATGTGGTTGAAAAACCTGTGCCAGTAATCCTTTTGAATTGTGACAACCAAATTATTATTGTCAAAGTGAACAATTCTAAGGATAACGCAAAGTCATTAAGACACGTGAAGAGACACTTGAAATCTGTTAGAAAATTGAGAAACTCCGAAGTAATAACTGTTATGTATATTCAAACAGACAAAAACCTAGCAGATCCCTTTACAAAGGGACTATCAAAAATGTGGTAGAAAATGCATCGAGGGATATGGGGTTGAGACCCATGGATGTCACACCATAGTGTAACCCAACCTATGTGATCGGAGATCCCGTGAATTTGGACCTAGGAAGAACAAGCTAGTGATTTGACTGAGGAAGGTATTTTGTAACCCTGTCTATGTGAAGATGCATAACTCTCGGAATCTCTAAGGCAGGTTGACAACATGCCTTAATGTGTTTCTGTTGGCTATAACCAGCAAAGATGTCGTCCTACAGGGCATTCTTCAAAGAACACACCTATATGAGCTCGACTGTAAACGTCACGGTCTATAAGATTTGGGTGATCTCTCGTAAACTCATGAAGAGACCAGGGAGTATGACGTATATGCTCCACCCCGCGGGGTAGGCTATTGGAAGCCAGGTACTGGTTATGATTTTGAGTAAAATCTATTGGCACTAAACTTACAATTCAATTTTCGTCCATTGTTCAAGTTGCTGATAGACGTAGATCAAGATTCTAGGCGAAAGTTCAACTTAACAGTCTTTGCTAAAACACTAGTATATAAACAAGTAGCGAGGATTGACAAATCTTTAAATGGGCATTTGAGATCTGGTGGGGTCTGTTAAAAATAATGGGCTAAAGCATTAGACCCATGTGTGATTTCATATTTTTCCTAAATCTCAAAGTCCATGTTTGTAGAAGTCGATATGTGATTTGACCCAAGTTGGTGGCAGCTCACATATGTGTGTGGCAAGAGGAATGGGTGCTAAAGTTTAGTCCTACATGGGAAGTTGAAGGGGAGTTGCACCACCTTATAAGGTTGAGTGTTGCACCACTTTATAAGTGAGTGACAATAAGAGAGCTACACATGCGCTCATCCTCCTCCAACGACGCTCGCCTGCCCGCTCGTCACGATTCGTGCTCGAGCCGCGGGTCACGGGAATCTCACCGAACCGAGCTTTATTTTGCTGCTAAGAAAAATATGTGCGGTTTGACAGACGTGTCAACATTTAGTCCAAGCTGCTTTATATAAGAGCATGTGCGGCCTCCACCATAATACACCTAAAACCAATCTAAGTTTTGCCAGCCTCTCTATTTGCACCATCATCGTAGTCTACTCCAACTTGGTTGTCAGCATGCACCGGCGGACGGGAGAGCAGGTCTCCGGAACCACTCGTTTTTGCGATCCTGCACGGAAGAGGACGAATAAGGTTCATCATCACGACGCGTCTTCCTAGGCGATCTCCTGGTCCACGGGTGACTCGTCTTTAATGCTGACTTCTTCGACAGGCTACGACAACCTCTACACCAACGACGACTATATCGGCAACCGATTAGCACGTATACCGTGATTTGATCTGTTGCTATACCATGGCTATTATTGTGTATCTAGTGATATTGTTCATGTTGATTAATAATCTAGTATGTTAGACTTTCACGTGACTATGGATATTGATGTCATAATTGATATTCTGAAAATTATGCCTAACAATACAACAGCAGAGCCATTTAAAGCTACAGTAGCTATCATATCTCTCAGTCTATACCACTAAACTTGTAGTATGCGATCTAACCATCTTCTAAAAGTCGAATTTCACCCATCATCATGCATCTCCCTCACATTACCTTGCTGTCGATTACAGACATTGAATATCATGAGAAATTTCTCACACAAAGGGATAGAACCAAGCTAATCATCATGCCAAAAATCAGCTTTTCTTCCATCTCCCAGGACCATTGAATTTTTGAAGCTCTGAATTTGAATTTTTTTGAAGTTTAAAAAGGATCCCCATGAACCCGGGGTGCCAAAACGACGCACTCGTACGGTACCATGTTCGATACACAAGGATCTCAAAAAAAAGTTCGATATACAAGAAGGCCATTGCGGTTGGCACTCTTAAAGCTACCAACACGTTTTCCATGTTTTTTTTGCGGAAAAAAGATCCGGATCTATTTTATGAGTTCACGGGAAGTACAAAGCACCCCAAACATAATAAAAATTACATCGAGATCCTTGAACCACCTAACGACCACTACTGCCGCCAGAGCGAGCCGCTATTGCTGCTCCCTTAACGGAGCTGCCTTGACGTTGTTGATGATAGTCGGGAAGTCTTCGTGCACGTGCCCCTAAGGACCAGCGCCCCAGAGCTGAAGCAATCGTCATTGAACCCTTGAATTGATCTGAAACTTATAACACCAAACCTAGAACACACATAGACTGGACGAGATCCACCACTCCATGGAAGCGGTGACCAGACGAAACCCCACCCTCCTCAATGCCAGCGGTAAGATCGTCGCAGACGAGGTGGAAGAGAAGACGGGTATACCTTATTCTTATTCTTGTGCCGCTCAACGCCGCCATAGTCACCATAGCGTCGATGCCGGTTAACCAAACTCTAACTTTAGGGACCTTCTACAATACCGAGCATAGGTCAGAGGTCTCCACCCCCTCCCGTCGCCGGAGCGACAAACAAAACAAGCAGGGACCCGTCGATTCCCAGACGTAAACGAGAAGGATGAAGTAGATTGCGGCGACTGCTGCTAGGGTTTTCACCCAGGGCACCGCCTCATTTTTTTCTTACGGAAGGAGGACTATCAACACGGTTTCCATGTTTGATCACACCTGCGCAATATTCCCCAATAATTTTGGAACATATGTTCGCATCCGATGCATCAATCAGCCAGCAGCGATAATAATTAAGTGACAGGACGTACGGGAGATGACAAAACCGAACGGGTCTCAGCTACGGATCGTGGTTGCGGCACCTAATTATCAGTTCCCTATCCACGTAGCGTTGGTACGTACGTCCACACATAAACTTGTTCTACCAGTGCTGTCCAACCAATAGCCTGGCTGGACATGGTGATGCAGATAGACGGATGGACGCGTCCATATGGACGACGGCGACAACCACCACCACCACTAGTATAAGTGTATAACCCTCGTCCATACTGAAAACGAGAAGGATTCCCGCTCGAAAGCGCGTCAGGGGATTGCGGGATACATGTGTATGGTCACATCGATCTGTATAAAAAAATGTATGGTCGCATATTTTTAAAAATCTCTCTATATAGGCATTATCTATCATATGTGCATTGCATGGTTTTCTACATATTCGATTTGTTGCTGCTGATGCTGTTCGGCGCAACGCCACCACGAATTCGTCTGCATGCATTGGTTCGGCAGCCGATCGATCGATCGATCTGCGCGCGTCGCGACACGCACTACACATATCACCCCTCTTCCGCCGCTCCGCGGCTGGCGACGTTGTCAACGGATGAGAGACGGTGCGGTGGCCGAACGGAACGGAAGAGTTTGTCGCCGTGCGCGTACTGCATGGGATGGGAGCAAAGGAGTCAAAGGTGGGGGGACAGAATGGCGCAATGCGTCTGTACATGTACGCGGGCGCCAGTACAAGTTAGGCAAATTAGTTAGTTATACATCCACGAGGGGGGCCTGCTAGGCTAGCTAGCTAGGTTGACAACTCGAGAAGATCCATTCGATCGACGAGTCTTCTCTTCCTTAGTTTCGTGCTTTCCTCCCAACATTTTTGGGGAAATTCGGCCATGCAACATCAGCCACGTACTAGTACACGCAGATCGATCTAGCTCATGGAGAATCGCCAAAAATGTGGTTCGTTTTTCCAACAGGCTACACGGCGATGTATGGACGTTTTGTTTGGTTAGGAATTTGTCTCTAGGTCGACCGGACTGGCCCGGCCTTGCTGGCTGCTACTGAAAACCAGCACCGATCGTCCACGCATCAATCAGCTGGGCGTGCCTGCCGTTGAACGGCTCCTTTGAGTCACAGCTGGACAGCAGTCAAAACAACTGTTGGGACCTTTGTACTATACTACTAGTTGGACTTGGCTACTACTGTACAGGTATAGAAGAGATTAGTGATCAGATTCCTGGTCTGCTTCCAGTTCTACAGTGCCACCTATCTAAATATCTATATGAACCATATATACGCATTTATACATGACATCGCCGGAAATACTGCTGCGAGCCTGTGATCCGCCTGCTCCTCACCGGGCACAAAATCCTCCTACCCTACATCGCTGTGCCACTTGAACTAACTGTGCGTGCTTGCTATTCATTGACTGACTAGATGATCACACCTCATCTTCATAAGTCATAACCGTCTTGCTCAGCTCTCTGTAGACTCTAGCACCAGCGACACCTAGATCAATAACTGAATTATTATTATGGTACTCCACATACTCCTTGTTGGCCAGTAACTAATAATTACTAAAGGACAACAGGAATACTCATCATTACACAGGTTAGGAGGGTCTACCGATCAGTCTCAACTGCCCCCTGCCCGCCTGCAAAGGCCATGTTACCACCGCATCCATGTGCAGCTGAAAAGACTATCATCCATTGTCTCCAAGACAAGATGACAAGTATGAATAGGTTCATGGTGCGTCGTGCTGGCCTCAGGATGACGTGTAAAATTATACCTTAGCGGCAACTTGCTCCAGAGATTCCACGCTGTCGTCGCCTGCCAGGCTGCCACGCCGACTCTCGTCCACGGAAAATAAAAAACTTTCCGCGCAAAGTTTGACGACAGGTCGACTCAACTGCTAGCAACATACCAATGTGCACTTATAGCATCTTCACTCATTGGACGAATCCAGCATAAAATCCGGACCAAACTTTGGCCGGACGAAACAAGTTTTCGATCTGGGTATGCCGAGTTTTCCACTCGCGTACCTAGCCCGAATTTTCGGTACGCCCGTTTTCGCTCAAATTCGGCTCAAGTTCGTTCAGATTTCGGCATAGTTTGGTATACCATGAATACAAAACATTTAAGGTCAAAGTTCGATGAAATTTTAAACATAGTTCGCGTAAATGTAAACATACTTCGTCCTGTAGTGAAAATACAACTTATTTTGGACAAGTTCGGTTAGTTCATGCTCGGCATTTACGTGTTGTCCATGCGTATCCACAGGTGCTCAACAAGATCATCCTGCAGCTGTTGATACACCACCGGATCTCGGATCTCCTGACGCATGGCGATGAATGCAGCTCAGGTTGGAGTCACCTGATGATCAGGCTCGGCAAGAGGACCCTGTCTGTAGTATGGCTCGTTCTGCTCAAGCAAACTCAGTGAATCCTTCCTCTCATCCCCAATGATCATGTTGTGCAAGGTCACACAACAGTTCATCATTTTTCACATCTGATCTTTCGACCAGGTTATAGCAGGGAACCGAACAACTGCAAACCTCTGTTGGAGCACACCGAATGTCCGCTCCACGTCCTTCCTGCAAGCTTCCTGTTTCTTGGCAAAGTGAGAATGCTTGGGGAGTATTGGGTTTGAGATAGTCTTTACAAATATTGGCCATCTTGGATAGATGACATCTGCTAGATAGTATCCCTTCTTGTAGTGGTGCCTCTGATCTCAAATTCTACAGGGGGAGCATGATCCTCAACAAGCTTGGAAAAGACAGTTGAGGAGTTGAGGACGTTGATGTCGTTGTTCGAGCATATCTAGAGGCGTGGGCATGTCTCGGCGTGGATGAGTTCCGCCGGTGAAGTCATGGCAACAGAGGCGCTGGGAGCTCTTCGCCGCAGTCTGTGTTACAATTACGACAAGAAGATAACGAAGAACGAAAACAAAAAACACAGCAAGTGGACATAGATTTAACATGGAAAAACCTCTCCAACAAAGAGAGGAAAAAACCACGGGCGCCAGCCAGCGAAACTTCACTATATCGAGGAGTGTTTACAAACGCCGGGGATTTCACAGATGCAACTCATTCCAACCGGCGGCTTACAAGGGGGCTGGCCCACGCCCATTTTCACTGCGTTCGATGTCCTTATGGCGTACCCGGGAACCTGGTACGGCGTGGAAAGCCTGGACCAAAGTTCGTCCGAATCGGAAGAAAACAGGTTTTTGGATACGCGACTGGACCGATTTTCGGCGTCTGGACCTAAATTTGACGTCCGGATCGATGTCCTGGATAGGCGAGTGGAGATACTCTTATCATTCTCGTCGTAAAGGCCTCTTGGTTTTTTTACATTTGACACACGACGTGATAAAATTGATACTATCATATCACTAGAAGACTACGAGGGCTCTCGGGTCCTTTGGAAATTAGTATGGACTTTTTTTTTGGCAATGGAGTAAACGGAAAGTCTGAAACTGGTTTGCAATGCAGGAAAACTAAAATGAAAATTTCACTCCCAGGAA
Source organism: Avena insularis (assembly GCA_023614405.1). Lineage (NCBI taxonomy): Eukaryota > Viridiplantae > Streptophyta > Magnoliopsida > Poales > Poaceae > Avena > Avena insularis. The sequence continues at coordinate 286,774,055 of CM042695.1, forward strand.
AACTCGCACGAAAAGGTTCGGTCCACACATACAAAATCGCTGTAGGGCCTTCCTACCGCTTTCCTTTTAAAAGAAAAAAATAGTAAAAATAGCTAACATGTTTACTTTAATACGCACCTGTCGCAAGTTGTTTAAATAGTTTCTTAAAAAAATAGTTTCTTCAAAGACATCTTGTATGCCGATAATGTTTGCTACTATATGTCATTATGTTGTATTCTCAATGTAGAACGATAGAGAGGATAGGCGAAATATGTTGGATATATTATTGAACTTCATGGTTAAGTGTTGTGATGGTGTCACGACAGATGCATGTGATAGGCTTAAGTTGGGACCGCATGGACACTGAAAAATTTCAGGGAGGGATGATGTAGTGAATCTGCACACAAGAGAAGAACGAACAAACACAAGTACATACAATATACCTAGGTTCAGTGCTCTCTAAATGAGATAAAACCCCTACTCATGCTTGCCAGATCATATTCCCTGGCCATTTACTGTAGCTATATTGGTGCTCTTTGAGATGTGCTCTCTATACCTATAATTGCCTTCTCTGGGAGTCAGAGGAGGAACAAGAAGTGCTCGTACGTGAGTAGAGAAGGAAAGAGCCCTCCAAGGGGTCTTCCTGGATCGATCCCCCTGGTGCTTCATGTAAAGAGGATCTCAGGGAACAAGATATGGCCCACATACATTGTTCCTGGTGTGACTACTAGGGTCTTGTCAACTGACAAGGCATGGGTCATGTTAGGTCTTGTTTGTCCGTCGTGTTGTCCTCCTATGCTTGTCCTTGGCATCTTCCTAGTCATTGGTCTTATCTCTTCCTGATAACCAGTGGGCATCTTCGATTTACGAGGGAGCATCCATGAGAACCTGGGAGCATCATGGACGTAACGATGCTGCATATGCCAGTCTGAGCCAGGGCGTCCCAAGACTGGCATATGACGGAAGGGCTCGATCTGGCTGGCTGAAACTTGGCATGAAGGGTAGTTGACTCGTCCTAGAGGGACTATTCCTGGGATAATTCGGCGTGGGAAATGGATGATTCGGACTAGAGGGGAAAGAAGAGGGCCCAGCAGGGTTAACCCTGATTCGGCCCAGGTGGGGCAGTGCCCTTCCGAGAGAGAGCTGATCCGGGGTGGGCCGAGTAAGGCCATTGTCAGCCCACCCGGGGGAACTGGTGGTGATGAGGCCCACGCGGGGGAATTCGGTGGAGGAGATGGCGTCGAGGCGGGATTGAGAGAAGGCAAGGTGACACGTCAAGGTTGCGCCAAGGTGGTGTTGTGCAGCCCCATGGTGGGCCGAGTTATCCTCTAGCCGGCTCACCCAGGTGATGTGGTGATGGAGAGGTGGTGTGACGAGGTGGCCCATGGTGGGTCGGATCATCCCAGTGTTGGCCCACCCGGGGAAGCTGGCGACGTTGTGGTGACTGAAGCGTGGCGTCGGTTTTGGTGGGAGAAGAGAAGGGAGTTGGAGGGGAAGTGAGGTGGCGCCGGGTTGCTTGGTGGGCCGGATGGGTAACTCGGCCCAGCCGGGTAACAGCAGTATCTTTGCCCATTCATACTTAATTTGGCCAGGAATTACCAGATTTGGCCTGGAGGGATTTCAACCAGGCCGAGTATCTTATTATTTTTATACTTCACATATTCTATTGAATTACTCAATATTATATTGAATTACTCAACATTCTATTGAATCACTTGGTACCTCAACTCTGGGGTAGTCGGGGTCATATCCCCAAATTAGTCCCCGAGGCAATGTGGGACTCATAGAGTCGCGCATAGGCTTCATATTTAAAATACCCTAGAGTGGTTTATTGACATATAATATTTTTCCGCTATTGTAATATATAACTGGCATGAATTGCGCCGGTATTATACATCTGCTTGTGTTGGCTTAGTTAACACATGATCTATATTCTCATATTTGACATTCAACTCACTTGGGTTGTACACATATCATACTTTGCCTAAATAGGCACATATTAACATATGGCCTTTATAGGCACTTGTCATATAGCTTCTGAAGTTGACATATAGCCATCACGGGCACTTGTCATATATCCTTCCTTGGGCAAATTTGACTCATGGCCATCATGGGCACTTGTCATATAACCTTCATTGGGAAATTTTAACTTATGTGTCAAAATCCAACATACCCATCATAATTTGACATACTCATCATAATTTGACATATTTGTTCAAAATCCGAGTTATATGACTCAAAATTTGAGTCATATAACCCAAATCCGGGTTATATGACCCAACATTCTACATATATATATCCCACATACGGGTTATATGACCCAAAATCTGACTTATATGACCCAAATCCGGGTCATATGACCCAGCATTCGACATATAGACTTTATTGGTATTCGCCATATAGCCTTCATTGGGCAAATTGATATATAGCCTTCATGGGCATTCATCATATAGCCTTTATTGGGAAAATTTACCTATAGCCTTCTTGCGCATTTGTCATATAGTTCTCTTTAGGCGAATCTGACTCATGCCCATCATGGGAACTTGGTCATACAGCCTTCTTTGGCAAATTTGACTCATGGCCATCATGGGCACTTGGTCATATAGCCTTCTTTGGGAAAATTTGATTTATGGCCATCATGGGTGAAAGGATCGTATGGGCACCTAGAGGAGGGAGTGAATAGGTGCTACTTCAAATTTTACTCTTTTTCAAATTAGGGTTTGACACGAAAGGTAAATTCTCCAGATTATGTAACTAAGATGAATTTACCTATATGTCAAACTAGCACATACTCTAAGCAAGAACAAGTAAAGTAAAGTGCGGTAAAGGATAGAAGTAACCAACGTGGAGCATGCGGAGACACAAGGGTTTATTTCCCGTAGTTCCTTCCTTTTGGCGGGAAGTACATCTACGTTTGGAGAGGGGATGGTTTGAAACCACCAATGCCACGAGAGGCCTCCCTTGTTCTCTGATGAACCTCACCCCAAAGGGTTCGATTCACCTCTTCCACTATATCGACAACCTTCGAAGTGGAAGCCGGCATCTTTACAACAAGTTCGAGACACACATCCACAACCTAATTAGAGGCTCCCGAATACAAGAAAGCTGTCAAACAATCAAAGACAAACTTGTAAGAATGTAACATCCCAAAAATATTGATCAAGGATATCAAATTCCAATCACTCAAAATTAGGGTTAACAAAAACTTTTGTTAATCAAAATCAATATGAATGCATGTGTGTATGTGATGATTGTATGAATGCATGAATGGACTTGTGGGATTGTTCTAAATAGCAAGGAATGGTTTAAATATGAAAACAACTTCATCTAAAACATTTCCAAGCAGAAAAAAATCAAGAGAAAATCAAAAACAAACAAAACAAGCAAATGGTCATTTTTGCCAATCTTGCTCACTAGGCCACTTTGAGTGTTTCTAGTCCAAGATTTCAAACAGAAACAATTCCATTTCTTTTCACCCCTTTCTAGACCCAGTAAAAGTGAACCCAAGCCCACCTTTCAAACTTACAGAAACATTTGGCAACTTGATTCAAATGACAATTCAAAATTGAATCTTTAACATATGTGAAGATCACCCATTTTCACAAACCAACCAAACCAATTCACCTTGACCTTTCCAACTAACCAGAGACTACCTAGTATGTAACTAGTACACCCACAAAGTTTGAACCAAAAATTCAAATTCAAATCTCTTTCGGCCATTTCATCAAACACCTTGCAAACACAAATCAAACAAACAACAAACACTATAGTGAGTAGTGATTTGGCCTAACTTGTTCCCTCTCTAGCTCACAGCAGACATTTAGTAGATCATCTAGCTTAGTTAGCAAGCTCTAGCACCACTGTGAGCTTGCCATTGCCATTAATGGTGACCATGTCAGCCTCACCTTACCACCCCTTGGTCGACAGCAAGCTAGGAGCAACACCAAGCCTAGCCACCATGTCTGGGACATTGACCATAGTCCACCGCCACCCCCTGTCCAACGCCAACGATCAGCAAGCCACTGGACCTCTCTAGAATCACCGTGCCCTATGCCTCTACGCCATGTTGAGAACGCGCCAGAGCGCCGCACTCGACACGCACCCACAGACCGCGCGCTGCCCTCGCCGCGTGAAAGCATGATCACCACCATCCCAGGAGACCGCCAGACAACCCCGTTTGCCGCGCGTGACCTGTAGCCGCGGTGCGCCATATAACTGCCAGTTGGACCCGCTCAGAGCACCGTAGCGTTCCGACCGTCTCGCATCTCCCCACGCTGCGTAACCATGTCGTTGAGCTTCACCAGGGAGAACAGCACTGCCCCCTATCGTCGCCCATGCCTTCAGCTCGCTGTGCAGACGACACCGACGAGCTCCACCCGCGCCCTTCGAGTCCAAGATACATCGGACCATTCAAGATACTGAGTCAAAACAGAACTATAGCTTATGCTTTAGAGTTACCATCAAGATTGGCTCAGGTGCATAATGTTTTCCATGTGTCGCAACTTCGTAAATGTTTGAAAGTTCCAGATGATTCAATCACACACCAAGAGATAGAACTACAAGCAGACCTAACCTATATTGAAAAGCCCTGTAAGATTCTGGAAGAAAACTGGAAAAGATTAAGGAACAGAGCAATCAAATATTGCAAAGTACAGTGGGAACATCACCCTGAAAGGGAAGCCACATGGGAGAAAGAAGAGGATTTAAGAAAAGCCTATCCAGAACTATTCAGGTACATCTCCACAAACTTCGGGACGAAGTTTAATTTAAGGGGGGAAGTCTGTAACATCCCAGCATTTAGGAACTAACGAAGGGTAGATTTAGGAATTTGGAATGTTGCATGCATTCATCTGTGAAAATGTGGGTAAAATTTTCGCCAAATAAAAACCTAAAGTGATCAAGGTTTCTTTCATACTTTGAGATTAGGTTTAGTCTTAAAGGATGATTGCTATAGACTTTGATATGATCTTTGAGGAATTATGTGTTTTAAAATGAATTTGAATTTTAAACTTGAGTGTTTGAATTATAATTCAAATGAATTAGGAATAAGGTTTGAATCTTGATTCAATTAGGAGTTAATTATTATAACTCAAAATTTTATCTAAAGAAAACAATTAAGAATATGAATAATTATTTCATATTTTCATTTAATAAATAAGTTACAAAAATGTAACTTATTGAAATCATCCACACACACTTCACAAAAGCAAATAAATAAAGAATAAGAATATTCTTTATTGATAATAGTATAATCCTTATTACAAAATAATAAAATGAAGATTACAAAATAATAAAATGAAAATTACAAAAGTATAAAGAAGATTACATTGGATTGTTCTATAACTAAACTTAAACTAAAATCTTCACTTTAAATCTGTACCTGCAAAACAAACAGTAACTAAATAGAAAAAGGAAAGTTAGGGTTAGTATTATTTTTCTCTCAGACATGTCAGTGAAGTGCACTGAACAAGTTCATCATCGAGAAATTATAGAAGGGGCAAGTTTCACCAATATGAAAAGATAAATCTTCCATAATTTTTAAGCCAGAAGTCAAATGACAGCCAAGAGGGGCAAGTTTCACCAGCCAGGTAAAAGTAACCAGATAACAATCAATTTCAAAATTATGAACATATCCACAAGTGCACAGCAAGCACACAAGCAGGACACACAACTAAATGCATGTGATGTGCTGTCAGCCTCACAGCACAGCTCCAACACACAAAACAAACAGCACAGCCGTGGAGAGGCACTAGTGCATCTCTTCACTGCACACACACAAGAACAGCCAGCTTAGCCAGCAGTTAACCAAGCACAATAGCCAGCAACCAAACCAACCAAAGCCCTAGATCTCATCACCGGGATGGTAACATAAGGAGGGGAAAGGATCATGTGGACAACAAGATCAAGTCTAGGAGCTAGGAGGAGCAGCCTAGCTCAAGGTCAAGTTCAGGAGCTCAGGAAAACAAGATCAACATCACCACCTTACTCCACAATCATCAGATTTTGTGGTGAGCATCATAAAACCCTCACATGATCTAATCATATTATCTAGACAGAAGCATGTGTTGTTTTATGAAACAAACTCTCAGAAATCACCCAAGTGGGGTGAATCCATCATAGAGATTTTAAACTCCAAAATAAAATAGCAAAGTACAAGGGTCAACCAGAGCTTAGAACAACATCATTGCTTTGGTTGTCAAGCTATATATTACAATTCAAGCATAAATATAGCTAAGATCTAATTTCTAGGCACATCCCTAAAAAAAGGGTAGCACCTTAGAAACTAATCTTTTGGATCTAGATAATGATCAAGCTTACTATCATTTCTACCAAGCTTTGATTCAAAAACAATAGCTGGTACCACTACCAGGACTATCTATATGAATCAATTAGATAAGGCCTAAAACCCCTAAGCCTCAGACCAACATCATTGGTCTTAGGGATTTCAAAGAAGAATATTTCTATTTATCATATGAAGCCAAGCTTGTCTTAAGCTTAAACCAACCCAATCAATGGATTAGAATCAATCTTGTGTGCCATACCAAGATGGTGTCACAAGAACAATTCTATATGAATCAGGATAAATATCCAATCATCACAGGTTCAACAAATCAATTTACTAATCATTTTCCTGTTAATACAGGAATCATAAATAGGATATTCCTATGTTAATCTTCACTATTTGAGATCATGATGATCTTAAACCACATATTAATTCTAAGCCAACATCACTAAGACAGTGATTTCATCACACCATAACCATGATCCTAAACCATGAAATGACAGTGGAAGGTTATCAAGTCACTCACTTTACCAAGCATTGATTCCAAAGCAACTATACCATCTGAATCATATGCAATCCAAACATAAAAGCATCTAATAAGCCATCAGAACCATTATAGTTCATCTCAAGCAACAAGCCTCGGGCTAATAACCATTTAGCATGCTTACAGACCATCCACACATGATCTAATTCATCCAGTACATGATCAATCACATGATAAGAACCCTAAATGAAATAAACCATCCTAATCCGGACGATACAGTCACCAGAGAGGTCATTGCCAACATCTAGCATGGGATGAGCGAGCACAAAGAGCACAAGGGGATAGGAACAGAACTCACCAGAGGTCCTCACTGGAGACTAGAAGAGGAAGCAGAGGGGCCGGCGTCCATGGCGGCACGGGGAGCACCCCAGGAGGGGCGCTGCAACCCATACAACGGCGGCGACCATGAACACACATAGAGGCGAGGAGCATCACCACGACGCACGACGACAGCAACAGCACCAGGATCCACGCCAACCCCTAAACCCTAGGGTTCGGGACGGCATCGATCCGTCGCAGGAGAACCCCATACCCAATCCAATTGGATAGAAAGGACGGGCGTCATCGACAACCTTCTGTTGCACCACAATGGCGACAGAGCGCCCACGGCCGGGAATCACCTGGCAACATCACCACCACGGGTCGAGGTCGAGGAGGAGAGGATGAGCTCGAGGAGAGAGGCGGAGGAGCTGAGTTGGGCCAGACCCTTCGGGGTGGTTATTTTTGACTATGTCTAATGGGCCACTAGGGCCCAATAAGATTAAGCCAGCCCAGAAATCTTTTAAGGCCTGTTTTAATAAATAGGAAAAGACCAAAATACCCCTGAACTTAATTAAATTCTAGAAAATAAAATAAAAGTCTAAAAATTATAAATAAAATATTTTTGGATTCACAATAATCCACACTATCCAAATAAATTAAGATGTAAAATTTCAGACATTTAAATTTTATTAAAAAATTGTAATTTATATATTACTTATGGAATTTTACAAAATTATTGAAAGATGATAAAAATAAATAAACAACACTTTCATTATATATTAATATTATAGTATTTCCGAAAAATACTAAATAAATATTTAATAACAATTTTTGATGTTTAAGAGATAATTCCTAAAATAATTATTAAATCAATAAAAGTCAAGTAAAAGGGAAATAAAATAAAATGATTCAATATATGTTATAAATATTAAAAATATATTTATAAATCATTTATTATTAAAAAGAACTTTTTATAATAATGGGGTGAATGCATATCAAGTTAAATGATGCATTACATTATTGCATGATCATTTTGCTTCTTTAAATATTGTCCTTACCGGGCAACAATGATGTTTTTGTAGACATAGAAGCTCAAGGTCCAGTGCAAGCATCAGACTTTACTACCTTGCCATCACAAGGCAAGTTCATCACTTGTTCATGTCCTTTGAAGAGTCTTTATCAAAGTATTTGCAAATTGTGTGTTATCATATATGCTATAAAAGAAAGAAAATATTATTTCACAAATAAAGAAATCATAGATATCATCCTAAGTGGTGATATAATGTAGCAATAGAACTGAGGGTTCTATTTGCAACAATAATGATCAAGTAGGGACTTAATAACCCCTAACATCAGTGATTCTAGCGCCGTATATTACGTGTTAGCCATGAGATTTGGAATGGGACGGAGAAGTCAGATGTATCTTCTTCCTCTCGCATGAAGCCGGATGTGCAGGGTCGTGGCTGTTATCCTTGTAGCGTGCATATTAATTGGTAATTCGTAGAGGATATGCAGCATATGGGTGGGAACCCTCATCGTCCCACGATAGTTCTGGCATCTAACTGTTTGTACAAACCATTGCCGTAATTCATTATGTGGGCATGGTGTACACCAAGGAGGCATGCGACGTCGCGAAGGGGGCAGTGATTGGCTTGGACCAACTACTGGGCCCCACATCATGGAATTGTGGACAGGAAAGTACGCCCGGTTGTGCAACAAGGAGTTGATCTCTCATGGGTAAAGTAAGGCACCTCTGCATAGTGTAACAATTATAACTTGTTACTCGCTGTTCCGGGAAGGAGCTGCGAACGCGGCAGGAAAGGAACTCCATGGAAGCTCTGGTCAACCTGTGAAGGCTGATTGTCATAGTTTTTCAAGAATAAAATCAATCTTTGAAGAAAGATTTACAAAAATTGCATAGTGCCAAGGATTTATAATCCAAGGTGGTAGTTAGAGCATCATGGATGTGTGTACTTTTGTAATATGGACCCGCAATGTTTCTGTTGTACCACTCTGAGGGATGTGATATTTACGGAACGGTATTCTGTGGATGTCATGTCAACGACTATAGTGTACTACACATGCAGTGGTATGCTGGGTCACCGCAGCTGGTATCAGAGCAAATTGCTTTGACCTTAGGTTGTAAATCTAGTAAAGGGTATTACCTGTAGGAAAATTAGCAATGATAAAGAATTCTCTAAAAGTAATATAATGGGTATTCAAATGAGAATATTCTGTTATATATTGTAGTGCGATAATTCTTTGTTAGGATGCAATATATCATTGGATACTAATCAAAATTATTTTCTGATATACAGAGCCAAATTTTCCAAAACAGACTTTGGTAAGGAAAGAGGAGACTGTTCATGATTATCAAGGATCATTCACAGACCAACTTCGTCAACTTTTAAAGCTCTTTAGTTGTCCAACTAGAATTCCAGTGAACACTTTCACTTACCTTGATGGCCAGATGTTATCCAAGTATCGTGTGAGTATCCAACTTCCAGAGAAGCTTGGATTATATCACGATCTACCTATAGGAGAAGGTAGGAGTCATTTAGCAGCATATCATGTTGCTGTTGTGGAGGCGATAGCTAATATCCGGGAGCAGAAAACCAAGGAGCTAGAAGGTAGCACATTCTCTGTGATACCTCATGATTTTATAGACTCGGAGCCTATACCGGATCATCTTACTTTGGTTAAGAAGCATCCTAAGTTACCTTCCAAGTTTATGGATAGATATCGGACACTCGTTGCGTCTTTTTATAAGACCCATCAAGTGATTGTTGAAGACAAAAATGATATGTTAGAGGATCTAACTGATCCAGAAAGGAGGAATCAGATAGCATTCCAGTTAGATAAGGAAGCAAGTAGTAGTGCAACACCTATCTTTAAGGATATACCTATAGATCCTGAATCTTTTATACCATATCCTTATTCACCAAGACCTGAACCTATTGATGATCCTACTATGGATATGAGGTATGCAGTACCACAGGGCTCAGAGGATGGTGCTGACTCAGAACTTCCTATTGAGAATTCGGATGGTTGGAGAATGGGATCATATAATGGATCTCATGAACACCAGATGTCCACAGATGGTTACGGCGAAATGTTGGACAATCTAGTTGGATGGGTGCAAGGATGAACCCTAATAATAGTAGTAGAAATACCATGTCAATAGATAATCAGGATGAAGAAGAAGATCCTAAGGAGAGAGTGTTTGAATCATCAACATCTTCTCAAAACCCAGGGAATATAAATTATCCAGTGTTTAATTATCTTGCCCAAGAGAGCACTTGGGAAGCAGCAGGATCTGCGTATCATGTTGACAACTCAAGAAATGAAGCTCAGGAGATGCTGGCTGGAGATAATGTTGAATATGTTTCTGAAGACTTTTCAGCTGAGCTGGAGGGAGTCAATGCGCTCAGGTTGAGTAATGACTCAAGTCCTGACACTTCAGATACAGAGTATGTTCCTTCTGGAAGGCCATATGTTCCACAAACTGTGCGACGAACAACACGTCATCACAGTTGGACATCAGGCATGTATGATGAGCATAGTTACTACTAGAGGGAGGCAACTGGTGAGTGATATCAAGTACCGTGTATTGTACTCCAAGAAATAAGATAGTGAGATGAATAAGGTAGTTTTGTGATTATACCTATATGGTATATGTTGTAATGACTTTGTATTATTATGATAGTATGTATCATATGTGAAATGCACATTTGGATTTTCTTTGGATCTTCATTGTGTGAGTAGTTCTGTGCGTAAAGTCTAGCTCAGAACACATGTGCATGATGTAATTATGAGTATTCGCTTTATGTTGCAGGACTAGAGGGTCATGGATACGGGTGTAGAAATGGAAACTGAGCAGCAGCGGATGGAGCGAGAGGCCAAGGAGAAGGCCGATGCAGATGCAGCAAATCAAGGAGCATTACCACCACCACCAATGAGGCCGTTAATGGAGCAGAACTTTATGCAATGCATGCAAATGATGCAAGAGACCCAGAACAAGTTTATGGAAGAGTTGCTGGGACGAGCAAATCAGAGGGCACCTGAAGGTGGAGGAGTGAGTCTATCTGATTTCCAGAATGCAAGACCGTTACCTTTTGCATCAGCTCCTAAACCAATGGATGCAGAGGACTGGCTAGCAGATACTCAAAGGAAGTTGAAAACTGTAGGTTGCAATGATGAGGAGAAATTGAGGTATGCAACTCATCTTCTCACTGGACCTGCAGCATCATGGTGGGAGAATCAGTTGGCCATGCAACAACCAGGAAGGGAGTTTACCTGGGAAGAGTTCAAGAAGAGATTTCGTGAATATCATGTTCCAAAAAGTGTTATGGAGTTGAAGCGGAGAGAATTTGAGGAGCTTCAGCAAGGATATACTATTGTCATGAAGTACATCCGGGACTTTAGTCAACTGTCTCGCTATGCTGAGGAGGATGTCAACACTGAAGAGAAGCGGAAGAAGCATTTCCTGCGAGGATTAAATCCATTTGTGAAGATGCAACTAAGCTTAGCCAATAAGCAAACTTATCAGCAGTTGTTGGATGCAACCATTACTTTTGAAGATGATTATAAGAATGTCCAAGAGGACGGAGGAAGAGAGCCAAAAAAGGAAACCAAGAGGATTCAGGCAAGCAAACCTAAACCTAACCTAGAGTTCAAACCTCGGAATAGGAATTATGAAAACAATAACAATAACAATAACAAGGGCAGTGGCGGAAATCAATCCAATCCGAGAAGTAATGTTATTTGTAACAATTGTGAAATTCCAGGGCATTTCCAGAGGGAATGCAAAAAGCCTGTAGTGATCTGTTATGGTTGTGGTCAGAAGGGGCATATCAAGCCCGATTGTCCGAGCAAACCACCAGGAGGTTGGCCTACCAAGGGAAGAGGACAAGCCAGTGGAGGAAATGGACAACCCAATAAAGGAGGAAATAATGGCAAGAACAACAATGGCAAGAGGAACCGACCTACCGGGAAACTAAACTATGCAACCCTCGAGGAGGTGGATAATTCGGAGCATGCAGTGATAGGTACGCTCAATATCCTTACCAATCCTGGCAAAGTTCTATTTTATACTGGTGCAACTACTTCATTCACTTCTGAAGAATTTTGTGATAAGTTCGGGATTAGAAGGGCAACGTTAGAAAGTCCTATAACCATAGTTACGGCAGGAGGGAATGTGATTGTACTCCACATAAAACAAGATCAGGTTATCTCGATCTGTGGTTATACATATTTCGCAGACCTTTATGTGATTCCTTTGAAGGGAATTACAGTAGTGTTGGGGATGGATTGGATGATGGAACACGGAGCTCAGATAAATTGTGAGGAGAAAACTGTCTCAATCAAAACTCCAAGTGGAGCAAGGATAGTTTACCAAGTAGATAAACATAGTCATATCATGGTGGATCTGCAGTTGAACTCAATGAAAGAGGTCAAATTGGAAGAGAATCCTATAGTAAATGAATTACAAGATGTTTTCCAGCATGCCACCAGACCGGGAGATAGAGTTTACTATTGACCTAATTCCTGGTACAGCACCAATAGCTCAAGCACCATATAAAATGTGACCCAAAGAGTTAAAAGAACTCATGGAGCAAATTGATGAGTTAGCCAGAAAAGGATTTATTCAGGAAAGTGTATCTCCATGGGGAACACCAGTAATCTTTGTGGATAAGAGATATGGTGGAAGACGGATGTGTGGTGATTATAGAAACCTAAACAACATTACTATCAAGAATAAGTATCCTTTACCAAGAATCCAAGATTTGTTTGATCAAGTGAAAGGAGATGGGGTATTTTCAAAGATCGATTTAAGATCTGGATACCATCAAATAAAAATCAAACCGGAAGATGTTCCAAAGACATCATTTGTCTCAAGATATGGACACCATGAGTATTTGGTAGTACCATTTGGTTTGACCAATGCACCGGCAATATTCATGAATCTCATGAACAAGATCTTCATGCCATATTTGGACAAGTTCGTCATAGTCTTTATTGATGACATTCTGATATATTCCAAGCATAAGGAAGAGCATGCTGATCATTTGAGAATAGCATTGCAGACTTTAAGAGAACACAAACTTTATGCTAAGTTCAGTAAGTGTGAATTTCGGCTTGATGAGGTAGAATTCCTCAGTCATGTGATCAGTAAGGATGGAATTGCTGTGAATCCATCTAAAGTTCAGCCAGTACTAGAGTGGACTGCACCGACCAATGTGAAGCAGATTCGAGGTTTCTTAGGAATGGTTGGTTATTATCGGAGATTCATTGAAGGTTTCTCCAAAATAGCCGGACCAATGACCAAATTATTAAGGAAGAATACACCATTCAAGTGGGACGAGAAATGTGAAGCAAGTTTTCAAGAGTTGAAGACTAGATTAACCATAGCTCCAATCTTAGTAGTTCCTGAAATAGGGAAGGACTTCACCGTATACTGTGATGCGTCTAAAGAAGGTTTGGGTTGTGTATTAATGCAAGATCGAAAGTGATTGCTTATGGATCAAGACAACTGAAACCACATGAAGTCAACTATCCAAACCATGATTTAGAGTTAGCAGCTGTAGTTTTTGCGCTGAAAGGATGGAGACATTTTCTTTATGGAGCCAGATGTGAGTTATGCACTGACCATAAAAGTCTCAAATAGTTCTTCACTCAAAAGGAATTGAATATGAGACAAAAGCGTTGGTTGGAACTAATCAAGGATTATTATTTAACAATCAACTATACTCCAGGAAAAGCTAATGTTGTAGCTGATGCTTTAAGCAGAACGAGCGCAGATATTCAGCCTAATAATCGGGAGTTACCAAAAGAGTTACAAATGGACTTGGAAAGATTAGAACTTCAATTCATTAGAACAGAGGTTCTTGGAGGATTAGCTACTATGCAGGTAGTTGCAGAGCAGGACAGTGATCTTAAGCAAGAAATTTTTAGACATCAAGCAGAAGATCCTTTTATTGCTGAGGAAATTCGGAGGATATCTCAAGGGAAAAAATCAGTTTTTCGCCTTGGGGATTATGAGTCTTTATGGTTTCAAGACCGTTTATGTGTTCTAGATGTGACTGAGATTAGAGATGTCATACTCAGAGAAGCACATGAAACTCCATATTCTATACATCCAGGGAGTACTAATATGTATATGGATTTGAAAGAACTATTCTGGTGGAATAACATGAAAAGTGATATTGCTAAATATGTATCTGAATGCCATACTTGCCAAAGGGTGAAGGATGAACATCAAAGTCCAGAAGGACCATTACAACCCTTGGAAATTCCTGAATGGAAGTGGGAGGAAATAGGTATGGACTTCATCACAGGATTGCCCATGACACCAAAAAGGAAGGATATGATATGGGTAATTGTGGACAGACTCACTAAGAGTGCACATCTTATTCCGGTGAATCAAAAAGATAATGCCGAGAAGTTAGTTGAAGTATATGTCAAAGAGATAGTAAGTAAGCATGGAGTACCCAAAAAGATCGTAACTGATAGGGGATCAGTATTTACTTTAGCATTTTGGAAGCAATTGCATGAAGCACTTGGTTCAAAGTTAATTTTTTAGCACAGCATATCATCCTAAGACAGGAGGTCAAACTGAAAGAACAAATCAAATACTAGAAGACATGTTAAGAGCTTTTGCACTAGATTTTGGAGGAACATGGGAAGATCATCTACCATTGGTAGAATTTTCTTATAATAATAGCTATCAGAGTAGTCTGAAGGCAGCTCCATATTAGGTTCTGTATGAAAGGAAGTGTAGATCACCAATATGTTGGTATGAGCCTGGAAGCAGCAAAGAATTTGCGCCAGATTATATCAAGGAAAGACAAGATATCATTGATAAGATCAGTGATAGACTAAAAATAGCCCAGAGTAGGCAAAAAAGTTATGCGGATCAAAGTCGAAGATCATGGCATCCAGAAGTGGGAGATATGGTCTATTTGAAAGTAAGTCCAATGAAATGGGTGAAAAGATTCGGAGTTAAAGGGAAATTGAGTCCAACATACATCGGACCATTCAAGATACTGAGTCAAAACAGAACTATAGTTTATGCTTTAGAGTTACCATCAAGATTGGCTCAGGTGCATAATGTTTTCCATGTGTCGCAACTTCGTAAATGTTTGAAAGTTCCAGATGATTCAATCACACACCAAGAGATAGAACTACAAGCAGACCTGACCTATATTGAAAATCCCTGTAAGATTCTGGAAGAAAACTGGAAAAGATTAAGGAACAGAGCAATCAAATATTGCAAAGTACAGTGGGAACATCACCCTGAAAGGGAAGCCACATGGGAGAAAGAAGAGGATTTAAGAAAAGCCTATCCAGAACTATTCAGGTACATCTCCACAAACTTGGGACGAAGTTTAATTTAAGGGAAAGTGCATAACATCCAGCATTTAGGAACTAACGACGGGTAGATTTAGGAATTTGGACTGTTGCATGCATTCATCTGTGAAAATGTGGGTAAAATTTTCGCCAAATAAAAACCTAAAGTGATCAAGGTTTCTTTCATACTTTGAGATTAGGTTTAGTCTTAAAGGATGATTGCTATAGACTTTGATATGATCTTTGAGGAATTATGTGTTTTAAAATGAATTTGAATTTTAAACTTGAGTGTTTGAATTATAATTCAAATGAATTAGGAATAAGGTTTGAATCTTGATTCAATTAGGAGTTAATTATTATAACTCAAAATTTTATCTAAAGAAAACAATTAAGAATATGAATAATTATTTCATATTTTCATTTAATAAATAAGTTACAAAAATGTAACTTATTGAAATCATCCACACACTTCACAAAAGCAAATAAATAAAGAATAAGAATATTCTTTATTGATAATAGTATAATCCTTATTACAAAATAATAAAATGAAGATTACAAAATAATAAAATGAAAATTACAAAAGTATAAAGAAGATTACATTGGATTGTTCTATAACTAAACTTAAACTAAAATCTTCACTTTAAATCTGTACCTGCAAAACAAACAGTAACTAAATAGAAAAAGGAAAGTTAGGGTTAGTATTATTTTTCTCTCAGACATGTCAGTGAAGTGCACTGAACAAGTTCATCATCGAGAAATTATAGAAGGGGCAAGTTTCACCAATATGAAAAGATAAATCTTCCATATTTTTTAAGCCAGAAGTCAAATGACAGCCAAGAGGGGCAAGTTTCACCAGCCAGGTAAAAGTAACCAGATAACAATCAATTTCAAAATTCTGAACATATCCACAAGTGCACAGCAAGCACACAAGCAGGACACACAACTAAATGCATGTGATGTGCTGTCAGCCTCACAGCACAGCTCCAACACACAAAACCAGCAGCACAGCCGTGGAGAAGCACTAGTGCATATCTTCACTGCACACACACACAAGAACAGCCAGCTTAGCCAGCAGCTAACCAAGCACAACAGCCAGCAACCAACCCAACCAAAGCCCTAGATCTCATCACCAGGATGGTAACATAAGGAGGGGAAAGGATCAGGTGGACAGCAAGATCAAGTCTAGGATCTAGGAGGAGCAGGCTAGCTCAAGGTCAAGCTCAGGAGCTCACCAAAACAAGATCAACATCACCACCTTACTCCACAATCATCAGATTTTGTGGTGAGCATCATAAAACCCTCACATGATCTAATCATATTATCTAGACAGAAGCATGTGTTGTTTTATGAAACAAACTCTCAGAAATCACCCAAGTGGGGTGAATCCATCATAGAGATTTTAAACTCTAAAAGAAAATAGCAAAATCTGTGGATCCAACCAGAGCTCAGAACAACATCATTGCTTTGGTTGTCAAGCTATATATTACAATTCAAGCATAAATATAGCTAAGATCTAATTTCTAGGCACATCCCTAAAGAAAGGGTAGCACCTTAGAAACTAATCTTTTGGATCCAGATAATGATCAAGCTTACTATCATTTCTACCAAGCTTTGATTCAAAAACAATAGTTGGTACCACTACCAGGACTATCTATATGAATCAATTAGATAACGCCTAAAACCCCTAAGCCTCAGACCAACGTCATTGGTCTTAGGGATTTCAAAGAAGAACATTTCTATTTATCATATGAAGCCAAGATTGTCTTAAGCTTAAACCAACCCAATCAATGGATTAGAATCAATCTTGTGTGCCATACCAAGATGGTGTCACAAGAACAATTCTATATGAATCAGGATAAATATCCAATCATCACAGGTTCAACAAATCAATTTACTAATCATTTTCCTGTTAATACAGGAATCATAAATAGGATATTCCTATGTTAATCTTCACTATTTGAGATCATGATGATCTTAAACCACATATTAATTCTAAGCCAACATCACTAAGACAGTGATTTCATCACACCATAACCATGATCCTAAACCATGAAATGACAGTGGAACGTTATCAAGTCACTAACTTTACCAAGCATTGATTCCAAAGCAACTATACCATCTGAATCATATGCAATCCAAACATAAAAGCATCTTATAAGCCATCAGAACCATTATAGTTCATCTCAAGCAACAAGCCTCAGGCTAATAACCATTTAGCATGCTTACAGACCATCCACACATGATCTAATTCATCCAGTACATGATCAATCACATGATAAGAACCCTAAATGAAATAAACCATCCTAATAAGGACAAGACAGTCACCAGAGAGGTCATTGCCAACATCCAGCATGGAATGAGCGAGCACAGAGAGCACAAGGGGATAGGAACAGAACTCACCAGAGGTCCTCACTGGAGACTAGAAGAAGAAGCAGAGGGGCCGACGTTCATGGCGGCACGGGGAGCACCCCAGGAGGGGCGCTGCAACCCATACAACAGCGGCGACCATGAACACGCATAGAGGCGAGGAGCATCACCACGACGCACGACGACAGCAGCAGCACCAGGATCCACGCCAACCCCCAAACCCTAGGGTTCGGGACGACATCGATCCGTCGCAGGAGAACCCCATACCCAAATTCAGTTGGATAGAAAGGACGGGCGTCGTCGACAACCTCCTGTTGCACCACGGCGGTGACCAGAACGGCCCACGGCGGCGGGAATCACCAGCGGCAACATCACCGACCACGGGGTCGAGGTCAGAGGAGGAGAGGATGAGCTCGAGGGAGAGAGGCAGTGAGGAGTGGGCTGAGTTGGGCCAGACCCTTCGGGGTGGTTATTTTTGACTATATCTAATGGGCCACTAGGGCCCAATAAGATTAAGCCAGCCCAGAAATCTTTTAAGGCCTGTTCTAATAAATAGGAAAAGACCAAAATACCCCTAAACTTAATTAAATTCTAGAAAATAAAATAAAAGTCTAAAAATTATAAATAAAATATTTTTGGATTCACAATAATCCACACTATCCAAATAAATTAAGATGTAAAATTTTAGACATTTAAATTTTATTAAAAAAATTGTAATTTATATATTACTTATGGAATTTTACAAAATTATTGAAAGATGATAAAAATAAATAAAAAACACTTTCATTATATATTAATATTGTAGTATTTCTGAAAATACTAAATAAATATTTAATAACAATTTTTTATGTTTAAGTGATAATTCCTAAAAGAATTATTAAATCAATAAAAGTCAAATAAAAGGGAAATAAAATAAAATGATTCAATATATGTTATAAATATTAAAAAATATATTTATAAATCCTTTATTATTAAAAATTACTTTTTGTAATAATGGGGTGAATGCATATCAAGTTAAATGATGCATTACATTATTGCATAATCATTTTGCTTCTTTAAATATTGTCCTTACCAGGCAATAATGATGTTTTTATAGACATAGAAGCTCAAGGTCGAGTGCAAGCATCAGACTTCACTACCTTGCCATCACAAGGCAAGTTCATCATTGCTCATGTCCTTTGAAGAGTCTTTATCAAAGTATTTGCAAATTGTGTGTTATCATATATGCTATAAAATAAAGAAAATATTATTTTCACAAATAAACAAATCATAGATATCATCCTAAGTGGTGATATAATGGAGCAATAGAACTTAGGGTTCTATTTGCAATAATAATGATCAAGTAGGGACTTAATAACCCCTGACATCAGTGATTCTAGCATCGTATATTACGCGTTAGCCATGAGATTTGGAATGGGACAGAGAAGTCAGATGTATCTTCTTCCTCTCGCATGAAGCCAGATGTGCAGGTCGTGGCTGTTATCCTCGTAGCGTGCATATTAATTGGTAATTCGTAGAGGATATGCAGCATATGGGTGGGAACCCTCATCGTCCCACGATAGTTCTGGCATCTAACTGTTTGTACAAACCATTGCCATAATTCATTTGTGGGCATGGTGTACACCAAGGAGGCATGCGAGGTCGTGAAGGGGGCAATGATTAGCTTGGACCATCTACTGGGCCCCACATCATGGAATTGTGGACGGGAAAGTACGCACGGTTGTGCAACAAGGAGTTGATCTCTCATGGGTAAAGTAACGCACCTCTGCAGAGTGTAAGAATTGTAACTTGTTACTCCCTGTTCCGGGAAGGAGCTGCGAACGCGGCAGGAAAGGAACTCCTTTGAAGTTCTGGTCAACCTGTGAAGGCTGATTGTCCTAGTTTTTCAAGAACAAAATCAATCTTTGAAGAAAGATTTACAAAAATTGCATAGTGCCAAGGATTTATAATCCGAGGTGGTAGTTAGAGCATCAAAGTTCCCACCTTGGATATAATGAACTTGTTGGGTAACGCTGTTACTCATTCTTTCCTTTGATCCCTTGCTTAGACTCTGAGGATCCCAAAGACGTGCCAATGTATGCAGCCGAATGTTAAGAAGATGTGTTCTACGAGGAACCCGATCTGTCCATAGGTGTTGAAGGAGTGGATTACGAGATCGCTATGGTGTCGATGATAACGACTCCAACTAAGTATCCCTAGTTAGTAGTAACCAACAGAGCTGAGCAGCATGAACCCTATAGAATAAGCTGCTGATCTCAACTCCTAGTCGGAGTTGCTACTTTTAAATTTTGCTGAAACACTTTATATTTTGGTTTGTAAGTTGAATCTTTTGGAAGCCTTGAACTTCTGGTATTGTAATAATAATAATGTGTGTACTTTTGTAATATGGACCCGCAATGTTTCTGTTGTACCACTCTTAGGGTTGTGATATTTATGGAACGGTATTCTGTGGCTGTCATGTCAATGACTATAGTGTACTACACATGCAGTGGTATGCTGGGTCACCGCAGCTGGTATTAGAGAAAATTGCTTTGACCTTAGGTTGGAAATCTAGTAAAGGGTATTACTTGTAGGAAAATTAGCAATGATAAAGAATTCTCTAAAAGTAATATAATGGGTATTCAAATGAGAATATTCCGTTTTATATTTTAGTGCGATAATTCTTTGTTAGGATGCAATATATCATTGGATACTAATCAAAATTATTTTCTGATATATAGAGATATGGCACCAAATTTTCCAAAACAGACTTTGGTAAGAAAAGAGGAGACTATTGATGATTATCAAGGATCATTCACAAACCAACTTCGTCAACTTTTAAAGTTCTTTAGTTGTCCAACTAGAATTCCAGTGAACACTATCACTTACCTTGATGGCCGGATGTTGTCCAAGTATCGTGTGAGTATCCAACTTCTAGAGAAGCTTGGATTATATCATGATCTACCTATAGGAGAAGGTAGGAGTCATTTAACAGCATATCATGTTGTTGTTGTGGAGGCGATAGCTAATATCCGGGAGCAGAAAACCAAGGAGCTAGAAGGTAGCACATTCTCTGTGATACCTCATGATTTTATAGACTCGGAGCCTATACCGGATCATCTTACTTTGGTTGAGAAGCATCCTAAGTTAGCTTCCAAGTTTATGGATAGATATCGGACACTCGTTGTGTCTTTTTATAAGACCCATCAAGTGATTGTTGAAGACAAAAATGATATGTTAGAGGATCTAACTAATCCGGAAAGGAGGAAGCAGATAGCATTCCAGTTAGAGAAGGAAGCAAGTAGTAGTGCAACACCTATCTTTAAGGATATACCTATAGATCCTGAATCTTTTATACAATTTCCTTATTCACCAAGACCTGAACCTATACATGATCCTACTATGGATATGAGGTATGCAATACCACAGGGCTCAGAGGATGGTTCTGACTCAGAACTTCCTATTGAGAATTCGGATGGTTGGAGAATGGGATCATATAATGGATCTCATGAACACCAGATGTCCACAGATGGTTCTGACAGAAATGTTGGACAATCTAGTTGGATGGGTGCAAGGATGAACCCTAATAATAGTAGTAGAAATACCATGTCAATAGATAATCGGGATGAAGAAGAAGATCCTGAGGAGAGAGTGTTTGAATCATCAACATCTTCTCAAAACCCAGGGAATATACATTATCTAGTGTTTAATTATCTTGCCCAAGAGAGCACTTGGGAAGCAGCAGGATCTGTGTATCCTGTTGATAACCCAAGAAATGAAGCTCAGGAGATGCAGGCTGGAGATAATGTTGAATATGTTTCTGAAGACTTTTCAATGAGTGGAGGAGTCAATCGCCCTGGTTGAGTAATGACTCAAGTCGACACTTGAATCTGAGTATGTTCATACGGAAGGCCATATGTTCCACAAACTGTGCAACGAACAACACGTCATCACGGTTGGACATTAGGCATGTATGATGAGCATAGTTACTACTAGAGGGAGGCAACTGGTTAGTGATATCAAGTACCGTGTATTGTACTCCAAGAAATAAGATAGTGAGATGAATAAGGTAGTTTTGTGATTATACCTATATGGTATATGTTGTAATGACTTTGTATTATTATGATAGTATGTATCATATGTGAAATGCACATTTGGATTTTCTTTGGATCTTCATTGTTTGACTAGTTCTGTGCGTAAAGTCGAGCTTAGAACACATGTGCATGATGTAATTATGAGTATTCGCTTTATGTTGCAGGACTAGAGGGTCATGGATACGGGTGTAGAAATGGAAACTGAGCAGCAGCGGATGGAGCGAGAGGCCAAGGAGAAGGCCGATGCAGATGCAGCAAATCAAGGAGCATTACCACCACCACCAATGAGGCTGTTAATGGAGTAGAACTTTATGCAATGCATGCAAATGATGCAAGAGACCTAGAACAAGTTTATGGAAGAGTTGTTGGGACGAGCAAATCAGAGGGCACCTAAAGGTGGAGGAGTGAGTCTATCTGATTTCTAGAATGCAAGACCGTTACCTTTTGCATCAGCTCCTGAACCAATGGATGCAGAGGACTGGCTAGCAGATACTGAAAGGAAGTTGAAAACTATAGGTTGGAATGATGAGGAGAAATTGAGGTATTCAACCCATCTTCTGACTGGACCTGTAGCATCATGGTGGGAGAATCAGTTGGCCATGCAACAACCAGGAAGGGAGTTTACCTGGGAAGAGTTCAAGCAGAGTTTCCGTGAATATCATGTTCCGAAAAGTGTTATGGAGTTGACGCGGAGAGAATTTGAGGAGCTTCAGCAAGGATATACTATTGTCATGAAGTACATCCGAGACTTTAGTCAACTGTCTCGCTATGCTGAGGAGAATGTCAACACTGAAGAGAAGCGGAAGAAGCGTTTCCTGCGTGGATTAAATCCATTTGTGAAAATGCAACTAAGGTTAGCCAATAAGCAAACTTATCAGCAGTTGTTGGATGCAGCCATTACTTTTGAAGATGATTATAAGAATGTCCAAGAGGACCGGAGGAAGAGAGCCAAAAAAGGAAACCAAGAGGATTCAGGCAAGCAAACCTAAACCTAACCTGGAGTTCAAACCTAGGAATAGGAATTATGGCAATAATAACAATAACAATAACAAGGGCAGTGGTGGAAATCAATCCAATCCGAGAAGGAATGTTATTTATAACAATTGTAGAATTCCAGGGCATTTCCAGAGGGAATGCAAAAAGCATGTAGTGATCTGTTATGGTTGTGGTCAGAAGGGGCATATCAAGCCCGATTGTCCGAGCAAACCACCAGGAGGTTGGGCTACCAAGGGAGGAGGACAAGCCAGTGGAGGAAATGGACAGCCCAATAAAGGAGGAAATAATGGCAAGAACAACAATGGCAAGAGGAATCGACCTACCGGGAAACTGAACTATGCAACCCCCAAGGAGGTGGATAATTCAGAGCATGCGGTGATAGGTACGCTCAATATCCTTACCAATCCTGGAAAGTTCTATTTTATACTGGTGCAGCTACTTCATTCATTTCTAAAGAATTTTGTGATAAGTTCGGGATTAGAAGGGCAACGTTAGAAAGTCCTATGACTATAGTTACGGCAGGAGGGAATGTGATTGTACGCCACATAAAACAAGATCAGGTTATCTCGATCTGTGGTTGTACATATTTCGCAGACCTTTATGTGATTCCTTTGAAGGGAATTGCAGTAGTGCTGGGGATGGATTGGATGATGGAACACAGAGCTCAGATAAATTGTGAGGAGAAAACTGTCTCAATCAAAACTCCAAGTGGAGCAAGGATAGTTTACCAAGTAGATAAACACAGTCATATCATGGTGGATCTGTAGTTGAACTCAATGAAAGAGGTCAAATTGGAAGAGATTCCTATAGTAAATGAATTTCAAGATGTTTTCCAGCAGAGCTACCAGGAATGCCACTAGACCGGGAGATAGAGTTTACTATTGACCTAATTCCTGGTACAGCACTAATAGCTCAAGCACCATATAAAATGGGACCCAAAGAGTTAAAAGAACTCAAGGAGCAAATTGATGAGTTAGCCAGAAAAGGATTTATTCAGGAAAGTGTATCTCCATGGGGAACACCAGTAATCTTTGTGGATAAGAGATATGGTGGAAGACGGATGTTTGGTGATTATAGAAACCTAAACAACATTACTATCAAGAATAAGTATCCTTTACCAAGAATCCAAGATTTGTTTGATCAAGTGAAAGGAGATGGGGTATTTTCAAAGATCGATTTAAGATCTGGATACCATCAAATAAAAATCAAAACGGAAGATGTTCCAAAGACAGAATTTGTCTCAAGATATGGACACCATGAGTATTTGGTAGTACCATTTGGTTTGACCAATGCACCGGCAATATTAATGAATATCATGAACAAGATCTTCATGCCATATTTGGACAAGTTCGTCATAGTCTTTATTGATGATATTCTGATATATTCCAAGGATAAGGAAGAGCATGCTGATCATTTCAGAATAGAATTGCAGACATTAAGAGAACACAAACTTTATGCTAAGTTCAGTAAGTGTGAATTTCGGCTTGATGAGGTAGAATTCCTTGGTCATGTGATCAGCAAGGATGGAATTGCTGTGAATCCATCTAAAGTTCAGTCAGTACTAGAGTGGACTGCACCGACCAATGTGAAGCAAATTCGAGGTTTCTTAGGAATGGCTGGTTATTATCAGAGATTCATTGAAGGTTTCTCCAAAATAGCCGGACCAATGACCAAATTATTAAGGAAGAATACACCATTCAAGTGGGACGAGAAATGTGAAGCAAGTTTTCAAGAGTTGAAGACTAGATTAACCACAACTCCAATCTTAGCAGTTCCTGAAATAGGGAAGGACTTCACCGTATACTGTGATGCGTCTAAAGAAGGTTTGGGTTGTGTATTAATGCAAGATCGGAAAGTGATTGCTTATGGATCAAGACAACTGAAACCACATGAAGTCAACTATCCAACCCATGATTTAGAGTTAGCAGCAGTAGTTTTTGCGCTGAAAGGATGGAGACATTTTCTTTATGGAGCCAGATGTGAGTTATACACTGACCATAAAAGTCTCAAATATTTCTTCACTCAAAAGGAATTGAATATGAGAGAGAAGCGTTGGTTGGAACTAGATTTTGGAGGAACATGGGAAGATCATCTACCATTGGCAAAATTTTCTTATAATAATAGCTATCAGAGTAGTCTGAAGGCAGCTCCATATCAGGTTCTATATGGAAGGAAGTGTATATCACCAATATGTTGGTATGAGCCTGGAAGCAGCAAAGAATTTGCGCCAGATTATATCAAGGAAAGACAAGATATCATTGATAAGATCAGGGATAGACTGAAAATAGCCCAGAGTAGGCAGAAAAGTTATGCGGATCAAAGTCGAAGATCATGGCATCCAGAAGTGGGAGATATGGTCTATTTGAAACTATGTCCAATGAAAGGGGTGAAAAAATTCGGAGTTAAAGGGAAATTGAGTCCAAGATACATCGGACCATTCAAGATACTGAGTCAAAACAGAACTATAGCTTATGATTTAGAGTTACAATCAAGATTGGCTCAGGTGCATAATGTCTTCCATGTGTCACAACTTCGTAAATGTTTGAAAGTTCCAGATGATGCAATCACGCACCAAGAGATAGAACTACAAGCAGACCTGACCTATATTGAAAAGCCCTGTAAGATTCTGGAAGAAAACTGGAAAAGATTAAGGAACAGAGCAATCAAATATTGCAAAGTATAGTGGGAACATCACCCTGAAAGGGAAGCCACATGGGAGAAAGAAGAGGATTTAAGAAAAGCCTATCCAGAACTATTCAGGTACATCTCCACAAACTTCGGGACAAAGTTTAATTTAAGGGGGGGAAGTCTGTAACGTCCCAGCATTTAGGAACTAACGAAGGGTAGATTTAGGAATTTGGAATGTTGCATGCATTCATCTGTGAAAATGTGGGTAAAATTTTCGCCAAATAAAAACCTAAAGTGATCAAGGTTTCTTTCATACTTTGAGATTAGGTTTAGTCTTAAAGGATGATTGCTATAGACTTTGATATGATCTTTGAGGAATTATGTGTTTTGAAATGAATTTGAATTTTAAACTTGAGTGTTTGAATTATAATTCAAATGAATTAGGAATAAGGTTTGAATCTTGATTCAATTAGGAGTTAATTATTATAACTCAAAATTTTATCTAAAGAAAACAATTAAGAATATGAATAATTATTTCATATTTTCATTTAATAAATAATTTACAAAAATGTAACTTATTGAAATCATCCACACACTTCACAAAAGCAAATAAATAAAGAATAAGAATATTCTTTATTGATAGTAGTATAATCCTTATTACAAAATAATAAAATGAAGATTACAAAATAATAAAATGAAAATTACAAAAGTATAAAGAAGATTACATTGGTTTGTACTATAACTGAACTTAAACTAAAATCTTCACTTTAAATCTGTAACTGCAAAACAAACAGAAACTAAATAGAAAAAGGAAAGTTAGGGTTAGTATTATTTTTCTCTCAGACATGTTAGTGAAGTGCACTGAACAAGTTCATCATCGAGAAATTATAGAAGGGGCAAGTTTCACTAATATGAAAAGATAAATCTTCCATAATTTTTAAGCCAGAAGTCAAATGATAGCCAAGAGGGGCAAGTTTCACCAGCCAGGTAAAAGTAACCAGATAACAATCAATTTCAAAATTTTGAACATATCCACAAGTGCACAGCAAGCACACAAGCAGGACACACAACTAAATGCATGTGATGTGCTGTCAGCCTCACAGCACAGCTCCAACACACAAAACGAGCAGCACAGCCGTGGAGAAGCACTAGTGCATATCTTCACTGCACACACACAAGAAAAGCGAGCTTAGCCAGCAGCTAACCAAGCACAACAGCCAGCAACCAAACCAACCAAAGCCCAAGATCTCATCACCAGGATGGTAACATAAGGAGGGGAAAGGATCAGGTGGACAGCAAGATCAAGTCTAGGATCTAGGAGGAGCAGGCTAGCTCAAGGTCAAGCTCAGGAGCTCAGCAAAACAAGATCAACATCACCACCTTACTCCACAATCATCAGATTTTGTGGTGAGCATCATAAAACCCTCACATGATCTAATCATATTATCTAGACAGAAGCATGTGTTGTTTTATGAAACAAACTCTCAGAAATCACCCAAGTGGGGTGAATCCATCATAGAGATTTTAAACTCTAAAAGAAAATAGCAAAGTACAAGGATCCAACCAGAGCTCAGAACAACATCATTGCTTTGGTTGTCAAGCTATATATTACAATTCAAGCATAAATATAGCTAAGATCTAATTTCTAGGCACATCCCTAAAGAAAGGGTAGCACCTTAGGAACTAATCATTTGGATCCAGATAATGATCAAGCTTACTATCATTTCTACCAAGCTTTGATTCAAAAACAATAGCTGGTACCACTACCAGGACTATCTATATGAATCAATTAGATAAGGCCTAAAACCCCTAAGCCTCAGACCAACGTCATTGGTCTTAGGGATTTCAAAGAAGAACATTTCCATTTATCATATGAAGCCAAGCTTGTCTTAAGCTTAAACCAACCCAATCAATGGATTAGAATCAATCTTGTGTGCCATACCAACATGGTGTCACAAGAACAATTCTATATGAATCAGGATAAATATCCAATCATCGCAGGTTCAACAAATCAATTTACTAATCATTTTCCTGTTAATACAGGAATCATAAATAGGATATTCCTATGTTAATCTTGACTGTTTGAGAACCACATATTAATTCTAAGCCAACAGCACTAAAACAGTGATTTCATAACACCATAACCATGATCCTAAACCATGAAATGACAGTGGAAGGTTATCAAGTCACTGACTTTACCAAGCATTGATTCCAAAGATATTATACCATCTGAATCATATGCAATCCAAACATAAAAGCATCTAATAAGCTATCAGAACCATTATAGTTCATCTCAAGCAACAAGACTCTGGATAATAACCATTTAGCATGCTTACAAACCATCCACACATGATCTAATTCATCCAGTACATGATCAATCACATGATAAGAACGCTAAATGAAATAAACCATCCTAATCAGGACAAGACAATCACCAGAGAGGTCATTGCCAACATCTAGCATGTGATGAGCGAGCACAGAGAGCACAAGGGGATAGGAACAGAACTCACTAGAGGTCCTCGCTGGAGAATAGAAGAGCAAGCAGATGGGCCGACGTCCATGGCGGGACGGGGAGCACCCCAGGAGGGGGCTGCAACCCATATGACGCCACGACGGCAACCATGAACACGAATAAAGGCGAGGAGCATCACCACGATGCACGACAACAGCAGCAGCACCAGGATCCATGCCAACCCCCAAACCATAGGGTTCGGGACGGCATCGATCCATCGCAGGAGAACCCCATACCCAAATCTAGTTGGATAGAAAGGATGGGCGTCGTTGACAACCTCCTGTTGCACCACGGCGGCGACCAGAACGGCCCACGGCGGCGGGAATCACCGGCGGCAACATCACCGACCACGGGGTCGAGGTCAGAGGAGGAGAAGATGAGCTCGAAGGAGAGAGGCAGTGAGGAGTGGCCTGAGTTGAGTCAGACCCTTCGGGGTGGTTATTTTTGACTATGTATAATGGGCCACTAGGGCCCAATAAGATTAAGCCAGCCCAGAAATCTTTTAAGGCATGTTCTAATAAATAGGAAAAGACCAAAATACCCCTGAATTTAATTAAATTCTAGAAAATAAAATAAAAGTCCAAAAATTATAAATAAAATATTTTTGGATTCACAATAATCCACACTATCCAAATAAATTAAGATGTAAAATTTCAGACATTTAAATTTTATTAAAACAATTGTAATTTATATATTCCTTATGGAATTTTACAAAATTATTGAAAGATGATAAAAATAAATAAAAATCACTTTCATTATATATTAATATTGTAGTATTTATGAAAAATACTAAATAAATATTTAATAACAATTTTTGATGTTTAAGTGATAATTCCTAAAAGAATTATTAAATCAATAAAAGTCAAATAAAAGGGAAATAAAATAAAATAAAATGATTCAATATATGTTATAAATATTTAAAAAATAATATTTATAATCTTGTATTATTAAAAAGAACTTTTTATAATAATGGGGTGAATGCATAGCAAGTTAAATGATGCATTACATTATTGCATAATCATTTTGCTTCTTTAAATATTGTCCTTACCGGGCAATAATGATGTTTTTGTAGACATAGAAGCTCAAGGTATAGTGCAAGCATCAGACTTCGCTACCTTGCCATCACAAGGCAAGTTCATCACTTGCTCATGTCCTTTGAAGAGTCTTTGTCAAAGTATTTGCAAATTGTGTGTTATCATATATGCTATAAAAGAAAGAAAATATTATTTTCACAAATAAAGAAATCATAGATATCATCCTAAGTGGTGATATAATGGAGCAATAGAACTTAGGGTTCTATTTTAAACAATAATGATCAAGTAGGGACTTAATAACCCCTGACATCAGTGATTCTAGCACCGTATATTACGCGTTAGCCATGAGATTTGGAATGGGTCAGAGAATTCAGCTGTATCTTCTTCCTCTCGCATGAAGTCAGATGTGCAGGTCGTGGTTGTTATCCTCATAGCATGCATATTAATTGGTAATTCATAGAGGATATGCAGCATATGTGTGGGAACCCTCATCGTCCCACGATAGTTCTGGCATCTAACGGTTTGTACAAACCATTGTCGTAATTCATTATGTGGGCATGGTGTACACCAAGGAGGCATACGAGGTCGCGAAGAGGGCAGTGATTGGCTTGGACCAACTACTGGGCCCCACATCATGGAATTGTGGACGGGAAAGTACGCCTGGTTGTGCAACAAGGAGTTGATCTCTCATGGGTAAAGTAACGCACCTCTACAGAGTGTAAGAATTGTAACTTGTTACTCCCTGTTCCGGGAAGGAGCTGCGAACGCGGCAGGAAAGGAACTCCATGGAAGTTCTGGTCAACCTGTGAAGGCTGATTGTCATAGTTTTTCAAGAATAAAATCAATCTTTGAAGAAAGATTTACAAAAATTGCATAGTGCCAAGGATTTATAATTCGAGGTGGTAGATAGAACATCAAACTTCCCACCTTGGATATAATGAACTTGTTGGGTAATGTTGTTACTCATTCTTTCCTTTGATCCCTTTCTTAGACTCTGAGGATCCCGAAGACGTGCCAATGTATGAAACCGAATGTCAAGAAGATGTGTTCTACGAGGAACCCGATCTGTCCGGAGGTGTTGAAGGAGTGGATTACGAGATCCGCTACGGTGTCGATGATAACGAGTCCAACTAAGTATCCCTAGTTAGTAGTAACCAACGGAGTCGAGCAGCATGAACCCTATAGAATAAGCTGCTGAGCTCAACTCCTAGTCGGAGTTGCTACTTGTAAATTCCGCTGAAACACTTTATATTTTGGTTTGTAAGTTGAATCTTTTCGAAGCCTTGAACTTCCGGTATTGTAATGATAATAATGTGTGTACTTTTGTAATATGGACCCGCAATGTTTCTGTTGTACCACTCTGAGGGATGTGATATTTACGGAACGGTATTCTGTGGATGTCATGTCAACCACTATAGTGTACTACACATGCAGTGGTATGCTGGGTCACAGCAAGGAATTAGCCGAGGAGAACTTCTACCACTGCTCTGAACAATGCAAGCTTATACTAATATCTTAGCAAGCTCCTATCTTTGTAAGCTAAGCTAAACTATGCAAGTTTTACTTGCAAGCTTAAACCACTTGATACCCAATCCTAGTTTTATTTACAAGCTTAGTTATTTTATTTCTATATCAAAGCTTTCTAGTTAAGGTTACTTAGTGACTTGTAGATTCTAGAAAGATAATTAAAGGTAGCATAAAGAGCTTAAAACTTAGCCTAAGTTAGATAAATCTTGATGTCATCCTGAGGCATGAGATTGAACTTAGATCATTCACACTTGATTACCACCCCTTCTTAGTGTTCACCCTTACTTGTAGATGCTAGTGCTAAGCATAAAACTTGATCACTTTAGATGGGAATACTTGGTGAAAATGGTTATGAAAACCTCAGAATGATGAGTCATTCCACTGAAATGTTTTGACATGTGTTCGTGAACACCAAATGATTTTTGATGATGAAAATGTTAAGGCATGAGCCTTAGCCCTTTACAAAACTGATGGTTGTCTGGATGCGATACCTATCCAATTTTACCATATAACCACAATACCCAAAATTTGGGTAGGGCTTGACTAGAAATTTATATACCTGAGTATGGGCTCCCTTGCGTCCAAGGTTTGAGCTGAGACTACCTTGTGAAGATTGTCCACTTGTGCAGTTCCGAAGATGACAGTTGGTCATGGTTGGGAGGCCAAACTCACAGGAGAGGTGCCTATACTAGGGCGTGTAATTGAAAGGTTAGGATTGATTATCCGCATACCGAGTATGGTGAATTCAGGATTATTCCTGACGGATGTATCGAATGTTGTGGTGAAAGTGTACCACCTCTGCAGAGTGTCAAACTATTTGAATAGCCATGTCCGCGGTTATGGACAGTTGGAGTGGCCATACTGTTCCGTCGTCAGATGTTTTCAAAATGATTTATGACTTAACTTGACCACAACAGGGTTGTGATATGAAATTCAAGTTCCCACTTAGGAGTTATAAACTTTCAACTAGCTTTCTTTGCTTCTGAACTCAGTAGAGATAAATCTGGCTTTTTGCAAAACAACCTAGACCTTAGTATTTCCTACTCAAAACCACTTCACTTGTTAGTATTAGTTTGCGAGTACTTAAAGAGTACTCATGGCTTTGTCCCTGGCTATTCCCATGGCTAGACTATGAAGAGGACTATCAGGAGGATGGACCGCAGGAAGGTTACGACAACTAGGATCATCTCCCATCGTCAGCATTTCTTGTGACCATGAAGATGGAGCTTCGCCCATGCTACCGTTATCATTACGTTATTCCGTTGCTTGAATTGTATTAAGACTAGATCATGTGATCCTTTATTTGTGTAAGACCTTATGTATGGTTTGTAATGGATGATGTACTGCGATATCCAATATGTTATGTCTCACAAAAATTGGTAATCCTGGGATTGCGATGTATGGCATAACAGACATCTCGGATTAACAATCCAGGTGTTGACAAGTTGGTATCAGAGCCGTCCTGACCATAGGAGACCCTAGTTTAGCCTGGACGTTTGAATCAAAAACTTAGTTTCAAAAACAAAAGAAGTGAGTATTTATGAAAACCTATTCTCATTCTTATCACTTAGATTCTTTCATGAAAAATCATGTTCCTCAAATTTTTTGCAAACTTACATAAAATTAGACACACTTGATGACTCTACTAACTTACTCATCCTATATTCTTATAGATGGACGTGAAGTATAGCAAGTTTTATCAATTGCAGAATGGAGGAGACCTCATATTTGAGCATGACTTGGACCAGCTGTCGGAACTGCTGGAGCGTCCGCACCCCGAGTTCTTCGGAGCTCAGCTCAATGACCAGGAAGGAGAGGAATTGCAATGGCTGGTTGTTGCAAGTCTCCGAGGAAAGATTGAAGCCCCCACCTCAGAGGGAATTTAGTTCACCTTGAGAGAGAACAACTGGCTCGATGGACTTGCCAGGGCCATGCAGCTCTTGCCCATCTATGTGGGCAGAGTATCAATCTGATCAAGGGTACCTGCTTTGAGTTCTGTCCAAGGCGTGATGTTATGGGACAGCCACTGGAGGCCCCGTATCACCATGAGCTGAAGACTCAATTGGACCACCTCAGCTTCATGATGTATGAACGGCAGAAGGAGTTGGACAATGCCCGCTCCTATGCCAACCACAAGTATGCCATCTCCACCAAGAAGGATCAGACCATCGCCATGCTAGTGAAGGATCGCAGTCTCGTCGCCGTCAGCTTGACAAGAAGGAGTGCATCATTGCCTGCCTTCGTCATAGGATCACAAAGTTGGAGGAGACTGTCCACGAGAGAGACATGCAGCTGGAGGAGAGGGAGAATGCGGGGGAAGACCTTCGTGGAGACCCCTACTCCTATCTCAGTGACGATGATAACTTTCTGGAGGATCAGGCCATGGACTTCTTCACAGATGAGGATGACTTCGCCTTAATTGATGATGATGATGAGGATGAGGATGATAAAGCCACCGACTCCGAGTAGTAGCACTTGAGCACTAGCGTTAGTGAGTTGTATCCGGTCCCGCTGTATCTTAGTTTCCCGGAATGGTTCTTAAAACCCTCTGTTTTCCTTTGTTGTGGTGTGTGTTTGTATCGTGTGCTATGAATGAATGAAAAGCAAGTTGCTAGAAAAATCCGAGTCAAACTTTGAAAACTTTTCAAACACAAAACCCTGAACCTTAGAAATTTTCCTCTTTTCTCATGATCTACCTCAATCTTTAGATGCCTCGTAGAGGAAGCAGTTCATCCCCAGACCCGATGTTGCAAATCTTGCAAATGATGGTTTCTGACCACGAAGCTGAAAGAGCCGAATGTCAAGCCAACTTATCCACCCTTCAGCACATCGCTTAGATGGCCACAAAAAATCAAGGCCATGGAAATCAGGACAACCATGGGTCCAAGCTCAAGAATTTCTAGAACACCAATCCACCCATTTTCACTAAGTCTAAAGAGCCCCTCGATGCATATGATTGGCTGCAAACCATGGAGAACAACCTAGAAGTTGCGGGAGTGGAAGCTAACGAGAAGGTACTATTCGCCACCCACCTTCTGGCTGGAGATGCAAGAGCATGGTGGAACAGTGTTCGTGCCATGAATGTAGGTCAAATGATGACTTGGGAAGAGTTCAAAATCAAGTTTCGCAGAACCCATGTGCCACCGGGTTTGATCAAGAGGATGAGAGATGAATTCAGGGAACTGAAGCAAGGAAGGATGACCGTAGTCGAGTATCGTGATTTTTTTTGTCATCGGCTAGGTATGCACCGGATGAGATTGACACTGAATCCAAGAAGAAGGAGAGGTTCCTGAATGGTCTGCATGATGAGATGCAGATAGTGTTGGTCAATATCCCATTTGCTGATATTGAAGCCTTAGTGCATTCCGCCATTCAGATGGAAGGCAAGATCAACCAAGCCAATGAGAACTGCAAGCGTCGCATGATGCATCAACCAGGAACCCATCATACCCCAAAGTATCGCCCCAACCCATCTCCAGGATTTTCCCCAAGAACCAACAGATCCCCGATGAACCGTCCGACCTATCCCAACCGTGGAAATCCAAGGCCCGGAGGAAATCACAACAACCCCGGCAACCCCAACAATTTCAACCGTGCCCCGCCCAAGTTCAACAACAACAATGTCGCCACCAACACCAACACTGCCCCAAGGACTGGAAGCAATGTTGTGCCTGTTGCAGCAAAGGACAAGTCGCAAGTGACTTATTATGAATGTGGAACCAAGGGTTACTATTCCAATGAGTGCCCCAAGAAGATTGCCGCAGCCCCCAATGCAAATGCCCCAGCTCAGCAGCAGCGTCGTGTTCAGCCTGGAAGAAGGTTTTCCCCAGGGAACTCGCTCAACCGCAACGGCCATCTCTTTCTCATTCATGCTGAAGAAGCCCAAGAAGCGCCAGATGTCGTGGTGGGTATATTTTCTGTTAACTCAGTACTTGCAAGAGTGTTGTTTGATTCTGGAGCATCACACTCATTTGTTACTGAAGAATTTGCATGCACTAGTAAGATTCAACCCACCAAATTGAAGCATGTTATGATAGTTCAAATACCTGGTTCAACCACCAAAGCTAGACAAATTTGCAAGGCCGTGCCTATCTGAATCCATGGCATGGATTTTTATGCTAATCTAATAGTAATCGGAACTAAAGGTTTAGAAGTAGTACTAGGAATGGATTGGATGTCGAAACATAAAGGATTAATCAATTGTGCCAAGAAAGCCATAACCATGACCAATACAGCCAGAATATCAGTAGAGCATGTATCTGAAACCTTGCCCCGTCAATTCAAGTGCAACAAGAGTCTAGCCCAACCCACCATTGACCAAGTCAGAATAGTCTGTGAATACCCTGATGTATTTCCAGATGTTTTGCCCGGTATGCCCCAGATCGGGATATCGAGTTTATCATTGAACTAATCCCTGGAACTGGACCCATAGCCCAGAGACCATATAGTATGAACCCGTCTGAATTAGTGGAGCTGAAGAAGCAACTAGATGCTATGCTGGAGATAGGACTGATTCAACCAAGTGCTTCGCCCTGGAGATCACCTATCTTGTTTGTGGATAAGAAGGATGTAGGTAATCATTTGTGTACGGATTATCGGAAGTTGAACGATGTCACCATCAAGAACAAGTACCCATTGCCAAAGATAGAAGACCTGTTTGACCAGTTGATCGGTGCCAAATTGTTTTCTAAGATTGATCTTAGAACTGGCTATCATCAACTCAAGATTCGCGCAAAAGATATTCCAAAGACTGCCTTTACCACCAGATATCGATTATACGAGTATACTGTCATGTCTTTTGGATTAACCAATGCCCCCGCTTATTTCATGAACCTCATGAATAAGATTTTTATGGACTTCCTGGATAAGTTTGTTGTTGTTTTCATCGATGACATTCTGATCTATTCCAAATCAGAAGAAGAACATGAGATACACCTAAGGACCATCCTTGGAACCCTTAGGGATCATCAATTGTATGCCAAGTTTAGCAAATGTGAATTCTGTTTATAGGAGGTAGGATTCCTCGGACATATCGTATCAGCAAGAGGAATTGCCGTTGACCCTGCCAAGGTGAAGGATGTTGAAGATTGGCAAGCCCCCAACCACTCAAACCCACGTTCGTGCATTTCTTGGATTAGCAGGATATTACCGCAAGTTCGTAGAAGGATTCTCGAGTATCGCAAGACCCATGACCCAATTGCTGAAGAAGGACAAGAAGTTTGAATGGACGTACAAGTGTGAAGCGAGTTTTCAAGAACTCAAGAGGAGATTGATTTCAGTCCCAATCTTGATCATGCCGGATATCACGAAGCCTTTTGATGTGTATTGTGTCGCATCCAAGATCGTTCTCGGATGTGTGTTAATGCAAGAAGGTCAAGTTATATCTTATCTATCCTGATAACTGAAGCAGCATGAACAGAACTATACTACCCATGACCTTGAACTAGCAGCTGTAGTTTTAGCCCTGAAGACATGGAGGCATTACCTGATGGGATACCGTTGTGAGATTTATTCGGATCACAAGAGCCTGAAGTATATATTCACTCAGAAGGAGCTGATTATGAGGCAGAGAAGATGGATAGAGCTAATCAAGTACTATGATCTGGACATTCACTATCACCCCGGTAAAGCCAATGTGGTAGCAGATGCCCTTAGCAGATTGCCGTGTCGCTTGAATTCCATGATTCTGAAGGAGCAACCAAGTTTGCACAAGGAGATGGAAGATTTCAGAATGGAGTCAGTAAGTGAAGGATTTTTGGCTAGCATAGAACTTCAACCCACTTTGATCAGTCAGATCAAGGAGGCGCAGAAAGGAAATGCTAGTATCGACAGAATCAGACGTCGCATCGGTACAGGCAAAGTACCCGGATTCACCGAGGATGAAGAGGCATTTTTGTGGTACAAAGGATGTCTCTGTGTACCAGAAGATTCAGAGTTGAAAGAAACTATTTTGAAAGAGGCCCATGATACTCTTTATTCTATCCACCCCGGAGGAACGAAGATGTATCAGGATCTAAAGGAGCAATTTTGGTGGCATAAGATGAAGAGAGAAATTGTAAGCTACATCGCCAAATGTGATATTTTTCAGAGAGTCAAGGCGGGACATCAGAGACCCGCAGGACTGTTGCAACCACTTCAAATTCCGGAATGGAAATGGGATTCAGTTGGAATGGAGTTTATCACCTGATTGCCTGCTTCTAGTAGGGGAAATGACTCTATTTGGGTCATAGTTGACAGATTTTCCAAGGTAGCCCATTTCTTACCAGTCAAGACCACTTACCAGAGCTCGAAGCTAGCGGAGTTGTACATCGCTAGAATCGTCAGTTTGCATGGAGTCCCCAAGAACATCATGTCAGATCGAGGAACTCAGTTTACCTCGAGATTCTGGAAGAAAGTCCAAGAAGGATTAGGAACAAGATTGGATTTTAGCACCGCTTATCACCCTTAGACCGATGGACAAACGGAGCAAGTAAATCAAATACTCGAAGATATGTTGAGAGCCTGTGTGCTAGAGTATGGATCTAAATGGGACGACTATCTGCCTTTCGTAGAATTTTCTTACAACAACAGTTATCAAGCCAGTTTGCAAATGGCCCCATTTGAATTCATGTATGGAAGGAAGTGTCATACCCCTTTGAATTGGTCAGAAGTAGGAGAGAGTCAGATTTTCGGACCCGACATCCTACGAGAAGCAGAAGAGAAAGTTCACAAGATCCGTGAGCACCGCAAGACCGCCTAGTCCAGACAGCAGAGTTATGCTGACAAGAGACGTCGAGACCTCGCTTTTAATATCGGAGATTTTGTGTATCTCAAAGTGTCACCTTTGAAGGGAATGCAACGTTTCCAGCTCAAAGGAAAGTTAGCCCCCAGATATATCGGACCCTTCAAGATTCTGAGTCGTCGAGGAGAAGTATTGTATCAACTGGAACTGCCAGAGGAGATGTCAGTAGTGCATAATGTGTTCCATATATCTTTGCTTCGCAAATGCCTAGAGGTCCCGGAGAAGACCGAAGTTTTCAAGAACATTGATCATCGCACCATAGAGATCAATGATGACCTGGCGTATCCCGAAGTACCCATCCGTATTTTGGAGGAAGCTTTCAGAACCACCAGTACCCGAAGCATCAAGTTTCTCAAGATTTAGTGGAGTAACCACACTGAAGAAGAAGCTACCTGGGAACATGAAGACTACATCAAGACGGAGTTTCCCGATCTTTTTAAATCCTAGTTTTATTTTTATTCTTTCTCAAATCTCGGGTTGAGATTTTATTTAAGGATGGAAGGTTTGTAACATCCCAAAAATATTCATCAAGGTTATCAAATTCCATTCACTCAAAATTAGGGTTAACAAAAACTTTTGTTAATCAAAATCAATATGAAAGCATGTGTGTATGTGATGATTGTATGAATGCATGAATGGACTTGTGGGATTGTTCTAAATAGCAAGGAATGGTTTAAATATGAAAACAACATCATCTAAAAAAAATCCAAGCAGAAACAAATCAAGAGAAAATAAAAAACAAACAAAACAAGCAAATGGTCATTTTTGCCAATCTTGCTCACTAGGCCACTTTGAGTGTTTCTAGTCCAAGATTTCAAACAGAAACAATTCCATTTCTTTTCACCCCTTGCTAGACCTAGTAAAAGTGAACCCAAGCCCACCTTTCAAACTTACAGAAACATTTGGCAACTTGATTCAAATGACAATTCAAAATTGAATCTTTAACATATGTGAAGATCACCAGTTTTCAAAAACCAACCAAACCAATTCACCTTGACCTTTCCAACTAACCAAAGACTACCTAGTATGTAACTAGTACACCCACCAAGTTTGAACCAAAAATTAAAATTCAAATCTCTTTCGGCCATTTCATCAAACACCTTGCAAACACAAATCAAACAAACAACAAACACTATAGTGAGCAGTGATTTGGCCTAACTTGTTCCCTCTCTAGCTCACAGCAGACATTTAGTAGATCATCTAGCTTAGTTAGCAAGCTCTAGCACCACTATGAGCTTGCCATTGCCATCAATGGTGACCATGCCGAGCCTCACCTTGCCACCCCTTGGTCGACAGCAAGCTAGGAGCAACACCAAGCCTAGCCACCATGTTTGGGACATTGACCACCGTCCACCGCCACCCCCTATCCAACGCCAACGATCAGCAAGCCACTGGACCACTCTAAAATTGCAAGCCGCGCCCTATGCCTCTGCGGCATGCCGAGAACGCGCCAGAGCGCCGCACGCGACACGCACCCACAGACCGCGTCCCACCCTCGCCGCGTGCAAGCGTGATCACCACCGTCCCAGGAGACCGCCAGACAACCCCGTTCGCCGCCGCGGGACCCGTAGCCACGGTGCGCCATAAAACTGCCTGTCGGACCTGCTCAGAGCACCACAGCGTTCCGACCGTCTCGCACCGCCTCACGCCGCGTAACCATGCTTGAGCTTCGCCAGGGAGCACAGCACCGCCCCCTATCGTTGCCCATGCCTTTAGCTCGATGTGCAGACGACATCGACGAGCTCCACCCACGCCCTTCGGTCCCCTCTTGGCACTATAAATAGAGGCCACCCCCACTCGATTTCTTCACACCAACACACTCCCCTCTCTCTCAGAAGCACCCCACCTCACCCCCGGAGCAAGGCGAGCAGCAGGTCGCCGGAATTTGGCCGAAGTCTGCCGTGGAGGAGGAAGAAAGGAGCCAGCGATTGGAGCTGCCCCAGGAGAAGCCGCCGGTACCAGGAGGTTCGCCGTCGTCGACTTCGTCGTTTGCCCCCATCGCCGACCCTCGCCTGAGCCCCCGTAGACCCCCACTAGCCGCGCTAGGGTTCTGTCTCGCCGGCATTGCCCGACGGAGACAATAGGTCTTAGTCGTTCGATTAGAGTTTGATCGCACGACCTAGATCACCTTGTACTGCTTCACACCCCTATCTCGCTGACTGGTGGGGACATCCACTTAAACTCACCACAAGGCAGTGTGCACCAGCACAGTCTGGGCGGCCCATTCAAGGTGACCTAGTAGTTCGAATTTAGGTTTATTCTTTTAGTTTCAAACTCAGTTCTGTACCTAGATTCAAAAATCAACCCAGGTCGATTCACTGAACCAAAATGCATGAAACCAATTTTGTTAGAAAGGTACTGGAATTCTTAATCCAAGCCCGTTGGATTCAATCCATTTAGATTTGTAGATCACCTATAGTAAAAATAACAAGCAGAAGCTTTTCTACATTCAAACATTTTTTCAAAATTCAACCATAAAAGCTTTTGAGTTGATTCCAACTCTCACAAATCACATTTAACTAGACCTTTCTGAATATATAAAAATATCTAGGTTTACTTGCAGAAATAATGAACAAGTAATAAAAGAAAGCCCCATAGGCAAATCTAGTCACTTTATTTAATTAAAATAAAAGGGTAAACTTTATTAAATTGTGACACCCCACTTTAAATCACATTCCCATGTACTGAAATATGTGGTGATGACATGTGTCAAAATGATCCCATGTTTTAGTTGGAGAGTATTAAATCTTAAGTAGTTTTTCAATGAGTAGAAATTAATTTTCTAAAATAAAGGAAATAAAACTATTGCCTTAATCTTTGTGATGTTTGTGATGATCCTAGATCATCTAGTGAAAACCTTGGTGTGATAAATAGAAGTAATTAAGTATTGTTTGGTGATTGTGTACCTCGTATTTATTTATAGATGCTAGTACTAACCAAGGATACGAGGAGGAAGGATAATACTACGAGGAAGAAGCCGCGGAGAACTTCAACCACTGCTCTTCACAAGGCAAGCTTATACTAATATATTAGCAAGCTACTATCTTAGCAAGCTAAGCTAAACATGCAAGTTTTACTTGCAAGCTTACACCACTTGATACCCAATCATAGTTTTATTTACAAGCTTAGTTATTTTATTTCTTTATCAAAGCTTTGTAGTTAAGGTTACTTAGTGACTTGTAGATTCTAGAAAGATAATTAAAGGTAGCATAAAGAGCATAAAACTTGGCCTAAGTTAGATAAATCTTGATGTCATCCTGAGGCATGAGATTGAAGTTAGTTCATTCACACTTGATTACCACCCCTTCTTAGTGTTCACCCCCACTTGTAGATGCTAGTGCTAAGCATAAAACTAGATCTCTTTAGATGGGAATACTTGGTGAAAATGGTTATGAAAACCTTAGAATGATGAGTCATTCCACTGAAATGTTTTGACATGTGTTCGTGAACACCAGGTGATTTTTGATGATGAAAATGTTAAGGCGTGAGCCTTAGCCCTTTACAAAATTGATGGTTTTCTGGATGCGATACCATTCCAATTTTACCGTACAACCATAATACCCGAAATTTGGGTAGGGCTTGACTGGAAATTTATATACCTTAGTATGGGTTCCCTTGCGGCCAAGGTTTGAGCTGAGGCTACCTTGTGAAGATTGTCCACTTGTGCAGTTCCCAAGATGACAGTTGGTCATGGTTGGGAAGCAAAACTCACAGGAGAGGTGCCTATACTAGGGCGCGTAGGATTGATTATCCACATACTGAGTATGGTGAATTTAGTATTGTTCCTGATGGATATATCGAATGTTGTGGTGAAAGTGTACTACCTCTGCAGAGTGTCAAACTATTCAAATAGCCACGTCCACGGTTATGGAAAGTTGGAGTGGCCATACTGTTCCATCGTCAGATGTTTTCAAAATGACTTATGAAATGATTTATGACTTGACTTGACCACGACAGGGTTGTGATATGAAATTCAAGTTCCCACTTAGGAGTTATAAAACTTTCAACTAGCTTTCTTTACTTCTGAACTCAGTAGAGATAAATCTGGCTTTTTGCAAAACAATCTAGACCTTAGTATTTCCTACTCAAAACCACTTCACTTGTTAGTATTAGTTTGAGAGTACTTAAAGAGTACTCGTGGCTTTGTCCCTGGCTATTCCCGTGGACAGACTATGAAGAGGAATATCAGGAGGATGGACCGCAGGAAGGTTACGACAACTAGGATCATCTCCCATCGTCAGCATTGCCTGTGACCATGAAGATGGAGCTTCGCCCATGCTACCGTTATCATTACGTTATTCCTCTGCTTGAATTGTATTAACACTGGATCATGTGATACTTTATTTGTGTAAGACCTTATGTATGGTTTGTAATGGATGATGTACTGTGATATCCAATTTGTTATGTCTCACAAAAATGGTAATCCTGGGATTGCGATGTATGGCATAATAGGCATCTCGGATTAAAAATCCGGGCGTTGACAAAGAACCAAATCAAAATCTAGGGTTTCCAAAGAAACACTCGAGCAAGGGGGCCCTCAAGTGAATGAGGGGGAAATGAAGATCTCTCTTGGTGAAGCTATAGATCAAGGCCTCCTCCTTCGATTCTCCCAAGATCAATGACTTTGGAT
The DNA here is from genome assembly GCA_023614405.1 of Avena insularis. Classification (NCBI taxonomy): domain Eukaryota; kingdom Viridiplantae; phylum Streptophyta; class Magnoliopsida; order Poales; family Poaceae; genus Avena; species Avena insularis. The sequence goes on from CM042695.1 coordinate 286,816,019, forward strand.
GGTTGGATGAAGAGATCTTGTTGATTTGGTGGCTCAAATGGTGTTGGAGTTCATGAGTGGGTCGAGCAGCTAGAGGAAGGGGATAAGCTCCCCTATTTATAGGCCACCACTCATTGAATCGTTTTCTAACCGTTGGAGAACTTGTCAGAACGGAGACTCCGGTGTGCAGATCGGAGACTCCGGTCTACACCAGAGACTCCGGACCAAGCTACAGACCACCCTTCTAAGTGTCCCAGCGCCCCTGGGAAAATCTCCTCTAGAGACTCTTCATAGTTTCCGGTCCATGTACACTGGAGACTCCAGTCTAGCCACACCGGAGACTCCGGTCTGAGGCTTGGACCGAAGACTTCGGGCAGTCTCCGGTTGATCTCCGGACCCCCATACAGAAGGTACCATGCTGATTTCTAGATCCCCCTCCAGAGATTCCTGGGGAAACTTCAGACCACACTGGAGACTCTGGTCCAGTCAGACCGGAGACTCCGGTTTGGAGTTCCCAGAAGCTTGCATATGTTGCAGGTATAATTCCATAAGTCAAGGGCCTTTTCACTTTGCATTATCTCAACTTGTAGACATTAGCATACTGTAAAATGATCTACGAGTTGTTAACAAACACCAAAAGTGATTGAGACAGTAAATGTCCTTTTAATCTCCCCCTTTTTGGTGTTCGATGACAACAAGTGATTTTGCATGGAATTATTTTCAATAAGATATGACAGTGTATAATAATGCTCCCCCTGACTATGTGCACTAGGATAAACAAGTAAAACATGCATGACAGGTAGTAGATAGATAATACACATAGTTCTCACACGAGTTACAATAATATAGGAGACAATAATATAGGAGAAGTCATGTCCTCACACAACTACCCAAACCGACAACATAAGGCAAATAAGAGTTCAAGATTCACACAACAAGCAAATAAAAATCCAAATGCAAGCCCATGCAAATCCCGATGACAATGTCTTCTCCCCCTTTGGCATCGAAACGCCGAAAAAGGGAAAATACCTAAGCTAGCGCCCCAAAGGATCAATAGTCCTCATCGTCATCATCCTCATCCATATACTGATCCTCGTCATCTTCCTCCTCATAGTCATCATCACCATCTGTAGCTGCAGTCCCTTTGCCGTGAGGGCGAGAAGAAGACACACCCTGGTACCCAAATCCTAAGGTGACACCAGAGAAGGTCTGCCAATCCTCCAAGTTGTCCTGTTGGGCATTCCATGCTCCAAAGGAGAGTGTATAGTCAGACTCGATGGAAGGGTGAGCTCCATGCTCATCGGTGTACTCATCCTCTCCTTCCTCATCCTCCGCTTCTCCCTAAGCCTTGATTTCCTTAAGTAGTTTCTCCATACAACGGTTCTCTTGTAGGAGGCATTTTGTTGCTTGCGGATGTACACATTCATACAACAGAGGGTCCTCTCCCAGAATGAGGCCTTCTTGACCTTCTCATGTACATACTCACGTGTCATGGGAGGCATGGGTGCATTGGAGGCACTCTTCATCCAAGCCCCAGGAGGAGAGGGGGCCCTCTCGGTCTCAGTGATCTCTTCCTCCTCATTGGCATATGAGCGTCTAGGAGGAGGCCCCATGCGTTCTTTCTGCTGCAATGATACAAGAGTATGCTCAGTAAGGTTGGGAGCCATAGCAAGCGGAGAACCATGAGCCTGGGTGTTGATGAGCCGCATGACAAGTGGTGCATATGGAGGAGCCTTCTTGTACAGAATGGCATGATACATCTCCTCAAAAATGTAGTCCATGATGTCAATAGGAGCAGCGTCTACCTCAGAGCCAGCTAGGTGAATCTTGTGGGTATGGTATAGTAAGTTTACCAACCCACATCTGATGGCATCATCATTTCCAGCACTAGGGGAAATGGTATGGCGGAAGATCCTCAACATCAGATTGTACAGGGGCTTGAGGCCCTTGGACCTGCCCACAACTCCCTCGCAACCATACAAAGGGGCAAGCTTGTTCTTGTTCTCCCCAAGAGCTGATGAGTGCATACAGTGCCCAACATGAGTGGACACACCCTGAAAAGTCTTGAAGATGACATCAACAAAGTCATAGAAAGTCGCAGTGCAGCGGTGATTTCCAATCATCCAAGTCATTATCCTTGCTTGGTCAGACCCAAACACCACTATGGCATAGAATTGCTACACAAGGGTGATGTTGTAATCCTCATGGAGCTCCATCAACCCGAACAGCCCTAGCTTCTCAGAAATCCACAAGGCATCAATGAAGTATGAGTTGGTCCGCATCTGCTCTACACTCATGTACTTCTCGAGGCATACAGGTGACTTGGTGAGCTTGTTGTAAATGTCTTTCATGAACACAGCTTGCTCCTTCCTCCAATAGCATGGGTCATCGCTGGTCCGTGGAAAGTCATAGAACGGTGTCTTGTGCAGCTCACGGTACTCCTTCTTTGACATGCGGGACAAAGATTGGAGATTTTCATACTTTGCCCTCTTTGCACAGTTCTCTTCCTCAATCTACTCATGCTCTCTCCTCATGTATGCTGCATCACGGCCATGTTGTTTCCGGTTGGACGGGGGCACAACATACTGACCCTCAGACTCATCATATCGCGGACCAGCCCTCTTTGACTTGGCCTTGGTGCGAGGGGGCGACAAGAACCATAACTTGTGAACAACAATGAGGGAGATAGCATGGAGGTAAGCATATATGTCCCAGAAATGCAACACAAGAGCCTTGAGACTTTGCTGGAACAGTTTGAGTCATTCCACACCGGAGTCCCACAGTACACACCAGAGTTTCCGGTTCAGACCGGAGTCTCCAGCCTGGACCAGAGTTTCCAGCCCAGTGGCCTGAGTCTCCGTTAGTCGGGAGGCTTCACCGGATCGAGCGGAGGCAAGAGATTCGAACAAATCGGACAAGGAAACGAGGCTAATGTGATAGTGTGCATGAATACAAGTGATTCCAGTGGGTAAAATCAGTAAAAATCCTAAAAAACAAATCAAGGGATGAACCCTAGGTGAAAAAGAGGAGGAGAGGTACCATATCTGTCCATTGGAGCGATTCCATCGGTGGGAAGGGCCCAAAGGTGGAGGGGAGGAAGCTGGCTGGCGGCACGACGGATCTCGAGGGCTTCGTGACCTCCGGGGAGGTGATTTGGAAGGGGGAGGCGGCGGGGTTGAGAAGAGAGGCCGGGGGTGGAAGAATGAAATTGTTTGTTTCAGTTCACCCCGACCTCCCTTAAGTGGTGCCCGAAAACTGTCTGGACCGGAGACTCCGGTGTGAGCACACCGGAGACTCCGGTCCTCCTCAACCAAAAACACCAGGTTTTATTGTTTGGGGACATATATGAGAGATGGAGTGTTTAAGACAAGGGATAGGTTTGGGTTAAGATGTCACACTGTGAAGAATCAAGAAAAACCATAGAAATCCACTAAAATGTTCAATAAAGCTCCAAATAGACATGAATCGAGAACTAGCTCTTCAATAAGAAGAGGGTGGTGGCTGAGGCCACCATGTAAGAGTTTGTGGCATGACACTGTGAAGAATTATCCTTGGGTTCATAGCCACTACTCATCAATGAAGATCGCATATCACAAAATGATATTAAGAGAATTGAATTTCTTAATGTTGGCATTATGGGGGGCGGGATAGCCCAATGTATTAGGACCGTAATCCCCATATTTCCATGCCTGCACCTAAACCAAATAAGAGTCAAGACATAGGTGAGTATGCAAGGTGATCAAGTCAAGCTCCTTGAATCTATGATATTTAGTTCATTCCTCAAATAGCAAAATCTTGCTTCATCAAGTGGCTTCATGAAAATGTCGGCAAGTTGGTCTTTGGTTAACACATAGGATATCTCAATATCACCTCGAGCAACATGATATCTAATGAAGTGATGACAAATCTCAATATGCTTTGTCCTTGTGTGATCCATCAGGTTATAGGCAATCTTGATAGCACTTTCATTTTCACATAGAAGAGGCACTTTGTCACAATGGACACCATATTCCTTTAAAGTTTTCCTCATCCATAGCAATTGGGTACAAGCACTAGCAGCTGCCACATACTCGGCTTCGGCGGTGGAGAGAGATATACAATTTTGCTTCTTAGAAGACCAACACACCAAGGACCTACCAAGGAATTGGCAAGCCCCGGAGGTTGATTTTCTATCATCCTTATCACCAGCCCAATCTGAGTCCGTGTATCCACAAAGAAAGAATGTTGAGCCCCGAGGATACCAAATACCATAGTGTAGGGTATGAACCAATTATCGAAAGATTCTCTTGACCACCATCAAATGGCATTCTTTAGGAGCCGCTTGATATCTTGCACACACACCTACACTCAACACAATATCGGGTCTAGATTCACAAAGGTAAAGCAAAGAACCAATCATAGACCGGTATACCTTTTGATCCACATCTTATCCATTTGGATTTAGTTCAAGATGATTCTTTGTTGCCATGGGAGTAGGAGCTCCATTTAAATCTTTCATGTTGAATCTCTTGAGCATATCTTGAGTATACTTGGCTTGGTTGAAGAATGTTCCTCCTCTTACTTGCTTGATCTCAAAACCAAGAAATACTCTCAATTCCCCCATCATAGACATTCGGAACCTATTAGTCATAAGCTTTGAGAATTCATCACTAAAAGCTTTGTTAGATGAGCCAAAGATAATATCATCAACATATATTTGGCATACAAAAAGATCCCCATCGACATTCTTAGTAAAAAATACTAGGATCAATTTTCTCAACCTCAAATCCACGGTCTAACAACAACTCTCTAAGGTGCTCATACCACGTGCGTGGGGCTTGTTTGAGCCCATAGAGCACCTTATCAAGTTTGTAGACATGGTTTGGGAAGTTGGGGTCCTCGAACCCCGGGGGTTGCTTTACATATACCAACTCATTCAATGGACCATTGAGAAATGCACTTTATACATCCATTTGTTGCAATTTAAAGTTATTATGTGCCACATAAGCAAGAAGGATACGGATGGACTCAAGGCGAGCCACGGGTGCATATATCTCTCCATAATAAATTCCTTCAATTTGAGAGAACCCTTGTGCAACCAATATTGCCTTGTTACTTACAACAATTCCATGCTCATCTTGCTTGTTCTTGAATATCCACTTGGTGCCCATAACATTGCTGCAATCTTTTGGATTTTCAACTAACTTCCACACTTTGTTTCCCCCAAATTTGTTGAGCTCTTTGTGCATTGCTTCCAACCAATCCGAATCTTCAAGATATTCCCATACTTTCTTAGGTTCTATCATGGAAATGTGTGCTTGTTGTTCACTAAACCTCTTCAATTGAGCTCTAGTGGACATCCCTCTTCTTAGATCCCCAACCACATTCTCTAGAGAGTGGTCTCTTAATTCCAACATTCTATCCATTCTAGCTTTGCAATGAGTTTCGGTATCCTTGTTGTTTCTAGGGGGATCTCTTCATCATTTTGGTCCTCGTCTTGGCCATTAACTTGACCTTGATCATCATCAGAATCATTCTCTTCATCAAGAGGTAAAGATTGACCTTGGTCACAATTAGGCACACTTCTAGACTGGAGTTGAGCTGATCACATGTCAGATTGTACAAATCTGCCTTGTGAAATAGACCGAGCAGCACTGGTCATCCTGGAGAATGGAGACTCAAGCTCCTCCTGCCTAGAAGTTTCTCCCTGATCAACTTGTTGAGGGTCCATAGCTTGTCTTTGACTTGGGTCATTGTCCTCCTCGATAGAAGGAGCTTGTTGATGTTGTGAAGATGAGGGATCCACTTGAGTAGAGCATAGTTCTTCTCGGTCCGCCATAAGGGGTTCCTCAACGGGGCAGATGAAACCCACATCCATTCTTCCTATGGCATCATGGGGCATTTCATCATCTACATCACAAACATCAACACGCCACCCTTGGAGACCATCATATTCTTCGAAAATCACACTACAAGATTCTATGACAGTTCCGAGAGCTTATCATAGACTCTATAAGTGTGAGATTCGAGACCATAGCCAACAAAAATGCCCTCTAATGCTTTGGAATCAAATTTGGACAAACGAATACCCTTTATGCGATAGAAACACTTACAACTGAACACCCGGAGGTATGAAATGTTGGGCTTGTTACCAGTAAGAATTTCATATGGAGTCTTGATCAATTCTTTGTTGAGGTAGAGCCAGTTTGATGCATGGCAAGCGGTGGAGATTCCTTTGGCCCAAAAATTGTATGGAGATTTAAACTCCGCCAACATGGTCCTTGCCATATCAATAAGAGTCCGGTTCTTCCTCTCGGCTACACCATTTTGTTGAGGGGTGTATGCAGCGGAATATTGGTGTTTTATCCCCTCGTCACTAAGAAAACCATTCAAGGTGTAGTTATTGAAGTCGATGCCATTTTCATTCCTTATTACCAACACAGGAACATTGGATTAACGTTGAACCATGTTGATGAAGTCGATGAAGTTTTCTTGGGTCTCATTTTTTTGCTTGAAGAAATATACCCATGTGTAACTTGAGCAGTCATCAATAATCACCAAACAATATTTGTTCCCACCAAGACTTGCATGAGATGGAGGACCAAAGATATCCACATGAAGGAGATCTAATATCCTCTTGGACTTGATGTAGTTATTTGGATTGTGAGGATAATCATGCATCTTTCCTTCAACACAAGCCTTGCACACACGATCTTTGGAAAAACAAACATTTTCTTTTATTCCAACAATATGGCCATCCTTGTGGAGACTTTGCAAAGTTCTCATGTTGACATGGGATATACGGCGATGCCATAACCAACCCACATCAGCCTTTCTGAATAATCACATCACACTTGTAATGGTTTTCCCCAAAAAGTCCACCACATACAATTCATTTTTTATGTACCCAACAAAAGCGACCTTTAGAGACTTGCTCCACATGAGGACCACAATATCATTATCAATAAAGACGGCAAAGCCCATCTTTCCAAGAGCATGGACTGGAAGTAAATTATATCCAAGGGTCTCAACAAGCATGACGTCCACGAGTGTAATGTCGTGGGCAACCAAAACCTTGCCGAAACCCATTACCTGAGATTTAGACTTGTCGGCATATGTCACGGGTATTTGATCATCATTTGGTCTCAACTCCTTGACAATATATGTGCTTCCGGTCATATGACTTGTGCATCCACTATCAAGCACCCATTTTGACCCTCTGGAAGCATAGGTCTACAAAAGATCAAACTAGTTTTTAGGTACCCATTTTTCAATGGGTACTATTTTGTTAGAAACAAGGGTCTTTGGAACCCAAATAGACCAAGAAACATAACCATCAAATGGGCCAACATATTGTGCATACACATCACCATAATAATCACGCATTACAACATAGTGAGGGTTAGCGCTTCCCGCAAAGTCATCATGAGACATAGTTTTGCCACTTGTGGTCTTACTACCCATAATGACCTTGTCTTTTTCTTGTGCGGGCTTGGCCTTCTTCTTGTTGTTGTTCTTGTTATTCGCTTTGGAGACGAAGCCAATGCCCCCTTTCTCACCATTTGGCCTCTGCTTACTCAAAAGGTCATCAATGGACTTGTTTCCTTTTGGAAAGGTGGCCTTAGCTAGCTCCCCCTTCAACCTAGCATTTTCTTCATGTATATTCCTACAACTAGAAGGAATGAAAGTACTAGGTGAAGGAATATTGGTCAATTGAGTTTGAATCTTGTCACGAGACTTTGTGAGTAACAAGAGTTCACTCTCCAAGGCTTTGTGATCCTTGTCAAGCATCCTAAAGTCCTCGGCAAGTTTTTCATGAACAACACCAAACTCAATCTTGTCCTTTTTAGCCTTTTTATATTTAGCAATAGCATGGTATCATTCCCTAACGAGTCTATTAACAATTATGTCATTATCCCCATCAAGCCCTTCAAGTTTTAGCTCAAGAGACATCCTAGTCTCCTGCTCTTCTTCTAGAGTATTATTTAGAGCTTCTACCTCAATCATATGCTCTCTCCCTAGTTTACATCTCTCATCAAGAAGCTCTTGTGTGTGACAAAGTTGATCTAAGAGGTCCACAAAATGTATCTTGTGTTCCCCTTGCAAGTTATTCATGAACTCATCAAAAGCAATTATTTCCTTTTTGACCTCAAGAGATATCTCATCATAAATTTCATCATTAACCAAGGAGGAGGGGTGTGATGATGATAAACCTCCGTTCCTCTTGTCATAAGGCAAGTGACGTTCTTGTTTGATATATTCTCATTTGGAGAGTTGAAGAGGGAGAATGTGGGTGCAGAAGTAGTGGCAAGATCAGCCACGCCACTTGATGTTTCCTCTTCAGCCTCTTCATTGTCAGAGGAGAATTCTTCATGAGTGATCAATACAATTTCACCCAACTTCTTGTTGATGGGATTCTTCTTGATCAAGAGTTTATTGAAATGGGCTTTGGAGGATTTCTCCAACACAAGTTTACCCCCATGATCTTCTCTTTTCACATAGGGACAAACCGCCACAAAGTGATAGCGGTCACCACAATTGAAGCAAGTTCTCAATTTAGTGACATTGTATCTTCTCCCATTTGGGTTGCTTCTTCGTTGCATTTCCATCTTGGCCTTGGCGGGATCTTTCCAAAAGTTTTTTGCATAGAAGGCCATATATTCACCATGAGCAATCTTGACATCATCGGGGTGGCTCATGGATATGCCTTCATCACTTTCCTCTTCATCCACATACTCCACAACTTTGGCCTTTAAGGCAAGGTTGACACCGTTGCTCATTCCAAGGGCTCGAGCACGGGCATCTTTGGCATTCTTGGCGGCAACCTTGAAAGAGGCCATCTCTTGCATAACTTCATTGGAGGTCATGAGATGGTAGTTGTGTCTTCCTTGTAGGCTCTTCAAGTTGGTGGGCTCAAAGGGCATGAGTGCACTCACATATTTCCTTTTTATCCAAGCATCATCCACATGTGAGGCACCCACATTCCTAAAGGCGGTGGCAATGGACTTGAGCCTTCGATACATGTCATCATGATCTTCACCATCCTTCATACAGAATCCTTTGGCTTTATTTCTTAGTGCATCATACCGGTTCCTTCTCATGCTCTCATTTCCAACATATAACTCCATGAGAGCATCCCAAGCTTCCTTGGCAGTGTTGAGGTGTTCAATGTGAGGGTAATCTTTTGTACCCAAACCTTGTTGAATCATGTGAAAAGTGGTGGCATTGATTTGACTATTGATAACTTCTCTTCTTGTCAAGTTGGTTGGATCCACAATACGAAGTCCTTCTTCAATGACATTCCATAACTCAATACAAGAGTTGCGCACATGAGATTTCATTAGAGATTGCCATTGAGCAAAAGTAGATGCAGCAAGCTTTGGTGGGTCTCCTCTATTGTTTATATGAGGGTGAGGAATAGGAGGGTCGGGAGATTACCATCCTTGAGCCTCATGGTGCTCTCCCTTCCCACTATCCTTTTTTGTGGAGGAATTACTGTTGTCTAGATTATCCCCCACCACCACAACTGCGGGTGATGTCGAGGAATTCACCTTTGGTAATGATGGAGCTTCCTCATGAGGAGGAGGAGATGGTGAGGCAAGTTTATCATTAACAAGTTGCTCAAGTAGATTGTGAAATTGTTTTATTTTGTTGCCCAGGGTGGAGCTCAATCTCGTTTCCAAGTTATTGAGATCCTCCATGGTCACCGTGTGACTAGTCTCAGCATCATCTTCTTCTACACGGCTACCAATTTACTCTTAGGTCGTAAAGCTCGAGTAAAGAGACAAGGCTCTAATACCAATTGAAAGAAACGTATGGGCACCTAGAGGAGGGTGAATAGGTGCTACTTCAAATTTTACTCTTTTTCAAATTAGGGTTTGACACGAAAGTTAATTCTCTAGATTATGCAACTAAGGTGAATTTACCTATATGTCAAACTAGCACATACTCTAATCAAGAACAAGTAAAGTAAAGTGCGGTAAAGGATAGAAGTAACCAAAGTGGAGCATGCAGAGACACAAGGGTTTGTTTCCTATAGTTCCTTCCTTTTGACGGGAAGTACGTCTATGTTTGGAGAGGGGGTGGTTTCAAACCACCAACGCCATGAGAGGCCTCCCTTGTTCTCCGATGAACCTCACCCCAAATGGTTCGATTCACCTCTTCCACTATATCGACAACCTTCGAGGTGGAAGCCAGAACCTTTACAACAAGTTCGAGGCACACATCTACAACCTAATTGGAGGCTCCCAAATACAAGCAAGTTGTCAAATGATGAAAGACAAGCTTGTAAGAACCAAATCAAAAGCTAGGGTTTCCAAAGAAACACTAGAGCAAGGGAGCCCTCAAGTGAATGAGGGGGAAATGAAGATCTCTCTTGGTGAAGCTATAGATCAAGGTCTCCTCCTTCGATTCTGCAAAGATCAATGACTTTGGATGGTTGGATGAAGAGATCTGGTTGATTTGGTGGCTCAAATGGTGTTGGAGTTCATGAGTGGGTCGAGCAGCTGGAGGAAGGGGTAAGGTCCCCTATTTATAGGCCACCACTCACTGAACTGTTTTTTGACCGTTGGAGAACTTGTCAGGCCGGAGACTCTGGTGTGCAGACCGAAGACTCCGAAAAATCTCTGGACCAAGCTCCGGACCACCCTTCTGAGTGTCCTAGCACTCCTGGGAAAATCTCCTCTGGAGACTCTTCATATTTTTCGGTCCACATACACCGGAGACTCCGTTCAATCCACACCGGAGACTCCAGTCTGAGACTTGGACCAGAGACTCTGAACAGTCTCTGGTTGATCTCCGGACCCCCATACAGAAGGTCCCATGCTGATTTCTGGAGCCCCCTCTGGAGATTCCTAGGGAAACTCCGGACCACACCGGAGACTCCGGTCTGGAGTTCCCAGAAGCTTCCATATGTTGCAGGGATAATTCCGCAAGTCAAGGGTCATTTTCACTTTGCATTATCTCAACCTGTAGACATTAGCATAATGTAAAATGATCTACGAGTTGTTAACGAACACCAAAAGTGATTAAGACATTAAATGTCCTTTCAATGGGCACTTGTCATATAGCCTTCGTTGGGCAAAGTTTGACATAAAAATTTGACATATAGCCTTTATTGGGCATATTTTACATATAGCCTTCATGGGAATTTGTCATATAGCCTTCATTGGGTAAGTTGACATATAAATTTGACATGTAGCCTTTATTGGGCATATTTGACATATAGCCTTCATGGGCATTTATCATATAGCCTTCATTGGGAAAATTGACATGTCACATCCCAAATTTTAGATTTGGTCTTGCACATCATTCATATCATTGCATCATACTTTTCCATGCAAAACCGTCGAGTGAAAAGGTTCGGCGAAACACTATTTGCAAAACCTTATTCTATTTTGCTACGAGGCTCCTGCGGGAGGCTTTAGTAGGACTAGCATGGACCACCCTTGTAGATTAGTGGTTTCGCTCAAACCTTGATGCTAGATTGTTCCCCTCGACTCTATGAAACCGTAGGAGCAAGAATCGCTCGAATCGGAGCTCGTACGGAGAGTTGTCGCCGTTTTAGTGAATCGACGGAAAACGGTCCGAATTTTGGACCGATTTCCGAGTCCGAAAATAACTCCGAACCGAATCAGTTTTGATTTTCCACGTGGGGCCCCACAAATAAGAGGCCACCCGGCCTCGGGAACCGTGCACGCCGACACCACCCTGCCCGCGATCGAGCCGCCCCGCTCGCCTCGTTCCGCGTGCCCGCCGCCATCGCCCTCCTCCTCGGGATCGCCCCCGCGCGCCGCCTCCTGGCCGCATCCCGCCGCTGTCGGCCGCCTCGTCGCCGACCCCGCCGCCAAGCCGCGCCATCCCCGCCGCCAGGTGAGGCCGCCGCCTCCTCTCTCTTCTCTCTCTCGCTGCGCCGCCGCCCGCTGCCCCGCTTCTGCGCTGCCGCGCCGCCGCCTCGCCGCCTGCCGCGCTTGCCAGCGCCGCCCGCTTTCGCGTGCTGCGTCACCGCTTGCGGCCTTTGCTAACGCTTCTTTGCCGCGCTTGCGTTGCCGCGCTTGCTGCGCTCTGCGCTAGCTTCTGGCTTGGCGCTCTGCGTCTCGCCGCGCCGCCATGCACACATGCTCGCGCGCCGCGCCCCGTTGCGTCGTTTTAATCCGTTGCGTTGATCCTCTCCATCCATCCACGCAGGAATCGCCGCCGCCCGGAATCGTCGCCCGCGCCGTCTGCTTTCGCCGTCCGTTTAGCGTTGTTTCCGCACCGTCAGATTTCAGATCAGCGGCTTAGATCGTTCGTTGACCGGTCAGACTCAGGCGTTGACTAGTCAGACGCCCAGTCAGCGCCCAGTCAGCAGACGCTTTGACCAGTCAACAGACACAGTTGACTGGTTAATTTCGTTAATCCTTTTAGTTGACAGATTTCGGTACAAACTTGTAAATTGCGTAGAAATTAAACCACTTGGCCAAAAATTGCAAATAAAATATGTGTAGATTCAGTAAGTCGTGTAGAATCTTGCTGTACCTTTGATTCAGACTTTTGCAGCAAGATTTAGTACAGTTTAATCAAACTAGTTAGTGGTCTTTTCGGAGTAATAAATTCGTAGAAAAAGATCCGTAGCTCCAAAAATCGCGTATAATATGTCCCTGGATTCAGTGGAACAAGGGGAATCTCATCGTGAATTAAAATGATAGGCTTACAGTAAAAACTTCTGCAGAAACTGTCTAGTGGCTTTCTGCAAGTTTTGATTACTCGGGGAGTTTTATAATTCCTTTTTGAGTAATTCCAGTTGGTACTGTTTCTAACCAGCGATGCCTATGCGGTAGAACTTTTCCAAGATTTTACAAACAGTATACTACCGGTAGTGAATTAATTGAGTTTTAGCTCTAGTTTTGAGCATTACTTTTTGCGAAATAGTTTTCCTAGCGCTAAAACTATTTTCCATGCATGCAATCGGTAGTATTATGGAATAGGATGTTGTGGTGCAGCTGTAGCACCAATTCACCTGTCGTTCTTGTATTCATGCATCATATTTGTTGCATATGCTTGTGGATTGTTTGTTTATGAATGCAATTGTATCGTGTAGATTATGACGAGTGCAACGCTTGCTCGTGTGTGGATTGTTCTTCCGACCACTACAACCAAGGCAAGTAGATGCTACTTTGTTCATGACATCGCCCTACTATTTTCAATGCATTGTCGTGTATTTTGTAGATGCATGTGTAGGATGATACTATCGCTATGCTATGACCTATTATGTGGTAGGACTTTCCTTGTAGATGAACCACCGTTGGTAGATGTGCTTAGCCATGCTATGTTGAACGAGGGCTGGGTTACATCATTGAGACTTGTTTCTAAAAGTATTGGTTTCTGAAGACTAAAACAACTTAATCAATGAATCTCCTGGGTGTGATGGTATTGATAATTTTTGGTGGTTTCATTGCGGAAAGGCACCCAGGTATCAAGAGAGAATGATTGGCTTCTTTATTGTGTAGCTTACGTGTACAACCATGTGCCAATAATAGAATGGGTGGTTGGTTGGACTTAGTAGGTTGTGGTGACCCGAACCCGCGTATCCAGAGATGTAGAATTTTGGTAGGTTGGACCGGTGCGCGTCGGGATTGGGGAGCTACTTCCCGAACGGTCTCATCTTGGACTTCTCCCTACCATCACCCAAAATGAGAGTGATGGTAGGAGCTGGGCTGGCCAAGTCACATGGGTAAAGTGTACTAACCTCTGCAGGGTGTATAATCTAATCGATTAGCCGTGTCCCCGGTTATGGACAACTGAGTTGCTTGATATTGATCCCATGACATGTTTCTCGCTCATTCTAATTTCATAATTGTTTTAATGTTGTTGGGTTAACTTAATTGGGATCTTTTCAAAGAAAATCAAAACTGTTTATGAAAGTAGGACAAATGTATTTGCTAATGCAAGCCAGACACAGCTCCACTTGCCAAATATGCATGTAGATGTTAGTACTATTGTCTCCGTTACTAGCTCTACTTGCCATACATTCCATGTATTGACCCTTCGGGGCTGCTACGTTTCATGTTGCAGGTTATTCCGATTCTGAGTAATCGATATAGGACACGGTACTCCACTCGGCACTTGTTCACTTGTGGGCAATTTGAAGAATGGAGGATTTACTTTATTTATGTTGCTACCTGAATAATTTGAGCTAGCTTTGGGCTAAGCTTTTATTGTAATAATGGTACTCTGGATCTTTGTTATTTATGATACACGGATATTTTGCTATGTTATTCATCTTATTCTATTGTGGGCCAATGAACCGATCCAGGGATTGGCATGTCACATAGAAGCCACGGTCTTTTCAGAACCAGGGTGTTACAGGATGGTATCAGAGCCCGTGTGTCGACTGTAGGATCGTGCCCTAGAATTGGATTAGGAAGCCATAGATTTATTAAAGCCTATATTAACTCTGTCTTTCATCTTATGCCTTTCACCCTCGTAAATTCTTACCATATGCTATTCTCACACTTTCCTCTTTTACTTGATAGATGGGAGAAGTCAGGACTGAGTATGCCACCATGGAGTCACCAAGGCCCTTTGCAAGGCAGTTAGCTCAGCTCTCGCAGTCATTGAGATTGCCACTGCCCATGTTCAAGGGAAGAAGGCTGTACACCTATGGATATGGAGAGGATGCATGGGAGATCACTACCTTCATATTCAGAGATGCCGCCTTGCCAAACCCCGTGCACTTGATCTACACCAAGACATACTGCTGAGGGACTTGGAATCAACTTGGCCATACATGAAGCCCTGTCTACTTGAAGGCCATAGTGTCCGACACCTACTGCCAGCAGGTTCACCCTACCATGACTATGGCAGGCGTGATGAAGATGGGCACATTGTGGTTACCCCGGGCGACAGGAACAACATGCCGCCCCGTCGGAGGCACATAGAGGACATGGAAAGGGAGAATGGAGCTCTAGCTGAGAAGGCGAGGATGATAAAGGAGATTGCAGATTTTGCTAGCAATGGTATGGTGGTCCAAGGACAGGAGATTGACACCCTGCATGAAGCTGTGGGAGTTCTGGAGAATGTCCTGATAGCCAGAGATGCAACCATAGCTCATCTTCATGGTACTGTGCAGGAGAACACCCAGAACATACAACAGTTGCAAGGGACCGTCCAGGAAAGGGACCAAACTATTGAAGCTATGACAGCCCAGATTGCCGCTCTTCAAGCCCAGCTGAATCCACCCTCTGATGATGACAATGGAGATGATGGCAACAATGGGGATGATGATGACAGTGGAGACGATGATGATGATGAGGACGAGGATGATGATGATGGAGACGATGATGGTGGAGGAGATGAAGCTGTTGCAGTTGCAGCTGAGAGTGAAGAAGAAGAGGAGGATCCAGAAGAGGTGGAGTTTGAGGTTTCAAGTGATGATTCAGGAGAGGTGTACACTCCGCCGCCATGGTTGTACCGCAAACTGAAGCGCCAACGCATGACAGCAAGGACCTACTGCAACCTCTTCAAGAAGTAGATAGAAGTCCACCAATTAGTCCTCGTTAGGCAATTCGTTAGGATTAGTCTCGATCGTTGTGAAGCTTAGTTCGTGTTAGTTTAAGAGTGATTAGTTGCTTATTTGTGTACTCCAATATCCCAGGATTTATTTGTGCGAATTTTATGAAAGAGTTATGACAAGTTTGGTTACTATCTGTGTTATTTTCGCTGCAGTTTTTCTGCTGATACAGCAGTACTGTACGATTTTTCATATATTTCTGGTAACTCGGAAAAATCTGAAAAAAATTGGGCTGATGCGAAACTCTCTGTACTATATGTGCAAAAATCAGCTAATTTTTATGACGAGTTTAAGTCAGGCGGAAAAATTCGAGAACGCTGCTGGACTGTTCTGGCAGATTGCTGTTTTTGTTGTTTAGTTAATCTATTGTTTAGTTAACCATTGCCAACTCTTGTAAAACTATTTCAGTAGGTATATACTGCTAGGATAACACCTGGGATGTTGCTGGATCACTTGTTTGTTGATGTGTTGCTTGCTTGTGATTGTCTGCTATTGTTTGTTGTTGATTGATCATATGCATGAGTAGAATCCTATTATCGTAGTTGATTCTTTCTAAACTTACCTGTGCTGAACCGCAGATGCCTCCCCGCCGTCAACCCACTGAGTTGGAGCAGCTCATGGCAGCTCAAGCATAGCTGACCCAAGTGATGACTCAGTTCATGGCAGCTCAGAACAACAACAACAATGGAAACAACCAGCCTCAGGGAGATGCTCTCACCAGATTTCTGAGGTTAAGGCCAGCTAAGTTCTCTACTGCAACAGAACCAATGGTTGCTCTCGACTGGTTGCGTTCAGTCAACAAGGATCTGGTAACTGTAGGATGCACTGATGCTGAGAAGGTGAGGTTTTCCGCTCACCTACTGGAGGGACCAGCCGCTTCTTGGTGGGACACATTTCAGATCACCCACCCGCTGGATACTGTGATTTGGGCAATGTTTGAGGAAGGTTTCAGGACCAACCACGTGTCTTCAGGAGTTCTAAGCCTGAAGAGAAAGGAGTTCCGCAACTTGCGCCAAACCAATCGCACCGTGGCCGAGTACATTGAGGAGTTCAACAACCTGTCCCGTTATGCACCTGAGGATGTTGATGCAAAAAGGAGGGAGAGATTCCTGGATGGCCTTAGTGATGAGCTTTCAGTACAGCTGCTGGTGGTTTACTGCCCCACTTTCCAGGAGCTTATGGACAAGGCCAGGATCTTGGAAGGGAAGCACAAGCAGGTGGAAAGCCGCAAGAGAAAGAGCAACAATCACCACTCTGGTTCACATCACAAGTCTCGCACTTCGTATGATGGATACTCCAAGCATGGAGGGAGTGACCATGGGAGCCATGACCGCCACCACCATGGAGGCGATGGGCATCGTCATGACAACCATAGAGCAGCCACCACAGCCACAAGGGAGGACACTCTCACCACTCTGGAGGACACGGTGGACATGACCGCAACCGTGATCGCAGCTTTGTGAAGAAGGATCTGAGTGAGGTGACGTGCTTCAAGTGTAAACAGAAGGGACACTATCTTGACAACTGTCCAGAGGAAAGGACTCAAGCCAACCAACACGAGAAGGCCAAGGAACCACATGAATGTGGAGGAGATTCCAGATGAGCCTGACCTTGTGATTGATAAGTTTTCAATCAACACTCACCCAACACTTATACTTTTCGATACTGGTGCATCGCATTCATTCATATCAAGGGCTTTTGTGGATAAGTATAAGTTACCTACTGAGTCCATGAAGAGGTCTTTTAGAGTGAGTTCACCTGGAGGAGATATGATAGCTAGCGGGATGCATGATTTAACTGTGAGGATTGGAACACACAACTTCAAGGCACATTTGGTAGTGTTGGATTCACGGGGTTAGGCGTTATTCGGGTATGGATTGGATGTATATGCATGGGGACACATAGATTGTGCACAGCTGTTTCACTCAAAACCCGGATGGTAAGAAGATCAGATTCAAGTCGGTCATGCGACCCGGGAAGGTGTAAGTTGAATTCTCTTAAGGGGTTAGCATGGATACTGTGCTGATTAGGGATTACCCCGACGTGTTTTGGAAGAGCTGCCAGAATGCCACCGACAGAAGTAGAGTTTCTCATCGACGATGCGAACAGGACCTATTGCAAAGAGACCATATAAGATGGATGTGGATGAGCTGAAAGAATTGAAGAAGCATGAAAGAGCAGTTGGACAAAGGATTCATTCAGCCTAGTTAAATCGTCATCATGGGGCGCTTTTGTTTTTGGAGAAGAAAGACAGCACCAAGAGATTAGTGGTGGACTACCGCTCGCTGAATGAAGTAACCATCAAGAACAAGTACCCTCTGCCAAACATAAATGATTTGTTTGATCAACTGGAAGGAGCAAAGGTGTTCAGCAAGATTGATCTGCAATCAGGCTACTTCCAATTGAAGATCCGGGAGGAGGACGTACCAAAAACCGCCTTCACCACTAGGTATGGTTTATATGAGTATACGGTTATGTCTTTTGGACTAACGAATGCCTCGGCATATTTCATGACCATGATGAACAAGGTATTTATGGAGTACTTGGACAAGTTCGTGGTGGTGTTTATTGATGACATACTGATATATTCCAAGGATGATGCTGAGCATGAGAAGCATCTGCGACTGAGTATGGAAATCGAGGGAACACCATTTGTATGCCAAATTCAGCAAGTGTGAATTCTGGCTTAACACATTGGGTTTCTTGGACACGTAGTGTCAGGAGAAGGAGTCGTTGTTGATCCAAGCAAAGTGTCTGCAGTAAAATAGTTGGAAGCACCCAAGAATGCAGGAGAGATTAGAAGCTTTTTGGGACTTGCTGGATATTACAGGAGGTTCATTGAAAACTTTTCCAAGATTGCTAAGCCGATGACTGAACTTCTGAAGAAGGAGAGGAAGTTTGAATGGTCAGACGTATGTGAAGCCAGCTTTCAGGAACTGAAGCGTCGGCTAGTGACTGTGCCTGTTCTATGTTTACCAGATCTTCAGAAGGATTTCCAAGTGTACTGTGATGCTTCTCGACAGGGACTTGGGAGTGTGCTGATGCAAGATGGAAGAGTAGTGTCTTATGCCTCGCGACAACTCAAACACCATGAGCGGAATTACCCCACACACGACTTGGAGTTAGCGTCAGTGGTTCATGCGCTCAAGGTATGGAGGCATTACTTAATGGGAAAACACTGTGATGTGTACACCGACCACAAGAGCCTGAAGTACATATTTACACAGAAGGAACTGAACATGAGGCAAAGGAGATGGTTGGAACTTATCAAGGATTATGATATGAATCTGCAATACCACCTAGGAAAAGCCAATGTAGTAGCAGATGCTCTGAGCCGGAAGGTTTATGCCAATGGATTGACAATTGGCGAATTGCCTGAGGATTTGTGCAAGCAATTCAAGGACCTTAGACTGGAGGTAGTATTTGAAGGATACTTGGCAACAATGGAAGTCCAACCAACGTTACAGGACAGGATCATAAAGGCTCAGATAGGAGACAAGGAAATAGAGGAGATAAAGGAAAAGATGAAGGAGAATCGGGAAAAGGATATTCGCGAGGATGAACATGGTACCTTGTGGTATGGAGACCGTTTGTGTGTGCCTAGCGACCCGGAGATAAGGGAGTTGATTCTGCAGGAGGCTCATAACTCGCCATACTCCATACATCCGGGCAACACAAAGATGTATATGGATTTGAAGAGCAGATTCTGGTGGAACAACATGAAGGGAGATATTGCCAAGCATATTGCCCTATGTGATGTGTGCATCCGAGTGAAGGCGGAACACCAGAAGCCAGCAGGACTGCTACAACCATTGCCCGTGCCGGATTGGAAGTGGGATAGAGTGGGAATGGATTTTATCACAGGATTGCCCAGGACTAGGTCAGGATATGACTCCATTTGGGTAGTGGTCGACCATTTGACCAAGGTAGCCCACTTTATTACGGTGAAGACAACCTACACAAGTGCAAAGTTGGCCAAGATTTACATGGACAGAATTGTGTGCCTACACGGAGTTCCCAAGAGTATTGTATCAGATAGAGGTACCCAATTTACCTCACACTTCTGGCGCCAGCTGCACGAGTCGCTCGGTACTAGATTGGAGTTTAGCACAGCGTTTCACCCGCAGACTGATGGACAGACCGAGAGGGTGAATCAAATATTGGAAGACATGCTGAGAGCTTGCACTTTGGCTCATGGTTCTAGTTGGGATGAGAATTTGCCATATGCTGAGTTTTCCTACAACAATAGCTATCAAACCAGCATCAAGACGTCACCGTTCGATGTGTTGTATGGGAAACGGTGCCGGACACCATTTCTATGGGATGGAGTAGGAGAACACCAGTTGTTTGGACCCGATTTGATCAAGGACGCTGAGGAGAAGGTCGCCTTGATTAGGGACAGGCTGAAGGTAGCACAATCAAGGCAGAAGAGCTACGCTGACGCCAAGCGCAAGGAAGTGGTGTATGAGATAGTTGATAGAGCATACCTCGAGTGTCGCCACTGTGGAATCAAGAGATTTGGAATTAAGGGTAAGCGGCACCTCGATTTATTGGACCGTCTGGGGTATTAGCACGCAAAGGAGAAGTTGCTTATCGCTTGGAGTTGCGGAGCTCATCCGCTGTTCACAATGTGTTCCACGTGTCCCAGCTGAAGAAGTGCCATCCGGAGATGGTAGATACACCATTGAGAGACACCGTACCGCTAGAGGAGGTTCAGCTTGAGAACGACTTGACCTATGAGGAGAAGCCGGTCAAGATTCTGGAGACAGCGGAGAGGATTACCCGTACCAAGACAATCAGGTTTTGCAAGGTGCAGTGGAGCCACCACACTGAAGAAGCCACTTGGGAGCGTGAGGATGACATCCTAGAGGACTACCCACACCTATTTGCTAGCCGCGCCGAATCTCGAGGACGAGATTCATCTTAAGGGGGTTAGTCTTGTCACATCCCAAATTTTAGATTTGGTCTTGCACATCATTCATATCATTGCATCATACTTTTCCATGCAAAACCGTCGAGTAAAAAGGTTCGGCGAAACGCTATTTGCAAAACCCTATTCTATTTTGCTACGAGGCTCCTGCGGGAGGCTTTAGTAGGACTAGCGTGGACCATCCTTGTAGATGAGTGGTTTCGCTCAAACCTTGATGCTAGATTGTTCCCCTCGACTCTACGAAACCGTAGGAGCAAGAATCGCTCGAATCGGAGCTCGTACAAAGAAGTTGTCGCCGTTTTAGTGAATCGACGGAAAACGGTCCGAATTTTGGACCGATTTCCGAGTCTGAAAACAACTCCGAACCGAATCAGTTTTGCTTTTCCACGTGGGGCCCCACAAATAAGAGGCCACCCGGCCTCGGGAACCGTGCCCGCCGACCCCACCCTGCCCGTGATCGAGCCGCCCCGCTCGCCTCGTTCCGCGTGCCCGCCGCCATCGCCCTCCTCCTCGGGATCGCCCCCGCGCGCCGCCTCCTGGCCGCATCCCGCCGCCGCCGGCCGCCTCGTCACCGACCCTGCCGCCAAGCCGCGCCATCCCCGCCGCCAGGTGAGGCCGCCGCCTCCTCTCTCTTCTCTCTCTCTCGCTCGCCCCCGCCCCGCCGCGCGCGCTCAAGCCGCCGCCGCTACGTTCGCCCGCGCCGCCGCGCTTCGCCGCCATTGTTGCCGCGCTATGCGCCGCTGCGTTGCGCGCATAGCGCTGCCGCTGCTACGCCGGCGCTGCTCTCTCGCGTCACGTGTGCGCCGCGACGCGACGCACACGCATGCTCGCGTGCCGAACGCCGCCGCCATTGCGTGAATGTTTTAATCCGTTGCGCTGATCCTCTCCATCCGCGCAGGAAAGACACCGTCGCCGGAATCGATCGCCGCCGCCGTCCGTTTCGCCGTTTGTTTCCGGTAAGCCTGCAGCCACCGTCAGATTTCAGATCAGCGGCTTAGATCGTTCGTTGACCGGTCAGACTCAGGCGTTGACTAGTCAGACGCCCAGTCAGCGTCCAATGCAGTTTTGACCAGTCAATGAACGCTTGATCGGTTAATTTCGTTAATCCTTTTAGTTGACAGATTTCGGTACAAACTTGTAAATTGCGTAGAAATTAAACCGCTTGGCCAAAAATTGCAAATAAAATATGTGTAGATTCAGTAAGTAGTGTAGAATCTTGCTGTACCTTTGGTTCAGACTTTTGCAGTAAGATTTAGTACAGTTTAATCAAACTAGTTAGTGGCCTTTTTGGAGTAATAAATTCGTAGAAAAAGATCCGTAGCTCCAAAAATCGCATATGATATGTCCCTGGATTCAGTGGAATGAGGAGAATCTCATCGTGAATTAAAAAGATAGGCTAATAGTAAAAACTTCTGCAGAAACCGTCTAGTGGCTTTCTGCAGTGTTTTAATTACTCGGGGAGTTTTATAATTCCTTTTTGAGTAATTCCAGTTGGTACTGTTTCTAATCAGCGATGCCTATGCGGTAGAATTTTTCCAAGATTTTACAAATAGTATACTACCGGTAGTGAATTAATTGAGTTTTAGCTCTAGTTTTGAGCATTACTTTTTGCGAAATAGTTTTCCTAGCTCTAAAACTATTTTCCATGCATGCAATCGGTAGTATTATGGAATAGGATGTTGTGGTGCAGCTGTAGCACCAATTCACCTGTCGTTCTTGCATTCATGCATCATATTTGTTGCATATGCTTGTGGATTGTTTGTTTATGAATGCAATTGTATCGTGTAGATTGTGACGAGTGCAACGCTTGCTCGTGTGTGGATTGTTCTTCCGACCGCTACAACCAAGGCAAGTAGATGCTACTTTGTTCATGGCATCGCCCTACTATTTTCAATGCATTGTCGTGTATTTTGTAGATGCATGTGTAGGATGATACTATCGCTATGCTATGACCTATTATGTGGTAGGACTTTCCTTGTAGATGAACCACTGTTGGTAGATGTGCTTAGCCATGCTATGTTGAACGAGGGCTGGGTTACATCATTAAGACTTGTTTCTAAAAGTATTGGTTTCTGAAGACTAAAACAACTTAATCAATGAATCTCCTGGGTGTGATGGTATTGATAATTTTTGGTGGTTTCATTGCGGAAAGGCACCCAGGTATCAAGAGAGAATGATTGGCTTCTTTATTGTGTAGCTTACGTGTATAACCATGTGCCAATAATGGAATGGGCGGTTGGTTGGACTTAGTAGGTTGTGGTGACCCGAACCCGCGTATCCAGAGATGTAGAATTTTGGTAGGTTGGACCGGTGCGTGTCGGGATTGGGGAGCTACTTCCCGAACGGTCTCATCTTGGACTTCTCCCTACCATCACCCAAAATGAGAGTGATGGTACGAGCTGGGCTGGCCAAGTCACATGGGTAAAGTGTACTAACCTCTGCAGGGTGTATAATCTAATCGATTAGCCGTGTCCCCGGTTATGGACAACTGAGTTGCTTGATATTGATCCCATGACATGTTTCTCGCTCATTCTAATTTCATAATTGTTTTAATGTTGTTGGGTTAACTTAATTGGGATCTTTTCAAAGAAAATCAAAACTGTTTATGAAAGTAGGACAAATGTATTTGCAAATGCAAGCCAGACACAGCTCCACTTGCCAAATATGCATGTAGATATTAGTACTATTGTCTCTGTTACTAGCTCTACTTGCCATACATTCCATGTATTGACCCTTCGGGGCTGCTACGTTTCATGTTGCAGGTTATTCCGATTCTGAGTAATCGATATAGGACACGGTACTCCACTCGGCACTTGTTCACTTGTGGGCAATTTGAAGAATGGAGGATTTACTTTATTTATGTTGCTACCTGAATAATTTGAGCTAGCTTTGGGCTAAGCTTTTATTGTAATAATGGTACTCTGGATCTTTGTTATTTATGATACACGGATATTTTGCTATGTTATTCATCTTATTCTATTGTGGGCCAATGAACCGATCCAGGGATTGGCATGTCACATAGAAGCCACGGTCTTTTCAGAACCGGGGTGTTACATGACATTTAACTTTGACAAATATGTCCCACATTTGAGTTATATGACTCAAAATTCGAGTTATATGACTCAGATCCGAGTTACATGACTTAAATATGAGTTTTATGAGTAATATTCGAGTTATATAAATTTGACTTATGGCCTTCATGGGCATTTTGTCACTAAGATATGAATTTGACATATATGTCCCAAATCTGAGTTATATGACTCAAAATCCGAGTTATATGACTCAAATCTGAGTTACATGACTTAAATCCGAGTTATATAAGTCAAATCCAAGTTATATAAATTTGACTCATGGCATGCATGGGAACTTTGTCATTAACATATGAATTCAACATATATGTCCCAAATCTGAGTTATATGACTCAAAATCTGAGTTATATGACTTAAATCTGAGTTATATGACTCAAATCCAAGTTATAAGACTTAAATTTGAATTATAATATGATTCTATGGTATGCTGGCAAACTACCATAAACTGTGATCTGAGATATAAATCCGAGATATAATATGATCTTATGATATGCTGGCAAACTGCCATAAACTGTGATCTGAGATATAATTCTGATATATAATATGACTTAACGACATGCTGGCAAACTGCCATAAAGTGTGATATGAGATATAAATCCGAGATATAGATCCAAGATATAATATGACTTTATGATACACTGGCAAACTGCCATAAACTGGGATCCGAGATGTAAATCCAAGATATAATTCTGAGATATAATATGACTTTATGATATGCTGGCAAACTGCCATAAACTAGGATCCAAGATATAATTGTGAGTTATAATATGATCTTATGATATGCTGGGAAACTGCCATAAATAGGGATCCGAGATAAAATATGATCATATGATATGCTGGCAAACTGCCATAAACTGCGATCTTATGATATGCTATGGCCTGGCAAACTGATTCAAATAGTAATCTAAGATATAATATGACCAGGCAAACTGATTCAAACAGTAATCTGAGATATAATATGACCTAGCAAACTGATTCAAATAGTAATCCGAGATATAATATGACCTGGCAAACGGATTCCAATAGTAATCCGAGATATAATATATGTTGTGATGACTGGGGTAGGTTTCCTCATCAATGGTCATTTCAAATGACATAGTTAGTCAACAAGCTCATATAACCAATGCTATACTGTAGCAGTAGAAAACATAGCTAAAAGACATATACAAATTGACATATGTGAAGACATAATAGATGACATATCTTATGTCTACTCTAAATAACAATTCTATGCATGTGGATGCCAGGTTAAATGATAACCCAGTCCCCGAGATACTTTTCCTATCTATGGGTGATTCTACTGATATGCTGGCTAGCCTCTGGGTTGAGATATCTCCTTCCCGAGGTGAACAACTAGGTGATAAGAGGATGATAGTCCCCGGGTTACATTCGGGGTTATATCATGTGCGTGTTTTGAAGGGTTTCGCAGCATAGTAAATCAAAATTTTCTACGGAAGCGAACAGAGGGAAAGCCAAGATCTAATCTAGGAGATGCAAACAACGAGAGAGATTGGATTAGATCTTCATACCCTTGAAGATTCGACAATGGAGCGTTCGTCGGAACGTGGGTGATGTAGTCGTACTCGCTTCTCCTCCTCGCGATCCGATCCGATCTAGCACCACAAGTGGCGGTGCCTCCGTGAGATGCACACGTGCAGCACCTCGACGTCTCCTCCTTCCTCGGACCAGCAAGTAGGGTGGAGGGATAGATTGGATCTACAGCACGACGACGTGGTGTATATGGTGGAGAATTTCTGCCGCAGGGCTTCGCCTACAAACAGTCGGGAGGGGGAGAGGAAGGGCAGCAGGGCAACTGGGTTTGGAGGAAGGTGTAAGGGGGTGTGAGAGGGGGGCGCACCAGCCCTCTATATATAGAGGGGGGTGCGGCCATCCCTAGCCTCTCCTCCAAGCCTATCTCTAGTTTAAACAATTTAAACTCTCCCTTATCTAGAAATCCTATCTTATCTTATCTCTAGTTTAAACGATTTAAACTCTCTAGGATCGGCTGGGCCCTATGGGGCCTAGTGCCCCCCAATGCGCCAGGATACTCCCTCATAGGCCCATGCCCCTCCGGAAGGTGGGACCACGTTGGCCCCTTCCGAAGGTTCTAGAAGCTTCGGTACAATACCGATTAACCGGAACAATTCGAACTCCAAAAACTGCACCGCCTTATATGAATCTTATTCTCCGGACCATTCCGAACCTCTCGTGATATCCGGATCCCATCCGAGACTCGAACGAAAATTCATAAACCAAGTATCCAATCTATCCTAGCGTCGAGACACGTTAAGTGTGTGACCCTGCGGTTCGAGAATATGCAGACATGATCTTCTATCAATAATCAACAATGGTGCAGGCACCCATATTGACTCCACATTCATCGATGATCATATCGGATGAACCATGATGCCAGGATTCAATTAATCCCATATATATATTCCCTTCGTCGCGATATTTTACTTGCGAGATTCGATCGTCGGTATCGTCATACCTAGTTCAATCTCGTTCACAAGTACTTTACTGTTCCGTAATCCGATATCACTTTGTGATTAACTCCTTAACCACATGCTTGCAAGCGGTGTTGATATCGATTACCGAGTGGGCCCAGTATATCTCTCCGACTTGGGAGGACAAATCCCATCTCGATACATACAACCCAATGTATACTTTCCGATCACACGAGAGACACCTTTATGATCACCCTCTCATAGGATGACGTTTGATGACCTCAAAGCTTTCTTCCGATACCAGGAGTTGCATTATCTCATGGTCTAAGGAATACAATATTTGACATAGGAAAAGCTTAAAGATGAACACAATGACACGATCTAATTGCTTCGCTTAGTTTGGTCCATCCACCATATCATTATCCAATGATATGATCTCATTATCAATTGACAACTCATGTCTATGGTTAGGAAACCTTAACCATCATTGATCAATGAGCTACTCCATAGAAGTACTAGGGACACGGTGTTGTTCACAAACCACACAAGTATTAAAGTTTCCGCTTAATACAATTCTAGCATGGAATATAAACTTTATCATGAACAAGAATTATAATAATAACATCTTTATTATTGCCTCTAGGGCATAATTCCAGATCTCCCACTTGCACTAGAGTCAATAATCTAGTTTACATTTGGCAACAATCTCACACCCATGGCACGAGGTGCTGATCATGTTTTACGTGGAAGAGGTTTAGTCAATGGATCTGCGACATTCAGATCTGTATGTACTTTGCTGATCTTGATCTCCATCGCTATATAATCTCGGATTATATGAAACTTGATTGATATGCTTGGTCTTTGGATGATATCTTGGTTCCTTAGCGAGTGCTATGGCGCCGGTGTTGTCACACAATATCTCCGATGGGTCCAATGCACTTGGAACCACGCCAAGCTCGATGATGAAGTTTCTGATCCAAACTCCTTCACTTGGCCTTCTGCAGCCATGTATTCGCTTCTCAGTAGATCCCGCGATCACGCTTTGCTTGTAGCTTCTCCACTCACAGCTCCTCCATTCAAAATATACACGTATCACATGAGATTTAGAATCATCCTTGTCGGTGTCGAAACTAGCATCGACGTAACCTTTTCTGACGACAGTGTTCATCACCCCCATAGACTAAGAACATTTCTTTAGTCCTATTTAGGTACCTTAGGATGTTCTTCAGGGCTGTCCAGGTTCCACTCTGGATCACTTTGATATCTTTCGTCAAACTAAGAGCATTGGACACATCCGGTCTAGTACACAAGATGGCATACATGATGGAACCTATGGCGAGGCATAAGGCACTTTTCTCATAGCTTCCCTATCATTTACCGTAGCTGGACACTGAGCCTTGCTCAATATCTTACCTGACAACATAGGCACTGAACCTTTCAATGCCTTATCCATTCTGAACCTTTTCAGAACTTTGTCTAGGTATGTACTCTGGCTTAAAGCTATCAGGCATCTTTGTCTATCTCTATAGATTTTGATGCCCAATATATAAGCAGCTTCACCTAGGTATTTCATTGAAAAACACTTGTTCAAATAACTCTTCACATCGTTAAGCATGTTGATGTCATTTCCAATAATCAATATGTCATCCACATATAGTACCGTAAACGTCACGAGCTCCACTCACTTTCTTGTAGATGCAAGCTTCGTAGCAATTTGGAACAAATCCAAAGCTCTTGATCACTTGATCAAAGCGAAGGTTCCAACTCCGAGACGCTTGCTTGATCCATAAATGGAACGCTGAAGTTTGCATACTTTATCAGCATCCTTAGGATCGACAAAACCTTCGGGTTGCATCATATACAACTCTTCATCAATGTTGCCATTGAGGAAGGCAGTCTTGACATCCATTTGCCATATTTCATAATCATGAAACGCAGCACTTGCTAATAAAATCCGAATGGACTTAAACATCGCTACGGGAGAGAAAGTCTCATCGTAGTCAACACCTTGAACTTGTCGAAAACCTTTCACAACAAGCCGTGCTTTATAGACGGTAACATTACCATCCGCGTCCGTTTTCTTCTTGAAGATCCATTTGCACTCAACGGCCTTTCGGTCGCTAGGAGGGTCCACCAAAGTCCATACTTGGTTTTCGCTCATGGATCCCAATTCGGATTTCATGGCTTCTAGCCATTTCTCAGAGTCTGGGCTCATCATCGCTTCCTCATAGTTCGTAGGTTCGCTGTCTTCTACTAACAAGACAGTCAAGACAGGGTTGCCGTACCACTTAGGAGGGGCACGCGACCTTGTCGACCTGCGACGTTCAGTAGCAGCATCGTCCGAAGGTTCATGATCCTTGTCATTAGCTTCCTCTATTGTTGGTGCAGGCGGCACTGGAACAATTTCAGGTGCTGCGCTACTCTCCAATTCAAGAGAAGGTTCAATAACCTCGTCTAGCTCTACTTTCCTCCCACTCACTTCTTTCGAGAGAAACTCCTTCTCAAGAAAGGAACCGTTCTTTGCGACAAACACTTTGCCTTCGGTTCTGTGATAGAAGGTATACCCAATAGTTTCCTTAGGGTATCCTATGAAGACGCATTTCTCCGCTTTGGGTTCGAGCTTGTCCGGCATCAAATTCTTGACGTAAGCTTCGCATCCCCAAACTTTAAGAAACGACAACTTAGGTTTAGCACCAAACCATAGTTCATACGGTGTCGTCTTAACGGATTTAGATGGAGCCCTATTTAAAGTGAATGCAGCGGTTTCTAATGCATAACCCCAAAACGATAACGGCAAATCAGTAAGAGACATCATCGATCGGACCATATCTAATAGGGTTCGATTCCGGCGTTCAGACACACCATTCTTGTTGTGGTGTTCCGGGTGGCGTGAGTTGTGAAACGATTCCACTTGCCTTGAGATGCGTGAGAAAATCATAACTCAAATATTCGCCCCCACGATCGGATCGTAGAAACTTAATCTTTTTGTTACGATGGTTCTCCACTTCATTCTGAAATTCTTTGAACTTTTCAAATGTTTCAGATTTATGTTTCATTAAATAGATATACCCATATCTACTTAAGTCATCGGTAAAAGTGAGAAAATAGCGATATCCACCGCGCGTCGAAACACTCATCGGTCCGCATACATCGGTATGTATGATTTCCAACAAGTCCGTTGCTCGCTCCATCATACCAGAGAACGGGGTTTTGATCATCTTGCCCATGAGGCATGGTTCGCATGTGTCAAATGATTCAAAATCAAGAGACTCCAAAAGTCCATCGAATGGAGTTTCTTCATATGCTTTACACCAATATGACCTGAGCAGCGATTGCCACAAATAAGTAGTATTATCACTATCTACTTTGCATCTCTTAGCCTCAATGTTATGGATGTGTGTTTCATCCCTTCGAGATTTAGAAGAAATAAACCATTTACAAGGGGTGCATGACCATAAAGATGTTACTCATATAAATAGAACAACCATTATTCTTGATTTAAATGAATAACCGTCTTGCAATAAACACGATCCAGAAATAATGTTCATGCTCAACGCAGGCACATAATAACATTTATTAAGGTTTAAAACTAATCCCGAAGGTAAAACTAAGGAGGCGTCAGACGCCATCACATCAACTCTTGATCCGTTGCCAGCGCATCGTCACCTCATCCCTCACAAGCCGTCGTCTATTCCGTAGCTCTGTTTGAGTTACAAATATTAGGCGAACCAGTATCAAATACCCGGGCACTACAACGAGGGCTAGTAAGGAAAACATCAATAACATGTATATCAAATATACCTTTGATGGTGCCAGCCTTCTTGTCCGCTAAGTACTTGACAGATTCGCTTCAATGACCCTTGTCCTTGCAATAGAAGCACTCGAGGTCCGCTTAGGTCCGGACTTGAGCTTCTTCTCAAATAGGGCAACGCCGCTTTTCTTGAAGGGCTTCTTTGCACCTTTACCTTTCTTAAAGGAGGGCTTGTTGACCATCAACACATGATTATCCTTCTTGGTGTCCACCTCGCAGCCTTCACTTTGCGAAGAGCTCGGTGATCGTATCGATGGAACCAATCTGATTATGAGTTACTACAAAACTTTTGTAGCTGGGAGGGAGTGATTGCGAGAACCTGTCAATCTTGAGCTCCTGGAATCTTGCGATCCAATTGCTCAAAGGCGTTGAGTGTAGCCCGACATCTTAATGGCGTGCTCACTATGAACTCCTTCCTCCATCTTGCGGTTAAAGAACTTCTCGGAGATCTCATATCTCTCGAGCGGGCTGAGTCTGAAACATAGTTTTCAGCTCTTGAGAATCTCAAAGGCCCGGGATAGTTTTCAAAACGATTTTGAAGTTCCGGTTCCATAGCAAACAACATGGTGCTCTTAATCACACCATAATCATCTTTGCGCGACTGATAGACAGCTTTCTCATCAGCCGGCGCAGTTGTAGCAGGGGGTTACCTAACGCTTTCTCAAGGACATAGTCCTTTTGTCCGCCAGACAGAATGATTCTTAGATTGCGGAACCAGTTGGTGAAGTTAGACCCATTGTTTCTAAGCTTTTCTTTCTCAGCAAAAAACGTTGAAGTTGAAGTTGGACTTGGCCATGTGATCTACAGTATTTGCAAGTACAATTTAGACTATGTTCATGATAAATAGTTCAACTTAATCAAATTACTAGATGAACTCCCACTAAATTCAACATCCCTCAAGTTGTTTAGTGAACACGATCCAAATTCACCACACCTAATCCGATCATCACGAGAAGAGATGTGGTTTCAATGGTGGACAACGAAGTGTCGATCATATCATTCATATGACTCATGCTTAACCTTTCGGTTCTTGTGTTCCGAGGCCATGTCTGTACATGCTAGGCTCGTCAAGTAAAACCCAAGTATTTCCGCGTGTGCAAAACTGGCTTGCACCCGTTGTATGTGAGCGTAGAGTCTATAGCACCCGATCATCACGTGATGCTTGGACACGACGAACTTTCACAACAGTGCATACTTGGGGAGAACACAGTTTTATCTTGATCTTTAAGTGAGGAATCATCTTATAATGCTATCGTCGCGATCTAAGCATAATAAGATACATAAAAGGATAAACATCACATGCATATAACTTTATGTGACATGGTATAGCCAATCTTCGCGCAATGATCTCCATCTTGTGTGTTCCGGCATGATCTCCATCACTCCACCATGATTGCCTCCACCACGAATAGCAACTACAACTATTGCTAACTACTTAGCGATAAAGTAAAGCTATTACATGGCGTATAAGAAGTTGACTCGTAGGTCATACACAATTATAAAGACAACCATATGGCTCCTGCCAGTTGTGTACTCATCGACATGCAAGTCGTGAAACATTACAAAACATGATCATCGCATACAATATACACATCACATCTTGGGCCATACCATATCACAGAAAACACTCCCTGCAAAAACAAGTTAGACGCCTCTACTTTGTTGTTGCATGTTTTACGTGGCTTATGGGAGTAGATGCTAAGAACGATTCTTACCTACGGAAAGCCACAATGGTGATATTATGGTTGCCAAACTCCGGTGTTAATCCCATGACAACTATAGTGAGAGAAACTGACATCCACCAGCCGCATGTATGGTACAAGCCACACGTCAAGTGCGGAGCCGGTCTCGCGAACGACGTCGCGTAAGGTTGGCCTGGACCGCTTCAATCTCACTATCCCGCGTCATAAGAAGAACACAAACAAGAGGCTTGCAACAGAAAACATCAACGCCCGCAACAACCATGTTGCGTTCTACTCGTGAAACACATCTACGCATAGATCTAGCTCTGATACCACTGAAGGGTTTCGCAGCATAGTAAATCAAAATTTCTACTGAGCGAGCAGAGGAAAGCCAAGATCTAATCTAGGAGATGCAAACAACGAGAGAGATTGGATTAGATCTTCATACCCTTGAAGATTCGCAGTGAGCGTTAACGCTCGGAACGTGGGTGATGTAGTCGTACTCGCTTCTCCTCCTCGCGATCCGATCCGATCTAGCACCACAAGTAGCGGTGCCTCGTGAGATGCACACGTGCAGCACCTCGACGTCTCCTCCTTCCTCGGACCAGCAAGTAGGGTGGAGAGATAGATTGGATCTATAGCACGACGGCGTGGTGTATATGGTGGAGAATTTCTGCCGCAGGGCTTCGCCTACAAACAGTCGGGAGGGAGAGAGGAAGGGCAGCAGGGCAACTGGGTTTGGAGGAAGGTGTAAGGGGGTGTGAGAGGGGGCGCACCAGCCCTATATATATAGAGGGGAGTGCGGCCATCCCTAGCCTCTCCTCCAAGCCTATCTCTAGTTTAAACAATTTAAACTCTCCCTTATCTAGAAATCCTATCTTATCTTATCTCTAGTTTAAACGATTTAAACTCTCTAGGATCGGCTGGGCCCTATGGGGCCTTGTGCCCCTGGCCCAATGCGGCCAGTACACTCCCTCATAGGCCCATGCCCCCTCCCGGAAGGTGGGACCACGTTGGCCCCCTTCCGGAAGGTTCTAGAAGCTTTCGGTACAATACCGATTAACCCGGAACAATTCCGAACTCCAAAAACTGCACTGCTTTATATGAATCTTATTCTCCGGACCATTCCGGAACCTCTCGTGATATCCCGGATCCCATCCGAGACTCCGAACAAAAATTCATAAACCAAGTATCCAATCTATCCTAGCGTCGAGACACGTTAAGTGTGTGACCTGCGGTTCGAGAATATGCGACATGATCTTCTATCAATAATCAACGGTGGGTGCAGGCACCCATATTGACTCCCACACATTCATCGATGATCATATCGTATGAACCACGATGCCAGGATTCAATTAATCCCATATATATATTCCCTTCGTCTCGCGATATTTTACTTGCCCGAGATTCGATCGTCGGTATCGTCATACCTAGTTCAATCTCGTTCACAGCAAGTACTTTACTCGTTCCGTAATCCGATATCACTTTGTGATTAACTCCTTAACCACATGCTTGCAAGCGGTGTTGATATCGATTATCGAGTGGGCCCGAAGTATATCTCTCCGACTTGGGAGGGACAAATCCCATCTCGATACATACAACCCAACAGATACTTTCCGATCACCTGAGAGACACCTTTATGATCACCCTCTCATAGGATGATGTTTGATGACCTCAAAGCTTTCTTCCGATACCAGGGAGTTGCATTATCTCATGGTCTAAGGAATACAATATTTGACATAGGAAAAGCTTCGCAAAGATGAACACAATGACACGATCTAATTGCTTCGCTTAGTTTGGGTCTGTCCACCATATCATTCTCAAATGATATGATCTCATTATCAATTGACAACTCATGTCTATGGTTAGGAAACCTTAACCATCATTGATTAATGAGCTAGTCCATAGAGGCGTACTAGGGACACGGTGTTGTTCACAAACCACACAAGTATTAAAGTTTCCGCTTAATACAATTCTAGCATGGAATATAAACTTTATCATGAACAAGAATTATAATAATAACATCTTTATTATTGCCTCTAGGGCATAATTCCAACATGTTTGTGGTTGAGTCATTTGATACTCATAGTATATGTGGTGATGAGGTTGAAGTTGAGTCATGTCTTGTTGGTTGAGTCAATAAGAAAAGATTTATGCCAGATCCCATGATCACTGTTTTTTGGGGAGGAGGATGAAGAAGCTTTTGCTCGATGGTGAAGAACCAACCAGCGCCTCTAATCTGCCCCACGGTGGGCACCAACTGTCGCGGTGGTGTCACGACAGATGCCTGGGATATGCTTAAGTTGGGGCCGCATGGACACCGGAGGAATCCGGGGAGGGATGATGCAGTGATTCTACACACAAGAGAAGAACGAACAAACACAAGCACATACAATATACCTAGGTTCAGGGCTCTCTAAATGAGATAAAACCCCTACTCCTGATTGTCAGATCATATTCCCTAGCCATTTATTGTACCTACATTGGTGTTGCTTGATCTGTGCTCTATATGACTCTAATGGCCTTCTCTGGGAGAGTCAAAGGAGGAACAAGAAGTGCTCGTACATGAGCAGATAAGGAAAGAGCCCTCCAAGGGTCTTCCTGGATCGATCCCCTTGGTGCTCCTTATAAAGGGGATCCTTGGGGACAAGATATGGCCCACATACACTATTCCTAATGTGACTACTAGGGTCTTTTCAACTGACAAGGCATGGGTCATGTCAGGTCTTGTCTGTCCTTTGTCTTTTCCTCTTGTTCTTGTCCTTGGCATCTTCCTAGTCATTGGTTTTATCTCTTCTCGATAACCAGGGAGTACCTTCGACTTATGAGGGAGCATCCCTGAGAACCTGGGATCATCATGGACATAATGATGTTGCATGTGCCAGTCTGAGCCAAGGGCGTCCCAAGACTGGCATATGATGGAAACGCTCGGCCTAGCTGGCTGAAACTTGGCTCGAAGGGCAGCTGACTCGGCCTGGAGGGCCTATTCCTAGGATAATTCGGCCTGGGAAATGGCTGATTCGGCTCGGAGGGGAAAGAAGATGGCCCATCCAGGTTAACCCTGATTCAGCCCAGGTGGGGCAATGCCCTTGTGGTAGAGAGCTGATATGGGTGTGCCGAGTAAGGCCACTTTTGGCCCACCCGGGGGAACTGGTGGCGATGATACTCACACCGGGGAATTCGGCGGGAGGAGATAGCGTCGAGGCGGGATCAGGAGAAGGCGAGGTGATGCGTCGAGGTTGCGCCAAGGTGGTGCTGTGTAGCCCTGTGGTGGGCCGTGTTATCCTACAACCAGCCCACTCAGGTGATGTGGTGATGGAGAGGTGGCCTGACGAGGTGGACCATGGTGGGCCAGATCATCCCGGTGCCAGCCCACCCGGGAAAGCCGGCGAAGATGTGGAGAGTGAAGTGTGGCGTCGGTTTTGGTGGGAGCAGAGAAGGGAGTTGGCGGGGAAGTGAGGTGGCACTGTCTTGCTTGGTGGGTTGGGTGGGTAACTCGTCCCAGCCGGGTAACAGCAGTATCTCGACCCATTCATACTTAATTCAGCCAGGAATTAGCAGATTCGGCCTCAAGGGATTTCAACCAGGCCGAGTTCGCCTAACTCGGCCTAGTGCAGATTTTTTCCTCTCCTTTATCTTATTATTTTTATACTTCACATCTTCTATTGAATTACTCAACATTCTATTGAATCACTTGGTACCTCAACTCTGGGGTACTCGGGTTCATATCTCTGACAGTAAGTATATATACGCGTACATGGATCATCTTGGAGTACAAGTCAAGTTAGGATTGGAATACTAACAATACTAAACTATCGTGACAATTATATACGTACAATACTCTAACACCCCCCGCAGTCATAGCGGTAGCTTCATGAACAACTGGAACGTCGCGGTCGGTCAGACTAGAGAGAAACTGAAGTAGCATCCAGTAGGCTGACATCCCCTCCCCACATAGTCCGAGCGAGAACGTTGTGGACGATGTCGCGTTGCGGTAGCTTGTACTATAGAGGAAGCTGGTGAGATGCTCAAGAGAGGTGACATCCCTTGTGCCAATGTCGAGGGAGGTGAGAGCCTTGGGCGGAGAGCGATGCAACCTTGGTCTAGGTAGCTGTGCGAGGGGTCGCCGTGGTCGATGTTGTGGTCTGGGAAGCCGGTGTCGAGGTAGCCGCGCATGAAGCCGCGTGCGTATAGTGCGAAAGGATAATGACGGAGATGCATCGAGGCAGTCTTCGAGGATGTCGAGGCCGGAGACGATGCAGTTTGAGCCGTCGAGGACGAGATGCGACCATAGTTTTGCCAAAACTAGGCATACATCAGTAATGAATACATACATCGGTTTTGCCAGAACCAAGTACGCAAAAGAAGAACTCGTTGGTGACACGGTCGACACAGTCGCATAGGTCAATGCCGAAGAAGATGTTGTCGATGATGACGTAGACGAGGTGTCGATCCGAGTTTGGCAGACTAGGGACCGCATCGGGGACGAAGGCATGTATCGATGTTGCTAGTACCGGGCGTGCGAGGGAAGGGACGATCATTAACCTATGCGCCAGTGTCGTAGGTGACGAGATGACGATGGAGACGAGGTCATTGGGGACGAATATGTAGAAGGCAGCGAAACCAGCGGTAACCCGAAGTGGTCATGCTGACCGCCTAGAGAGGCACGATGACAGTACTTGATGTAGGCGAAGAAGAATTCAGCGTGACGAAGACCAGGTGCAGATGCATGCGACGCGCACCATATGAGGTGGTGCCGAGATAGCCCGTGGCGTCGGTGCGCGGGGACGACGATGTAGACTACGTGCATCGATGCTATGACCCGATGGGGCGGCATAGCTGCATGGCGCGAGTCGATATAGTGACTGGAGGCCACCGTCTCATATATGCCTGTGAGGCGCGTTGGTAACCAGTAGGCGTTGACCAAGGCGGCGGCACTGTGACTAGAAGGGGCGACACAGCAGTAACCCGTAGCTCGATTGGTGGTAGGCGTGTGATTGGGGACGTGCTTGGCGTAGACTGGAGCGGGATCAGTTGATAAGACCGACGGTGCGCCGTATGCGTCATGGCATGAACCATGCATAGATCGGAGTCGATGGCGGCGTTATCAGCAAAGTCTTGGGCGATGACGATGATGACGATCCAACAGAGTGACCGCTGCATCCTACCGAGGAAGGCGTAGCAGCCGGCCGACGTGGGCGGTAGCCTGCCGAGGCAGGTGTGGCAGCAGAGAAGGCAGGCGCACAGGTGCGGTATAGATCATCGATGATGATGGTCGGAGTAGAGGCACGATAAAAACGAAGGAGGTGGACGACTCAATCCGATCTATAATCGCGAACCAAAAAACCAAAACCGGCCAAGCGACCAGTGAAGAGAAAACCTAATCTAGAGATCGGAAAATACTCACTAGGGCAGCCGATCACACATCGGCGGGCGAACCCTGTGACAGATTGCGCGGCCCCGGTGGAGATCATGGAGATCGATCCCTCCGAGGGTGGCGTGACGGAAGCGTGTCAGCGGCTAGGGTTTGGATCAAGGTAAGTCTGATACCATGTAGAATGATAGAGAGGGATTGACGAAATATGTTGGATGTATTATTAAGCCTCATGACCGAGTATATATAGGCATACATAAATTACCCTCTGAGGTTGGCGTGACGGAAGCGTGTCAGCGGCTAGGGTTTGGATCAAGGTAATTCTGATACCATGTAGAATGATAGAGAGGGATTGACGAAATATGTTGGATGTATTATTAAGCCTCATGACCGAGTATATATAGACATACATAAATTATCTTAAAGTACAAGTTAAGTTATGATTAGAACGTGACAATCTTATGTTGGAGATATGCCCAAGTGGCAATAATAAAGTGGTTATTATCATACCTTCATACTTATGATAAATGTTTACATACCATGCTATAATTGTATTAACCGGAAACATTAATACTTGTGTGATTTGTAAACATAAAAGAGTCCCTAGTAAAGCCTCTTGTTAAACTAGCTTGTTGGTTAATATATGATCATGATTTCCTGATCATGAACATAGAGATGTTATTAACAACAGGGTCATATCATTAGGAGAATGATGTGATGGACATACTCCTATAGTTAAGCGTAGCATAAAGATCAAGTCATTTAACATAGTTCATTTGCTATAAGCTTTCTGATACATAGTAACCTAATTCCTTCGACCATGAGATCATGCATATCACCTTTACCGGAAGGATGCTTTGATGACATCAAACACCACACCGTAACAGGGTGGCTATAAAGGTGGCATTGAGTGTTCGGAAAGTATTGGTTGAGACACATGGATCAAGAGTGGGATTTGTCCATCCATATGATGGATAGATATACTCTGGGCCCTCTCGGTGGAATGTCATCCAATTATCTTGCAAGCATGTGACTGGCTCACAAGGGATCACATACCACGGGAACGAGAAAAGAGTACTTATCGATGCGAGGTTGAACTAGGTGTGCAGAGATACCAACGATCATAACCTCGGATAAGTAAACTATCGTGAGACAAAGGGAAATTGGTATCGTATGTAAGTGGTTCATTCGATCGCAAAGTAATCGTAGAAATATGTGGGAGCCATATGAATTTCTAGATTCCTCTATTGGTTATTGATCGGAGAAGTGTCTCGGTCATGTCCGCATAATTCACGAACCGTAGGGAGACACACTTAAGGATTCAATGTTGTTGAGTAGTTATGGAATGATGAGTAAGAAACCGAATGTTGTTCGGAGTCTCGGATGGGATCCGGGATATCACGAGAAGATCCGGAATGGTCCGGAGAATAAGATTCATATAAGGAAAGTCCTGTTTCGGAGTTGGGGAATGATTCCGGTGTTTTCATCGGGAATGTTCTAGAAGGTTCCGGAATGTCCGGCACTCCGGAGGGGAAGGGTACATGAATGTGTCATTGCAAGTTGGAATGATTACATCATGTACTAGGTGTCATCGCTGTACAAAATAAAGGGTTTAATCAAATCCTAGTTTTTTAAAGTCAAACGCCAATTTGAAAAGTCAAACGGCTATTTTGGAAAGTGGAGAAGAAGTGGGAAACCGAGTTGGGGAGGAGTTCCTCCTCCACCGCCGGCCCACTAGGGATCCGAGTTGGGGAGGGACTCCTCCCTTGGCCGCGCCTCCCTCCACCTATATAAGGAGGCAGGGCTCCCTCCTAGACACACAAGTTCCCTACCTCTAAACCTAAACCCTAGCCACACTAGGATTTCTCCCAAGCCGCCGAGTTAGAGCTTCTAATTGCCCTAGCCGCCGGTTTAGCCCCTTCTAATTGGTGTGTCTAAACCCTAGATACCAAGGCTCTCTCATAGTCCACCATACTCGCTTCGGCTTAAGGCGAAGCCTCACAGATCTCCCTCTACTTCCGGTACCACGTCGTCGTCTTGCGGAATCGCGAGAGAGTGCTACAACCTCCATTGCCTGTGGAACAAGGAGAGGAAGGTCTTCGTCGAGTACAGCGTGTGATCGATCATGAGCGCTGCCGAACGCAGCGCTGGAAGGATCGTCTACGCGATCTTGAGATCGGCAAGTGTACGACTACATCACCCACGAGAATCTGCTCTCGTTAACCGCTTTGGAATCTTCGAGGGTGAGTTCCTCTATCGACTCGTTTCTACAATCTAGTAGATAGATCTTGGCTTGTTTGTTTGCATGCGGTAGAAATTTTTTGTTTTCCATGCTACGAACCCCTACAGTGGTATTAGAGCCGTGTCTATATGTAGATCTGTTGCACGAGTAGAACACAATGGTCATTGTGGGCGTTGATGCTTTTGTTGTCGATTGCTTCTTGTGTACTTTGCATCTTGCGGGATGGTGGGATGAAGCGGCCCGGGCTAACCTTACATGACATCGTTCATGAGACTTGCTCCACGCTTGACATGCAACTTGTATTGCATAAGTGGCTTCTGGGTGCTGTTTCTCCCAACATAGTTAAGATTCAGTTTACAACGGGTGATTGACAATACTAGTATCAATGTTGTGGTTCTTGTTCGTAAGTTAGATCGACACTTATTGAAAGCCCCAAACCACATAAAACATGCAAAGTAAATTAGAGGCGTCTAACTTTGTTTTGCAGGGGTGTGCTGTGATGTGATATGGCCATGATTGTGTTTATATATGATGTATGCAATGTTCCTTATTGTAAGTTGGCAACTTGGCGAGCCATATGGTTGTCTTTAAATTCTGTTAAGACCCGCGTGTCTATTCAAAGTAGTTGTAATAGTTGAAGCTGGTGGACGACAACCATGAAGCGGCTCCATTGACCTTGACGCCATGCTGGTGATGATGGAGATCATGTTCGTGCTTGAAGATGGAGATCGGAAGCACAAGAAGAAAGGCCATATCATATCACATATTATGAATTGCATGTGATGTTAATCCTTTTATGCATCTTGTATTGCTTAGTTAACGACGGTAGCATTATAAGATGATCCCTCAAGCACACAATTTCAAGTTTTAAAGTGTTCATCCTTAGTAAGCACCGTTGCTAAAGCTCGTTGTTTCGAAGCACCACGTGATGATCGGGTGTGTTAGATTCTGTGAGTGTATACAACGTGAGCAAGCCAGATTTGCTCATACGGAAGCTAAGGTTGATCTTGACGAGCCTAGCATGTACAGACATGGTCTCGGAACACGGATCACCGAAAGGTAAAGCATGAGTCATATAGTAGATATGATGAACATGTTGATTGTTCGCCATTGAAGCTACATCAACTCTCGTGATGATTGGTTTTGAGTGGGAGTTCAACGGCAATATGATTAAAAGTTGAACACTACTTATCATAAATTAAATCAAAGTGAATTTGCATAGTTGTTGTAGTCAGTGGCATCCGTTTACCACCTTGCGCTTAGTTTTAATTGAGATGATAGAACTATAGAATTCTGGTTAGTTACTTTACGAACTGGTATCGTATTGTTTTGAAGTGTTAATCTAAAGTTTAAAAGTCCTATTGCAAACTTTCAGTGAAGTTCCGGTTACTCCATGAAGTTTAATAATTGGTATTAAAAACAAGAGTGACAATTCCAAGTGTTAGTGTATGAGTATCATGTTTGT
Organism: Avena insularis; assembly: GCA_023614405.1. NCBI lineage: Eukaryota > Viridiplantae > Streptophyta > Magnoliopsida > Poales > Poaceae > Avena > Avena insularis. The sequence goes on from CM042695.1 coordinate 286,856,567, forward strand.
CTCCATGATTCTTGATATTCAAAGGATTGTCTTAATATCAAGGTTATCTAGGATCTGAAAGAGTTGTTTCAGAAAACATGATGTGTGGAAGATATTGTGATATCTGAAACGAAGTTTTGGTTGCAACATGATAGAGTATAATATGGCAAAAGTCATGTTCTCATATTTGATGAGAATTTGCAAAAGGTTGGAGACACTGGTTGTCCTAATCCTCCAAAAGGGTTTGGAGAGCAACATTATACTCGCAATTCACCGTTACAAGCTAAAAGTAGCTTGATCATGGATAATTCCATGATGAGGGTGAATATTTGATGTAGGTAAAATGTTTACTACACCAAGAGATTACTAAAGAAAGGAATTTGAAAGAACACCAAACATTTGATAATGGTGATCTACTTCAAAGTGCAAGTCCAAATACATTGGTATTTAACTATACATGCTTTGGACTATGTGTCATATGTATGACTCCACTATTGATGTTGATAGATTCTTTCAAACTGAAAAGGAAATACTGAAAGAGAATCTCATAAGTATGTGGCAGAAAAGAAAAGACTAGAATTGTTCAGCTTAAGTATATAGATGATATACATGTTATGGCTATATTCTTTGCTTCTTAAACAATGTGGTTCTTAAGTATTTGATACTGAATTTGTTGGTGTGAATCGTCATACGAAACAATGTAATTCATGAACTACAATGGCCTAAGTAACTAGCAAAAGAATATGTGATGATGTTCATCGAGAACAAATAAAGGGTTATTGTGTTGCTCGTTAAACATCAAAGCTTGCCTTCAAGATTTGTTTTATCAGGTATTATGAGAACAAAAGGGTTGTTCAAATAATTGCCGTAATCCATAAAAGATGGATGATTTACAAATCTCGTTGGATAAATCACATCCATAAAACTAGTGCTAAAAATGTCGAAAGACAAATTGATTGGAAGATCACTTAGGAAGTGACATTGCCATTTAAATTATAATGGAAAGAAAACATGAAGAAACTCCATGTGTATGGAATTTTGGAGTCTTTTGATTTTTGATCAAATGACGCTTGTGAAGCTTTCCTAGAGATAATTAAAACTTCGTTCATAGGCCAAAAGGGAACGAAAGACTAGCTTATTGGAACTTGTACATATTATTGTACAAAGTCCATTATGTGTAGTCAACAGCGATGGATTTCAACTTCATATGCTTTCTCCGAAAATTTGAGTGAATATATGAATATTTACTTAATAAGGATGAAGTATGAAACATTTCAAAAAGTTCAAAGTCTTTCAAGATGAAGTGCAAAATCATTGTAATAAGAATATAAATAGTTTATGATAAAGATCATAAAGGAAGATATTTGAGTTACAAGTTTAGCATAATACCTAAGATTTAAGGAATGGATTACGTGGATTTACATTTCCCGAAACACCATAAGAGTATGGAGCGTTCGAGATATGTAATTAAAACCTTGTTTGACATGGTAAGATCAAAGGTGTAATTCATAAAACTGCCATTATATTTTAAAGATTAAAAGCTTTAGAGACTGCCGTTTTCCACTGAAAAGAGCTCCATCATAATCCGCTGAAATGACACCATATAAAATTATGGTTTGGGATAAAACCCAAGTAGTCCTTTCTTAAACATTGGTATGCTATGCATAAGAAAGATGTTTGCAACCGAAGTCGGATGAACCTGTCTTTGTATTACTGTTAAGTATTCCTCCATAAACACCGGAGACAAAAGTGTTTGCCGCTTAGAACGTCAAGTTTCTTTGAGAAGGAATTTTTCGTGAAAAGATAAGTGGGAGGACAATAGAACTTTGATAAGGTTAAAGGAACCTTAGCTATATGTGCAAAGTTGTGCAGCGCCGAAAAGTGTTCCGGAGGCAGCAACAATGCTCATGGATCACGTGCCTCAAAGGTTGCGGTCACGGAGGTCTAAGTTTCTATTGAACCAAGTAGGTCGAGTAAACAATCAAATACCAAGATTTGAGGGTTGAATCATTATTTGAGAATAATGAACGGACTACATGCAAAGAAGCGATGATGGGCCCTGACTCCGTCAAATGGCTTGAAGCCATAAAATCCGTGATAGTTCCATACACGAGAAATCAAGTTTTGAACTTGAAGGACCCTCGAGAAAGGTGTAAGACCTTACAGTTGTGTTTGGATCTATAAAGAAGTAGACATGGATGTTTCACATCTATGAAATAGTCGACATGTTGGGAAAGAGTTCACAAAAATGTTCAAAGGTTGACTATGACAAGATTTGATCTTTCATAACGATATTTAGTCTAGACGGATTAATGTAGCAACCACTACATATAATTTTTGTTATGTGGTAGTTGAATAAACAAAACAAGTTCTTCTAATAGAATTGTTACCTAGGACATGTGCATAACATGGTCCATAGGGTTTTGATTAATTCAAAGGATGCTAAAAGCATATGCAAACTTCAATGGTTGAAGTAAGCATAGCGGAGTTGGAATCTTCACTATGATGAAACTGTTAAAAGAGTTTAATTTCATCGGAGACAATGAAGATGCTTGCATTTGCAAGAAATTAAGTGGGAGCGCTAAGACATATTTCTAATACATTATGTGGAAGACATATTGTTGATTAAAAATGATGTATCTTTTATTAACACATATTAAGAATTTCATCCCGATGAAAGACTTAGGCAAAACCCAAATGTTTGGCATAAATAGATGCCAATATGGTTGTGTCAGAAGTACATAGATGAGATATTGAATGAGTTCAATATAGAAACTACAAGAAAGGTTCTTGTCGCACAGAAAGGATTGAATGAGTTCAATATTGATGATATATTCAAGTGTATTGACACTTGGTAAGTGAAACAAAGATTCAAGTATAGACTGATACTTGATGCATGAAATCACAAAGAGTATTTATATCAATCATACTGTGATATGTACAAATCCAGATATGTCCTATGCTCTAAATGTTGTGATCATATACCAGAATGATTCATAAGATGATCATTGGACAATAGTAAGGATATTCTTATGATCTTTTGGAAGAACTAAGAGTATATTATTTGTAGAAGTGACAAATAGATGGTTAGTTCATTGTAAAAGTACTACATTGATACTAGTTTTGTCACAGAGTACAAATTAAGTTTATCTCAATCTAAACTAAGGGTGGCACAATATAATGGAAAGTGAGTTCCATAATGGATTTGGACGAGTTCCAAAGTTAAGACATTGTGACAGATACTACAACAAAAGGCTAAGTATATGACTGCTATTATAGCAGCAAAAGAGGGCATTTGTGTCAAGTAGTTTGTTATCAAACTAGGTGTAGTTCACAGCAGGGATAATACTATGAAGATATATTATACGACAATATTATCAACATGTTTTAGCCCCAAAGAACTAAAGGTCTCACCAAAGGAGCAAATTTATACAAAGCCATCTCATTAGAGAATGAGTGATGCGTAGGGACGCAAAGACATGCAATTACACACGGACCTAGAAGTGTCAGATCCGGAGATCAGTTGACCACTAACAATCGTGTACATACAACACCGTAAAGCCATAGGTGTTGAATACACAAAGGTTTGAAACTAGATTATTGACTCTAGTGCAAGTGGGAGACTGTTGGAGATATGCCCAAGAGGCAATAATAAAGTGGTTATTATCATATCTTCATACTTATGATAAATGTTTACATACCATGCTATAATTGTATTAACCGGAAACATTAATACTTGTGTGATTTGTAAACATAAAAGAGTCCCTAGTAAAGCCTCTTGTTAAACTAGCTTGTTGGTTAATATATGATCATGATTTCCTGATCATGAACATAGAGATGTTATTAACAACAGGGTCATATCATTAGGAGAATGATGTGATGGACATACTCCTATAGTTAAGCGTAGCATAAAGATCAAGTCATTTAATATAGTTCATTTGCTATAAGCTTTCTGATACATAGTAACCTAATTCCTTCGACCATGAGATCATGCATATCACCTTTACCGGAAGGATGCTTTGATGACATCAAACACCACACCGTAACAGGGTGGCTATAAAGGTGGCATTGAGTGTTCGGAAAGTATTGGTTGAGACACATGGATCAAGAGTGGGATTTGTCCATCCATATAACGGATAGATATACTCTGGGCCCTCTCGGTGGAATGTCATCCAATTAGCTTGCAAGCATGTGACTGGCTCACAAGGGATCACATACCACGGGAACGAGAAAAGAGTACTTATCAGTAACGAGGTTGAACTAGGTGTGCAGAGATACCAACGATCATAACCTCGGATAAATAAACTATCGTGAGACAAAGGGAAATTGGTATCGTATGTAAGTGGTTCATTCGATCGCAAAGTAATCGTAGAAATATGTGGGAGCCATATGAATTTCCAGATTCCTCTATTGGTTATTGATCGGAGAAGTGTCTCGGTCATGTCCGCATAATTCACGAACCGTAGGGAGACACACTTAAGGATTCAATGTTGTTGAGTAGTTATGGAATGATGAGTAAGAAACCGAATGTTGTTCGGAGTCTCGGATGGGATCCGGGATATCACGAGGAGATCCGGAATGGTCGGGAGAATAAGATTCATATAAGGAAAGTCTTGTTTCGGAGTTGGGGAATGATTCCGGTGTTTTCATCAAGAATGTTCTAGAAGGTTCCGGAATGTCCGGCACTCTGGAGGGGAAGGGTACATGAATGTGTCATTGCAAGTTGGAATGATTACATCATGTACTAGGTGTCATCGCTGTACAAAATAAAGGGTTTAATCAAATCCTAGTTTGAAAAGTCAAACGCCAATTTGAAAAGTCAAACGGCTATTTTGGAAAGTGGAGAAGAAGTGGGAAACGAGTTGGGAGGAGTTCCTCCTCCACCGCCGCCCACTAGGGATCCGAGTTGGGGAGGACTCCTCCCTTGGCGCCTCCCTCCACCTATATAAGGAGTGGCAGGGCTCCCCTCCTAGACACACAAGTTCCCTACCTCTAAACCTAAACCCTAGCCACAGCCTAGGGATTTCTCCCAAGCCGCCGAGTTAGAGCTTCTAATTGCCCTAGCCGCCGGTTTAGCCCCTTCTAATTGGTGTGTCTAAACCCTAGATCACCAAGGCTCTCTCATAGTCCACCATACTCGCTCCGGCTTAAGGCGAAGCCCTGCGAGATCTCCCCTCTACTTCCGGTACCACGCCGTCGTCTTCGGAATCGCGAGAGAGTGCTACAACCTCCGCTGCTGCTGAAACAAGGAGAGGAAGGTCTTCGTCAGTACCGAGCGTGTGACCGATCATGAAGCGCTGCCGGTTGGAAGGATCGTCTACGCGATCTTGAGATCGGCAAGTGTACGACTACATCACCCACGAGAATCTGCTCTCGTTAACCGCTTTGGAATCTTCGAGGGTGAGTTCCTCTATCGACTCGTTGCTACAATCTAGTAGATAGATCTTGGCTTGTTTGTTTGCATGCGGTAGAAATTTTTTGTTTTCCATGCTACGAACCCCTACATCTTATACGTACAATACTCTAATGCTCAATCATAATTTCATCCTTGGTAGAGAAAATACAAGACACATGCAGCGAAAAATGAGAACAAAATTTGACAAAAAGGTCATGTAGGTGAAGATTTGCAAGTCGTGACTGATGAAAAAATATAAGCATCACAAAATGTATTTAATTTATTCAAAAGATAAACATATGAGAATTTGAAAATTTAAAGTTGGAAAAATATATTAAGAGAATATTTGCAATTTGGTTTTATTTGTAAATTTTATTACTTTTAAGCCTTTTTGTAGATGATTTTTAATAGATTAGTGGATTTTTTGCAAAACAAAGGTAATATACTCTTTATATTAGTAATATATGTTTCTATATTTCTCTATAAATTTGGTCAAATTTAATTATGTTTAACTTAGTTAAAAGCTAGAAGTACACTTATTTGCAGACTTATTTGCGGACTGAGGGAGTACTCTTTATATTAGTTAGTAGGCATAAATTTTAAGAACCAAGGTTAGGAAAAATACTGGACAAATTTTTGAACTGAAATTTGAATTAAAAAACGAGAAAATCTTAAATATTTGGTAACCGCGCATTTCCAGAAAATGCACAGATTTGGCTCAAATTTGAAAATGCCTACAATTTGTTGCCCGTGAAGCCCATTTACCTGACGGTAACAGGTCCGATAACCAAAAGCTTGTTTTGAACTCTCCATCGTACAAGGAGAGCTAGAAGACATGGTACAAAAGGATGGTGAGCTGTTTTCTCCTCGTCACAAAACATAATTTCTTGTTCGTATTACAATTACGCTATACTCTTAACTCAGATGCTGACACTTTACACACACTTTCTCGCTTTAGCTCACTTCCTAATGGAAATCCAAACAGGCTAATGGATTCAATTCTTTTGGTAGCTTGATTAATTAGCTGGTCAGACCACCAATGCTGCTAGCCATTCTTCTTTTCTTCCTCGGAGCATGAAATTTGGTGTGTGTGCAATTCAGTTGCGTAGTTTGTAGGGTTGTGACGATGTCAGTGCAAAAGTGTCCGGCCTACGACACCTGACGCCTGATTGCGATCGCCCTTAATCATGCAGAAAGAAAAAGCTTTCTTTGAGTAAAGGAAGCAATAAAAAGTTACGAAAGATGTGTTTGATCTAACAAAACGTACACAATACGTGCCTTGAAAAGCGACCAGATAGCTAATTAAGCTAAGCTATAGACGATGAGGCGTCCTCAAGGGTCATGCATGCAAGGGCATCAAATGGCTCTCGTTAAATCTTGTACACCAAGACAAGACACAACACGACACGGGCAGCAAGAGACATGCATGCGGTTGACGTGGATATTGCAACCGATGGTCGATGATGCACCAAGGGTAGCTCAATGGAGTAACAAGTGCCACATGTGAGAGCTCCAAACTGACGATCCAAGGGACAACAACAGTCAACAATAATGCATACGCGTACTGTACGCTGGGAATGATCTGGGTAAAGTTTGATGTTCTGGAAAAAGTTGATGCCTCCGGTAAGAATCTTTTTTCCGGTAATGTAAGAATATGATGCATATACAAGGGCTGTCTCTGCATGGTATAAACACATCTTAAGCAGTACTAGTACACATCTTAGGCCTTCCACAATACAACCGTATTTTAACACGTTTTATAGACATAATATATAATTAAAAGAAACCTCTTCAATGGATCGTCTCTTAAGAGTCGTCTCTATATTTAATGAATTTGGTGACATATAGACATGAGATTGGGGCTAAGCATTATTTTTGCCTATGGTTCCGTGCAAGGGTTGTATCTTCGACTAGTCACGATGAGGAGTATCATATAGTAGCAGTATCATAATTTTAGTGTATTGTTTTGCAGAATCTTAATATAAAATTTTGTATAAGGTTTACTTGGAGTTAATTTTTCTAGTTCTATGTGCTATAATACCGTATCAACCTATGATACTAACATAATATTTTTTATCATTAATTGCAGTGACACATAAGCATTTTGCATGCAAGTGGTGCATGCTACCACCTATTATATCCCTATTTTGGGGCTAGTCTTAGCCTTTCACAATGGAGTGAATCTTAGCATGTTAACATAGAAGCTATAAATATCTAAGAGACAACCTCTCCAATGCATCATACTATCTTAGATGTTGTATCTTAATTTAATGTTTTTTCTCTCATACATGTATTTGATTGGGCTATAAACTTTTCTTGCTTACGATTATGTACAAGAGGTGTATCTTAGCTAAAATACAACAACCTCCTCTCTCTTTCTTAATTGACATGTCACATTAGCATTTTGTCAGCATTTTGTCTAGGATGCCGCGCTAAGTGACCCTATTGTGAAAGGTCACATATGCAAAATGCTTATGATACCGTGCTAAGATACTGCCATTGTTGACTTCCATATCTTATCTTTCCGATAAGGGCAGTGCATGAATTTCATGTCCCTCTAGTAGCCCAGGAGCATAAATTCTAGGGTAGAACACCCCAAAATCGCATAAACGAGAGCTATTCCCTCCACATGTCATGTCCCCCTCGAACTAACCTCTGCATTTTATTCCTCCTGGCACATGGAACCTATTCCCTTTTCCATCAAGACTAAGCAAAAGCAACGAGTGTTCGGTGCTCCCACTACGCCCGCTCCCTCGATCGTAGGCTCCGGTTGGGGTCGCCGTCGCCGTCGCACCTGTTCCCGTATCAACGAAACTAGCGATCGAGGTAGCTAGCTCTCTGACTCCCGCTGCTGCTGGCGTAGGTCGCAAGATAGTGGCAGTGTGGTGAGTCGCCGCTATCCGGCACCAACCACCGGACGCGAGCGCGCGCGAGTGAGTGCACGTACGCACGCGTGCGTACGTCTGCTTTGGAGGGCGATGCCTGCGGAGCGCGGCTGTTGGGTTTTCTAGGCTTTATTTAGGTGGTGCGGTGCTTTCGATCTTTCTTCTTAAATAATACTAATATAATGCGAGCGATTAGTTAACTAGTACTTCCTCTGTTAGGGATTACAAGGCCTATGAGACACTTTGTTAGGATTAAAAAAGTCAATAACTATCTCTCTTAATTACTTCATGCACCAATAGTTACACATGCATAAGAAAACATGCATTGGAGGAGAGAGACTAATAAATGAGAGAGGACTTACAACTTCTAACATTTTTAAAAAGCTCTTGAACCTTATAATCCCTAATGGAGGGAGTACTCGACAAGTCCCGCTAATCTGCTGTTTAGTCACCGTCGTTTTAATGTGGCAGGACATTTCTGTCCTGCTGGTTGAGAAACTGGGGAGCTGTTGGTGGTGATCGTATAGCCAAACCAATGATATAGATGGTGGATAAAGTACAGTAATTGCAGTTTTCATTTGTTAATTATGACTAGACCACTAGAGGTGGTAATAGTAGGTAGTAATATGATCACTGTGTTGGGAGGCTGGGTTCTACTCTCCTTTTCCAAGAAAAAAAGTCTTCCTTTCATCTTGAAAAGATGTTCAAATTAAAATATAACTAGACACTATTTTGTAGAATATGTACTCGCAGATTTATTCAAAATTCCTTTTCAGGACGGAGGGAATGTCATAATTACACAGCTGCTGGTTCTTGTACCGATATGAGTCATAAGAAAGTGAAGTAGAGAGGGAGGCTACATCTTCACCGGAACACGTATACGCTTTATGTTTTTTAGTTGGACTTAGAGAGCCGGCCGGCCGGCGAGCGAGAGAAGATGCGATCGAAACTTTGGAAGAGGCCGTGTGCGTTGCGGTCGCCGGTCAGGATCCAGCAGAACGTCCGGCGAAAAAATTACTGGGCACCTGAAGAAACAGTGGACGCAACGAGACTCATGGGAGAACACACCGAAGATCTTCTTTTTTAAAAGAAAATGATGGCGAAGTAGAAATTCTGCAGCCACGAGACAGGAGCGCGGCCACAACAACCGTCTGGGTTCCGACTTGTTGGCGTTTGGGCCAGCAACGCGGCGAAGCGGATTCCGAATGGCGATCTCAGTTGGGCCGGTAAGCCTCGTAGGGCAGGGGCACATGCCACTTCATCACTGCCCAAGAGCCAGTATCGCCGTCCGCTCAAAAACAAAAACAAAAGAGAGCCAGTATCGCGCCGCGGCTTCACGGGCTGACTTGTCAGGTGGAGCAGTAGACGGTCGCATCGCGCTCGCGCCAGAAGGTTCGCCTCCCGCCTAGAGGCCTCCCTCTGCAGGCAACCAGCTTCCGCGCCGACGCCGTACCGGAAGCCTGTCGCCGATACGATTCGCAGCGCTGCAGCGTACTAGCCTTAGCCAGCAGGAGCACAGTAGGCGCTCAGAGGCCAGAGCAATTAAAACTGCGAGCCATGCATGCACGGTTCAGCTGGGGCAACAAGTCAAACCCGTGGCAGAAGAAGCCAGCAGTGACAGCGGAGCGGTGGTGTCCTCCTGCGTTTATATCAGAAGATGTACTACTAGTACGCATGAACTTCGATCCAGATCAGTCGCATCTCCGCGATCAGCCATTTCACAGCAAAATCTACAACGCTCTACACAAAAAACGAGCACTAGCAAGTCAGTCGCGCTAACAAGAACACGCGCTTCATGAGAACTTCCATCATGATAGGAGAACTGAAAAGTCGACCATTTCTTTTCTTTTCGCGGGGCTCCGAAACTCAGCACGGCACAGAGATGTTATATTTTCAAAGAATAAACAGACAGGAGATACAACAACATACATCTGCCTACCAACACCGAAACCAAAAAAGGGCCTAATCTACCTATCTCAAAGGTACCTTCTTCGTCTCCCCCTGGGCTGCAGCAGAAATGTGCACCGCGGTGCATCATGCCCCCTAGGCTGCAGCAGGCAGAAATGCCGACCGAGGCGCATCATTGCTACTACATCGCTACCATGGCAGCAGCAGCGCAGCAAACTTCACCAGCTCAAGGTTACCTTCACCTTTCCATCTATCGTAAGAGTCAGAGAGTCAGCTTGACATCACTTCAACTAGCGAGGCCTCGGATCCGGCCAGTTGATCAGGTCATGAAGCCGCCGGATCGGTTGTTCCCACCACTAATCTGGAGACTGCTTGGTATAACTGCTGTTCGTCGAACGGTTTGGACACGTAGCCATCCATTCCCGATTTTATACACTGTTCATAGGTTGCCTGAATGACATCGGCAGTCATTGCCAGGACAGGCAAATGCCACTCCACAAATGTTGAAGCTTCGGCTGAAGTCAACTGCTCCTTCTTTGCCTCGTTCGCTTTCTTCTCAATTTCCCTTATTTGTTTAGTTGCCTCAAACCTGAAGAATATATAACATACAGCAATCAGCAGCCAGTACAACTTTAAGCATGAGAACTGGACGCATATAACTAACTCTAGGAGACATAATCTTAACTTCTTTTCAACTTGAGATACTTAAATGGGTAAATGGGTAAAAGAAGTATAACGTTTGAAATAACAATTGCAGCAGACTAAATAATGGATAGCACAAAATCTTACCCGTCCATCTCAGGCATCTGGACATCCATAAAACATGCATCGAAGCAATGTGGCGGTTGAAGTAGGGAGATAGCATCCTTGCCATTCTCAACACAATGAACCTTGGCACCATACTTCTTTAGTGCGGCTTGAGCAACTCGCAGATTTACTTTGTTATCATCTACGACCAATATATTCTTCCCAACCAACAAGCTACGGAGAAAAGACGGCCTATTTTGATTTTCTTTCCTTTCAGGTATCTCCACTCTTAGCAACTGCTGAAGACAAGAAGCTATTGTGCTTGCTCGGATAGGTTTACACATCACAGTATTGAACGTGGATCCATACTTGTCCTTATCAGCTTCGGATGTGACCAAAAGAATTATCTTGGGCAACTCGTGCATTTGACTTTTCATCCTGAGAGTATGTACACGATTCAATAACTGAATGTCTACCTCGGGCCTCCAGATGTCATTCTCAATAAAAAGCATGGATGTTTTTTCTCTGCAAGAAAAGGTACATGGAGAAAGGAAACTCAGCAGGTGTCGAAGAAAATCTGATGCTGCATGAATAGAATATTTAGTAGTACGGATCAGTTCTGGTCCTTCAAAGGTCTTATAGTTTTTTCACTTGACACAATTTATTGTTAGACAAGCTGCTGCTCTATGTCTACCCACACAGCTAGGGTCTAAACTCAGCATCATAGTCATACGTTGTAATCTCAGCCAATTCACTCTCTCAATAGTATGCTCTATCTAAAGCAACATCCAGGAGGAAGTACACACAGAAATTGCTTCGTTCTTGTTTCTCTTCATTTATGACTCGCGAAGAAATTCCAGTCCTCTCATCAAGTATAACTTGCCAAACACCCTACACGATTGACTAGGTATTATGATAAATATGTCTAAATTTAAAAGTAGGACTGTATTTTATTATTATGTTAGGAAATATATATACTTCTTATATGAAATCTCCTCTGGTATTACTATAAAATATCATCCCTACCTTTGGTCCAGCTTATAACAATGGACTGGTTGATGATATAGCTAGTAATCAGTTAAGGTAGTATTTGTCCTCTATCTCTAAAATGTTTGTGACAAGTTCTGTTAGGAATTGAAAATGCTGAAAGGAAGCTCACCTCGACTTTGTTGCACCGTTTTGCCCAAAGGCTTGAATTCCCATACTCAGATTATTCACAACTTGAACAATTATTCCCAGCCTGTTAAGGTGATATCTAGTGACAGCACTACGTACAGGTTTCGCATCTACCAAAATTGCCTTCATTCCCCTAAAGGCAGTTGGTAGTGCCTCGCACAAGCTCCTCTCTGAATCACTTGAAGTATCTTTGGATGCACGCTTCACGACAGCTGAGAATGTAAATGTACTCCCAATGGAAGGACGGCTAGTGAAACTTATTTGCCCACCCATAAGCTCGGCCAAACATTTGCTGATGCTTAAACCAATGCCAGTTCCACCATAGTTCCTTGAAGTTGAACTATCCGCCTGCATAAACGGCGTAAAAACACGATCCTGTGCATGCAGTGGGATACCAACACCTGTATCTTCAATGCTTATCATCAAGGTAACATGATCAGCAGCATCCATTCGGTTCGAACTTTCACCCTCAAGCTCATTCGAATGTAACTCCTTATCAGAGAGCAGCAGCTTAAAATATTCCCAGCTATTTCGTTCATCCGCAGCTTGAAACCCACTCAATGTATTGAAGGCACCATTGGCTGTAGACTCAACTTTACCATCTTTTCCGTTGAGCGTTCCATTAAAAGCCCGATTAGCTTCCACACTTGAGTTCTCAGCCAAAGAGACCCGCACAAAAACATGACCTCGTTCTGTGAACTGGACAATTAATAGTGAATTCAGAACATTTTCTAAATGTGTTTGTTAACAGAAAACTTACAATATTATTTGAAGTTGTAAAGTATGCAAAAAGCAGAAAAATGTCATGATACCAAAAGTTGACTGCTTACCTTGACTGCGTTGTTCACTAAATTTGTTACTATCTGACGGAATCTGCAAGGATCGCCAATGACAAGTTTTGGAACATCATCACACACAAACACTGCAAGCTGCAGCAATAAGGAGAACATTAGGAATATTGTGCTGCAGGAAAGGAGATATAGGGAAGATTGGTATGCGTGGGATTGTATCATCTTAGTGCACTCAGCTGCAAAAAAATGAATGCAAGCAGTCTACATCCATTAAGACTACTAGCTAAATGCTCGTGCATCTCTGCGTAAGTTCTTTTATTGTTAATTACTTAAAGGCTTATGCACCATACTTCTGAAATCGTGCAAAATGAAAACAAAATCTCAACATATACATCAACCATACATCCTCCATGGAATGGATGTAAACTGCGGTAATTCATAGCAGCTTGGTGAACCAAATCTTTATAAGAGTATAAGATAAGACGAGTGCAGAGGAACCATATTTAATACCCTCCATCCACAAATAAGTGTACTTCTAGCTTTGTCCTAAGTCAATGTTTTTAAAGTTTGGCCCACTTTATGGGAAAACGTAGCAACAATTATGGCACTAAATTAGTAACACTATATCATTTTTGAAATGGAGTTCCATAATATACCGATTTGATTTCATATATGTTGCTACTTTTTTTAACAAAGTTGGTATATCTAAAAATATTTAACTTAGGAAAAACTTAGAAGTACACTTATTTGAGGAAGGGAGTATTCATTCCATAAAATAAGGCGTATAATTTTTTCAAAAGCCAAACGATATAAAATATGACCAAGTTTTAGAAAAAGCTACTCCATCCGATCCATATATGTTGCTACTCCGTCGTTGATTTAGTACACGACACTTATTATGGATCGGAGAGAGTAATAGCAGCTACCATGCCAAATCAATGTCATTAGATACATCATGACATATATATATATATATATATATATATATATATATATATATATATATATATATGGTTTCTTAGTTCTCAATAGATTTTTCTATATGTTTGGTCAAAGTTTACATCGTTTGACTTCAGAAAGAATTATATGCCTTATTTTACGGAACGGAGGTAGTACTAGTAAGATACCTCTATGCTCTTCTCTCTTAACTTTGAAGGAAACAAAGAGATCACATCGTCCAAGAGTGATCGCAAGTCAAAAGGCACTGCCTCAAGTTCCAACCTTCCTGCCTCAAACTTTGCTCGATCAAGGACATCATTTATCAGTTTTATCAACTCCTTGCCACAATTCTGAGCAGTCTGAGCAAAATCCTTCTGGGTCATTGTCAGATCTGTCCCCAAAAGCATGTCCAGCATTCCTACAACAGAAGGTAACGTTTTCAGATTGCCTAGTTCTTGGAATGGACATTATGCAGGAACCAAAAGGAAAATATACGTACCGAGGACGCCATTCATAGGAGTTCTGATTTCATGTGATACAGTTGCCAGAAACTGCAGAAAGGAAAACTTGCATCAATACATAATTCATCCGTATGCAAGATAACCAAGTAACTCAAAAAACCAAGTGACAAACCTGAGACTTCGCAACATCAGCAGCTTCCGCTTGAGTTTTGAGCTCTTCCATCTTTCTACAATCCTCTGTAACTTTGTCATACCGAGACCAGGCAGCACAAATTATATACCCCACAAGCATCCATATGACAAAAGTGCCCAGAGGATTACTAATGGCAGACCACGGCATAGGAGGCTTTTGCCTATACCTGCACGGGTTACCAGCATTAGTAGAAGGACAATTGAGCCAACAAAGTTAGTGCCAAAGGAAGAAGCTACCCACCTGCACCTCATTTCATGCCTCCTAAATGGATCTCCAAAATCAAGCATGCTAACATGCAAGAGGCCTGGTTTATCATCTGGCATTTGAGATCCATACATAGCCATTGGTTCTGAAGCATTGGTGACATCGTACACATTCACCAATATATCCTGATTGCCAGCAAGTTTACTCAACAAATTCTCGACAAGTGACTCCACATCGAAAGCTCCACCAAGATAGCTGTTAGTGGGGGATTCAATTAGATGAAAGCCATAAACCACACCGAATAAACAGTTAAATTTTCCATCCATGTTATGTTTATGGTAGTAAATATGACGGGTCATCACACTAGAAAATACCTCTGTATTGCAGTAAGCTAACATGTAGAATTAATGATACACTGATGCAAGTTCTCTAGGTTATTGTAGGTTATGTCAAATTATCCTACTCATCATCTGCTTTGATGCATTTGAGTATTGTATAGCCAAGAGATCAACACTAAAGAATGGATATATAAATTCAGGGCCTACAGGTGACAAACTTTGAAAGATGGTTCAATCATCTCACCCAGCAGTTGCTTCCACGCGTTGCTCAACTGATGCATCAGCAGGTAGATCAGGGCGATACACGGCAAAAGTGAGCACTACCCCCAAGTGGTTTGAGCCAAGAAGCCGAAATGGGTTTGTCAATACAGGTTTTCCAGTAGCCCTCGCACGCAAGATGTTTTCTCGGTCCTCCTACACAAGACACAAAAATATCACTTTCACTAAAGTAAAATTGAATTGGCAATACAACATCTCCCCTGCCCTCAATGAACTAAGAATGGACAAACAGAAAAAAAAAGATGGAGGCAATAAGAAATCACACCTCCCCAGACATCATGTCCATGCGCGCAAGGTAGGAGACGGTATCCTGGGAGAAAATCACCGGAGCATACTCATCTTGGAGAGGTGCACCCTCTCGATTCATCGTCTTCATAATCCATCCATGCTGTCTTTCAAACATTTCCTTCTCATGAGGGAAAATGCGCTGCGCGTATGCAATCCCATTCAGCAGCGGACGCTCGAAGGATGTCATTGCCGTGTATCTCGCAAAAGTATCCTGCATTTCACCAAACTGTAGAGTAAAACACACTGGCAGGCGGCAAAGTGATAGGACAAGATTAAATGACCAAGAGCATCCAAGAAATAATCAAGTAAAAGCTGCACCTAAACCATGTGATTCTTATTGTTGCAAGTAAGAACAAAGCCATCAAACAAATCAGACGCCAACTAGGGCCACCAACCAAATTAGGCCATTCCCCGTTGTTGCTTGTTGCAACAACCAGAATGTGGCTTCAAATACCATATTGCCTTTGGCGAGGTACTCCTAAAAGTCTAAAGCTACAGCTAAATCAACGAAAGCAGAAGTTTCGGAATTCCCAAAAGAGGGCCAACACCTTTAGGGAGCTATTTTAGGAGAAAAAAGTAGGATGCATCAAGAACCCATCACTGGACAGCCACAGCCAGCAACGCATTGCGTGACATTACTCATCATCAGCATAATAATAAATAAACAAGAGGAGGTCAAGCATTGCCTAAACCCAACCATTAACCACTCTAATCTAAAATGCTCCACCAACCTAGCGGTTTAGAGACGTCTCTGACCGAGCTACTACCCCTTGTGTCTGGGAGCATAGAGAGAGCGGAAAAAAACGCAACCGCTCCAAGAACGCCACATATTGAAAGATCAAGAGGCCCACAACGGACCGACTAAAAACAATAATGCGGCCGCTAAACGACTAGGCTGCAACTCTGTAAGCATCAACCAAGCCACCACGAGGAAATATGCTTTTAATATGAAATCCCCTCTACTACTATACTAGTAGTTTAGGATCACAGGAGTCCGCCATTGCCGCAGCACCGGGAGCACACACACGCGGCATCGGGGAAGAATGAAGAATGAATCGCTCGGTTACCTGGTCGATGGCGGAGGGGTTCTTCTCGAAGTGGAAGATGGAGATGAGGATGGCGAGGGCGTGGACGTGGTTGACGGTGACTCCGAACTGCTCCTGCAGCATCCTGGCCCGCTCGTCGCACATGCTGACGAGGCGCTGCTCCGCGCGCTCCATGGTCTCCCCCCGCAGCTGCCAGTGCACGGCGGCCGAGCAGGCGAGCGCCGCCGCCACCCATACGACCGCCGCCAGGGGCCTCCACCCCCGCGTGGCCGCGTGCTTCCCCTTCTCCATCCCTCCGGCCCCTTTGTCCTCCTCCCCCAATTTACTACTACTCCCCATCCCCCTGCCCAGTGCCCACCATATGCTTGTGGGAATGCGCGCGCGACGACCGGCCAGGCAGCCAAAGCACGCGCTACTACCCAGAAAGAAAGAGAAACAGCAAGCAGCGCGCGCGCAACAGAGAGAGAGAATGAGAGGGCAGCGGCGCGGCGCAGAGGGGTTGGGTGGAGGAGGCGGCGAGGCAGGCAGGCGTGGGTCTCAAAAGAAACGAAGCTTTCGCGAGTTCCCAACGGAGACAGCTGCGCTAAAATAATTAGCTTGCCCGCGCACTAATTAAACTGCATTAATAAATCCCCAAGCCGCAGCAGCAGCTAGCCGTCAGTAGTAGTAGTACTTCCTCCTCCTACCAATCCTTCCTTGGGAGCTCGCCGCTGCCGAAGCGAAAGCAATTAAAAATTGGGGAGGAATCGCATCGCGAGCTTCTTCTTTTTTCTGCTGCAGCTAATATTCGGGACAAGGACGGCGCGTGGCGTGGCGGCCCGGCCGCAGATTAAACCACGCTGCTGCTGGTGGAGCCGAAGCGTGCAGGGAGCTAGCTTGCCTCCCCGGGCGGTCCAACGGAGCAGGAGGAAGAAGCGGGGTGGCGGCGGGAAGGGCTGCTTTTGGTGGGTGGGTGGGTGGTTGGTTAGGGAGAAAGGGTGGCGGAGTGAGATCGACGGTCGCGCGCGGTGGCGGCGGCGGCGGGAGGAGGAGGATTGGACTTGGACAGACGCGGCTGCTGCCGCTACCTGGTACTAGCACAACCTACAGCTGGAGAGGTACCACCACTGGGGGCCGGGGGCCGGGGTGATGATACTGCGACAGCGACCGTGGCGGGGGAGGAGGGAGCCAGCCGAGAGCGAGAGAGCGAGAGGGATGCTGGGGCCTGGCTGCTGGACGTGGCTCCCCTGACGTGGTCAATCCTGCCTTTGAGTCCCTGACATGCGGGTCCCACCGGTCGTGGGCCCCATTTGTCAGCGTCACAAAGTCAGGGGACTGCAGGGATGGGCACGTCAGAGGATCTCAGTCCCTGGCTGCTGCTACTACTCGTAGTCGTCGTAGCTAGGCTAGTGGCTAGCCCAGGCCCAGGGCGGCGGAAGTCCTTTTGGATCACGTGGCGCGGACAAGAGGCGGGCGAGCGGGCAGATCGAGTGCGGGGTTGCCAGACCCACCCGTGATCCACCACGACCAGGACGACTCCCGTCTCCCGGTGAGGTTTTCCTTTTTGTTCGCTTGCTAATCTCTCTCTCTCTCTCTCTGTTGCTCTCCTCTGCATTTACCTACACCAACACGCAAGCTAAAAGTGACACTGACCCTCCCGCAAAACACAAGAACAGAAAAGCCATAGTCATCTCGCAGCAAATAATGATACTAATCTGGAGAACATTCATCACTCGTTGAGAGATAAACGGTGATGATCCATACGTGGCTCGACTCATCCAATCCTCAATCTTATGGATAGTGTCTACCGCTTTCTCTCGATAGAGAGAAAAAAAAATAGAGTGCTTGTGGTGAACTGAACTCAACTGAGCTCACTGTTCCAAATTGAGTGCCAGGCCATGCACGATCTCCGTGTGCGCGTTGCGAAGCCGAGTAGTAAATGTAGATGGGCCATCGTGTGGCATGTAGGGCCCGAGGTTTATTGAATGGGATGGCGCTTTGGGCAATAAATCTGCGCGCAAGTACAGCAACAGAGTACTGCACTCTGGATTTGGTGAAAGATGTTACTGTTCCGCTTGTCTAGCCAAAATATGATACGCGCTGCTCCGTGGGCCAGGTTTCATATAGTATGCATACAGGGGCCACGGGCAACAAGTTGAAAAAAAACACCGGTCTCAAAGGTTTTGCTTAATTTAACGTTTATTATTATGTGAGTGCACTAGAATCTCGAATCCAGTACTAGTCTGATTTCCTTTAGGCTTTCTTTTCTTTGGATCACAGGAGTTTAAAACACAAAAATAGAAAAAACATAGGAATTTAAAAGAGTTGCAACTATAAAATAGAGGATTCCAAAATAGAGAAAAACTGCATCATTAATTATTTGGATGAAACACAGGAAAAGTGTCTCGATCCTACGCGAACGAGTGTTAAAAAAGGTTAGAGTGGATGTCGAAATTTCTATGATACTGAAGGTGTAGGAATGCAATCTTTGGAGGTGTGATTCCTTTGATCCAAACGGCTACCTTAGAAAAAACTTCTATGGATTGAATTTCTCTAAAAAAATTGAAAATCTTTCAATCCAAAGAGACGCTTAGAGATTATTGCACCACTAGTACAACACATTGCAGTTCCATACAAAAAACTTGTTCTTTGTGTTCCCGTGATACAATAAATTGTTTCTTATTCATATAAATGTTTCTGGAGCTGACATGTGTCCTATCCAACACTGGATCCAGCAATTTGGTAGAAAACCTCCTAAGCTCTCTCGAATTCACGCTCACAGGCATGTCCATTACACACATGCAGCTTATATTTTCTCTCTCGCGACATCTAGTAACGAGCTGGAGGAAACATGATAATTTCTCTGAATTTCTCTAAAACTTATCACTAAAATCTTTGAATTTCACTTAACACTAAAATATCTGAATTTTATGTCGATGACTGAATGTCGTGTCTCTGAATTTTGTGTAGCTGGACCACTACAGAGATGATTTGCAGCGGATGATGCCTTTGCGTGGAAAAAAACTGTGCAATTGTATTAGGCTTGTGGGAGACGTTTGAGCGGAGAATTTGTAACTAAGGCATCAGGTGAAAGACCTAAAGGCCATGATCTGGAGGCTAAAGGAAGGGAATAAAATGCACAAGATAACGCTTAGGTAAAGG
The DNA here is from genome assembly GCA_023614405.1 of Avena insularis. Taxonomy (NCBI): domain Eukaryota; kingdom Viridiplantae; phylum Streptophyta; class Magnoliopsida; order Poales; family Poaceae; genus Avena; species Avena insularis. The sequence goes on from CM042695.1 coordinate 286,876,337, forward strand.
GATAGAAAGGACTTAGTCTACGTTCTCACAGTGTTTGCTTCATGCATTGTAGCTTTTTGTGCCATGTGTGTTGTGTAATCAGATATGTGTGAGTGATGTATCAGTCAGTTGTTTGAGTAAAACTGAATAAAGATAGATTTTGTTTGAATGATACATTGTTATCTTAAGATAAATGCTTCTATTGTTGCGAATTTTCTACTACCTCCATTCCGGTTTATAAGGCAAATATGTATTTCAAGAAAAGTGTTTGACCATAAATTTAGTCAACAATATATGAATCATATGTCACAAAAATTATATCATTGGAAGCGTATTTTGAATATGAATCTAATGGTATAATTTTTATTAAATATAGTTTGTATTTTATTGAGCAAATTGACGGTTAAATAATTTTTTAAAGTACGTATTTGTGTTATAAATTGGAACGGAGGTAGTATTGTTTATTCACTGTTGGAGCAATCTTGTCCCTTTATAGCTTGGTTCCCTTCTCCATTTTAGGTAAGAGAGCACACTGTAGCTTGATATGGAGTTGAAGTAAGAACTTCATTAAGTGTGTCGCATGAGATCCACTTGATCTAGATCACACCAGCAAGAGTCACAGCAAGTGTATAGAAGGAGAACTAAGGAGGAGAGGTTGATCATGTAGTATCTGATGGCCTACAACAGCTAGAAGATGACATTGTCTACTCTTCTGTGATGGCTATGCCTGCACCAACAGCTCCACCCACGCATAGTTTTCCTATAATGCATGAGCTACCTAGGAGGGTGGATGGAATGCATCCTCGGCTTGCAACTTTAAAAGCTATGTAGGAAGATAGGCATCACAGCTCACATGAGTACGTGTTGTCTCATATGGTGCCTGCAAAGTTGGTTCTAGAATTGAAAGCAGATAGTGCTTTGTGTAAGACCAAAAATGGAATAGAGTATGCATTCAATGAGATCAAAAATGGGAAGGGGGAGAAAGATAAGAAGAAGTAGATCTACTAATGCACTCATGTTCCTCTATTTGTATCTTGGGATTTCTATTTTCGTGTCCCTGGTTTGTTAGCCGTGCAGGATCTGCAGGAGAACAACGGGGGCCTGTATGGGGACGAGGGCCTCCTCGCTGGCGGCTACGGCGGAAGCGGGGACAGGGGTCTAGACGGGGATGGCGGCTGCCTTCAATGCCTCGACGGGGGCCTGTACAGGGACGGGGGCCTCCTTGTCGGCCGCCTTGGAGGCGACGATGGCGCGCGCCGTTCTTCTCCATTGTCGACGTGGTTGGGGTTTTCTTGGGGGATTTGCAGACGGTGATGGGATAGTGGATATGGTTGTGTGAGTGAGTGAGCGAGAGAGTGATGAGAGAGAGTGAGAAGGCCTCTATAAAGGTGAAGGGAGGAGACGTTTCGTTGCACAACTGTGCACCTCAGAATCGCTCGGCGCACTGCTTTGCACGGCCTGCACGCTGTGACGCTATCGCCTGCGGCACCACGACACGCGTACCATGCGTCACGTTTTCCCCCTCGTGTCTAACCTTGGCCACTTAGTTGTGCTCAGTTATACCCTCGAGTGTAGCACTGGCAGTTTGGTTGTACTCAGTTTTGACCTCCAGTACTAACACTGCCGTGTGCAATATACTCACTTTTACCCTCTGGTGGCTGGTCAACATAGAGTCAACAAATGAGTTTTAGCTAGCTAATTGAGTCATTTTATGCATAACAAATTCAAAAAGATCAAAACATAGTGGCATCTATCCAAAGAGTCTTATTATGTGACATGTCACCATAAGAAATGTATATAAATCAAGTTTTAACCTAAATCACCACTTCTCAAATCACCTACTATCTATGAAGGTTCATGGCTTTATACTCAAGTCTCTCCCCAAAACATAATTTGTCTGAATCAGGCAATAATTGTCAAACTGATATATATTTGAATTGCAAATAGTTTGATGTATGCTAATATGTAATTTATTGTATAAAAGAAGCATTTTCCATTTTTTAAATTTTTTTTTGTTTTCTATTTGAACCTCTTTGTCAGTTTTGCCCTTGGTTTTAAAGTTCTACTCGGTTTTGCTCTTGGTTTTTAAGTTAGTTTTATCCTCCGTCTTAGTGACAAACTCTCACACATGTGCTCATCTTGGATGCTACGCTCTGATTGGTCAAGACAGTTGTCACGCGGATCGTATCCACCAACCGTTGATCCTCTGTGATCTAGCGGACAGGATAACACATGTATCTGTCGGGGGCACCCTCTATCCATGCAAAATAACGAGTTTGCCACCAATGCTTTAACTCCATAAACAAATGATTTTGAATATAATTTGAAGAAAAAGTATTCAAAGGTGTATAATTTTTGCATTATATTTCACTCCATGTCCTAAGTGCGATTCCAAAGTGTTCAAACGTGTATAATTTTTGCCATATGCAAGTTTATGCATTACATTCTAGGGATCCCTACATTCTATGAAAATGATAATCTCTCAAGATTTTCTTAGCACATCATTATCACGTATTAAGTGCGATTTCACAGTGTTCAAAGGTTTATAATTTTCGTATACGCAAGTTTACGGATCACTTTTCACACTATAAAAATGGTAAACACCCTTTTACATTAAGAGTTTTATAATTTTTCAATTTGAAAGTGTTCAAGAGTAGGTCAATTATAAACACTCTTTTACATTAAGAGTTGTATATTTTTTTAATTTGAAAGTGTTCAAGTGTTGTGTCAATTATAAACACTCTTTTATATTAAGAGTTGTATGATTTTTTTTAATTTGAAAGTGTTCAAGAGTAGTGTCAATTATAAACACTCCTTTACATTAAAAGTTGTATGGTTTTTTCAATTTGAAAGTTTTCAAGAGTTGTGTCAATTATAAACATTCTTTTACAATAAGAGTTGTATGATTTTTTAAAATTTGAAAGTGTTCAAGAGTTGTGTCAATTATAAACACTCTTTTACATTAAGAGTTGTATAATTTTTTAATTTGAAAGTGTTCAAGAGTTGTGTCAATTATGAACATGCTTTTACATTAAGAGTTGTATAATTTTTTTAATTTGAAAGTGTTCAAGAGTTATTTTAATTATAAACACCCTTATACATTAAGAGTTGTATAATTTTTTTTATTTGAAAGTGAATCGCTAGCCATAAGAGAGTCGTGTCAATTATAGTTTCAGACCGTGCGAGAGTTTCATAATTATAAACACTCTTGCAAACCAACTGAATCGCCACTTCTTCAGGGGAATTTATAATAGATTTTATCTATCTCTGAGAGTTATGGAGGTTGCAACCACCGCTGGGAAGTAAAATTCAGAGGGATATTGTTCATAACCATGAATTACGCCAGCACTGGATCAATCCTATTTGAAAAGCAAGGCAGTTAGTTGAGCACCATCGATTCGCGTTCAAATACTGCCAATAATCAACCCATAAAAGGGAAACGATGCTTACCCAGATAGAATCCATGTGTTAGATTCCTGCGATTCCACCCAATCTTCTCCGTGCTCGACGCGGATAGACGGTGCACCAGCCGGCGTTTCATACTGTTCCGCGAAAGGGGTAGATCTAGCAGGCGCGAGAGCAGAGCCGGAGGTGGAGTGGGCTCCACAGCTAGGGGGAGGGGGCGGCTCTGGGGCCGAGGAAAACATAAGGTAGGAGGTCACGGTGGCGGGGCAGCCGAGGGGCGGTGTGGGAGCTGTTCCAGGCACGGGGGGAAGCGAATGCTTTGGGTGAGCGAGAATGGCCGGTCCGACGTGTCTCCATGCGGCCCCACTCTTCACCACGTATGCAAGACTCGTCCTAACGCGGCCCCACCCTTCACCACGTATGCAGGACCCGTACTAACGCGGCCCCACCGGTCAGGCATGTAACGGTCGAGGCCTCGTGACGTAACGTTCAACGCCCGACCCGCCCCAACATGATCCCACCAGTAAGCATGTAACGGTCAAGCCTTTGATCTGACGGTATCCCTCCATCCGAGCGCCCGCGAGGGTTTCTTAACATGGCGAGGGGAAAATTAAGCGACTGAGGAAAAATAAGTACAACTAACGAACCAAGGGCACGAAAATAGAAATCCCTTGTATATTTAGTTCTAGTTGGCCCTATATGTGTCTGTATGAACCTTTAAGTCTTCCTAATTTAGTTGAGAACTCACTTTATGTGCACACACATTATATCTTAGAATTATATTTCTAAAAATATAGCATACAATTAAAGATACAAAATACCAAGTAAAGCTCGATGTTGAATAAAATATGTATGATCTACTCAAAATTCTCCAAAGTTCACATAACAAAACTTGCATGCCTACAAGAGACAAAGTTAATGACGAACTTAGTGACACAAAACCATCCATGGCATATCACTTAGGTACGTTTTGTGTGATTTGAATTTCATTTACCACAATATCATTAAGATCAGAAACAGCCTCATGTAGATCAGGTAATTCCACTTACCATTATTGGTTATCACCAAACAACATGTAATATGTTGATCCAAGCCTAGTGTTGTATGGGACATTTATGCGTCTTCCTCTTATAGGTTGTGAATTTTTTGCCTCTATCGTTGGGCCATCTTGATGTGGTTTCTTCCAACATAATATGTTCTTCTATTTTTTAGTTAGGAAAATCCAGTAAAAATAGCAAGATATTTGGTACAAGCGTGGATAAGTAAAAAACCTTCTTATTGTCACTCATAATTGTGAAGTTAGAAGTGCTTGTAATGTTCACATCATCTCTCAATGTGGTTAGAAACCATTCCCACAAGTTTGTGCACTCTACCTCAACTAGCCCCATTATAATTGGATATATGCATACACTAGGATCAATATCAATTGTTGATGGAAAATTCCCCTTGTACCTAGTCTTAATGTGGTATCCATCTATTATAATTAGTGCCATGCGTCCTTCCATAAATCCCTTCTTGCAGGCATCATATAACCAGTACAAAGTTGTCAAATGCTCTTTTGGAACAGGATCTAACTGCTCTTTGCTTGATTTATGCTAGGTAAAAATCTAGAGACAAGGTTTCATCTCCTCAACTCTTGACATTGTCACACAACAATGTAAATTGCTCTTGAAAGAGAATTTCCCAATGGATTGGTTTTGGGTGTTTGAATACAACATAAAAGATATCTAATCTTGTGCTCAAGTGTACACTTGTTCTTACTAGATATAATCACATAGATCTATAGAAGTTTGCGGGAGAAATAAATATTATCTTACTAACTAAAAATTTCATGGGGGAGGATATTCCTCCCTCATAGAGCCGAAATTTTCAACCCCTGGAAATTTTTGCCGTCCCCAAAAATTCTCTCACTCGTCGCCGCGTTGAATTTTTGCTAAGGAAAAATTGTGTCCCTCTTAGTATGGCCCCCGGTAATTTGACCGGAAATTTGGCCATAAATTCCCGGGCTATTGAAAATTCAGGGGGGCGAATATTCCGTCCCTCATCACCAGAATTTCTGACCCCCTTGATAAATTTCCATCTCGCCCGGAAATTCTCTCTCGCTGATGTGTCATTTTTTGCTAAGTAAATGAGGTGTTCCTTTTTGTATGGGGCTAGAAATTTCTGTCATGTTGGAAGCTTCAGCGATGGGCTGTAAATTCCGCCCCAGTGGCCGGAATTTTCAGTGTTAGTGGCCTACAACGGTCGTACTTAGGGAGGGGCTATAAATACCCCTCCACCTACCCTGGAGGAGCTTCTTCATCCATACATTCTCTCTTGTCCATGAATGCAAGCTTTAAAGCCCTGGATCTCCCTCACTAGCCAACAAATCTTGATGCCCTTCTAGGATTCGGTGGAGGAAACATAGATCTATGTTCTCACCAAAGGAATTTGTATTTCCCCTTGTATCAATTGTGAATTTATTGCTCTTGTGTTCTTGGAATCCTAAGAGCATCTAGGTGCCTTTGGAGCTAGGATTTGGTCTTTTAAAGCTCCAAGGCATTATTGGGGCCCCTCCAATTGAGTTGTGGAGTTGGATCTCAACCTTATTGTAAAGGTTTCGGTTGCCGCCTTTGATGAATCAAAAATTGAAGCATATTTACTTTATGTTTTGGCACAAGTAGAGTAGGATTTTTGGTATTTTATTGCGGATCCTGAATTATTAAGTCTCTTGTGAACATATCAATTGGGATTGTCATATTATGTAGTATATGATATTTCTAAGTGATAAATGTCATTTAATCAATTTTTACTCGCACCTGGGAGAATAGAAAACATGGAGGAAGTCTATAGAGGGCTTAATGACCAGTGGTACAGGCGGATCTTACCCATACCGTCCGTGCATACCAACTGTTAGCGCGTTCGCCTCGTCAAAATACTCTCACCACGCAAAGTCGGATCTGAGAACCGACATTCATAAAAACTTCTAGCCTCGAAATACCACGCCAGAAAGGGATCTGGAGGATAAACTAGGAGAAGGGAAAATGCCTGCTACCTCACGGATCATCGGAGGACATCACATCATCCCCTTCATCATCAACGACTGCACCTCTATCACCATTACTATTCCCCTCTTCCATACTTTAGATCGTGTTGTAATTCCAAATTCAATTGTGGTTGCACTAGATTTATCTTTATACTTTTATACATCCATTTGAATATGATGATGTTGTTGATTGCGTCCATGTGTGAGTAGTTCCCTTTGTTCTTGGGGATATGGAGAAACCCTAGCGTTATTATGAAATGAAATAAAGATAATCTATTATTTTGGTTCATGATCCATTGATTTATGATATTGTGTTTGATCTCTATCTTTAGATGGTATGTGTAGTCGATCAGATATCATTTTCCTCCGGGTCTAAAGAGAGGGTGATACCCTTAGGACGTGTTTGTGAGTATCTCTAGTGTTACTTTTGTGACTATAAGCATTGGCTTATAACCTGCACGGTCAAAGGGAGAATGAAGAGCGATTTACCAAGCTAATTACGATATCCATGGGGAAACCCTTAATTGTGGTGGTTTGTATGAGTGACTTCTCTCAAGCATCGCAGTGGTTTTTTAGAGATGACCACATTACCTGACTCAAGAAAGCAACTGCCCACGAGTCTTGTAGTGAACATCTTATTATGGAATTCTTTCCACACATATCATGCTGAAAGAAACGGACTATCCTAATTATAATTAATTATCACATGCTAGCGGTGTATCCTACATCTTCGAGAATGCTTTAGCCTTATTGAGTTCTAATGTATTTTCCAATGGTTTTGTTACTTTGTTTTCTTTACTTGTTTTATTACTTTTTTGCACACAAACCAAAAACCTTTCAAACACCCTTTACTTGAAATCAAAGACCGCTTACAAGTATCCTTTGGTATATAGTGACAAGGGGCATAAAGACCTTAACCAAATAGCTCTCTATAGATTTGATACTCTTATTCTGAAACTAGCTATAATTTATTTGTGCACTTGCAGTTATCAAGCTATTTTCTGGCGCCGTTGCTAGTGAGCTAAGTGCTTCTGGTCTTTGTTCTTAGTTGCTTATTCTACTAATGGTTCTACTAAAGTTGTTTACTAGTTTTAGGTAAATACCATGGGCGACTACCGACATATAATCCAGCTTTAAGCTATAAAGGATTCTGGTCCACCCATGGACGCTTATTTAAAATCCAACAACCATGATGGGTATGATATTAACCCCATGCTACTGGATCTTTTGCATGCTAAAAAGTTTGGAGGATGAGGATCCGTATGAGCATGTAGGGTTCTTCGAATAAAAACGTGAGACTTTTCGTCTTAAAATATTTACTGAGGATGAGGTTAAATCTACTCAATTTATTCAAACTCTTATTGATGAGGCCCGCTCTTGGTATATTCAATGTCATATGATACGTTGTAAACGCATCTATAATTTTTGTTGCTCCATGCCTGTTTTGTACCAACTATCTTATGTTTTGTCTACACTTTGAGGCATTTTTATACATTTTATGGAACTAGCCCATTAACAAGATGCCACGGTGCCAGTTCCTGTTTTCTGCTGTTTTTGGTTTTAGAAAAGCTAGTAAAAAAATATTATCAGAATTGGACGGAACCAAAGCCAAAGTTCCTATTTTTTTAGACACTACACTGAGTCTGAAGGAGAGACGAAGGAGCGCCATGAGGCAGCCACACCAGGGGGCCGCACGGGTCCACCCTGGGCCACGCCGCCCTATGGTGTGGGCCCCTCGGGTGTCCACTGATGTTTACGCACTTCTATTCTTGTAGACAGTTGTTGGGCCTCCAAGTGCAGAGGTTTGTAGAACATCAACAATTTTTCCTTAAGTGGATTACCCAAGGTTTATCGAACTCAGGGAAGAAGTGGTCAAAGGTATCCCTCTCAAGCAACCCTACAATCAAGATACAAGAAGTATCTTGTGTACCCAACACACCCAATACACTTGTCAGGTGTATAGGTGCACTAGTTCGGCGAAGAGATAGTGAAATACAAGTGCTAATAGTGCCAGAAAAGATCTTCTGACAGGGAGGAAAAGACTAAAGACAAAAAGATGGAAGCAAGCAAACATGCAACAGATCTAGATGGAAACAGTGTTTCAATGTTTAGAAACAAGGCCTAGGGATCATACTTTCACTAGTGAACACTCTCGATAAATATTTTTTTTCATGATACTACTCTTCGGTTGGACACTCTAATCCATGGTAGGTCTATAACAACACTCCTCAAAGTCCGCCTTCCCCATCTAGATAACCCCACACTGTCACCCTGAGCGCTATATGGTTCCAAAAAACACCACAATTTCATAGAGACATCCAACTCTAAATATACTCATGATAAATATAAATGTAATCTAGCCTAAGTGCCACACACGGCGTGCACGCTGTCATTTTCACACACATGGGGAAAAGCAGAGATCTATTGAAGCACTTGAGTAGCAAGGTAGATCTACTTGATTACAAAGCTCATGACCACAACAAGATCATGCATAGAGAGAGAGATGAACACATAGCTACCGGTAGAGCCCTTAGCCTCGAGGAAGAACTACTCCCTACTCAGCATGGGAATCAGCAACGACGATGAAGATGGCGATGGAGATCGATGGAGATGGCTCCAGGGGCACTTCCCCATCCCGGCAGGGTGCCGGAACAGAGAATTTCTGTCCCCAGAATCTCCCCTTCGGTGGCGGCGGCATTGCGGAGGTTTTCGTGGCTTTCTCCCAGATGATTTAGGGTTTCTGAGTCGGGGGCTTCTTATAGGCGAAGGAGGCAAGGTCGATGGAGGGCCAAGGGTCCCACACCCCCTGTGGGCACGGCCAGGGTGGGACCGCTCCCACCTAGGGTGTGGCCACCCTGGTGTCCTCCACCATATCGTCTTCGATTTTCCGTATCGTTCAGGGAAAAATATGAACTTTGGCTTTTGTCCTGTCCAATTCCGAGAATATTCACTTTTTAGCTTTATGTAACCAAAAACAGCAGAAAATAGGATCTGGCACTGTGGCATCTTGTCAAATAGGTTAGTTCCAGAAAGTGTATAAAAGTACCTCAAAGTGTAGACAAAACATAACCAAGTTGATACTAAACAAGCATGGAACATAAAAAATTATAGATACGTTTTCAACGTATCATCCACCGACATTTCCCCTTCGTCTATATAAACCCCCGAGGAGAAAACCCTAAGTACCCGATGAGAAATCCACAAAGAAGTCTGTAGCCGCCGCCACCTCGTCCCTAGATCGGGAGGGATCTGAAGCTCTTCCCGGCACCCTGTCGGAAAGAGAGTGAAGGGAATATGCCCTTAGAGGCAATAATAAAGTGGTTATTATGTATATTGCAAGTATATGATAGATGTTTATTTTGCATGCTATAATTGTATTAATACGGAAACGTTAATGCATGTGTGTTTAATAAACAAATAAAAAGTTCCTAGTTATGCCTCTCTTATAAACTAGCTCGTTGATTAACAAGATGATCAGGGTTTCCTGATCATGGACATTGGATGTTGTTAATAATGAGGTCACAACATTATTGGAATGGTGTGATGAACATTCTATAGGGTTCGCAGCATAGAAAACAAAAAAATTCCTACGATGGGAACAACTATGTACCAAGATCTATCTACTAGATACAAACAACGGGCAGATGTATATCCATAGAGAACATACCCTTGAAGACCGACAAAGCTTAACGAGTCCAAACTCGTGGTTGATGTAGATGATCTCTTGCCGATCTCAAGATCGAGAGGAAGTCCTAGCGCCGCAAAACAGCAGCGCATCCGTGCTCGCACACACGTCCGAGGCACCGAGCAACCTCCGCCTCCTCGCTCCAGCGATGCAGCGGAAGCACAACTCTTTCTTGCCGAATAGCCACCGGGAACATGTATCTCGCTAGTCCAAGACCATGGGGGATAAATTCTAGAGGGGGAGAGAGATCCTTCACGAGGAGGTGTGAGTGAGAGAGAGGGAGGGGGGCTCCTTTTATAGGGAGAGGGGGGCACCCAAGGGGCCATGCACCCAGACATGGGGCTGCCCCTACCTCTTCCACATTCATGTGGGTGGACACTCCACTCACTCAAATGCCTTTCAATTCCCTCCACTCAAAAACCCACTCAAATTCCCATTAAATTTCCACCAAATTTAATGCAAACTCTCATTAAATAAAACTCTTTTATTTTATTCAGAATTTTGTCAATTACTTTAATGACAAACATTCACAAATAACCCCTTGCTAGAATTCTATTTCACATGCATAACCACTTTATGCAATTTCACCCGAAAACCTGTTTCGGTATCTAGTGAAATAAATTCCTGCGCTTGTTATTCTTTTCGGCATGAAACTTTTGCTCCAAATGGATGTCGGTGTCTCTTAAGTGTGTCACCCTATGGTTCGTTAATAATGCGGACATGATCGAGACCCCTCTCGAATCAATAATCAAGCGGATCTCGAGACCCATCATCGACTCCCACATTCAACGATGACTCTCTTGTGATCGCGGAACCTTTTACGCTAGTATCTTAATCCCTTTGTTTCATGATATATTACATGTCCGAGATTCGATCATCGGTATCTCCATACCTAGATTGATCTCGTTCCTGACATGCACTCTGGACTCCTGCCCGTGATATAACATTCTAGTGATCAAATCACTTGCTTGCAAGCTAACCAATGTGATATCATCGAGAGGGCCCAGAGTATATCTATCCGTCATCGGGATGAACAAATTCCACTCTCGATCCATGGGCCTCAACATAACACTTTATTAGTTCTGAATCCATCTTTATAATCACCCTGTTACGGTGTGACGTTTGATGTTATCAAGAAACTCTTCCGGTGTTAGTGATTAACATGATCTCATGGTCTAAGGATTAGGATTACTTCGTAAGTTGTTATAGCAATATAAACTCAATGACTTTGATCGTAATGCTATACTTCGGATGAATGTTCATCACACCATTACACTAATGTTGTGATCCCGTTATTAACAACATCCAATGTCCATGATCAGGAAACCTTGATCATCTTGTTAATCAACGAGCTAGTTTATGAGAGAGGCATAACTAGGAACTTTCTGTTTGTTTATTAAACACACATGTATTAATGTTTCCGTATTAATACAATTATAGCATGTAAAATAAATATTTATCATAAACAAGGAATACGATAATAACCACTTTATTATTGCCTCTCGGGCATATTCCCTTCAGTCTCCCACTTGCACTAGAGACAATAATCTAGTTTGAAAACTTTGCGTATTGAACACCTATGGCTTTCTGGTGTTCCATATACGCAATTGCAAGTGGTTAACATAATCTACGGATCTGACGCTTCAGGTCCGTGTGTATTTGCATGTCTTTGCGTCTCCACGCATCACTCATTCTCCAATGAGATGGCATTGTATAAATTTGGTCTTTTGGTGAGACCTTTAGTTCCTTGGGGTTAAATCATGTCGATACTATTGTCATATAATATATCTTTAGTGTTAGCCCGTTGCGAACCACACCTTAGTTTGATAACAAACTACTTGACACAAATGCCCTCCTTGTCGCTACTATAGCAGTCATATACTTAGCCTTTTGTTGTAGTATTCGTCACAATGTCTTAACTTTGGAACTCTTCCAAATCCATCATGGAAATTCCTTTCCATTACATTGTGCCACCCATAGTTTAAATTGAGATAAACTTAATTTGTATCTTGTGACAAAACTAGTATCAATGTAACGCTTTACAATGAACTATTTGTAATTGTTTGTTACCTCTACACAAATATATTCTTAGTTCTTCCAAAAAATCATAAGAATATCCTCACTATCGTCCAATGATCATTTTATGATTCATTCTGGTATATGCTCATAACACTTAGAGCATAGGACATATCTGGATGTGTACATATCATGGTATGATTGATCAAAACATCCTTGTGATTTCACTCATCAAGTGTCAAAGCACTTGAATCTTGTTTCACTTATCAAGTGTCAATACACTTGAATCTTGATTCAATTCCTTTCCATGCGATAAGAACTGTTTCTTGTCGTTTCTATATTGAACTCTTTCAATATCTCATATATGTACGTTTGGCACAACCATATTAGCATCACAGTCTATCCACTATAGACATTCATGCTAAATATTCAGGTTTTGTCTAAGTCTTTCATCGAAATGAAATTCTTAACCTTTATCAATAAAAATTACATCATTTCTAATCAACAAGATGTCCTCCACATAATGTATTAGAAATATGTCTCAGCACTCCCACTTAATTTCTTGCAAATGCAAGCATCTTCATTGTCTCCTGATGAAAACTCCTTTTCATCACGGTGAAGATTCCAACTCCGCGATGCTTACTTCAACCGTTGAAGTTTGCATGCCCTTTTTAGCATCCTTTGAATTAACAAAACCCTTTGGACCGTGTCATGTACACGTCCTAGGTAACCATCTATTAGAAGAACTTTGTTTTGTTTATTCATCTACCATATACCAAATTATATGTAGTGGTTGCTACTTTAATCCGTCCAAACTAAATATTGCTATGAAAGATCAAATCTTGTCATAGTCAACTCCTTGAACATTGTCATAAAATACTTTACGACATGTCGACTATTTCATAGATGTGAAACATCCATGTCTGTTTCTTTATAGATCCAAATATGACCGATAGGTTTTTACACCTTTCCGGAGGGTCTTCCAAGTCCAAAACTTGATTTCTCGTGTATGGAATTATCACGGATTTTATGGCTTCACGCCATTTGACGGAGTCAGGGCCCATCATCGCTTCTTTGCATATAGTCGGTTCATCATTGTCAAACAATAATGATTTACTCTCAAATTTTAGTATTTGATTGTTTATCCGACCGACTTGGTTCAATAAGAACTTAGATCTCCGTGACCACAACCTTTGAGGCACATAAGCTATGAGAATTATGGCAGCCTCCGGAACCATTTCCGGCGCTGCGCAACTCAACACATTTAGCTAAGGTTCGTTAACCTTCTCAAAGTTCTATTGTCCTCCCACTTAACTTTTACGAAAAATTCCTTCTTTAAGAAACTTCACGTTTCAAGCGACAAACCCTTTTGTCCTTGGTGTTATGGAGAAATAACCAATTGTTATTCAAAATAACCTACAAAGACATGCTCATCCGACTTCGGTTGTAAACATCTTACTTATGTTTAGCATACCAAAATTTAAGAAATGACAACTTGGGTTTTACCCCAAACCATAACTTCCATGGTGTCATTTCAACGGATCAAGATGGAGCTCTTTTCAGTGTAAAAGCGGTAGTCTCTAAAGCTTTAATCTTTTAAAACATAATGGCAGTTTTATAAATAACACCTTTGATCGAACCATGTCAAACAAGCTTTCATTACAAATCTCAAACACTCCATATTCCTATGGTGTTTCGGGATATGTAAATCTAGGTGTCTTGCTAAACTTGCAACTCAAATAAATCCCTTTATGATAAAATCATAATTCATTTATTTTCTTGTTACACTTGTAACTCAAATAAATCCCTTTATGATAAAACCATAAATCATTTATTTTCTTGTTACAATGATTTTCCACTTCATCTTGAAAGTCTTTGAACGTTTTCAAATATTTCATACTTCTTTCTCATTAAGTGAATATTCACTCAAATTTCCGGAGAAAGCATATGAAGTTGAAACCCATCGCTTACGACTACACATAATGGACTACATACATCAATATGTGTAAATTCCAATAATTTAGTCGTTCGTTCTTCTTTGGCCTTTGAAAGAAGTTTTAATTATCCCGAGGAAAGTCTCACAAGCGTCACTTGATCAAATCAAAGACTCCAAAAATCCATGAATATGGAGATTCTTCATGTTTTCTTTCCAATATAATTTAAACAGCGATGTCACTTCATAAGTGATCTTTCAATCATTTGTCTTGCGACATTTTAGCATTAGGTTTTATGGATGTGATTTCTCCAACTAGATTTGTAAATCATCCATCTTATATGGAATATGGTAATTATATGAACAACCTTTGTTCTCATAATACCTAATTTAAATAACAATTATTAAAACAAATCTTGAAGTCAAGCTTTGATGTCAACGAGAAATACAAACAACGGTTTGTTTGTTTTCGATGATCATCATCACATATTCTCTTGCTAGTTACTTAGGCCATTGTGGTTCATGAATTGCGTTGTTCCGTATGAAATTTCATACCAACCAATTCGGTATCCAATACCCGAGAACCACATTGTTTTAACAAGCAAAGAATACAACCATAACATGTATATCATATATATACTTAAATTGGATATTTCCAATCCTTTCTTTTCTGCCAAATATATTTTATAGATTCTCTTTCAGCATTTCCTTTTCCTTTTTAAAAGAATATATCAACATCAAAAGTGGCGCCATATACATGACACATAGTCCAAAGCGTGTATATTCAAATAATAATACCTCTCGACTTGCACTTTGAAGTAGATCACCATCATCAAAATGATCGGTATTCTTTCAAAATCCATTCTTTAGTAATCTTTTAGTGTAGTAAACACTTTACATACATCTTCTATTCATCCTTATCATGACGACTTTCATGATCAAGCTACTGTAGCTTATAAAGGCGAATCGTGAGTATAACATTACTTTCCAAAACCCTTTTGGATGATTAGGATGTCTAGCATCTCCAACCTTCGTAAATTCTCATCCAATATGATAACATATATTATACTCTATCATTTTGCAACCAAAACATTGTTTCAGATATCGTTATATCTGCCACACATGATGGTTTCTGAAACAATTCTTTCAGCTCCTAGATAAACTTGATGTTTAAATCAAGAATCGTGGAGGCAAACATGATACTTAAGATACTAACACTGGAATTGTTACTCTCGATTTAATACCAACTATTAAATTTCACGGAGTAAATAGAGTTTGCTGAAAGTTTGCAATAGGACTTTAAACTTTAGAATGACACTTAACACAATACGATACCAGTTTGTAAAGTAAATATCCAGAATTCTATAGTTCTATTATCTCAATTACAACTAAGCATAAAGTGGTGAACGAATGCCAATGACTACAACAAATTATGCAAATTCACTTTGATTTAATTTATGATAAATTGAGTTCTACTAATCCAAATTAGAAATGAACTCCCACTCAAAAACGACATCCCTCGTGTCTTTTTGGTGATTAGATGAACCAAATCCACTACACCAAGTCCGATCATCACGTGAGTCGGTGTAGCTTCAAAGGCGAGCATCCATATGGTCATCATATCAAAACATATGACTCATGCTTAACCTTTCGGTCCGTGTTCCGAGGCCATGTCTGTACATGCTAGGATCGCCAAGTGAGAACCTTAGTATTCGTGTGTGTAACGGTCTTACACCCGAGATATGCTCATGGATTCAAGTACACCCGATCACCACGTGATGTCTTGAAGCGACGAAACATTGTCGGTGCATACTTAAGGAAGAACACATTCTTATCTTGATATCTAAATGAGGGATCATCTTATTATGCTAATAAAACACCAAACAAGCAATATAGGATACAATCAAAACATCACATGTTTGCAAGTGAAATGATATGGTTCCCGCATATGATCTCCATCATGTGCATCGTGGTATGATCTCTATCATACCTTTATGTGTAAGGCCAAGGTCTATGGAACTTACACGCTATGTGTGTTGTAAGAGTATCATCTCATACTTCTACTTACAACATCACCATATCATAACACTATCCCAACAACAATCTAAACTAGACGCCTCTAATTTATCCATTGCAAGTTTTACGTGGCTTAGGGCTTTCGAAGATAGAACCGTTCTTACCTACGAACATGAACCACAACGAGGATAACCAAATTGTTGACAACTCGTTGCAAATTAGATATTGACTATAGTAGGAGAGACAGACACCCGCTAGCCACTTATGCAAAACTAGTTGCATGTCAAGCGTGGAACAGGTCTCATGTGCGAGGACATGTAAAGTTTGTCCGGGCCACTTCATCCCACCATGCCACCAATATCCAAAGTACAACTAAGAAGCAATAAAATGATCATCATCGCCCACATACTCATATGTGTACTACCCGTGCAAAGTATCTACGCATAGATCCGCTCGATACCCTTTGTAGGGTTCGCAGCATAGAAAACAAAAAATTTCCTACAATGGGAACAACTATGTACCAAGATCTATCTACTAGATACAAACAACGGGCGGATGTATATCCGTAGAGAAAATACCCTTGAAGACCGACAAAGCTTAACGAGTCCAAACTCGTGGTTGATGTAGACGATCTCTTGCCGATCTCAAGATCGAGAGGAAGTCCTAGCGCCAAGAAACAGCAATGCATCCGTGCTCGCACACACGTTCGAGGCACCGAGCAACCTCCGCCTCGCTCCAGCGATGCAGGAAGCACAACTCTTTCTTGCCGAATAGCCACCGGGAACATGTATCTCGCTAGTCCGAGACCATGGGGATAAATTCTAGAGGTGAGAGAGATCCTTCACGAGGAGGTGTGAGTGAGAGAGGAGGGGGCTCCTTTTATAGGAGGAGGGGGGAACCCAAGGGCCATGCGCCCAGACATGGGCTGCCCCACCTCTTCCACATTCATGTGGGTGGACACTCCACTCACTCAAATGCCTTTCAATTCCCTCCACTCAAAAACCCACTCAAATTCCCATTAAATTTCCACCAAATTTAATGCAAACTCTCATTAAATAAAACTCTTTTATTTTATTCAGAATTTTTTCAATTACTTTAATGACAAACATTCACAAATAACCCCTTGCTAGAATTCTATTTCACATGCATAACCACTTTATGCAATTTCACCCGAAAACCTGTTTCGGTATCTAGTGAAATAAATTCCTGCGCTTGTTATTCTTTTCGGCATGAAACTTTTGCTCCAAATGGATGTCGGTGTCTCTTAAGTGTGTCACCCTATGGTTCATGAATAATGTGGACATGATCAAGACCCCTCTCGAATCAATAATCAGAAGCGGGATCTGGAGACCCATACTGACTCCCACACATTCAACGATGAAATTCTTGTGATCGTCGGAACCTTTTACGCTAGTATCTTAATCCCTTTGTTTCGCGATATATTACATGTCCGAGATTCGATCATCGGTATCTCCATACCTAGTTTGATCTCGTTACTGACATGCACTCTTTTCTCGTTCCCGTGATATAACATTCTAGTGATCAAATCACTTGCTTGCAAACTAACCAATGTGATATCACCGAGAGGGCCCAGAGTATATCTATCCGTCATCGGGATGAACAAATTCCACTCTTGATCCATGGGCCTCAACATAACACTTTATTAGTTCTGAATCCATCTTTATAATCACCCTGTTACGGTGTGATGTTTGATGTTATCAAGAAACTCTTCCGGTGTTAGTGATTAACATGATCTCATGGTCTAAGGATTAGGATTAATTCGTAAGTTGTTATAGCAATATAAACTCAATGACTTTGATCGTAATGCTATACTTCAGATGAATGTTCATCACACCATTACACTAATGTTGTGATCCCGTTATTAACAACATCCAATGTCCATGATCAGGAAACCTTGATCATCTTGTTAATCAACGAGCTAGTTTATGAGAGAGGCATAACTAGGAACTTTCTGTTTGTTTATTAAACACACATGTATTAATGTTTCCGTATTAATACAATTATAGCATGTAAAATAAATATTTATCATAAACAAGGAATACGATAATAACCACTTTATTATTGCCTCTCGGGCATATTCCCTTCACATTCATCTGAAGTATAGCATTACGATCAAAGTCATTGAGTTTATATTGCTATAACATCATACGAAGTAATCCTAATTCTTAGACCATGAGATCATGTCAATCACTAACACTAGAAGAGTATCTTGATAACATCAAACGTCACACTGTAACAGGGTGATTATAAAGATGGGTTCAGTACTACTAAAGTGTTATGTTGAGGCCCATGGATCAAGAGTGGAATTTGTTCATCCCGATGAGGGATAGATATACTATGGGCCCTCTCGGTGATATCACATTGATTAGCTTGCAAGCAAGTGATTTGATCACTAGAATGTTATATCACGGGAATAAGAAAAGAGTACATGTCAGTAACGAGATCAAAATACGTATGGAGATAACGATGATCGAATCTCAGACATGTAATATATCGCGAGACAAAGGGATTAAGTTACTAGTGTAAAAGGTTCTCACGATCACAAGAAAGTCATCGTTGAATGTGTGGGAGTCAGTATGGATCTCCGTGTCTCGATTATTGATCTGAGAGGGGTCTTGATCATGTCCGCATTATTCGTGAACCGTAGGGTGACACACTTAAGAGACACCGACACCATTTGGAGCAAATAGTTTCATGCTGAAAAGAATAACAAAGCGCAGAAATTTATTTCACTAGACACCGAAACTGTTTTCGGGTGAAATTGCAGAAAGTGTTTCTGCATGTGAAATGAAATACTAGCAAGGGGTTATATGTGAATGTTCGTCATTAAGGTAATTGAAAAAATTCTGAATAAATAAAAGGAGTTTTATTTAAAGAGAGTTTTCATTAAATTTGGTGGAAATTTAATGGGAATTTTGAGTGGAGAAATGAAGAGCCATTTTTGTGAGTGGAGCTTCCACCCACATAATGGAGGAAGGGGTGGGGGCAGCCCCCTTGGCCGGCGCCTACCTCCTTGGGGTGCCCCCTCCCTCCTATAAAAGGATCCCCTCCCTCTCTCACTCACACCTCCTCGTGAAGGATCTCTCTCCCTCTAGTTTATCCCCCATGGTCTCAGACTAGCAAGATACATGTTCCCGATGGATTTTCGGCAAGAAAGAGTTGTGCTTCCGCTGCATCGCTGGAGCGAGGAGGCGGAGGTTGCTCGGTGCCTCGGACATCTGTGCAAGCACGGATGCGCCGCTGATTTGCGGCGCTAGGACTTCCTCTCGATCTTGAGATCTGCAAGAGTTCGTCTACATCAACCACGAGTTCAACCTTGTTAAGATTTGTGAGTCTTCAAGGTTATGTTCTCTATGGATGTATATCCGCCCGTTGCTTGTATCTAATATATAGATCTTGGTACATAGTTGTTCCCATCGTAGGAAAATTTTTGTTTTCTTTGTTGCGAACCCTACAGTGGTATTAGAGCCAGATCTATGCGTAGATTCTTTGCATGGGTAGTACACATATGTATATGTGGGCGATGATGATCATGTTATTGCTTCTTAGTTGTACTTTGGATATTGGTGGCATAGTGGGATGAAGCGGCCCGGACAAACTTTACATGTCCTCGCACATGAGACCTGTTCCATGCTTGACATGCAACTAGTTTTGCATAAGTGGCTAGCGGTGTCTGTCTATCCTACTATAGTCAATATCGAATTTGCAACGAGTTGTGAACAGTTTGGTTATCCTCATTGTGGTTCATGTTCATAGGTAAGAACGGTTCTATCTTCGAAAGCCCTAAGCCACGTAAAACTTGCAATGGATAAATTAGAAGCGTCTAGTTTAGATTGTTGCTGGGCTAGTGTCATGATATGGTGATGTTGTAAGTAAAAGTATGAGTCGATACTCTTACAACACACATAACGTGTAAGTTACATAGACCTTGGCCTTACACACAGAGGAATGATGTCGATCATACCATGATGCACATGATGGAGATCAAGTGCAAGAACCATATCATTTCACTTTTCACATGAGATGTTTGTTGCATCTTATATTGCTTGTTTGGAGTTTTACTAACATAATAAGATGATCCCTCATTTATTTATCAAGATAAAAATGTGTTCTCCCTTAAGTATGCACCAATTATGTTTCGCCGCTCCAAGACATCACGTGATGATCAGGTGTTCTTGGATCCACGATCATATTTCGGGTGTAAGGAAGTTTACACACACGAATACTAAGGTTCTTACTTGGCAATCCTAGCATGTGCAGACATGGCCTCGGAACACGGACCGAAAGGCTAATCATGAGTCATATGAAAGATATGATGCCCATTTGATGCTCGCCTTTGAAGCTACACCGACTCACGTGATGATCAGACTTGGTGTAGTGGATTTGGTTCATGTAATCACCAAAAAGGCACGAGGGATGTTATTTTTTAGTGGGAGTTCATTCTTAATTTTGGATTCGTTGAACTCAATATATCATAAACTTAGTCTAAACTTTACAAATTCTGTTTTAGATGGCACCACCTGCTTTTAATTTCAAGGTATTCATGGAGAAATAGAAACTTGCAATGAACGGTAGCAACTTTATCGACTAGGCCATGAATTTGAGGATTCTCCTCTCTGGCGCACAAAAGCAATATGTGCTAGAAGTGCTGCTAGGCCCCCCACCACTTGATGATTCCCCTGACGAGGAAAAGAATGTCTATCTGACTCGTCAGGAGGACCACAATTTAGTTCATTGCGGCATATTGTATGGGCTAGAGCCAGAACTTCGAAATCGTTTCGAAAATGGCAATGCCTTTGATACAATGGGTGATTGAAAATGATTTTCTACACCCATGCTGATATAGAGAGTTTTAATGCTTCAGAAAAGTTCTTTAGCTGCATGATGGAAGAGAACAACTCCATTAGTGAGCATGTACTCAAGATGTCGGGTTACGCCGATAAGCTTGTGTCCTTGGGAATAGCGATTCCCATTGACTTAGGCATCCATCGTGTTCTCCAATCTCTGCCACCTAGATATAAGAGCTTCGTGATGAACTATAACATGCAAGGCATGAAGAAGTCTCTCCTCGAGATTTTGTCAATGCTTAAAGCTGCAGAAGTGGAGATCAAGAAGGAACATCAAGTGTTGATGATCAATAAGACCACCGGTTTCAAGAAAGACAGAAAGGGTAAGCATAAGGGAAAGAAGGGCAGAAAGCCGGTTGTCGTACCTGAAAAGAAATCTTGAGTTGGCCCTAAGTATGATACCGAGTGCTATTATTGCAAGGGGACTGGCCACTGGAAGCGTAACTGCCCCAAGTATTTGGCAGACAAGAAGGCCGTCAAGTAAAATAAAGGTATATTCGATATACATGTTATTGATGTGTACTTGACTAGTACTCGTAGTAGCACGTGGGTATTTGATACCGGTTTAGTTGCTAATATTTGTAACTCGAATCAGGGGTTGCGGAACAAGCGACCACTAGCAAGGGGTGAGGTCAAGATGGTGTCGACAATGGATCAAGCGTTGATGTGATCACCTTCGGAATGCTACCTCTCCACTTACCATCGGGATTAGTTATAAACTTGAATAATTGTTATCTGGTGCCAGCACTGAGCATGAACATTGTATACGGATCATGTTTGATGCGCAGTGGTTATTCATTTAAATCTGAAAATAATGGTTGTTTGATTTATATGAATGATATCTTTTATGGCCATGCACCGATGATGAATGGTTTATTTCTGTTGGATCTCGATAATAGTGTTACACATATTCATATTGTTGATTCTAAAAGGATTAAACTTAATAATGATATATCCACATATATGTGGCACTGCCGTCTACGTCATATTGCCGTTAAACGCATGAAGAAGCTCCACCCGGATGGACTTTTGGAATCACTTGATTTCGAATCATTTAATACATGTGAGCCATGCCTTATGGGAAAGATGACTAGAACGCCGTTTTCCGGTTCAATAGAACGGGCAACAGATTTATTGGAAATCATACACTCTGACGTGTGTGGTCCAATGAGTGTGTCGGCGCGAGGTGGATATCGTTATTTTGTTACTTTCACGGATGATTTGAGTAGATACGGTTATATCTACTTGATAAAACACAAGTCTGAAACCTTTAAGAAATTTAAGGAATTTCAGAGTGAAGTGGAAAATCATCGTAATAGAAAGATCAAATTTCTACGGTCCGACTGTGTAGGTGTGTATCTAAGTTATGAGTTTAGCACACATATGAAAGAGTGGAATAGTTTCACAACTCACACCTGCTGGAACACCACAGCGAAATGGTGTGTCGAAACATCGTAATCGTACTTTACTAGATATGGTTCGATCTATGATATCTCTGACGGACTTGCCACTATCATTTTGGGGTTATGCACTAGAAACTGTCGCATTCACTTTAAATCGGGCACCATCTAAATCCGTTGAAAAGACACCGTATGAAATGTGGTTTGGAAACAAACCTAAGCTGTCATTTCTTAAAGTTTGGGGATGCGATGTTTATGTGAAGAAACTTCAGCCAGATAAACTCGAACCCAAAGAGGAAAAATGCATCTTCATAGGATACCCTAAGGAAACTATTGTGTATTCCTTCTATCATAGATCCGAGGGAAAGGTTTTCGTTGCCAAGAATGGATCCTTTCTAGAGAAAGAGTTTCTCGCGAAAGGTGTGTGTAGTCGGAAGGTAGAACTCGAAGAGGTTGTAGAACCTTCTCTTCATAGTATGGCGAGTAGCGCAACGCTGGAAGCCGTTCCGGAGTTGACTTCACCAAATGAAGAGGGAACTAATGATAACGATCATGAAGCTCTGAAAGAGAATACTACCGAACCTCGCAGGTCTAGCAGGATGCGTGCAACTCCCGAGCTGTACGGAAATCCTTTTATGAATTTCATGGTCGATGAAATTGATGACCCTACGACATATGAAGAAGCGATGATGAGCCCGTATTCCAACAAATGGCAAGAAGCCATGAAATCCAAGATGGAATCCATGTACGAAAACCAAGTTTGGACCTTGGTGGACTTACCTCATGACCGAAAGGTTGTGGAGAATAAATGGATTTTCAAAAGAAAAACTGATGCTGATGGTAATGTAACCGTCTATAAAGCTCGACTTGTCACAAAGGGGTTTCGAAAAATTCAAGGAGTTGACTACGATGAGACATTCTCTCTTGTAGCGATGCTAAAGTCAGTTAGGATTATGTTAGCAATTGCTGCATATTTCGACTATGAGATATGGCAGATGGATGCCAAAACTGCATTCCTCAATGGCAACATTGAAGAAGAGTTGTATATGGTACAACCAAAGGGTTTTGTCGATCCTAAGGATGGTGACAAGGTATGCAAGCTTCATCGATCCATCTATGGACTAAAACAAGCATCCCGGAGTTGGGATCTCCGCTTTGATGAGGTGATCAAAGAGTTTGGATTTATTCAAACTTATCGAGAGGCTTGTATTTACAAGAAAGTGAGTGGGAGTGATGTGGCATTTCTGATATTATATGTGGATGACATATTATTGATCGAAAATGATATAGATCTTTTTAAATACTGTTAAATGTTATCTAAACAGCAAATTTTCAATGAAGGACCTAGGTGAAGCGTCTTACATATTAGGCATAAAGATCTATAGGGATAGATCTAGGCGCCTAATAGGGTTATCACAAAGTACATACCTTGATAAGATTTTAAAGAAATTTAAAGTGGACGGAAGTAAGAAGGGGTTCTTACCTATGTTGCAAGGCAAGACATTGAGTAGGACTCAAAGTCCGGCTACGGTGGAAGAAAGAGAGATAATGGACAAAGTCCCCTATGCTTCAACCATAGGCTCTATAATGTATGCCATGCTATGTACAAGACCGGATGTGGCACATGCTATTATTTGAACTAGTAGGTACCAATCTGATGCAGGATCGGAACACTAGATAGCGGTCAAGAATATCCTTAAGTACTTGCGAACAACTAAGGATATGTTTCTCGTATACGGAGGTGAAGAAGAGATCGTCTCTAAGTGTTATGTTGACGCTAGCTTTGACACCGATATGGATGACTCTAAGTCTCAATCCGGATATATATTTCTCATAAAAGGTGGAGTGGTTAGTTGGAGGAGTTCCAAACAACCCGTGGTGGCGGGATCAACAATGGAGGCCGAATATGTTGCTGCTTTGGAAGCGGCTCAGGAAACAGTTTGGATGAAGGAGTTCATAACCGAACTAGGTCTGGTTGCAAGCGCATTGGACCCAATGGTGATCTATTGTGACAACAATGGTGCCATATACAATGCCAAATAACCAAGGTCTCACAAGAATTCCAAGCATATTAAGCGTCGATTTCACTCCATCTGCGAGCATGCCAAGGATGGAGATATAAAGATTTGTAAAGTACACATGGATCTCAATGTAGCAGATCCGTTGACTAAAACTATCCCTAGAGCAAAACATGATCAACACCAAAACTCCATGGGTGTTAGATTTATCACTATGTAACTAGATTATTGTCTCTAGTGCAAGTGGGAGACTGAAGGGAATATAACCCGAGAGGCAATAATAAAGTGGTTATTATGTATATTCCAAGTATATGATAGATGTTTATTTTGCATGCTATAATTGTATTAATACAGAAACGTTAATACATGTGTGTTTAATAAACAAACAGAAAGTTCCTACTTAGGCCTCTCTTATAAACTAGCTTGTTGATTAACAAGATGATCAAGGTTTCCTGATCATGGATATTGGATGTTGTTAATAACGAGGTCACAACATTATTGGAATGGTGTGATGAACATTCATTTGAAGTATAGCATTACGATCAAAGTCATTGAGTTTATATTGCTATAACATCATACAAAGTAATCCTAATCCTTAGACCATGAGATCATGTCAATCACTAACACTAGAAGAGTATCTTGATAACATCAAACGACACACCGTAATAGGGTGATTATAAAGATGGGTTCAGTACTACTAAAGTGTTATGTTGAGGCCCATGGATCGAGAGTGGAATTTGTTCATCCCTATGACAGATAGATATACTCTGGGCCCTCTCGGTGATATCACATTGATTAGCTTGCAAGCAAGTGATTTGATCACTAGAATGTTATATCATGGGAACGAGAAAAGAGTACATGTCAATAACGAGATCAAACTAGGTATGGAGATACCGATGATAGAATCTCGGACATGTAATATATCGCGAGACAAAGGGATTAAGTTACTAGCGTAAAAGGTTCACACGATCACAAGAAAGTCATCGTTGAATGTGTGGGAGTCAGTATGGATCTACAGGTCTCGCTTCTGATTATTGATCTGAGAGGGGTCTCGATCATGTCCGCATTATTCGTGAACCATAGGGTGACACACTTAAGAGACACAGACACCATTTGGAGCAAATAGTTTCATGCTA
This sequence comes from Avena insularis, assembly GCA_023614405.1. NCBI lineage: Eukaryota > Viridiplantae > Streptophyta > Magnoliopsida > Poales > Poaceae > Avena > Avena insularis. The sequence continues at coordinate 286,901,818 of CM042695.1, forward strand.
AAAAGAATAACAAAGCACATGAATTTATTTCACTAGACACCGAAACTATTTTCGGGTGAAATTATAGAAAGTGTTTCTACATGTGAAATGAAATACTAGCAAGGGGTTATATGTGAATGTTTGTCATTAAGGTAGTTGAAAAAATTCTGAATAAATAAAAGGAGTTTTGTTTAAAGGAGTTTGCATTAAATTTGGTGGAAATTTAATGGGAATTTTGAGTGGGATTTTGAGTGGAGAAATGAAGAGCCATTTTTGTGAGTGGAGCTTACACACACATAATGGAGGAAGGGGTGCAGGCAGCCCCCATGGCCGGCGGCCACCCCCTTGGGGTGCCCCCTCCCTCCTATAAAAGGATCCCCACTCCCTCTCTATCACTCACACCTTCTCGTGAAGGATCTCTCTCCTCCTCTAGTTTATCCCCCATGGTCTCGGACTAGCGAGATACATGTTCCCGATGGCTTTTCGGCAAGAAAGAGTTGTGCTTCCGCTGCATCGCTGGAGCGAGGAGGCGTAGGTTGCTCGGTGCCTCGGACATGTGTGCGAGCACGGATGCGCCGCTAATTCCTCTCGATCTTCAGATCGGCAATAGTTCGTCTTCATAAACCACGAGTTCAACCTTGTTAAGCTTTGTCGGTCTTCAAGGGTATGTTCTCTACGGATGTATATCCACCCGTTTCTTGTATCTAGTAGATAGATCTTGGTACACAATTGTTCCCATCGTAGGAATTTTTTTGTTTTCTTTATTGCAAACCCTACAGGGAGATCATCCCGGAGGCCTTCTTCATCACCATGCGAGCCTCCAGAGTGATGTGTGAGTAGTTCATCCTTGGACTATGGTCCATAGCAGTATCTAGATGGTCGTTTCTCCTCCTTTGTGCTATCATGTTTAGATCTTGTGAGCTGCCTATCATGATCAAGATCATCTATTTGTAATCCTACATGTTGTGTTTGTTGGGATCCGATGGATATTGAGTACTATGTCATGATTGATTATTGATTCTATCATGTCTTTGTTATTTGTGATCTTGCATGCTCTCTGTTGCTAGTAGCTACTCTGGCCAAGTATTTGCTTGTGACTCCAAGAGGGAGTATTTATGCTCGATAGTAGGTTCATGCCTCTAGTAATATGGGGGAGTGACAGGAACCTCTAAGGTTGTAGATGTGTTGTTGCTACTAGGTAGAAAACAACAATCCTTTGTCCAAGGGCAATTGCATTGTTTACTTTACACACTTTGCTTAATGCAATTATCTATTGCTTGCAACTTAATACCCGAGGGTTGTTCGTATGATATCCCGAAGGTGGATTATTAGTCATAGATGAAGTTGGATTACAGTCTATGTATTATGTTGTAGTGCCCAAACGAATCTCATAGAAATCATCATGACATGTACATGCATTATTATGCATTCTCAATCTGTCAATTGCCCAACTGTAATTTGTTCACCTAGCATGTTATTTATCTTATGGAGAAACACCTCTAGTGAATTATGGACCCCGGTCCATTCCTTCCCACTGATATTCAATCTACTGCCTACTGTTTACTTTCTGCAGCTACTACAAGCAATTACTTTCTTCCACACTATACGTTTAATCCTTTGTTTTCAGCAAACCGGTGAGCTTGACAACCTCACTATGAGTTGGGGCAAAGTATTGTGGTTGTGTTGTGCAGGTACCACGTTGCTAGCAACACCTTGGGAGCTGTTTCCTTTCTCCTACTGGTTCGATAACCTTGGTTTCACAACTGAGGGAAAACTTTCTGCTGTGCTCATCACACCTTGATCTTGGGGTATCCCAACAGGCTCTACAGTAACCGAGCCGCATCAAGAATTTCTGGCGCCGTTGCCGGGGAGACACATGACAGCTTCATTCTCTCCCTCCTCGTCAAAAAGCTTTTCTCGGAGTAAGAAGATTTCTGCAAGGGGAGTCTCTCACAACGAATCTCTTTACTTTGTTTTTGTTTTGCTTTGTTTTTTTAGCTTTGTTTTGTTTGTTGCTTTTTATAAAAAACACACAAAAATTAGTTCCTTCTTTAGTTGTTACCTTGTTCTTAGCTCATTATGTTGATCCCTAAGTTCACCTAGGGCACTTTACCTGTCTCTCTATTTTTTCTATTTTTTCTTGTCTAGTTTATTTGAGCTTAGTTTATTTATGCTTAGTTGTGTTTTGTTTAGTTTATTTTTATATTGTTTTATTTTTCTTCTATACTCAAAAATCATAAAAATTTGAAAAACCAAAAATCTAAAAACTGTTGTTATGGAAGAACATGCTAGAACCTCTATGGAATATTTTATAAAGTATAGAGAATCATATAAGGGTAAAGTCATGAGAGGCGTGTTAAAAAGGTTGGTTCAAATTGCTAAAATTTCTCTTAAACGCCATGATATACATTGTTGCTCTAAACAGGATACTAAACATCTTAAATTCCAATGTGGATTTAGTAAAGAAGTTTTAATTGTAAACTATCATTGGAATAACTATATTCATCTTGGATTTGAAGAAGTAGAATAATTTGTTTTGTTTATGGGAGTTTCTGAAATAGAATCCTTCATGTCTAAAAATTATGAAACCTATGTTGCTTGTAAAGATATTAAAGATATGGTCTCTTCTATCCTTGATTATTGCATAGAAAATTTCAGCAATAATTGTTATATCATTGATTATAAAGAGAGACTCAGTCATGCACAAGAATGTGTCCACAATTTGCAGGAACCTGTGGAAGTCGAAATTGTTGAACTAGAAAGCTCATTAGATGAAAAAGAGGAGGAGAGTGATGAACAAAAGAAGGAAGAATGTATTAGCTACCCATGCCTACCTTCTAATGAAAGTAACTCTTTATCCCTTATATTATTTGATTGTCCCCCATGCTTACCAAAGGGGGATGAATGTTATGTTCCTGTGGATTCTTTTGAAATATCTACTATAGGTAAAACTTGTGATAATAATTATGCTCCTGTTATCTATGATAATCCATGCTATTTTGATAAATCTTATGATAATCCTTTATTTGTGCCTAACTTCGAAATGCATGGTACTAAAGAGTTTTGCTTAGAAAATGTTTATGATAAAGCTCTATATGATGGTCCTATATTTGTTGATAATATTAATTGTACTACTATTGAAAATGATATTGGAGGGGTATTGACTTTATCTTGGAACCCCATACCTATTGAGAATGATCAGTCATCTTGTTATAAAATTGTTAAACATGGTTTTGGAGGTTTTAATCCCACTATTTTAAGCTTGATAAAAATTATGTGTTTGTAGATCATGAAAAGCATACTTTATGTGATAGTTATATTTTTTAGTTTATTCATGAGGCTACTGAAAATTATTATGAGAGAGGAAAATATGGTTGTATAAGTTTTAATGGTACTGAAACACCTCTCTATGTGCTGAAAGTTTTGAAGTTACTCTTGTTTTATCTTCCTATGCCTGTCACTTTGTTCTTTGTGAATTTTTTTGCATACAAGGTTCCTATGCATAGGAAGTGGGTTAGAATTAAATGTGTTTTGAATTTTCTTCTTAATGCTCTCTTTTAATTCAATTCATATTTCTTATGTGAGCATCTTCTCAAACTATAAAGCCTAGCTAAAAGGCATTAAAGAAAAGCGCTTATGGGAGACAACCCATTGTTTTATTTCTATAATTTTTCTTTTGTTGAGTCTTGGAAGTTGTTACCTATGTAATAACCTCTCCTTATCCTTTTTGTTTTTTGTGTGCCTAGAATAGTCTCTAATGATAGGGAAGTAAGATTTGGGAAAGTTGCTGTCTCGAAACAGATTTATGTGCTTCACTGTAAAAAATCGTGAAAAATCCCAGTATATCGGATCGAGCTGAAATTTTTTGTGTGCATTCCCCTGGTATTTACACAACTTTAGTTATTTTTTAACTTTTCTATTTGAGCAACAGAAGATTTTAAAAAAAAACATTCTTTGCCCAAGGCATCCCCTTCTTCATCAACAAAAATCTCAGGTCTTCTTTCAAGACACTATATTTTTTTGCTTCATGCACTATGTGTTGTTCTTGGAGCGTCTTTATTTTTGTTTTTAATTTTATTTTGTTTTGTTTGCTGCAATAAGTTGGTTGGACCCCAGCACACTTCTTTTGGAGAAGTCACACCCCGTTCTTCATTGCCTAGAAGACTCTAGTTTTCACTCTTATTGTTCTGTGAGTGTTCTCTTTTGCTAGCACTACGTTTAGATTTAGTTTTCTTATTATTTTTGCTTAGAACTTTTTAGTTCTTATTTATAGTTAGGTGAGACATGCTCTCTGGTCTTTATTAATTATTATCTTTGTGAGTTGTTTCAAATAAGTTGATTGGTTGGAAAAGAGTAGAATGTTTCATGCTTATGGTGGTACAAAAAGAAGCTTGTTTTGACTGTGACTTAGACTTTATCATGTCATGTTAGATGTTTCTTTGACCATATGCTTAGTGATTATTGTTGTATCATGACTTGTTTCAAACAATTGAGATTGCTTAATGTGCCATGAAAGAATAATGAATTGTTTTAGCATACAAAAGCATAATATTGTGGTATTCTCCTTTGATGCTTTATTTGGGTTGACTTGGCACATGATTACACCATGTTATGACTATGAACCAGTCAGCTTAGCCTCTATGATCTTTTAGTTTTTGACTTGTGATATCACTTTATGCTTTGATTAATAATGTTTTGTCGCTCTGCATGATTATAGCCATTATTGCTCTATTAGTTGGTCGCTCCCAGTCTTTTGCTAGCCTCCACCTGTACTGAGTATGAGCTCTACTCGTGCATACAACTCCCAAGAAACCAATTTATTCCAAAGAATCCAATATAAATTCATATGCATGGTGTGTTACAACATTCCAAGTATATTCATGTTTTTTTATCTTCCAAATTAAATTTTTGTTATGTGCAAATTAGTGATTAATGCTCTCACGAACTTGAAGGCACATTTTATTTCTTTCACTAAATAAACCTGAACCATTTGACTGTCTTATATGCTTTTATGCTAGCAAGTTATACTTTGGGAATTAGCAAAACCATGTTGTCATGGGGTATGCTTTCAATATTGCACTTATCTATTTAGCTGATATCATGTTCTTTTGTTTATGGATGCTAGCGGTGTGAAATAAGATGGGAGCTTGTAAGTCCATGGAGTTTGTTTATGTGTTATAGAAACGCCTGGGCGGCTAGCCTAAGCCATGCCTAATCATGGAGGAAACTTGCAACAAAACCATAGTGGCATTATATGAAGCATCCTCAATTAAAAACTATGCAAATAGCAAATAAAAAGATCACTGAGATGCCCACTGTCTGTTGCCTTGTCATTTTGATATGGAATAGCTCCCGTGTCATGGGGAAAGGGGTACCCCGTTGGCAGTTCTCTATGATACACATATACTTACAATGACAAGAACTTGCTGGGACCAAAGTTGAGTAGCATGAGGTTCGGTACTCATACTCAAGGGGATGAGATTTTCAACTTGTGATTTGTCAAGCATATAACTCATATTTGTCTCACTTTAACCTTAATTACCTCAAGATGCTTATGATAGGGGCAATGAGAGCTCAAAGCTAGTAAGTACCATAATTTTTGGAAGCTTTTTATGAAACTTGAAATCCCTGCTTCCCTCTGTGAGGGGCCTTCTTTTGAGAATTTTAACATGCGGCCCGAAAGTTCAGACGCCAAGGCAACGCGGGGTCCAAGTTGCGTGTAATCTCGCGGAAGGGCTGTAGTAGCTTCGCCAATTGTCAAGAGGGGCCAAATGGGGGTAAATACAAATCTAACAGCCAAACAATCATTTGAACCAGTCAAAAAATGGTTGAACTCAAATCCCGCTGATGAGTGCAGCATCACTTTGTTGGGAGACCCCAAGAGGAAGGTATGATGAGCACAGCAACAAGTTTTCCCTTAGTAAGAAACCGAGGTTATCGAACTAGTAGGAGGAAGGAAACGACTCAAATGTGTTGCTAGCAACTTGGAGACCTGCAGAACACAAACTCAAGACCTTGCCCCAATGAACAGTGAGGTTGTCAATCTCACCGATTTGTTGTAACAAAGGATTAACTATGTAACATGTTGGGAATATGCCCTAGAGGCAATCATGTATGATGAGATTTCCCATTGTATTCATAAAGATATTAAGTAGTCCTTGTATAAACATCTGATGTGTATTATTGAATATGTGATTCGGTTGTGGAACTATGCATTCATGTTGTTTGTACTAAATATCCTTGGTCATTGAGGTTGTGCTGGACACACAACTTAGACCAATGTGAAAGTTGGCTTGATGACTCGGTTCCACTTATCATGGGCATGGAGATGCTATTCCAACTTACACAGATTCGGCTAAAGAGTTTAGCGAGTCAGATTGACCCATATTGAGGTACAACAAACAATTTGTCATTTGTATATCTCAATCAATGTAATCCTTAGACCTGAGGTTATTGCATAGTCCGAGTTGAGAATCACCGACTTAGGTTACATCAACGCTGATCCGTGAATCGGCGATTATAAAGGCAGAGTTCGGGTCGACTGAGAATCAAGCTGCGTGATGTGAATAACCAAGATGGAATTTTTCCCTTCCACTTGGAGAGATATTCTCTGGGCCCTCTTGTGAGATATGATTCGGAAATCATGGCCATGCACGACTCGGGTAAGTGTTAACCAAGGCGATCGACTAAGAGTTAGTCGGATGAATCACTTATCTCGGATCGAGAAGAGAGTTGGACTATTTAAGGGATGACAAATATTCGCCTATAGTCTGACAAGGTATATCGTGAGGCAAAAGGGACTCGGACGTAAGTCACATTGGAAAGGCAAGTCGTCATGACTCTTTGGTACTTGGGAGTCGGCATGTTCTGATAGGAGCCGCTACCGACTAATCGATTGAGAGTCGGACTCCAATCGTGTCCAAGTATCCATGAGCCTATGGGGTCACACACTTAAGAGAGGGAGCAAGTTCGGATTGGATCTGAACCGATAATCTGGTTGGGTTGGACCTAAGCCAGATTAGGACTGAGTTAGTGAGTTGGACTCACGGTGACTAGTGTTATATGGGCTTTAGTGAATGGGCCGCGCGAGCAGAGCCCACGTTCACTCCCTATATATAGTGGAGCACCGTAACCCAGAAGGGAAAATCGTTGTTCGGTTAGGTCATTCTATGTGTTGGAAACCCTAGCTCCACAATCTGCCGCCAATCCTAGCGATTCGGTGCTCCTCCTTGTACGTGTGGATACCGGCAGAGGTGTTGTACGATCAGCACCAGGACGATCGGATCATGAGGACTACACTGCATCAACTGACGCGCTTCATCAGTAATCCGCAAATGCGCGTCTAGTGGTAAACCTTGTGGCCTTCTACCTCAGCTAGATCTTGGGATCACCACGTTAGAGGGGAAATTTTTGTTTTATCTTCGCGTGGCCCAACATAACATCCCAACATTTAGGAACTAACGAAGGGTAGATTTAGGAATTTGAAATGTTGCATGCATTCATCTGTGAAAATGTGGGTAAATTTTTCGCCAAATAAAAAAAACCTAAAGTGATCAAAGTTTCTTTTAAACTTTGAGATTAGGTATAGTCTTGAAGGATGATTGTTATAGACTTTGATATGATCTTTGTGGACTTATGTGTTTGGGAAATAAAATTTGAATTTAAAACTTGAGTGTTTGAATTATAATTCAAAATAATTCTTGAATAATGTTTGAGTATTTGATTTAATTAAGGGTTAACCAATGATGACTCAAACTTTATATCAAGAGAGCAATTAAGAATATGAATATCCATTTCATAATATTATTCAATAAATAAGTTACAAAAATGTAACTTATGAAAATCATCCACAATCTTTACAATAGCAAATAAATAAAGAATAATATTTCTTTATTGATAATAGTACAATCTTTATTACAAAAGAATAAAAATAAAGGGTACAAAAGAATAAATTAAAGATTAGAATTTAATATGAGAGTTATTACAAGTGACTAATCTATAAAGAAAAATAAAAACCTAAACTAAAGTCTTGATATTCAAATCTGGTTCCTGCAAAATAAGAATAAACTTAAAAGAAAAAGAAGGTTAGGATTAGAATTATTTTTACTCTCAGAAGTTGACAGTGAAGTGCACTGTTCACTTTTTCATCATTTAGTATATAAGGGGCAAGTTTCACCAAAATGAAAGAATGTATATTTCATAATGTTAAGCCATAAGTCAAATCACAACAAGGAGGGGCAAGTTTCACCAGCCAGGTAGAAGTAACCAGATAAAAGTAACTTTCAAAATTCGGAACATATCCACATCTGTGTAGCAGGCACACAAGCAGCACACACACCAAACTGCATGGTGTGTGCTTTCAACACCATAGCAGCAGCACGACCAAACAAAACTATCAACATAGCCGTGGGAAAACCAATCCCCATACCATTCCATCACTTTTACACACCAAGCATAGCAGCCAGCAGCTAAACCAAGCCAAAGCCAAGCTAGATCACACCAACCAAAGCCCAGGATCACATCACCAAGATGGTGACATAAGGAGGGGGTAGATCAGGTGGATAGCAATACCAAGGTCAAGCCATCGGGATCAGGAGATGATGGGCTAGATCAAGGACTAGCCAGGAAATGTAAATACCAGGGGAGCACCAGATCAAGCTACCACAAGATCAACCACTAGAAACCACAACATCAAGTGACAGTGGTGAGTAAATAGGCAATCACATGATCTATCTGTCTAAGATTAGACAAGTATACATGATCTGATTCTTATTCAAACTCTCAGAAAACACCCGAGTGGGGTGAATCCATCACTGAGGTTTTAAACTCTAAAAGCAACCAGAAAAGTATAAGAATCCAACTAGATCTCAGAACAACATCATTGATCTAGTTATCAAGCTATATTTCAATTCAAGAATGAATATAGCTAAGATTTACATTTCTAGGCACATCTCTAAGACAAGAGTAGCACCTTAGAATTTAATCTTATGGATCTATACAAGTGATCAAGCCTACCATCATTTTTCTCAAACTTTGATTCGAGAAACAGTAGCTGGTACCACTACCAGAACCATCCATATGAATCAACTAGATAAAAGCTTAATTCCTAAACCTCAGACCAACATCATGGGTCTTAGGGATTTAAGAAAGGAAAATTTCTACTTATCTTTAAAGCCAAACTCATCTTAAGCTTAAATCAACCCAAACAATGAAATAGAATCTAATCTTGTGTGCCATACAAAGATGGTGTCACAAGAACAGTTCTACATTAATTAGTTTAAGCATTCAATCTTCACAGATTCAACCATTCAACTGTAAATCATTTTCCTGTCATCACAGGAATCATAATTAAGAAAATCCCTATGTATATCTTCACTGTTTGAAACCATTTGATCTCAAACTACATCTGAATTCTTAAGCCAACAAGTGTTAATACAGTGATTTCATCACACAACACTCACTGTCATTAACCAAGTAATGATAGTGGTGAAATAGTAAACCACAAGATTCCTAAGTATTGATTCTATAGCAACTTTATCAGCTGACCACATCAAAATTAATCCATAGAATCATCTGATAAGCCACTAACACCACCACAGTTCATCTTAAGCAGCAAGCCACAACTAACAATCATTTAGCATGCTTAGGGACAATCAACACATCATCCAATTCATCAGTAACTAATCCACAATAGGGTATGAACCCTAAGCAGAACCAAGAACCCTAATCAGGACAGGACAGTAACCAGGAAGGTCACCACCAACATCTAGCATAGGATGTCCTAGTATAGAGAGCACGAGGGGAGAGGAATGACTTACCAAAGGTCCTCGCTGTAAATTAGAAGAGTAAGCAAAGGTGGACGACGACCATGGCGGCACGGGGAGCACCCCCAGGGGGCGCTGCGACCCATACAGCGCCACGGAGGCGACCATAGCCACACCTGGAGGCGAGGAACAGCACCACGGCGCATGACAGCAGCGGCGGCGCCAGGATCCACGCCAACCCAAACCCTAGGGTTCGGGACGGCATCGATCTAGCCATAGGAGAGCTCCCAATCCAAATCCAATTGGATAGAAGGGTAGATCGGGGCCAACAACCTCTTCCTGCACCATGGTGGCGGCCAGGGTGGTCCACGACGGCAGGAATCGCCAGCGGTGACACCACTGACCACGGGGTCGGGGAAGGAGAAGGAGAGGGGTGAGCTCGAGAGTGAGGGGCTGGGATGGTCCAGGAACCCTTTGGGGTGGTCGCTTTGACTTTACCTAATGGGCCACTAGGGCCCAATAAAAATAAGCCAGCCCAAATCATTTAGAGCCTGTTTTAATAATTGGAAAAAGACCAAAATGCCTTTGAACTTAAATAAATTTTAAAAAAATAAAATAAAAGTCCAAAAATTATAAATAAAATATTTATGGATTCAAAATAATCTAAACTATCCAAATAAATTAAGAAATAAAATTTTAAACATATAAATTTTATTAAGAATTTTGTAATATAAATATTCCTTATGGAATTTTACAAAATTATTGAAAGATGATAAAAATAAATAAAAATCACTTTCATTATATATTAATATTGTAGTATTTTAGAAAAATACTAAACAAATATTTCATAACAATTTTTGGAATTCAAATAATAATTCTTAAAGAAAATATAAAATCAATAAAATCCAAATAAAAGAAAGTAAAATAAAAAGAGTACAATATTCAATAAATATTAAAGGATTTAATATTTATAAATCCTTAATGAATTAAAAAGGATTTTTCTATAATTTAAATGATGGGGAGGAATACATATAAATTTAAATAATGTATTACGGCATAATCATTTTGCTTCTTTAAATATTGTCCTTACCGGGCAATAATGATGTTTTTGTAGACATAGAAGCTCAAGGTCCAGTGCAAGTATCAGACTTCACTACCTTGCAATCGCAAGGCAAGTTCATCACTTGCTCATGTCCTTTGAAGAGTCTTTATCAAAGTATTTGCGAATTGTGTGTTATCATCTACACTACAGAAAAAGAAAACAATAATTTCTCAAGATACTAAATCTTAGATATCACCCTAAGTGGTGATATGATGGAGCAATAGAACTTAGGGTTATAATTGCACTAATGATGAACAATTAGGAATTAATAACCAATGACATCAGTGATTCTAGCGCCATATATTACGCGTTAACCATGAGATTTGGAATGGGACGAAGAAGTCAGCTGTATCCTTTTCCTCTTGTATGGAGGCAAGACAACCTTAACGTGACGTTGTGATTCCTTGTGAGGATCCAACATATGGGTGGGCACCCTTACGCCCCACACTTTTGGTGTCTAGATTATCTATGAATGGTGTTTAGGGAGATAGTCCATGTAAATGTTACTAATCCGGGCATCACTAGGTCATAGAGTCTTCGGGAACTTATCAGGGTTTTAGCCTGCCCGAAAGGGATCTTAATGAAGGTGAGCTAGACCGAAGGATAATGCAGACATATGAGGTCGCGGAGAGGGCTATGATTGGCTTGGACCAACTACTAGGCCCCACATCATGGAATTGTGGACGGGGAAGTACGCCCGGTTGTGCAACAAGGAGTTGATCTCTCATGGGAAAAGTAATGCACCTCTGCAGAGTGTAAGAATTATAACTTGTTACTCCTTGTTCCAGGAAGGAGCTACGAACGTGGCAGGAAGGAACTCCATGAAAGTTCTGGTCAACCTGTGAAGGCTGATGGTCATAGATTTTCATAATAAAATCAATATTTGAAGAAAGATTTACGAAAATTGCATAGTGCCAAAGACTAATAGTCCGAGGTGGTAGATAGTGCATCAAAATTCCTACCTTTCATATAGTGAATTTGCTGGGTAACGCTGTTACTCATCCTTTCCTTTGAATCCTTGCTTAGACTCTGAGAATCCTGAAGATACTCCAATGTATGCATCTGAGAGTCAAGAGGAGGTATTCTATGAAGAGCCCAACTTGTATGGAGCCGTAGAAGGGGAGGATTACGACATCGTCTACGGAGGAGAGTTCTAGGAGTCCGAATAATTACTATAGTTCTTGTCACCACTTGAGCCGAGCATCATGAGTAATATATAGGAATAAGTTGTTGAGCTCAATTTGGAGTTTAAGTTTTAAATTTGAAACTTCCGCTGAAACACTTATATTTGGTTTGTAAGCTGAATCTTTTGGAAGTCTTGAACTTCCGGTATTGTAATAATAATAATGTTTGTATGTTTGTAATATGGACCCGCAATGTTTCTGTTGTACCACACTGAGGGAAGTGATATTTACGGAACGGTGTTCTATGGATGTCATGTCAACGACTATAGTGTACTACACATGCAGTGGTATGCTGGGTCACCGCAAACTGTATGGTGTGGAAGGTAACAGTAGTTTGCAACAAGTAAACAATAATAGTGGAAGATGTATCAATGGTAAAGATTGGACCGGTGTCACATCCCAAAATTTTCCAAATTTTGAAATGTGAAAAATAAATAAACAAAAGAATTAATTGTTGAAATTTAGGGTGAAAAGAAACTTTTTGCTACTAAATGGAAACATCAAAAATCCTTCTTGAACAAATTTGGATAAAATGGAATCCAACAAATTTCAATCAAGTAAAATGCATTCATCAATGAATGTATCTTGAAATTTAAACACTTGGGAAGTTAAACCAAAACCCTAAAACCCTAATGAAAGAAAATTATTTCCAAGATCTCTCTCAAAGACTATGGATTTGATCCATATAAAAATTAAGCAAGAATCATTTTAAAATGATCAAAAGTGATAAACAAAAATATTATAAAACCATAAAAATTGGTTTCATTTAATTTGGAGCCATGGATAAAAACTTATGAATTTATTAAGGTAAAAGGAAAATAAATTTCAAAGGTAATAAAGCTCCTATCTAAAATCCATACCAAATCTTGAGCAAATTAATCCTAAAAGGATTTGAAAATATAAACAAATATTAAATAAAATTATACAAATTGGTATCACCAATTTTGGATCTATAAATAAAAAGATATGGATTTTATGAGATAAAGAGAGAAATAAATAAATAAGGAATATTTAAAAGCCAAATGAAATCTTGGCCAAATCCATAAATAAATGGAAAGAAATTTTTTGAATAATAAAAAGGAATAAAAGATTATTTAAATAAAACTATATGAGCTTTGAACCATATTCAATTTTAAATAAAGACAAATTGCCTAACTAAATAATAAATCCCAAGAAAATTATTTAGAACTCAATTTAAAATCTAGAATTAAAATCCATAAGCAAATGGAATAAGGATAAGCAAAATAAAATAAAGGGATAAAGAATATCCAAATAAAATTTGATGACGTTAACCAAATTCAATTCTATTTGAATAAAGACAAATGCCCAATTTAAATGAACATTAAATCATATCAAATATTTTAAATAATAATTAAAGGTGAATTATTTGCACTAATGAATAAATAAAACCTACTGAAAAAGGTTTGGTAAAAATTAGAATTCAAATGGAAGTTTGAAAATATATTAAAAATCTTATTTAAATAAAGACAAGTGCCTATTTTAAATAAATAATAAACCATAAATGAATAAAAGAATTATTCTAAAATGGACTTCAAAATTCATTAATAAAAAATATTAAAACATACTGAAAGTTGGGAAAAGTTTGAATTCAAATAAGAGTTTGAAATCATCTGAATAAAACCAAAACAGAAATCAAAAATGGAAAAAGAAAAAGAAACCAGAAAGAAAAAAAGGAAAAGGATCGAACCCAGCCCAACTAGCCCAGCAGGAGCCCATCTCTCCTCCCCCGAACCGTTTTCTTTCACTCACAAACGAACCCGCACCCTCACTGACCTGATGACCCCACCTAACCTTACCTTACCTCGCTGACGCTAGGCCCCACTGCCATGCAGGCATCTTCCTCACCCGCCCGTCGACCACGCCCCCTTCTCGGCCGTTTCCTGCCGTTGATTGCTGGCCTGAATTCGCATCAATGCCACGATAATTTCTCGCCATGACCACACCATCTTAAACGCCCCTCTCCCCTCTCCTTTTCCCCTCACTGTCCCACACTTAATCGCCACAAGGCTGCGCCAATTTCTCGCTTGCAGCCCACTGCCCCGACAACCTTCCCCGGCCGCCGGTGAAGCCAGACCACCTCCCACTCCCTGGCACCCACTAGATCGCTCCCCACCGTCAGGCGCACCTACCCATAGCCCAGCTTGGCCGCGCATGCCCTAGAGGCTCGGCAACATCGAAGCCAACCCTCCACCATCTTCGGCTTCAACTCCGTCGAGCTCCCCTGGTAAATCTTGACCGCGCCTCCCCCTCTCGCTAACGATGGCACCTTCGTATCTCTCTTGCGCGTCTAACGCCGCCCTCCTTTGGCTTTCTCGTGATTCATATACTCACCTTCATCGACGAACGAAGCGCACCCGTCACAGGAGGTTCTCCGGCGAGCAATAGACGACGAACCCGTGCGCCCCTACCTCCCCACGAGCACATTGAGCATCGGCACTCCACGGCGAACACGGCGAGCATATCCTCCCTCTCCCTTGCTTCCTCGAATAGCGAGCCGCCGAGCACACCGCCATGCCGCGTCGCCGCCAATACGCCTTCGTGGTCGCTGCAGTTTGAACCGTTGGATGATGATTTGATGGACAAGATAGAATCACTTAAACAAAGGGGTATGCTAGATCAACACTGCATGATATCACTTAAATTCTAAGGTCTATATCAATCGATCCACACGAATCGTTTTCAGCCAATAGAAACGTGACATGTAGCCAGCTTTTGTTTTAAATAGACAGAAACATTTCTATTAGATGTTTAGATTTGAAAAATTCATAACTTTTAATCTACACGTCCAAATTTTACAAATTTTATATCATTGGAATCAGGAAAAAGAATACTTTCCAACCATGCCCTTGGTTTAGCATTTTGCTTCTGTAAAATTGGTTGATTTTGCAGAAACATGTTCAGGATTATTTTAAGTATAAAAATTATTCTAAAAATGTTTTTAGGGTAAATTCTTTTGCAAATGGTTTGTTTTGTACCTACTGACAATAAAACTAACTTTTGGATTTAAAAGTATATTTTGTAACACTAGGGAATTATTCCTTGAATAAAAGCATTTCTAGTAAAACAAAAATTGTTGATTATGTTTTAAAAATAAATTTCGAGTAAAACCTTTTGCAAATGGTTTATTTTGAACTCTCTGACCCTAACCCTAAGTTTTGATTTTAAAATGTATTTGACTAAACCCTAGAAAATTATTACTTTGATTAAAGGCATTTCTAGTAAAATAAAATGTTGCTTTGATTTAAAAATGGTTTTGAGTGAAACCTTTTGAAAATGGATTTGTTTTAAAAACACTTTGACCCTAATTATTAATACTTGTGTTTAAAAACATTTTGTCTAACACTAGAAATTATTACTTTGATTTAAATCATTTCTAGCAAAACAAAAATGATTTAAATGTCCCATTTTCGCTAACTTGATTTTAAATGGTTTTTCCACTTTTATAAATGACCAATAGGTGTTTTAAAATGTTTATAACCTATTAGAAACCACTTTTCTAAATAAAACAAATCTTTTGCATGCTTGCATGCATTGTTTTCTTTTCTTTATCTTATGTGATGAAATGTTTGAATGCTAGATTGAATTTGTGCCTTGATTGAATTGTAGTGAAATTTGAAGAGTGTGACTATTGAAAGATCAAGGAGTGAACCTATATTCTCTACTAAAAAGGCAAGTGGTGCTTCATACATTTTGTCCTATTATTTTCACTATGCATTAGTGATATTTTGAGTAGGACTTGCATGGAAATTTTCTAAGTATAAGCTATGCCATGGGAAATCCTATATGATGTCTTAGTAGAATTATCCTAAGTTAGGAAACTTGCCATGTTATCATGCTTAGCTTAGCTAATAGAAAACAAGGGTGGATTATATCCATGCTATGAAATATTTCTAAATCAATGACTTGTGTTTTGTTTAATAAAACGACTATGTGAATGAATCACCTGGGTGGAATGGTGTGAATGGGTTATGTTGAGTGGTTACATAGGGCCCATATTTATGGCCTACCCTAGTGTATCTCACTTGTGGAAAGCCACCTAGGAACAAAGATATTTGAGATGTCAAATGTTGAGAAGCTTTAAGTGCAGCCACATGGCAATATGGGCTCTGCCTGGATCATATAGGTTGCAATAACTTAGCCTGATGGATAGTTGGTGGTAGGGGTGATAGGTTTGGAGCGCATCCATTTTTGTATAAGGGAAGGCTTCTGAAAGATCTTGTCTCGATGCATGTCGAGTCTTGTGGGGAAAGTGCACCACCTCTCGAGAGGGTAAAATCTAAGTACTTAGTCGTGTCCCCGACAATGGACAATTTGAGCATCAAGACATGGAAGCTATCAAGGATCTCCTCATCCCATTTTCTAAGTTAAAAGCTTGTGGTTGAACAAGGGTTAAAGGATCTTCAATCTTTGATTGGTAGATGCCTTGGGTGATTTTGACAAATAAAAACTTAGTGTTTTCAAATGATAAGGAAAATCTATTTTGAGCAAAGCAAGCCTAAGCTCCACTTAGCCAAATGCATATAGATGATAGATACCACTACTCTACCATAGTATCACTTGCCAATACAATTCAAATGTATTGACCCTTGTGGATGTAACTTATTATGTTGCAGGTTGTTTGATGTTATCGAAGTGTGTTGAATTGGATTACAAGTCTACAACCAACATGAATGCCTATGGCACTTTGAAGATGAAGGACTCCATGCTATATAGTTATTTCCGCTGCATTGTAATGAGATAGCCAAATGAGTTATGTAATATGTAATGAATTATTTTATTCCTGGTTATAAAGTTGTAATATGACCTTTGTTTCTTGATATTACATCTTAAACTGTGGATGCTAGTTATTGATCCAGGGACTAGCATTGTAAACACAGGGATCTCTACCTTATCAGGTTGGGACCTCTACAGATGGTATCAGAGCACTGTGTTGCCTGTAGGATTGTAACCCTAGGATTGGACAAAACCCCTTAGAAAAATAGGAATTTTATTTGTTCCAAAACTTATTTACAAACAATCTTGTAAACTCTTTCCTCAACATTTTTTGTTTTGATTCTACATCTCTTCTTTTTCAACTTGATGGACAAAGCCTCCACCATGAGCAAAGACTTCAACATGAGCAAAGGACTTCACCAACTCAAATGACTTCAAATTTAGTTTCATCAAGGACTTCAACTTGGACATCACTAAGGACTACAAGTTAGACAAGAATAATACTCAAGACTTGAAGACTAAAGAAACACAACTTAGAAGGAATCATCATCACCTTTGAAGCTTTGTGACCAAGATGCAAGAACTTTTCCAAGGAAACAATGATCTTATTCATGAAGAAACAACTAAGAAGAATGAAATGATCCCAAGTGAATCCTATAGTTGGACCACCATACTAGTGTTTAGTTTAGATCATATATTGATCACACCAACTTATGTGGTGTAGAAAAAATATTTTGTTGCCTAAAAATGTGCTTGAACCTTGTTGTTTGAGTGGAATGCTTGTTTGTGATAGCTTGCACATTGCTTGTGTAAATTGTTGTGTGTGATTAGACTTCTTCTCTAGAATCTTTTGCCTATTCTAATCCCAATCCAACCCAAACAGATGACTTCTCCAAGAAACTCCAACATCAAGGATGGTGACAACAACAACCAAGAGATGCACATGAGAGAACAACTTCTAGCAACCCAAGCCCAATTGAATAAAGTGACAACTCAGTTTTTAACCAACAACAATGAGTTAGACCCAACCATACAAAAGTTTTTTGAAATCCAATCCCAATTGTTGCAAAGGATGACCAACCAAATGATCAACATGAGAGACAACCTTTCCCAAGGAGATTGTGACAACAATGATATCCAGGATGATATTATGGAAGGAACTCAAGCTTGCAATATTTGTGGAGACATGGAACACACTTCTAAAGAGCATGAGGACCAATGCCCTAATTGTGAAGAGAAACATCCAACTAAACAATGCCCCACATCTCTAGTGACTTGTTTCCTATGTGAAGGAAATGATCATGTCCCTATCCAATGCCCCATCTATCCTATAATCCAACAAATGAAACAAGATGGAATGCATCAAATGTTTGGAAAACTCCATAAGGGAACAACTTCTACTAAGAAGGAGAAGGCAAAGTCAGAACCATGCCTCATAAGGCCACATCCAAAGTAACCACAAAGTGTTGCTACTCTTGTGGAGAAGAAGGGCATATCTCTAGTGGCTGCCCCAAGGAGAGAGAAAGATTTCCCACCTTTGAGGTGAGATATGAAGAACATGAACTAGAAGAACTCCTAGCTTTGGAGAGACCCAAAAAGAAGAAGAAGGACAAAAGCCAAGTGCAATGTTACAATTGCAAAGAGATGGGACACTATGCATCACATTGTCCAGAAAAGAAGAAAGATATTAGCCAATTGATGTGTTTCAAATGCAAAGAGCTAGGCCATCATGCAAGCAACTGTCCAGAGAAGATACATCAAGATCCCAAGTAAGCCAAGATGTAATCTAGTCAAAAACCTTTTAAGGGTGGTAGTACCCTAGTTGCCTTGAGCCAACTTGTAACCTCTACCCTTCCCAAATCTCGGGACGATATTTCTTTTAAGGTTGGTAGCCTATCACATCCCAAAAATTTCCAAATTTTTAAATGTGAAAAATAAATAAACAAAAGAATTAATTGTTGAAATTTAGGGTGAAAAGAAACTTTTTTGCTTCTAAATGGAAACATCAAAAACCCTTCTTGAACAAATTTGGATAAAACGGAATCCAAAAAATTTCAATCAAGTAAAATGCATTCATCAATGAATGTATCTTAAATTTTAAACACTTGGGAAGTTAAACCAAAACCCTAAAACCCTAATGAAAGAAAATCATTTCCAAGATCTCTCTCAAAGACTATGGATTTGATCCATATAAAAATTCATCAACAATAATTTTAAAATTATCAAAAGTGATAAATGAAAATATTATAAAACCATAGAAATTGGTTTCATTTAATTTGGAGCCATGGATAAAAACTTATGAATTTATTAAGATAAAAGGAAAATAAATTGCAAAGGTAATAAATCTCCTATCTAAAATCCATACCAAATCATGAGCAAATTAATCGTAAAAGGATTTGAAAAGATAAACAAATATTAAATAAAATTATACAAATTACAATCACCAATTTTGGATCTATAAATAAAAAGATATGGATTTTATGAGATAAAGAGAGAAATAAATAAATAAGGAATATTTAAAAGCCAAATTAAATCTTGTCCAAATCCATAAATAAATGTAAATAAAATTTATTTAATAATAAAAAGGATTAAAAGATTATTTAAATAAAACTATATGAGCTTTGAACCATATTCAATTTTAAATAAATATAAATTGTCTAACTAAATAATAAATCCCAAGAAAATTATTTAGAAGTCAATTTAAAATCTTGAATTAAAATCCATACGCAAATGGAATAAGGATAAGCCAAATAAAATAAAGGGATAAAGAATTTCCAAATAAAATTTTATGGCATTAACCAAATTCAATTCTATTTGAATAAAGACAAATGCCCAATTTAAATGATCATTAAATCATATTAAATATTTTAAATAATAATTCAAGGTGAATTATTTGCACTAATGAATAAATAAAACCTACTGAAAAAGGTTTGGTAAAAATTAGAATTCAAATGGAAGTTTGAAAATATATTTAAAATCTTATTTAAATAAAGACAAGTGCCTATTTTAAATAAATAATAAACCATAAATGAATAAAATAATTATTTTAAAATGGACTTTAAAACTCATTAATAAACAATATTAAAACATACTAAAAGTTGGGAAAAGTTTGAATTCAAATAAGAGTTTGAAATCATTTGAATAAAACCAAAACAGAAATCAAAAATGGAAAAAGAAAAAGAAACCAGAAAAAAATGGAAAAGGATCCAACCCAGCCTAACCAGCCCAACTAGCCCAGCAGGAGCCCATCTCTCCTCCCCCGAACCGTTTTCTTTCACTTGCAAATGAACCCGCACCCTTACCGACCTGATGACCCCACCTAACCTCCCCTTACGTCGCTGCCGCCTGGCCCCACTGCCACGCAGGCATCTTCCTCACCCGCCCGCTGACCATGCCTCCTCCCCGGCCGTTTCCTGCCGTTGATTGCCGGTGTGAATTTGCATCAATGCCGCGATAATTTCTCGCCGTGACCACACCATCTTAAACGCCCCTCTCCCCTCTCCTTTCCCCTCACTGTCCCACACTTAATCTCCACAAGGCTGCACCGATTTCTCGCTTGCAGCCCACTGCCCCGACGACCTTCCCCGGTCGATTCCGGTGAAGCCAGACCACCTCCCACTCCCTGGCACCCACTAGCTCGCTCCCCACCATCAGGCGCACCTGCCCATAACCCCAGCTTGGCCGCGCATGCTCCAGAGGCTCGGAAACATCGACGCCAACCCGCCACCGTCTTTGGCTTTAACTCCGTCGAGCTCCCCTGGTAAATCTTGACCGCGCCTCCCCCTCTCTCTGATGCTAGCACCTTCGTATCTCTCTTGCGTGTCTAACGCCTCCGCCCTTTGGCTTTCTCATGATTCATAGCCTCACCTTCATCGACGAACGGAGCGCACCCATCACAGGAGGTTCTCAGGCGAGCAATAGACGATGAACCCATGCGCCCCTGCCTCCCCACGAGCATGTTGAGCATCGGTACTCCATGGAAGACACCGTGATCATATCCTCTCTCTCCCTCGCTTCCTGGAATAGCCAGAACACCGCAGCTCGAGCGCCGCCGCCGTGCAGCCGTCGCCAGCGCCGCCCATCTGTGGTCGCTGCAGTTTGAACCGTTGGATGATGATCTGATGGACACGATAGAATCACTTAAACGAAGGGGTATGCTATGTCAACACCTCATGATCTCACTTAAATCCTACGGTCTATATCAATCGATCCACACGAATCGTTTTCAGCCAATAGAAACGTGACACGTAGCCAGCTTTTGTTTTAAATAGACAGAAACATTTCTATTAGATGTTTAGATTTGAAAAATTCATAACTTTTAATCTACACGTCCAAATTTTACAAATTTTATATCATTGGAATCAAGAAAAAGAATAATTTCCAACCAGGTCCTTGGTTTAGCATTTTGCTTCTGTAAAATTAGTTGATTTTGCAGAAACATGTTTAGGCCTATTATGAGTATAAAATTTTTTCTAAAAATGTTTTTAGGGTAAATTCTTTTGCAAATGGTTTGTTTTGAACCTATTGACCATAAAAACCAACTTTTGGATTTAAAAGAATATTTTGTAACACTAGGGAATTATTCCTTGAATACAAGCATTTCTAGTAAAAGAAAAATTGTTGATTATGTTTTAAAAATAAATTTTGAGTAAAACCTTTTGCAAATGGTTTATTTTGAACTCTCTAACCCTAAACACTAAGTTTTGATTTAAAAATGTATTTGATTAAACCCTAGAAATTTATTACTTTGATTAAAGGCATTTCTAGTAAAATAAAATGTTGCTTTGATTTAAAAATGGTTTTGAGTGAAACCTTTTGAAAATGGATTTGTTTTAAAAACACCTTGACCCTAATTATTAAAATTTGTGTTTAAAAACATTTTGGCTAACACTAGAAATTATTACTTTGATTTAAATCATTTCTAGCAAAACGAAAATGATTTAAATGGCCTATTTTCACTAACTTGATTTTAAATGGTTTTGCCACTTTTATAAATGGCCAATAGGTGTTTTAAAATGTTTATAACCTATTATAAACCACCTTTCCAAATAAAACAAATCTTTTGCATGCTTGCATGCACTGTTTTGTTTTCTTTATCTTATGTGATGAAATGTTTGAATGCTAGATTGAATTTGTGCCTTGATTGAACTGTAGTGAAATTTGAAGAGTGTGACTATTGAAAGATCAAGGAGTGAACCTATATTATCTACTAAAAAGGCAAGTGGTGCTTCATACATTTTGTCCTATTATTTTCACTATGCATCAGTGATATTTTGAGTAGGACTTGCATGGAAATTTTCTAAGTATAAGCTATGCCATGGGAAATCCTATATGATGTATTTGTAGAATTATCCTAAGTTAGGAAACTTGCCATGTTATAATGCTTAGCTTAGCTAATAGAAAACAATGGTGGATTATATCCATGCTCTGAAATATTTCTAAGTCAATGACTTGTGTTTTGTTTAATAAAACAACTATGTGAATGAATCACCTGGGTGGAATGGTGTGAATGGGTTATGTTGAGTGGTTACACAGGGCCCATATTTACGGCCTACCCTAGTGTATCTCACTTGTGGAAAGCCACCCAGGAATAAAGAGATTTGAGATATCAAATGTTGAGAAGCTTCAAGTGCAGCCACACGGCAATATGGGCTCTGCCTGGATAATATAGGTTGCAATAACTTAGCCTGATGGATAGTTGGTGGTAGGGGTGATAGGTTTGGAGCGCATCCATTTTTGTATAAGGGAAGGCTTCTGAAAGATCTTGTCTCGATGCATGTCGAGTCTTGTGGGGAAAGTGCACCACCTCTCGAGAGGGTAAAATCTAAGTACTTAGTCGTGTCCCCGGCAATGGACAATTTGAGCATCAAGACATGGAAGCTATCAAGGATCTCCTCATCCCATTTTCTAAGTTAAAATCTTGTGGTTGAACAAGGGTTAAAGGATCTTCAATCTTTGATTGGTAGATGCCTTGGGTTATTTTGACAAATAAAAACTTAGTGTTTTCAAATGATAAGGAAAATCTATTTTGAGCAAAGCAAGCCTAAGCTCTACTTAGCCAAATGCATATAGATGATAGATACCACTACTCTACCATAGTATCACTTGCCAACACAATTCAAATGTATTGACCCTTGTGGCTGTAACTTATTATGTTGCGGGTTGTTTGATATTATTGAAGTGTGTTGAATAGGATTTCAAGTCTACAACCAACATGAATGCCTGTGGCACTTTGAAGATGAAGGACTCCATGCTATATAGTTATTTCTGCTGCATTGTAATGAGATATCCAAATGAGTTAAGTAAGATGTAATGAATTATTTTATTCCTAGTTATAAAGTTTTAATATGACCTTTGTTTCTTGATATTACATCTTAAACTGTGGATGCTAGCTATTGATCTAGGGACTAGCATTGTAAACACAGGGATCTCTACCTTATCAGGTTGGGACCTCTACAACCGGGGTCCATAGTTCACTAGAGGTGTTCTCCTTAGATAAACAAACATGGCATGCTGGGTAAATAAATTATAGCATGGCAATTGACAGGACTGAGCAAGGCATAACAATGCAATACTAGACATCAAGATCCTATGAGATTCGATTGGGAAATACAACAAGATACATAGACCGCCATCCAACTTCATCTATGACTAGAAGTCCACCTTTGGGTTATCATCCGAACCCCCTCCAGTATTAAGTTGCAAGCAACAGACAACTGATTTAAGCAAAGTGTGTAAGGTAAACAATCCACTTGTTTCATGAACAAGAGACCGTTGTTTTCTCCCTAGTAGCAACAACACATCTACAACCTTAGAGATTTCTGTCACTTCCCTTAGATTAAATAGAGGCATGAACCCACTATCGAGCATAAATACCAACTCTTGGAGTCACTAGCAACTACTTGGCCAAGATAGCTACTAACAACGGAGAGCATGCAAGATCACAAACAACACAAACATGATAGAATCAATAAGACAAAACCATTAATCAATCTGACATAGTAATCTCAATATCCATCGGATCCCCGCAAACACAACATGCATGATTACAAATAAATGAGACCTTGATCATGAATGGAGCTCACAAGATCTAGACATTAAAGCACAAAGGAGGAGATACAACCATCTAGCTACCACATCGACCCGTAGTCCAAGGTGGAACTACTCACGCTTCATACCGGAGGCTGGCATGATGAAGAAGAAGGCCTCCAGGATGATCTCCCCTTCGGCAGGGTGCCGGGAAGAGCTTTAGATCCCCCCGATCTAGGGACGATGGCGGCTGCGGCTACAGGCGGTTTCGTGGAATATTGATCGGGTACTTAGGGTTTAGGCATTGGGGGCTTCTTATAGGCGAAGATGCAAGGCTGGGAGGCGGCCAGGGGGCCCACACCCTGCCCAGGCGCGGCCTAGGGTGGGCCCGCGCCTGGGTGGGTGCGGCCGCCCTATGGCTCCCCTCCGTCTCTCTTCCGGACTCCGTGTTCTCCTCGGTGAAATATTGACTTTGGCTTTTGTCCCTTCCAATTCTGAGAATATTTCCTTACTAGCTTTTCTGGAACCAAAAATAGAAGAAAACAGGCAATTGGCACTGCGACATCTTGTTAATAGGTTAGTACCATAAAACATATAAATAACACCTCAAAGTGTAGACAAAGCAAAGCAAAGTAGATACTAAACAAGCATGGAACATCAAAAATTATAGATACGTTTCCGACGTATCACCCGCCGTTAGGTCAACTCTTCTTGCATTGACCCGTCAGTATTTCCTGTTATCCTTTGCGGTCGTGGACTGGTTTACCCCTGTGAGGACTAGATCTTCTTCTCTGCTCTGCTCTTCTCCCCTATTATTCCCATCTCCATTACCTTGCTTAGCTCCGGCTACTGGTCTCCAGATCGGAGCTTGCTCTTGCTCCCTTTGTGTCCCTTCTATGGCCGGTCAATCTCCCACGCCCTTAATCGAAGATTGCCATCGTCGCCCTCGCCTCATTTTTCCTAGTCGGCGTGTTGGAGGTTCGTGTCCCCAGCCTAGCCTCTCGCCGCTGCCTAGACCTTCTCGTATGGCGGAGCGCGTCCGGCCGGGCAATCCGGACCGGTGACTGGCCTCGGGCGGTTGCATGTTGTCGCGCACCCCAGGCATGGTAGCCCTGGGAGAGGAGTTCAACAAAAACGCTCTCATGGCCACCGTGCTGGGCACGCGTCCCATCGTGTTGCCGGCAGACTTGTTGTCGGCTTTCAGATCTCGTTTTGGGATCAGACGAAAAGTGTTCAATATTGAGGTATGCGCACCGCCATTCGATTTCTTCGTCCGGTTCGACCACAGCTCAGACAGCGAGCGCCTTCTACATTCTTCCCGTTATTTCGAGTGCTATGAGGAGAAAATGAGCTTCCTGCATTGGCATCGCGCCTGTGGATGGGACGATCGCTTGGGACAACTTCGGTTCTTCTCTAAACTCTGCTTTGACGGCCTCCTTTTGCATGCTTGGGATCCGGAGGCCCTCAAGCAGGTCATCAGTAGCCTTGGCGGCGAGCTGGTGGAGATTGCACAGTGTTGGCCTGGAAGGATCGATGGCACAGGACAACCACCGTTCCGCGACGGAGCGCATGGTTTCGGTGGGGGGACCGGGCGTGGACAGGCTGGTGGCTCTGATTTACCTCGAGTGAAGACAAAGGTTTCGTGAATCTGAAAGATTGCTGACTTGAGAGTCGAGCACGTAGTACGCCTTATGTAATAGTTTGAACTGTTGTAGTATGTGTGGCTACTGAATTTGTAATGTGTGGCTAATGATTTCTAGTTTGTGTGGCTAATGATTTCATAGTACGTGTGGCTAATGATTTGTAATTTGTGTGACTAATGAATTTATAGTATATGTGGCTAATGAATTTGTGTGCATAACCAAGGTTAGCTTCCTGAAAAGAGGGTGGCTTAGTAATGATCAATGTCACCATTGCCAGGAAAATGCTGCTGGTGAGTGATCCGAAAGGCATGAAATGCTACTGGTCTGTATGCCTTGAACAATTTTTACATATATTTGTTTGAGCTGGTGCGTGATTCTGCATGGAACTTGCATGAATAAACCATCCAAGATCAGTTCATAAAATGTTGTCTGAATCTTGTCTGCCTCGGATAAGTATGATAGTAAACTGAATTCAACCGCCTATAGTAATTGATATAAATATATACATCTTGATAGTATTTGGTTACTTCCTAACTAGTTCCATACTACAGTATGTGATAGCTATGCAAAAGGGGGCTATTGCCTCTACAAAAGGCATTCTACAAAGTTAGTCTCTGAACTTAACTATTCTACACCGAAGAAACTGCAGATCTCCACCATAAAAGTTGGCTAACCAATTGCCTTGAGAGGACGTAAGTTCAATGATCGTTCAACCAGAACTGATCTTTTTCCTTCCCGCCAAACTTCAAGAGATCTGCAATGTTCATGCACTAGTTGACGCACTTGAACCAGTCCCGGTTCAGTACGAACAGCCGTGCCGCCGCAACTATTTATTTGAAGGTGGACTCCGGCTTCTCGTGGCAGGGATCATAGGTCCCTGTGAATCTGAACTTGAATTCCGGTGCTGAGTTGTTGCCCGTCGTCGGCTCCAGCTGTCAAAGACTCCAACAAGCTGAGTGTAGATGGATGCACGCCGCCATGGTGTGTCTGCCAACGGTGTGTAGGATGGATCGTCTTTGCCGCTGACGGCATGCGCCCAGATTGCCCCATGGTAAGATCACTCGTGCCGAGGCATGGAGGCGAGAGTTTGTTGACCTTGGCGCTTCCCTGTTTGGGGATTTATTTCCTTGACGGCAAGCTCGCAGGAACGCTTCGGAATGTACCTTCTTTCTCGTGCACAGAGCACATGAAAATGCCTCCACGCGCATTCTCCACGACGCTCGGTTGGCCCTTCTCGACTCTGTAGCGGCCTTCACCGTTGCCACCGCCGCCGCAGATGCAACACATTCTGCGAAATCAACCGTCTCAGATGGCAATGGAAGACCGGCCTTGTAGTACAGCCGCATGGCCTTCCTCGGAGGGGCCAAATAGCCAAGCTTCGGCGGCAGCCAGGGCGGCGGAGGCTTCTGCTTATGCGGGGCCATAGATAAGATTCCTAAGAGTGTATCTTATTTATTCGAAACTAGTTCGACTAACTGCTGAATCTTTATTTCCCTTTCTCAACATAAGAGTGCTAAGATATTAAAAATACAGGCCGTGGCTAGCAACCGGATAGGGCAATGTACCAGGTCAGGGTTCCATTTTAAGTATATTTATGAGTGTGTCCTTAGTTGTGTCCAGAAATCTTTCCTGTGCCACTACGATCATAGAATTGTAACAACACCATCAGAAACAGGGGAAGAGGACGTGGCGTTTTACTAACTGGTGGGACCCACAACCTCGACCGTCGATGGCGCACATCCCAGGTTCGAGGATTAGTGCTCCCCATTATTCTGTGATTTTCCATATTCTATGGCTCGCTCGCAGCTCCGCTCCACTCCACCGCTCTGGTCTTGC
The DNA here is from genome assembly GCA_023614405.1 of Avena insularis. Classification (NCBI taxonomy): domain Eukaryota; kingdom Viridiplantae; phylum Streptophyta; class Magnoliopsida; order Poales; family Poaceae; genus Avena; species Avena insularis. Next base: position 286,929,089 of record CM042695.1, read on the forward strand.
ATGCCGCCACTCCGTCGCCTTCGGCAACACTCTCGTCCTCCCCCTGGACTATCATCGTCCCGTCATCCTCTACCTGCCCTGCCTTGCCCCCTTGCCCTGTCTACTTGCCTCCATCGCTGCCTAGATGCCTCTGGGAACGAAAATCGTTTGTTGGGCGCTAGGTTCTCGTGCAACGACGGTGGCTTTGATCTGGATCCCACACAGAAATGGATCCTGCGTGGCCGGAGGACACGGAGATGGGTCCTTCCCGGACGGAGAGCAAGGAGATGGATCCTTCAAGGCCGGAGGACATGGAGGAGCACGAAAAAGGGGAAGAGGATGCAGGGTGCAAAGCTTTGGTGCTCTAGAGCCCATTGAACGTGCCGTACATCCTCACTAAAGGGTAAGAACTGCAATTCCATCTCTGCATCTTCCAATTAGTGTTTCTAGTCCCGTGTTTGGAGAGGATATGTGTTGGTGACCGTAGGATGTCTTCTTCATCCAGATTTCTTTTGAAGATTCGGCATGGGTGTCAGACTAAAACCTTGTCCGACGGTAGAATCACAGTTACCAGTGGATTTGATTATCGGCTGACAGTAGACGCGGAGGACATAACTCTAAGTTACTTGCACATGCAATTTGGCAAGTTTCCCATTGGCCATCATGATGAATTCGTAATCAGGTACTACGACACAAATTCGTAGACTTTCTGCAACGTTAGAACTGAGAGGCTCTAGCCATGATGTGGAGTAAACACCTCGGCATGGGGACTGTGCTGATATTTGTGCACATCGTTAACAAAGATACTGGGGAAGAGACTGTCCTGAATGATACCGGGCCGTGTGGAATGCGAACAAAGCAGGATCTGTTTTCGTTACCGAGCGCGACCGACCAACCTTTCGTTGAGCATGAAGACATCAAAATGCGTGGCGGTCAGGGTGATTTTGTGCTCGAAGATGATGATGATGATGATGATGATGAGAAAGCATATCCATATGTGGCTGTTGACCCTGATAGGATGGAGAGTAGGGAATATTTGGTTGATTTGAACTATGAGCCTGACTATGGGACTGATGAGGAAGAGGAATGTGAGGATGGGGAAATGGGATGCAGATACGATGATGAAGACGAGGATAGGCCAGTGATACACTTTGACAGGGACAACCCTACAATTGATGAGGGGACTGTCTTTGATACTGTGGAGGAATGCAGATATGCCGTTGCTACCTATGCAATAAGAGTTGGGTTCGAACTTATCATTGAAAAGAGCGACCAAAAGAGATTTAGGGTGCATTGTAGGGAAAGTAAGGTGTGTAAATGGAGATTGCATGCATCTCCAATGTGGGGTGGACACCCATTTCAGGTTGCAAGAGCTACATTTAGTTTCGGTCTTTCTCATATTTGTTCTGCTAATGAGTCCTCTGATTTATTTTTTTCCTATTGAATGCAGATCAAGGTAAACACAAAGAAACACAACTGCCCTAATACTTCTTTAAGTGATAAAGTTAGATCGACAAGAACCAAGTGGATTGCTGCTAAGGTACTTGACTGGGTGAGGTAGGATCGTAGCATTGGACCTGTTGAACTCAGAACTAAGCTTAGAGAAAAGTTTAACGTTCTGATTCCTTACCATAGTCTTTAATGGGAAGGAGATGGCTCTAGACTTCATTCAGGGCAAGTGGACCGATAGTTTTCACATTTTGTATAGTTTCAAAGCTGAGGTAGAGAAGACATCACCTGGTAGTGTTGTTGACATTGATTACGAGGTTATGAAAGGAAGAGAAAAGGTCTCAAGGGGGGTGTAAGGTATAAGCAGGAGGATAAGAAATTCTTCAGGAGATGTTTTGTCTGCCTGAAGGCATGCTGGAAGGGGTTCCTAGACGGCTACAGGCCATACTTGGCAATAGATGCAACTTCTTTAACAGGGAAGTTCAGGGGATAGCTTGCTACCGCTTGTGCTGTGGACGCGCATAATTGGCTTTTCCCATAGCCTATGCTGTTCTTGAGGGTGAATCGACTGAAAGGTGGACATGGCTCATGCAGAGACTACATGCAGTAATTGGTCACCCTGAAGGTTTGGTGATACACACTGGTGCATGCAAGGGGCTTCAGAATGCTGTTGATGCCGTGTTTCCTAGGGTTGAGAATAGGGAATGCATGCGGCACCTTGCTACTAGCTTCACGAAGAAGTTCAAAGGAAAGATCTTTGAAGATAACTTATGGCGATCAGCATACACGTACACCCCAAGCACGCATGCTACTTACATGCAAAACTTGTATACCGTGACGAAGCTGAAAGAATACCTCAAAGAACATCATAACAAGTTATGGGCCAGAAGCAAGTTTGGTGAGTTAAGAAAAGTGGATTTTGTTTGCAATAATCTAACAGAAAGGTTCAATGCTAAGATTAGGAGCATGAAGTCCCTTGCAATTGTTATTTTGTTAGATGCAATAAGATAATGTATAATGGTGAAGATAGATTTTAGGCAGAAAATTTGTAGGCCATAAAATAATTCCAAAGGTGGCTTTATTACTGAATGCAAGAACCAGGGCAATGAGAAGGATAAATACAAGGATGGTCAGAAGTTCCAATACATTGGTTGAGGTTTATGCACAAGACAAGCATGGAACTGAACGGAGGTTTACTGTAGACATTGGTAACAAGACTTATTCATGCAGGAAGTGGTAGGTTACTGGTTTGCCACCACCTATTGCTGATGAAAATTATTGGGAGATAGTCGATCCAGGGTTCAAACTCAAACCACCAGTTCTTAGGAGGCCAGTTGGGAGGCCTAGAAAGGAAAGGACTGTATCCTTCACCGCAAAAGGTTCAAGACTAGGAGCAAGGAAGCGAAAGTGCAAACAGTGTGGAGGGTTGGGCCATATCAAGAGGCTATGCAAAAACCCAGTTCCACATGATTTCGGAGATGCTGACCTTGTCCCCGTTCACATCACGGAGGAACAATATGAGGCTTCTTAGGCAGAACTGGAGGAAGTGTAGCGAGAAGACATGGAGGAAGTGCTGCATGTGAAGGAAAACAGTGATGCGCATGTGGAGGGAAACGTTGGTAAGCAGCAATTGGCTAAGGACGTGGACGTGCCGGCGGGTATAGGGGGCGAAAAGAAACAAAAGGGTAAGCAGGAGCGGAAGGGAAACGATAATAATGGAGTTGAGTTTGAATATGAAGAAGTTGCTGGGGTGATTGAGGATGTTCTTGAGGATATTTCGGCTAACTACAGGAGAAACAATAAATCCATGCCAATTTCGTCTCTGTACGATTCTCCGGACGAAAGGTAAGCTTGAAACTAGTTTTACTTGGAATTTTGATCATTTTTGTTTCTGTCATCATCAACTGTTGTTTAGTGCAGCGCGGGATTGAACAGTAATAAGAGGAGCAGAGAGGAGGTGGCACAGTAACGTCGTTTCTTGAATTTTCATTGAAATTTATTTATATCTGTTACTTGTAACGGGTATGTGATGTGTGGTGTCGACCTGATTCGAGGTCGTTAGATTGTACATTAATTTTTAAACTGATTACCCATAAATAATAATCATGGATTTGTAACAATTCAACGACCAAAATTATGGCCGTGCCATGGAGTTGCCTCGTCGCCTGCAGTGTTGGCTTGGAAGGATCGATGGCACAGGACCAGCATGATGGAATTTATGAATTTTCCATTGGATCAGATCGGCACCAACCTTTCCTTTCTCACTATTGCAGGTAATAAGGCTTTAGCTGTCCCATCAAGTGCGTCTCCTTCTCCTCTGACGCACACAAAAATTATTATTGTGCCATCAAGTGCTGGGAGAAGAGACAGCGTACCGTCCCATCAGCTTCGCCTCGTCTTTGTCAGCTACGTCGCATCGGCAATGTCAGGGGCATTGATGCTCTATAATAAAAAAGCTAGACTCAAACAACACTGTACACGCTCTTACAACTTGGTCATTCTATCCGAACAGGTCATTAAAGCTACCGTACATAGATTAAATTTAGGCTCAAGTGACCCTAATTGACTATGCTGCTCCCACTATCTTCGTCATGCACGACGTCCTCCGCATCGCTGTCCGCCTCTTCCGAGTGTGAATCGATGAGGACGAGCCCGGCGGCGTTCCTCTTCACGAGTGCTGCACAGCATGCAACATCGATAACGGTGCTGGGCGTACGCCCAGGCACTACCTAGAACCGCTGCCTCCCTTCAGGGTTGCGCAGATCTGGGTGGATCTCCGAACGGCGAGCTCTGCAAATCCAAATCAACGCCTCCTGCTCCTTCTTGAAGCACCTTGGCCAGTACGCGCTGGTACACGCGTATCGGTCCATTTCCCTCTTCCGCTCAGGCAGCTGGCGGCGACGCTCCTCGATCTGCCACGACAGCGCGATGCCGCGCAGGGCCGGCGCCACGGGCACCCCGGCGTAGCTGAGCTCGTAGCCGGCTGGTAGCCTTGCAAGCGGCAGCGCGAGTATGTCATACTAGGCAAACAACTCGGCCTTGTGCAAGATGAGATGGGGCCTATCCATGGCGAGGCGTCATTTCTTCAGGTAGGATTCGACGCTTGTGCTGACGCGAGTTGCAGGGAATGAACGGGGTTTGAGATTCAGCCACACGGTCGCGTTTATAAATTCAAGAAGGTAGGCCCATTGGTGGTTGCCAGGGCCAATTGGGACGCAGAAATGCCTACTCGCGGATCTCTATTACAAAGGATGATCCTTATCGTCCATTCTCCCCAATCCAACGGTGCCTAATAATTGGGACGCAGAATCAACCTGGCCCCATGGGGGGGGGCTTCTAGAAGGCCCTAATCTTGCACCTACTTTGGGAAAACGGTGGTTTTTCGGGTTCAGAAAATGGAAAGTCGAGATATCTCCAAAGCATCTCAAAATCTCTAGTTGGATAAGTCGCTTGCGATGCCGAGAGAAAACTAGGTGTCGGGTTTGGGCTTAATCCATGGAGTGGTTCATGTTCTGGGAAGCGAGGGGGGTCTAGGGTTGGAAGCCATATTTACTCACACTCGAGAGACATACTGGTGGTGCCTTGGGTGTCAAATGACCTGGTATGCCCTGCCTATGATTTTATGAGGGCACTGGGTCACATGCAAGGGCTCCAGGAGCCGTTTTCACGTTTATTTTTATTTTTTTAGATTCTGATTAGTGCTTCCCAAGAAAACGGCGAAACCCACCGGCGGCCGCGGCAATGCGACGGTCGGTGCAATCTTGTACCCAGGCATGCATCCAGCCTAGGTACCCCATGGGGCACCCCAAACCATTTTTCCCTGAAAATTGAGAGTGTCTTATAGGGTACATATAGTTAGAAACCGCATTTACCGGGCCATAACTCGAAAAAATAACAGTACATACCTGCACCACGAGATAAATACCCACCTCCCGAGAATGGCCATGCACCATGCTGTAGCATCCGTGGAAACTGCCTCGGGCTCATGGGAGGGACCTAATCTTGCACCTCCTTTGGGAAAACGCCGGTTTTTCGAGTTCAGAAAATGGAAAGTCGAGATTTATCCAAAGCACCACGAAATCTCTAGTTGGAGAAGTCGCTAGCAATGCCGAAAGGGAGCTAGGTGCCGAGTTTGGGATCAATCCATGGAGTGGTTCCTTGTTCTGGGCAGCGAGGGGGGGTGATCTAGGGTTCGAAGCCATGTTTACTCACACTCGATAGACATCCTGGTGGTTCCTTGGGTGCCAAATGACCTGGTATGCCCTGCCTATGATTTTATGAGGGCAGTGGGTCACATGCAAGGGCTCCAGGAGCCATTTTCATGTTTTTTATTTTTTTAGATTCTATTTGGTGTTGCCTAAGAAAATGGCGAAACCAGCCGGCGGCCGCGGCAATGCGACGGTCGGTGCAATCTTGGACCCAGGCATGCATCCAGCATAGGTACCCCATGGGGCACCCCAAACCATTTTTCCCGAAAATTGAGAGTGTCTTATAGGGTACATATTGTTAGAAATCACATTTACCGGGCCGTAATTTGGAAAAAATAAAGTACATGCCTGCACCACGAGATAAATACCCACCTCCCTGGAATGTCCATGCACCACGGTGTAGCATGCGTGGAAATTTCCTCGGACCCTTGGGCGTGCCTTAATCTTGCACCTCCTTTGGGGAAAACGCCGGTTTTTCGGGTTTAAAAAACGGAAAGTCGAGATTTCCCAAAGCACCACAAAATCTCTAGTTGGAGAAGTCACCTGTGATTCCGAGAGGGAGCTAGGTGCCGGGTTTGCGCTCAATCCGTGGAGTGGTTCCATGTTTTGGGCAGCGAGGGGGGGGGATCTAGGGTTGGAAGCTATGTTTACTCACACTCGATAGACATCCTGGTGGTGCCTTGGGTGCCAAATGACCTGGTATGCCCTGCCTATGATTTTATGAGGGCAGTGGGCCACAAGCAAGGGCTCCAGGAGCTGTTTTCATGTTTTTTTTTATTTTTTTAGATTCTGTTGGTGCTACACAAGAAAACGGCGAAACCCACCGGCAGCCGTGACAACGCGATGGTCGGTGCAATCTTGGACCCAGGCATGCATCCAGCCTAAGTACCCATGGGGCACACGAAACCATTTTCCCCGAAAATTGAATGTCTTATAGGGTACATATAGTTAGCAACCGCATTTACCGGGCCGTAACTCAGAAAAAATACTATACATTCCTACACCACGAGATAAATACCCACCTCCCGGGAATGGCCATGCACCTTGGTGTAGTATCCGTGAAAATTGCCTCGGGCCCATGGGCGGGCCCTAATCTTGCACATCCTTTGGGAAAACGCCGGTTTTTCGGGTTCTGAAAATGGAAAGTCGAGATTTCTCCAAAGCACCACGAAATATCTAGTTGGATAAGTCGCTTGCGATGCCGAGAGGGAGATAGGTGCCGGGTTTGGGCTCAATCCATGGAGTGGTTCCATGTTCTGGGCAGCGAGGGTGGGATCTAGGTTGGAAGCAATGTTTATTCACACTCGATAGACATCCTGGTGGTGCCTTGGGTGCCAAATGACCTGGTATGCCCTGCCTAAAATTTATGAGGGCAGTGGGTCACATGCAAGGGCTCCAGGAGCCGTTTTCACGTTTTTTATTTTTTTAGATTTTGTTTGGTGTTGCCTAAGAAAACGGCGAAACCCGCCGGCAGCCGCGGCAACACGACGGTCGGTGCAATCTTGGACCCAGGCATGCATCCAGCCTAGGTACCCCATGGGGCAGCCCAAACCATTTTTCCTCGAAAATTGAGAGTGTCTTATAGGGTACATATAGTTAGCAACCGCATTTACCGGGCCGTAACTCAGAAAAAATACAGTACATGCCTGCACCACGAGATAAATACCCACCTCCCGGGATGGCCATGCACCATGGTGTAACATTGCGTGGAAATTTACTAGGGCCCATAGGCGCGCCCTAATCTTGCACCTCCTTTGGGAAACACTGGTTTTTGGGGTTCAAAAAATGGAAAGTCGAGATTTCTCCAAAGCACCATGAAATCTCTAGTTGGAGAAGTCACTTGCGATGCTGATAGGGAGCTAGGTGCCGGGTTTGGGCTCAATCCATGGAATGGTTCCATGTTCTGGGCAGCGAGGGGGGATCTAGGGTTGGAAGCCATGTTTACTCACACTCGATAGACATCCTGGTGGTGTCTTGGGTGCCAAATGACCTGGTATGCCTTGCCTATGATTATATGAGGGCAGTGGGTCACATGCAAGAATTCCAAGAGCCGTTTTCACGTTTTATTTTTTCAGATTCTGTTTGGTGCTACCCAAGAAAATGGAAAAACCCTTACTATAGCTCACGTGAAACCAACACGCCCTGATTGGTTAGACAGTTGTCACGCATATCGTGCCATCCAACCATTGATCCTCTTTGATCTAACGGCCACACGAAATTGTTATATTAGCAACATCCCAGTATTATTACACATGACATGGTAGTTACAACAATTACAATGCAGGACGTGGCAGTTAAATATGTAATAACAATACTAACAACAGAACATTACTCGTCATCGTCGGTGGTAGCGGCGGTGTCCTCCGATGACTCGTCGGTAACTCCCTCCTCGTATATACGCGCCCTCTCCTCGTCGGAGTCCTCCTCCTCCTTCTCATAGTCCCACGGGTCGACGTCACTCTCCTCCGCTTCTGCCTCCAACTGCTCCATGAACGCCTCCTCGTTGCCCGAGTCGGAGTCATCCTCGTCACTGGCTCCTCTATTCCTCCTGCCCTTCTTCATGGTGGTCTCGCATGCTTTCCTCCGGCGCTCCTCCGTCTTGTCTGCTGCTAGGCGCTCCTCCATCTCTGCCGGTGCAACGCGCTTCTCGGGTGTGGAGAGTATGACAAGCTTCGATGTCGCGGTGTCCTCGAGCGCCGATGTCGATGGATCCAGGAGTGGCTAGACACATCGTGGTGCCTTAGATGGGTGTCGGCGGGCACAAACGATGCCGTGACGAGCAGGTGACGCAGGACGATCAGCCACCAGCAAGGATCTGCCACTGCCATGGCACGGTTCCATGCTGCGCGAGGAAGTTGTTCGGAAATGCATGATGACGGGTACGCAGAGTTGGGTGGCGATCCTATTAGGGGCGCCAGGAGCATCTCATAGTCTAGTCACGTAAAAATTGTGCTACATCATAAAATATCTACATACTGGGAGTGTTGTCACATAACAAACCACAAAATGCGCCGTGGAGCAGCGTCGGGAAGTGTCAAGTGCGTGCCTGTCGACGTGGAGTTGAACGTTCCATCATGTTCTGTCCGTGCAGCAGTTGCACACGTCGTGATAACCCCTTGAGCATGCACACACGTTGGACGTGCATCCCATAATTACTTCCTCCCTCGTAGTCCCACCCCTATCCACGGGATACTAGGCGGCACATGCCGAATCCCCCGCTGAACTGTCCATCTCATTAAAGCCAGTCCAATCGAGTCCCATCATGTGGACTTTGGGGTTTTATTTCCTGGTTCTACCAGTCATGCTTCTTTGAGAAGGAAGCGACAAAGGCCATTGATTAACAAATGAACGATGGATGTAGGTTGAGATAGCACCAGAGTAAACCGTGGTCATGTATAAGACTATCCCACAGACTGGACTCTTTGACCATTCTCCCTCGCACATCACTTTCTTCTTCCTACTGCCCCCACCTTCCTCCATCTGCATTATCGATGGCTCCCCGGAGGAGAGGTAGAGGCAGATCAACCGTGCGCATGGAGAGAATGGAGAAAAATCGCCGCCTTGGACTTACTTCTCAACCAACTGCACAGGCCCCCTCGCACAGAGACCCAATCTCTCCTAGCAATGACGCTGAATGTTCTAGCAGGCTGGGGATCCTGCCGCTCCCGATATAGTCTTCTTCTTCTTCTTCTTATTCTCTGTTTTCTTCTTCTTCTATGTCTACTTCTTCTTCTTCTTATTACAATGCTACATATTCCAGGGCGACCATGGACCCTGAAAGCAACACGATGGTGGCGGCGGTGCTGCATGTTGTAGCAGGCCAGGGCTCCACCCGGTAGTCTTCTTCTTCTTCATACTATGCTACATTATCTAGGGCGGCCGTGGATCCTGAAAGCAGCACGATGGCAGCAGCGGCGCTGCAAGTTGCAATAGGCCAGGGCTCCTCCCGGTACAGTCTTCTTATTCTATGTCTACTTCTTATTCTTCTTCTTATTACTATGCTACATATTCCAGGGTGGCCCTGGACCCTAAAATCAGCACGATGGTGGTGGCGGCGCTGCATGTTGCAGCAGGCCAGGGCTCCTCCCAGTATAGTCTACCTCTTCTTTTTCTTCTCCTTCTTCTTCTTCTTCTTCTTCTTCTTATTCTATGTCTACTTCTTATTACTATGCTACATATTCCAGGGCGGCCGTGGACACTAAAAGTAGCACGATGGCGGCGGCTCTGCATGTTGCGGAAGGCCAGGGCTCCTCCCGGTACTATGCTACATATTCCAGGGCAGCCATGGACCCAGAAAGCAGCATGATGACAGCGGCGCTGAATGTTGCAGCATGCCAAGGCTCCTCACGGAACAGTCTTCTTATTATTCTTACTCTGCTACATATTCCAGGACGGTCGTGGATCCTAAAACTAGCACGATGGCGGCGGCATTACTGGACCCGTTTGGCACTATTCCCCGGATCAGCGAGGTAGGAAATCCCGACATGCATTTGGTTTTATTTTTGAGATTCTAAATGTGCAAATATTATCGTGTCTGCCCGCAAGTAGCCTCCAAGTAGGGACCATGCTCAATCTTAATAGACACATTTGGGGTTTTTTGTGACTTGAACATTATGCTTACCTGGAACATGCTGACATGGATATACCCCATAGGTACATGACATTGGTATACCTGGTCCAGCCCAAGGAAGGCCCACGTTAGGACACACAACCCATGAAGACTTCGGGTGTCCCAAGCCCATGATGTTTTCGACTCCTTGGAGGACAAGTCTAGATTAGATAGAATTTCAAAGGGTATCGACCCTAATTTGTAACCGACTCGACCTAACCCAGAACCTTCCTATCTATATAAAGGCCAGGAGTTTACTGCGAGAAGGATCTCTCTCGACACCACATACACACCTCCATGCCAGATTGCATCTGCGCACCCCTGTAACCTTCGGTTCCACCGTAATCAAGAGCAGATAAGAAGGAGTAGGGTTTTCCCTCCGGGGGCCTGAACTTGGGTAAATCTTGTGTCCCTGTGTTGCTTGTCTGTTAACCGTTCCGTGACTTCTAGCATCCCCATCTTCTCCAAAACCCAAGTCCATAACAATGGTCATTGACGAGATCGAACCTCGTCAATTGGCGCCATCTATGGGAAACGGGGATGCAGATCGTGTGGTCGTGACGGTTCCATCTGGAGCGATCTACAACTCATCGGCAACGGAGAGTCACCTCCTCTTCAGCGCCTTCGACTTCACCGCGCCCACTTGCCGGCCACCCTGAGGGATTTCGAGTCCATCGGCAACGGGTTCGAGATGCTGTTCGGGAGCTTCTGCTTCTAGGTGGGGCAGACTAGCACCCTCCACCTCCCAGAGCGGGTACCACCACCGTCCATTAGGCCCACTTCATGGCCCCAACCTATCGGCGCGTTACACACGTCGACACTAACAGACGACTCGGATGATAGCAGCAGATGCAACTCCACTCTGTGTGTCCCTCCCTCGGATGAAGGAACCTACAGCTCCAGATCCGAAAGTTGCAGAAGCAGCAACCCACTCTGCAAACGCTACCTATGCGCCGTTGTCATCAACGGCGAAACAGACCCACCACTGGGTTCCAGTGCATAGCAAACACCCAATCCCCCTCCCAACCCACAAAGTGGGAATGGAGGAAATGGGGAGATCCGCCTAACAGGGCCAAGGAAGGCGACACTCACACCTACCACCAGATTAACCTCAACGAGGAAGGCTGGCGCCAAGCATGCGAGGCCGTGGTAGGCAACATAATCTTCATGTGAATGCCTCCCGAGATCTACTGATGGCCTATCACCTCCTCCTCATTGATGAGCACAACCGGCAGGTGAGGCTGATGGAGGAGCTCAACAAGCGTAAGAAGGCAGCTGCGGAATCCAGAGCGCGGCGAGCTGCGCTCTTTGCTGCTGATGGCTCCACTTTGCATGGCAACAACACCAACAAGTACCATTCCTGCACGGAGCACATGGACCCTGCCGCGCAACACGAGGTCACCAGGGCCCTCAACACGTCCTTCATGATGATGGACTCACACGACAACGTCATGTCAAAAATGCTGCAGGCTGCGATCATGGCGGCCACTACCTATCTCGCGTCCCATCCACCTCCGGTAGGCGACCCGAAGATCCCCATGCACAAGTCCGCGCTAGCAGGCCTCAGACTTGTCGGAGTTGCGCTCCATGATGAAACCCCTACGGAGCCAAAGAAAAAGGCTGCAGTCAAGTTCACCCAAAGCCCTACACCCTCATCCGAGGAAGACGAGATGACCTGCCTCGGCCCTGCAAGAGACCACGGTACCACAATATCAACTAAGATGCTCGCAACGAGCTCACCCAACGCAAGATCGACAAAGCACGTGCTAAACACGCGTGCTCAACTGAGTCCGAAGAGGAATACGATGGGGAGCTGTGCGGAGCCTATTGGGGATATGCTATATGGGTATCCTCATAGCATGTTTCTTATCCGACTAACCCGGGTGGCCCACAGTTGGTAGCATGGCCCATGGCCTGCTGGGCGGCCCAGTTAGATGGATCCAGAAGGGAGGCCCATGCCGGATAAAGGAAGGCTACGGTGGAGTCACTAGCGTAGACGGAGCCTTGGAGTGCAAGATACACAAGACTAGTGATAGACGGTGTAGGACTCTGTAACCTGTTCAGCTAGGACTTTTCCCTATAACCCTAGGATCTGACGACTATATAAGTCGGACCTATGGGAGCCTTTAGGGCACAACTTCAGACAATCTCATACAACCTCGCACAGCGAACCTATCTCTGTAACTCGGCGTATAATCATTATAGTGATTTATAGCAGGAGTAGGATTCCGCCACCGTTGTGGGATCTGAACCTGGGTAAGCTGTGTTACCTCGTACCCGTCAAACGTCCGCCTTACCCCACGTCTCTAAACACGCACTGTGAGGACCCCTCCATGGCGTACTCGTCGGCAATACCACGACAGTTGGCGCCCACCGTGGGACAAGAGGCGCTTCAGGCTCTTCAGCGGGCGAGGACCAAGATCTTCGCGGGAATCGGCGAAACCATAGCCATCGATCGCGTTCTCTTCTCTGACAATGTTCCGATCGTCCCACCTGACGAGTTCTGGATCCCGGCGAAGATGAACCCTACGCGGTGTTCAATCATTTCTATCGGAGACATCCATCTCTTCATCGGCGAAACCGACTCGGGCACTAGTTCCCTGGGAGTCGAAGGAGCATCAAGACCCGCACGGACCGCCTACGGGCAGGATACGTTCGCGGAAGGATCGATGTCGGATCTCTCTTCGGAGTTTGCCGGCAAAGATCGGAAAACATCAAGGCCTGCACGGACCGCCTACAGGCATGACATGTTCGCGGAAGGATCGATGTCGGATCTCTCCTCGGAGTTTGCCGGCAAAGATCGGAAAGCATCAAGACCTGCACGGACCGCCTACGGGCAGGATACGTTCGCGGAAGGTTCGATGTCGGACCTCTCCTTAGAGTTTGCCGGCAAAGATCGGAAAAATTCAAGGCCCACCCAAACTGCCCCTGTGCAGGATATAAAGGTGGAAGATCACTACAAATCCGCCGGCTTCGTCCGCGCGTCTGGACAGCAGAGATCCAAGTTCGTCGGCGTGGTTACCATCTTCGATCTGGCGCGATGTGTTCAGAGAGAAGGTGAAAACCCCCGCGACTATCTAGCCAGGTGGCTCCGCATACGAGCCGATCTGGCCAACTACCTTTAGGATAATGCTTTGTATCACTTCGTGGAAGGACTGGACCGTGGCACGCTTCTCCGACATTCTTTAAAACGGCAGCAAGCAACAGGACGCCTTACCCTCGAAGAGATGGTGAGCACCGTCAACAGCTATGCGGCGGCTGACGCGGCAGCCCAGATGGAGCTTGCGCGCAAAGACGGAGAACCTCTGGTTCAGCAGCCGCCGCCACCGCCTCCCGCCGTCATCGTCACAGCAGCACCACCACCTCCAGTCATCGTCGAGGCCGTTGCACCTCCATCGCCCGTCATCGAGGAAGTCCTGGCACCCTCCGACTCTGTCATTGACGCACTTTATGCTGATTTCAGTGCAGATTCAGAGGAGATAGACTTTAGTCCAGAAGAGCTAGACTCCTCTATGCAGGAGATGGAGGAGTAGTACTCGCGCGACGAGCAAGCTAACCACACCGTCATGTCTCGAGGGGTGTTCGTCACCATTGGGACAACAATGGATGAAGATCAAACCGGGCAAGCTCCGCCTACCGCGCAGGAAAAGGGCAAGGGGCCACTTATTGCTGCTGACGATGATCGCGCAAAGGTCATGCCTCCTCTGCCTAACCCAGTGCAACAGCTGCAGGAACTCGGCACCGGCCCGAGCAACAACAACACCGCAAACTTGCCGCCTCCAGCATCCACGTCAGCAGCAGCCCATGGTACTCCAGCTGATAGAGTGATGTACGGCAATCTCCTCGTCGAGCCACTAACCGTTGCTCATATCCGGAATGTGACTCAGCTTGACGAGAAGCGCCAGCAGCTACTGGAGGAGGCGCAAGCCATCGCGGAGCAAGGCGCTAAACTAGATCGAGATCTGGTCAACATGCAGAAATCCATAGAGAAAGCTAGAGCAATGGAGGCCGAGTACAAGACTCTGCTACAGCAGCAGAAGGCTAAGAAAGCTCCGTCTCGCGTCATCAACGATCCTGGCATACGGCGCAACCTAGGATGGGATCCCTCGAAACCAGCACATGCCAAGCCATACATTGATAGTGAAGGCAAGCAGGTGATGCCCACCCCACTCCTCAACCTCGCCGTCACCAAGACCCTTCTGGAGCAGGATAGATCACCTGAGGCAGTAGAACAGATCTACGACCTAGTGGCCAAGGCGGTAAAGCAGCAGGAAAAGGCCACCTCTCAGAGGCTCGAGTCTGACCCAGCTCTTTGCTGATCTAGCCAGTACAAACCGCCAAGGGACAGATCTCCTCAAGATGTCGGATCACAGACGGGTTCATCAGAACGAAGACAGAGGGATGCGCGCAACAGGAAGGATGCTATCCCCATATCCTCCGACCACGAAGAAAAAGTCAGACCTCGTCGCACATCGCCACCGCCCCGATCCCCCCGACGTCAGGAAGATTACAAGGCTCACCATCATACGGATATGCCCCCACCAAAGCAGTGCGGCACCGTCATCCGCGACAACGCGGCATAGACCCGTCATGATGAATAGCGCCACCAAGGACACAAGAGCAGGTCACACCATGATCCTCCGCATCCGACAAGAAACCGCGACAGGCGTGAGGCGTCGCAGGAGGGTAACAGCAAGAAGGCTAACCCGCCGCCACCTCCGCCTCCGTCGCCGCCAAGCAGTCACCATGGCGGAAGATGCCTGCGTCGTTCACGCAGCCCATGACGTTTTTGAATCCTTGGAGGACAAGTCTAGATTAGATAGAATTTCAAAGGGTACCAACCCTAATTTGTAACCGACTCGACCTAACCCGGTACCTGACTATCTATATAAAGGCCAGGAGGGTACGATGAGAAGGATCTCTCTTGACACCACATACGCACCTCCACACTAGACTGCATCTGCGCAGCCCTATAACCTTTGATTCCGCCGTAATCAAGAGTAGACAAGCAGGAGTAGGATTTTCCCTCCGGGGGCCTGAACCTGGGTAAATCTTGTGTCCCTGTGCTGCTTGTCTGTTAACCGTTTCGCGACTTCCAGCATCCCCATCTACTCCAAAACCCAAGTCCATAACAACGGGCATTGACGAGATCGAACCTCGTCACATGCAGTACAATTATGGAGTGACTATTTTAAATAGCATGAATGATGCAGCTAGCGAAGGCCGATTGCCGTGACAAGGTGGCCGCGATCAATGCCAAGATAGACAAGCAACTGCAGGGTGCACGTTCCCTAACCTAGGCTAATGATCGCCTTCGAAGGAGTTTGTCTCTGTAGAAGGAGATCACGCTTGATTTTTCACTTACCATCAAGAGGCTCGAAGCAGAGCGCGATGAGCTACATAGGGTGATCGATGAGATGCAGAAGTTGATCGCACACAGCTTGTCCAAACAAGACCTGACCATCAACTTAATTACGAAGCTCTTGTGTGACAAGAAGAATCTCCAGGATAGATGTGTCCTCCTGCTGGACGAAGCCACCAAGACACACAGAGAATGCATCATCTATGCAAAGGCTGCCATCAAAGCCTACAACGACAGGGACCATTGCCTGGATGCATTGAGACAGATGAAGGAGGACATGGGTCGAGGTCTCACTGTGCCCATGAGTCCAAACAAGGAGAACAGGGATCTAACGGAAATGCCCAATTCAGATTCAGAGTAGGGGGGGGCAGGAATCTCATTTCATGCTTCGCTGCTTTTGTAATTTATACATGTCATGCAATTAAACAATCTTGGAGCAACTCCTTATTTCTCTATTTATCTTACTTTCCTGTCAACTTAATTATGGGTTTGTGTTCTCATGAATGGTCATCATCCTTTCTTTCCATTATGTATCTGAGCTTGGAAGTAGAGTAGGACAATGCCACTACTATTTGGTTAAATTGGAAAACCCTACAACACGCTTAGTTGGATATAGTCCCATGTTGGTTTGAAATTGAAATTAGGACCACGCAACTACATTATCCTGTTGAACTAGTAAAATTAGGCTTTATTGCTCTCTAATTGAAATTAGGACTGTGCCACTACTTTATCCTGTTGAATTGGGAAAAATAGGCTTTATTGCTCTAAAATTGAAATTAGGACTTTGCCACTACTTTATCCTGTTGAATTGGGAAAAAGGCTATATTGCTCTGAATAGGACCGTGCCACTACTTTCTCCTATTGAATTGGGAAAAAGGCTATATTGCTCTAAAATTGAAATTAGGACTTTGCCACTACTTTATCCTGTTGAATTGGAAAAAAGGGTATATTTATCAGTCATATAAATTAGAAGTATGCCACTAGTTTATCTAGTTTAATTGGGAAAAGGCCTATATTGCTCTGACATTATCTCTGGAATTAGAACTGTGCCACTAGTTGATTCTGTTAAATTTGTACAATCCTTGATTGCTCTGTCCTTCAAATTATGACTTTGACTCTAGTTAATTGTTTAAATTGTGGAAACTAACCACATATTTTTGTTGTAGCAGAAGAGGCGAAAGCTCAACCCAGAACTGCCAACGTGGCTAAAGGACAAGATGGCTATCCAACTAGAGAAGCAGAATTTTCAAAAAGCGTCCCATGACGGCCTGAGAGAAGAAGTCACCATCCTTTATGAAAAGTGCCACAGTCTGTAGGTGGACATCGCTGGCTGGAAGGAACTTCACGAGAAAAGTATCGCCTCGACACGTGCCAAGGAGGACATCATCAAGGATCTCATGGTGGATAATATTAAGCTTACTGATAAGCTTGTCGCTTCCCAGACGGAGCGCTTGAACTAGCAGGAGGCGCACGTCCAAGTACCGAGGGAGCAGGTAAAAACAAAAGCGGACCTGATCGAACAAACCCTCAAACTGGAGCTTCTCAGAAAGGAACACGACCATCTCCGCGCCAGGCTCAGTGCAAACTATAAGTTCCTCTGAAGTTAGTTTGCAAACTATGTATTCTGACGGACCAAATCGTGTTTTATTCATGTGTAGTAGTGATTTTGTAAACGTGGACCTCTCTCTATGCAAACCATGCTTTCTTCTGAAAGGTTATTTTTCTCAAGGATTGAGTTTGGATTAGTCAACATATCACAACTGCAAGTCTTACAGTTAACTAGTTTCAGATATTGCCACGACACAAATTATTCATCTAAAATTTCCTTGATCGTCTGTAGCTTGTCCTTGTTCACCTCGCGTTCCTTCTTCAGATCCTTCAACAGCTCCACAATGCAGTACTCTAGCTTCTTATTCTCTTCCATGAGCTGATCCCTCTCCTTTTCCGCCTTCTGAATCTTCCGTGCAGTTCCCACCACCAAGCTCCCATTGATTGTGTCATTTAGTTCTGACCGCAAATGCTTGATTTCCTATTCCAGCTCCTTATTTCCTACCAATAGCTTGTAATTTTCTGCATCTGCATCACGGGCATCTGTAAATCTTCCCGACCTTTCGAGCTCATACATATCCCACAACTGGGCCAAACATTTCTTAAGTGCGCCTGGCCACTCAAGATCCACCCACTTTACTGCTTTACACACCGGGCCAACCTAAAAAAACACGGGACCTAATTATCAACATAACACTACACAATTTTCTTCATGTCGCGATTGTACATAACTAAAGCAAACCTGATTTGTATAGCCCAAAAACCTTCTTCCAGTGTTACTACCTTCAAATGCAATATATTTGCTCAGTTTTAGCCCATGGTCACATGGTACTTCCCAATCGAGATCTAGGCCCTCCCAATCGGGGTCGTAGATCGTGAGTGGTACCTATAAGGGAACGAAAAGCTAGAAATAAACATGATTACATGCACATTTCAAGTCTTGGGTCGAAGTAATTACCAATGCCCAACCATTGCCGAGAAAACATAGGAACTCACATCAGGGAGGGAAGACTCGATGTCGGAGAGAAAGATGTCGTTGCTCGACTGGTCGTCCTCGTCATTCTAGGGCGGCATGGCGAATGCGGCCGTGGCAACGCGTCAGCGACGGTGAGGAGAGAGAGGAGGGTAGTGAGTGGAGAGAGAAGGAGTGGGGAAAGTGAAGTGCGTCAACATTGCAACATTGTGTAAATTGGCATGCTACAATGGTTTAATTGATACAATGTCCCGTGGCTGGATTACTATCTCATATCTAATAGTTTTCTCTTCCTTCATTTTAATTTGTAATATTAATCATGTATATACTACTTCCCAATTTGTTTGAATTATAGCAACATACAAAATCTTATGTACCGAACAATATAGGATTATGGTTTATGGTTTAGGGTCTAATGAACTGTTTATTGTACTAATCCCTTAACCCTTATTCCTAAATCCTAGACCTGTGCGTCCAATAGATCATTGTCTCCTACTTAGTAAGTTTTTTTCCTAAACCCTACGCTCGTTCATCCATGATAGTACTTCCTTCTAAGTAACAGATAGTTATCTAGCGATTAGTCAAATTACTGATCCCACATAGCATTATATTACATCATAATCATGTCAACTACAAGGTACTTATATATCACCTTGTTCAGTGATGGTTTCAATGAATGATATGTCCCAAAATCCCAACAGCTCACAGCACATTATAATACAATATCTCAACAATCATAATCTCAGAAACAAATTTATCACATCATCTCAGCAAACACAATCATGTCAACTACTATGTACTTGTGTCTTATTACAACAACGATGCTTTCATCGCGTGATATGTCCGAAAATCTCAACAGCTCAAAGAACATCGGATTGCAATCTCTGAACAAACACGACCACATCAACACAGTTTCAAAGAAACAACAATCTTTGTTACAAATATAGGCAGGGAGCCCTGCGGTCTATCTGACAATCCCTGGGTAGCAGCTCTCATCAGATCTAATCAACGTCTATCGCCTCATTCTGTTTAGCCATAGCAAGGGCCTCTGCATCCACTACAACCTGTCTAACAACATCAAAAATGGCAGCCAGGAAGAACACCCTCCTGGTTTGCTTCTTTTGTTGCATAATCTGCATCAGATCATCGGTATCCAAAACCTCTATGAACTCCTGCTTCTTATGATGCCACCATCGGAGTCGTCCCATCTGCTTAGGGCCAATAATGATTTACTTACCAATCATCTCTCTCAGTTCAACAAGAGTTATTTTTTTGGAATCGATGGCTATCTTCAGAGTACATGACAAAATTTGCTTACTAACTCCACCATCAAGTTTTGTTGTGTATGAATCCACCTCCAGGTGTATATTGAACTTAGCTTGATCAGCATCTGGTGGTCCGTAAACTCGAGCAGCAGAAGCTCTCGCAGCAAGATCTCCAGTATCTGCATACATATCATCAATCATCACTTCAACTTTCACCTAACGATCAGCTGCACAACACTCCCAAAGCATCTTAAGCTCATGGGAGTGCTCAATTTGCACATAGGTATCACTTATGTTACTCCACACCAATTTTGCCCTATGTCTGGATCCCCAAGGAATTCTAGAATGAAGCATATCTATCAGCTGCGAAACAGACGCAACCTCTTTGTAGTTGACAAGCAGACACGCATCCTGCCCAAACACAACCATCTCGCAACCAAAATCTAGTTTTCTAGTGTACTGGTGGACATGAACCATGAACTCATATAGGTCCGCTGCATCGCAGCTGTTCCTAATTTGATTAAAAAGGGGCCTATTCATTCAGTTCATTCGACACTACTTTGCAGTAACTAATCTATTTGCAAGACAAGGCACAAATAAGAAAAATTCACCTCTCGCTCTTCTCCTGGGTGGTTTTCTTCGAGATCTGGTTTGCATGACCCCGCACTGTAGCCGAACACTCCGCCACCGGCCTATCTTTTCTATTCAACCCGCTGCTTGTAGGTACCATGTTAGCAGACTTTTGGCTGACCTCCTCGCTAACTTTGGGCTGAGACCTGCTGCTTCGCAATGTCTTCCCGGCGTTCTTCCCGAGGCTTCTAATCAGTCGCCGATGTAGCTACCATCTTGGACTCGATTGACATGCCGCCTCCGGATTTAGTGTGTGTGTGTGTGGGGGGGGGGGGTGGGTGGGAGGGGAGGGGGCGGGGATAAAACGACCGTCGCTGCCGCCGAACCAGATTCAGTGTAGGGGAGGGAGAAAAAGGATTGCCGCCGCCACCGGATTCAGTGTCGAGGGTTAGGAAAGTACAGAAATGGATTTGCCCGTGCGGCACGTGGATGGTGACTTAGAAGGGGCACAATAGGGGCATGGCAGGTACTAATGTAACAGAATATACTGACATAACAGCTAAGATTTGAAAATATTTGGTTTGGCCACCATTCACTCGAAATGCCCCTCTCAGTAATTACACCTCAAACTTTTCGAATCGCGGTGATTACACGCAACTCGGTCCCCGCATTGCCTTCACCTGCGAACTTTCGGGCCGCAAAGTAGTATCCCCTTTCTTTTTTTACTTTTTGTTGAGTCTCCATCTTCTATATTTATGCACCAATTAAGAGAGCATAGTTGTCATTTGTCGGGGGGATCGCCACCAGGTAGGCTAACCGGACAAGATGCAAATCACCAGCATGACAGCCGGCTGAGAGTAGCCGGATCGAAAAACTCCAAGACAGATTAGGTGAAGGAACAAACCAAGACCCGACTGGCAAACCAGCCAGTCGGATGAAAACCATCGACAAGAGCGCAAGACGGCTAGATCAAGCCAACCGGCCGGAGTAAGCTAGCCGGCTAGAGGAAGACAGATCAAGATCCAACCGGTAGAAGAACCAGCCAGATGAAGAAAACAAGGGCAGAAGAGTAGCCGAATGGATCCAACCATCTGGCCCAGGAAGGCCAGCTGGGTAGACCACCCTAGCCGGCCACTCAAGATAGGCAAGGTACCAGATGACGTAGGGCACAGTGCGCAGCACGCCCAGGACAGCGGACAATACAGAAAGGAGACTCAGACACTCGGCCCATACCGACGACTTCTACCGATGACGGTTGCAATAGTAGACAGTAGGTGGCACTGTGCGTAACTACCCGCATGGCGACCATGGTAGATGGCGTGGCGGCATGGGCTTGACTTTGAGTGCACACTCCCCATGCCGGCCACTGTAGATGACCTAGCTGGCTGGGGCCCGCCTGTGGGACCCGCCAGTCGGCCAGGTTGTTGCCCACGCCGCCTCGGCCTATATAAGGGGCGACAGGGGCAACTGATCAAGGGTTGTACTCTCTTTTACTGCTAGCCAGACCCGATACAGCTCGAGGAGCATTGTAGTCCTTAGTGATCATCCAGATAGTCAGATAGGCATGAGTAGGAGCTTTACCTCACATCGAGGGCTCCGAACCTGGGTACTTCTTGTGTCACCGCACTTGCTTGTATACAATCCCACCTGCGGACGCTGTCGCACACTTCCCTTCTTTGCTTCCACACCTCTTTCTAGCCTGCTTAGGCTCTTCCGTTTCCATAATAACGACAGTTTGCGCCCACCGTGGGGCTAAGATGGTGGCGACCGGAGTGACGTTCCGCACGGGACCCCGCACTTCGTCCGGTGAGCGCGTGGCTTCCGGCCTCGTGCTCACGCTCGGCCAGTTCGACTGCGTTATCGACAACGCCAGTTGCTTCGCCAGATCCAGCTTTCCGGAAGGTGGCTCCATCCTGTTGTTCGGCGATCTACCCGTTTATGTTGCTACCGTGCCGGAGCATTTCCCTCAGGAAATCGTCTCTTTCGCCAAGCCATTGCCCTCAGCCGGCAGTGCGCTCGCTGCGCCCGGCGTCGTAGAGGTGATGATGGCAGGCTCGAGCAACAACCACCGTCCTCCCCTTGAGCGCGACATTGACCAAGCCGACCCATCTACTCCGGTGCATGAAAAGAGCGTGGTGGATGAGGTCATCGAGGAGCTCCGCAAGCCGGTGCACCCGGAGGCGGTCATGGCCAAGATCGAGGCGGCGCGTGAGCGTCTGCTCCTGCAGGCCCAAGGCCTAGCCTCCACCAAGTAACGAATGGAGAGCAACATCCACGAGTATAATCGCGTGCATGGCCTCACCCCGGCAAACGAGGATCCTAGCTAGCTGGGTTCCGTGTAGCGCCGTGAGGGAGAACTGGGCACCCGTTTCGAGCACGACCTCGAGCCAGCTTCCCACACCTACTTCCCCCCACCCGTCTACGACACCGCGGTCAAGAACATCCGGGTTGCGCAAGCCGTCGCGGAAGATCTACCCCACCTGGAGGGGGACGAGAGGCTGCGCCAGGCCCCAACAGATGCAAAGACTCAAGTGGCGTCGACGAAAGCAGGCCGAGGCCGCTCGGGTCGCATTCGAGGGCGGAGCCGACTCCAGGGGAATCGTCAGGCTAGCAACAGTTGGGGCGGACCTCGTCAGACCGAGTACTCCGCGTCTCCTCGCGAGCAACCCCCGCGCTCCAAGCATCGCCAATCCGGCAACAGCTACCCTCGCGGCGAGCAAGGCGCCATGAGCCACCCTCCTTCGGCTGGCTAGAACCTCCCTCCACCCCCTCCACCATCTCGCCTCACCGGCCGGGTGGGAACTCCCAATCCGGTTGAGCCAGATGCGCGCGCTTGCATCGACCTTTTAACGGAAGCTCGCCTCACAGAGGAAGAGGACGCAATCGGCCTCGTGTGTTTCGGACCATGCATCCGAAAGGAGCCCTTTCCCGACAAGTTCTCCCTGCCACGGGACACCCCTGGCACGACAGAAGATGAAGCGGAAGATCGGTGACCGACTACGTCACCGTAGTCGGCATCGCCCACGGCAACAAGCGTGTCGCGATCTGTTACATCCCCCTCATGCTGATCGGCTCTGCAAGAACCTGGCTCAACAGCCTCACGCCCAACAGCATCAACGCTTGGCCGGACTTCGAGAAAGTCTTCATCCGAAACTTCAACGGCATGTAGAGGCGCCTCGGCAGGCCCCGTGATCTTTCTCTGTGTGTCCAGGGAGACCGCGAGACGGATCGCGCGTACCTCGCCCGCTGGACTGAGATGCGCAACTCCTGCAAAGGGGTGGTGGAGAACCAGGCAATTGGTTGCTTCATCGAAGGGTGCCGCGAAGGCACGATGCTGCGCCACCGGCTACTATGCGATGAACCCAAGACCATGGCAGAGCCGATGACCGTCGCCGACCAGTACACCATCGCGGATGCGGTAATGAAGAAGCCTCTCCGGGTAAACACGGAAGGACGCCCGGTTCCCATCGAGCCGGCTAGGGAGAAGCCTACCGGCCAGAACGGTGATGCCGGATCGTCCAGACGGCACGGAAACGACAGCCGCTACCAGGGAAAGCGCCCGGTTGAGCAGCAAAGCTCGCCTACCACCAGCGGCAAGTTAACACGGTGCAAGGCGCACCAACTCACAACAACAAGAGGCAGAGGAATGCCTTCATCTTCCAGGAAATGTTTGACGGGCCCTGCAAGTACCACAGCGGCACCAAGCCGGCTACGCACACCACGCGGCAGTGCAGCTAGACCAGGCAGATCAAGGAGCAGGCCGGGTTACCTCCTCTCCCCCACCCCTCCTGGCGGCCCCCCACCGCCGGCTAGGGCAGCCGGCAACAACCGCGGCAACGAAGGCTACCCCCAGCAGCACGAGAACTACCACATCTTCGAGGCCGAGCCGATTGACAATCGCGGCCAGAAGCAGCGTAGCGCGGAAGTGAATGCCGTCGTTCCCCCAGTCCCCCTGCATCTCAACTGGTCTGAGACTCCCATCACCTAGAGCCAGGCCAACCAGCTGGATTCACTCCCGAATCCCGGGGGCTACGCGATGGTGCTCGACCCCCTCGTCATCTCCGACTCGCGCACCTGCCGGTTCCCGCACGTGCTGGTAGACGGTGGGAGTAGCCTCAACCTGCTCTACCGGTCCTCCATGGACAAGCTAGGTATCCGGGAGTGGCGACCTGCAGCCCTTGACCACTGTGTTCCATGGCGTCGCGCCCGAGCCACCATGCGTCCCTCTCGGGCAAGATCCGGATGGATGCAATATTCGGTTCAGAAGAGAACTTCCGGTGTGAGCCAATCTGGTTCGAGGTGGTCAACCTTGCCAGCACCTACCATGTCCTTCTTGGGCGCACTGCCCTCGCAAAGTTCATGGCGGTCCCCCACTACGCATACCTCAAGATGAAGTTGCCGGGGCCAAACAGTGTGATTACTGTGGCCGACTGCTATAGGCGGTCGATGGCTTGCGCGAAAGAAGGTGCCCAGATAGCCGAGGCCCTGCTCATGGCCGAGGAGAAGCGCGAGATGCTGCGCAATGTTGCCATGCAGCAGCAGGAAGTGCCGACTGGTACGAAGCCGGCTGGGGATATGGCATTCCAGCCGTCCAAGGAGACCCGCCAGATCACGCTCGACCCGGCTGACCCCTCCAAGTGCATCACCATCGGTGCCGGCTTGGACAGCAAATAGGGACATCTTCACATGGTCTCCCAAAGACATGCTGGGTGTGCCGAGGGAGTTCGCCGAGCACTCGCATCATGTGCGTCCGGACACCAAGCTGGTCAAGCAACCCCTCCATCGCTTCGTGGAGGACAAGAGGAAGGTCATCGGCGACGAAATTGCCCGGCTACTTGCTACCGGCTTCATCATGGAAGTATACCACTCGAACTAGCTGGCCAACCCAGTCCTGGTGCTGAAGAAGAACAAGACCTGGCGCATGTGTATCGACTACACGAGCCTGAACAAGGCCTACCCGAAAGACCCTTCCACCCTGCCCCATATTGATCAAGTGATTGACTCTACGGCCGGCTGCGACCTGCTCTCCTTTCTCGATTGTTATTTCGGCTATAATCAGATCCGGCTGAATCCGGCTGATCAACTGAAAACATCGTTCATCACCCCGTACGGGGCTTACTGCTATGTAACCATGCCATTTGGCCTAAAGAATGCAGGTGCTACTTATCAGTGTTGCATGCAGAAATGCTTGCATTCGTAGATCGGCCGAAATGTGCATGCGTACGTGGATAATGTCATCATCAAGACGAAGGAGAAGCAAACCCTGCTGGAAGATCTTGGCGAGATGTTCGCGAACCTCCACCAGTACTAGATGAAGCTGAACCCGGAGAAGTGCGTGTTCGGCGTGCCAGCTGAACAGCTCCTCGGTTTCCTCGTGTCGAGCTGGGGAATCGAGGCCAATCTGGAGAAGATTGTGGCCATTGAGAGGATGCAGCCGCCCAAGAGCTTGATCGGCGTCTAGAAGTTCACCGGCTGCTTGGCTTCCCTCAGCCGATTCGTCAGCCGACTAGGAGAGAAAGCCCTGCCCTGTACCAGCTGATGAAGAAGATGGACAAGTTCACTTGGACGGCTCAGGCGGACATGGCCTTCCATGACCTCAAGCACATGTTGTCGACAGCACCGGTTCTCGCCACGCCGGCTGCGAAGGAGCCAATGCTGCTCTACATAGGCGCGACCAACCGGGTCATCAGCGTCGTCCTGGCGGTCAAACGTCCCGAGCCGGGCAAGGCGCAGCCGGTTCAGCGGACCGTCAACTACCTCAGCGAGGTGTTGTCTCTTTCCAAGCAGAACTACCCCCACTACCAGAAGATGTGCTACGGGGTCTACCTGGCCTGCAAGAAGCTCAAGCACTACTTCCAGGAGCATCCGCTCACCATCGTGTCCACCGCGACGCTGGGCGAGATCTTCGGCAACAAGGATGCCACGGGCCGGGTAGCGAAGTGGGCCATTTAGCTAGCCGCTTACTGAATCCGGTACGAGCCCCGGATCACCATCAAGTCTCAGGTGGTGGCGGACTTCTTCGTCGACTGGGCATAGAGCCAGTACCTGCTGCCGGTCCCAGACTCTGACTACTGGAGGCTGCACTTCAACGACTCAAAGGTGCGCGGGGGCTTGGGAGCCGGCATCGTGCTCACCTCGCCCAAGGGAGACCGGCTGGAGTACATGTTGCAGCCCACTTCACCGCGTCAAACAACGTCACCGAGTACGAGGCCCTCGTGCATGGGCTCCGGCTCGCAAAAGACATCGGCATCCGCCGGATCTTCTGCTTTGGCGACTCAGACCTGGTGCTGCAGCAAGTATCCGACGAATGGGATGCCAGCGAAGCCAACATGGATC
The DNA here is from genome assembly GCA_023614405.1 of Avena insularis. Lineage (NCBI taxonomy): Eukaryota > Viridiplantae > Streptophyta > Magnoliopsida > Poales > Poaceae > Avena > Avena insularis. The sequence goes on from CM042695.1 coordinate 286,955,388, forward strand.
TGTACCGGTTCCACGTGCAGCTGCTAAGTGCTGGCTTCGAGGGATGTGAATTCCACCACGTCCCTCGTGCCAACAACGAGGCGGCCAATGCGCTCACGCGAGTCAGATCCACCAGAGCAGCCATTCCGCCTGGGGTATCCTTGGAGCATCTTGGCAATCCCAGCATCACTCCCTCTCCGGAGTCCAAGTCCATCATCTGGGTAGCAGACCCAGGGGCTGCCGGCTCGAAAGAGTCGGGCCCCGCTGTTGTGACCCTCGGCCCCAAAGACCCGGGGGCTGCCTCCTCTTCAAGCAAGCCATCAGCGAGCAAGGCAAAAGGCCCGGGGGTTGCCGACTCGGGAATCCCACCCGGCCATCCTCCGGATGAGCTCTAGATCGTGCCGGCCAGTGTCTTCACCATCCAGGAAGTTCCATCCTGGGCCCAACCCTCCATGAACTACCTCCTCAATGATGAGCTTCCGGATGACGAGGTGGAGGGAAGGCAGATCCGGCGCCGCGCGCACACATACACCATCATCAACAAAGAGATGTACAAGCGCAGCGCTGCGGGCGTCTTCCAACGGTGCGTCGATGTAGATACCAGCTACCGGTTGGTGAAAGAGATCCACCAGGGGGAGTACGGCCACCACGCCTCCTCGTAGGCCTTGGTGTTGAAAGCGATGCACCACGGATTCTACTGGCCGACTGCTTCAGAGGACGCGGACTAGCTGGTTCGCGCGTGCAATGGGTTCTAGTGGTTCGGCCAGCTAAGGCACATCCCGGCTTCCGCCCTCAAGACAATTCCGATTACCTGGCCCTTCGCGGTCTGGGGGTTATACATGGTCGGTCCCTTCAAGCGAGATCGAGCCGGCATGACCCACCTGCTGGTGGCGGTGGACAAGTTCACCCAGTGGATCGAGGCGAAGCCGATCCGGAAGCTGGGCGGGGCCACAGTCATCACCTTCTTCCGCGACATCATCATCTGGTTCGGCTACCCCCACAACATCATCACCAATAACAACACGAACTTCGCCGAGGGTGCCTTCGCTCGGTTCTGCCACAACAAGGGGATCCGACTGGACCTCGCATCCGTCGCACACTCGCAGTCCAACGGGCAGGTGGAAAGAGCAAACGACTAGGTGCTAGCCGGAATCAAGCCCCGGCTGATTGAGCCATTAGAGCGATCACCCGGCTGCTAGATCGAGGAGCTTCCGGCTGTGTTGTGGATCCTCCGCACCACCCTGAATAGATCAACCGGCTTCACCCCGTTCTTCCTCACCTACGGCTCGGAGGCAGTCCTCGCGGCGGACATCGAGTTTGACTCACCCCGCAAGCTTCTTTATATGGAGAAGGAGAATCAGGAAGCGATGGAGGACAGCGTGGACCTCCTCGAGGAAGCCCGCGAGCTGGCCTTTTCCAGATCATCCATCTACTAGCAAGGGCTACACCGGTATCACTCCGGTCGCATCCGGCCAGTCGCATTCCGGGAGGGCGACTTGGTGCTCTGGCTGATAGAAGATACAAAGGGCATGCACAAGCTGTCCCCTCCATGGAAGGGCCCCTTCATCATCAGCAAGGCGTTGCACAACAACTCCTACTACCTCATCGACGCGCAGCAGTCGCGCAAGAACAAGATGGACAAGTCGGACGAGGAGACCGAGTGGCCATGGAACGCGGAACTCCTCCGACCGTTTTACACCTAGTCGCAAAAATCAGTGTATGTATCCGGATCCCTGAATGAATGAAAGATGTGGAACCCCGGCTGATGATCGGGGGCTCCTTGCCAGATAGTCAGATTGTTGTTCTTATCCGATTAGATTCCTGCAATGATTTTTCCGGCTTCCGTCGACCCCTACCCGGGGGCTCGCCGGTTGGCCCGCCCTGCCAATTCTGTAAACCGTCTGAGTAGTGTGCGATGATGCCAGAGGCCCACTCTCAGACCGCAACCCGGCTGTCTGGCTAGCAAGAGCATAAGCCCGAGGGCATGCCACATGAAAAACGGCGAAAGATGCGTCAGATCGGACATTTCGGCCATGTGCCTAGTTGGTATTTTCTGGCTACTAAGCCTCTAGTACGTGCGGAAATGTATTGTCAGCTCCCTTCGGTTTTGGCTCCAGACCGCAACCCGGCTGTCCGGCAAGGTGTAGCGTAAACAACATTGCACACGAGAAAGTGACTAAGTGTCCAAAGGAGCACGAGCTAGTTTTTGAAAAAATAAAAACTCTAGTTGGGTAATAGAGAGACATTTAACAAGGCAACATATTGACAAGAAGTCATTTTTGTATGTTTCGTTTTTGCACAAACTGCACCGAGTCGGAAATCAAGAATAGTGAAGATTCGAAGCACCTATCTGCGGTAGCCACTCTGAATCTCGGGGGCTACACCCAGTGGGTGCGCTGGCGCGCCCCCACCGGATACATGCGATGTTCGGCTGAAGGGTGCGTCAGCCGGACAAGAAGAAAGACAAAGGCGGACAGAACTCAAGGGCAGCACCTGCCCAAGCCGGCTGGCTGCAGCTAGTCGGGTGCGTCAGACAAACCTAGCGAGAAAGAGAAAGATGAGAAAGAGAAAGATGAAAAAGAGAAAGAGGAAAGAAAGAAAGAGAAAGATGAAGAAGGAAAGATGGAAAGAGAGGAGAAAGGAAAGTAATAGACAAAAGCAAGTCGGACACACTTAACCGGACCACGGTGCAACCTCTCCTGCCCGGCTAAGCAGGTCACATCTGGCAGAGAAAGGTGAAAAACAAGATTTTTTTGAAGATTCGAAACACCTGGCTACTCTAGCTGTTCCGAATCTCGGGGGCTATACCCGCCCCCACTGGAAAGATGTAGTATCCGCTTAGAAGATGCGCCAACCGACCAAAGCAAGTCGACAGACCGTTAGGAAGTCAGAAGAAACAAAGCGTAAGACAAATGCAAGATAAGTCCGGCTGGAGTGGACTAGCCGGAAAGACTAGTCGACCAAGGCATAAACATAAATGGGTGCACGAAGGCAAGCCCAACCAGGCAGTTACTTAAGCATCGGGGGACGAAGCCCCCGCACATCCAGATCCAGATTGTTCAGACAACACAAGTGCCAGAAGCAGACAGATATCTACAACTTCACCCGGCATCCCGGGGTCTTCATCTTCAAGCGGCCGGACCCTTGCCGTGAGGAGGAGCCGAGCCGGCTCCGCCAGCTTGGGAGGACGCCTCCACGCCATCCGCTCCCGCTCCATCAGCCCTCGAGCTCCCCTCGCCATCCCTGAGCACCTCGTCGATGTTGGCATAGCCGACAATCGTCATCGCGGCAGAGCGGAGGTCCGGGTAGGCTCGACGCATGGCCTCAAGATCCGCGCCGGCTCGGAAGCCGTCCACCAGCTTGTCGAGACGGGTGTCCTTGTACCACGAGATCATCAAGGCCGGCGCCATCTCGGAGCCGAGGCGGGCAGCCAGATCACGCAGCCGGTCGATTGCGTTTGGCGCACCGCCCAGCTTGATCGCCAGGGCCCCCATGGTCTCCGACAGGAGATCCCTCGGGAAAACCAGGTCGTGGATGCTGGTCGCGGCCTTGCGCAGGTTGGCATCATCCTCACCAAGCTGTCACACCAGATCCTTGAAGGCTGCCTTCTCACCCGGCGCAACCTGTTGCACCCGGTCATAGGCAAGAGCGTCTACTTGGGGGTAGAAGCCTTGTGATCGGAAGGGCAAGTCAAAAGAAGACCCGGAAAATGCAGTCGGATAAAAACATATGGCATCAGCGGAGGGACTCACCTTTCGCCAGAAGGCCGATGTCCATCAGCTCGTTGTCAAGCATCTCGGCGTGCTCCTTCAGCCGGGTGGCCACCTTGTCCAGAAGGTCAAAGGCGCTGGCCCGGCTGGCGAGAGTCGCCTCCTGCTCCTTTATGGTGGCCTCTAGCTGGTTGACCTTGTTGTGACATTCCTTATTCTAGAGCCGGAGGGCGGCATTGTCCTGGCTAAGGCGCGTATTGGAGCGCTTCAACCGGTCAATCTCCCGCTGCCCGCAGACCATAATGGCTGTGGGTGGAGAAAAGGAATGCAAATGAGAAAGCCGCAAACCGGAAGCAAGGCAAGAAGGAAAGGAGCGCAAGAAAAGGGCCTCGGGAAAACTTACTCCGCGTGGTCCCGCGTGCCACGGCTAGCTGCTTGGCGGCCTCCTCGTTGGCGCTGGCTAGGGTACCCCGGAGCTACTTCACCTCCGCCAGTCCGACCTCGAGATTGACCTCGAGGGTTTGCAGCAAAGCCCCCGCCTCCGCGGGCAGAGGCGCCAGCGAGCTAGCTAGAGCGGCCGGGGCGTCGCAAATCGCTGCCTGCCACTGCGCGGTCGCCTCGTCGTCGGAGTCCACGTCCTCGACGAAGACCATATCCCAGCTGGTGCTCGAGCCCCCCGCACCGGCTGACGAGCCCCCATCCGGGCCAGAGGCTGCATCCGGCTGGCTCTCCGTGCGCTCGGGCGCAGGAGTAGTCGGCTGGACCGTGGTCGCCGACTCTGGTGGCGGCACGATCTCGGTCGAAGGGGGCGGGGCGGCCACCAAGGGGGCAACCGGCAGAGGAGGAAGATCGCGAGGCGGTGAGGCGGCGGGCGCGTTGCGAGACGGACTCGCAGGGAAGGACAGAACGGTGCTGCGTAGAGGCAAAGGCAAGGTCAGGACAAAAAGAAGATCGAAGCAAGGCCACAGGCCGACGCGAAGAAAGAAGCGAACAAGAAGGAGAAAAAGGCGGAAGACTTACCCCTGCACCACGGGCGCGGACCTTTTCTGGCCGCCCGCGGTTCGGCCAGGGCGCAGAGGGACCCCCGCCGTCCGGGCATGCTTGGCAACAGGCTCCTCAAGCGCGACGCTGCTGCTGGAGGTGCCCTCGCTGGCACGCTTCCGGGCAGGGTCGGGCACGGCGGTGCCATCGCTCTCCTCTGGCTCGAGGCCATGCGCGTCTTCCACCGCCTCATCACCTCGGCTGGGGAAGAAGCCCTCCTCGCTGTCCGAACCCTCGCCGCTGTTCCAGTGCGAGCGCGGCTCGGAGAGGTCGGCCGTGAAGACTTGGAGGTCCGCGTTGCCCTCCTCCCGGATGATGCAGGGGAACATCTGCAGAGGCAAAACACAAGTTAGACCGGATCAGTCAGTCCTCTGACCCCAAGTTCCATACATAAAAGTACGTCTGCTGCCACAGTTTAACTATGTCGTGCAGTTTGAACTTGGGGTAGCCGGTCTACGACCGGCTATAGATTGAGGCGCCACCACAGGTCACCAACGGACCCTTGGCGAACTGCACCTGAGGCCGGATCAAGAAGAGCCGGCAGAAGAGCCCGAGATCCGGCTGGATCCCGAGATAGCATTCGCAGAAGGCGATGAAGTGGGCCAAGATGCTGATTGCATTTGGACCGAGATGGTGGATGCGGAGATCGAAGTGGGCAAGGAAGGATAAGAAAAAGGCGTTGGCCGGGAAGGCCAGGCCGCGTGACAGATGCGCGAGACAGACAACATGTTCGCCGTCTTGTAGAGCCGGCAAAATCTCGCCAGCCGGGGCCAGGCGGACCCCGACCTCGCCGGTGGTCGGCAGGAGGCGCGACCGCCGGTATGTCTCCACCTGCGCCTCCGTCACGGAGGAACCGCACCAGGCGCCTTGGCTTTCAGCCATGGAGGCGGCGGAGCGCGGGGGAGAAGGAGTGCGAGGGGGAGAAGGTGCAAGAGGAGCGGCGGAGGAGCAGCGGTTGCCCGTCGCTCCGACAAGGAAAGGGACTGGCGTCGCGGGCGTAGCGGATAGAGCGAGCTCGCCGGTGGCACAGAGAAAGGGCGGAGGCAGAGGATGGCGAGAGCAGTGGCATCGAAGGCAAGGGCGAGGGGGTCAAATGACCAGTGGGGGGCGGTGCGGCGCTCTGGCCCCTACTTAAAGGGGCCGGGGAGGCAAACCGCTGGCCTGCCACGTGGCGGCCTCTCCCTCGGGTCCAACGGTCCCTGGATAGTTTGCGGCCACACCTCGGGCACAGAAGATACCAGCACCTCGGTCACAACTTCGCAAGTGTTTGAAAGTTCCGGATGATGCAATCACACATCAGGAGATAGAACTACAAGCAGACTTGACCTATGTTGAAAAGCCCTGTAAAATTTTAGAAGAAAACTGGAAAAGGTTAAGGAATAGAGCAATCAAATATTGCAAGGTACAGTGGGAACATCACCCTGAAAGGGAAGCCACTTGGGAGAAAGAAGAAGATTTAAGAAAAGCCTATCCAGAACTATTCAGGTACATCTCAACAAACTTCGGGACGAAGTTTAATTTAAGGGGAGAAGTCTGTAACATCCCAGCATTTAGGAACTAACGAAGGGTAGATTTAGGAATTTGAAATGTTGCATGCATTCATCTGTGAAATGTGGGTAAATTTTTCGCCAAATAAAAACCTAAAGTGATCAAGGTTTCTTTCATGCTTTGAGATTAGGTATAGTCTAGAAGGATGATTGTTATAGACTTTGATATGATCTTTGTGGACTTATGTGTTTTGGGAAATGAAATTTGAATTTAAAACTTGAATGTTTGAATTATAATTCAAAAGGATTTTTGAATAATGTTTGAATCTTTGATTAAGAGTTAACCAATAATAACTCAAACTTTATATAAAGAGAGGAATTAAGAATATGAATATCCATTTCATAATTTTTATTCAATAAATAAGTTACAAAAATGTAACTTATGAGAATCATCCACAATCTTTACAATTGCAAATAAATAAAGAATAATATTTCTTTATTGATAATAGTACAATCTTTAGTACAAAAGAATAAAAAAATTAAAGAGTACAAAATAATAAATTAAAGATTACAATTGAATATGGTAGTTATTTCAAGTGACTAATCTACAAAGAAAAATAAAAACCTAAACTAAAAGTCTTGATCTTCAAATCTGGTTCCTGCGAAATAAAAATAAACTTAAAAGAAAAAGAAGGTTAGAATTAGAATTATTTTTACTCTCAGAAGTTGACAGTGAAGTGCACTATTCACTTTTTCATCATTGAGTATATAAGGGGCAAGTTTCACCAAAATGAAAGAATGTATCTTTCATAATTCTAAGCCAAATCACAGCAAGGAGGGGCAAGTTTCACCAGTCAGGCAGAAGTAACCAGATGAAAGTAACTTTCAAAATTCAAAACATATCCACATCTGTGTAGTAGGCACACAAGCAGCACACACACCAAACTGCATGGTGTGTGCTGTCAACACCACAGCAGCAGCACAACCAAACATAACTATCAACACAGCCGTGGGAAAACCAATCCCCGCACCATTCCATTTCTTTTATGAACCAAGCACAGTAGCCATCAGCTAAACCAAGCCAAAGCCAAGCTAGATCAAACCAACCAAAGCCCATGATCACATCACCAAGATGGTGACATAAGGAGGGGTCTATACACCTTAGAATTTAATCTTAAGGATCTATACAAGTGATCAAGCCTACCATCATTTTTTTCCAAACTTTGATTCAAGAAACAGTAGCTGGTACCACTACTAGAACCATCCATATGAATCAACTAGATAGAAACCTAATCCATAAACCTCAGACCAACATCTTTGGTCTTAGGGATTTAAGAAAGGAAAGTTTCTACTTGTCTTTAAAGCCAAACACATCTTAAGCTTGAACCAAACCAAATCAAGAAATAGAATCTAATTTTGTGTGCCATACAAAGATGGTGTCACAAGAACAGTTCTACACTAATCAGGTTAAGCATTCAATCTTAACAGATTCAACCAACCAACTGTAAATCATTTTCCTGTCATCACAGGAATCATAATTAAGAAAATCCCTATGTATATATTCACTATTTGAAACCATTTGATCTCAAACTACATCTGAATTCTTAAGCCAACAAGTGTTAATACAGTGATTTTATCACACAACACTCACTGTCATTCACCAATTAATGACAGTGGTGAAACAATAAACCACAAGATTCCCAAGTATTGTTTCTATAGCAACTTTATCCTCTGACCACATCAAAATTAATCCATAGAATCATCTGATAAGCTACTAGCACACCATAGTTCATCTTAAGCAGCAAGCCACAACTAACAATCATTTAGCATGCTTAGGTACCATCCACACATAATCCAATTCATCAATTACTTAATCAACAGCAGGGTATGAACCCTAAACAGAACCAAGAACCCAAATCAGGACATGACACTAACCAGGAAGGTCACCACCAACATCAAGCATAGAATAGCCTAGTACAGAGAGCACGAGAGGAGTGGAATGACTTACCAAATGTCCTTGCTGTAAATTAGAAGAGGAAGCAGAGGTGGCCGACGACCATGGCGGAACGGGGAGCACCCCAGGGGGGCGCTGCGACACATACAGCGCCACGGCAGCAACCATATCCATGCCTAGGGGCGAGAAGCATCACCACGGCGCACGATAGCAGCGGCGATGCGAGGATCCACGCCAACCCCAAACCCTAGGGTTTGGGATGACATTGATCTGGCCATAGGAGAGCTCCATGTCCAAATCAAGTTGGACAGGAGGGAAGAGCGGAGTCGACAACCTCTTCCTGCACCACGGCGGCAGGAATCGCCAGCGGCGACACCACTGACCACGGGGTCGAGGAAGGAGGAGAGGGGTGAGCTCGAGAGAGAAGACAGCGAGTGTTGGGCTGGGTTGGGCCAGTACCCCTTCGGGGTGCTATTTTTCCTTTGCTCTATTGGGCCACAAGGGCCCAATAAACCCAAAAGGCCAGCCCAAACTATTTAGGGCCTGTTTTTAATAAATAGGAAAAGACCAAAATGCCCTTGAACTTAAATAAACTTTAGAAAATAAAATAAAAGTCCAAAAATTATAAATAAAATATTTTTGGATTCACAATAATCCAAACTATCAAAATAAATTAAGAGATAAAATTTTGGACATATAAATTTTATTAAGAATTTTGTAATTATATATATTCTTTATGGAATTTTACAAAATTATTGAAAGATGATAAAAATAAATAAAAATCACTTTCATTATATATTAATATTGTAGTATTTTAGAAAAATACTAAACAAATATTTAATAACTATTTTTGATATTTAAGTGATAATCCTTAAAGGAATTATTAAATTAATAAAATTCAAATAAAAGGGAAATAAAATAAAAGAATACAATATTCTATTATAAATATTAAAAAAATTAATATTTATAAATCCTTCATTATTAAAAATAATTTTTATAATAATGGGGAGAATGCATATCAAGTTAAATGATGCATTACATTACTTTGCATAATCATTTTGCTTCTTTAAATATTGTCCTTACGGGGCAATAATGATGTTTTTGTAGACATAGAAGATCAAGGTCCAGTGCAAGCATCAGACTTCACTACCTTGCCATCACAAGGCAAGTTCATCACTTGCTCATATCCTTTGAAGAGTCTTTGTCAAAGTATTTGCAAATGGTGTGTTATCATATATACTCTAAAGAAAGAAAATATTATTTTCACAAATAAAGAAATCTTAAATATCATCCTAAACTTAGGGTTCTAATTGCAATAATAATGATCAATTAGGGACTTAATAACTCCAGACATCAGTGATTCTAGCACCGTATATTACGCGTTAGCCATTAGATTTGGAATGGGACGGAGAAGTCAGCTGTATCTTCTTCCTCTCACATGAAGCCGGATGTGCAGGTCGTGGCTGTTATCCTCGTAGGATGCATATTAATTGGTAATTCATAGAGGATATGTAGCATATGGGTGGGAACCCTCATCGTCCCACGATAGTTCTGGCATCTAACGGTTTGTACAAACCATTGCCGTAATTCATTATGTGGGCATGGTGTACACCAAGGATGCATGCGAGGTCGCGAAGGGGGCATTGATTGGCTTGGACCAACTACTAGGCCCCACATCATGGAATTGTGGACGGGAAAGTACGCCCGGTTGTGCAACAAGGAGTTGATCTCTCATGGGTAAAGTAACACACCTCTGTAGAGTGTAATAATTGTAAGTTGTTACTCCCTGTTCCGGGAAGGAGCTACGAACGCGGCAGGAAAGGAACTCCATGAAAGTTCTGGTCAACCTGTGAAGGCTGATGGTCATAGATTTTTTATAATAAAATCAATCTTTGAAGAAAGATTTACAAAAACTGCATAGTGCCAAGGATTTATAATCCTAGGTGGTAGTTAGAGCATCAAACTTCCCACCTTGCATATAATGAACTTGTTGGGTAACGCTGTTACTCATCCTTTCCTTTGATCCCTTGATTAGACTCTAAGGATCCCGAAGATGTGCCAATGTATGCAGCTGAATGTTAAGAATATGTGTTCTACGAGGAGCCTGACCTGTCAGGAGGTGTTGAAGGAGTGGATTATGAAATCCGCTATGGTGTTGATGATAACGAGACCAACTAAGTATCCTAGTTAGTAGTCCCTCCATCCCATGGAACAGGGCGTATACTTTTTTTCAAATTTTTCTCCAAAGCTTAAGGCGTAGGGTGTGTTTTATGTTGTATCTTCCCAAACTACCCCTCCTAGCATGGACTAAAAAATCAGGTGGCAGCAATTATTGTAGCGCTTCTATTAGCCGTGCATGGCGCATGCGTATCAGTCAGAAAAAAATAAGGAGAGAAGCAGTGCTGCCATTGGCCTTATCCATTGACCATGCATGTCGCGTGGAGGAATCCGTAGTAATTATCCATTGCCTTTATGATGTTGGGAGGAGAGAAGAGACGTGAGCGTGTCACACGGGAGAGAAACAAGGAGGGAAGCTATTTATCAGGGGCAAGTTGGGAAAGTATTTGTCCAGCTAAACTTTGCTTAATCACAGAGCCAAAATATATAAGCCCTCTTCCATGGGATGGAGGGAGTAGTAACCAACAGAGCCGAGCAGCATGAACTCTATAGAATAAGCTGCTGAGCTCAACTCCTAGTCGGAGTTGCTACTTTCAAATTCCGCTGAAACACTTTATATTTTGGTTTGTAAGTTGAAACCTTTTGAAGTCTTGAACTTCTGGTATTGTAATAATAATAATGTGTGAATGTTTGTAATATGGACCCGCAATGTTTCTGTTGTACCACTCTGAGGGATGTGATATTTACAGAACAATGTTCTGTGGATGTCATGTCAACAACTATAGTGTACTACACATGCAGTGGTATGCTGGGTCACCGCAGTTTGTCATTAAAGTAATTGACAAAATTCTGAATATATAAAAGGAGTTTTATTTAATGAGAGTTTGCATTAAATTTGGTGGAAATTTAATAGCAATTTTGAGTGGAGGGAATTGAAAGGATTTTGTGAATGGAGTGTCCACCCACATGAATGAAGGAGGGGAGGGGGTAGCCCCCATGGCCGGCGGCCACCACCTTGGGTGCCCCCCTCTTCCTATAAAAGGCACCCCCTCTCCTCTCTCTCACTCACACCTCGTGAAGGATCTCTCTCCCCCTCTAGAATTTATCCCCCATGGTCTTGGACTAGCGAGATACATGTTCCCAGTGGCTATTCGGCAAGAAAGGGTTGTGCTTTTGCTGCATCGCTGGAGCGAGGAGGCGGAGGTTGCTCGGTGTCTTGTACGTGTGTGCGAGAACGGATGCACTGCTGTTTTGCGGATCTAGGACTTCCTCTCGATCTTGAGATCGGCAAGAGATCGTCTAGATTAACCACGAGTTTAACTCGTTAAGCTTTGTCGGTCTTCAAGGGTATGTTCTCTATGGATATACATCCGCCCATTGTTTGTATCTAGTAGATAGATCTTGGTACATAGTTCCCATCGTAGGAAATTTTTTGTTTTCTATGCTGCGAACCCTACAAAAGTTGCAATGGCATCTCTTGAGTTTGAGGACTATGCCAATGTTTGGTGGGAAGACTACCAAAGCAATCATGAGAATCTAGAGGAACCGCCGGTTACCACTTGGACCGAGATGAAGAACGTGATGTATGCAAGATTTGTCCTCGAGCACTATCGCCAAGACCTCTTCGACAAGATACAAAACTTGAAGCAAGGCACAAAGACAATTGAACAGTTTTACAAGGAAATGGAGATGACTATGATGAGAGCCAATGTGAAGGAGATCGAGGAGCAAACAATAGCATGGTTCCTCAATGGATTGAGCCGCCCAATACGCAAAATAGTCAATTTCCAACCTTACAAGTCTCTAGTGAACCTCCTACACCAAGCCACCAAGGCTGAGCACCACTTGCAAAAGGAAAATGCTTATGAGAAACAAAGGGCGTACTTCGCTTAAATCAACACGAATGCCTCCTCCAAGCCAACAAACCAAGCACCAAGCTCCTCCAAGCAACACAAGACCTCTATGGCATCCTCCTCCAACACAACAACGGATAGTCAAGTCGTTTGCTACAAGTGTGGAGGAAAGGGCCACAATTATTATGAGTGCATCAACACGAGAGTTATGCTAACAGATGAGAACGGCGCCAACTACTCCGTGAGTGAAGAAGAATATGAAGCTTTGACTCAAGCCGCTATCACAAAGGATATCGCAATGCCATATGAGGACACACTCATATGTGAACATGACCCAAGTCCTTCACTTGTCATCTCCGAAGTCTTGACAACCCACTCCATTCCAAGAGAGGACCAACGTCTCAATATCTTTCAAACCCGAGCTAGAATTGATGGCAAATCAATAAAAGTAATAATTGATGGAGGAAGTTGTCACAACCTTGTGAGCATCGAACTTGTGAGAAAATCAAGTTACCATACATGGAGCACCCTCATCAATGGCTTGATGACAATGGCACCATCCAAATCAACAAGGTCAACGTCTCCTTCCAGATTGGCCCTATCAAGACACCGTCAAGTGTGTTGTCGTGCCAATGACCGTGTGTCACATGCTTCTTGGAAGACCGTGGCAATACGACAAGGGCGCACTACATGATGGTACCTCCAACTAATACTCTTTCAAGTGGAATGACAAGACGTTTGTGCTCGAACCTATGATGCCAAGCCAAGTTATCGCTTCCAACATGACGTCGCTGCCCAAGATAAAACAAGCTAAGGACCTTTGTGAGATGAGTGGTGAGAGAGCGAACCACCAACAAGTGAGTGAGTGCCACAAGCCTCAAATGAGTGGGAAAATCATGAGTGCCGCATCGCATACCACCAAAAGTGAGAAGAGTTATTTGAGTGTGACTCATACCAACAATCCTTCATACAACTCTCTCTCTCTCTTTGTTATCAGTTTTGCAAGGTACACAAGCTCAACCACGACCTACAATGAACACGCTACAAAATTTCCAACCACTCCTTGGTCACAAGCTCAACTTCAAGATCTTCAACCAATTTGAACAAGGCTACAACACTGGAGATCCAACAACATACAAGATCAAGACCATGGGTACACCTCTCTACTTACATGATGATAGAACTTTGTCAAGTACAATTCATTTTCAAGTGGGGGGAGATGATGCAACCCAACACATGTCATTCATCATTGGTCCACATCATGCTACACCAACCAAACCCACAAAGCTGAATTCGTTCCATATCTCGCCCTCCTTTGGTTATCATGTGAATGGGATCCTACTTGAGACAAGTGCCAATGCTATGACCAGGACCATGACAATGACACCAAGAGGAGACGGCAAGAAGACCCGAGGAACAAAGACCCCAAGCAAGAAGCATGGAAGAGAATACAGAAGAAGGTTTTCGGACCCATGTCCGGTGTCGCCAGAATCTGTGTCGGAACTTCCGGCGCCAAGCCCGACGAACCGGAAGCCCTGTCAGAACTTTCGGCGAACGAGACGGTGTGAGACCCTGGTGCATGGCTTAATAGTATTGATAGTATACCCATAACAACAAGTTGCAACTTCTTTTCTGGAATCTCATCTAATAAGAACTCTGAGGTTAAGCGTGCTTGACCTAGAGAAATTTGAGGATGGGCGACCGACCCAGAAGTGGGTACCGGGTGCGCCACGAGTGAGGACAAAGTGTGTAGAAAAGACTAGTGTTGGTCTGTGGGGGTAGTCTAGAGATCCTATTGAGCTTCCAGGAGTGACAACCGTCGGTCCGGAGAGGCCGGGGTGTTACAAAGTGGTATAAGAGCCGAGCCTCACAGTTAGATGGGTGTGTGCAGGTCAGTTGCATACATGTGGAGCATGGCGCATGTGGCCCGGAGTGGACACGGCATGGCACATGTGCAGACACTGGACGCACAGATGTATGCCAAGAAGGGACATTCCTGGCTTGTGGTTGGTCGATGAGGGCGTCGATCTTCTAAGGGTGGGTGTATGTGAGACCCTGGTGCATGGCTTAATAGGATTAATAGTATACCCATACCAACAAGTTGCAACTTATTTTCTATAAGCTCATCTAAAAAGAACTCTGAGGTTAGGCATGCTTGACCTAGAGCAATTTGAGGATGGGTGACTGACCGGGAAGTGGGTACCGGGTGCGCATGAGTGACGACAAAGTGCGCAGAAAGGACTAGTGTTGGTCTGTGGGGCTAGTCTAGAGATCCTATTGAGCTACCAGGAGTGACAGACGCCGGTCCACAGAGGCCGGGGTGTTACAGCCGGCGAACCGGACGCCCCACCGAAACCGCATGGAAGGCATAATAGAAGATCCTACCCCTATTAATGAATCTATGCCTGGTGAATATCTTATAGTCTTAGAAGCGCATGACCCTTGGTTTGTAGATTATGCTAATTTGCTTGTAGGTAAGTGACATGGGTATGCCCTACGGGTGCCTAATGTTGGCCTACCCGGTCTGGCCTAGCAGAAGCCCATGAGATGATGTACCCCTGCTGGCGAAGCCCAGGAGGATTTCGGGTGGCCCAAGCCCAATAAGGGAGCAACTCCTTGAATAAAGCGACTAGCTTTAGATAGAAACTAAAAGGGGAAAACCCTAACTTGTAACCAACTTGACCTACCCCCGGGACCTGGCCTACCTATATAAAGGCCTGGAGGGCAAGACGAGGAGGTCAATCCACAATCCTAGCATACACACTGCCAGATCTGATCTGTGCACCCCATGTAACCTTTGGTTTCATCATCAATCAAGAGCAGACAAGAAGGAGTAAGGTTTCCCTCCGGGGGCCTGAACCTGGGTAAATCTCGTGTCCCGTGTTGTTTGTTTGCTAGCCGTGCCACGATCTCCGGCGTCCTCTTCTTCTCCAAAACCCAAGCCCATAACAATGGGCATTGACGAGTCGAACCCTCATCAATTGGCGTCGTCTGTGGGAACTAGGGATGCTGATGTGGTGATCGTGACGGCCCCGTCAACCGCGATCTTTGATTCCTCTGCGATGGAGAACCAACTTGTCTTCGGCACCATCGACTTCACCGTCAACTTGTCGGCCACTCGCCTGGACTTCGACTTCGTAGGAGACAGAGTCGACATGATGCTTGGTAGCCTACGCTTCTTGGTTGGAAAGATCGGCACGCTCCGCCTCCCTGAGCGGGTGATGCCGCCGGCGATCACACCTGCCTCGTGGATATGGCTAATCGGCATGCTCAGCGCACCCATGCTTGTATACAACACGGATAGCATTAGTATTTGCACTTCCAATGTATGTGACTCACCAATGGAGGAAGGAACATATGGTTCTGGATCTGAAAGTTGTGGGAGCAATGACCTCCCTCATCGCTTCATGTGCGCGATCGTGGTCAATGCCCATGACACCTACGTCAACAACGGAAATGGGACTGATTCGTAGGCTCTAAACGCTGCGAATGGAGGTCATCCTCCAAACACCAATGCCAACATCGGACCTCCTCTGAACCTCGACGAGACCGGTCCTCGGAACCCCAAAGCCGCTAACGATGGTGAATCAGCTCGCCAGTATATCCACCTCAATGACGCCGAGTGGTAAAGGGTCAGAGAGGTTGTATGAGGAAAACTGCTGCCAATCAATGCCTCTCGCAACATGCTGATGGGCTACCATTAGCTCCTCATAAAGGAACATAATCGACAAGTCCCATAACACAAGGAACTCGAGCAGCGCAGGCAGGCATCTGATGAGTCAAGCGCACAACAGGCAGCCCTCTCCTTCATCAGCGGGTCCTCTACAAAGGACAACGGCGACTATGCTGCCCACTAAAGTCACTCTCGACTAGAGCGCATGGGCCCAGACGCAAGGCGCGAGGCCACCAAAGCCCTCGACCTATCATTCATGTCGGTGGACTCACAGGGCAATATGGTGCCCAAGACACCGCAGGCCGTGGTCATAGCGGCTACTACGTACCTGCTCGCCTACCAACCACTGGTCGGGGATCCACGATCCGCCGTCCATAAGTCTGTGATCACGGGCCTTGGGCTCGTCGAAGCCGCACTAACTGGAGAGGAGGCTTCGGAACCAAGGAAAGACATAGTAAAATTTGCGAGAAACCACATGCCCTCATCCGATGAAGATGACCAAGATCTGTCACGGGGATGCAGCATCCCACGACAGAGGAGCCGCAACTACGACACTCGTGACGAGCTCACGCGACATAAAATCGACAAGCTGTGTGCCAAACGCGCATAATCCATGGAGTTGGAAGATGAAGACACGGAGCTCTGTGGCACCAGATGCTTTAGTTGAGCCATACGACCAAACGTGGGTGCCCACAGGCTGCAAACTTCCTTCGGACAATCTGAAGTTCGATGGGCCTGCAGGAGCCAAGATCTGGCTGGATGATCAAATATCGTCAGTCAAGCTGCATGGTGGAAGCAAGAACACAACCATGCAACGCCTTCAGCTACAGCTGAAAGGCGCGGCCCCGGCCTAGCTAAACAATCTCCCCTCCGGATCCATCCGCAACTAGGAGGAGCTTGTTTACAGCTTCATCCGCAACTTCAAGGGCACTTGCAAGCGGCCGGCCTCAATCAAAGAATCACATGCATACTGGCAAGGTCCAATGAGTCCATCCGCTCGTACGTCCAATGCTGGTCTATCATCAATAACTCAGCAGAGGATATCTCCGAGGAAAGGGCAATCGATGCATTCAACGGCGGCGTGAGGCGCCACGAGCTCACGGAGGAGCTGGGTCATATCAAGCCCTAAACCATCGATCACCTGATGGATATCGCCAATCGCTGGACCGACGGTGAAGATGTCGTCCATAGAAACCGAGCACGCTAGGATGAAAAGGATGACCTCGGCCGCAGACATGACCGCTGAGGGAAGAGGAGAGCACGAGTCTATGATGACTGCCAGATGATACAGAAGGGGCGTCCATCCAACAAGATCCAGAAGAGAATCACCCGCTAGATAAACCTGGATATCACTTCCCCACTGGCCGTACCTGAGTAACTCAGCAGCTCAGAGTCATGCATCACCTTTGATAGATCTGAACATCCCTGTCAGATCCCTCGCCTAGGCCATTCTGCTTTGGTTCTCGAGGCTCAGATCGGTGGGTTTGAGATGAGCCGAGTATTCACGGACGATGACAGAGGAATAAATCTTATGTTTGCTAGCACCTTGGAGGCAATACAGATCCCACTCACCAGCCTGGAGGCAGCTGATTCAACGTTCCACGACATCTTCCCAGGGAAAGGAGTATACCCATTGGGCAAGATATGGCTTTACGTCATATTCGGCACACCCAAGAACTTCAGGCGCGAGTGACTCGGGTTCAAGGTCGTCGACTAGCCATCATAGTACCACGCCATCCTAGGTCACATGGCATTCACACGGTTCCAAGCGGTACATCACTATGTGTATGTCCTGCTAAAAAATCCAGGATCCAATGGCATCATCACCATCATTGGGAGCTTCACCAAATCGGACAGCTGTGGCAGGGAATTCAACAGAATATCACAGTACTTCGGCATGAAGGAGGAGCTCGCAAGGTTAAAGGAGTCAACAAACACCAGCCTCCCTCCTATGACCAAGTAAAATGCCCTTGACCAGTCCTTCAAGTCCATGATCAACACCAAGGTGATCTAGGTCCACCCGAAAGACCCCGTCAAAATCGCCCTCATCGCCAACGACCTGAGTCCCGCATAGGAACTCGTGCATGTCGAATTCGTTTGTGAGCGCTAGGAAATCTTCTCCTGGTGTCATGCGGACATGCCAGGAGTCCCCAGGGAATTCGCCAAGCATGCACTCAACATGTACCCAGATGCATGACCAGTCAAGCAGTCGATGTGTCGACTATCTGAAGGACGAGCCAAAGCGGTCGACATGGAGGTCAACATACTCCTCGATGCTGATTTCATAAGAGATATCAAGGAAAGGACCTAGGTATCGAACCCCATGCTGGTCCCCAAGAAGTACACGGACATCCTACAGATGTGCGTGTACTTTACCGCTCTCAATAAGCATTGTCCAAAGGATCACCTCCTATTACCGCGGATCAATCAAATCATATATTCCACTGTGGGATGTGAGAGCCTCTCCTTCCTCAATGCCTACTCAGGATACCACCATATTTAGATGAAGGTGGTGTAGGGGTTCGTAGCATGGAAAACAAAAAAGTTCTATTGCATGAACACACAAAAGCCAAGATCTAATCTACGAGATCGGTGCAACGAGTTCATGGAGTACTAACCCTCGAAGATCCAAAGCGTTTAAAGGTATCGGATTCTCGTGGTTGATGTAGTCATTCACTTGCCAATCTCAAGATCGCGATGATGATCCTTCCGACGCCGCGTTTCGGCAGCGCTTCCGCAGTCGATCACACGTTTGGTACTCGATGAAGACCTTCATCTCCCTTGTTCCAGCAGGCAGCAGAGGTTGTAGATCTCCTCGCGATTATAACAGCACGGCGGTTCGGTGGTGGAGGTGGCGGAGTAGATCCTGTAGGGCTTTGCCTAAACCGGAGCAGGTATGGTGGATTAGAGAGAGCCTCGGCGGCTAGGGTTTAGACACTGAGGGGATGAGGGTAGACGGTGGCTAGGGATAGGGCTAGGCGGCAGCGGCGGATTGGAGAGGGCTAGGGCGCCGACGGCCTTGGGGAAAGGGGCGGCGGCCTAGGGTTTTTGGGGTGGGGTTCAAGGGGGCGCCCCACCCCCTCCTTTTATGGGTGGGAGAGGAGGCTAGGGGAGGCCGAGTCCTCCCCTAACTCCCCTTGGTGGTTGGTGGCAAGGAGGGAGAGGGAAACCTCTCCCTTCTAGGTTTCCTCTCCTCCATCCACTAGGCTTTTGACTTTCAAAGTTGGGATTTGACTTTTCAAATTGGAGTTTGACTATTCAAACTAGAGTTTTATTATTTCTCTTCCCATTGCCCAGCCAAGTGACCTAGGGTATGATGCAACCATTTCACATTGTCATGGCACATTCATGTACCCCCCTCCGGGGTGGTGGACATTCCAGAACCTTCTTGAAACTTCCGGTGAAAACATCGAAAACATTTCCGAACCCCGGAATTGGACTTTCCTTATATGAATCTTATTCTTCGGACCATTCTGGATCTCCTCGTTATGTCCTGGATCCAATCAGAGACTCCCAACAACATTCGGTATCCAACTCATATTCCATACTACTAAAAACATCGAATCCTTAAGTGTGTCTCCCTACGGTTCATGAATTATGCAGACATGATCGAGACACTTCTCTGATCAATAACCAATAGAGGAATCTGGAAATTCATATGGCTCCCACATATCTCTATGATTACTTTGTGATCGAATGAACCATTTACATACGATATCGATTCCCTTTGTCGCGCGATACTTTACTTATCCAAGGTTTTATCATCGGTATCTCTATACCTAGTTCAACCTCGTTACTGATAAGTACTATTTACTCGTTCTATGATATGACATCCCTTGTGACCTAGTCACATACTTGCAAGCCAATTGGATGGCATTCCACCGAGAGGGCCCAAAGTATATCTATCCGTCATATGGATGGACAATCCCACTCTTGATCCATGTGCCTCAACACATACTTTCAGAATACCTAATGCCACCTTTATAACCACCCAGTTACAGAAGTGGTGTTTGATGTCATCAAAGTATTCATCCAGTGATGGTGATTAACATGATCTCATGGTCGAAGGATTAGGTTACTATGTATTTGAAAGCTTTGTAACAAACGGACTCTAAATGACTTGATCTTACACTACGCTTACTATAGGAGTGTGTCCATCACATCATTATCCTAATGATATGACCTTGTGATGATGTGTAGCTCAGATCACTATAGAGCTTCGTTAGGAGAGCCTAAGAGGAAGGTATGATGATAACAGCAGCAAGTTTTCCCTCAGTAAGAAACCAAGGTTATTGAACCAGTAGGAGGAAGGAAATGACTCAAAGGTGTTGCTAGAAACTTGGAAACCTGCACAACTCAAACTCAAGACTTTGCCCCAATGAACAGTGAGGTTGTCAATCTCACCGGTTTGATGAAAACAAAGGATTACTGTATGGTGTGGAAGGTAATAGTGGTTTGCAGAAAGTAAACAGGAATAGTGGAAGATGTATCAATGGTAAAGATTGGACCGGGGTCCATAGTTCACTAGAGGTGTTCTCCTTAAGATAAACAACATAACATGCTGGGTAAACAAATTACAGGGAGGCAATTGATAGGATAGAGCAAGGCATAATAATGCAATACTAGACATTCATGATCCTATGAGATTTGATTGGGCAATACAACAAGATACATAGACCGCTATCAAACTACATCTATGACTAGTAATCCACCTTCAGGTTATCATCTGAACCCCCTCCAGTATTAAGTTGTAAGCAACGGATAACTGCTTTAAGCAAAGTGTGTAAGGTAAACAATCCACTTGTTCCATGAACAAGAGATCGTTGTTTTATCCCTAGTAGCAACAACACATCTACAAACTTAGAGATTTCTGTCACTTCCCCAGATAAAATAGAGGCATGAAACCACTATCGAGCATAAATACTCCCTCTTGGAGTCACTAGCATCTACTTGGCCAAGATAGCTACTAGAAACGGAGAGCATGCAAGATCTCAAACAACACAGACATGATAGAATCAATAAGATAGAATCATTAATCAATCTGACATAGTAATCTCAATATCCATCGGATCCCCGCAAACACAATATGCATGATTACAAATAGATGATCTTGATCATGAACGGAGCTCACAAGATCTAAACATGGTAGCAAAAAGGAGGAGCAACAACCATCTAGCTACTACATTGTCAACACCCAGATTTTTAATCCCAGATGCTTGTTATGCCATACATCCAATCCCAGGATTACCATTTTTGTGAGACATAACAGATTGGATATCACAGTACATCATCCATTACAAACCATACATAAGGTCTTACAACAAATAAAGGATCTCATGATCTAGTCTTAATACCATTCAAGCAGCGGAATAACGTAATAATAAAGGTAGCATAGGCGAGACTCCATCTTCATGGTCACAGGAAATGCTGACGATGGGAGATGATCCTAGTTGTCGTAACCTTCCTGCGGTCCGTTCTCCTGATAGTCCTCTTCATAGTCTGTCCACGGGAATAGCCAGGGACAAAGCCATGAGTACTCTTTAAGTACTCGCAAACTAATACTAACAAGTGAAGGGGTTTTGAGTAAGAAATTCTAAGCTCTAGGTTGTTTTGCAAAAAGCTAGATTTACCCTAACTAAGTTCTGAAGCAAAGAAAGCTAGTTGAAAGTTTTATAACACCTATGTGGGAGATTGAATTTCATATCACAACCATGTTGTGGTCAAGTCAAAGTCATGAATCATTTCATAAGTCATTTTGAAAACATCTGACGAGGGAACTCTGTAGAGGTGGTACACTTTCACCACAACATTCGATACATCCGTCTGGAACAACCCTGAATTCACCATACTCAGTATGCGGATAATCAATCCTAACCTTTCAATTACACTCCCTAGTATAGGCACTTCTACTGTGAGTTTGGCCTCCCAACCTTGACCAATTGTCATCTTGGGAACTGCACAAGTGGACAATCTTCATAGGGTATGCTCAGGTCAAACCTTGGCTGCAAGGGCACCCATACTAAGGTATATAAATTTCCAGTCAATCCCTACCCAAATTTCGGGTATTGTGGTTGTACGATAAAGTTGGAATGGTATCGCATCCAGACAACCATCAGTTTTATAAAGGACTAAGGCTCATGCCTGAACATTTTCATCATCAAAATCATCTGGTGTTCAAGAACACATGTCAAAACATTTCATTAGAATGTCTCAGCATTTTAAGGTTTTCATAACCATTTTCACCAAGTACTCCCATCTAAAGTGATCAAGTTTTATGCTTAGCACTAGCATCTACAAGTGGGGGTAAACTCTAATGAGGGGTGGTAAACAAGGTGGGTGATCTAAGTTCAATCTCATGCCTCAGGATGACATCAAGATTATCTACATTAGGCCAAGTTTTATGCTATTTATGCTACCTTTAAATAATCTTTCTAAGATCTACAAGTCACTAAGTAAACTTTAAAAGAAAGCATTTATAAGGAAATAAAACAACTAAGCTTGCAAGTAAAACTAGGATTTTGTGTCCTCAAGGGGTATAACCAAGGCATGCCTAATGCATTGCATAGATCATAAAGTTTTAATAGTTGAAAGTGTTAGCTTGCCTTGTGTAGAGCATTGGTTGAAGTTCTCCTCAGCTTCTTCCTCGTAGTATTCTCCTTCCTCCTCGTATCCTTCCTCGGTACTAGCATCGATAAATAAATACGAGGTACATAATCACCAAACAATACTTAACTATTTTCATCACACCAAGTTTTTCACTAGATGATCTAGGATCATCACAAACATTACACTCATCCAAGTACTTCCTTATTTATTTTATTTTAGAAAAGTAATTTCTACTCATTGAAAAACTACTTAAGATTTAATATTCTCCAACCAAAACATGGGATCATGTTGACACATGTCATCAGCACATATTTCAGTACATGGGAATGTGATTTAAAGTGGTGTCACAATTTAATAAGGTTTAACCTTTTTATTTTAGTTAAATAAAGTGACTAGAAATGCCTATGAGGCATTCTTTTATTGCTTGCCCATTATTTCTGCAAGTAAACCTAGATATTTTTATATATTCAGACAGGTCTAGTTAAATGTGATTTTTGAGAGTTGGAATCAACTCAAAAGCTTTTGTGGTTGAATTTTGAAAAAAAATTGAATGCAAAAAAGCTTCTACCTTGTTATTTTTACTATAGGTGATCTACAATTCCAAATGAATTGAATCCAACAGGCTTGGATTAAGAATTCCAGTACCTTTCTAAAAAAATTGGTTTCATGCAATTTGGTTCAGTGAGGGTTGATTTTTGAATCTAGGTACATAACTAGGTTTGAAACTAAATTGGAAAATATAAATTCAAACTAACTGGGTTGCGCGGGAGGTTAACTGGGCCAGCCCATGGCGCACAGCACGCGCGCGGGTGAGTTTAAGTGGATGACCACACCAGTCAGCGAGACAGGGGGTGCGAAGCGGTACGGGGTGATCTAGACCACACGATCAGACTCTAATCGAACGGTTGTGACTTATCGTCTCCATCTGGCAATGCCGGAAAGACAGAACCCTAGCGCGGCCAGTTGGGGTCTACGGGGCTCACCGGGGCTCAGGCAAGGGTCAGCGATGGGGGCGAACGACGAAGTCGACAACGGCAAACCTCTTGGTACCGGCGGCTTCTCCTGGGGCGGCTCCAATCGCTGGCTCCTATCTTCCTCCTCCGTGGCAGAATCCAGCCAAATTCCGGCGACCTGCTGCTCGCCTTGCTCTGGGGGTAAGGTGGGGTGGTTCTGAGAGAGACGGGAGTGTGTTGGTGTGAAGAAATCGAGCGAGGGTGGCCTCTATTTATAGTGCCAAGAGGGGACCAAGGGAGCGGGTGGAGCTCGTCGTGGTCGTCGGCATAGTGAGCTACTAGCATGGGCGACGGTAGGAGGCAGTGCTATGCTCCCTGGCGAAGCTCAACGGCGTGGTCTCGAGGCGTGGGGCGGTGCGAGACGGTCGGAATGCTGCGGTGCTCTGGGCAGGTCCGACGGACATTTTAATGGTGCACCGCGGCTACGGGTCACGCGGCGGCGAACAGGGTTGTCTGGTGGTCTCCTGTGATAGTGGTGATAATGCTTGCACGCGGTGAGGGCGGCGCATGGTCTGTGGGCGCATGTCGAGTGCGGCGCTCTAGCACGCTCTCGGCATGCTCGCAGAGAGGCTGGGCACTCTCGGGTTGAGTGGTCCAGGGGCTGGCAGTGCGTTGGCGTTGGACAGGGGTGGCGGTGGACGGTGGTCAATGTCCCAGACATGGTGGCTAGGCTTGGTGCTTTTCCTAGCTTTATGTCGACTAAGGGGTGGCAAGGTGAGGCTCAGCATGGTCACCATTGATGGCAATGGCAAGCTCACAGTGGTGCTAGAGCTTTCTAACTAAGCTAGATGATCTACTAAATGTCTAATGTGAGCTAGAGAGGGAACAAGTTAGGCCAAATCACTGGCCGAAAGAGATTTGAATTTGAATTTTTGGTTCAAACTTGGTGGGTGTATTAGTTATATACTAGGGAGTCTTTGGTTAGTTGGAATGGTCAATGGGCACTGGTTTTGTTGGTTCTTGAAAATGGATGATCTTCACATATGTTAAATATTCAATTTTGAATTGTCATTTGAATCAAGTTGCCAAATGTTTTTGTAAGTTTGAAACGTGGGCTTGGGTTCAATTTTACTTGGTCTAGTAAGGGGTGAAAATAAATGGAAATGTTTTTGATTGAAATCTTGGACTAGGAACACTCAAAGTGGCCTAGTGAGAAAGATTGGCAAAAATGACCATTTGCTTTATTTGGTTTGTTTTTGATTTTCTCTTGATTTGTTTCTGCTTGGAAATGATTATAGATGATGTTGTTTTCACCTTTAAACCATTCCTTGCTATTTATAACAATCACACAAGTCCATTCATGCATTCATACAATCATCACATACACACATGCATTCATATGATGTTTAATTAACAAAAGTTTTTTTAACCCTAATTTTGGTGATTGGAATTGATAATCATTGTTCAATATTTTTGGGATGTTACATACATGGACCCTTAGTCCAAGGTGGAACTACTCACGCTTCATACCGGAGGCTGGCATGGTGATGAAGAAGGCCTCCGGGATGATCTCTCCCCTCCGACAGGGTGCCGGGAAGAGCTTCACATTCCCCCGATCTAGGGACGATGGTGGTGGCGGCTATGGACTGTTTCGTGAAAGCTTGATCAGGTACTTATGGTTTAGGTATCGGGGGCTTCTTATAGGCAAAGTGGGAGGCCGAGGGGGTGCCCGAGGCGGTTGCACCCCCTAGGCGCGGGCCAGGCCTGGCCGCGCGGTCAGGGGGTGTGGCCCCCTTGAGGACCTCCTCCGTCTCGTCTTCTGGCTCCGTGTTCCTCACAGTAAAATATTGACTTTGGCTTTTGTCCCATACAATTCCGAGAATATTGATTTTCTGCCTTTTCTAGAACCAAAAACAGAAGAAGACAGGCAACTGGCACTGTGGCATATCGTTAATAGGTTAGTCCCAGAAAACATATAAAAATATCTCAAAGTGTAGACAAAGCAAAGAAAAGTAGATACTAAACAAGCATGGAACATCAAAAATTATAGATACGTTTTCGACGTATCACCTTGTTATTAATAACATCCAATGTCCATGATCAGGAAACCATGATCATATATTAACCAACAAGCTAGTTTAACAAGAGGCTTTATTAGGGACTCTTTTATGTTTACAAATCACACAAGTATTAATGTTTCCGGTTAATAAAATTATAGCATGGGATGCAAACATTTATCATAAACACAAAGATATAATAATAACCATTTTATTATTGCCTCTTGGGCATATCTCCAACAGTATGCCACTTGCACTAGAGTCAATAATCTAGTTTAGAAAAACTTGTGTATTCAACACTTATGGCTTTCTGGTGTTGTACATACACGATTTATAGTGTTAAACATAATCTTTGGATCTGACACTTCAAGGCCGTGTGTATTTGCATGTCTTTGCGTCTCTATGCATCACTCATTCTCCAATGAGATGGCATTGTATAAATTTGGTCCTTTGGTGTGACCTTTAGTTCCTTTGGGATTAAACCATGTTGATACAATTGTTGTACAATATATCTTCATGGTAATAGCCTGCTGTGAACCACACCTAGTTTGATAACAAACTACTTGACACAAATGCCCCATTTTGCTGCTACAATGGCAGTCATATACTTAGCTTTTTGTTGTAGTATCTGTCACAATGTCTTAACTTTGGAACTCATCCAAATCAGTTATGGAGCTTCCTTTCCATTACATTATGCCACCCATAGTTTAAATTGAGATAAACTTAATTTGTATATTGTGAAGAAATTAGTATCAATGTAATACTTTACAATGAACTATCTATCTATTTTTCACCTCTACATAAATAACATATTCTTAGTTGTTCCAAAAATCATAAGAATATCCTTACTATCGTCCAATGATCATCTTATGAGTCCTTATTGTATATGCTCATAACATTTAGATCATAGGACATATCTGGATGTATACATATCACAGTATGATTAACCAAAAATATTCTTGTGATTTCAATCACCAAGTGTCAATACACTTGAATCTCGTTTCACTTACCAAGTGTCAATACACTTGAATCTTGATTCAATCATTTCCGTGTGATAAGAATCTTTCTTGTCATTTCCATATTGAACTCATTCAATATCTCATCTATGTACATTTGGCACAACCATATTAGCGTCTCAATCTATCCATATAGACACTGATGCCAAATATTTGGGTGTTGCCTAAGTCTTTCATCGACATGAAATTCTTAACCTATGTCAATAAAAGATACATCTTCTCTAATCAACAATATGTCTTTCAAATAATGTATTATAAATATGTCTTAGCGCTCCTACTAAATTTCTTGTAAATGTAAGCATGTTCATCATTTCTGTTGAAATTAAACATTTTAACAAATTCATCACGGTGAAGATTACAAGTCGGCGATGATTACTTCAACTATTGAAGTTTGCATGCCCTATTAGCATCCTTTGAACAAACAAAACCCTTTGGAATGTGTTATGTACACGTCCTAGGTAACCATTCTATTAGAAGAACTTGTCTTGTTTTGTTCAACTATCATATAACAAAATTATATGTAGTGGTTGCTATATATTAATCCGTCTAGATTAAATATCGCTATGAAAGATCAAAATCTTGTCATAATCAACTGATTGAACATTGTCGTGAACTCTTTCTCGACATGTAGACTATTTCATAGATATGAAACATCCTTGTCTATTTATTTATAGATCCAAATACGATTGTAAGGTCTTACACCTTTCTAGAGGGTCTTCCAAGTTCAAAAAACTTGATTTCTCGTGTATGGAACTATCACGGATTTTATGGCTTCAAGCCATTTGACGGAGTTACGCTTCTTTGCATGTAGTTGGTTCATCATTGCCAAACAATGATTTGACTCTCAAATCTTGGTATTTGATTGTTTACCCGACCAACTTGGTTCAATAGGAACTTAGACCTCCGTGACTACAACCATTGAGGCACATGAGCCATAAGCATTGTTGCTTCCTCTAGAACACTTTTTGGCGCTACGCAACTTTGCACATATAGCTAAAATTCAATAACCTTATCAAAGTTCTATTGTCTTCCCACTTAACTTTTCACGAAAAATTCCTTCTCAAGAAACTTGACGTTCTAAGTGACAAACATTTTTGTCTCCGGTGTTATGGAGGAATACCCAACGGTTATTCGAAATAACTTACAAATACATGTTCATCTAACTTTGGTTGTAAACTTCTTACTTATGCCTAGCATACCAAATTTTTAGAAAGGACAACTTGGGTTTTATCCCAGACCATAACTTTATATGGTGTCATTTCAACGCATCGATGGTGCTCTTTTAAGTGTAAAAGCGGTAGTCACTAAAGCTTTTAATCTTTAAAATATAATGGCAGTTTTATAAATTAAACCTTTGATCTTACCATGGCAAACAAGGTTTCATTACATATCTCGAACACTCCATACTGCTATAGTGTTTTCGGGAAACATAAATCTATGGAACGAATACTCAAATCTTAGGTGTTTTGATAAACTTGTTACTCAAATATCTTCCTTTATGATCCAATCATACATTCTTTATTTTCTTGTTACAATGTTTTTCCACTTCATATTGTAAGTCTTTAAACATTTTCAAATATTTCATACTTCATCCTCATTAAGTAAATATACTTATGTATTCACTCAAATTTTGGAGAAATCAAATGAAGTTGAAATCCATCGCTCATGAATACACATAATGAACTATATACATCAATATATACAAAATCCAATAAGTTACTCGTTCGTTCTTCTAGGCCTTTGAATAAAGTTTTAATTATCTCTAGGAAAGACTCACAAGCGTCATTTGATCAAAATCAAAATACTCCAAAATTCCATCAACATGGAGTTTCTTCATGTTTTCTTTCCAATATAATTTAAACGGCGATGTCACTTTGTGAACACCAGGATTTTTAAGTCCAGATGCCTGTTATGTCGTACATCGCAATCCCAGGATTACCATTTTTGCGAGACATAACAGAATTGGTAGCACAGTACATCATCCATTACAAACCCTAATAGTATTACAAATAGTTGATCACATGATCAAGTCTTAATACACATCAAAGCAGCGGAAAATAATGTAGTAGAGGCTCCAGCTTCATTGTCATAGGCAATGCTGACGATGGGAGATGATCCTAGTTATCGTAGACATCCTGCTATCCGTCCTCCGGATAGTCCTCTTCATAGTCTGGCCATGGGAATAGCCAGGGATAAAGCCATGAGTACTTTTAAAGTACTCGCAAACTATCACTCATGTAAGTAAGACAATTCTAGTAGGAATCCTAAGCTCTAGGCTTATTTGCAATAAGCTAGTTTTATTTCAGAGGTACTTAGTAGTAAAGACCTATTTTTGTTATCTAGATTAATCAAGAGGGAACCTAGTTTCATGTCCACAACCCTGTGTGGTCAAGTCTAAGTCATATTTCAAGTCACAAGTCATTTTGAAAATATCTGACAACAGAACAGTATGGCCATCCAACTATCCATGACTGCGGACGCGGCTATTCGAATAGTTTGACACTATGCAGAGGTGGTACACTTTCACCACAACATTCGATACATCCGCCAGGGATAACCCTGAATCATCATACTTGGTATGCAGATAATCAATCCTAACCTTTCAATTACACACACTAGTATAGGCACCTCCCCTATGAGTTTGGCCTCCCAGCCATGGCCATCCGCCATCCCAGGCACTGCATAGGTGCACATTCATATTCACGAGGTGGCCTCAGCTCAACCTCTTTCCACGAGGGAACCCATACTAAGACACATAAACTTCCAGTTAAGCCCTACCCAACTCAGGTATTATGGTTGTACGGTAAAGTTCGAATGGTATCGCATCCGAACCCAACCATCAGTTTCTATCAAAGTTAGGGCACATGCTTCATTCAGTATCATCTTCAACTCATTGTGTTCCATAAGACATGTCAAAACATTTCAATAGAATGACTCATCATCCCAAGGTTTTCATAATCATTTTCTCCAAGTGTTCCCATCTACAGTGATCAAGATTAGTTTAGCACTAGCATCTATCAATGAGGGTGTCACTATTGAGGGGTACTAATCAAGTGTAACTACCTACACCTCGTTCTATGCTCTTGATGGCATCTTTTCTATTTCTCCACTAATCACCAATTAATCAACTATTTGAGCAACTTTGATAAAAGGAAGACAAGATAAAGCTTGCAGGTAAAACTTGGGATTGGTATAATCATGGTTTCATCACCATAGCATGCATAATATATCTTGCATATGCTAGCTTGCATCTGAATAGCTTGCATAGTTTAGCTTGCCTTGGTTGGTGTCAAAGTTCTCCTCTTCTTCGTCGTAGAACTCCTCTTCCTCGTACCCCCAGGTTGATACTAGCGTCTATAAATAAATACGAGGTACACAATCACAAAACAATACTTAAATACTTCTATTTAGCATACAAATATCCATACTAGATGATCTAGCATCATCTCAATCACTACATGAAATATTGACATGGCCTTATTTATCTTATTTTAGAAATGCAATTTCTACTCATTGAAAAATACTTAAGATTTAATATTCTCCAATTATAAAATATGGGATCATGTTGACACATGTCATCACCACATATTCCAATACTTTGGAATGTGATTTAAAGTGGATGGCATACATTACAAAGTTTAATATTGCTATTTAATAATATTAAAGTGACTATAAATGACTATATAGCATTCTTTTAATACTAGTCCATGATTAATGCATGTAAAGCCAAATATTTTTACATATTCATATATATCATGGAAAATGTGATTTTTGAGAATTGGAATCAACTCAAAAGCATTTATGGTCGATTTTAGAAAAATGTTTGAAGTTGTAAAAGTCTCTGCCTTGTTATTTTTACTCTGGGTAATCTATAACTTCAAACTGTTTGAATCCAATGGGAGTGGTTAGATAATTTCATTACCTTTCTAACAAAATAAGAATAATTGCAATTTGGTTTAGTAAATCTTCCTGAATTTAATTTTGGAGTCACTAACAGAATGGGATTTTGGAATAAAAGGAAAAATATAAATTTGAATTCGTGAGCAGCGCGCGGGAACGTTACTGGGCCGGACCAACTATGCGGCGCGCGCGTAGCGGGCTGCACTGGCATTGGCCCCACCTATCAATGGCTATTCTAAAGCAAAGCGGGTATCAGCTAATCTGGGCCACACGATTAGAATACGATCAACGGCTTAGCATCGTCGTGTCCGTCGCACGACGCGCGAGGGATTTTAACCCTAGCTCTACGGCGGGGGTCGTCGGAGGCTTAACAGGGCTCCAGCTAGGTCCGGCGAGGCAGGCTAACGAGCTATTAGACGACGGCGGTTCGAATGGTGGTCACGACAGCTCCTGGGGCGGCTCCTAGCGATGGATCCTTTCCACCACAGCGGCGACGGGCTCCGGTGAAACGGTGATGCAGTGCTCGCCTTGCTCCGTGGTTGGGTCAGAGGGAGTGCTAGGGGAGAGGTGAGTCAAGTGGTGTGAATTTTGAGGTAGGGGAGGGGTCGTGCATGGTGAAATAGTAATGGGCCATGATCATGTTGGGCTTTATTAATGGACCGGCCCACTTAATAATTACGAGGCCTTGACTAAGCCAAGGCTTCTACCACGGTTTCATTGATAGTTAACAGCGTTAACTAGCCGTTAACGACGCTCGTCATGTGGCAGTTTGCATGACGTTAGCAGTCAATGCGACTGGCGAACAAATCTACGATGGAACGACTTTTCGTGGCTAAAGGGTGAAATCCTCCACGGTCGGAAAAAAACCGTGGTAGAATCATTTGTGACGAGTCTTCTACCACGATGGTCATCCATCGTAGAAGGCTTTTTAGCCACACAAAATGGACCTTCAACCACGAAAATCGTCCGTTGTAAAAGGATATTTTTCTTGTGGTGATGGATGGTGAGAGGGGGTGAAGGGGAGAGAAAATCGAGAGGTAGAGTAGGTATACTAGTATCATGTGACATCGCACCGCCTTCAACTCCTCTCGCGCTGCCTAAGTGTGCTCATAGTCTCTTATCACTCTTCGATATTCCCCTCCATTTTGATCCATATTCTTCGTTGTACTGGTACTACTTGATTTACAGAAAAAACATTCCTCTCCCTAGGAAAATTGAGACTGTCTCTTTTCCTAATACTAGTTGGAAACTCCCCTTTGTCAACATTGTTTACCATGCAAAGATGCACCAATCTACTAAATATGGGAAAATTATCATAAACATCATATTGGATATGGTCATGAACTTTTTTCTTTCCTCTTTCGGCTTGAAACTTGTGCACATATATTCTAGGCCAATTTTGTGAGGTATGTTTTTTCAAAGTTATCAAGACTCTTGTTTACCATTTTTCATGGCAGGTAATACACACAAAAGGACGTCGTGTGTAAGTCTTTGTTTTTAGGATTTTTCTTTATTTTCTTCAACTAATCTCAAAATAGGGTCAACATTGTCAGCACGCAAATTATTAGCGAGAAGATAAATCTTTTGACTTGGAAGTTCTCATATATTGATTTCCTGGTGGGTGCAATACCTTCAAAGGCCCTATATAAAATCTTAAGAGCAATCTACCATTTACTGATACTTCAAATTAATTTGACCTAGTTTCTATAAATCCATATAAAGCCATTTAAGTGCCGAAGTTAGATAGGAAGCATGATCCACTATGTCTACAACCATTGGCTTGTGGCACTGTGAACCATATTATTTGGAATTTTTACAAAGAAAAAACACCGTCGTCGATAGGAAAAATTGAATGTATTTTTTTTCTAATTTGTTGGAAACTCCTACAAGCAACAGTGTTTACTGTGCCAAGATGCACCCATCGACCAAACTAATGTGAGAACTCTATCAAATCGTAAATGATAATGTCGATATGGCCTTGACGACCTTGGTCGTTCGGGTTGAAATCCAATAATGTCCATACACATGGTACACCAATATTATGAAACCATTTTTCCAAAACTTATGTAATCCCATGGTTATCATTTTCATGGAACGTAGTGCTCGCGATATGATAGGACATCAAGCGCAAATCCTTTGTTTTTCCTTTATTTTATGTAATCGTTTTTAAAACGGGTTCAAATTTTTAAAGATGAAATCATAGTAATAAGTCAGACGAGTGGTCAAAAATCTCGGTGGTTTCTGTTATAAAAATTGAGCGCCACATGGGTAGCTACAAAAGCTTTTTTCGTTAAAAATTCAACTCAACCTACAATTTACTTGTAGTTCAAATTTGACCTAATTTCGATACATCGACATAAGTCATTCAAGTGGGACGAGTTAGCAAGGACAAAGTTTGAAACCTCATAAAACATGGGGATAATAATTACAACATGTCGGCACTATATAGGTCTAAAAGCTTGTATTGTGGCATTTAGATCCAATATTCTTCGGACTTTCTTTATGAAATAAAAACAATCTCGTCATCACTCAGAAAATTTACATAGTTATTTCCTGATAGTTGGAAACTCACACCGACGACATTGTTTACTAAAATAAGATGTACCACACATCTACCTCTGAAATGATATTTAATTCGAGAGCAATCTATCACGCTTACTAGTAGCTCAAGTTTGACCTAATTTCATTAAATTGTTAAGATGCAAAATCTTAGTAAGAATTTGAACCTGTTTTCACAACTCTCGGTGGTGTTTAGTCATATATTAAATGCCCCTCCCCCGATGGTTACCTCATATAAATTACAAAACTTTCAAACCAAACCTACAATTTTCTTATAGTTCAAAATTGACCTAATTTCAATAAGTTGGCTTAAAGTCATTCAAGGGGGCAGAGTTAGCTAGGTCGAAGTTTGAAAACTCATAAAATTAAAGATAGGAATTGTAAGTGAACCATGTTGGTCCACTTAATATGTCCGTAATCTTGTCTTGTGGCATTTCGATCCATATTCTTTGGACTTTCTTTACGAAAAAGAACAATCTCATCATTACTCGAGAAATTGAGAATGTTCTTTCCTAATAGTTGGAATATCACACCGACGAAAGTGTTTACTACAAGAAGATGCACCCATCTACCTCTAAAATTACATTTAATTCAAGAGAAATTTATCTACTGCGCTTACTTGTAGCTCAAATTTTACCCCATTTCGCTGAATCGACAAAGAAGTGAAGTGTGCGAATTTATCTAGGAAGCTTGAAAAATGGAATTATATAAGAAACCATGGGCACTTTGTGTGATGATTAGGAGGGTTGTATTTTCTTCTAAATGTGGTAGGCCTTCCGGAGCGAGGTGCTTCAGTTTAACATGGACGGTGGAAGTACAAGTTACATCAAGGACCTCGTAAAAATGTAAATTACATCCAAGTCCATGCATTTAGAACAAGGTCCCTGAAACTATGAAATGAAGTGTGTTTTGAGGTTTGCGCACACTAGCATTCATTCTGCTAAAGACTATCAATAGAATCTTCTAGATCCTAAGAATGGAAAATAAGATCCAACGGTTAGCAATGTTTCGATTTGTCAGTCTTGATCCAATGGTCCATGTTCAAAGTTATCCGTACACTATATAGTATTTTGATGAAAAAGAGAAGATAAGAAGTACTACCGTGAATAGCCGGTCTTTTGAATACCCCTTCCCTCCCGATGTTTGGGAAGCAGGTGAAAATTTCGAAACCGAAAAAGTTTGAATCTTTTTGCCACAGAGGACCAAAGTGGTTTCCTTCCTATGTACTACTTCTCCTACTCGACACCAACACACCTGCCGAACACGCCAGAGAAACAGAGCCGCCCTCTCAAAAATAAAAATAAAAACAAACAGAGTCGTCGTACCAAGGCACACGTGCGTAGCGCTACACTGTGGACGAGGGACAGATCAGCCGGGCCGGTGCGCGAGGGGAGAGGGGTGGAGAGATGAGAGGAAGCGAAGGAGAGAGAAAACACACTCTTTTTTGCGTGCATAGGTTTTGAAATTTACTACTAGTAGAGTGTACACTGTATCTGTAAGGTGGCAAGAGTAACTCGTGTCAGGAACCTATCATAACTTTGCTTTTCGCTGCTTCCCTCTTCCCCTGCCTACGTTTTATTCTCTCTGCACTTACAGCGTGTTGACAGAGGTGAGCATATATCTACTACGAGTGAGGCATCCAATATGTTTTCCATAGGGGAAAAAAGGTAGTCCTGATGGACTTCCATATACATAGTGGAAGATATCCACGAGCTAAAAGCCTTAAGGTTCACCATTAAGCTCATCATGGGTAGTCCATAAGCATTATAATATTGATATCTAGTACACATAGCAATGGAAAACAAATTTTAATCACAAGACAGTGAGAGGGCAGCTCTTACATGTGGGTCCTATCTTATGAAAAAGTCCGACTAGATAGATTGTGGTGCAATCAACTAGTAGCTTGGTATTAGCAAGTGGGTCCCATCTTAAACATAGCTTTGGCTAAATACAAAGGTGATGCCCAAATCTCTACCGTTTAGATAGTGTCTATACGAGACGATTCATGGGACCTACTAAACCGAAGATGCTCACTTTTGCATAGTAGTTTTACATCTTGGTCATACACTGCCAAGTGGGGCCCAGTATTTACTTTTCCCTTTAGACACTTGTGCCTTGTACTCCCCTCGCCACCATGCTAGACTCGAATTTTATTTGCGAAATTGCACCGATCTATTAATAATGATCAACAACCGTATAAAGAGACGCAAAAGTAAGTTGCTCTTACACATCGTATTTCCTCAACAATTTGCATGCATAATCATTCTTCGAATTTCCCCTCTATTTTGAGGTATATTATTTACATAGAAGAACATTTTGACCTAATTTTGTTAAATCTATATAAAGTCATTTAAGTGTACCAGGTTAGCTAGAGTAATCTTGAAAACTACCTCCAAAAACATGGGGATTGTAAGAAGCAAGGTCCACTTTGTATGAAAAATTGGGAGGTGACATTTTCTTTTAACGTACGCGGGTCCTGTGGGAGCAATGAGCTTCAGTTAACACGGTCGGTGGAAGTACATGTTGCATCAAGGACCTTATAGAAATGAAATCCAAGTTCATCACTTGGAAATTTGAGAATGTTATTTCCTGATAGTTGGAATCTCACACCGATGGCATTGTTTACTAAACGAAGATGTACCCATCTACCTCTAAAATGCTATTTAATTCGAGAGCAATCTGTCGCACTTACTGGTAGCTCAAGTTTGACCAAATTTCTTTAAATTGTCAAGATGCAAAATCTTAGCAAGAAGTTAAACCTATTTTCAACACTCCCAGTGGTGGTTTGTGATATATTAAATGATCCCCCGATGGTTACCTCCAAAAAAATTACAAAACTTTCAAAGCAACCTACAGTTTTCTTGTAGTTCAAATTTGACCTAATTTCGATAAATCGGATAAAATTATTCAAGTGGGTAAATTTAGCAAGGACGAAGTTTGAAAACTCATGAAACATGGGAATCATAAGTAGTACAACATGTCGGTCCAATACATATGTATGAAAAATCTTGGCTTGTAGCATATTCAGATCCAATATTCTTCGGACTTCCTTTATAGAAATGAACAATATATTATCATCACTCGGAAAACTGAGAATGTTTGTCTTTCCTAAAAGTTGGAAACTCACATAGGCAACATTGTTTACTAAAAGCAGATGCACCCATCCACCTCTGAAAAGACAATTAATTCAAGATCAATCCATCGTGCTTACTCGGACCTCAAGTTATTTGACCTAATTTCGTTAAGTTGTGAAGATGAAAAATCTTAGCAAGAAGTTCAACCTGTTTTCAAAACTCTCGGTGGTGGTTCGTGATAAATTAAATGACCCCCAATGGTTACCTGAAACAATCGCACATCTTTCAAAGCAACCTACACTTTTTCTATAGTTCAAGATTGACCTAATTTCGGTAAATCGGGATAAATTCATTCATGTGGGTAGAGTTAGCTAGGCCAAAGTTTGAAAAAACATAAAACATAAGTACTCCCTCTATGCTAAATAGGATGTCTCAAGTTATCTAAATTTAAATGTATCTAGACACTATTTAGTATATAGATACATCTAAATTCAAACAAACTTGAGACATCCTTTTTAGGATGGAGGGAGTACAACATGTCGGTCCACTATAAATATTTTAAAGGTCTACTTATGGCATTCGAATCCATATTCTTCAGACTTTCTTCACGAAAAGGAACGATCTCTTCATCACTTGGAAAACCAACAATGTTCTTACCTGATAGTTGGAAACTCACACCGACGACATTGTTTACTACAATAAGATGCACACATATACCTTCAAAAAGACAATTAATTCAAGAGAAATCAATCGCGCTTACTCGTACCTCTAGTTTGACCTAATTTTGTTAAGTTCTTGAGATGAAAATCTTAGAAAGAAGTTGAACCTTTTTTCAAAACTCTCGATGGTGGTTCGTGACATATTAAATGACCCCCCCTGATGGTTACGTCAAGAAAATCGTGGAACTTTCAAAGCAACCTACAATTTTCCTGTAGTTCAAGATTGACCTAATTTCGATAAATCGGCATAAAGTCATTAAAGTGGGAAGAGTTAGCTAGGCCAAAATTTGAAAAAACATAAAACATGGTAACCGTAAGTACAACATGTCGGTCCACAATAAATATTTGAAAGGTCTGCTTGTGGCATTCAGATCCATATTCTTCAGACTTTATTTATAGAAAGGAACAATCTCGTCATCGTCACTACTCATAAAATTAAGAATGTTATTTCCTGATAGTTGGATACTCACACCGATGGCATTATTTACTGAAAAGTAGATGCACCCATCTACCTTCAAAAAAATAACTAGTAACTCAAGAGCAATATATCGCTCTTACTGGTAGCTCGAGTTTGACCTAATTTTGTTAAATTGTCAGCATGCAGAATTGACCTAATTTCGAAAAGAAGAGGAACATGTTATCAAAACTCTCGGTGGTGGTTTGTGATATATTAAACGCCCCTGCCCTGATGGTTACCTCAAAAAAATCACGGAACTTTCAAACCAAACCTACAATTTTCTTGTAGTTCAAATTTGACCTAATTTCGATAAGTCGGCATAAAGTCTTTCAAGTGGGCAGAGTTAGTTAGGACGAAGTTTGAAAACTCATAAAATTAAACATAGTAATCGTAAGTGAAACATGTTGGTCCACTTAATATTCCTAGAATCTTGGCTTGTGGCATTCGGATCCATATTCTTCGAACTTTGTTTACGAAAATGGACAATCTCGTCATTACTCAGGAAATTGAGAATGATGTTCTTTCCTGATAGTTGGAAACTCACACCGACGACATTGTTTACTACAAGAAGATGCACCAATCTACCTCTCAAATTACATTTATTTCAAGAGAAATTTATCTACTATGCTTACTTGTAGCTCAAGTTTGACCTAATTTTGCTGAATCGACAAAGAAGTAAAGTGTGTGAATTTAGCTAGGAAGCTTGAAAAATGGAATTATATAAGAATCCTTGGTCCACTTTGTGTGTTTATTGGGAGGGTTGCATTTTCTTCTAACTATGGTAGGCCCCCCGGAGCGAGGTGCTTCATTTTAACATGGTCGGTGTAAGTACAAGTTACATCAAGGACCTCGTAAAAAATGTAAATTGCATCCAAGTCCATGCATTTAGCACAAGGTCCCTGAAACTAAGCAATGAAGTGTGTTTTGAGGTTTTCGCACACTAGCGTTCATTTTGCTAAAGACTATCAATAGAATCTTCTAGATCCTAATAATAGAAAATAAGATCCAATGGTTATCAATGTTTTGATTTGCCAGTATTGATCCAACGGTCCATGTTCAAAGTTATCTGTACACTATATAGTTTTTTTATGAAAAATATAAGATAATAAGTATTACCATGAATGGACGGTCTTTTGAATACTCCTTCCCTCCCGTTGTTTGGGAAGCAAGTGAAAATTTTGAAACCGAAAAAGTTTGAATCTTTTTGCCGCCCAGGACCAAAGTGGTTTCCTTCCTATGTACTACTCCTCCTACTCCACACCAACGCGGCTGCCAAAGATGCCAGAGAAACAAGGATGCCCTCTCAAAATTAAAAATTAAAAGAAACATAGCTTCCATACCAAGGCACACGTGCGCAGCGCCACGCTGTGGACGAGGAAAGATTAGTCGGGCCGGTGCGCGAGGGGAGAGGGGTGGAGAGATGAGAGGCAGCGAAGGAGAGAGAAACAAACTCTTTTTTGCGTGCATAGGTCTTGAAATTTACTACTAGTAGAGTGTACACACTGTAGTTGTAAGGTGGCAGGAGTAACTGTAGGGTTCGCAACATAGAAAATAAAAAATTTCCTATGATGGGAACTATGTACCAAGATCTATCTACTAGATACAAACAACGGGCGGATGTATATCCGTAGAGAACATACCCTTGAAGACCGACAAAGCTTAACAAGTTAAACGCGTGGTTAATATAGACGATCTCTTGCCGATCTCAAGATCGAGAGAATGTCCTTGCGCCGCAAAACAGCAGCGCATCCATGCTCGCACACACGTACAAGACACCGAGCAACCTCCGCCCCTCACTCCAGCGATGCAGCGGAAGCACAAACCTTTCTTGCCAAATAGCCACCGGGAACATGTATCTCGCTAGTCCAAGACCATGGGGGATAAATTCTAGAGGGGGAGAGAGATCCTTCACGAGGACGTGTGAGTGAGAGAGAGGAGAGGGGGTGCCTTTTATAGGAGGAGGGGGGTCACCCAAGGGGGTGGCTGCTAGCCATGGGGGCTTCCCCCTCCCCTCCTTCATTCATGTGGGTGGACACTCCACTCACAAAAATCTCTTCAATTCCCTCCACTCAAAATTGCAATTAAATTTCCACCAAATTTAATGCAAACTCTCATTAAATAAAACATTTAGAATTTTGTTCAGAATTTTGTCAATTACTTTAATGACAAACATTCACATATAAGCCCTTGCTAGTATTCCATTTCACATGCAAAAACACTTTCTGCAATTTCACCCAAAAACCTGTTTCGGTATCTAGTGAAATAAATTCCTACGCTTGTTATTCTTTCCGGCATGAAACTTTTGCTCCAATTGGATGTCAGTGTCCCTTAAGTGTGCCACCCTACGGTTCGCGAATAATGCGGACATGATCGAGACCCTTCTCCGATCAATAATTAGAAGTGGGACCTGGAGATCCATACTGACTCCCACACATTCAACGATGACTTTCCTGTGATCGTCAGAACCTTTTACGCTAGTATCTTAATCCCTTTGTTTCACGATATGTTACATGTCCGAGATTCGATCATCGGTATCTCCATACCTAGTTTGATCTCGTTACCGACATGCACTCTTTTCTCGTTCCCGTGATATAACATTCTAGTGATCAAATCACTTGCTTGCAAGCTAACCAATGCGATATCACCGAGAGGGCCCAGAGTATATCTATCCGTCATCGGGATGAACAGATTCCACTCTCGATCCATGAGCCTCAACATAAAACTTTAGTAGTTCTGAAGCCATTTTTATAATCACCCAGTTACGGTGTGACGTTTGATGTCATCAAGAAACTCTTCCGGTGTTAGTGATTGACATGATCTCATGGTCTAAGGATTAGGATAACTTCGTAAGTTGTTATAGCAATATAAACTCAATGACTTTGATCGTAATGCTATACTTCGGATGAGTGTTCATCACATCATTACACTAATGTTGTGACCTCATTATTAACAACATCCAATGTCTATGATCAGGAAACTTTGATCATATTGTTAATCAACGAGCTAGTTTATGAGAGAGGCATAACTAGGAACTTTCTGTTTGTTTATTAAACACACATGTATTAATGTTTCCGTATTAATAAAATTATAGCATGAAAAATAAACATCTATCATATACTTGGAATACACATAATAAACACTTTATTATTGCCTCTAAGGGCATATTCCCTCTAGTCTCCCACTTGCACTGGAGACAATAATGTAGTTACATAGTGATGTATCTAACAACCATGGAGTTGATCATGTTTTGCTCTAGGGAGAGTTTTAGTCAATGGATCTGCTACATTGAGATCCGTATGTCCTTTACAAATCTTTATATCTCCATCCTTGACATGTTCACAAATGTAGTGAAATCGGCGCTTAATATGCTTGGAATACTTGTGAGACCTATTGGGCCACGCGGATATAAAACAAAAAATTTCCTCTAATGTGGTGATCCCAAGATCCATCTGAGGTAGAAGGCCACAAGGTTTACCACTAGACGCAGCTTGCATTACATCGATGAAGCACGCCATTGATGCAAGCAGTAGTCCTTTGCGATCCGATCATCCTGGTGCTGATCGTACAACACCTCTGCTGGTATGACCTAACCGATGGCATGACTATGGTGGAGTTAGGGTTTCCAACACATGGAATGACCTAACCGATCAATGATTAACCTTTCTGGGTTACGGTGCTCCATTATATATAGGGAGTGAACGTGGGCTCTGCTCGCGCGGCCCATTCACTAAAGCCCATATAATATTAGTCCTTGTGAGTCCGACTCACTAACTCAGTCCAAATCAGGCTTGGGTCCAACCCAACCAGATTTCCAGTTCAGATCCAATCCGAACTTGCTCCCGCTCTTAAGTGTGTGACCCGGCAGGCTCATGGCTACTTGAACATGATTGGAGTCCGACTCACAATCGATCAGTCGGCAGCAGCTCCTAGCAGAACGTGCCGACTCCCAAGTACCAAAGAGTCATGACGACTTGCCTTTCCAATGTGACTTGCGTCCAAGTCCCTTTTGCCTCACGATATACCTTGTCGGACTATAGGCGAATATATGTCATCCCTTAAATAGTCTGACTCTCTTCTCGATCCGAGATAAGTGATTCACCCAACTAACTCTTAGTCGATCGCCTCGGTTAACACTTAACCGAGTCGTGCATGGCCATGCTTTCCGAATCATATCTCACAATAGGGCCTAGAGAATATCTCTCCGAGTGGAGGGGCAAAATCCCATCTTGGTTATTCACATCATGCAGCTTGATTCTCAGTCGACCCGAACCCTGCCTTTATAACTGCCCAGTTACGAATCAGTGTTTGACAGAACCTAAGTCGGTGATCCTCAACTCGGACTATGCAACAACCTCAGGTCTAAGGATTACATTGATTGAGATATACAAATGAAAACTTGTTCGTTGTACCTCAATATGGGTCAATCCGACTCGCTAAACTCTTTAGCCAAATCCGTGTAAGTCGGAATGGCATCTCCATGCCCATGACAAGTGGAACCGAGTCATCAGGCCACCTTTCACATTGTTCTAAGTTGTGTGTCCAGCATAACCTCAATGACCAAGGACATTTAGTACAAACAACAAGAATGCATAGTTCCACAACCGAATCACATATTCAATGATACACATCAGATGTTCATACAAGGACAACTTTATATCTTTATGAATACAATGGGAAATCTCATCATACATGATTGCCTCTAGGGCATATTCCCAACAAGACCTTGGTTCTTTGGCATTGGCAATGGCACCACTGTTGTCACAATAGATCACCATTGGGTCCAACACGCTTGCAACCACACCTAGTTCGGATATGAACTCCTTCATCCAAACTGCTTCCTGAGCCGCTTCTGAAGCAGCAACATATTCGGCATCCGTTGTTGATCCCGTCACCATAGGTTGTTTGGAGCTCCTCCAACTAACCGCTCCGCCATTCATGAGAAATACGTATCCGGATTGAGACTTAGAGTCATCCGGATCGGTGTCAAAGCTAGCGTCGACATAACACTTAGCGACGAGCTCTTCTTCACCTTCGTATACAAGAAGCATATCCTTAGTTCTTCGCAAGTACTTAAGGATATTCTTGACCGCTTTCGAGTGTTCCGAACCTGGATCCGATTAGTACCTACTAGTCAAACTAATAGCATGTGCCACATCCGGTCTTGTACATAGCATGGCATACATTATAGAGCATATGGCTGAAGCATAGGGGACTTTGTCCATTATCTCTCTTTCTTCCGCCGTAGCCGGACTTTGTGTCTTACTCAATGCCGTGCCTTGCAACATAGGTAAGAACCCCTTCTTACTTTCGTCCATTTTAAACTTCTTTAAAATCTTATCAAGGTATGTACTTTGTGATAGCCCTATTAGGCGCCTAGATCTATCTCTATAGATCTTTATGCCTAATATGTATGACGCTTCACCTAGGTCCTTCATTGAAAATTTGCTGTTTAGATAACTTTTAACACTTTTTACAAGATCTATATCATTTCCGATCAATAATATGTCATCCACATATAATATCAGAAATGCCACATTGCTCCCACTCACTTTCTTGTAAATACAATCTTCTCTATAAGTTTGGACAAATCCAAACTCTTTGATTACCTCATCAAAGCGGAGATTCCAACTTCGTGATGCTTGCTTCAATCCATAGATGGATCGCTGAAGCTTGCACACCTTGTTAGCATCCTTAGGATCGACAAAACCCTTTGGTTTTATCATATACAACTCTTCTTCAATATTGCCATTGAGGAACGCGGTTTTGACATCCATCTGCCATATCTCGTAATCGAAATATGCAGCAATTGCTAACATAATCCTAACTAATTTTAGCATCGCTATGGGAGAGACTGTCTCATCGTAGTCAACTCCTTGAATTTTTCGAAACCCCTTTGTGACAAGTCGAGCTTTATAGACGGTCACATTACCATCAGCATCAGTTTTTCTTTTGAAAATCCATTTATTCTCCACGGCCTTTCGGTCGTGAGGTAAGTCCACAAAGTTCCAAACTTGATTTTCATAAATGGATTCCATCTCGGATTTCATGGCTTCTAACCATTTGTTGGAATCCAGGCTCATGATCTCTTGTTCATACGTCACAGGGTCATCATTTTCATCAACCATGAAATTCATGACAGAATTTCCATACAGCTCGGGAGCTGCACGCGTCCTGCTAGACCCGCGAGGCTTGGTAGTACTCTCTTTCGGAGTTTCATGATCATTATCATTTGTTCCTTCTTCAATTGGTGAATCCAACTCCGGAACAACTTCCGGCGCTGCGCTACACGCCATACTTTGAAGAGAAGGTTCAATAACCTCTTCGAGTTCTACCTTCCGACTACTCACGCCTTTCGTGAGAAACTCTTTCACTAGAAACGATCCATTCTTGGCAACAAAATCCTTGCCCTCGGATCTTTGATAGAAGGAATACCCAAAAGTTTCCTTAGGGTATCCTATGAAGACGCATTTTTCCGCTTTGGGTTCGAGTTTATCTGGTTGAAGTTTCTTCACATAAACATCGCATCCCCAAACTTTAAGAAATGACGTCTTAGGTTTGTTTCCAAACCACAATTCACACGGTGTCTTTTCAACGGATTTAGATGGTGCCCGATTTAAAGTGAATGCAGCAGTTTCTAGTGCATAACCCCAAAATGACAACGGCAAGTCCGTCAGAGACATCATAGATCGAACCATATCCAATAAAGTACGATTACGACGTTCCTACACACCATTTCACTGTGGTGTTCCGGCAGGTGTGAGTTGTGAAACAATTCCACACTCTTTCATGTGTGTGCTAAACTCATAACTTAGATACTCACCTCCACGGTAGGACCATAGAAATTTGATCTTTCTATTACGATGATTTTCCACTTCATTCTGAAATTCCTTGAACTTTTCAAAGGTTTCAGACTTGTGTTTCATCAAGTAGATATAACCGTATCTACTCAAATCATCTGTGAAAGCAACAAAATAACGATATCCACCTCGCACTGACACACTCATTGGACCACATACATCAGAATGTATGATTTCCAATAAATCTGTCGCCCGTTCCATTGAACCGGAAAACGGCGTTCTAGTCATCTTGCCCATAAGGCATGGCTCACATGTATCAAATGATTCAAAATCAAGTGATTCCAAAAGTCCATCCGAATGGAGCTTCTTCAT
Organism: Avena insularis; assembly: GCA_023614405.1. Lineage (NCBI taxonomy): Eukaryota > Viridiplantae > Streptophyta > Magnoliopsida > Poales > Poaceae > Avena > Avena insularis. Next base: position 286,999,713 of record CM042695.1, read on the forward strand.
GCGTTTAACACCAATATGACCTAGACGGCAGTGCCACATATATGCGAATATATCATCATTAAGTTTAATCCTTTTAGCATCAATATTATAAATATGTGTAACACTATTATCGAGATCCAATAGGAATAAACCATTCATCATAGGTGCATGACCATAAAAGATTTCATTCATATAAATAGAACAACCATTGTTCTCGGATTTAAATGAATAACCACTTCGCATCAAACACGATCCAGATACAATATTCATGCTTAGTGCTGGCACCAGATAACAATTATTTAAGTTTATTACTAATCCCGACGGCAAGTGGAGAGGTAGCATTCCGACGGCGAACATATCAACGCTTGATCCATTGCCGACATTCATCTTGACCTCAACCCTTGCTAGTGGTCGCTTGTTCCGCAGCCCCTGATTCGAGTTACAAATATTAGCAACTGAACCGGTATCAAATACGTAGGTGATACTTGGAGCACTAGTCAAGTACACATCAATAACATGTATATCATATGTAACTTTGTTTGCCTTGCCGACCTTCTTGTCTGCCAAATACTTGGGGCAGATGCGCTTCCAGTGGACAGTCCCCTTACAATAGTAGCACTCGGTATCAGACTTAGGTCCAACTCGGGGTATCTTTTCAGGCACGGCAACTGAATTGGCGTCCTTACTTCCCTTTCATATTCCCTTCTTGTCTTTCTTGAAACCAGTGTTTTTATTGATCATCAACACTTGATGTTCCTTCTTGATCTCCACTTTTGCAGTTTTAAGCATTGATAGAAGCTCGGGGAGAGACTTCTTCATGCCTTGCATATTATAGTTCATCATGAAGCTCTTATAGCTAGGTGGTAGAGATTGCAGAACACGATGGATGCCTAAGTCAATGGGAGTCGTTATTCCCAAGGACACAAGCTTATCGGCGTAACCCGACATCTTGAGTACATGCTCACTTACGGAGTTGTGCTCTTCCATCATGCAGCTAAAGAACTTTTTTGAAGCATTGTAGCTCTCTATAGTAGCATGTGTGTTGAAAATCATTTTCAACTCACCCATTGTATCAAATGCATTGCCGTTTTCGAAACGCTTTCGAAGTTCCGGATCTAGCCCATACAATATGCCGCAATGAACTAAGTTGTGGTCCTCCTGACGAGTCTGATAGACATTCTTCTCCTCTTCAGGGGCATCATCGAAAGGTGGGGGGCCTAGTGGCGTTTCTAGCACATATTGCTTTTGTGCAGCAGAGAGGAGAATCCTCAAATTCATGGCCCATTCGGTAAAGTTGCTACCGATCGTTGCAAGTTTCTCTATCTCCATGAACACATTGAAATTAAAAGCAGGTGGTGCCATCTACAACAGAATTTGTAAAGTTTAGACTAAGTTTATGATAGATTGATTTCAACTAATCCACATTACGAATGAACTCCCACTCAAAAACAACATCCCTCGTGCCTTTTTGGTGACTACATGAACCAAATCCACTACACCAAGTCCGATCATCACGTGAGTCGATGTAGCTTCAAAGGCGAGCATCAAATGGGCATCATATCTACTATATGACTCATGCTTAACCTTTCGGTCCGTGTTCCGATGCCATGTCTGTACATGCTAGGCTCGCCAAGTTAGAACCTTAGTATTTGCGTGTGTAACTGTCCTACACCCGAAATATGGTCGTGGATCCAAGAACACCCGATCATCACGTGATGTCTTGGAGCGACGAAAACATAATCGGTGCATACTAAAGGAAGAACACATTATTATCTTGATATTTAAATGAGGGATCATCTTATTATGCTAATAAAATACCAAACAAGCAATATAAGATGCTATTAAACATCACATGTTTATTAGTGAAATGATATGGTTCCCGCATATGATCTCTATCATGTGCACCATGCTATGATCACTATCATACCTTTATGTGTAAGGCCAAGGTCTATGGAACTTACACGTTATGTATGTTGTAAGAGTATCATCTCATACCTGTACTTACAACATCACCATATCATAACACTAGCCCAGCAAAAATCTAAACTAGATGCCTCTAATTTATCCATTGCAAGTTTTACGTGGCTTAGGGCTTTCAAAGATAGAACCGTTCTGTAACACCCTCAGAATCGACCCTATGCAAGTTTCAGCGATTCCCGCCAAACCCGCATAGAAACGATTCAAAGGTGCCCACCAGGCACTTTCGTGCGGGTGGAAAACGAAGTAATACATTACACAATAGTCCACGATGGAACCCACAGAACAGATATATACAACAGCGACTCGTCGAGTCAAGGATACAATATACAGTACAAAGATCCAAATCACCTTTAAAACGATACAGCGTTCGAATATGGACAAGATGCAAATTGGGCTAAGAGCCCTGAAGAATAACCAATGGCGTCCATAACCCTGCCCAGGCCAAGCCGGAAGGGTAACCCTGCTAATGACGTCGATCTCAAAACCTGCTTAAACAAAAGGGGTGCCGACAAAGGGCAAAGGAAAAAGAGCGGTCAAGATCTTGAGGCCAAGACATCAAGCGAGACTAGAATTCAAGGTCCTCGCCACATAGGTATGGTGGATCAAGCGGCAAAGCATGCACTAAACAACCTATAGAGACTCAATACAACTGGCGGCTATCAGATAGGGATAAGAAACACCTACTCGGATCCAACCTGATTCTAACACCAAACATACCCATCCTGGTATTCCCCCTCGATACCAACCGAGGAAGTCAACCGAGGAACTCACACCGTTGGCAGTTTTATTCATTTCATTATAATTGCGTCAATTACTAGTCAGATATAGGTAGCATGAGTCATCCTGATATGATAAGTAGTGGGCAGTTTTAGTTAACCATTCCGTTGTAGTTGTAGTACTTACTAGTCAGATACATATAGCATGAGGTATCCCAAAACCCAGCAGTTGTTGGTACTTTTATTTAGCCATTCCGTTGTAGTTGCAATACTTACTAGTCAGATACAATGGTAACAGGTGACAATCCAAACCAGCAATTGTTGGCACTTTTATTTAGCCATTCCATTATAGTGAAGCTGATTACTAGTCATTATAAAGTCAAATTTATAGCACTACTTTAGTTATAGTTGTCTATGATCGAGAATCTTGCTCCAAGTCGTCCATAACCATGACACGGCTTTCAGAAAGTTTTACCCTGCAGGGGGGCACAAATAGCAACACATGCACGATCAACCTCGAGAAAAACCAATAAAAACCCAACGAGGCATCACGACAGAGCAATTGCAAGATTCATATAAATTTCAGGGGGCCACCCCACCAAGCTACCCTCGACGAAGTTGGCCGGCTCCGAGACAGACTCAGAGGTTTGTGCCAATGGTTGTAAACGACCGGGAACCCGAAAGTGTGACTGGGCTTGTCGATACCGCGAAAACATTCCACATTGTTCCTAAACAGTACAGGCGCTCCACGCGCAATCGTAAATAAGCAGTAAAGCATGGCATAAGTACAGGATAGTAATAAAGCCCCAAACTACTTTGTGGCCCCAAGAAATAAATATGACTCAAGCTCTGGCTAGGGGGATTCATGGTCCCACATGCGGATAGTGCGAATATTCAAAGAATAGGTATCAAGTACTCGGGGTCCTACGGGACACAAGTGGACGGTTGAAAACCAAATAACATCTATTGCCCACCTGTGCCTCTGCATTATTTATCTACTTCAATTTTAGTTATTAAACGGTAATTAAAGTTATAATCAACTCCAACATAAAGCATATGGCAGTCTTCCAACAACTGTGGTACTTGGCGACACGCAACAGCACTTGAGCAAGCAACTATGACACGCAAGGCCGACTATCTACCAGACAACAGGTAATAGGATGTGTCCAAGGCAATATGAGGCTGCAAGGAATATCGCGGGTACGGAAACTAGAGCATCGCAACACAGATAGCAATAGATCAACAGGAGGAAATAAAGACTATAAAATTAAGATAGGTAGAAAGGGGGAGAATGCTCGCCTGAAAACATTGCTGAAGATTTATCCGAAGATCGGATCGACACTCACATCAACTCAACGGCCTTATCCGCGAAGAAGCAAAACACTAGAAGAAACACCGGATGCACTATTTAATATTACGGCAGAAGACCGGGCATGATGCATGTATGATGTATGGCATGGCAAAGATGCGATGCAATTAGGCAATGTTAAGCGGAACCGGGGTCCCGACAATTATTAAGTTCATGTTGTTTAGATACCCCGCAATTTAAATGTTGTCTTAACATGGCAAAATATAACATCGATTCGCTACACAATTTTAAATGGGGACAATATTAGGCTAGATTTGCCCGCATATGGACCCCGTATTTAATTATGATGTGGATCGGCATAATGCCCCCAAACCCCAACATATGTATGGAAACATGTTCATTTAATATGCAACAAGATCAATATCATATATTATAAAAATATGAGGGGTCTCGGATAGGGGTCACACATCGAATGGCGATCTTGGGGTTCCGAGGGTTGGGGGATCGTACTTCGGACTCCGCGAAGGAGAACTTGGCACGCCGCCGGGATCGAGATCGGGTCCGAGGATCGATGTTGTACTTGGAATCGGCGGCGGAGATCGTGGTTCGTGGCAGCACACCAAGGCCATCTTCACTTCACCCCACCACATACATCGTTAGTGCATCGTTACATCTGAAACACCACAACATGGTCATGACGGAGGCATGCTTGGAGCAGAAAATAGGGGCACGGGCTTCCTGGATACACACCGATGGATAGCGGACGCGATGCACTACGAGGCACACGCATGCGGAGGCAGGACGCGACCAAGGGCGAGGAGGTGCCAAAGAGGAGGACCCACGGCGGGGTGGAGGCGCTGGGCAGAGGTGGCGTCCAGCGGCCATGGCGTCGAGCCGAGGCCAACCGTCGCTGGTGGCGCGAGGGGACGGTCGGTGGCGCTCTGGCAACGGGGAGGCGGCAGGGCGGCCGGATCCAGGCGGTAGTCGGGCGACAAGGACAGGTCAGAGGGCGGCCGGAGGCGGGGACGTGTCGATGGCGACGCTTTGTTGCGGGCAGACAAGCGGCAGAGGGAGGAGGGTCATGGCGGCAGGCTCGCGAGGGCGACGACGCGGGCCACGGGGAGAAGGCAGAGGCGGCTCGGCGACGACCTCACTGGGCGGCGGAACGCAGAACCAGGACGACGGCGCCGGAGCCTGGCGGAGCTCTGGTCCGCGAGAAGGGGAGGGAGGAGCGACGCGGGCAGGGAGAGGAGAGAGTCTGGCGGTGGGGTGGCTCGACGACGAGGCACAGGGAGCACGGCGGCGGGGGATCCCGGCATCAGAGAGAGGAGGCCCGGCGAGGTCGTTGCAGGGGGGACCGCGGCGTCGAGCGGGAAGGAGAGGACGCAAGGCACCGGCGCGCGGACTCGCAGACGGGAGGAGGCCGGCGAGCTCGGGCGGCGGGGCAAGGCGGGGGTGCGGGCGAGCCTGGCGGTATCTCGGGAGGAAGGAGAGCAGCGGGGAGGGGACGCGGGGTCGGGGGGTGCGTGGCGTTCGCGAGGTGGTGGGCCAGAGGTGGTTGGCGGGGCCAGGGGGTCGGGTCGATGGGGTGTGTGCGTGTTTTCTTGGTTGTGTCGAGTGTGTGGGTCGTGTGTGTTCCAGGGAGGTGAGTGGCGGCGGGTGTGGGGAGTGAGGGATCTGGGGATTAGGTTTAGGGTTTGGTCTAGATATCTAGGGTTAGGGTTTTTTATATGGGTAGTAGGTGGTCTGTCTAGTTGGGCCTTTGGGCCTGACTGGATGGACTGCCTCCCCCTAACAAAATATTTATATTATTTATTTTCTTTTCTTTTAAAATAAAACATTTGCAAAAAAGGTTTTAGACAAATAAAAGATCCGAACGGCCGATGGTTTTGGTTTGAACAAAGGGAGAATATGTTGAAGACAAAATACACTTTTAGCAAGATAGTTTTTAAACAAACAATATGCATGCAGATGTCATGGTGATACATAGAGACAAGACATGCGATTTTCTAGTAGTGGTTTTAGCCGGGGTGCTACAATTCGACACCACTAACAATGGATCTCGCCCTCGAGATCCGCCTCCTGGTACGGGGAAGAAGGTCGGCGGTCTGAATCTTCTCGGTTCATGTAGATCATCGCGACACCACTAACAAAGATTCTTTCTCCATCTTGAAATCGGCGACACCACCAACAAGGGTCGATGCTCCCGCCGGTCGAGAGAACACTCCGGAGAAACAAAGATGAAGGTCGAGGTCTCACAAATATAAGGCCACCTCTAACTTCCACGGAAGGGGTATAATTGCATCGATCCACCGACTCAATGTACAAGAGCGAATGAAAAGAGTAGTCGGATGGTGATCAGCCCATCGCGCACCCAAAGCATTACTCTGCACATGAATAGGATAATTATGCAACCAACTCTTAGAATCAGACTGAAGATCTCAACAAGCGAGGTTCGGAAACAAAGGAGGGATGGAGATTCTCATCAGATCTAATGCAGATGACTTCGTCATATCGGATAACACCGGAGGATAGAAAGAATTTTTTTTTGGTGAATTTTCGATCCACTGAAAGACACAACAGATGAAAGATTCATCAGATAGCATGAATGCCGAATGTTGAAGCACCGTTACAATAGGATGGAAGCGAAACCCTGAAGGTACGATGGAAGCCCAACCACGAGAATTCCTAGACTCAAAGAAAAGATAAGAGAGCAGATTGAAAACACGCAGAGGTAAGAGGAGAATAGCAAAGGGATAAGGAATAAAATTAGACCTAGTTAGATCTATCCAACCGATTTTCCAAAATAGTTTTGACACTCTACATCGGTTGTTAGCTAGGTTATCCTACAGGCTGGACCAGTGGGGTATCGCAACTGCTGAGCTCTGATACCACTCTGTAACACCCTTAGAATCGACCCTATGCAAGTTTCAGCGATTCCCGCCAAACCCGCATAGAAACGATTCAAAGGTGCCCACCAGGCACTTTCGTGCGGGTGGAAAACGAAGTAATACCATTACACAATAGTCCACGATGGAACCCACAGAACAGATATATACAACAGCGACTCGTCGAGTAAGGATACAATATACAGTACAAAGATCCAAATCACCTTTAAAACGATACAGCGTCCGAATACGGACAAGATGCAAATTGGGCTAAGAGCCCTGAAGAATAACCAATGGCGTCCATAACCCTGCCCAGGCCAAGCCGGAAGGGTAACCCTGCTAATGACGTCGATCTCAAAACCTGCTTAAACAAAAGGGGTGCCGACAAAGGGCAAAGGAAAAAGAGAGCGGTCAGTACTGAGGCCAGTACACAGCGAGACTAGAATTCGACTCAATACAACTGGCGGCTATCAGATAGGGATAAGAAAGACCTACTCGGATCCAACCTGATTCTAACACCAAACATACCCATCCTGGTATTCCCCCTCGGTACCAACTGAGGAAGTCAACCGAGGAACTCACACCGTTGGCAGTTTTAATCATTTCGTTATAATTGCGTCAATTACTAGTCAGACATAGGTAGCATGAGTCATCCTGATATGATAAGCAGTGGGCAGTTTTAGTTAACCATTCCGTTGTAGTTGTAGTACTTACTAGTCAGATACATATAGCATGAGGTATCCCAAAACCCAACAGTTGTTGGTACTTTTATTTAGCCATTCCGTTGTAGTTGCAATACTTACTAGTCAGATACAATGGTAACAGGTGACAATCCAAACCAACAATTGTTAGCACTTTTATTTAGCCATTCCATTATAGTGAAGCTGATTACTAGTCATTATAAAGTCAAATTTATAGCACTACTTTAGTTATAGTTGTCTATGATCGAGATACTGTGCTCCAAGTCGTCCATAACCGCGGACACGGCTTTCAGAAAGTTTTACCCTGCAGGGGGGCACAAATAGCAACACATGCACGATCAACCTCGAGAAAAACCAATAAAAACCCAACGAGGCATCACGACAGAGCAATTGCAAGATTCATATAAATTTCAGGGGGCCACCCCACCAAGCTACCCGCGACGAAGTTGGCCGGCTCCGAGACGGACTCAGAGGTTTGTGCCAATGGTTGTAAACGACCGGGAACCCGAAGTGTGGTGGGCTTGTCGATACCGCGAAAACATTCCACATTTGTTCCTAAACAGTACAGGCGCTCCACGCGCAATCGTAAATAAGCAGTAAAGCATGGCATAAGTACAGGATAGTAATAAATCCCCAAACTACTTTGTGGCCCCAAGAAATAAATATGACTCAAGCTCTGGCTAGGGGGATTCATGGTCCCACATGCGGATAGTGCGAATATTCAAAGAATAGGTATCAAGTACTCGGGGTCCTACGGGACACAAGTGGACGGTTGAAAACCAAATAACATCTATTGCCCACCTGTGCCTCTGCATTATTTACCTACTTCAATTTTAGTTATTAAACGGTAATTAAAGTTATAATCAACTCCAACATAAAGCATATGGCAGTCTTCCAACAACTGTGGTACTTGGCGACACGCAACAACACTTGAGAAAGCAACTACGACACGCAAGGCCGACTATCTACCAGACAACAGGTAATAGGATGTGTCCAAGGCAATATGAGGCTGCAAGGAATATCGCGGGTACGGAAACTAGAGCATCGCAACACAGATAGCAATAGATCAATAGGAGGAAATAAAGACTATAAAAGTAAGATAGGTAGAAAGGGGGAGAATGCTCGCCTGAAAACATTGCTGAAGATTTATCCGAAGATCGGATCGACACTCACATCAACTCAACGGCCTTATCCGCGAAGAAGCAAAACACTAGAAGAAACACCGGATGCACTATTTAATATTACGGCAGAAGACAGGGCATGATGCATGTATGATGTATGGCATGGCAAAGATGCGATGCAATTAGGCAATGTTAAGCGGAACCGGGGTCCCGACAATTATTAAGTTCATGTTGTTTAGATACCCCGCAATTTAAATGTTGTCTTAACATGGCAAAATATAACATCGATTCGCTACACAATTTTAAATGAGGACAATATTAGGCTAGATTTGCCCGCATATGGACCCCGTATTTAATTATGATGTGGATCGGCATAATGCCCCCAAACCCCAACATATGTATGCAAACATGTTCATTTAATATGCAACAAGATCAATATCATATATTATAAAAATATGAGGGGTCTCGGATAGGGGTCACACATCGAATGGCGATCTTGGGGTTCCGAGGGTTGGGGGATCGTACTTCGGACTCCGCGAAGGAGAACTTGGCACGCCGCCGGGATCGAGATCGGGTCCGAGGATCGATGTTGTACTTGGAATCGGCAGCGGAGATCGTGGTTCGTGGCAGCACACCAAGGCCATCTTCACTTCACCTCACCACATACATCGTTAGTGCATCGTTACATCTGAAACACCACAACATGGTCATGACGGAGGCATGCTTGGAGCAGAAAATAGGGGCACGGGCTTCCTGGATACACACCGATGGATAGCGGACGCGATGCACTACGAGGCACACGCATGCGGAGGCAGGACGCGACCAAGGGCGAGGAGGTGCCAAAGAGGAGGACCCACGACGGGGTGGAGGCGCTGGGCAGAGGTGGCGTCCAGCGGCGATGGCGTCGAGGCCAACTGGTCGTTGCAGGGCGCGAGGGGACGGTCGGTGGCGCTCTGGCAACGGGGAGGCGGGGACGTGTCGATGGCGACGCTTTGTTGCGGGCAGACAAGCGGCAGAGGGAGGAGGGTCATGGCGGCAGGCTCGCGAGGGCGACGACGCGGGCCACGGGGAGAAGGCAGAGGCGGCTCGGCGACGACCTCACTGGGCGGCGGAACGCAGAACCAGGACGACGGCGCCGGAGCCTGGCGGAGCCCTGGTCCACGAGAAGGGGAGGGAGGAGCGACGCGGGCAGGGAGAGGAGAGAGTCTGGCGGTGGGGTGGCTCGACGACGAGGCACAGGGAGCACGGCGGCGGGGGATCCCGGCATCAGAGAGAGGAGGCCCGGCGAGGTCGTTGCAGGGGGGACCGCGGCGTCGAGCGGGAAGGAGAGGACGCAAGGCACCGGCGCGCGGACTCGCAGACGGGAGGAGGCCATGAGCTCCTGGCGTGGGCAAGGCGGGTGCGCAAGCCTGGCGGTATCTCAGGAGGAAGGAGAGCGTGAGGAGGGACGTCGGGGGTGCGTGGCGTTCGCGAGGTGGTGGGCTAGAGGTGGTTGGCGGGGCCAGGGGGTCGGGTCGATGGGGTGTGTGCGTGTTTTCTTGGTTGTGTCGAGTGTGTGGGTCGTGTGTGTTCCAGGGAGGTGAGTGGCGGCGGGTGTGGGGAGTGAGGGATCTGGGGATTAGGTTTAGGGTTTGGTCTAGATATCTAGGGTTAGGGTTTTATATATGGGTAGTAGGTGGTCTATCTAGTTGGGCCTTTGGGCCTGACTGGATGGACTGGCTCCCCCTAACAAAATATTTATATTATTTATTTTCTTTTCTTTTAAAATAAAACATTTGCAAAAAAGGTTTTAGACAAATAAAAGATCCGAACGGCCGATGGTTTTGGTTTGAACAAAGGGAGAATATGTTGAAGACAAAATACACTTTTAGCAAGATAGTTTTTAAACAAACAATATGCATGCAGATGTCATGGTGATACATAGAGACAAGACATGCGATTTTCTAGTAGTGGTTTTAGCCGGGGTGCTACACGTTCTTACCTATGAACATGAACCAAAACGAGGATAACCAAATTGTTGACAACTCGTTGCAAAATAGATACTGACTATAGTAGGAGAGACAGACACCCACTAGCCACTTATGCAATCTAGTTGCATGTCAAGCGTGGAACAGGTCTCATGTGCGAGGATATGTAAAGTTTGTCCGGGCCACTTCATCTCACTATGCCACCAATATCCAAAATTACAACTAAGAAGCAACAACATAATCATCATCACCCACATACTCATATGTGTACTACCCGTGTAAAGCATCTACGCATAGATCCGGCTCTGATACCACTGTAGGGTTTGCAGCATAGAAAACAAAAAAATTCCTACGATGGGAACTATGTACCAAGATCTATCTACTAGATACAAACAATGGACGCATGTATATTGGTAGGGAACATACCCTTGAAGACCAAAAAAGCTTAACGAGTTAAACTCCTGGTTGATATAAACGATCTCTTGCCAATCTCAAGATCGAGAGGAAGTCCTAGCGCCGCAAAACAGCAGCGCATCCGTGCTCGCACACACTTACAAGACACCGGGCAACCTTCGCCTCCTCGCTCCAGCGATGCAGCGGAAGCACAACCCTTTCTTGCCGAATAGCCACCGTAAACATGTATCTCGCTATTCCGAGACCATGGGGGATAAATTCTAGAGGGGGAGAGAGATCCTTCACGAGGAGGTGTGAGTGAGAGAGAGGAGAGGGGGTGCCTTTTATAGGAGGAGGGGGCACCCAAGGGGGTGGCCGCCGGCCATGGGGGCATCCCCCTCCCCTCCTTCATTCATGTGGGTGGACACCACTCACAAAAATCTCTTCAATTCCCTCCACTCAAAATCCCACTCAAAATTGCAATTAAATTTCCACCAAATTCAATGCAAACTCTCATTAAATAAAACTCCTTTTATTTATTCAGAATGTTTTCAATTACTTTAATGACAAACATTCACATATAACCCCTTGCTAGTATTCCATTTCACATGCAAAAACACTTTCTGCAATTTCACCCGAAAACCTGTTTCGGTATCTAGTGAAATAAATTCTTGCGCTTGTTATTCTTTCCGGCATGAAACTTTTGCTCCAATTGGATGTCAGTGTACCTTAAGTGTGCCACCCTACGGTTCGCGAATAATGCGGCCATGATTGAGACCCTTCTCCGATCAATAATCAGAAGCGGGACCTGGAGATCCATACAAACTCCCACACATTCAACGATGACTTTCCTGTGATCGTCAGAACCTTTTATGCTAGTATCTTAATCCCTTTGTTTCACGATATATTACATGTCCGAGATTCGATCATCGGTATCTCCATACCTAGTTTGATCTCGTTACCGACATGCACTCTTTTCGTGTTCCTGTGATATAACATTCTAGTGATCAAATCACTTGCTTCAAGCTAACCAATGTGATATCATCGAGAGGGCCCAGAGTATATCTATCTGTCATCGGGATGAACAAATTCCACTCTCGATCCATGAGCCTCAACATAACACTTTAGTAGTTCTGAAGCCATCTTAATCACCCAGTTACGGTGTGACGTTTGATGTCATCAAGAAACTCTTCCGGTGTTAGTGATTGACATGATCTCATGGTCTAAGGATTAGGATCACTTTGTAAGTTGTTATAGAAATATAAACTCAATGACTTTGATTGTAATGTTATACTTTGGATGAGTGTTCATCACATCATTACACTAATGTAGTGACCTCGTTATTAACAACATCCAATGTCTATGATCAGGAAACTTTGATCATCTTGTTAATAAACGAGCTAGTTTATGGGAGAGGCATAACTAGGAACTTTCTATTTGTTTATTAAACACACATGTATTAACGTTTCTATATTAATACAATTATAGTATGCAAAATAAACATCTATCATATACTTGGAATACACATAATAAACACTTTATTATTGCCTCTTAGGACATATTCCCTTCAGTAACTCGTGTCAGGAACCCATCATAACTTTTCTCTTCGCTGCTTCCCTCTTCCCCTGCCTACATTTTATTCTCTCTTCACTTACAACGCATTGACAGAGGTGAGCATATGTCTAATACGAGTAGGGCATCCAATATGTTTTCCATAGGGGAAAAAAGGTAGTCCCAATGGACTTCCATATACATAGTAGAATCTATCCACAAGATAAAAACCTTAAGGTTCATCATGGGTAGTCCATAAGGATTAAAATATTGGTATCTGGTACACATAGCAATGGAAAATAAATTCTAATCACAAGACCGCGAGAGGGTAGCTCTTACATGTGGGTCCTATCTTATGGACAAGTCTAACTAGATACATTATGGTGCAATCAACTACTATCTTGGTGTTGCAATCAACTAGTAGCTTGGTATTAGAAAGTGGGTCCCATCTTAAACATTGGTTTGAACAAATACAAAGGTGATACCCTAAACTCTATCGTTTAGAAAGTGTATATACGAGACGATTCGTGGGACCTACTAAACTAAAGATGCTAACTTTTGCATAGTAGTTTTACATCTTGGTCATACACTGCCAAGTGAGGCCCAGTATTTGCTTTTCCCTTTAGACAATTGTGCCTTGTGTACTCCCCTCGCCACCGTGCTAGACTCGAATTTTTTCCCGCAAAATTCCACCGATCTATTAATAATGATCAACAACCATATAAAGAGACGCAAAAGTAAGTTGCTCTTACACATCATATTTCCTCAACAATTTTCATGCATAATCTATTCTCCTTCTTCGACTTTCCCCCATATTTTGACGAATATTCTTTACATAGAAGAACATTTTGACCTAATTTCATTAAATCTATATAAATTCATTTGAGTGTACCAGGTTAGCTAGTAATCTTGAAAAATCTATCTAAGAACTTGGGAATTGTAAGAAAGCAAGGTCCACTTTGTATGAAAATTTGGGTGGTGGCATTTTATTTTAACTGACGCGGGTCTCGTGGGAGCAGTGAGTTCAGTTAACACGGTCGGTGGAAGTACATGTTGCATCAAGGACCTTACAGAAAATGAAAATGACATCCAAGTCCATCACTTGGAAAATTGAGAATGTTCTGTCCTGATAGTTGGAATCTCACACTGATGGCATTGTTTACTAAACGAAGATGTACCCATCTACCTCTGAAATGCTATTTAATTTGAGAGAAATCTATCGCGCTTACTGGTAGCTCAAGTTTGACCCAATTTATTTAAATTGTAGAGATGCAAAATCTTAGCAAGAAGTTGAACCTGTTTTCAAAACTCCAAGTGGTGGTTTGTGATATATTAAATGAGCCCCTGATGGTTACCTACAAAAAAGCACAAAAATTTCAAAGCAACCTATTGTTTTCCTGTAGTTCAAATTTGACCTAATTTAGATAAATCGGCAAAAAGTCATTCAAGTGGGCAGAGTTAGCAAGGACAAAGTTTGAAAACTCATGAAACATGGGAATCATAAGTAGTACAACATGTCGGTACAATACATATGTATGAGTTCTTGGCTTGTGGCATATTTAGATGCAATATTCTTCGTACTTCCTTTACAGAAATGAACAATATCTCGTCATAACTCAGAAAACTAAGAATGTTCTTTCCTAAAAGTTGGAAACTCACACTGACGATATTGTTTACTAAAATAGGATGCACCCATCTACTTCCAAAAAGACAATTAATTTAATATCAATCCATCGCTCTTACTCGTACCTCAAATTATTTGACCTAATTTTGTTAAGTTTTCAAGATGAAAAATCTTAGCAAGAAGTTCAAACTATTTTCAAAACTCTAGGTGGTGGTTTGTGATATATTAAACGCCCATGCCCCGATGGTTACCTCAACAAATCACGGAATTTTCAAACCAAACCTACAATTTTCTTGTAGTTCAAATTTGACCTAATTTCAATAAGTTCGCATAAAGTCATTCAAGTGACCTAATTTCGATAAGTCCGCATAAACTCCTAAAATTAAACATAGGAATCGTAAGTGAAACATGTTGGTCCACTTAATATGTTTGAAATCTTGTCTTGTGGCATTTGGATCCATATTCTTCGGACTTCCTTACGAAAAAGGACAATCTCGTCATTACTCAGGAAGTTGAGAATGTTCTTTCCTTATAGTTGGAAACTCACACCGACGATATGTTGGCTCTATGTGGATGATTGAGTTGTTGGGTAAAAAACTGATAAAGTGGGCCCTCCTCAATTAAAATATATCTCTTTATGATATAGGAGAGGTAATTTAGGGTAACTGCTCGAGGTAAGAAAAATTTAAGGAAAGAATCCCTTTAGGGAAGGCCCCTACATACATATATAGGGGAGAAAATATAGGGGCGGTGCTAGACTTTCTCTAAGCATGTTTGAACTCTAGAATTTGATGGCAGGCTTCTTCCACCTGGAACATTTTATACCAAGCAATTCATTGTATCATACGAATACAATACAAAACTTGCGGTGAGTGAGCACCGCAAGGCAGGAAGCTGTCGGAAACTTGGGTACCCTGGCTTGCTGTCCCAAGAAACGTCTTAAAATCAAGTTATTTTTGGCTTAAGCTGGGCATACACAATGTGCAAAAAAGCACACCTTAAGGAATATGTGGCATTCCCTAAGGTTCACCTTGTACATTGTGGAGAAAATAAGCATGTATTTAAGCCTAAAGGTGCACCTTAAGCTTGTGTGTTTCCCATAAGGAATATAAAAATAATTTTCCCTCTCTACTCTCTTTTGCATGGAGCAATGTGATAAGTTATGTGGGTCCCACCTTGTGGAAATTGTGGACCTTATACATCGTGACATTTTCCATAAGCCATGTGGGTCCTACCTTATGGAAAAACATCACCTTATACATTACGGATGCTTAAGCTGTCAAAAATCTCCAGAAGAACTGGGCCTCGTGTGGTTGCTTTTATTAATACAGTGGGGTTTTCCCACAAAAATAAAGCGGGTTTACAAAAAAATTATATATATAGCGGGGTGAAAGTTAGTTTCGAGGAATCCCTCCCTCAACCGCACCGAGACTTCTCCTCCGCCTGGCCGCTCTCTGATTTCTATGCACGCTTATATTCTTGTAGACAGTGTTGGGCCTCCAAGTGCAGAGGTTTGTAGAACAACAACAAGTTTCCCTTAAGTGGATCACCCAAGGTTTATCAAAATCAGGGAGGAAGAGGTCAAAGATATCCCTCTCAAGCAACCCTGCACTTAAGATACAAGAAGTCTCTTGTGTCCCCAACACACACACACTACACTTGTCAGGTGTATAGGTGCACTAGTTCGGCGAAGAGATAGTGAAATACAAGTAATATGGATGATTATAAGTGGTAATTGCAATCTGAAATAAAAATGGCAGTAAGCAAACATGTAGCAGGACTAGTTGTAAATGGTGTTTTAATGCATAGAAACAAGGCCTAGGGATCATACTTTCACTAGTGTACACTCTCAACAATGATAACATAATTGAACACATAAATATCTTCTCTTCACTATGCTACCCTAAACTACTATCCGGTTGGATAACGAACACCAATTCACCATGTAGGGCTATAAAAGCACACCTTAAAGTTCGCATTCCCCATCTAGGTAACCCCACACTGTCACCTTGAGCGCTAGATGGTTCTAGACAAACACCACAATTTCATAGAGATATCCAACTCAAATTATAACTCATGATAATTATTTCTGTAATCTTTAGCCTAAGAGGCACACACAGTGCACACACTATCACCTTCACACACGTGGGACAAGGTGTCTCCGGAGATCACATTAATAAATGCACTTGAGTAGCATAATAGACAAAGAGTAGCATCTACTTATTCAACTAGATTACAAAGCTCATGATCACAATAACATCACACCATGGAGAGAGAGAGATGAACACATAGCTACCGGTAGAGCCCTTAGCCTCGGGGGAGAACTACTCCCTCCTCATCATGGGAGTCAGCAATGGCGATGGAGATGGTGGTGGAGTCGATGGAGATGGCTCCGGGGGCAATTCCTGTCCTGGCAGGGTGCCGGAACAGACACTTCTGTCCCCCGAATCTCGTCTTCGGTGGCGGAGGAGCTGTGGAACTTTTTGTGGAATTCTGATCTCGTCTAGGGTTTTTGTCTCGGGGGGTTTACATAGGCGAAGGGCCGAGGTCGGTGGACGCCTGAGGGGCCCACACCATGGCCAAGCGTGTCCAAGGGGACCCGTGCCACCCTATGGTGTGGCCGCCTCGGTTCCCTCCTCTGTCTCTGCTTTGGACTCCTTCTCGTGCCGGGAAAATAGGAACTTCGGCTTTGTTTCGTCCAATTCCGAGAATATTTCTTTACTAGTTTTTCTGAAACCAAAAATAGCAGAAAACAGGGAAATGGATCTGTGGCATCTTATTAATAGGTTAGTTCCAGAAAATGCATAAAAATGCCATGAAGTGCAAGCAAAACATAAAGCAATTGGTGTAAAACAAGCATGGAGCATAAAAAATTATAGATATGTTTGCAACGTATCAGCATCCCCAAGCTTAACTCCTGCTCGTCCTCGAGTAGGTAAGCAATAAAAAGAATAATTTTTGAGGTGACATGCACCATCACAATCTTGATCAAAGTATTGCAAAGCATTGATAGCTGAGATCAAAGTACTCTAAACATAAGCATGAAACATATATTTCTAACAATAGGACATAGCAACTATGTTGCAACATGAAAGGCTACACAAACAAAAGATCATGAGTAATGCTTTGAAAGACATTTGTTTGTTTCACATATATAAAACATAGCAAGAGTGGTATTCATCTTGTCCTTCATGGAATAGCAAAACATAAATGCATAGGATACCTTCAAAGTTCATAAGGGTGACTAGATACAAATAATTTAAGAACAAGCAATACCATAATTATGAATCAATCAACAAGTTTTGAGACAATGCACATTGAACTCAGAATGATAACTATGCTCTATTAACTGGTGCATAAAGATAGAAAATGGAGACTCAACAAAAAGTAAAAAAGAAAGGCCCTTCGCAGAGGGGAGTAGGGATTAAATGGTTTTATCAAGCTTCCAAAAATTATGGTACTTATTAGCTTTGAGCTCTCATTGCCCCTATCATAAGCATCTTGAAGCGATTAAGGTTAAAGTGAGGACAAATATGAGTTATATGCTTGACAAATCACAAGTTGAAAATCTCACGCCCCTTGAGTACGAGTACCGAGACCTCATGCTACCCAACTTTGGTCCCAAGCAAGTTCTTGTCATTGTAAGTATATCTATATCATAGAGAACCGCCAATTGGGTACACCTTGTCCCATGATAGAGGAGCTATCCCATATCAAAATGACAAGGCAACAGACAGTGAGCATCTCGGTGATCTTTTTATTTGCTATTTGCATAGTTTTTTTATTGAGGATGCTTCATACAATGCCACTATGGATTTGCTGCAAGTTACCACCATGATTAGGCAGGGCTTAGGCTATCCACCCAGGCGTTTCTCTAACACATATACAAACTCCATGGACCTGCAAGCTCCCATATTATTTCACACCAACGACATCCATAAACAAAAGAACATGATATCAACTGAATAAATAAGTGCAATGTCAAAAGCGTGCCCCATGACAACATAGTTTTGCTAACTCCCAACTTATAATTTGCAAGCATATAAGCATCATATGACAGTCACAATGGTTCAGGTTTATTTAGGGGCAAGAAATAAAATGTGCCTTCAAGTTCGTGAGAGCTTTAATCACTAATTTTTACATAACAAAAATTTAATTTGGAAAATATATAAAAACATGAATATACTTGGAATGGTGTAACACACCATGCATAGAATTTATAGTGGACTCTTTGGAATAACTTGGTTTCTTGGGAGTTGGATGCACGAGTAGAGCTCATACTCAATACATGTGGAGGCTAGCAAAAGACTGGGAGCGACCAACTAAGAGAGCAATAATGGCCATAATCA
The DNA here is from genome assembly GCA_023614405.1 of Avena insularis. Classification (NCBI taxonomy): domain Eukaryota; kingdom Viridiplantae; phylum Streptophyta; class Magnoliopsida; order Poales; family Poaceae; genus Avena; species Avena insularis. Next base: position 287,018,291 of record CM042695.1, read on the forward strand.
TGCAGAGCGACAAAACATTATTAATCAAAGCATAAAGTGATATCACAAGTCATAAACTAAATGATCATAGAGGCTAAGGTGACTGTTTCATAGTCGTAACATGGTGTAAGCATGTGCCAAGTCAACCCAAATAAAGCATCAAAGGAGAATACCACAATATTATGCTTTTGTATGCTAAATTAATGCATGATTCTTTCATGGCACATTAAGCAAACTAAATTGTTTGAAACAAGTCATGCTACAACAATAATCACTAATAATATGGTCAAAGCAACATCTAACATGACATGATAAAGTGTAAGTCACAGTCAAAACAAGCTTCTTTTTGTACCACCATAAGCATGAAACATTCTACTATTTTCCAACACCAATCAACTTAGTTGAAACAACTCACAAAGATAATAATCAATAAAGACCAGAGAGCATTTCTCACCTAACTACAAAGAAGAACTAAAAAGTTCTAAACAAAAAGAAGAAGAAAACTAAAGCTAAACGCAGTGCTAGCAAAAGAGAACACTCACGGAACAATAAGAGTGAAAACTAGAGTGTTCTAGGCAATGAAGAACGGGGTGTGACTTCTCCAATATAAGTGTGCTAGGATCCAACCAACTTATTAAAGCAAACAAAACAAAAGAAAACTAAAAACAAAAACAAGAACACTCCAAGAACAACACATAGTGCATGAAGCAATAGAAGTATAGTATCTTGAAAGAATACCTGAGATTTTTGTTGATGAAGAAGGGGATGCCTTGGGCATCCCCAAGCTTTAACGCTTGTACCTCTTGAATATTTCTTGGGGTGACATGGGTGGCATCCCCAAGCTTAATCTTTTGTCCATAATTCATCTCATCACATCATCCTTTCCCTACACTTGAAAACTTCCTTCATATAGAACTTCACACAATCTTCATTAGCAACATTAGTGTATGCAAGATAATAAACCTTTCGGTTCGGTTTCAATTCAAGTAAATCATCCATTAAAACATAAGCCACTATAGCGGAAAGGACATTTATTGTCATAATCACTTTTGGTGTTTGTTAACAAAAAGTAGATCATTTTATAGTTTGTCACTGTCCACAGGTTGGTATTATGATAAGTGAAAAGTACCCTCACACTTTGGAAAGACTCCTGCAAGTGTGACACAGTTCTGGAAATTCCAGACCGGAGTATCCGGTCTGCCTAGACCGGGTCTCCGGTGTGGTCCGGAGTTTCCGGATGTGTCCCCGGTGGAGGCTTCAGAATCGTGGCTGGGACATTCTGTATGGGGGTGTGGAGCAAGGTCCGGAGGCTTCTCCAGAATCTCCGGTCTTGGCTCAGACCGGAGTCTCCGGTTCTAGAGGACCGGAGTCTCTGGCCCAGTTGGGACGTGCCTGGCCTGGGTCATTCAGAAGGGCGGTCCGGAGGCTAGACCGGAGATAGGTCGGAATCTCCGGTGTAAATCGGAGTCTTCGGTGTACAGATCGAAGTCTCCGGTCTGGATTTTCTCCAACGGTCAGAAAACGGTTCGTGAAGGGGGCTGCCTATAAATAGGTACCCTTATCCCCTTCCTCCAGTTGATCGAGCTGCTTAAGAACACAAACTCCATTAGATCCACCAAATCTACAAGATATCTCCATCCAACCATCCAAAGTCATTGATCTTTGAGGAATCGAAGGAGGAGGCCTTGATCTACAGCTTCACCAAGAGATATCTTCATTTCCCCCTCATTCACTAGAGGGCCCCCATGCTCTAGTGTTTCTTTCGAAACCCTAGACTTAATTTGGTTCTTACAAGCTTGTCTTTGATTGTTTGACAGCTTGCTTGTATTTGGGAGCCTCCAATTAAGTGGTGGATGTGTGCCCCAAACTTGTAAAGGTGCCAGCTTCCTCCTCGAAGGTTGCCGATATAGTGGAAGCTGGATCGATCCCGTCGGGGTGAGGTTCATTGGAGAACAAGGGAGGCCTCTCGTGGCGTAGGTGGTTTGATACCACCCCCTCTTCAAACATAGACGTACTTCCCCTCAAAAGGAAGGAACTACGGGAAACAAATCCTTGTGTCTCCGCGTCCACCACTTTGGTTACTTCTATCCTTTACCGCACTTTACTTACTTGTTCTTGCTTAGTGTTGTGTTAGCTAGTTCTTGGTTGTCATATAGGTAAATTCACCTTAGTTGCATAATCTAGAGAATTTACCTTTCTTTTCAAACCTTAATTTGAAAAACAAGAAAATTTGAAGTAGCACCTATTCACCCCCCCCCCCCTCTAGGTGCCCATACGATCCTTTCAATTGGTATCAGATCCTCGGCTCTTTATTCGGGCTTTACCGCCTAAGAGAATATTGGTAGCCACGATGGGAAAGGTGGTGGTGAGCACACCACGGTGACCATGGAAGATCTCAAAAACTTGGAAACAAGATTGAGCTCTTCCTTGGTTAACAAAGTCAAGAAAATGCTTGAGTAACTTCTTAAAGACAAAGATGGCCCATCATCCCCTTCTCCTCAAGAGGAGCCTCCATCAGTTTTACCTAAAGGAAATGCTCCGGTATCTCCCGGAGGTATGATGGTGGGGGGGTAATCAAGACAACACTAACTCCTCCACACAAAAGGATAGCGGGAAGGGTGAGCACCATGAGTCATGGTACTCTCCCGACCCTCCAATTCCTCACCCTCATATAAACAATAGAGGTGACCCACCTAAGCTTGAAGCATCTACTACTTTTGCTCAATGGCAATCTCTAATGAAGACTCGTGTGCGCAGCTCTTGCATTGAACTATGGAACATCATTGAACAAGGACTCTATATTGGGGATCCAGAGAAGTTGTAAATTGTCAACTCAATGCCACCGCCTTGCACATGATTCAACAAGGGTTGGGTACAAAGGATTACCCACACATTGAGCACCTCAGCACCGCCAAGGAAGCTTGGGATGCTCTCACTGTGTTGTTCATAGGGAATGAGAGCATGAGGAGGAACCGGTATGATGCACTAAGCAATGAAGCCGAAGGCTTCTATATGAAGGAATATGAAGATCATGAAGACATGTATCGTAGGCTCAAATCCACTGCCACCCCTTTTAGGAATGTGGGTGCCTCACATGTGGATGATGCATGGATAAAAATAAAATATGTGAGTGCACTCATGCCCTTCGAGCCCACCGACTTGAAGAGCCTACAAGGAAGACACAACTACCACCTCATGACCTCCAATGAAGTTATGCAAGATATGGCCTCTTTCAAGGTTGCCGCCAAGAATGCCAAATATGCCCGTGCTCGGGCACTGGGAATGACCAATGTTGTCAACCTTGCATTGAAGGCCAAAGTTGTTGAACATGGGGATGGTGATGATAGTGATGATGGCCTATGCATGAGCAACCCCGAAGATGTCAAGAAGTTTCATGGTCAATATATGTCTTTCTATGCAAACAACTTCTGGAAGAACCCCGCGAAGGCCAAGATGGAAATGCAACAAAAAATCAACCCCAATGGATTAAGAGGCAATATTCCAAGATTGAGAACTTGCTACAATTGTGGCGACAGAAATCACTTCTTGGCCAGTTGTCCCTATGAGAGAAGAGAAGATCATGGTGGCAAACTAGTGCGAAATATAGCTTCCAAAGCTCCTTACAAGAAGCCCTTCATCAAGAATAATTCCAACAATAAGAAGAAGGGTGAGATTGTATTGATCACTCATGAAGAATACTCATCAGACAATGAAGATGATGAAGATGAGGAAGAGGAAAGATCAAGTGGTGTGGCTGCTCTAGCCACTACTTCTACTCCGACATTCTCCCTCTTTGATTCTCGAAATGAGAATACTCCCAACAAGAACGTCACTTGCCTTATGGCAAGAGGAACGGAGGTATCCTCGTCATCTCACTCCACCCCCTTAGCTAATGATGAAATTGATGATGAGATGTCTCTTTACGTAAAGAGGGAATTAATTGCTTTTGATGAGTTTGTGACTAACTTACAAGGGGAGGCCAAGACACATTTTGGAAGCATCTTAGATCAACTTTCCCACACACAAGAGCTTCTAGATGTAAGATGTAAACTCGGGCATGAACACATGATTGAAATAGAAGCCCTAAATAATGCTCTAGAAGAAGAACAAGAGACTAGAATGTCTCTTGAACTAAAACTTGAAGGGCTTGATGAGGCCAATGATGTCATTGTAAATAGACTCATCAAGGAACGTGATCATGCTATTGCTAAATATAAAAAGGCTAAAAAGGACAAGATTGAGTTTGGTGTGGTTCATAAAAAACTTGCCGAGGACTTTAGTTCACTGGAAAAGGCTCACAAAGCATTGGAAAGTGAACTCTTGTCTCTCACAAAGTCCTATGAAATGCTTCAAACTCAATTGATCAATATTCCTTCACCTAGTAATTTCATTCCTTCTAGTAGTACAACTATTCTTGAAGAAAATGCTAGGTTAAAGGGGAGCTTGCCAAGGCCACATTTCCACAAGGAAACAAGTCCATTGATGACCTTTTAAGTAAGCAAAGGCCTAATGGTGAAAAAGGGGGCATTGGCTTTGTCTCCAAAGCCAAGAAGAAGAACAACAACAAGAATAAGAAGGCCAAGCCCGCACAAGAGAGAAACAAGACCATTGTGGATAGTAAGACCACAAGTGGTAAAACTATGTATCATGATGACTTTGCGGGAAGTGATAACCCTCACTATGTTCTTATGCGTGATTATTTTGGGGATGTGTATGCACAATATGTTGTCCCATATGATGGTTATATTGCTTGGTCTATTTGGGTTCCCAAGACCCTTGTTGATAACAAAAGAGGACCCATTGAAAAATGGGTACCTAAAAATTAGCTTGATCTTTTGTAGACATATGCTTCCGGAGGGTCAAAGTGGGTGCTTGATAGTAGTTGCACAAGCCATATGACCGGAAGATCGTATATTTTCAAGGTCTAATGATGAGCAAATCACCGTGACATATGCTGACAAGTCAAAGTCTAAGGTAATGGGTTTTGGCAAGGTAGTGGTTGCACACGACATTACACTCGTGAACGTCATGCTTGTTGAGACCCTTGGATACAATTTACTTTCAGTATGTGCTCTTGGAAAGATGGGCTTTGCCGTCTTTATTGATAATGATATTGTGCTCCTCTTGTGGAGCAAGTCTCTCAAGGTCGCTTTTGTTGGGTACGTCGAGCATGACTTGTATGTGGTGGACTTTTCGGGGCAAACCACTACAAGTGCGATGTGCTTATTTGGAAAGGCTGATGTGGGTTTGTTATGGCATCGCCGACTAGCCCATGTTAATATGAGAACTTTGCAAAGTCTCCACAAGGAGGGTCATATTGTTGGACTAAAATAAAATGTCTCCTTTGCCAAAGATCGTGTTTGCAGGGCGTGTGTTCTAGGAAAAATGCATGATGCTCCCCACAAGCCAAAGAACCGCATAAAGTCAACCAAGATCTTTGAGATCCTCCATGTGGATCTCTTTGGTACTCCATCTCATGCAAGTCTTGGTGTGAAGAAATACTGTTTGGTGATTGTTGATGACTTTTCAAGATACTCCTGGGTATATTTCTTCAAGTTGAAGAGTGAGACCCAAAAGACCTTCATCGACTTCATCAACATGGTTCAACGTCAATACAATTTTCCCGTGTTGATTATAAGAAGTGACAACGGCACCGAGTTCAAGAACTACACCTTGAATGATTTCCTTAGTGATGAGGGGATAAAACACCAATATTCCACTTCATACACCCCTCAATAAAATGGGGTGGCCGAGAGGACGAACCAGACTCTTATTGAGGTGGCTAGGACCATGTTGGCGGAGTTTAAATCTCCATACAACTTTTGGGCCGAAGCCATTTCCACTGCTTGCCATGGATCAAACCGGCTCTACCTCCGCAAAGAAATCAACAAGACTCCATATGAAATACTTACCGGTAACAAGCCCAACATATCTTACTTCCGGGTGTTCGGTTGTAAGTGTTTCTATATCATCAAAGGTGTTCGTTTGTCCAAATTCGAATCTAAAGCATTTGAGGGTATTTTTGTTGGCTACGGTCTCGAATCTCACACTTATAGAATCTATGATAAGCTCTCAGGAGCCGTCATAGAATCTTGTAGTGTGACCTTCGAAGAATTTGATGGTCCCCAAGGGGGGCGTGTTGATGCTTGTGATGCAGATGATGAAATGCCTCAGGATTCCATAGGAAGAATGGGTGTGGGATATATCCGCCCCGTTGAGGAACCCCGTATGGCGGATCGAGAAGAACTATGCTCTACTCAAGTGGAGCCCTCATCTTCACAACATCAACATGCTCCATCCACTAAGGAGGGAAATGACTCAAGCCAAAGACAAGATGTGGACCCTCAACATGTTGATCAAAGTGACAACTCTAGCCAAGAGGAGCTTGATTCATTCTCCAGGATGTCAAGTGGTGCCAAGTCAATTGTTCAAGGAAGATCTGTACAAACTGCCTTGAGACAAGCTCAAATCAATGCTATAAGAGTGCTTGATCAAGACCAAGGTCAATCTTTGCCTCTTAATGAAGATAATGATTCCCATGATGATCAAGTTCAAGGTGATGGTCAAGACGAGGACCAAAATGATGAAGATGGTCCCCCAAGAAACAACAAGGATATCCACTCTTGTCGTGAAGCTAGAAAGGAGAGAATGTTGGAATTAAGAGACCACTCTCTACAAAATGTGGTTGGTGACCTAAGGAAAGACATTTCCACAAGATCACAATTGAAGAGGTTCAGTGAACACCAAGAACACATCTCCATGATTGAACCAAAGAAAGTGTGGGAAGCTCTTGAAGATTCGGACTAGTTGGAAGCTATGCACAAAGAGCTCAACAAATTTGAGATAAACAAAGTATGGAAGTTAGTTGAGAAGCCAAAGGATTGCCGCAATGTTATTGGCACTAAGTGGATATTCAAGAACAAGCAAGATGAGCATGGAATTATAGTAAGGAACAAGGAAAGATTGGTTGCACAAGGGTTCTCTCAAATTGAAGGCATTGATTATGGAGAGACATATGCACCCGTGGCTCGCCTTGAGTCCATCTGTATCCTTCTTGCTTATGCGGCACATCATAACTTTAAGTTGCAACAAATGGATGTAGAAAGTGCATTTCTTAATGGTCCATTAAATGAGTTGGTATATGTTAAGCAACCCCCGGTATTTGAGGATCCCAACTTCCCAAACCATGTCTACAAATTTGATAAGGCGCTCTATGGGCTCAAGCAAACCCCACACATGTGGTATGAGCACCTTAGAGAGTTGTTGTTTGACCGTGGATTTGAGGTTGGGAAAATAGATCCCACTCTTTTTACTAAGAAGGTCAATGGGGAGCTTTTTGTATGCCAAATATATGTTGATGATATTATCTTTGGCTCATCTAACAAAGCTTTTAATGATGAATTCTCAAAGCTTATGACTAGTAGGTTCAGGATGTCTATGATGGGGGAGTTGAGAGTATTTCTTGGTTTTGAGATCAAGCAAGTTAGAGGAGGGACATTCTTCAACCAAGCCAAGTATACTCAATATATGCTCAAGAGATTCAATATGCAAGATCTAAATGGAGCTCCTACTCCCATGGCTATAAAGACTCATCTAGAACAAAATCCAAATGGTAAAGATGTGGATCAAAAGGTATACCGGTCCATGATTGGTTCGTTGCTTTACCTTTGTGCATCTAGACCCGATATTGTGTTGAGTGTAGGCGTGTGTGCAAGATATCAAGCGGCTCCTAAAGAAAGCCATTAATGGCGGTCAAGAGAATCTTTCGATATTTAGTTCATACCCCATTTTATGGTCTTTGGTATCCTCGAGGGTCAACATTTGCTCTTTGTGGATACACGGACTCGGATTGGGCTGGTGATAAGGATGATAGAAAATCAACATCCGTTGCTTGCCAATTTCTTGGTAGATCCTTGGTATGTTGGTCGTCTAAGAAGCAAAATTGCATATCTCTCTCCACCGCCGAAGCCGAGTATGTGGTAGCTTCTAGTGTTTGCACCCAATTTCTATGGATGAGGCAAACTTTAGAGGAATACGGTGTCCATTGTGACAAAGTTCCTCTTCTTTGTGATAATGAAAGTGCTATCAAGATTGCCTACAACCCAGTGGATCACACAAGGACAAAGCATATTGAGATTTGCCATCACTTCATTAGAGATCATGTTGCTAGAGGTGATATTGATCAATCATATGTGTCAACCAAAGACCAACTTGCCGACATCTTCACGAAGCCACTTGATGAAGCAAGGTTTTGCTATTTGAGGAATGAACTAAATATCATTGATTCAAGGAGCTTGACTTGACTATCTTACATTCTCACCTATGACTTGACCCGTATTTGGTTTAGGTGTAGGCATGGATATAGGGGGAGTGCGGTCCTAATTGATTGGACTATCCCTCCCCCCATTATGCCCAAAGCAATCAAAATCATTCCTCTTAATATCATTTTGTGATATGTGAGCTTAAATGATGATTTTCGGTAATGGACCCAAGATATATCTTCGTGGTGCCAAGCCGAGTTTACTCAAATATGGTAGCCAAGGCCACCGCCCTCTCTCACATGAGAGGTTGGTGCTTACTCGTGTTTGTCAATTGCTTGATTCTAGTCTTTTTGGAGCTTTCCCGAATATTTGTGTGAATTTCTATGGCTCTTATTGGTTCTTCACAATTTGATATCTAAACCCAAGCCTATTCCCTATTTTAGACCTATCTATCTCTCATATATGTCCCCAAACACATATCCTGGAGCTTTTGGTCAAGGAGGACCGGAGTCTCCGGTGTAGGCCAGAGTCTCCAGTGTAGACCGGAGTCTCCGGTCCAGACGGTTTCTGCCACTTATAGGAAGGGAACAGGGTGAACTGAAACAGCAGTTACTCATTCTCTACCCCGTTCCCCTCCTCCCAACCCGTCACCTCCTCTTCCAAAACTCCTCCCCGGAGGTCAAGAAGCCCTCGGGATCCGCCGTGCCGCCGACCAACCTTCTCCTCTCCTCCATTGGGTCATTCCCAGCGGAGGAATTGATCCCATGGACAGATCTGGTACCTCTCCTCCTCTCTTTCTCCTAGAGTTTATCTCTAGATGTGTTTTTGAGGATTGGTGTTGATTTGTCCATTGGAATCACTTGTTTGTGTGCACTCTAGTACTTTAGCCTTATTGCATTGCCCGATCTACTAGATTCACCCCCACCAGCATCTCCCCATCTCATGCTCGAGCCTCCTGACTGGAGATTCCGGACCTTGGTCTAGAGACTCCGGTCCAGGCCGGAGACTCCAGTCCCTAGGACCGGAGACTCCGGTATGAGGTGCGGAGACTCCGGTGTTGGGTGAATCAAAACAGACCAGAAATGCATCAAAGCTCTCGTACTGCATTATTGGGACATATATACTCATCTCCTTTCTATCTCCCTCACTGCTATTCACAGGTGATGGTTCTAGCCTTCCTCGTCGTACCAAGGCCAAGTCACAAAGGGGCACTCCTCGCTATGATGAAGCTCAGGGTCAGTTTATCATGCCTCCTTCCAACCGAAGACAGCAGGCACGTGATGCAGCCTATTTGAGGAGGGAGCAAGAAAGGACTGAACGAGAGGACCGTGCCAAGAAGGCCAAATATGACAACCTTCAGTCCTTGGCCAAAATGTCAAAAGAGGAGTTCCGTGAGCTGAGAAAGACTAATTTTTATGAGTTGCCTCGTACCAGCGATGACCCTCAGTTCTGGAGGAAGGAGCAGGCTATGTTCATGAAGGATGTGTATGGTGTGCTCACCAAATCACCTGTCTGTCCACAGAAGTACATGAGTGTTGAGCAGATGCGCCTCAGCCCCTACTTCAATGATGCTCTATGGATCTGTGAGAAGCTGGGACTGTTTAACTTGATGGAGCTTTATGAAGACTACAATGTCTACCTTGTGCAGCAGTTCTACACCACTATAGTGTTTGGGTCTGATCTAGACAGGACCATGACATGGATGTCTGGCACCACTCGCTGCACAACTACATTCCATGACTTTTCCAACGTCATCTTTGAGACCTTTCATGGCGTATCCACTCCAGTTGGGCTGCGCATGCATTCTGCGGCTCTTGGTGAGAACAAGATGAAGCTTGCACCTTTGTATGGCAGCGAGAGTGTTGTAGGAGGGTCCAAGGGACTCAAGCCTCTCTACAATCTAATGTTGAGGATATTCCGTCATACCATCGCACCAAGTGCTAGGAATGACGATGCTATTAGGGGTGGGCTAGTCAACCTTCTTTATCATACCCACCAAACCTACAATGCTGTCCTAGAGGCAGATGCAGAACCGATTGATGTGATGGACTTTATTTTTGAGGAGATGTTCCATGCTATTATTTTCAAGAAGTCTCCTCCATATGCACCCTTGGTTATGAGGCTCGTCAACTCCAAGGAACATGATTCCCCACTTGGCACAGCACCACATATCATTGAGCACGCATTGGTCTCACTACAGCATAAGGGGCGTATGGGGCCTACCCCTAGGCGTCGCTATAGGGATGATGATGAGGAGATTGATACTGAGAGGGAACCCTCACCACCTAGAGTTTGGAGGAAGAATGCCACAAATGATCCTATGCCCTCCATGACTAGGGACTATGTTCATGAGAGGGTCAAGAAGGACACTTTCTTGGAAAGGACTCTGTGCTACATGAATGTTGACATCCGCAAGAAGCAGCATGCCTCCTACCAAAGCAACAGGCGTATTGAGAAGCTCCTCAAGGAAATCAAGGCACATGGTGAAGCAGATGATGAGGAAGGAGAGGGCGAGTACAATGATGAGCATGGTGCTCAGGAGTCTACAGAGTCAGATCACACTCTCTATTTTGGGGCATGGAATGCCCAGTAGGACAGCCTTGTTGACTGGAAGACATTCTCCGGTATCACCTCTGGATACGGATACTAGGGTACCTCCTCTTCTCGCCCTCACGGCAAAGGTCCTGCAGTCCCTGATGATGATGACTTTGTTGAGGATGAGGATGCCGAGGATGACGAGGATGACGATGACTACTGAGTTATTGGGGCGCTAGTTTAGGACTTTTCCTTTTTTCGGCGTTTCGATGCCAAAGAGGGAGAAGACATTCTCATCGATTTGTATGGGTTTGGGCTTTGGATTTGCTATTATCTGCTTTCATTTTCCATTTTCGAACCTTGAACTTCATGTGTGTTATTTGCCGTTTTATGTGTGTGAGCATGTGCTTGTGCACTACCTATTGTAACTCATGTGAGATATATGTGTGCTATCAGTGATATTATCTACCTTGCATGATTTACTTGTTTACCTTATTGCACATAGTCAGGGGGAGCCCCATACAATTTATTCCATGCAAAATCACTTGTTGTCATCGAACACCAAAAAGGGGGAGATTGAAAGGACATTTATTGTTATAATCACTTTTGGTGTTTATTAACAACAAGTAGATAATTTTACAGTTTGTCACTATCCACGGGTTGGTATTATGATAAGTGAAAAGTACCCTCACACTTTGGAAAGACTCCTGCAAGTGTGACACAGTTCTGGAAATTCCAGACCGGAGTTTCCGGTCTGCCTATACCGGAGTCTCCGGTGTGGTCCGGAGTTTCCGGATGTGTCCCCGGTGGAGGCTTCAGAATCGTGGCTGGGACATTCTGTATGGGGGTGCGGAGCAAGGTCTAGAGGCTTCTCCAGAATCTTCGGTCTTGGCTCAGAACGGAGTCTCCGGTGCTAGAGGACTGGAGTCTCTGGCCCAGTTGGGACATGCCTGGACTGGGTCCTTCAGAAGGGCGGTCCGAAGGCTAGACCAGAGATAGGCCGGAATCTCCGGTGTAGACTGGAGTCTCCGGTGCCAGAGTCTCCGGTCTGGATTTTCTCCAACGGTCAAAAAATGGTTCATGAAGGGGGATGCCTATAAATAGAGACCCTTATCCCCTTCCTCCAGTTTCTCGAGCTTCTTAAGAACACAAACTCCATTAGAGCCACCAAATAGAAGATCTCTCCATCCAACCATCCAAAATCATTGATCTATGGAGAATTGAAGGAGGAGTCCTTGATCTACAGCTTCACCAAGAGAGATCTTCATTTCCCCCTCATTCACTTGAGGGCCCCCATGCTCTAGTGTTTCTTTGGAAATCCTAGCCTTGATTCGGTTCTTACAAGGTTGTCTTTGATTGTTTGACAGCTTGCTTGTAGTTGGGAGCCTCCAATTAAGTTTTGGATGTGTGCCCCAAACTTGTAAAGGTGTTGGCTTCCACCTCGAAGGTTGCCAATATAGTGGAAGGTGGATCGATCCCGTTGGGGTGAGGTTCATCAGAGAACAAGGGAGGCCTCTCGTGGCGTAGGTGGTTTGATACCACCCCCTCTCCAAACGTAGACGTACTTCCCCTCAAAAGGAAGGAACTACGGGAAACAAATCCTTGTGTCTCCGCGTCCACCACTTTGGTTACTTCTATCCTTTACTGCACTTTACTTACTTGTTCTTGCTTAGTGTTGTGTTAGCTAGTGCTTGGTTGTCATATAGGTAAATTCACCTTAGTTGCATAATCTAGAGAATTTACCTTTCTTATCAAACCTTAATTTGAAAAAGAAGAAAATTTGAAGTAGCACCTATTCACCCCCCCCCCCCTCTAGGTGCCCATACGATCCTTTCGGTAGTAATTCCTTTTAAAATCTCAAGTGATCAAAAGAACTCAAAAGAAATCGATTAAGAGGCAAATGCAAATACAGAAATCTGTCAAAACAGATCTGTAAGTAAAGACCGATTTTTTTGAAAATCTTCTGTTGCTCAAATTGAGAAGTGCAAAACTAACGAAAGTTAGATAATAACATGGGGCATGCGCACAAACATTGCAGATCAGTATGACATTCTGGGATTTTTCACGATATTTTACAGCAAAGCATAGAAATCTATTTCGAGATAACAACTTCCCCAAGTCTTATCCTCTTCCTATTAGTAGTTACTCTTGCCACAAAAAATAAATAAAAAGGATAAGGAGAGGTTGCTACAAAGGTAACAGCTTCCAAGACTCAAATAAACAAAAATAAACTGAAAGAAAAAATATAATGGGTTGTCTCCCAAAAGTTCTTTCTTTATAGCCATTAAGATAGGCATGATAATTTTGATGATGCTCACATAAGAAATATGAATTTGAAGTAAAAGAGAGCATCAAGAAGAAAATATAAAACAAATTTAAGTCTAACCCACTTCCTATGAAAATAATCTTGTAAAGAAACAAGTCATGAAAGCACAAAGCAACAAGCATAGGGAAGCAAAACAAGTGCAACTTCAAAATTTTCAACATAAAGAGGGGAAACTTAATATTATTGAGATGCATAAAACCATGTTTCCCTCTCTCATAATAACTTTCAGTAGCATCATGAATAAAATTAACAATATAACTATCACATAAAACACTCTTATCATGAGCCACATGCATATAATAATTATTACTCTCCACATAAGCATAGTCATTCTTATTAATTGTAGTGGGAGCAAATTCAACAAAATATCTATCTTTATTATTCTCATAACCATAATCATCAAATATAGGAGGCATATTGTAATCATATTTAATTTTATCCTCAATAGTAGGTGGACTGAAAATATCATATTCATCCTTGTAATCATCATATATTGGAGGTATAGTATCATCATAGCAAATTTTCTCCTCTAAAGCTGGGGAACTAAAAAGATCATTTTCATAAAAACTAGCTTCCCCAATCTTAGATGTTTCCATAGCATTAGCAATAATGGTGTTCAAAGAATTCATACTAATAACATTGCTATTAGCATGCAAATAAAGTTCCATAGGTTTTTCAATGTTCTCTTCAAACACTTCATGTCCTAACTCAAGATAAATACTATAAAGCTCCTTAAATTTTTTGTTGTTTTCCATTAAGCCTAACTAGTGAAAATAAAAATAAGAAACAAAATATATAATCGTAGAATCTAAAGGAAATAACTTCGAGCACTCACACACCAGCAACGGTACTAGAAGATAGCTTAGTAGACAGAGGATGTGAGTACATTTTACCTTACCTCCCCAGCAACAGCGCCATAAAAGAGCTTGATGTCTATGCGCGCTTCTATTCTTGTTGAAAGTGTTGGGCCTCCAAGTGTAGAGGTTTGTAGAACAACAGCAAATTTCTCTTAAGTGGATCAACCTGGATCACCCAAGGTGTATCGAACTTAGGGAGGAAGATGTCAAAGATATCCCTCTCATGCAAACCTTGCAATTAAGATACAAGAAGTCTCTTGTGTCCCCAACACACCCAATACACTTGTCAGGTGTATACGTGCAATAGTTCGGCAAAGAGATAGTGAAATACAAGTAATATGGATTATTATAAGTGGTAATTGCAATCTGAAATAAAAATGGCAGCAAGCAAACATGTAGCAGGACTGGTTGTAAACGGTGTTTTAATGCTTAGAAATAAGGCCTAGGGATCATACTTTCACTAGTGGACACTCTCAACAATGAAAACATAATTGAACACATAAATATCTTCTGCTCACTATGCTACCCTAAACTACTCTCCGGTTGGATAACGAACACCAATTCACCATGTAGGGCTATAAAAGCACACCTTAAAGTTCGCATTCCCCATCTAGGTAACCCCACACTGTCACCTTGAGTGCTAGATGGTTCCAGATGAACACCACAATTTCATAGAGACATACAACTCAAATTATAACTCATGATAAGTATTTCTGTAATATTTAGCCTAAGAGACACACACGGTGCGCACACTGTCACCTTCACACACGTGGGACAAGGTGTCTCCAGAGATCATATTAATAAAAGCACTTGAGTAGCATAATAGACAAAGAGTAGCATCTACTTATTAAACTAGATTACAAAGCTCATGATCACAATAAGATCACACCATGGAGAGAGAGAGAGAGATATGAACACATAGCTACCGGTAGAGCCCTTAGCCTCAGGGGATAACTACTCCCTCCTCATCATGGGAGTCAGCAACGGCGATGGAGATGGCGGTGGAGTCGATGGAGATGGCTCCGGGGGAAATTCCCCATCCCGGCAGTGTTCCGGAATAGAGACTTCTGTCCCCTGAATCTTGTCTTCGGTGGTGGCGGCGCTACGGAACTTTTCGTGGAATTCTGATCTCGTCTAGGGTTTTTATCTCGGGGGGTTTATATAGGCGAAGGGGCAAGGTCGGTGTATGCCCGAGAGGCCCACACCATGGCCAGGAACGGCCAGGGGGACCCGCGCTACCCTATGGTGTGGCCTCCTCGGTGCTCTCCTCCGTCTTTGCTTTGGACTCCGTGTCATGCTGGGAAAAGTAGGAAATTCGGCTTTTGTTTCGTCCAATTCCGAGAATATTTCTTTACTAGTTTTTCTGAAACCAAAAATAGTAGAAAACAGGGAACTGACTCTATGGCATCTTGTTAATAGGTTAGTTCCAGAAAATGCATAAAAATGCAACGAAGTACAAGCAAAACATAAAGCAATTGGTGTAGAACAAGCATGGAGCATCAAAAATTATAGATACACTTGCAACGTATCACCCTCCCTTGACCGGAACATCCGCACCACTCTACCATTGAGCACCACCGCACCGCCGTTCGCTGGTAAGTACGTCCCCAACCTCTAGCGATTACGTGCTTTTTGATGGATAGGATACATTTATTTTGGGCATTGCGAAGTAAATAAGCTGGTGGCTATTGCAGGAAATGCAATCGGTGTTGGTAGATGCTTTTGCTGCGTCGCCTAATGCTTGTAAAGCAGAGGTGGATGTTGAAGCAGCACCAGCAGATACATGTGAAGCGGATGCGAAGGCCGATGCTTGTACTGCATCGGAATCTTGGGCAGTGTTGAGTGATGCTTGGAAAGCGGTGGAGGCGTAGTTGAGATCCTCGTCGGTTACTGCTGGATCAAATTTGGATATGTTGGTCGCCGCTGCTAAAGTGACGACTGCGTGCGATGCTAGGAATGCGTCAGCTTGTGGTCGTGCTTATTCAGCATCAGTGGCTTTGGCTTGTCATTCGTCGGCAGCGCCTGCTCCATCTTCTCAGAACTCATCGACCCCGTTGTAAGTTCTACGTTGGATGTTGCCTCCCTGACTCCCTCCCTCTTTTATGTATTCCGCTTTGGGTTTTTTTTGGAATTAGTGGATATTAGTTTAAACTACTAATACTGGGAACATAAAAGCTATTGAATCACAACCTAGCGATCCGAATGGGATGAAACTTTCACAAGATTCAAACCTAGGCACCTATGATTTACTGATTTTTTGTCAATTTTTTCGAATAGTTTTACTTTGTAGTGTAAAATCTGAGCTACTGTCATATACCTTGAATCTAAAATGGAAGGTGGATCTTGCGCCAAGTCACCGTGAGACCTGGATTCACCAAGGGTGTGTTTGTATTGTGGCCAAAGTTTACCCTACCAATATTTTGGTCATGATCAAAAGGTTGGCTCTTGTTTGAATTGTTGCCAACTTTTTGGCATGCCAATGCTCCACTACCAACTCTAGTTCAATTTTTAGCCAATATTGGCCAACTTGTGGGCAAGCAAAGGCTCAACCAAAATTTTGGCTAGACAAATATTTGGTGGGGTAATTTTAGGCACAAAACAGATACACCCCAAGTCACTGAAGCTGCCTCCGTTTTTTCTCCCCTTCTTTATGTTAAAACGAGAAAATTCAAGTGGGGGCCTTTCTGTCCTCTCCGGTGACCTCTAAAAAAATGTTCTTCATTCCCTTTACCCTGTTCCGATATGGTGAAGCATTTTGGTGCTTTTGTACTATTCTAGTTGATTCCTTGTGTTGTTTAGGTATTTTGTTGACACACTGCTATTTAGGTAGTTTTTTCAGACACGTGCAGTTCATGAAATTTCAATGATAAATTTTCCTATCAAATTATATGATGTATTCTGGTGTTTAAATAATTCTTTTTTAGGGTTGTGTATTGTGCCTTTTGCAGTTTACTTGATTCTGATGATGCACTTGTGCTATTTGCATCATCCTACCAGCTTCCTTGTCACGCTTCCTCTGCACCCATCCTGCATACTGAGGGCATCAGTCGCCCAAAAACATTGGATGGACTTCATGGGAAGCAACGATTTCAAAAAGCTAACCCTATCACACAACATAGGAATGCCGTTACTTGGATTTTTCACCAACAGCTCCGAGGACGCTCAATTCATAACAGATCATAATCTTGACCAATCCATCTTCAAGAAGTTGAATAGCCTAGTGCAAGTACATAAAGCCTACAAACCATATGTACTCGGATGTCGCAATGGTAGGGTGCTACTTCATTCTCCGCAAGGGTCTAAGATGATAATGGCCTAGGATCCAATCAGTGAAATTGAAAAAATGATACCAGAACCACCAATTTGGCGGAGACGTGAGTATGACAGCGGCACAATTCTCTGTTCAAGAAACCATGGGCAATTGTCTTCACACTGTTGCAGCAATTTCTGGGTTGTTTGGATAGTAACCAATTGTAACCATACTGGTCCAGAGGTACTCATCAGAGTTTGGAAAATCAGAGGACTAGATTGAACATGCTGAGATGCTGGCTAAGACTGATCACAGGTCGGCAACACTCATAGGGGGCATTTTGTACTGTCCAACAATAAAGTCTAGATATATAATTTCCTTCGACAACGTGACAACAAAACTATGTTATATTGAGTTCCCACATGAGACACATGATATTTCCAAACACAATTTTGTCATCGCTAAGGGGCATAATGGAGATGTTGCCCTTGCGGTTATAAGAGATTTCACTCTATGCACGTGGTCTAGTGCAAGATCATCAACAGGGAAATGGGAAGCTTGGGTTCCTCATATAAAGGTTGAGTTTGATACTCTCCTTGGCCTTGAGAGATCATGGGCATCTGATGGGAAAGATTCAGTAAGGTTACTCTGCGCATTTGAGGATAGATAAATGGTGGTTAAATGGGCGAAGGAGGGAGTATTCCAATTAGATCTCAGCAGCATGATGTGTAAGAAGTTCAGATCTCCTAAACGTTGGTGTACTTTACATCCCTACTTAATGACACCTAGTTAGTGCAGTCATTCATGTGCAACCCTTGTATCTTCGTGCACCTATGATTTTGCTAATAATTTCGTTCATTTCCTTTAGCAACCGACGTGATTCGGAGTGCTAAATCAAAGAAACGAAAAGGAAGTCCTGTCAGCAACCCAGTTGATTCAGACTGCAACATCAAGGAGATGAAAATAACACTCGGATCAACAAGAAAGGCTTGTTTGGGCAAGAATGTGTTAGCCCAGGTTGTGTTATTTGGATCTGCAGTCTGATGTTTGTTTGTTTTGGAAGCTGATGGAACAGTGGTGGCAATTTTGTTTGTGCTGCAGTCACGGAGCTGTAGGGGCTGGAATGTTAGAGGTGTCTGTTTGTTTTGGGGGCCTATGCATGTCTGATGAAACATTTTTTCTCTATATATAGTACTGTATGCATGATGAAACCTTGTTTTATGTGATCTACATATACTCGTGCAGATGATGTTTGTGTTTTGATAGTATGTAGTATTTTTTTTGCGCCAAGGCTTTTTATTTGATCTAAATTAGTATTTCCGTTTGGTTAGTGCTTCTTGTAGAAGAGTCTGTGTCGACACCTAAATTATTAGTAGACCTTGTATTTTTATTCTTGAATTGAAGCTACTTCAGACATTTATGTATTGCCCCGACTTGGATTCCTGAAATAGAGAGAGAACGACCTATTTTTTTAAATTATTATTTGGACAAACTGCAAATTCAAAATCACAGTCGGCCACCAAAACCTACCGCCTATCCCGTTTGAATGGGAGGCATCATTGGATGTGATCCGCACATTAAATTCCTGACTAGATGTCGTATGATCTACATAACCTTTTTCCTATTAAACCTTAGCCGGCAGCCAAATTCAAAATCGTAATCGAGTGGCAAAATAACCCATCGACCCCAAAATCGTAATCGAGCGCCATTTTTCTATTATTACTTGGACGTTAGCCAAATTCAAAATTTCAGTCAGGCGGCAAAATTTATCACCTATGCCGTGGTATCCAAGTTTCTGTGCAAAAATATGGATATGGATGATCAGTTGATGTGAGTCTCTTCCTTGAATTCCTGGACAGATAGCGTACGGTCTACTACATTATTTCTATTAGAATATGGGCGCTAGCCAAATTCAAAATCTCAATTGCACGGCAAAAGCACACACTGACCTTGAAGCATTTTGCGCCCCTCCATTTCAAAAAAAATTGTTTCAAAATTACCATTCTACCCGTTGTGCAGACGCTATGGACAAAGCTATAGTCTATAGCTTGGGGACACGATCGTAATTATTTTTCTTTTCACCTCCATTGTCCCTAATTCGCGCAGTTTTTCCTACCGGTCCTCCCAAAAATCCCAGACTCCTCCCCCACGACCTTAGCTCGACGCCCATCGCGCGCACTGGCTGGCGGTAATTTCCACGACGGCATGAGCTGCTTGAGCTACGGTCTCGTGCACTGATACGTCAAAAACATAATTTTTTATGTTCCATGCTTGTTTAGTTTCTACTTTGCTTTGCTTTGTCTACACTTTGAGGTATTTTTATATGTTTTCTAGGACTAACCTATTAACAAGATGCCATAGTGCCAGTCGCCTGTATTGTTCTGTTTTTGGTTCCAGAAAAGGCAGAAAATGAATATTCTCAGAATTGGACGGGACAAAAGCCAAAGTCAATATTTTACCGTGGGGAACATGGATCCAGAAGACAAGACAGAGGAGGGCCTCGAGGTGGCCACACCCCCTGGCCGCACGGCCAGGCCTGGCTCGCGTCTAGGGGGTGCAACCGCCTCGGGCACCCTCTCGGCCTCCCTCTTCGCCTATAAGAAGCCCCCGATACCTAAACCCTAAGTACCCGATCAATCTTCCATGAAACAGTCCATAGCCGCCGCCACCATCGTCCCTAGATCGGGGGGATCTGAAGCTCTTCCTCGGCCTCCTCTTCACTCACCTCTTTGTCATTGCATTAGCTTCGTCCTCGAGGAAGCTCGGCCCTTCATTCCAAGCATGCGTATTGGCATATTGAATAAGCTCGTAGGACCAAGCTTGTCGGTGTTTAATGTACTCCGGATTAGGGAGCCACGGTGAGCCGGTGAGCAGATTTTGAAGTGTGTCTAAGCAAATCCCTTCATACCACGAAAGCACGAAGGTCAAAGCCATGTCGGCACCTGCTCCCGCGGCGGATTCCCTCCAGAGGTTGAGATGTGTCTCATAGTCCATCAATCTCTCGGCAAGCACTGGAACACGCTTAGGGCTAGCCTCTGTCGTCCAGAAGACATTGAAGACCTGGATTGCAGCATCCATGAGATCCATGTCGAATGTCTTAATTGGCTTCATGCTGGTCCCAAGCTGACTAGATAGTCCTCAAGGTTGTAGGCAACAGATGGATCAGTGGATTCACCACGATTCTGCCAAGCCTTCGGCATAGCTTTAGCACCTCGGACTTTGGACTTTGGGAAATTATCTAAAAATTACAAGCACACAAGTCAATGAGAATAACAAGCAATATTGCCTGAAATGGGAAAACAGAAAAAGAAACTTATGGTGCATGATACTGAGAATTCGGCCAATGTTGGATAGCCAGCCGGCATATTTCTTGGTCTGCTTCTCTAACTCGAGCTTGGCCAAGTTAGTTGTGTCCTCTGCCATTTGGATGAGTTCTTTATCCTCCTACAGTTGGAGGTTGAGTTGGCTTTTCTCTTCGGAGGACTCTTGGTCAAGTTTCGAGAGCTCGTCCTGCTGAAGCTTCTTCGGGTTTTCATTCTTGACACGAATTCGAGCTATCTCAGCGTCCTTCTCCTTTAGCTTGGCTGCTTGTTATCTTGCTTGTTTGAGAAAATGGGTCATCAAGTTAGGCATAGAAATGCAGTCTTGATGAGATTCTGCAAAGTCTTTTAATTCGGCTGAGTCGAGGTAAAAATCACGAGGCAACTCAAACAAGAACAAGAACTAGATATAAAGTGCTGAGGTAAATGCCAAAGTACCTTCTAGTTTAGCGACCTTGTCTTTCAGCTTCTTGTTCTGAGCGTCAATATCGGCTGACAGAAGACGAGTCAGGTGTTAGTTCGGATGAGGAAACACAAAAAGATACCAGAAGCAATGAAGCAGAATATTCACTTGTCTTCTTCACAATAGGCAGCAACTTTTTTTACTTGGTATAGAGGCTCCTACGGGAGAAGAGCATCCTCTGAAATTCGGTGGTGCGCCAGTTATGAGCAATCTGAAAAAGCACAGATGTTAGTCATTGAGAAAAATGGATATTCAAAGCATTACTCAAGATTTGAATCAAGTAAATCTTGACCCGAATCTAGGTGGTTGGATATTCAAAGTATTACTCAAGATTCTAATCAAGTAAAACTTGACCCGGATCTAGGTAGCTGGATATTCAAAGTATTACTCAAGATTCAAACCGAGTAAACTCGGTCCAAATATAGTTAGTTGGATACTCTATTCTAAGAGAAAATTTGGATAAGTTAAAGTAACTCGGTTTTATACCATGGCTACACTATGGGCAAACCCAAGGGATCATCCAGCCGAGTAATACCTTACTCCTCCGGAGGCTCGGGGACTAATGGTTATGTACTAGATACCGTAAAAATAAAGTGTGAGCCGAGGTTTTTACCTCCATCATATGGCTAGCCTCGGCTATAGCCTGGCTCACGGTAAACATCCTCGATCGGATCTCCACTAGGCCGAACTTCTTAGCGAGAGGATTCCCAGAGATGACCTCCTCAAAGTCGGCATTATTCCAGTTATCATCATACTCAGCTAACGAGACGAGGCTTTCTCCGTGATGACCCACAAGTATAGGGGGTGGATCTTAGTACTTTCGATAAATAGGAGTGTCGATCCCAACGAGGAGCAGAAGGTGTTGCCTAGTGGTTTGGAGAAGGAATTCTCTGTAAATACTTAGCAAACAAATTTTTAGGGGGTTTTGATAAAGCAAGGAAATAAAGTGCAAGTAAATAAAGACAGCAAATAAATGCAGCAAGTGGCCCAATCCCTTTCTTAGAAAAGGACAAACCGGTGGTAATACTTATGAGGACCAAACATTCTCGAGGACACATGGGAATAATACATACTTATGATTAAACCTTTGCAAGCATCCACAACTACAAGAAAGTAATTAAGATAAAAACCCTACAGCCTTAAACTTTGAGATCCTACACTCCCTTGTGCAAAGGTTTCCTAACGGGGGTTCAGGTTTCTGTCACTCGGCAACCCCACAATTAGTATCCAAATACACAATGCATTCCCCTAGGCCCATAAATGGTGAAGTATCATATAGTCGACATTCACATGACACCAGTAGAAGAATAGCACCACAACTTAAATATTATACCATTGAATAATACCTCAACACAATTCCACTACTAACAACATGACTTCTCCCATGTACTCAGGAACTAAACGAACTACTCACGTGACATCATATGGATCAAGATCAGAGATGATATGATGATGTATAACAATCTGAACATAAACAATAATTCGATGGTTCTACTCACAAGCATCAACTATGAAAGTAATTAACACCGGGAAAGTTTCCCCTAAGAAATATGCAAGATTCAACATAATCATTACAGCAGGATGGAGTGGTGATTATGGTGTTGGTGGAGATGATGGTGTGGATGATGATGATATCCCGATGAATTCTAGCTTGATGACGGTGTTGATAGTGATGATCACCCCTCTCCTGGAAGGAATTCTGTAACACCCTCAGAATCGGCCCTATGCAAGTTTTAGCGAAACCCGCCAAACCCGCATAGAAACGATTCAAAGGTGCCCACCAGGCACTTTCGTGCGGGTGGAAAACAAAGTAATAACATTACACAACAGTCCTCGATGGGACCCACAGAACAGATATATATACCAGCGACTCAATGAGTCAAGAATTCAGATATACAGTACAAAGATCCAAATCACCTTGAAAACGATAGAGCGTCCAGCTACGGACAAGATGCAAATGGGGCTAAGAGCCCTGAAGAATAACCAATGGCGTCCATAACCCTGCTCAGGCCAAGCCGGAAGGGTAACCCTGCTAACGACGTCGATCTCAAAACCTTCTTAAACAAAAGGGGTGCCGACAAAGGGCAAAGGAAAAAGAGGCGTCGATCGAGGCCAAGCAGCGAGGCTAGAATTGATGCCTCGCCTACATAGGTATGGTGGATCAAGGCAGCGCAGCATGTACTAAACAACCTATAGAGACTCGATATAACCGCTGCCTATCAGAGAGGGATAAGAAAGGTCTATTCGGATCCAACCTGAATCTAACACCAAACAAACCCATCCTGGTATTCCCCCTCGATACCAACCGAGAAGGTCAACCGAGGCACTCACACCGTTGGCAGTTTTATTCATTCGTTATAGTTGCGGCAATTACTAGTCAAATATGGATAGTCATCCTGATAAAATAAGCAGTGGACAGTTTTAATTAACCATTCCGTTGTAGTTGCGTCACTTACTAGTCAAATATAATTAGCATGAGATATCCCAAAACCCAGCAGTTGTTGGTACTTTTATTTAGCCATTCCGTTGCAGTGAAGCTGATTACTAGTCATATCGGATACAAGTCAATTTATAACAGTAAACTTTAGTTATAGTTGTCTATGATCGAGACCTGTGCTCCAAGTCGTCCATAACCGCGGACACGGCTTCTCGAAAAGATTTAACCCTGCAGGGGTGCACCAAAGTATCCACACGCACTTCGACCCTTTTTGCCAGATCAGTTAACATACACCCATCGGTATGTCGGCGGGGCCTAAGTCATGACGTTTCCCAGACCCAAAGCAAGCACGGGGGGCCACCCCACTAAGTCTACCCGCAACGAAGTCGGCCGGTCTCCGAGACGGACTCTGGGTTTGCGTCGTGGTCAGTAACGACGGGGAACCCAAAACTGGGATTGTCGATACCGCGAAAACACTCCGCTTTCCTAAACAGTACAGGTGCTATCCATCGCACAATTTAAATAAAGCAGTAAAGCATGGCATAAGTACAGAATAGTAATAAAGCCCCAAACTACTTGTGGCCCCCAGTACAGTACTTTGAAATCAGGTACTAAATCGATGGGTGCCCATACATCCCACATGTGGTTAGCACGCTCGATCTCGAACAAAGGCCAAGAACTCGGGTCCCTACGGGACACCGGAGCTGATCGGAAACCAAATATTGTCTATCACCCACGGTGCCTGCATTTAGCTACTTCAATTTTAGTTGTTAAACAGTAATTAAAGTAAACGATAATTAAAGCCACAATCATCTCAACACTAAACATGCGGCAAGACTCCAACAAATGTGGTCTTTGGGCGACACGCAACAGCACTGAGCAAGCGACGCTACGCATGAGTCCAACTATCTACCAAACAACAGGTAATAGGAGGTGTCCAAGGCAATATAAGGCTGCGGGATATCACGAATTACGAAAACTAGAGCATCGCATAACACAGATAGCAATAGATCAACAGGAGGAGTAAATACTATAAAAGTAAGATAGGTAGAAAGGGAAGGTGCTACTTTGAAAACATTGCCGAAGATTCATCCGAAGATCGGGGCGAAGCTCACATCAACTCATCGATCTTATCCGCGAAGAAGCAAAGCACTAGAAGAAACACCGGATGCACTATTTAATACTACGGCAAAAGATCGGGCATGATGCATGTATGATATATGACATGGCAAAGCTGCGATGCAATTAGGTCATATTAAGCGGAACCGTGGTCCCGACAATTAAATATATGGTTCAAGTTATTTAGATACCCCGCAATTTAAATGTTGCATTATTAAGACAAAAGATAGCACCGGTTCGCTACACAAATTTAAATGGAGCCAATATAAGACTAGATTTGCCCGCATATGGACCCCATATTTAATTATAAGGTGAATCGGCATAATGCCCCCAAACCCACAACATGTATGCAAGTATGACAATAATATGCAACAAGTTTTATATAAAGCATTTATTAAAATAGGGCTCGGGTAAAGGTTCACACATTAGGGTTCGGCGAACTTGGGCTCCGAGGGGTTCGGGGTCGGTCTCAGGGTCTGGATCTGGGGTTCGGTCTCGGCGGGATCGTTCTCGGATAACGGAAAGTCGAACTTGTCGCATCCGAAAAGGAGGACTTGGTTGGCGTCGGGGCGCATCGGATTCGTCCTGGTCGGTGTCGATCTTATCGTCGCGAAGATCTCGTCGGGTCCGCGTTCCGGGTTGGTCTTGGCCTTCGGGGTGAAGTACTTGGCGTTTCGTGTCGGCGACCTTGGCGTTCGGCAACCTACGAAGTAGACCTTGGAGTTCCGCGATGATCTTGTCGATCCCCTGTCGAAGGCCTTGGCGCTTCGGATCGGTCTTCGGTTCGGGGCCTCAGGGTCTTGGGGTTCGCGTCCGTGTGGCGATCTTGTCGTTCCGTGTAGGCGTCCTCGGTATCGGGGAGATCTTGGGGTTCCAACTTGTTCATCGTTGACGGACTTGGTTCATCGTCGGGTCTCGGGATCAGTCTTGAGGTCCGCCATCGGATCCAGGAACGGGCTTCGGAATCCGGGTCTTCGAGTCCATGTTGACGATCTTGTTTCTACGCCTCCGGGAAGGAGAGCTTGACGAGCCAAAGGAATAGCACTCTCGAGGGGTTTCGGTACTGTTTGGGTGGAATCACCATCATCATAGTTCACCACCAACTCTGCACATACATAGCTCCACGGATGTACATCGCTAGCAGTCCCGTCTCGACAGGGGAAGAAGGCGAACAGGCCACCAGGGGCTCACGCAGGTCGCTCAACTGCAACCGGAGGAACCGGCTCGAAACGCGTTGGGGCGGCCCCGGCGGAACAGAGGCAGAGCGGTGTCCTTGGGAGGCTCCGGCGACGCGAGCCGACGAGGAAGGCATCGGGGACGACAAGGCACTGGCGACGATGACCTTGGCGTTCGCTGAGCGCGGCAGCAGGGTCCACGTCCGCGGGGAGGCCGGCGACGCTGCAGGTGGGGTCGAGGGCGCCTCTGCCCTGGCTCCGCACGACGATGGGCGTCCGGACGAGGAGGGGGCCGGCACGGAGGTCGACGAGGAGGGCCTCGCGGGCTCGGGGTGGCCTGGGTCGTGGCCGAGCAGGACGGCGCTGTGCCGGGGACGGCGAAGAGGGCACTGGCGGCGGACGAGGACTTCCAGGGAGCGGCGGCGGCGGACGGCTCGGCGAGCTGCTGCCGGCCAGAGGGCGCCACAGGAGAAGGGGGTCGCGGTGGCGGAGCTTGCGAGGCGGCGGGGCCGGGCGAGGGCGGGGTTCCATGAGCGGAGGCGAGGGGCGAGGCCGGCAGCGGGGTCGCATGCCGGGCCGGGCGCTGACGGCGAAGCGGCAGGGAAAGGCACGCTAAGGCGGGGGCAGCAGGGAGGCTGGGGACGCAGCGGTGGCGATCGAGGCGGGTGGGGTCTAGGAGAGAGGCGGTGGTGGGCGGTGGGGCCGGGTGCAGGGCCAGGGTGGGCGTGGTGGAGCGTCGGTGTGGGTGGCGTGTGTGTTGGCGTGGGTGTGTTGCTGGTGTGGGTGGTGTGGGTAGGTCCAGGGGAGAGGGGAGGGAGTTGGGGGTGAGGTGGCAAGCTAGGAGAGGTTGGGGGAAGGGCAGGGTGACGTGGTGGCCAGCGATTGGAGGGGGTGAGGTGGAGGTAGGTTGGGTAGACTAGGTGTAGGTAGGAAAAGAATATAGGTGGCCCGATTTTGTACTGGGGGTGGCCGACTAGGTCGGATCGGCCCGGTTTGGCTGCCCCTAAAAAAAAAATATAACTATTTTATTATTTACAAACGGGACTTTTGCAAACCGTGGTTAGACAAAGCAAAGTAATCCGGAGACCCGGGTTTTTATGTTTGAACAAAGACGGGGCGTTTAGAAACAAAAATAGGTTTTTCGAAATAGTTTTATGCGAACAAATGCAAGATGATGACGATGCTCAAATGCAAGGTGGCATGATGACATGAGCATGCGGTCATGATGATGCAATGCACAAAAACAACGCGATTTTCTAGTAGTGGTTTTTGCGGGACGCCACAAATTCCCTGGCAGAAATTTGTCTGCCGGAGAGCTCTTTCTCTCTATGTATTTTCCACCCCATAGAGGCAGCAGAATCTTTCTGTGGTCACTCTCCGTGTATTAGGGTTTCGAGGAGAAGATATAGGCGAGAGGGCAGAGCAGGAGGTGGTCCAGGGTGGCCACACACCCTGGTGGCACGGCCCAGGGTGGCCCGCGCATGGGGGGTGCGGGCCCCCTGTGGCCCATCTCAGCCTCCCCTTCTGGCATCCTTCATCCTCTAGAAAAATATTATTTTGCATATATTTTATGGTATTTTTTATCTTTGCGAAAATTGCATCTAGACACCGCTTTTTCCATCAGAATCCTGACTCCGGCAGTTCATACTCCAAGAATCATCCAACATGCAAAAATATATGAAATAACATAAGTAACACCTCTTAATATGAAATAACATAAGTAAATTATGATATAGAATAGTGATGCAAATTGGACGTATCACTCCGCTGAGCGTGCGAGTCAGCACCATGCCCTTGTTGGCATCGCTTTCTGAGCCGCCATTACAGCTGCTAGGTTTTGGTGCAATACCATTTGGTTGCTAGTAGCCGAGGCAGAGGCACCCTTTTGGAGCATAGTGGCGACAAAGGTCTGGGAAGCAGATTCCCTAGTTTTCTTCTGGAGCGGCTTGGTCGTGGCTCCTCCTTTCTTTTGCTGCCTAGCAGACGAGGTAGCTTGCGACTGAGATTGACCCGGCCGAGCTTATGTTGATGAACTTGGCGGAGGCGGCGATGGCGCAATCGACTAAGACTTGGAGCACGGGCTTTTTCGAGGTTGCTCTTGCTGCTGAATCTTGGAAGACCCGAACGCTGCCGGTGCAGGTTGTTGTTGCTGACTCGGAGTTGGTGGGGGTGTTGTCTGAGAAGATGGTTGAGGAGGAGCTTGAGGTTAAACAAGGTCCGAGGTAACTGGTACCTCGGTAGAAGTTGGTTCGGCGCCGGAGTTGCTAGTGCCACGGTCTTCGGTGTTCTTCGTGGGGGCAGCCGAATCATCTTGCTGATCCAACATGGCTGTATCCCTCAAAGTGCTACCACCTCCAGCACTAACATTCTCTTCCTCCCGCCGAGGTGGACTGTTAGTCGGCACCGAGGAAGAATCACCTCGGGCAGGGCTAGGGACCTGAGAATCCTCATAAGCAGAGGGCGATGGCGGCCTAGGAATAGGGAAGGTCATGCTTGATTCGCTCTGAGGGATATCGATAGGATCACTGCCGAGGTAAAACAACAAGAAGCATGAATTAAATACAAGAAAAGAGAGAAACAAGAAATAAAGTAAAGAGAGAAATAAGAAATACAAGTGCAAGTCGAACAAGGAAACTTACAAGGAAAGTATCGGCGCCATCTTTGGATTAGGATCCCTCTTGGCGGCTTTATTTATTCTTTTCCCGGCCCTGGTATTCTTGGCCGGGGAACCAGAGGCTGCGGCGCGCTTCCTCACGGGATCTTGGCCTCCTACCGTGAAAGGGGGCACATTGTACACCTGCCCAACCGGATTAGCTGGGGTAAAATCAGCCGGAAAGGCATATGAGAGAGGCACCGGGTTGAGTACCTTAAGGATCTCGCATTCATCCGAATCATCATCATCGTCAGGCCACTCTCTCAAAACATAGGCCTTGCCGGAGCTCGAATCCGGGATGGGCATAAACTCCTCGGAGTCCGGCTCGCCCTCGTCAGAGGTTTCGCGATCCTTGCCCCAAGTAAGGACCAGGCTCATCCTGTCCCCCACGGATTGCTGGTAAAATTTCTAGAGAAAGGAATATAGAAAACCAAATAAGAAACTGAGTCGACATGGTGCTTAATTCGGAAAAATAGCTCGATAAGAAAATTAACTGTGGCAGGGGATTCTCTTGGCTGTAGGGCCTCATAAGTCATACCCCATGTCCAATCCTCGGCTAGTTTCATCTCAAAAATGGACTTGACCTGCTTATGGATCTGGTAATTATCTAACTCGACCGTTAAAACCCGGTTCAGGTCAAGTCGGCCACTCATATGGAAAATTTTATGGCTGCACTTCTAGACAGGAGAAAATCGGCTACTAATAAAAGTAGCCATGAGGTCATCGCGGCATAATCCAGCCTTCGTCAACTCGAGGAGCCGCTCATCAAACAAATTAACCACTGGCTTCTTCTTCTTGGATCAAAGTCCTAGTTCTTCTTGGAGGGGACACCGACTAAGAATGAAGACAACCAGATCATGTCTACCTCAATCTTATTTCTTCACATAGAAGAATGTCTTTTGCAACTTCTTGCATGACTCGAGGCCGGTGACCCAGGGAAAGACAGAGCCTTTCCGACGCGTGATTGAGGTAGCTCCGCACCGAGTCAATGATTTCTCGAACAGGCGCAGATCCTTATTCGTCACGACGTTGGCTCGGAGCTGGAAGAATCTGGCCCAGATTTGCACATTGGGCCAAAGGCCGAAGTAACCTTCATAAGCCGAGAGACTAGAGGAGAGATAAGCAATGGAGTTCACCGGGAGATGATGAGGCTGGAGGTCGAATGAATCTAGGAACTCCTTGGTGAAATCTCTCAAGGGAAGGCCGAACTCGTGGGAAAAGTGAGCGACAAATACTATATACTCACCTTCTTGGGCGTCTGGGGTGAACTCATCGCTGGGGACATAGCAGGAAACCTCTGGCGGGATAAGGCGCATCCACGTGAGCCAATCCAGCTCTGCCTGGGTTGCTTTGGATCCTTGCTAAGATCCCCGCTTTGAGACGGTGGCCCCCTCTTCGTGTTCATCAACGGTGACCATCCAGCGTGAGCTCGCCATGGATTCTTCTTCCATTGAGCTACTCGGACAAGGGGCACAAGTCCTAGATTGGCACAATCCCATAGCAGCGTCGGAGGAGCAGAGGCTCAGGCGGCGGTGGTGGCCTAAGCAGAGAAGATGCGCAACATGATGGGCTGAGCAGAAGAAGAGCATGGTGTGGTTGCGAAAAGCAGCACACTGTGGCGGCAGCGCGAGGGAGATGAAGAGGAAATGGGATCAGTGGAAAGTGAGTAAGGGTTTCCCCTCCTGCTCCCCTATTTAATTGTGGCGCATACAAGGAGTCGTGGGATCGTTTGTGCGCTGGTTCCATCGTGCGCGCGTGTATACCAAACATGCATGCGTGAGATCGTTCCACAGGAGCGGTTACACCGCGTAAAGATCAAGCGGCGCGCAGAGCCCTTTGCGGAAAACAAGGAGGCGCCACAGGACTTGACCGGTCGCAGTGATAAGCCTCTACGTGTAGCAGTGAATGATGTCATGACTGCTGAAACGAGGCAAAACCAAATCATTGCGGTCCACATAGGATGCAAGGAATCTTAGGAAAGAAGGAAATTCCCAAGGGAAATAACCCGGATGGAACGAGATGACTCGACGAGCGAGATACAATTAGACAAAGCCAAAAAGAGCCAGATCAAGTATAAAAGCACAAACAGTGCAGCTAAGGTAAACATCAGGATTGGCTGGCAAATGTATACTTCGGCAGCGCGGACAAAGATCCAGATAAGTTAAACCTGTTGTGGCCTTACTGGATAAGGTCGTTAAGACCACACCAACTTCGGGGATTGGGGGGGTGAACCTAGGTAGAGTCAAGCTAAGGTAAAAGGGAAAAGCCCACCGAGGTATTAATCGGGCCAAGGCATTATCCGACCGAGGTATATAAGGACTGTCCAAATAAGGGCCGGATTACCGTAAGCTAAATAGCATTATCTAGACTCAGCCAACATACAAGGTATGTCGGCACAATATCTATGTCACCTAGTATTTGTAGGTCCGCGCCTGACCGAGTCATAAGGGATGAGGCCGAGTTAGGAGATGGCTTGCTCAAGAAGGAGAGAGCAAGCCCCAAGGTCAACACTATCCTATGCCTCTCTTCTAGGAATCCAAGGAGAGACAAGCGCTAAGGACAAGGACCAAAGAGACAGAGATAGAACAAAGGTCACGAGGTGATAGTCCACTGTGCCTAACGGTCACATGTCGTGGGCTCTGGGTATTTGTCGTGCAGAGAAGGGAGACAGCAGAAAGGAGGCTATCGAATTACCACTTTGGGAAGGGCATATGTTGTCTAGCTCAGCCCTAATTGTAACCTATCCACCCCTTTATAAGGTGATCCAGGGCCTCCTAGAGGGGGTGGATTCATTCTGGAAAGGAGAAACCCTAGGGGAGCAACTTAGTTCTTCTTCCTCCTCTCTCTGATACAGCTCAAGGAGCAAGTGTACACCATTGTTGATCTAAAGGAAAGATCTTGAGAGTATCCATCGTGTATAGATCCACTATGTTATCCCTCCTTGGATCCCACTAGTAAACATTGGCCCCATCTTTAGCCTACGCATGGCATCTATCGTGCCACCACCACGACACTCCTGCTACAGTATCTAGCATAGACTTAGATATTGGGTTAAGTCCATTATAAAATAAATGCAGTATTAGCCACTCTTCCATCCCATGCGCTAGGAATGTTCATTACAGCTTCTTTCATCCTTTCCCATGCAAGCGCTAGTGGCTCACGGTCTTCTTGTCTAAAACTTATAATATTGGATCTTAGTTGTGTAGGTTTAGCTGGGGGAATTTAGTCATAAATAGATTAGTACATTTCTCCCAAGATGTGATAGTGCCCTTAGATAGAGCTAGCAACCAGTCCTTAGCCTTTCATCTAAGAGAGAAAGGAAACAATCATAATTTAACAACATTTGTATCAACATCCTTAATAGGCATCATGTTGCAAATTTCAATAAATGTATTTAGGTGCAAACCTGAATCCTCAGAAGATGAGCCTCCAAATTGGTTCTGCTGAACTAAACTCAAAATGTTAGGCTTTATCTCATATGGTTCTGCATCAACAGCAGGCTGAGTAATAGGTGCATGAATAAAATCGTCAATAGGAGTTGCATACTCCCCAAGTTTCTTTTGAGCCATCGCTCTTTTCTTTTTGGTATTTTTAAAGTAAGATAAATAGATAAACGAGTAACTATTTTTGGGGGGTTTCAAATAGATAACAAGAAAGTAAACTAAAAACAAAAATTAAATCTAAAAACAAAGTCTCTAGTGACCTCACCAGGATAGCGAATTTCTTCCCCGCCAATGGCGCTAGAAAAAAGGTTGATACCTTCGATACGGATTACAGATGCAGTATAGTAGATTTTTCTCTAGTAGACCTAGTTTAATAGAACCTTGAGAAACAACGCTAATAGGATTAAAAATAAGGACATGTCTATTAAGACTTTGTTTTTTTTCAATTTTACCTTTGTTTACCGGACCAATATAGTTTACTTTATATTGTGGTTAAATCAATGGATGGAGATAGGCCAGGGTTAAAGATGCACCTGCAGCTGCACAATATATGGGATAAAAGATAATAATAAGAACAATCATGTGTAAGGTTTCAATAGAGATAATCTTTTATGGGCAACACATCCTAATATACTAGAGCCCCTGAGAGGCCACGGGCATAGCAATAGTATTTTGATCCAACCGAGTGTACTGCGAAGCACCGGGATACAAATGATTATTAAGTGTAAAACATAGATCAAAGCATTAAGTGGTGATGTTGTTGTGATCGCAAATGGGTCGCTAAGAAAAGACCATACTGCCCTTGCTGTCACTGGTGTTCCTATGAGATCACCGCTAGCCAAGTATCCCACCTCAAGCCTTGATCAATCTCGGGGGTCTTGGGTACCTACAAGTCCAAAGATCGAGGCAAGAGACAAAGAAACAAATGATACAAATCCCTTTTAGAAACCAATAGACAATTCTCCCATAGATTAGATGCACATAAACGCTGCAAGATTTCTCCCCAACCCGTATCCCGTGAGGACTACTGTAACATCCCAAAAATACCAAACTTAGATCATCAAACACTAATCATCAAGATTAGGGTTAACAAAAACTTTTCTAAATAAACTCATGAATGCATGTATATATGTATGCATGGATTTTGAATTTCTTTAAAAACCACCTTGTTTGTGTGATCCATTGCTTGTAAAATGTTTCTTAGATGAAATGAACATCATCTAAAACATTTCCCACACTTTTCCTAAAGACAAGTAAATCAAAACAAATATATTAAGTGAATGGTCACTTTGACCAATTTAACTCCCATGCCTACTTTGGCTGTCTCAAACTTTCAGAACCTAACAGCAACTTTTCTGGATCTTTGCACCCCTTGAATGTACTCATAACAGAGTATCAAGGCCCACTTTGTGATCATCCAGAAACTTTCAAATGCATAGTTTAAATGACAATTCAAAATTGAATCTTCTTCATATGGGAAGATCCCACTTTTTCAAAACCCACTCAAACAAGCTCAACTTTCAAAACCCAAGCATCTGCAGACTCACCAGCACCAATCTAGCAAACCCACCAAAAATCATTTCAAAATTCAAAACTTGATTTCATGCGGCCATTTCATCAAACAGGTTGCAGACACAAATCAAACAAAACATCAAACACTATAGTGTGCAGTGATTCTTGCCTAACTTGTTCCCTAGTTAGCTCACACACAGCTCAGTAGATCATCTAGAAAGATTAGCCCAACACTAGCACCCCTGTGAGCTTGCCATTGCCATTAATGGTGAACAGCCGAGCACCCCCTTGCCACCCCATAGTCGACAGCAAGCTAGGAGCAGAACTAGCCGTGCCAACCTTGTCTAGGAGGCAGCCCACCGTCCATCGCCACTCACTGTCCCAGCCACAAGCGTTGCCAAGCCCTGGACCACGCGCACAAGCCGCGCCCAGACCGCCAGAGACCATGCCGAGCGTGCGCCAGAGCGCCACCCTCGACCAGCACCCACAGACCACGCGCCGCCCTCGCCACATGCATACACGATCGCCATCAACCCAGGAGACTGCCAGACATCGCCGTTTGCCGCCTGCGTCAAGACAGCCACCGCCGCCGTCAAGACGCCGCCGCTGCAGAAAGCCCGCCTGCAGACCAAACCACACCGCCCCACGCCTCACGACCATGTCGTTGAGCATCGCCAGGAGACACATCACCGTCCCCTACCCTTGCCCATGCCATTAGTCACTGAACGTCGCCTTCGACGAGCTCACCGCGCCTGACGGTCCCCTCGCTCGACTATAAATAGAGGCCACCCCCGCACGAAGTCTTCACCCCCGCTCCCTCCCCGCGCCTCACTGATCGTGCCTCACCAGTCGCCGAGCCAGGCGAGCACCACCGGAATTTCTGGAGCCTCGCTGCCGGAGAAGAAGGAGCCATCATTTTTCGTCACCAGAGCTGCCGCGACCACTGATGGTCGCCATCGTCACTTCGCTCGCCCACCTCGACCTCGCCAAGACCCGGTGAGCCCCTAGCAACCCTCACTGGCCGCGCTAGGTTTCGTTCTCGCCGGAGCTGTCTCGCGTCGACGATGACTCCCAGCCGTTAGATTAGAACTAGATCGAACGATCCACATTGCCCCATACCGCTTCGCCCAGCCCCGTGTCACTGACGAGTGGGGACACCCACTTAAGCAGCCCGCGGGAGCACTGCGCTTAGCAGGCCGGCCCGTTAGATTTTCCCGCGCAGCCCAGTTATTCAAATTAAATCTTTTTCTTTTTCAATTCAAACACACTTCTGTACCCAACTTCAAAAATCAACCCAGATCGATTCAGTGCACCAATTTGAATGAAATAAATTTTGTTGGAAAGGTCTGTGAATGCTGAATCCAAGCCCGTTGGATTCAAGTCATTTGAATCTATAGATCACCCCTGGTAAAAATAACAAGGCAGAAGCTTTTCTGCATTCAAACATTTTTCAAATTTAAACCATAATAGCTTTTGAGTTGATTCCAACTTCAAAAATCACATTTAACCATACCTTTCATAATTTATAAAAATATATAGGTTTACTTGCAGAAATATTGTTCAAGTAATAGAAGAATGCTCCATAAGCATTTCTAGCCACTTTAATTAATTAAAATAAAAGGGTAAAACCTTATTAAATTGTGACACCACTTTAAATCACATTCCCATGGACTAAAATATGTGGTGATGACATGTGTCAACATGATCCCATGTTTGTTTTGGAGAATATTAATTCTTAAAGTAGTTCTTCAATGAGTAGAAATTACTTTTCTAAAAATAAAAAAAGAATTAAATCAAGCCTTAACCTTGTAATGTTAGGGATGATGCTAGATCATCCATAGGACCCTTGTGTGTGATGATTGCAAGTAGTTAAGTATTGTTTGGTGATTGTGTACCTCGTATTTATTCATAGACGCTAGTACCGACCAAGGATACGAGGAGGAAGGAGGATACTACGAAGAGGAAGCCGAGGAGAACTTCAACCACTGCTCTGCACAAGGCAAGCTATTAACCTTGCAATCTAACACTTGCAATTTAGCAAGCCTAATACTACTAGTGAACGTGCAAACTACCCTACTGATGCCACAAACCCATACCTGTGTTATGACTACTATATGCCTTAAGCATATGTGATCATACCCACTTGATAAACCAATCCTAGTTTTATGAGCAAGCTTCTTACTTTATTTCTTTATCAAAGGTTACTTAGAGTTTACTTAAGAGTTTGGTAGATACTAGAAAAATATGTGAAGGTTGCATAAAGAGCATAAAATTTGGCCTAAGTTAGATAATCTTGATGTCATCCTAAGGTATGAGATTGAACTTAGTTAAAACTCCACTAGTTTACCACCCCTCCTTAGTACTACCCCACCTGTAGATGCTAGTGCTAAGCATAAAACTTGATCAACTTTTAGATGGGAATACTTGGAGGAAAAATGGTTATGAAAACCTTGGAATGATGGATCATTCTATTGAAATGTTTTGGACATGTGTTTCCAAACACTTGATGATTTTGGTGATGAAAATGATGAGGCATGAGCCTTAGCCCTTTATAAAACTGATGGTTGTCTGGATGCGATACCATTCCAATTTTATCGTACAACCACAATACCCAAAGATTGGGTAGGGCTTGACTGAAAACTTATATTCCTTAGTATTAGTTCCCTCACGGCCAAGGTCTGAGCTGAGGCTACCTTGTGAAGATTGTCCACATGTGCAGTACCCAAGATGACAGTGAGTCATGGTTGGGAGGCCAAACTCACAGGAGAGGTGCTTATACTAGGGCATGTAATCGAAAGGTTAGAATTGATTATCCGCATACTGAGTATGGTGAATTCAGGATTTGTTCCTGACGGATGTATCGAATGTTGTGGTGAAAGTGTATAATCTCTACAAAGTGTCAAACTATTCGAATAGCCGCGTCCGCGGTTATGGACAGTTGGAGTGGCCATACTGTTCCCCCGTCAGGCTTTTCAAAATGACTTGTGAAACAAATTGAGACTTTGACTTGACCACAACAGAGTTGTGACCTGGACTACAAGATCCCACTTAGGAGTTATAAAATTGTGACTAGCTTTGGAACTGAGTAGAGATAAACCTGGCTTTTTGCAAAACCACCTTAGAACCTAGTGTCCTATTATCCAAAAACCCCTTATCTGTTAGTATTAGTTTGCGAGTACTTAAAGAGTACTCATGGCTTTGTCCTGCTATTCCATGGCGGACTATGAAGAGGAGTACCGGAAGATGGACCCCGTGAAGGTGCGACAACTAGGATCATCTCCCATCGTCGGCATTGCCTGTGACCACGAAGATGGAGCTTCCACGCTACCGTTATTATTACGTATTCCGCTGCTTGAAGTTGTATTAAGAACTGGATCATGAGATCCCTATTTGTGTAAGAACTTATGTATCGTTGTAATGGATGATGTACTATGGTATCCAATTCTGTTATGTCTCGCAAAAATGGTAATCCTGGGATTGCGATGTACGGCATAACAGGCATCTAGGATTGAAAAATCCAGGTGTTGACAACTACTCACTCATAACAATAAGATCAAGGATATAAAACATTGTGCAAAATACTTAGATTGGAATCAAATATTCTTACAATGGTCCCGAATCATAAGGATATCTCAAGTATAAAGTAATGGCTATGGATAATGAAGAGGATGATGGATGGAAGGGATGAACTATGGTGTGGATCTCCTTTGGTGGTGTTGTGATGCAATCTGAGCATAGCGGCCCTTTGCACGGCGGCTGGAGCCTCAAAATATATAGACGCCTTCATGATAGTTGTAGGGTTTGACGAGACAAAGTCGCTGCCACCCCGTACGGTCGAGCGGTACGGGTGGGTTGCGCACATACCATTGGTCATTATGCTGGCTGGGGCCTGGTAATTGCTCCAGGAATACGTGATCGTCAATACTTTCTCAAAATCATCATTTATGACTCCAGATTTCGCAATAAAAGTGTGACTTCATGCACAACATAAATCAAATAAAGATTTTGCATATCTTTACAATAATTAGTTATTAGTAGAAAATCAAGAGAGAATAATGTCAATTGCTTGACGAGAAATAATGTCTAAACGCAGAGAAAGATGGTGATTTTTGGAGCCATCACCCCTGGTGTCAAGATTCGCACGAAGGATCTAACTTCCAATGCATCGACAACGTGTGCGCGTACGTGCACGGAAATTTTGCCATGTTCCCCCGTTGTCGCTTACCATTTCAGATTTCACGCACGGAAAAATCTCTATGATTAACTGCTGCCATATGTGAGTTTCAAGGAAGTGTAGGCTATAGCCTATGTCACCCTATTGACAGAAGCAGTGGAACAGTTCCATCTGAAGATTCCTTCATAGGCGGATCTATCCATCTACGAGAAGAGTAAGATGGAAGACTCCATGATTCTCCGACTTACATGTTGAAGACGGAGAAGATTGTAGTGTTCTTTGGGAGGACTTCGAGATATTGCTTCATGAATTGCGGACATCACCTAGATATAGCATTTGAGACTAAAGGGCAAAATGACAAAAGATCTCAATGTTCTCTGAGGACTACTATTGGGCATATGCTAAATGGGTATCACCATATCACTTCTCTAATCTAGCTAACCCGGGTGGCCCACAATTGGGGCCTATGGCCTGCTGGGTAGCCCAGTTAGACAAATCCAGAAGGGAGGTCCATGCCAAATAAAGAAAGACTACGGTATAGTCAAAGAGCAACCCGGAGCCTAGGAGTGCAAGACACGAAGACTAGTTAGTATTAGTGTAAGACTCTGTGACTTGTCCGGTTAGGACTTTTCCCTGTAACCCTAGGTTCTGGCGTCTTTATAAGGTGGACCTCTAGGAGCCTTTAGGGCAATGATTCATACAACTTACAACACCTCGCACAGCGAACCAATCCATGTAACTCGGTGCATTGCCATTATAGTGATTTATAGCAGGAGTAGGATTCCGCCATCATCGTGGGATCTGAACCTGGGTAAGTTGTGTTACCTCGTACCCGCCAACTCACCGCCTTCCCCCACCTCTCTAGACACGCTCTATGAGGACCCCTCCATGGCGTACTCGTTGGAATACCACTACATCATGCTTGATTCACCACATCGATCCCACACATAACATGAAAATCTTATCGGTTGAATCTTCCGTATTACTTGTAGATACATGTCGCATTGCTTATCAATACTTTACATAATCTGAGGTAAAACACTAGGTTATCCTCACTAACCAACATATAGTATTTTACTCATCCTTATTATCGATGTTCCTGTGAGTAACAACTTGATTATTTGTCTAGCCATACGATGAAAAACATCATAATACTTGAGTGGGCCCAAAGTGTATCTCTCAATTGCCAAGAGTAGCAATTTCCACAACTACAACATGTACTTGTATAACGTGAGGCTGCTAAAAACTCTAAGATTTAATTGATATTGCTAGAATGCAAGGAATAGAATTATCTACAATATTCAACAGAGTTCGCAAAGTGCTTACAATACTTACCCCCTGCATGGTTAATTATCTCGTACCTGGTATAAGCAGTGTCCAAGACAATGGCAGGTCAATTTTTCAACAATTTCTTCACCATATACTTCTAACCGAGAAAAAAGGAAACCAACAGGCTCCATGAGTATATTTCTTTGCTTAGAAATAATACAAACATCACTAAAATACTCCAAATGCGTGTGAAAATATTTTTTCAAAAACTGCGGGCCATCCACTTGATACACTTTTGACGAACAAAGATCCATAAATTTAACCTCTATGATTCGATAAACTTTCATGGTTGTGTAATGCTAAATTTTATTTCTGTTGAATTTGTGGTGCTTACGTAATAATATTATGCTACCGCGTTGATATAATTTGTGTATTAATTCTTGTTTGTGACATAATGCAACCTTATTGGACCTAAAAAAGTCGTCCATGAGAACACCAATGGAACAGTATTATATTTTAACAAGCCTTAGCCACATTGGGTCACTAATGGGCTTCTGATTGTACTAATTGGCCTTAATCCGACATATAACGGTTACATGTTTGGGCTATTAATGGCAATATGTGCAATGTGCCATTTCGTTGACCGGTCCCAAACTGGATCATCCATGGGTTAAAACATTAGGCAACATGAACAATGATAGGTCGTTAAAAGGCCAGATGTTGCTAGACCACGGATGAACAGTAGTGGGCCTTCACCAAGCCAAAACCGTAGTGGACCCATGATTTAAAGGGCTAGTCATGGGCTGCAAGCTATAGGCTCTTGTTGGACTGAAACAGTAGAGGACAATAATTCTAAAGGTCTTAAACGGGCTTTGGCCTAACAGCCTACATAAACAACGACCGACCTATTCTTGGCCAAAATAGTAAAGGCCTGAAAGTTAATAGGCTGTTCATGGGCCATGGAGTGATGGGTACTCAGGATTTCCATAGGCCAAAATAGTAATGGCATCAATGTTAGAAGGCCATTATTGGGATGCATAGTAATGGGATCCTTTTGAACAGTGTTGGCCCCAACATGCCAAAATAGTAGCAAACTACCTTCTTAATGGTATTCTATGATGGGCCTCCCATATAAGGTTTATCAGGTCTTGGTTAGGCCCTTATATCTATCACAAATTTGTGAGAGTTGACGATGGTAAGTACTTTTTAGCAGTGTTTTCCACGTGGAAGTTGGCATGACGTCAGCAATCAACGAGGCTGACGAAACACATCGTTGGAAATATTCCCATGAGCAAAAAATAAAATTGTTACTATTATATTCAGTGTTCAAGATAAGTTTTTACTCTCCATGTAATAATTGTATGAACCGAAAATTGTATACATGTATGGATAAATAAACAATACAGTGTCCCTAGTGAGCCTCTTATGACTAGTTTGTTAGTAAAGTGATGGTTAAGGTTTCCTGGCGATGGAGATGAAATGTCACTTGATAGCATGATCATATGATCAGGAGAATGATGTGATATACATACCCAATAATAAGCATAGCCTTTGATCGTGTCACTTAGCTTGATTGTTATCGCTTTTTGTATATGTATGTCAAGTATCGTTTCCTTAGACCATGAGATTGTTTTACTCCTTGGTAACGGAGGAATTGTTTGTGGACATCAAATGTTGCTTCATAGTTGGGTAATTAGAAAGATGGCTTTCGGGTATCTTCGATTCACATGACGATGAGATATCTCTAGGCCCTATCGGTAGTGTAGCATCCTAAAACTTGCAAGCATGTGACTAAGATATTTAGTCACGAGGATCCTACACCACCGAACGAGTAAAGAGAGAATGCCGATAATGATATTGAACTAGGTATGGCGATACCGATGATCGTATCTCAGGCAAGTAAAACATCGCGAGATAAAGGGAATCAGATATTAGATAAATTGAATCCTTGACATCGTGGATCAGCCAATAAAAGAACTTCGTTGAAGGTGTGGGAACCAATATGGACATCTCTGGTCCCGCTAAAGGTTTTTAATCAGAGAGGTGTCTCGATCATGTCTACACGTTCTCGGCCCCATAGGATCACACAATTAACGATTCATGTTGCTAGGCTTCAATGAGATTAAATATGGTATGATCAAGTGTTAGTTCGGAGTCTCAAATGAGATCCTAGATATCACGAGGAGCTTTAGAATAGTCTGGAGGTAAATAAAATTATATGGCAAGTTGTGTTTAGGGTTCTAAAAAAATTCTGTATATATCGAAGCTTGCCAAAATGTTCTAGAAGGTTCTTGGGGTCCATCTATGGGTCCCACCTTGTAGGTGGGACCACATGGGCCAAAATAAGGGGCACCCAGCCTCATTGGTCTAGGGCGCCACAACCCACCTAGGTCCATGCGGCTAGGTTTGGGAAAACCCTAGGAGGGGGTGTAGGAAAGTGGGAGTTTCCCCTCCCCCTTGGCGCCGCCACCCACCAACTTGGAGGGGTCCAATCCTACGGCTACTTCCCCACGCCTATATAAGAGGGGGAGGGGCTAGGGCACAGCCGCCATAAGCTCTGGACACTGCCCCCCTCTCTTCTAGATACTTTCTCCCTCCTACGCACAGATGCTCGGTATGGCCCTGCTGCTTTCTCTCCATCATAACCAAGTACTGCCATTGTGCTCTTGTAATCTCGCGGAGATCTTCTCTCTCGCTTGAGGGGTCAAGGAGGAGGATACGACGCCAAGCCAAACATGTGGATACCGCAGAGGATCTACCGAACGTAGGACTTCATCGGACGCCATGTACGACTACATCATCCACAATCCCTCAAGCATGAGATCTATCTCTTGTTACTAGCATCCGCAGAGGGTAAGTAGATGACATCTATCTCTTGTTACTAGCATCTACAGAGGGTAAGTAGATGACATCTATCTCTTGTTACTAGCATCTTATAGATCGGGTCTTGTTGGGTTTCTTCAACTATTATTTAGAATTTTTTATGTTTTTCATGCAACAAACCCATCATCTATCACAGTCGGAATTTTCATGACAGATGGGTTCCATCCACCATGATTCCCGAAAACCCATGGTAGAAGCTTTTGTGACGCCCATCCGTGGTAGAAGACCTTTAACCATAAAAAAGGCCCTTCTACCACGAAATCCAGTCATGGTAGATGGCAAATTTTCTTATAGTGAACACTAATAAGATTATATAGAAATAGAGAGCTGTCAGAATAATATCCTACCATTAAAAAAGTAAATATTATTCACGACAATCTCGAGAAAATCGTGGTAATAATATGTTATATAATAATTACTAATTGACTGTTGGAACTGCTCAAAAATGAGATAGGGAGAAATGGATCTTGGTAGTCTCATTCATGTTCTCAGAGCATACAAGGTCCTCCATACATACAACCTTACTATATGAGAGAGAGAGAGAGACTAGTAATGCCATAGTGGTTATAGCTTTGATGACATAGAGGTTATGGACATCCACATAAATAGAAATTTTATAATATCCTCAAGCCAATAAGATCACATCTCATCTCATACTATAGATCTAATATAAACAAGTTCAAACCACTATAAAGCATGCATTGTCATGATTATAGACCCTCTCCAAACGGGAAGACAAAAACTTCACCTTCTTAAAGATCGTGTTGGATAACCTTGTCTTTAAATTTTTACCGCCAATGGTCAGACTCGACAACTTCTATGACACCTAAGCCATGCCAGACACCAAGCTCCGCCACCATGTGAGACAAAATGTCAAAGACATAGTCGCCATCCTCTCACCATTCACCATACGCATGGCTCCGACTTTAGACGACCACCTTACTTTCTAGAAACATGGGGAAGTGTCTCTATACAGGAAGGCCATTTTCATTTGCAACTATGTCAAAGTGGCAAAGGAAAGACAGAGGCAGGGTCGCAATGCAATGCTCATTCGAATTTTGCCCGTGTTGTGTTTGTATAAGTCGATGTTCATTTGATGGCAACGCAAGAAAATACGCTTTTTATAAGAAAAAAAAAGCTTAAAGGACTGTACGAATCAAACAGGTCTAGAAAAGTATTTAAAGAGGGACCCTGATCCTGGTTGATCACATTCGTACGTACATGCCTGCCCTTAAAAAGAGGAGAGTTTCGCAACATTTCGTCCCAAT
Source organism: Avena insularis (assembly GCA_023614405.1). NCBI lineage: Eukaryota > Viridiplantae > Streptophyta > Magnoliopsida > Poales > Poaceae > Avena > Avena insularis. Next base: position 287,061,215 of record CM042695.1, read on the forward strand.
TAGACAGATCGGTTGATGAGAATAGAGAATGAGAAATGGTGGTACCACGCTTCGCGAGATAAGGACGTCGCGGCGATACGTTGAATTGAATCACATAAACATCCCACGTAAAGGCACGCGCTCCGGTCGCGCACGTACTCCTTCTCCTGCCGCGACACGATGTCGGAGCGAGCAGATGCTACACAAAACAACGGCAATAAATCAAGTTATGCGGGCGTGGTAGTACGCTGGTAGGCTGTGGGCTGCGGCGCAGCCCAGCTAGCTACTGGTCCGGGTTTTCTGTCTCCGCGCCGCGTCAATATGGAAAGTTGAAGTTGTGCGAGTCAACTGTGCTCGCTGCTTAATAAGGCTTTAACTAGGCGAACTGGAACTACAGCGCAGTACTTCAAGTACCGACTTCATTGACGCTACTACGGTGCTAAACATCACTGCACATAATAAGAGCACTGTACCCACCCGTAAGTATCGTGGCTCCACATTACTACCGCAAACACCACAAAATGCACTACACTCATGCTGTCTCGTTGCTTCTATTAGCTTTCTCCTTTCTGCATCACGAACAGGCAAGTCAGACGCATACTACACAAGAGCAGTAGTAGAGGGGCGTATGTTGTAGAGCAAAAGAAGACTCGCATACGGTACTGAGAAAGGTAGTAAAATAGTGTAGTGGTCAAAATGATAGCGCCAGGCTTCTCAAGCCTGACAAAGAAAGGTGTGTCCCGAGCCAGGCCTGACAGGGCTTGCTGCATGCCACCAATATAATCCGATTTTTAAATTTCACATCGGCGAGCAAAGCAACACGTTCGTGCAGGCGGCAGCTAGTACTCCGTTTCTTTAAACCCTTCTTTAATGACTCCTGCCCCAGGCCTTTAATTTGGACTTTGCTTTCACATCACCTCCCAATTGATTTCATTTCCTCCCATCTGCCGCTCCCCCGTCCCCGCATTTCTTTTTTGGTTTCCCGGCACGGACCGATAAAGGCCTCCACCCGTCCGTCGCCATGATTAAAAACTCCCTCCTGACCCTGACCCTGACTACTGCCGCGCATCGGCGCAGTAGTGCCATGACATGACAATGCCGATGCCAGTGTGTGGGTGTGACCAGCTGGGGACGATGGCCTGCCCGCTTGCTTTTCCCCACATCGATCGGCGCAGAACCTCCTTCCGGTTCTGTCCATCGGGGGCTCTCGCAAAGAAGCAAGGCGTCGCAGTCAGGTCAGCGAGCCACAGGCCACAGGCCACAGGCCAGAGATCACAGCACCGCTCCCTCCCCTTGTGCAAAGCCATGCATCGCTGCCCATCTATTGTTTACATGCGATGATGCCATGCCATGGTACCGGCGCCTTCATATTGTTTACTATTCCTGCCTTTTTCGTGCTTGGATCGATCAGCATATTTATGTGGGGCAGTGCCCGCCCCGCCATGATTTTTTTTTTTTGAACGTTAAATGCCCCGAAGGGCAGGAAGCTGCATTAAAAGGGTGGGTACAAAGTTACAAGAAGGCCCCTGGCATCTAATGCCCTGAAGATTCTATAAATTAAAGAAAAGGCCCCCAAGTTTACAGAAAACACCCTAGGACAGAAAAAGAAAAAGCCATCGAGTCCTCTGTCCTCTCCACCGCCGGCAGATCTCCATCCACGGCCGTCGCAGTCTCCACCGGGGACGAAACCACTTGGAGAAGATGCTCCGGTTGCTGCCGTGCCGAGATCGAAGAAGAACCTCCAACAAAGGAGGTAGATGGAGCTCGATTTGAAATCGAGCGCAGCGAGGCCGCTCTTGCGACCAAAGATAGCGGTTACTCGAAAGCTCCGCTTGGGATTCGCTGCCGTGGCCTCAGCTTCCGACGGCCACCACGAACCGCCCCCTCCACTCGTAGCCGCAGAGCCACCGATCTTCCCTCCCTCGCCACCGAGGCCGGCCAAGAGAAGAAGCAGCAACACCGAGCTAGAGCAAAGGGGGCAAGGATAAGATCTCCTGGAGGAAGACGAGATAGGACCTCTACAGCACCGCTCCACCTCGCCACCACGGCCGGCCTGGAGCAGAGCTGAGACAACCCTCGCCGAGACACGCTCGTTCCCCCCCCTCGCCGCCACGGCCGGCCGGGGAAACTCTGCGCGCGCAGCTCTCGAGAACCACCAGGGGATACACCGCCAGAAATTTATTCAAGGGAGCAGCAGCAGTCCTCATCATCCTCATCGCCCACCACCAGGGAAGAAGAAAGAGGAGGAAACGCCCTAAAGCTCGCAGGATCCAGGCGGAGAGATCCGGAGCTCTGCTCCAACTACCGGCCAAACGGCCAACTACCGGCATATTGCCACTACATCTACTCCTATCTACAACGACACCACCCCTCCGCCATGATGGGTGCATGGTATGGCTTGGCCTGGCCGTGTCGATGCAAATGCAAAAGTGGTAGACGCAGACGTGGTGGTACTGCTGGCTAGGACGGCGGTACTACTGCTGCTACGTTGCATTGACCTTAACCACGCCGACGTCGATGGAGCGATGTCACGCGGTGCGCCTGCGCGTGGACTTTTCTCTACCTACGTACTACTATAATACTACGTGTATGTACTTTGCTGAAGAAGATTTTGTACACTGACGTACAGACGCGTCGCAGGAGACGATGAGAGCTAGCTAGGCTTGAGTTGAGTTGACAGAGGCAGTATAACTAACGATACATGCATCGATGATGTGAATAATGTTTCACAGGCCGCCACAACAACTTGTTTCGAACCCGTCGAATATGAAGGTGGAAATTAATTAAATTGGGCATTTCAGTGTCACCTCTGACTCTGAGTAGTACGTACCCACGGAGACCGACCAAGCATACGTAGCCTAGCCGCGTATGCACATGCACGGGCTGTAGGCGATACACATGGGATTATGGTGTCGGATGTCGATACTAGGTCACATGCTGCGCAGCAGGTGACGTGCCTGCTGCTGGCTGCTGCATTGACTAGCCACTACATCTATCTAGTCAGTAGTCTAGGCCATGGATGGAGAGAAATATATATGGAAAACAAAACAAACAATCGCATCAGACCTGGCCTCTCTTGTCGTCCGCGCACCAGCCCTGACCGATGCGATGCTGCTCCCGTCATGCACGCACAGCACTGTTGCTCTGCCCACACCCGGCGGCGAGCAGCAGGAAACAGAATAAAACATCATCATATTTCATACTACTGTACAGGGGAAGTTCAGGACGGATCAAAATTATATATAGAGGAGGGAACTATCTACACGTACGTACTTTTGCTGCATGATCATACAGTGATAAGCCTGTATACCCGAGTTGACGTTGCGCTGCCAAGCCAGGAGGCCACGACCCTGTTCACTGTGTAGTAGTACTTGTAGCTCATCATCAAGGCATGCACAGGGTAACTAGAGGTTAGCTGTAAGCTAGGGCATAGTCGTAGCCAGTAGGAGAGTAGTATATACTTATCATGGACTCGCGAGGATTCCAGTGTCTTGCCTTGAGATATGATGAAGAAACTGCTGCTCCATTGATTGCAGCGTCGAGGACAAGCGAGCATCCCTCCTCCTCTTTTTTTTTCTTTTTTTTTTGAGAAAAAGCATCCGTGCTCCCGTCTGTGTTTGTGTTTGCGTGGTGTCGAATCTCGATCCATTCTCTCCAGTGCTCTTCCTGGTTCTTGACCACAGTAGGCCTAGCTATCTAGGATGAAGCACTGTGTCGGCCCAGGAAAGAGACGCCCCGCTATCTTACCCAGGCCCAAATTCCTGGGCTCGGCCTGCGGTCAGGCTGTACGCAATCTGTGCTTTATCTCATTGGCAATGAATTAGTAGTACTAGGTGTGAAGCACAACCCGAAACGTGCTGTATTGTTCTGCACGGATCCTCACGATCGAGCGCTCTCGCTCTTCTTGATACCTCTACCCCCCATCGGACACAGATTTACCGGACACAGATTTACAGGACATGGACACGATCGATCGAGCTGCCAGCGGTGTCGCTTGATTTATTTTTATGTGTACCTGTAGGCCGTATCGATTCGTGTACGATGTCAGGCTTAACATCGTTGCGTCAAGTACGTACCGCCACCGGCGTCCCAACATTAACCACAAGATCATGACGCGTGCATGTTAGCTGTCAGCCCGCCTGCAGCCTCCGTGTCCAGTCTCAGATAAATCGATCATCGGATAACCATTGTCCAGGCAGGCCCGGGCAGCTGGTGGCCGGGTGGTCTAGTCGTCTTCGATCGATCGATCGCGCCCCAGGTGCTGTGGTCAGATGATCGGCCATGCATGGCAGTGGCAGACACGAGCTGACCCGGGGAGGCCCGTAAGGCCGTAATCGAGTGCTAACGTGCGGCCCGGCCCCAGACGATACGGGATACGGGTATCATATCATCGCGTCCTTGACCCGGATCGGCGCGCGCAGGGCGTGTAATTCAAGTGCATCGGAGACGTATCAAACACGGACGGCGGGTATTTATGCCCGGACTGTCACGTCTCGATCTGACAGTGTGTGACACGACGTACGCACCCGTACTTGTCTCCGCTGCATGCGGGTGGTGCTGATCGAAATGCCCTGCTCGATCTGATCCACACCGTACGTCAGGGTGTGCTTTTGTGCGCCTCGTGGGGGGCGGCTACCGCTCAATTAAGATGGTAGAGAATGCACGTCATTGTTTTAGTTATCCACAATATATTTGAACAAGATTGGGTGGCCACAATTTTTTAGTTAGCCACATTTTTAGTTATCCATTGCAGTCCCTTCTTTGGAAACCGTGGGCTCCGGCCCAAATGCAAATTCTTCCATTGGTTGATTATTTAAAATAGAGTGTGGATGGTGGATATTTTTACTATTAATTTCAAAAACGTGGTGAATGTCTGGTGTCACACATGCAAAAGTTACATAAAAATGCCACCCCACAGTCTCTCTCGTGCCAGAATAACACAACAACCTCAATCTTATCTCCCCTTGCTAATAGGAGCAGTCAATACGGTGGAGTTATCCCGCACCGCTAGGAAACAAATCTGCATGTACGTGCATGGTTTTCTTTTCTTTCCTATTTTATACCACATGTAATATATTTTCCTACAATACCTACACCACGAATAAATCTGCCCGTGAAATTGTCTGTCAAGTCGACTAGACCGTGAAGCCTTCTTTTGTTCCTATTTTCTAGCACTTTAGAAAAAATGAATCAACCAGCAACAGCGCCGAATCCATTTGGTGCATGCTGATGTGGCAGTCGCAAGTTTTCTACTCCTGCATACCTATCAATGACTATTTTCTATCTCTGCGCTGGCTAGCTCTTGATATTTACGTGAACGACGAGAGCAAAACACATCCCGACTTCTTACGGCGTATAGCGTATATCAGAGCATCTCTAACATAAAAAATGATCATTCTAGATACTGTATCATCTACCGTATCCGAAATAATATTTTTACGGTTTACCGTAAAAGATCGTTTTCGTGCCGCATATATACCATATGTAGGGCTCGCGCTTCGGTTGGTGGGAGAGATATTCCCCTCCCCTACTTCCCGCATAGCCGCCATCATCGCCGATCTGTCGCCGCCGGCCATTTCCACCCCTACTCTCTCTCTCCTCCCTACCATCCGTCTCTCTCCTCCCCGCTGCCATGGCAAGACCCAATCTAAACTTTTACGAGGCCGCAATGTTCGCCCACTATGACATCCTCGTGCCGCCTCACGCGACGCTTTCATCCGGTGGGAACTCAGCTACGCCGGCGTGCCGGTGGCGCCAGTTCCGCGTGGTGTCGAGTTGGCTCGCCAGATCGAGGACTGCCGCGACCAACTGCCAGAGAGGAAAATGGCAATGTCCTAATACGCGTCAGCGAGCTCGTATTGGCGAAAGTGTTTCAAGAAGGAGCGCGGGGCGGCGCTTTCCCTCTACCTCGTTCACGGCGGCAAGTCCGCCCTGATCTCTGCAACCCCAAAGGGAGGGCGCGATTCTGGGCAGTTCGACGCTGCGCGATCTACACCGTCATTGACGAGGCATGCCAAGAAGAGTTCCATAGGAAGGTGAACCTCACCGGAATCATCGAGATTGATGACAGCGGAAGCGACGCGGAGGAGGCGAACGAGGGTGGCACAGAAGATGACCGTGGAACGACGTAGAGGAGGTGGAGGACGACGGCGCGGAAGATGACAGTGTAAGCGACATCGTGGATTATGGTTTTAATTTAATCGTTTGTTATTACTATGATTGAGAAGCTTCTCATTGAATTATGTCGCCTAATTACTAATATCATCTATGGCCAAATTTTGTTCTATTTCTCGTTCAAACGCTAAATTATGTGTTTTGAGGTAAGTTTTGTTTTACGGTACACGCGACGGAGCGAAACAGATATTAAAAAAGAGTATTCAGTTTTGCGGCACACTATGCATCATCTGCTCCATCCGGCCTTTTTCGCATCGCAAACGCGAGATGCAGTTCACCTTAAACGTGTTTTGTGGGATGGCTGGATGCGGTATCTGCTAGAGATGCTCTTAGGGATAGCCATATTGGTCCACATCTTTACTACTCTCATGCTAAAATAAGTGACTTGGATTTATATATCTAGCTTAAATTGTATCTAGACACGTTTTAGTATGATGCGTATCTAGATATATAATCCCAAGTCACTTGTTTTGGTATGGAGAGAGTATTAGGTCACACTAAACATTTGAGCAATCTTATAACCATCACACATCAAACTTGTTTTAGTGAATGAGACTCTGCATTAAAAGAAACATTGAATAGTACAAAACAGCTTAACAAAAATGAAAATTACATTGAAATCCTTAAAAAAACTTCATTTTTGACCTCTAGACTATGTCGAATGCGCGTCACCGCTTCCACCCTACTCCTGTCTGACATTGTTGGTTGCGGACAGGAAGTCGTCAAACGGGTCAAAAAGACCACATCCATCCCGGAGACTAAGAAGAAGGATGAACTAGAGATGAAGCTCCTTGACGATCTGAAGGTCCGCACAACCATAAGAAGTCCACGAGGACCACACCACTCCCACAAGCTGCTCGACATTGTCATTGAGATAGGCCTAAATCCAAGGAGACCTTATTGAAAGAAACGCCGATGCTGAGTGTCGCTCCAACAAACTTGAAGCCTAAAATAGGAAAATAGAGCCCTCGTGACGAAAGCCTAGGCGCCTTTGTAGGGAGGTGGAGAGGGAGGGGAATAGAACGGTACTTGACGATCTTATAATGGTTTACACATCAAACATTGGAGAAATCTTGATTATCGAATCTCAGACTCGTCATGCCTTCTTTTGCGCGTGGATTACATGGAAAATCACAATCACGAGATAACTTGGAAAGTCACAATAACAAAATTATTGAGGTATTCTTATACAATCAGTCGTCACAATGCTTTGTATCATTATTATTTTTATTTACTTGCCAAAACTTTCAATCTCCTAATTACACCATTATATCTTGGTTTACCTTTTTTGTGTGACAGGGCTAGGCGCTCGTTCTAATTACCCACACATGCCATTTGTATACTCCTGAAATGATTTGTTCCAATCCAATCCTTTCATATTTAAGGTACACGTGAAATCATTCCTTCCTTAGTCACACTATTCAGACGAAAATTGTAAGATGTGATCTCTTCCCTTTTGATTCGTCGCCACTGCCCGGGCTGCATTGTCGTTGTCGCTAGGGTAGCCACACAGGGCTTTTGGGTTAGCCGCCAAGTTTATTGCTATTCTAAAATGGGCCCCAAAAATGGTTGTCAGTGCAAAATTTGGGAAGGTGTACTTAGATTGTAAAATTGATACTTTTGTGTTTTCTTTCTCGGTTTTTATTTCTTGTACTTTATGATATATCACAGAAAGGAGATTTGCATGGCTTAGGCTAGATCATTAGTAGATGTCCTGATAAATTTCTACAAGCTACTAACAACCTTGTTATTACATTGGAGAAGAAAAAAATCTTTGTTATGTACATGCAAAAATACATATATCTTTTACAAACCACGTGTTCCTATTTAGCGACATGATCTTCTAAAAACTACCATTTTCTTTTAAGTTACATGCAAAAAACAATATTTAACGACAATATCTTTTATTTTCTACATACAAGCAAAAAAGGTACACACTTATCCCATTTTTCTATTCAGAATGGTAAGGCTTGTCGGTTCTCACTTTTCGCTTTTAAGTTTATCTTTTCCTTTTCTATTTATATCAGATATTGTACTGCAAGAAATTAATATCTTATTATGCAGTAATTGAAGGGGATGGTCTTTTTTTCTTCATATCTATCAATTTTTTGTCCAGACCGTTTGCCAGACTATTTTAATATGGAAATCAAGATATTAATTCATTGCTACCTATCAATTTACACAACAAGTGGGAACTGGTGGATAAAGGGAATGGGAACAAAGTGATTATTGTATGCATCTAGGGGCCCAATTGCCTTCTTACTATACATTCAAAGTTCATGGATAATCAGTCAAATTATCCATGTGTTGTTTATATAATCGTGCTCTTTAGCACATATGTTGTTGCAAACATTATTGATTCTGTAATGTGGTAGGTTTTTTGGAGTAAGTACTATAGCCATTTTGAGTTGGTGTTTACTTATTTATATCAGCATTTCCTTGCAGTTATGTTGTGAGCAATGTGGGTTCAAATGTATGGTCTTTGGTAAAATGGCAACCAATTCCTACATGCATTGTCTAGCACAATTTCCTTTTGAGCCCTTATTTTGTAGGAGTATCTTGGTGGTTTGTTGAGTGTTGTTTTGTATATCTAAGGCTAAGTGGGGTGAAGGCCTGGATGGATGATGAGCGAATTATGTCCAAGTGTGGTTCATCCAAATGTGAAGAGATGTGATCCACCATCAATTTTCTTGGAATTGGAGATGCGTGTGCGATGATGCAATATGATGGTGGTGATGATGACAAGGCCAAAATGAAGTGAAGAAGTAGAAATGAAGTACAAAGAACTTCATATTGCACATTTGTAATAAGAAGAAAAGTTATTGGGAAAGGGATCCAATCGGTACACCATGACCGTTGTGACCTTTGTAGCCAGAGGAGAAGTGTGAGAAAGATTCATCACATTCACTTGGTACATTGGGGGCATATCAATAACTAGCTATGTGTATCCATGGAAACGAAACAATCAATACATTTTATTATTTCATGGTAACGAAAGGGTATTTTGCATCTATACCGACATGAAAAAAACACTATAAGCATGACTATGAGCTGGGAAAGTACACCGCTAAGGATGTTGGAGGAGAGTGACAAGATTGATGATGCTTCCATCATAATAGTTGATTAAGCATAGACATAATAAATCTTTGATCAATGTTGCATTTGTTTCTTTATGTTATTCCGCGGTAGTTTTAGAGTTATTGGTTGTGTGAATGACTGGTGATTTGTCTGAGTTGGAGAAAACACTCACGCGTATGAAAGACAATCGTGATGCTAATGGAGAGGGATCACTATGTAAAATAATGACTATATAACAATAAAAAACTTCGACTAACCGTGGCAACGCACGGGCATTCAACTAGTAGACTTTAAAAGAGAGGGTGGCCAAATTGCGGATTGTGCAAGCTTTATAACCAAACTCAAGAATCGGCCGCTCGTCTTCTTTTTAACTGTCGGTTTACTATTAGATTATGGTGTTGGTTGAAGGACTGGCTTGGGCTTCATGATGTGAATCCAAGAGATTGGGTGACCCTACAAAGCGTTAAAGATTGGTGGATGGAAGCTATCCATGGAAGAGGTCCACTTACAAAGGCTATGGCCACCATTGCCATGTTGGTGTCTTGGGAGATTTAGAAAGAAAAGAACGCTAGGGTCTTCCGCAATAATTTTTCTACATCGACCATGCTTGTGGAGGAGATAAAAGAAGAAGCTAAGCTTTGGTGCCTTGTCGGCCCTAAGGCATTGAGCAACGTAATGCCGCGAGACTAATCCCTTGTATCCATTTTGTGACTTGACTCTTCGCCTTTGGCAAGAGTCGGCCTGTAAGCCTACCTTTTTTTCCTTTTCTATTAATAAAAATGGCAAATATTTTGCCTTGTTTTAAAAAATAAAATTATTTAAAGAAGACTATTTAGATATATAGTTATTAGTGCTATAGTGTACTTTCTCTTATTGCCATCTTTTTTTTGCATGTCTCTTATTGTCATCCCTAGCCGTTAATAAAAATTAATTCAAGGTATCGAAGGAAATATATACGGTAGTACAATAGAGAGATTGTTAAAACTGGTCTTGCTAGTAACCCCTATTTAAATGTTGTCCTTTTTCAAGTTCCCATAGTGGACTCTTAAACTTACTAATTCTCAAATGAATAATTGTTTGTGGAATGACTTTGAGGCTCATAGGAATATACATTTGGCCAGTTGGAAATTAATACGTAGGAAAAAAGAATTTGGTGGTTTAGACATTCCATATCTTGCAAATGTTAATCTTTGTCTTTTGAGTTCATGGATTAAAAGGTATACAAAAGATGAAGGGGAGTTATGGAAAATGTTAGTAGATTGCAAATATAACACACAACGTCTTCTGCAATGATAATTTTAGGAACTCTTGCTTTTGGAATTGTGTGATCTGGGTTGTACGAACTTATTTATGAGTGTTTGCGTCTGGGTTTCGCAAAAAAAATCATAAAGTTTGGTTATACTTATTCCATCCACAAATAAGTGTACTTCTAGCCTTTCTCCTAAGTCAAACTTTATAAAATTTGAACAATTTTATAGGAAATGTAGCGATATTTATTACATTTATTTAGTACTAAAATACTCATTTTATAATGTAGGGCCATAATATACTGATTGGATTATATATACGTTGTTACATTTATTTACAAAATCGGCCAAATATTAAAACTTTGACTTAAAGCAAAAGCTGGAAGTACACTTACTACGTTTTGGAAGGACACCTGGTTTGGGACCTCTCCACTAGCTATGCAGTTTTTTGACATATGCATTCTGCGTAATGAATAAGGTAGAACAATTAGGAAATTTTGGGATGGCCCCCAACTTAAGCTAACCTTTAGATTGAATTTTGATGTTATTATGAATTATGATAAACTATTGGTATGAATTAATGGGTATAGCATCTAGCGTAAGCTATAACAAGGACTGTGATGCCCTCATTTGGCAATACACAAGTAAGGATGACATTCCTACAGTCTCGCAGCTTCACATGCCTCCCAGGGTACATATTTCCTGTGGCTTCTTGCACAAAACTAATGACTGGGGATAACCTAAAGAAGAGAAATATGCATAAACCTGAGGACTCCATCTTTTGTTCTGAATTAGAATGAGTGAATCACCTTCTTTTGGATGCATACTACCTAAACAAATTTAGCCACGTATAGCAAACTTCATCAAATTACATGTTGGTGATTTCTATGAATCTATAGCTAGGTTATGTGTGTCAAACAAAAAAGTGACCTTTTAAATTCAGTTTTTTTTATGCTGTGGTGCTTGGGAGTCCATGAAAAGCAATAAATTGCCTTATTTTTAATGGTCACCCCTGACTGGATGTTAAATAGGTTTGGAGACTAATTCTCTGCTCTATCAAAAGATGGAGACTGATCTTCAAGGTGACAGATTTTAGGCGTGGAACAGTGCATTACCTAGCACTGATTGCATGTTAATATATGACCGAGAGAACACCCTGTTGATCTAGAGGTTTACAGAGTTCGGTACAGATACAGTACGGAGTTTGGTGCAAATACAACACCAAAATATATATACCAAATAAAGATAAATAAAGACTAAATATGTCTAACAGCCTCCCTTAATCATAACCTTGTCTAAGGTTGAGATTACGTTTGAACTCATCAAGATCCTTTACCAGAAGTGCCTTTGTAAACCCATCTGCTACCTGATCCTTGGTAGAAATAAATCTGATATTTAGCAATTTGTTTGCAACTCTTTCTCTGACAAAGTGAAAATCAATTTCAATGTGTTTGGTCCTTGCATGAAAAATAGGATTAGCACACAAGTATGTAGCTCCTAGGTTGTCACACCACAAACACGATTTTTCTCTCATTGAGACACCCAGTTCACCAAAAAGAGCTTCAACCCATATTAATTCAGCTGTGGCATTTGCTAAAGCCTTGTACTCAGCTTCTGTACTTGATCTTGACACTGTGGCTTGTTTTCTGGCACTCCAAGATATCAAGTTTGGTCCAAAGAATATAGCAAAACCTCCTGTGGACCTCCTATCATCAAGACAACCTGCCCAATCTGCATCAGAAAAAGCACTAAGCAGACTTGATGAAGACTGCTGAAAAACCAATCCAACCTTCAAGGTCCCCTGAATATATCTTAATATTCTCTTTGCAGCTGTCCAGTGAGAAGTTGTTGGAGCATGTAAAAACTGGCAGACCTTATTAACCGAAAAGGAAATATCAGGTCTTGTTAAATTCAAGTACTGCAAGGCACCCACAATACTTCTATATTCAGTAATATCATATGGACCAAGCAAGGTGCCTTCATGAAGAGTCAACTTCTCAGTGGAGGAAAGTGGTGTAGGACAAGGTGTACACTGTTTCATACCCACTCTTGCAATCAAATCAGTAGCATATTTTTCTTGAGTAAAAAGCAAACCATCATTGATTTTCTTTACCTCTGTGCCCAAAAAGAAATGAAGATCTCCTAGATCTTTGAGGGCAAAATCATCCTTTAGATCATGTAGCAAAACATATATAGCCTGATCAGATGAACTGGTGACAATGATATCATCTACATAGATTAGAACAAATATCATAATGCCAGACTTCTTGTAGAGGAAAAGTAAGGTGTCGGCTATTGAAGGAACAAAACCAAGAGCTTGCAACTTAGCACTTAACCTGGAATACCATGCTCGAGGAGCTTGCTTGAGACCATAAAGAGCCTTGTCAAGCTTACATATGTAGTGTGGGTTTTGTGAATCTTCAAATCCTGGAGGTTGCTTCATATAAACCTCCTCTTTAAGAACACCATGAAGAAACGCGTTCTTGACATCCAGCTGCCTCAAACTCCAGTCTCGAGAGACAGCAACAGATAGAACCAGTCTAATAGTAGCTGCCTTCATAACAGGGTTGAAGGTATCTTCATAATCAATGCCATACCGTTGCTTAAACCCTTTTGCAACAAGTCGTGCCTTATATCTATCAATTGTACCATCTGCATTTTTTTTCACACGGTAAACCCATTTGCAGTCAATAAGATTCTTGGTTGAATTGGGAGGAACAAGTCTCCAGGTTTTGTTAGCTAGCAAAGCATCATATTCTTCTTGCATAGCTTTAATCCAATGATTATGAGAGAGAGAGAGCCTCTGAAAGTGTGGATGGTTCACCTGTGGACGTAAATAGACCATAGCGAATAGTACCGACAGTATATTCTTTGGGTTTTCTTATACCTTTCTGGAGACGTGTGCGAGGTTCCGGGGGCGGTGATGGTGCTGTGTTTGAAGAAAGCTCTGAAGATTCTGCCGCAGAAGATCCTGTGTTGTTTGCCCCAGCCAAATCCGTACCATGGACATCACTTGGAACAGTGCCAGCAGAGCCTGGCACGCTGAAGGAATCAGCTGAACGAGCAGCAGAGCCTGACGCGCTGGGAGAATCAGATGATGAAGAGCCTGATGCGCTGGGAAAACGAGCTTGTTCCACCGGTGGCAGCTGTACATCGTTGTCTCCTTTTTCACCACGATCAGAATCATCACGACGATCTCGATTATTCTGAAATCTCCACCAACAATCACTGGCAGGATGGCCATGAATCTTGCAGATCTGACACGTTACATTGACATAAGGGGTAGGTGCCCGTCCACGACGACACCCATCATCACGTGCATCCTCACGACGCCGTCCTCCATCATCATCACGGCGGCGGGGGCGGTCATCATATCGACGGTCACGATCATTGCCACTATCACGCCTCTCCTCATAGCGATCACGGCGGTCATCATATCTGTCACGGTGTCCTCGGTCATCCGGACGATCCTCATAGCGACGTGGGCGGTCATCATAGCGGGCGTGATCATCATAGCGTGCAGGAGGTGGAGGGCGATCACCACTACGGCGTGCCATGTTGGCAGAGGAAACAAACGCCTCGGCATTGCCACCAGATTGTTGCAGCTGATCAAACGCCATCAGCTGATTGCACAAGTCAGCTAGGGTAGTACTCGGGTTGGCATTGATGGCCACTTTTAGGGTGTTGTATGAATCTTCAAGACCATGTAGAATAGACCAGATTAGCTCATCATCTTCAAGGGGTTTTCCAGCAGCGACAAGCTCAGATGCAAGCGTTTTCATCTTGTCAAAATATTTGTCAGCAGGAAGGTCGCCTTTCTTCATATCATGTAGGGCTGACCGAAGTTGTTGCGTGCGGGAACGGGAAGGAGTCGTGGTGAGAGACTCAATCGCCTTCCACACCTCTGCAGATGTATCAAGACCAATCACATGTGATAGCAGATCCGGAGACAGAGCATTGACAAGGTACCGCAGAACCTGCTGATCCCGCGTGATCCAGGTAGTGTACTCCGGATTTTCGATCTTGACATGTTTTCCATTGGTATCCTCCACTTCAATTTCCTCCGCAGGGGCTGGCTCGAGTCCCTTGACGAGGTTGAGAACCCGGGCGCCACGTAGAGCTGGAACGACAAGAGCCTTCCAGACGAGTGTGTTGTCGCGAGTAAGGAGCTGGCTCGGCGGTGCCCCAAGGGCAGCGGCGAGGGCAGTAATTGAGGATGTAGAGGACGTCATGGCAGGGAGTTGATCGGAGCCCAGCAGCTGCAATCAATCTTGATGTTTTTCTGGATCTGGTGGCGTGTTTGTGGGCGGCGGCAACAGAAGGCTATGCAGCGGCAGGTTTTTTTGTGAGGTTTGGGTCGCGGCGGCAGAGATCAGTATGGTGGCGGCGATTTTGGCTTTGTATGTTTTGTGGCAGCGAGGCGCAAGATCGCGGCGGCACAGAGCGGGCTCTGGCGGCGGCGTTTTAGGAAGCTAGATCAGGGAAGAACTTGGCTCTGATACCATGACAGATTTTAGGCGTGGAACAGTGCATTACCTAGCACTGATTGCATGTTAATATATGACCGAGGGAACACCCTGTCGATCTAGAGGTTTACAGAGTTCGGTACAGATACGGTACAGAGTTTGGTGCAAATACAACACCAAAATATATATACCAAATAAAGATAAATAAAGACTAAATATGTCTAACACAAGGATCATATGGTGCATGAAAGTGAGGCTTTGTTAGCTGCTATCTCTGATCCCACGCACGTCAATGCAACAGGGAGCTAGCTAAAGGGCAATCCTTCGCACTCCTGGGCTGATCATATTCCTGAGTCCCCGGAGGTGAAGAAGAAAGCAAGCCCAGATACTGGAAGACACCCAGGCCAGTAGGGGAGGCCCCCGTGATCTATCAAGATGCTGAAGCATAGACTTGTTCCCAAACCTGGCCAACAGGCCGGGCTTTTGCGGGCCAGCCCGCGGAAAAAGCACGGCACGGGCTCAGCCCGGCCCGTGACGTGCCGTGCCACGTGCCAGCCCGCGAAACGCGGTGCCGTGTCCAGGCTGCGATCTCAAGCACGCGGGCCAGCCCGGCACGGCCCGTTTAGCATGAGCCTGGCAAGATTTTCAAATATAGGTAAAAAAGGGGTAGAATGGGGAGTCAAACTCAGGATCTGCAACTCCCATTCCTTCCATCTAACCAACAGACCACCGCGGAGTAGCTGATAACATTGATATTCTGTACATATTGAGGGTTAATTTGACGGGCCAAGCAAAATCAGTAACGGGCCGCCGTGCTTCGCGTGCCGCGGCCGGCCCGTCTAATGCTGGGGCCGTGCCCGGGCCTCGGAGGCAGGCCCCCGTGCCGGCCCGGCACGGCACGTGGCTTGGCGGGCCATTGCGGGCCGTGCCGCGTGCCGGCCCGTTTGCCGCGTGTCGTGTCTGGGCCGTGCCGGGCCGGCCCGTTGGCCAGATTTGCTTGTTCCCCTGAGCTTTTGTAAAAAGATTTTTTCTCTATTTTTCTTGATGAACCTTTCCCTGCTCTCTTTAGTCGCTTGATTGCTTGTTAGCTTCTACTCTCTTCGTTTTAAAATATAAGATGTTTTAGATTTATGAAGACAATGTATATAGAGTTGTTTTAGTGTGTAGATTCACTCCAAACATGAGTAAACCTATATACTAAATTAGTCTAGATACATTTGCTTCACAAAACTAAAACATCTTATAAAACGGAGGGAGTAGTAACTAGAAATATTCTTTTGCCAGACGTTACATCTTTTGGTCGCCTTGCCCCACGGGGTGATCCTAGAACTTTGTACTAAAACCTGGTTTTCACTGGGGTTTCATTTCTAAGAATGGAACTGGATACAAGGTCCCCATTATTATAGAAAAAAGATTAGCCCTCACTTATTTTGTAAAATATTATTCCTTAGCTACTAAAAAGACAACATTCTCGATTCTCGATTCGTCGATAGGCAGAAATCCTATGTGTCATTTGAAGTCGTGATATGGTCAAAATTGTAAAAGTGAGCTCGGGCTCTGGAATATGATCTTTTGAAACTTCAAGACGACATTTCAACCCTAAAAAAATCTACATGTACATATTGATGTATTTACAAGATATAAAATTCGTTATAGTCTAGACTACGCAAAAACGATATTTTCTTATGAATTGTGTCTGCAAAAGTAGTGTACCATTCACCTTCTTCGTATCTAACTTTTGTATTTCATTTTTGTGTAGGATGGAGGATGGAGTATTTAACAAAATGAAATCTAGCAGGCCTATAGAATCCATATGTATAACTAGGTTATTTTAAGTTTCGTTTTCAATACCGAGCTTCATGGAGCCCGACCACCACAACGCCTAGCTTTTCTATGGTCAACTAAGAATTTCGAAAGCTGAATTTCCCGACAATGTCTATATGACTATAGTGAAGCAAAGACTGCATTGATCCCGAGCCTTGGATCATGCGAAGTCGCACGTTCGATCGAACAGTATTTTAATTGGCATCCTACGTACGCATCGATACCTTGTTTACAGACAACCAGAACACGGCATGTTGAATTACAAATATCAAACCGAAGGCGTGTGTAGTAGAAGTCCGATCCAAAAGTCCAAGTAAGAACTTTAGAAAACGAAGCGATCGAGAAATACAATCATATCATGCCACGACAAGAAGGCAGTTCGAGTCAGGCTGGAACCCCGTCGAGTCGTTTACCACTCGATCAGGGAAGGAATATCCGCCCTTTCGGCTCGCGCGCCGCTGCTTAGCTGTGACCCGTGACTTGGACCGGAGTAAATTGCCCATTGGATCGATCGAGATCGTGCCGGAACTGTCGTCGAGTCGATCGCCTCGCACCGACTCAGCCGTTGTCAAAGTCGCCGGTCGTCGCCCCGTCGGCACGGCCAGGCGCAGCGCGCCCCACGTTAAAAGACTTGACTCGGGAACACCTACAG
Source organism: Avena insularis (assembly GCA_023614405.1). Classification (NCBI taxonomy): domain Eukaryota; kingdom Viridiplantae; phylum Streptophyta; class Magnoliopsida; order Poales; family Poaceae; genus Avena; species Avena insularis. Next base: position 287,078,635 of record CM042695.1, read on the forward strand.
CTATCGATCGCCGGCGTCTGTGTTATTCGTGCCATGGCCTCCGTCGTACCGCACTCCCGCTGGTGCTCTACAGTCCACAGTGATCGGCTAGTGGCAGAGAAAACACAAAAACTTTGGAGGAGATCGATATGATATCCGGCCGGCTCACTTGCGAGCAGGCTTTCTGTGGTGACGCTTCACCCTTGGGATACAATGTTGCGAAAATTCTAGGGAGGCGGTGTTTTTGGCTCATATGTGTAGATACACCTGTTATGAAAAATTGCATAAGAAATGCGGTGTAGATACACCTGTTATGAAAATTCTAGGGATGCGGTGTTTTTGGCTCATATGTGTAGATACACCTGTTATGAAAAATTGCATAAGAAATGCATTTTAAAATGTTATAAAATCTTAAAAAAATAACTCACAGATACATCTTCTCTAGGCAAGTAACAAAAATATTTCTTTTTACCGAAATTTTGAAACCAAACATTAAATGTTCGGATGTACACATGAAGTTGATTATTTTTTATCATTTTAATGTTTTTAAACAATAGACACATCTACACATGTGAAGCAAAGTGGATTCGTGCAAATTATAGGAATTACATTTGTTGAACCAAACAAGGGGCATATAATCGTACATACCTCATCCACCCGGTGCACGCGCTCTCTTTATTAAAAAGCATATAACGTGCATGTAAAATACCTCCGTTGCATGGTGGAGGACTCCTTACTTTAAAAAAAAAAAACTCATTTCAATCCAAATTAGTTAACTCAATTTTTTTAAAATACGGATGTATCTAGTTCTAAATTATGTCTAGATACAATCATATCTAGAAATCTAAATCAACTAGTTTAGGTCAGAGGGAGTAACTTAAAGTTTGATAAAATTATATTAACATCTATAAAATTTATATCATTAGATGCGTATTGTAGTATACTTTCACAGAGGACGAGACATCTGGAACCTTCTACACAATCACTTGTGCACAGGGAACAATGCTACATACACCCCATTCAAATAGTTTGAACGTATCCGTAGTGCACAATAATATATTTTCTCACCTATTTCAAAATAGATGTCCTTTGAGAAAATGAGAAATCAAAATATCTTTGTTTTGTCACTAATTAATTACAATAGGTCAATTAAATGCAAATCACATAATTATTTTTGCCATCAATCTTTTAGAAGGAAATTAAAATAGAGTATATTCTCTCCACATTGTTGTCCTTTCTAAAATATTATTTTCTATGGTCTTTCTTGGAGAAAATGACGCAAAACTACCATGTTTAAGCCATTACCACCTTAGGGATTTTTAACACATAAAATCCATTTTAGGGTAGGGGTGTGACAGAAAGCTCTAACTCGGCGTGTTTAGTTCTTTAACAACATTCCTGGCAGGTGGGGGCCGCTGTCAGTGCCGACGTGGCACGGTCTTGATAGAGGGAGACAATGGCCATGAGGCGCACGACGACAATGGTCGTTAGGACAGCTTCTCCGTGTCGATTTCACTGGCTATCTCCTCATTCCCCTCTTTCCCCAACCTATCGCCGCCCCGCTGTCGTACTGCCGCAGCAAGTTCTCCCCATCGCCGACCATTGCCGCCATGGTTTTGTGGAGCGATGGAGAAGAGTCGACGCACTACCCGAGCTCGGACGACGATGTGAGTACCCTGCACCTGTGTTGTTCGATTTCTAGGGTTAGTTCATTAAAATTTGGCGATTCTTTGGAATCAGGTGGTTCCTTCTATAATTTGTGTCATGTTTCAACATGTTAGAGTATGAACAGTACCTACGATTCAGGTTTTTGTGGTTTAGCCGACGATGGGGAGGAGCCTATTCTCTGTAAGTGTGGATTTGTGGCCGCCAAATTCATAGCATGGGGGGATGTGACACTGGAAGGAGGTATCTAACTTGTGAAGGGCACGTATGTGAGCATTTTCTAATTAGTATAGATAGTGAATACAACTAATTTCAGTCAAGTATGTGTTAATTTATAGTCTGCATTAACTGACGTAGGATGGAGAGAAGTGTTCATACATAGATTGGGTTGATCCAGTGTGACCAGATGCTCTGATGAAAGCAATGGGCAAGCTTTGGGAGATGTTTTCAAAATCTAAATAAGATAGGTGAATGATGCATTGGACTACGTGGAGAAGAAGTTTGAGTTTGAAGACCAAATTAAGAAGCTCAACCAAAATCTAAAGAAATCACATGATGAAGTTGCAAAAGAAGTGAAAGAAAAGTAGGTGACTTTAGCCCACAAGGCCAGAGCTTAACAAGCTTTGATGGCTGCAAGGGCTAACCTTCAGGAGAAATAGACGACTGATGCAAAAATTGTCAACATGCACACATATTTGTTGATAAAGGCAGAGAAAGATAGGGATAAGTACATGGAAGAAAAGAGGAAGAGCAAGAGGGCTACAGGGTAAAGTTCAAGAAGATAAAGGAGCTTGCTGAGATGTAATTTAATTATGATGTGTTGTTGAATAATGATGTGAGCTTGTTGTGAAGAATGGTTTAATTATTTGTGAGTTGTAATATGTTGAACTGTAATGCATTTGGTCGGTGAACAAGGTATAAATTATTGTTGAATTATTAGTGTTGTAATATCCGTGAGATTTCTTTGAACAAGGTTTGAATTATTTGTGAGTTGTAATATGTTTGTGAAAATTATCTGTGAACAATGGCAATTATCTGTGAGCTTGTTGTGAACAATGGCATGTTGAATGATTGGTGTTGAGGAGAACTAATTATTGGCAGATAAACAACACACACTTGCTCACAGTCAAAATATCACCATATATTCTCATTCATTTAGAAGGGCACAGGTTCAACAGAGAGCAATATTCAACATACATCACCAGGTTGTGCATGTCTCCCAGCAGTTTGCACAACAAACACTTAAAATTAGAGGTTCAACAAGTAGCGAAATGACAGTGCAACAATTAAAACCAGTTTTTTAGACCTTTCATACTTCCTAACCATCTCTTCCACCTTAACATTGATATCCATAATTTCTAGCCCATTCACTCCCTCCCCTTCTTCTTTTACATAGTACATTGAATCACACAGACCATAACCTTCCTTCTCCATCGGTCCCAACAAATTCAGAAACCTTATATCTGATCTTACCATTTTTTATTGCACAAATTTAACACCATCAAATTGAATGTACAGATCCCAAATCTATGAATGTGGCCTAAAATAAAGTTAAGATAATGTGCAACAATTATTTTCTACTACTAAATCTGACCAAATTGGAGACAAATCATAACTAATGAATTGCCAAAGGCATAGAAGAGAAAAGAAGTTTACCCGCCGTCAGAGACATAGTGGCTGAGCGGGTCCTTGCTTAATTGGCTCGCTATAGCCAACTAAGATGAAGAAGCTTCCTCATGTGTGGCGTCCTGGCCCGGCTCTGGCGTGACGTCCTAGTCCGGCCCCGGCGCAAGATCCATCGACTCGGGTCTTCATCAGAGTCCAAATCGACGGACCCCATATTGAATCCGAGACCAAAGAGCACCTGCCGCATGAAACGATCGCTGCCGTCTCCACTGCGACCCCATCCGTCACCGTTCGGCGTCCCTCCGCCTCCACTCGCCATTGCTATCGCGGGAGTGGCAAAGTAACCGAAATATGCAACTCACAACTGAGCTGCGAGAGGATAGAGGCTGCCCTAACGACAGCTGTTGTCGGGCGCCTCATGGCCGTTGTCTCCCTCCGTCAAGTCTGTGCCACGTCGGCGCTGACAGCGGCCTCACCTGCCAGGAATGTTGTTAAAGGGCTAGACACGCTAAGCTTTCTATCACACCCCTATCCCAGAAGTAGATTTTATGTGTCAAAAATTCATAAGGTGGTAGTTGTTTAACAAGAGTGACACAAATGTGGTAGTTCTGCGTCATTTTCTCGTCTTTTTTGTATAGTGAACAATGAGTTACCACAAATAATGTTTTTACATAACTGCTACAATTTATGTTTTTACTATGTTTTCCATAGTCTTTCTGGTAGTAAACAATGAATTACCACAAATAATGTTTTTACAGAGTTGCTACTGATTACTATGATTTTTATTGCACTTTCTTCATTCCTTTCTATAGTGTTTATAATTTCTGGCATGGAAATTAACGAACATATGTGGAGGAAACATTAGACTAGTTTTGGATGGGGTTACTCTTGGCTAATTAACTGATAAGATTGAGGGTTTGCATGAGATAATGAGGCGTAATTAAATCCCTAAAAATTTATCTAGACGAGTTGTGTAATGTAGCAATCTTATATTTTAGATTGTTTTTCACAAAAAACTATAGACGGGGTATCATATATGTCACATGTTAATAGAATAATTATTTGTCCGGGTCTTAGTTAACGAAACCTAACACAACGGAGTGAGTAGGATTGACGCGATGATGGAATAACTAACCAACAACTATTTTTGCACTACAAAGTAATACAAGAGGGGGTCTAGCTTGATAAAGAAGGAAATCCCAAAAGATTTTCCCCGTTACACGGTTGGAACCATTTGAAATGCTATCTAAAAACAAAAAACAAAAAACAAGAATACAAAAAGGGCCTGCACGGAGCCAAATACAATTCTCCATCTGAATCCAAGTACTAGTACTATTCTCCATCTCAAAACAATATTCGTAAACAAGTGTACAATTCAAACTTCAACGGTCAACATTCAAAACCCAATCCCAAGGAAAGAACCCGCCCCAGTCTCCCCTTTCTCTTTCCCTCCCGCCGCTATTCAAACAAGCGCACGCTCACGTTCAACTATGCCGTCCACAACCTATATATCACCGCACTTTCACCTCGCCCCCACCCAAAAAAGCCATCGTCATCCGCCGCCATCTCGCGTCGACTCCGATATACAGTCCCGGCCGCCGCGCGCCTGACGCCAACTCGCGGCGATCCACGCGGATCGATGGTCACGCCGCTGCCTCGCTCCCGCGCTCGCGCGTTCCGCGGCGCGGCGCGTGGTGCGCCTGAGATACCGCTCGCTGTGAGACGGACGTGGCAGGACGAGGCCGCCGAGCCCGAGCCGGCCATGCCTACGCACTTCCTATGCCCTATCTCGCTGGACATGATGCGGGACCCCGTCACGGCGCCGACGGGGATCACGTACGACCGAGAGAGCGTGGAGGGGTGGCTGGAGCGCGGCCACTCTACGTGCCCCGTCACCGCCCGGCCGCTGAGGCTGGAGGAGCTCGTCCCCAACCACGCGACGAGGAGGGTGATCCAGGAGTGGTGCGTCGCCAACCGGGGCCTCGGGGTGGAGCGCGTGCCCACTCCCCGCGTCCCTGTCTCCGCCTTCGACGCGTCCGAGCTCCTGGGGGCCGTGTCCGCGGCCGCGAGGCGGGGCGATGGGCCGAGGTGCCGGGAGCTTGTTGCGAGAGCCAGGACGCTCGGGAAGGAAAGCGAGCGCAACCGGAGGTGCTTCACGTCCGCGGGCGCCGCCCGCGCGCTCTCTTCGGCGTTCTGCCATCTTGCCAGCGAGCGGGTGGTCCCGGCGACGGCCCTAGAGGAAATCTTGGCGGCGTTGGTCGTGTTCTTACCGATTGACGAGGAGTCCAGGCGCAGCATTGCCTCCCCGGCGTCGCTGGACTCCGTCGTGTCTATCCTGTCCCACGGCGAGTTACCGGCGAAGGTCAGCGCCGTCGTCCTTCTCCGCGAGATCGCCTCGTCGTCCGACAGTCTGTGCCTCGAGGCAATGTCCAAGACAAACGGCATGTACTCCACGCTTGTCAAGCTCTTGAAGAAGCCTGTCTCGCCACAGGCGACCAAGTCGGCGCTGGTAACCGCGTACTACCTCGTCGCGCATACCGAGCTCGCCGCTTCCAGCCTCGTCGACCTCGGCATGGTTCAGCTCCTCGTCGAGCTACTGGTGGATGCCGACAGAGGCACGACGGAGAAGGCACTTGCCTTGCTGGACAGCCTCCTCCTCATCGGCAAGGGACGCGACGAGGCGTATGCGCAGGCGCTGGCTGTGCCGGTGATCGTGAAGAAGATGCAGCACGTGTCTGACATGGCGACCGAGTTTGCCGTGTCGGCGCTGTGGCGGCTGTGCAAGAACTTCTCGGCGGACGGCGGCGGGTGCAAGGCCGAGGCGCTGCAGGTCGGCGCGTTCCAGAAGCTCTTGCTGCTGCTGCAGGTGGGCTGCGAGGGCGTGACGAAGGATCGGGCTAGCGAATTGCTCAGGCTTCTCAATGGATCGAGAGACGGCGCCGAGTGCATCGACACGGTGGATTTCAAGGGGCTCAAAAGACCCTTTTGAGTGTGCATATCGAAACCTGGACCATGCAGATAAAATTAGGTTTAGATTCTCTCTTTTATTTTGGGAAGAATTACTCTACGCACGGGGAGTGTTTTGGGAACCAGGAAATACGATTCCGCTGAAAATTAGTCAAAATGATATCTACAAGTTGTGAACCATATAGAAAAAACCATGCATGTATAGAATATGTAGAAACTTGCGCTTGTAAATTTTGGCAAAAAATGTGAAAATTGGCAGACTGTGCAGAAAGCACACAATTGAATCATCCGTTGGGCAAGCTAACTTTGGGGAAAAAATTACCTCAAAAAAAAAACTTTAGAAAAATATCATCTAATGGGGTTTGCACCTAAATCCCAATTTTAAAATTTCACACCCATTTGTGCTTGGCCTATAGAAATATTTCTATGAATTTAGAAAGATGATCATATTGTAGGCAAACTAAATTACTGATGTGTTAGATCATGTATGTGTCGTGGAAGAAAATTAGACTCGAGAATACTCATATCATATAATTGCTTAGGGTTCGACCATTTCTTTTTCATGGTTGCTTCAAAAGAAAAGTTACCTCCATGGATTAGGGTTTGGATTAAGTGGTCAAAGTCTCACAAATATTGGACAAAGAAGATGGATGGTAACTTGTTAGGTTAGGAAATTGGGGTTGTGGTGGCAAATCTGGTGACTGCAACCGTCGGAGAAAGTATTTGAGGTGGTGGTAAATGGTAAGCATCCTAAAAGGTGGTGCTAAAAGACATTGACCATACATAGAGATGATGACTGATACACATTTTTTGCATACAAATAATATATAGATCCCATCATTAATTTTGCTAAATTGCATGTGCCAAGGGATGATCTTATAAGTTACAATTAAAATTTCTTGTGAAAGAGAAACAATAGCATAAACCCGCCATAGTATAAGACTGGATCAGTTGTACCCTAGTGGATACTAATTACATCATTTTGTAAGTTTTCACTCTACTAACAGTATTTAGCAAACTCCTCTATTTTCTCAGACCAGGGTTATTTCCACCCAAAATGGTGTATTTTTTGCTCTATATATATGTTCTTTAATTACCATGGAAAAAGATAAACCTTACATTTAGTTACTGAGAGAGTATGCGCCAATTTTTACCGCTTACAAAATCTTTTTTGAAATAAGGCAAACGATTTGCCATTTTCATTGATTACGAGATTTTTAGAGGTCTTACAAGCCACCCTTGGCACAAGGGACAAGACGAATAAAGCAAGTCTTACTCTCGCGGCATAATATTACAAATCTCTTTAGCACCCACGAGGCTCCACATAGCTGCGTCCTCCTTGACTTTCATGAACATGTTGAGGTCGATGATTGACTCCTAAAAACTCTTTTGTTCCTCTCCTTCCAAATTTCCCAAGAGACAAGCATTGCAAGTGAAGCCAAAGCTTTCCATGAAGAGCGAAGTGGCATCACACCTTATAAGTGCCACTTGGCTCTTAATTGCAATTTGTAACGAGATAGGTGTTGTTGTCAAACTTATCCACGTTGATGCTAAGAAATTGATGTATTCTTTGTTTGGGGTCACAAAAATAGCGGCTTCATCATCCTATAGAGCGGTATGAATTCTTACTGATGAGCCCGACGGTGAGGTACATATGGGGTGCCATGTAGAGGTTTCTTCTCCAGAAAGATTTAGCTAGATGGCACCCGAGAAAAACCACGACGTGGCATGCCATGCATTCTTGGCGGTAGGACCCACCTCCTATATTGCTATCGGATAGTATTTAGAAGGAATATAAATTTTGGCCCAACTATATTGCTAAATGAGATTTATTGTGATGAAAATTTGGTAAATTGGGTAATTAGTATCAACAAAATGATAAACTAGGGAGTAAGAAATGGATTCCATTCTTGATACGTGTAAATAAAAGAAATAAGCATCATCTATATGGACGATTGGACTCACATCTCAACCTTTGTGTCATATCAAACATGTGAATTGAAATGACCTCAAAGTGAACGGACCACCGGTCACTCACCTGCTGAAATCCGTTTTGTTGGAATAAAAGCGAAAAATGTTGTGAGTTTTCATACGGAAGTGTCCTCTAGCAAGTCGGATATACTGCCCCCACACAAAATTTTGTCATGGCGCATGGGAGAATGGAGTAGGTGGTAGTTAGTTGAGAATCTTCGTGGTTCTTCCTTTTCTTTTTCTTCCAGTGCGGCCGTATGCATGCATGGGACATGCCGTTTCCTTTCGGCTGCCTGCTGTGCTCATCATCGAGTTTCCCACACAGTTTTATTTCGACTAGAACAGCTGTAGCATGCCTGGCCAGCCGGACAAGACAAGGACATCATCAGGTTCAGTGAGATTGGTGTGGAGTGGTTGCAAGTCTGGAAGCCAACGTTACACGAAGCCAAGGCATGGGCTGCTAGCCGGCTGGCCGGCCCATAGCTTTTTTTTTTGACCTACAGTATCTTGTGTGCCGCCATGGATGCATGGAGCTAGTTCTGCGTGTACGGCGTGGTCGATTCCTGTACATTCATAGTAGTATATAGTACAGGTGAGACCAAACCCATCATGCATGCAGTACTGCATGCTCCACCTGCTCAGGATTCAGGAACCTGGTTTTGATTCCTGGAACAAACGTTAACCGTGTGTTTTGGAACAATAATCTTTTTTCTCTTTTGCTCGAGTCTTTTGGAACAATAATAGTATTTCTTTAGGACCCAACTCCCTGCTTTGGCTTTATCCGTTTATTAGGCAGGAAGCACATACGGAACCTTTTTATGCCAATGCTGCAATCCACGATCTCCGGCCGCTAGCTAGATGCCCCCAAGAACAAAAGGTTGAGGAGATACGGATCCAAGGAAGAGACCGAGATCACATGCATCATCATGGTCGGGGTGACTGACTCGCTAGCTCGGCCCGGCCGCGTCACTTCCACCTAAACGTCTAATTAATTTTCACCGTCAAAGTTTCATGCGAGACAAGTAATCCGACGACGACTAGGACAAGGACTAGGGGAGTGGCAGAAACTAGCTGCATGAAGTGGATTGCAGCTTACCGGCCAGTTCAACTAAACAAGACACTCGATGTTCCAGGAGAGATGGTATTAACTGTATCAGTCTGGACAGTGGACTCTAGACTAGACTAGCGGAGCACGAGTAGTCATCGACGTGCACATCCGGATATGTACACATCCATCCAGCGTTCACTGGTTCTTCCGATCGACCAGACGCAGCATTCGCCATCGATATTATCGACTTGAATCTTGATACTACTCACTCTCACTTTGCACTCTCCGCCATTTGGTAAGCACGTAAAAATCACAAGGAGGCCGGTCAAGAGACGAACGTTACTTCGATCTTCTCTGACGTTAATACAAACCATTACTCCAACGTCCAGCGCTCCAGCAGCATAATCAATTGGATCAATACTAATCTTTGTTCTGACGTTCAACACCTAATTTGCGTAGGAGCAGCGATTAGATCTATGGACAGCTACGTGCCGATCGAGACCGCGGTCGGTCGGTCGACGCACGCACTCGGACCGGAGACCCGATCATCTGGTCACGCCTCATACTTTTCTGCCAAGGATATACGCGCACGTATGTACGTCCGTCTCGCCATTAATAATTGGTAGTCGCTGTTGGGTTCTGTTCGTCGTGCAAGGTAATGATCTCCCTCGGTGAGACGAATTCTTGATGCCGATTGATGGTTGCACGCACGCTAGATCCAACTATGTTTGGACTGTCCCACAACGGCGCTGGACTATAGTACTGTACAGACTTGGTCGTAGTAGCCGCCGTCCTTGTTGGGTTGAGTGGAGTATAGCTCTCGCACCAGTGACCAACTGTCTGGTTCTGGTTGAGCTAAATCGCAGCTGCCGTAACTGGGGATTAAGATTTTTTATCGGAATAGGACTGTTATTAAAAAAACATCAAACGTTACAAAGCAGCTCAATAAAAACGAAAATTAAATCAAAATCCTTGAGAAACCCTTTATCTTCAACCTCTAGACCATGTTGACGGCGCGCCACCGCTGCCGCTCCTCCTTGAGTCGGCATGACGTTGTTGGTTGCGGACGGGAAGTCACCGACCGGATCAAAAAGATCACATCTGTTCCAAAGACGAAAAGAAAGAATAAACTGCCGATAAAGCTTATCGATGATCCGAAGATCCCCACAGTTAGAAAAAGTCCTCGAAGGCCACACCACTCTCACAAACTCCTCGACATCGCAGTCGAGATAAGGCTGAAGCCGGAAAGACCTTTTTGGAAGAGACGTCGCGGCCATCACCTGAACGCCGCCCCATCAAACTTGAACCCTAGAAACAGAAAAATTGGACCCTCCCACCGTCAAGGGTCTAGATCTGCCCCATCTCCATGGCCTGAAGGGCACAGAAGCGAGGCAGATCGGTGACGGCACCAACAAGAGGCGATAAAACCCTAACCGCCAGGGATGAGGAGAGAATCTTAAACTAGGTTTGACGTCGAAAATTGAGCTGACGGGACATCAAGATGTCACCGTGAAGAAAAAACTAGGATCGATGGGAGGCACCTAACCGCGATTTACCATACTCCTACCAGCATTCGATTCTCCACGACATAGAATTCGGCAGGACAGCATATTTACTACCGTACCAGTATTCCATGTACCGTGTGTGTAAACTGTAATGCCAAGTGCGTGACTGACTAATGGATGCGGATCCATCCAAGTCTAGTCTAGATTGCGGAATTTGAACTTGCATATTGCTCGATCTGATCGAGTGGGTACACACGCAGACGGCACACTCTTCAGCGTGATGCGTACCGCTTGTACTACTACGGGCGTGTTTGGTAGCCTGGGACTACCCAGAATTCATATCTCCACTCATACAAGCTGGGTCTAGACAAGCTTAACTCAGATTTTCTTATGTGTTTGGTAGTTCAGGTTTGCTGAAACAAGCTAGACCCGGATGTTGTTTGGTGGCTCGTGTGAGATCAGAGACGTTATTATCCAAGTTTTTACACACATGTCCTTCCATAGAAAAGCAAAAGGCAATCGGGTCCTTAGACTAGAAAACATAAAAGCAATCAGGTCCCTCCAAGGTCACGGCGGCGCTGCCGGCGTGAGGAGCCGCCATCACGCCATGCCGTTGTTGTCCTGTCCCTCTACCACGAGTCGCCGCTGCGACGCGAGGGGCCGCCGCCACGTCGCCGTCGCCCTGTGCCTGAACCACGAGCAACCGCCGATAGGAGGTTGCGCTGCCGACGCGAGGAGCCGCCACCCGGCCCCGCCGTCATCGCCATGTGCCTCTACCACGAGCCGCCGCCACCGCAGGAGGTCGTGCTCGACGCACTGCCGCCAGGAGGTCGCGCTCGACGCGCCGAATCCAGGAGGTTGTCGTCGCGAACTCCGACTCAATGCACCGGTGCAGGGAGAGGTAGTGGGGACGAAGCTGGGCAGGGGTATCTGCCGGAGACGAGAGGGAGAGAGGAACCTGCAGGGACGGGGTCAGAGGGCAGAAATGTAAGTTTGGCGTGTACGGGATATCGCGTGCATGGTCCAGCTTCTCTCTCCTTGCTTTTTTAAAGATTGTGTGTTGACAGATTCTTTCTATACTAGTAGATCTAGTATTAAAACTTAGATCTTTCATATATTTTGAACCACAACATTAATTTATAAACCGTTTAAATATTTATGTTTCTAGAGAAGTGAGCTTTAAAATACGACCAATATTGAATATATTTTGGTAATTTTTCAAAATTGACTTTTAAAACTTGGTGTAAATTGGTGAAAAGTTGTTTTGAAACAATTTGTTTCACTATGTTTTAAATTTGATTCATTAGAATTAGAAAATATTTGGAAAATTGTTTTAGATTTAATTTCGAGACATAATTTTTTGTATCTAGTTTCATAGAGTTTTATTGTGGATTATCATGTTTGAATATGTTTTTGAATTTAAAATTTAAATTTTGTCAAAACTGACCTTTTTTAGACTTGTTTGGAAGGTATATTCAAAAGAAATAAACAGATTTAAACAGATTGTTAATATGATATATACTCCAATAAATATTGTTCTTTTAAACCTAACACTAGAAATTAATCCACTTACTAAAAAATAAGAAAAATTGTTCTAGTGTAGGGTAGGCTGCATACAAACATTGTACTAGTGTAGGGTAGGTAGCATGTAAAGATTCTTTTCATGTGCTAATCTCAAAGCAAACACAACAAACAGAAGAGTGGATATGTGCACGCGAGGTCACATGCATGCTAGAATCGCCGTTTTGGGTCAGAGGGAGGGAGATGAACGTGCTGAGGACGGGGACGAGAGAGGGAGAGGAACGTGCGGGGATAGGACGAGAGGGAAATGAGGGCTGCGGGGCAGAGACCCCTGTTGGGCTGGAGCGACGCGTGGGACGGACCCGGCACTGTCTAGTTGTGAAGCTCGATTCGAACTTCGTAACCGGGCAAGGCCGAGGGGCTATTTTCGTATCAAGTGGACATAGCTGAGAGAAGACGACCCGATCAACCAAACAACAAACAGAACGGAGAGAAAAAGTAGGGTGAGATGAGATTTTCTAGATAGTCTTGGTCTACCAAACACGTCCTATGTATACGACTCCAGTCGGGGTCAAACGCTCATTTGCGTCATCGATCCTCGTCTTCCAAATTATCAGGCTTTGGATAGCTGGGCTTTTCTTCTGCTACTTCACGTACTTCGAAACTGGACAGGTCGTGAGATTTCAGCCCAACATTAATCCATTCATGTGTGCCTGTGTTGGAGACACTACATGAGAATCTGGAGACGCCGACGACCGACCGGCTATGTCGACGGACAAATATTGAGACCGTCGGTGTAGCGGCCTCCCCCGGCCAGCCGTCTAGCTCGGCCGTCGACGTAGGGATGGCCGCCGGCATAGATGAAGGTGCCAAGGGTAGCCCTCAGCGTAGCGCCGTCGTCGACATAGTAGAGAGGGCTGTGCCGACGGTGGCCCTCGACGTACATATTGTCCTCGGCGTAGTTCTAGTTCAGACATAGCGACGGAAACGGCGTTAGATAAAAAATTAGTTGGTCTGTGTCGACGGCTAGGCCGTCGGCGTAGGTCTTCAGATTTTTTTCCATTTAATTTTAGCCATAACTATTTTTCCTTTTACCTTATTAATTTTTGAAATATCATAACTAAATAATTCTAATTCAGAATAATACAAATAATATATAAAAATTTGAAGAAAAATAAGATCTATCTAACTACACTTAAATATTACACATTTGTAAAAAAGTAAGTGAAACATAAACTATTATATATAGTTTAAAACGGATATTAGAAATTCAAAAACGATCCAAATAATACGAAATCTTTGTGTGGTGCCATATTATGTGACATAGTTAGAAGGAACAATATCAAACTTGATATATTTATTATGTCTCAAAAAACCTTCACAAAATAACTTATTTCATTCGAGATTTTTTGGCTTTTGGGTCAAATCACCAATGTTATGGCTAGAATAAAGACATAGTTTGTGATAATGTGTCCATATTATACATACATGTGCATCATGGGATGACGAACAATATTTCAGGAGGAAGTTTTCCTTTTCGTCGCACCAAAAAGCCGTTTTATATTTTTCGAGTGCAAAAAACGGGTGGTTTTGTGAAGTAACCACCAAATGGCTAATTCAAAATTCTAGCACCATATTTTTTAAAAGTACTAGACCACCTTACATGGACAATGTCCTAACAGGGGGATCTCAAACCTTTTCGTCTATCCTTGATGAAAAAGTTAAATTTCGACCGAATCGGTAAGAAGTGGGTGAGATATATACTATAGGTACATGATTGGATGCTCATGATTTTTTATAAAATTCATTTATAGGTTCACAATATGATGTTTTATTAGAGATCCACTCAAATTTTAGCGAGTCTCATCCCCGAGCTAAGAATCTTCGTGCCCGCCGTTCGATAAAGTTTAACGATAGTTTAAAACGGGCATTAGAAATTAAAAAATGATCCAAATAATGCGAAACCTTCATGTGTATGTGACATGGTTAGAAGGAAAAATATCAAACTTGGTATATTTATTATGTGTCAAAAAACCTTCACAAAATCACCTATCTCATTCGAGGTTTTCTGTCTTTCGCGTAAAAATGATCAATGTTATGGCTAGAATGAAGGCATAGTTTATGATAATGTGTTCATATTATGCATACATGTGCATCATGGGATGACGAACAATGTTTCATGAGAAAGTTTTCCATTTCGTCGCACCAAAAAGCCATTTTCCATTTTTTGAGTGCAAAAAATGAGCGGTTTTGTGAAGCAACCACTAACTGGCTAATTTAAAATGCTACCACCCTATTTTTCAAAAACACTAGACAACCTTACATGGACAATGTCCTAACAGGGTGGTCTCAAACCTTTTCGTCTATCCCTGGTGAAAAAGACAAATTCCTGCCGAATCGGTAGGAAGTGAGTCAGATATGAACTACAGGTACATGATCAGATACTCATGATTTCTTACAAAAATAATTTTTAGGTTCATAATGTAATGTTTCATTAGAGATCCACTCAAAGTTTAGTGAGTCTCATCCCCGAACTAAGAATCTTTATGCCCGCAGTTCGACAAAGTTTAATGATAGTTTACAATGGGCATAAAAAATAAAAAACGATCCAAACAATAGGAAACCTTAGCGTGGTGTCATATTATGTGACATAGTTAGAAGGGAAAATATCAAACTTAATATATTGATTATGTCTCAAAAAACTTTCACAAAATGACCTATCTCGTCCAAGGTTTCTTGGCTTTCGGGTCAAATGACCAATGCTATGGCTAAAATGAAGGCATAGTTTGTAATAATGTATCTACATTGTGCATACACGTGCATCATGGGATGGTGAACAATGTTTCAGGAGGAAGTTTTCCTTTTCGTCGCACCAAAAAACCATTTTTATTTTTTGAGTGCAAAAAGGGCGGTTTTATGAAGCAACCACCAAATGGCTAATTCAAAATGCTACCACCACATTTTTAAATAATACTAGACCACCTTACATGGACAATATCCTAACAGGGGTATCTAAAACCTTTTCGTCTATCCCTGGTAAAAAAGACAAATTCCTGTCGAATCGGTAGGAAGTGAGTCAGACATGAACTACACGTACATGATCGGATGCTCATGATTTTTTACAAAAATCATTTTTAGGTTCACAATATATTGTTTCATCAGATATCCACTCAAAGTTTACCGAGTCTCATCCCCGAGCTAAGAATCTTCATGCACGCTGTTCGATAAAGTTTAACGATAGTTTAAAACGGGCATAAGAAAGTAAAAAACGATCCAAACAAAGAGATACCTTCGCGTGTTGTCATATTATGTGCCATAGTTAGAAGAAAAAATATCAAACTTGGTATATTGATTATGTCTCTAAAATTCTTCACAAAATGACCTATCTCGTTTGAGGTTTCTTGGCTTTCGGGTCTATGACAAATGTTATGGCTAGAATGAATGCGTAGTTTGTGATAATGTGTCCATATTGTGCATACATGTGCATCATGGGATGACGAACAATGTTTTATGAGAAAGTTTTTCTTTTTATCACACCAAAAATCTATTTTCCATTTTCTGAGTGCAAAAATGAACGGTTTTGTGAAGAAAACACCAAATGGCTAATTCAAAATGCTACCACCATATTTTTCAAAAATACTAGACCACCTTACATAGACAATTTCCTAATAGGAGATCTCAAATCTTTTCGTCTATCCCTGGCGAAAAAGACAAATTCCTATCGAATCAGTAGAAAGTGGGTCAGATATAAACTATAGGTACATGATCAGATGCTCGTGATTTCTTACAAAAATCATTTTTAGGTTCACAATATGCTGTTTCATCAGAGATCCACTCAAAGTTTAGCGAGTATCATCCCCGAGCTAAGAATCTTCATGTCCGCCGTTTGACAAAGTTTAACGATAGTTTAAAACGGGCATAGAACTTAATAAACGATCCAAACAAAGAGAAACCTTCGTGTGGTGTCATATTATGTGACATAGTTAGAAGGGAAAATAACAAACTTAGTATATTGATTATGTCTCTAAAAAACCTTCACAAAATGACTTATCTCGTTCGAGGTTTCTTGGCTTTCGGGTCAAATGACCAATGTTATGGCTAGAATGAAGGCATAGTGTGTGATAATGTGTCCATATTGTGCATACATGTTCATCATGGGATGGCGAACAATGTTTTAGTAGGAAGTTTTCCTTTTTGTTGCACCAAAAAGACATTTTCCATTTGCTGAGTGCAAAAAACGGACGGTTTTGTTAAGCAACCACCAAATGGATAATTCAAAATTCTACCACCACATTTTTAAAAAACAGTAGACCACCTTACATGGACAATTTCCTAACAGGGTGATCTCAAACCTTTTCATCTATCACCGGTGAAAAAGACAAATTCCTGCCGAATCGGCAGGAAGTGGGTCAGATATGAACTACAGGTACATGATCGGATGCTCATGATTTCTTACAAAAATCATTTTTATATTCACAATATGCTGTTTCATCATAGATCTGAAGGGAATATGCCCTGCAAGGCAATAATAAAGTTGTTATTTTATATATTCCATGTATATGATAGATGTTTATTTTGGATGCTATAATTGTATTAATACGGAAACATTAATACATGCATGTTTAATAAACAAATGGAAAGTTCCTAGTGATTACTCTCTTATAAACTAGCTCGTTGATTAACAAGATGATCAAGGTTTCCTGATCATGGACATTGGATGTTGTTAATAACAAGGTCACAACATTATTGGAATGGTGTGATGAACATTCATCCAAAGTATAGCATTCCGATTAAAGTCATTGTGTTTATATTGCTATAACATCATATAGAGTAATTCTAATCCTTAGACCATGAGATCATGCCAATCACTAACACTAGAAGAGTATCTTGATAACATCAAACATCACACCGTAGCAGGGTGACTATAAAGATGGGTTCAGTGCTACGAAGGTGTTATGTTGAGGCTTATGGATCAAGAGTGGAATTTGTCCATCCCGATGAGGAGAGATATACTCTGGGCCCTCTCGACAATATCACATTAAGTTAGCTTGCAAGCAAGTGATGAGATCACTAGAATGTTATATCACGGGAACGAAAAAAGAGTACACGTCGGTAACAAGATCAAACTAGGTATGGAGATACCGATGATCGAATCTCGGATATGTAATATACCGTGAGACAAAGAGATTAAGTTACCAGCGTAAAAGGTTCTCACGATCACAAGAAGTCATAGTTGAATGTGTGGGAGTCAGTATGGATCTCCAGGTCCCGCTTCTGATTATTGATCCGAGAGGGGTCTCGATCATGTCCGTATTATTCGCAAACCGTAGGGTGACACACTTAATAGACACTAACACCATTTGGAACAAATATTTTCTAGATGAAAAGATTTACAAAGCACAGGAATTTATTTCATTAGACACCGGAATTGTTTCAGGTAAAATTGCTAAAAAAAATTCTGCATGTGAAATAGAATACTAGCAAGGGGTTTTATGTGAATGTTTGTTAATTAATGTAATTGAAAAAATTCAGAATAAATAAATAAGAAGTGTTTTATTTAAAGAGAGATTATATTAAATTTGGTGGAAATTTAATGAGGGTTTGAGTGGAGAAATGAAGGGTTATTTTGTGAGTGGGAGCTCCACCTACATGAATGGAGGAAGGGGTGGGGGCAACCCCCATGCGCCAGCCACCCCTTGGGGTGCCCCCTCCTTCTTTAAAAGGACCCCCTCTCCCTCCCTCACACTCACTCCTCCTCGTGAAGGATTTCTCTCCCCCTCTAGTTTATCCCCCATGGTCTTGGACTAGCGAGATACATGTTCCCGATGGCTTTTCGTTTGGAAAGAATTTTTGCCGCTGCATCGATGGAGCGAGGAGACGGAGGTTTCTCGGTGGCTTGGACGTGTGTGAGCACGGATGCGCTGCTGATTTGCAGCGCTTGACTTCTTCTCGATCTTGAGATCAACAAGCGTTCGTCTATATCATCCACGAGTATAACCTCGTTAAACTTTATCGGTCTACAAGGGTATGTTCTATATCAATGTATATCCACCCGTTGCTTGTATATAGTAGATAGATCTTGGTACATTGTTATTCCCATAATAGGATTTTTTTGTTTTCTATGCTGCGAACCCTACACGATCCACTTCAAGTTTAGCGATTCTCATCCCGAGCTAAGAATCTTCATGCCCGCTATTCGACAAAGTTTAAAGATAGTTAAAAACGAGCATAAGAAATTCAAAAAGATCCAAACAATGTGAAACCTTCGCGTGGTGTCATATTATGTGACATAGTTAGAAGGAAAAATATCAAACTTGGTATATTTATTATGTCTTAAAAAAACCTTCACAAAATGACCTATCTCATTCGAGGTTTCTTCGCTTTCGGGTCAAACGACCAATGTTATGGCTAGAATTAAGGCATAGTTTGTGATAATGTGTCCATATTATGCATATATATGTATCATGGGATGTCGAACAATATTTTAGGAGAAAGTTTTCCTTTTCGTCGCACCAAAAAGCCATTTTCCATTTTACAAGTGCAAAAACGGATGGTTTTATGAAGCAACCACCAAATAGCTAATTCAAAATGATACCACCATATTTTTCAAAAATACTATACCACCTTACATGGACAATTTCCTAACAGGGGGATCTCAAACATTTTCGTCTATCCATGGTGAAAAAGACAAATTCCTGCCGAATCGGTAGGAAGTGGGTTTTGTATGAACTACAAGTACATGATCGGATGCTCATGATTTCTTACAAAAATCATTTTTAGGTTTACAATATGCTGTTTCATGAGAGATCCATTTCAAGTTTAACGAGTCTCATCCCTGAACTAAAAATCTTTATACGTGCCGTTTTAAAGGGGCAAATAAAATTATGGTAAGAATCCCAACATAGTTTATGATAAGTTGATATTAATATTATATTTGGATTACTCTCATTTTTCTAATCAATTTAGACATATTATTTGTCGAATTCCAATTTACAGATTTAAAGATATTAATTATCCCATATTAAATAGAAAAATACAAAAAAATAAATTATTATATTTTTATTTGAATTCAGTAATAATTTTACTTATTCATTGTTGTTTACGTAAATAATTGTTTGTAAGTTCAAAAAATACAAACATGTGTCATGATGATATAAGAGTTAATAGGATTGATATCATAGTACTGGCAACAATGTATAAATTGCTTTGCGGAAAGAGATTCTGAAGGAACGAGGAATTTAAGCGTGCTTGGTGTGGAGTAGCGAGGATGGGTGACCGATGAAAAGTTTGACTAAGACTACAATTTAATCAATAATTAAGTTTAAATAGTTTTAAAAATGTTCAAAGCGATAAATTAACGAGTCAAACAATTCAAAGATTAAAAAAATGATTTTTTTAAAAATATTTTAGGCTACGCCGACGGCCTGGCCATCGGCGTAGCTCCAGGCCTGTGCCGACGGCTAGGCCGTCGGCGATGCTTCAGGGCTGGGTCGTTACGAAATGGCTATCGCGTGACATCGTGGGGCTTGCTGCGAATGCTATGTAGAGGGTCAGGTGCGTGTGACAAAAGGGATGTGTCCATCCGAGAGCTACATGAGGAGAGATGACAGACCACCATCGGCCTGCATGCCGATGGCAAAGTGGCGTTGTGCCGACGGCAGCCGGTCGTCGGTGCCTCGGTTGTTACCTGTAGTGAGATCTATCTACATCTTATAAAGTTCTCGTTGGAAGTCACTAATAGTCTATACACATAGAAAGCCTATCCACTCATCACATATTTACAGCAGGAAAGGAGCAAAGCATCGACGGCCAGAGGCTACGCCAACGGCCAAAAGTCGGGGCCGTTGGCATAGGCCACGAGCTAAGCGCCCCATGAAGCTGGCTGTCGGCGTAGGGTAGCCTACGCCGACGGATGCCTTTGGCATAACTATTTTCCCTTTTATTTCATTAATTTTTGAAAAATTATAATGAAATTATTCTAACTTAGAAAAATATAAATAATATATCAAAATTTGCAGAAAAATAAGATCTATCTATCTACACTCAAATATTAGATATTTATGTTGAATACTAATCTTCATGCTCGTCATTTTAACCATAGTTTAAATAGGCATAAAAAATTCAAAACGATTGAAATAATGTGAAACCTTCGCGTGGTGTCATATTATGTGACATAGTTGGGAAAATTGATTATGTCTCAATTTTTTTCATAAAATGACCTATCTTATTCGAGTTCTCCTGGCTTTCAGGTCAAATGCCCAATGTTATGGCTAGAATCAAGGCATATTTTGTGATAATGTTCCCATATTATGCATCATGGGATGGCGAACAATGTTGAGAAGTAAGTTTTCCTTTTCGTCGTACCAAAAAACCATTTTCTATTTTTCAAGCGCAAAAATGGGGGGTTTTGTGAAACAACCACCAAATGGCTAATTCAAAATGCTACCACACCATTTTTCAAAACTACTAGACCACCTTCATGGACAATGTTCCAACAGGAGGATCTCAAACGTTTTCATCCACCCCTGGTGAAAAAGACAAATTCCTGCCGAATCGATAGAAAGTGGGTTAGATGTGAACTACAGGTACATGATCTTATGCTAATGATTTTTTACAAAAATAATTTTTAGGTTCACAATATTTTATTTCATCAGAGATCTAATGCAATTTTAGCAAGGCTCAGCCCCGAGCTAAGAATCTTCATGCACCCCATTCAACAAAGTTTGACGATAGTTTAAAATGAGCATAAGAAAATAAAAAACAATCGAAACAATGTAAAACCTTCACGTGGTGTCATATTATGTGACATATTTGGAAAGAAAAATATTAAACTTGGTATATTGGTTATGTCTCAAAAAACCTTCACAAAATGACCGAACTCATTCGAGGTTTCATGGCATTCGGGTCAAATGACCAATGTTATGGCTAGAATCAAGGTATAGTTTGTGATAATATGCCCATATTATGCATGCATGTGTACCATGAGATGGCGAACAATCTTGCAGGAGGAAGTTTTCCTTCTTCGCACCAAATATTCTTTTTCCATTTTCTGAGCGCAAAAAAGGGGAGTTGTGAAGCAACCACCAAATGGCTAATTTTAAATTATACCACCCTATTTTTCTAAAATATTAGACCACCTTAGATGGAAAATGTCACATCAAGGGGATCTCAAACCTTTCCATACATCTTTGGTGAAAAAGATAAATTTCTGCTGAATCGGTAGGAAGTGGGTCAGATATGAACTACAATTACATGATTTGATGCTCATGATTTTTTACAAAAATGATTTTTAGGTTCACAATATGCTATTTTATCAGAGATCCAATGCAAGTTTAGCGAGGCTCGGTCCCGAGCTAAGAATCTTCATGCCCGTCGTTCGACAAAGTTTGACGATAGTTTAAAACGTGAATAAGAAATTCAAAAGCGATCCAAACAATGCGAAACCTTAGCTTGGTTTTATATTATGTGACATAGTTGGAAGGAAAAATATCAAACTTGGTATATTGATTATGTCTCAAAAAACCTTCACAAAATGACCTATCTCATTTGAGGTTTACAAATGACCAATGTTATGGATAAAATCAAGGAATAGTTTGTGATAATGTGCCCATATTATACATAAATATGCATCATGAGATGGCAAATAATGTTGCAGGAGGAAGTTTTCCTTTTTGTCTCATCAAAAAGCCATTTTCTATTTTCCGAGCACAAAAAAGGAGGGTTTTGTGAAGCAACTACCAAATGGCTAATTCAAAATGCCACCACACCATTTTTCAAAAATACTAGACCACCTTATATGGACAATGACTCAATAGGGGGATCTCAAACTTTTTCGTCCACCCTTGGTGAAAAAGAAAAATTCCTGCCGAATCGGTAGCAAATGTGTCAGATATGAACTACAGGTACATGATCTGATGCTTATGATTTTTTACAAAAATCATTTTTAGGTTCACAATATGCTATTTTGTCAGAGATCCAATGCAAGTTGAGGGAGGCTCTGCCCCGAGCTAAGAATCGTCGTGCCCGCCATTCGACAAAGTTAACGGGCATAAAAAATCAAAAACAATCGAAACAATGTGAAACCTTCACATGGTGTCATATTAAAGAACATAGTTGGAAGGAAAAATATCAAACTTGGTATATTTATTATGTCTCAAAAAACCTTCACAAAACAATCTATATTATTCGAGATTTTCTGGCTTTCGGGTCAAATGACCAATGTTATGTCTAGAATCAAGGCATAGTTTGTGATAATGTGCCTATATTGTATATGCATATGCATCATGGGATGGTAAACAATAGCTATAATCACGGCATAGTTTGTGATAATTTGATACGGATATCATATTTGGATTCGTCTCATTTTTCTGATCAATTTAGATATATTATTTGTCGAATTCTGATTTATGGATTTAAAGATATTAATTATTCCATATCAAATAGGAAAATACAAAAAAGTAAAATCATTATATTTTTATTTGAATTCAATAATATTTTTACTTATTTATTGTTGTTTACTTAAATAATTATTTGTAATTTCAAAAAATAAAACATGTGACATAATGATACAAGAGTTAATAGGATTGATATCAAAGTATTGACAACTAGGTACAAATTGCTTCGCAGAAGCTGATTCGGAAAGAACAGAGAAGTTAAGCATGATGGATGTGGAGTACTGTGAGGATGATTGACCGATCAAAAAGTTTGACTAAGACTGCAATTTGATCAATGTTCCAAGTGAGAGATTAACGATTCGAACCATTCAAAGATTTAAAAAAGTTGAAAAAAACAAAAAAAAACAAAAAAATGAATTTTTTGAACGTTTTTACAACTTACCGTTAGTCTATGATGACGGGACTATGCCGAGGGCAAAACCATTGGTGTAGCCTATGCCGACGACTATAGCTACGTCGACGGCCAAAAGTGCCTCCATCGAGGGAGGGCTAACCCAAGAAGCATACGCCAACAACTACCCTCGGCGTAGCCTACACCGATAGGGATCGGGGCTACGCCGACGACTTTTTGCCATCGGCGCCTCGAGCCATTCCTGTAGTGTGTCCTATTTTGATCGAGGAACACCCCGCTATCTATTATTCTAGTCATCTCCATGTTAACAAGTAAAGCATGTAATCAGCTTGACAAACCATTTGGCCAACTGCATGCATCGGTCTGGTAGTCTACCAGTTTGTAATCTTATAATGGGATTTGTTGTGTGTTGTCTATTCCTGTTCCAGGCTTCTAGCCCATTATGCACTCTAGCAATACTCCAAACAATGTTATCTACCTAAACAATATTGTATTCTAAAACAGTGTTTGACCAAACAACGACTTTCATTAGTTATTGACGATCTCGAAGTATCGACACAAGTTCGTCTGCTGACTGTGCAGAAAGTTGATCTCAAGAGTCAATAGAATGAAGAGTTAGAAAGACTTATGCACAAGAAGGAATTCAAGTAGTATCAACGTTTTAAGGCTCAATTCATTTTGCAAAAGATTTGAATACAAGATACTTCTATAGTGTTGCTAATGACAAACATAGGACAGTCAATAATACAAGATGAGAGAAGCATTTGAGAGGCATGAGCTACTAAAGTTACTATAAAGGCTTGTTTAGGGCGTTAGAAAAGGCATCTTATCCTTGGATGAGTCCCAAACTGAAGATATACTCCAAGTTTCTAATGATGAAAATAACCTTCTAATTGGTCCCTATTCTGAGGATGAAATGAAAAAGGCTGTGTTCCAAATGAAACACAATATGGTCCCTGGTCCTGATGGCTTCCTGATAGAGTTTTACTAAACCTTCTCATATGTCATCAAGTAAGATCTTCTAGAGCTGTTCAGGTTTTTACATGTTGGACAACTAGAGTTGTTTCGTCTAAATTTGGGTGAGACAATTTTATTACCTAAATGAAAGGGCATTGATCTCTAAGTGTTTTGGTGTTGATGACAACTCCACTTGTGGTTTAACGTGTGCCTAAGTTGCAGGTATTATTCGTGTGCACTTTTGTATCTGGACTCTTCTCTTGAAGACTCGTGAAGATGGTGCCTCTTGTTTCGCTTTTCTCTTTATTTCATTGCTTTAGGAGGCCGTACTATCAAGAGGGGGTCCACATCAGAAGGATGTCGGGAATCACGTTTCTTGCACAAAGAATATTTGCACCTCCATAGCCTTCCCATTTTTCAGCAAGAGAGCGATCTTTTGGAGGCTTTGAGCTATTTCTGTACCTGGCCGGAAGTATCGGTTGTACACCGATAGTTCTATCCGCAGATTCTTGTGAGTCTGTCTTCGGCGGTAGTACCAACACAAGTACCGGCCAAAGTTCCAATGCCCCTGGTTTGGGTTCAGTAACCTCTCTCTATATAGGGTGCTATTTGACGAAAATTTGATCGGAAGTAGGACCGGTGGTTCCGGTCGGAAGTACCTATCGTCTTTGAGAGGAACTTCCGGCCGTACTCAGAGGCATTCCCTACTGCTTTCGAGCCGTTGGGACTTGCTGACCAGAAGTTCGGGTGCTATTGCGGTACTACCAGTGGTGTCGCAAAACTGGCAACGGTTCGATTTGAAGAGTCTTATTTATGGCACCCTTCTTCCTCCTCCCCACCTAACTCTTCAATATTCTCTCTCCTCCATTAATAAGAGCTAAATCTTTCTAGATATCTCTCCCTAGCCACTATAACATCTCGATCTTTTGAGGAGTGGGAGAGGTGACCTATATCCACACTTCCACCAAAGGAATCTTGATTTCCCCCACCCATCATGTGTGCATCTTGTTACTCTTGAGTTCCTAGAACCCTAGACAGTGTAGGACATCTCGAAGTTCAGGCATGCGTTGTGAAGATCCGTGCTATCGTTGAGGGCCTCCAATTGAGTTGTGGAGACCACCCTCAACCTTGTTGTAAAGGTTTCGGTTGGCGCCTTTAAGGTTACCGGTTAGTGCATAGTGAGCCCGCCTTTGCAAGGATCTCACCGGAGAAGAAGGTGAGGCCTTTGTGGTGCTCGGGTGACCTTGTGTGGCCCCGACACCTCTCCAACATAGACATAGCTTCCTTGGAAGTGAACTACATGAATTACATCTCCGCTTCTCCTCTCCGGTTTACTCGCTCCGCACCTTTACTTCTTGTCCTTTACTGCTTTGCTACTTATTGTTCTTCTCTTGCATATAGGGTTGTTCATCTAGTTGTATATCTATAGAACTTTATCTCTTGCAAAGCATAAAATTGATTAAAAGATAAAAATTGATATTCGCCTAATCACCCCCTCTAATCAACCAAAGTTGGTCCTTTCAATTGGTATCAGAGCCAAGGCTCTTACTTTGGGCTTTACCACCTAAGAGACAATGGACGATGATGAGGGTAGTGGTAGTGAACCTGTTGGGGTTACGATGCAGAAAATCAAAAAAATTACTACGCGAGAAACCCTATTTTTCCAAGATCTATCTACTAGTAATGGAGTAACGTAGAAAGAAAGAAATAACGTACCCTTTAAGACCGAGATAACGTTACGCTCATGCAGAAACGTGGTTGATATAGTCGTACCCGTCCGACCTCAAGGTGCGTGTGCTAGGGATAGGTGTTTTCTATAAATGTTTCACCGTATTATTACGTTTAACGAGCTTGAAAAAACTACCTCCCCGCTTCTCAAAACAAGGCATATTAAGGGAGAATGCCATCTTTTTCGTAGATAGTCTGAGTTCGAGCTACTGGCCTAAAAGCGGTGGTTCTCGCCTCCCTGTGCCCAAAGCGGGGTCGTGAAGCTCCTCGCAAGTCACCCCTTGTTCTGGTCCTCGCATGATGACCTGGAAGCTTCAATAGCGCCACCGAGTTGCCACAGGCATACGGTGCAATACAACGACTCCCGGGCTCAGATCCCGCCAAGGTTGCGGAAGTAGACCTCCTCTCTGGAATATCGGCAGCATAACGGCATGCCACAGAAGAGAACGCCTTGCGTATGCAGTCTGAACTTGGGACCGCACACTAGCAAAGGCAACTTTAGAAAGAGAGGAGTATTCCGACCAAAGAGAATATATCAATTTACTGTGTATATTATGCCACCCATGGGCACCTATTTATATAGGGGAAGAGAGGAGACCCCTCCCTCTTAGGTGCTCCATGTGGGACTAAACAAGGTAAGGAATAAAAGGAAAAACACCCCAGTTGATGGGCAAGCCAAAACCAGCCAAACAACAACCAGGCGGCGGCTAGGCGGCAACCAGGTGACCCCGGGTGGGCCGGCCAGCGACAGCTGTGTGGCCCAGCACGCCCAGCTGGCGGCGGTAGCTCCCAGTGGCCCAGGTGGGCCTCAACGCCAACGACGGCCCAACACCAGGCGGCAACCCATCGCAGCAGAGGGGAGGCGACCCCGGGTGGACCGACGGCGGTTGACCGTGGCCCAGAAGGCGTCCCAGCTCTCCTCGAGCTCCCCTGGGCTGGGTCGAGCTGGCATCTCACTGCCCTTGCTGTGGACCACCCCATGCGGCGGCTATTATCCGTCGCCCACATGGGCCTGGGCTGGTCAAACCATCCCCATTGGCTGTTTTCCTTTCATATTTTCTGCATCATTTTTTAGGTCAATTCTCTCCAGGGATTTGGCCTAATAAGAAAGTTGATTTATAAATTTTAATTTAAATATTTATTTGGAATATATTAATTCTTAACTAACATATAATAAATGTATATTTAAATTGCCATTTATCTGAAACTCCTTTCAGTCCTTTTCCTTCTTTCTTTCTTTCTTTCTCCGAACAATTTCGGATCTCCCTAGAACCATTCTGATCTCTCTCTCTCTCTGGATAACTTATTACATTTAGATCACCAAGAATCGTAATTCCCTTAAGCGCGCGTCCCTACGGTTCGGGAATGTCATAGACATGATCTCTATCAATGATCAACAGCCGGACTGAGATGCCCATGACGACCCCTATGCACTCACGATTCTCCATCGTATTGAACCTGAAACAATATGTGTTATGTTCCTTTTGTCTCTGTGATACTTGCATTGTCTGAGATTTGATCATCGACATCACCATGTCAGGTTCGATCTTGTTACCAACAATGCTACTTTAAACTCGTACCGATAAGTGATATCTCTGTGACCTAGTTACATGTTGCGCAAAATTTAGATATAACTTATCCAAGTGGGTCTAGAGTATCTTTCATCACACAGATGTGCAAATCCCGCTCTTGACACATACGCCTCAATATGACCCTCTGAGTATTTGATGACACCTTTATAATCATCTTTTCATAGAGTGACGTTTGATGCTCTCTAAGCACTCTCAGGTGATAGTGATTAAATACAGTCTCATGTTATGAGGAACAAGTCACTATGTTACTGACAATAGAAAATGTGAACTTTGTGATATGATCGTGTTGCAACAATCATCCGCAAAATGGTGTCCACTATCTCATTCTCCAATGGGATAGCTCCATTGTTAATTGGTGCCGAAGAACCAACATGGTCAGGAAAACTTGATCATCCATTGACCAGTGAACTAGTTAAATAGAGGCTATCAGGGACCTGAGTTTGTTTAAAAATCACACTTATATCAATGTTTCCTATTGATATAGTTATAACATGATATGAAACTATTATGAACTAATGGAATGTGTTTAAATAAACTCCTTTATTATTTGCCTCTAGGGCATATTTCCTTCAATCTCCCACTTGCACTAGAGTACAAATAATCTAGTTGCATTGCTACTAATCATAAACCATATCTCCTATGCGTTTATCGACCATGCTGCTCATGGAGAAATTACTTGTCCTAAATCTGTTTTACCAGATTCATAAGGTCCTATTTTTCAAATCATTAATGTCACCTATTTGACATTAATCCCCATTATCATATAATGTGCTTTTAGCATTTTGGTGAAAAAGTGAGACTTTTATTTTTTAGTATATACAATGACGATCTATCAATAAAGTGGATTTTCAAGATTTCATGTATAACTATAAACACACTTAGTTGAAAGTCTAACTTTCTTCAAACCAAAATTATACCTGCTAATTCTGAAGTATACAGATACTTCTATATCTTTATAGTTTTAATCCAAGTGCAACCATTGCAATTTTGATTCTAACCATGCTTCCTTTGTGCTAAAATTAACTCTGATTCAGTTGTTAACTCAGAAATCATTCTAGAATCTTTGTTCTTTACAACTAAGAACATGGGTCATATTCTATCTAATTTCACCTGAATGATCTAATCATTTCTAATACCTAGCATATTGTTCACCAATATGTCAATCACATATCCAAGAACATTGTTATGCTCCCACTCAAATATATCAACAATATTTGACATTTCGGGATGTCACTCATATCCCACTTAGATATATCGAACACATATTCTATTGGGAAAACTCTTTAGCTCCTACTCAATTTAAAACCCTTCTCAACGATATTAGAAAATCCAAAATTCTTTGATCTTGTATCAAATTGAGATTTTCTGTTACACGACTTCAGCAATTCCCGATTGATCAAAACCTGCTTATTGTACCAGTTACAACCTTTCACTTCAATCACTTGAAGACTTTGCAGTTTTGAACAATCCTTAGCCAATTTCCAAATTGAAATTATCTACTGATTGAATCCAATAGACATTAAGCATTTGTCAAAATAGCTTCATGACAAATCAAGCCTTTATGTCTTCCTTTTAAGTTTCATTTCCATCCTTTCAAATTTTCTAGTTTACTGGGAAGGATTAAGTAAATTCTATTACTTAATGAGATCAAGTAACCTTTACTTTATAATCTCAAATGTTACTTAATTTGGGATTTCATGACTCTAAGTCATTTTTAGTTTGTAGGTATGTCTTATTCCAATAATAAGTCAAGTGAATCAAGAATGAAATTCTGCAAGGGGCAGAATAAAATCTTGAATCCTATTTTTATAAAGTATCAACTGAAACATTCATGACCATATCATTATAGTTACCCTCTATTTGTAAAGTTTGTTTCTGGAACATATTCCGTTTTACATTCTTAACAATTCAGAGGTTAGCTTAAACCTTTTGTTTATACTTATGTCCATCCACTAACACTTCTATGAGAAGAAACTTTCTCAAATAAGTACCCCACTGCAACAAACAAAATTTGTCCTTTCTGGTATTAGTTTGGAATTTGTGTTCATAGTCTTACTAAGAACGCACTACAAATACTTACTATTCGCCATGATTTCAAACTATCAAAATCTCTAGAAACTCGAGCTTGAGATATCTCATATGCAGCTGTTTCCGTGAATCTTTAGATGTTCCTTATGTTTCATTGAGTGTTTATTGTTTCAATTTATAACTCTAATATCTAACGTTAATCCTAGTCGAATTTATTTCAGACCGTATGTATCTTATACACTATGATTATGTCGTCTTAGACATATCAAAATTATTTGATTATTCCAATCACCATAATTTGCGAAACTGTTTTTCACAAGTCCTTATATGATATATTGCTATTAACTTGAATTCAAAGTCATTTGGATCAAATCGCCGAGACTTTGACATTGTTGTTAATTCTACACCTACCTTGATTTTAAAACTTTGAATGATTCAAACTGTTTTAGATTCATGTTTAGATGTCGCTTGGGAGTTCTTCATACTTTATAAATGCTTTATTATCAATATATTAAGGACTAGAATAACTTATTTGTAATATCAATGTGAATCATAGAAGAAATCATCCATAGAAAAAGGACAACTGATTGTTTCTCATTAATATGAATAACCGTCTCGGAATAAGCAAGACACACTTGCATGGTTCACAAAATCGATTACAAAGCTTTTATTCAAATCTTCTGATCCTAATGATAACTTTGAGGGAAAGAGTGCTTTCGGCCTTCAACCAGATTGCTTGCCGTCATCACACCATCAAGGCCTCGTTTCATCCGCAAATCTGATGCAGAGGGTCCTGATTTATAATAAACCAGGGGTAAGTATCCAATACTTGAAACTACATAAGTATTTCATGGAAACATTTATAACTTGTATATCAACATATACCTTCTCCGTTGACTTTTTTGCTAGCTTTGGGTTCGACCTTGATAGTCCTTAGCTTGGTTATGACTTTGCGAAAGGTCTTCAAAATTCCTATCACAATATAGTCCTTGACGATGTCCTTGTAACTAGGTGGAAGCGAACGCAACACCCCATCTATTGCAAGGTCTTTAGTCAAAAATTCTCCTATAGCATACTTCAGATGTTCATGGAGCCTTTCCATGGTGTCTATTCAAGCTAGAGTTCTCGTCCATCTTTATGGAGACAAATTCCTTTATGTACTCATACTTCATGCATCTCTCCTCAGCTGGAAACATACTCTTCAATCCATCGAGCATATCATATGTGTCGATTCAATGGAAGGGTACTCTCAAGCCAGGTTCCATCGCATGAATAATGGTGTACTTGACTATCATAAAGGTCTCTCAGCGGTCACGAAGAGTCGCATCTTCATTTCCATCAGAGTCATTGGGGAAATCTTTGAGGGGTTCACGAAGGACATAGAGAAGATCATTTTATATGAGGATCCTTCTGAGGTGTTGGTACCAGTCGTTGAAATTCGACCCATCTAGCTTAAGTGTCTCCCCATCCATAAACGAACTAAAGGAGTCGCGAACTGAGGGGATGTCCATTATCTACAAGATATTTTCAAATGGACTTAGATTAAGTTCATAATTAGGAGTCTAATTTGCAATAAAATTAACAAATGGTCTCCCACTTAAATAGTCATCCCTAACAACAATTTAAGTGATTACATGATCCCTTTAGACCACATCATCCCTGATCGTCATAGGATTTGATGCGGCTGCTAAGGTAGACATTCACCGATGTCAATCACATCATCCATGTGACTCATGCTTGATATTTCGATCTCTTGTGTTCTGAGGTCATGTCTGCACATGCTAGGCTCGCCAATTCTAACTAGTGTGTATTGCAGTGTAACATTGCTTACACCCACTGTATACGAACGTAGATATGTCTGACACCCGATTGTCACGGTCTGCCTCATATCTAAGAACTTTCTTGATGGTGCACACACTAGAGGAACACTATCATTGGAATTAATTTAGGTATCATCCTATTTAAATGCTACCATTGTGTATCTAATACTAGCACTCAAATATGATGCACACAAATATCAAATCATATATAATCAAAATGTCACATGACATGGTGGTCTTCTTGCTCAATGATCTCCATCAGGTGCTTCGACATGATCTCCATCAGGCCACCAGTTGTGCGCCAAGTCTATGATGCCACCGGTCTTGTCGTTCATCTTCATGATGACTATTACTATACTAATTAGCAATAGGAACAGTAAACTACTGATGACTTCAAGTGCATAGATCAATTGTAGCTAGTTTTGAAGTAAAAGTATCGAACCCACAGAGAGCTATTGATAAAGGTCTTTATGCCCCTCGTCACTATCTACCAAACGATACTTATAAGCTGCCTTTGATATCAAGTAAAGGATATTTGAAAGGTTTTTGATTGTTTGTAGAAAAGTAATTAAAACGAGTAAAATAAAGCAAGTAACAAGGTCGTGTGAAAGCGTGGTTGAATTCAATAGGGATAAAATGTTCTCGGGAATATAGGATACACCACTAGTATGGTATTATTATTAGTTAATATAATATACTTCTTGTTTCATGAGATGTGTGGAGAGAGATCCATAATAAGATGTTCACTACATAGCTCGTAGGAAGCCAGTTTGTTGAGCCAAGAGTTAGGTCACCTCTAAATAACCACTACGATGTCTAAGAGAAATCACCCATAGAAACCACTGCACTTAAGGGTTTCCCCGTGGATATCGTAATTAGCTTAAGGAGTCCCTCTTTATCGTCCTTTGACTATGTAGGTTACGAGCCAGCGCCAATCTATCATGAAGCTATTCCGGCCACGATCCCAAGGCACGTACAAAGGATTTATCCATCCCTTTAGTCCCGAGGGAAAATGATATGTGGCTGACTACACATACCATCTAAAGAGAAAGATCAAACACAAATCATAAATCTATCATAGATTAGTTAGTCATACGGACACAAGAATAGATCATATTTATTGCAAGTTCATAATAGTTCTAGGGTTTCTCCATATCTCCAAGAACAAAGGAACTACTCACACATGGAAGCAATCAACAACATCATCATAATCAAATGGATGAATAAAATTACAGAGATAGATCTAATGCAAACCAAAATTGAATCTGGAATTAAAACAAGATATAATAGATGAGAGATGGGGTAGTGATGGTTATTGAGATGCATCGGTTGATGGTGAAGGGGATAATGCGATGTCCTCCAATGATCCGTGAAGCATCTGGGATTTGCCCCAGCAAGTTCCTCCTTTAGATCCCTTTTAGATGTGTTTTTTCGTGGTTTCTGGTGGCTGTGAATGTCAGATCTCCCTCTCGTCTTTGCGAGGAGAAAGTATTTGACGAGGCAGACGCGTTGACACACAGTACGGGCGGGCTCCGCACGTACCACTGGTTGTTATTGGTGCTGATGACTTCCCCTCATTTGGTATTCTCCGAGGTGTGAAGGTAAATCCATAAAATGACTTTTATCACTTAAAAATATCATATTTTAGCATAATATGATAGGTCCAGTTGATATGTTCATATAAGACTTAATGATTATGTATCCTATTGAATCAAGGATAAAAAGGTGCATGCAAACGCAGTGAAATACAAATATTCCTACTCTATTTATGCAAAAACAAAAGGTAAATATGCTTCAATTTTGGACTCATCAACTCCCCCAAGATAGGCTCTTGCTTATCTCGAAGCAAGATGGTGGCTTATGGACAAGATCATCATGTTCATGAGACAGGAGTCGTTACAATAAATGAGGTAGAAACTGAAACAGGAATACAACATCGGATGTAGAGATACCTCAGGGGTATTACCATACCCTTACACATCACATGACTTAGAGGCTTCCACACCTTCTTAGTTTTAATGAAATTATAAGAAGCTTCTAGTGATTTAACATATCATATAATCATAAAGTTTTAAATAAATGAGCATTTGATTCAGTAATGAAGATTCATGATCATTCTTTTCCTTCTACCTTTGATTCTTTTGATATCTTCTCTTTCTTATCTCTTTCTTATCTTTCTATCTCTCTCTCTATATTTACTTTTTCTATCTATACTTCTCTATATTTTTTAGTATATCTATTTGATCATTCTCACTACTTTTATGGCTTTCAAAACTCTTAATTATAATATGCTACCAGAATTCTTCTTCTCATAGCCTAATCAATACTTTTATTGGTGTGGAAGTCTCTAAAATCATGACAATTGTACAAGTATCATAACACTCAACCTAGTTCAATCATCTAATATAATAATCATGAATCAAAAGACAACTTCAAATATCATAAAGTCTCTCAACTCAATGGATATAAATCTTATCTTGAACAAAAGGAGCTTGAATTTGATGCAAATAATGAAAATTATGGAATTAAAGTCTAACATGCATACATGAAAGTAAACATGCTAAAAACTATAAGATAGATTACTAGGTTCTCACAAATCCCCCAAGCTTGGAATCAAACTGGATGGATCAAATAATTCCTTGCGATTATTTGATACTGTGGCGCGTCTTTAGTTTGTAGGAGGAGAAGACCGGGAATTACAAAGGCTTGAACGAAGCGTCTTGTTTGATGCTTCCAAGATCAAGATACGGATTCGACGATGTTCAGTAATTTTCCCCAACTACTCCGCAAGAGCTTTATACATCTCTATTGTCTTCTTTTGCGTGTTGATGGACCGAAGGCTGATGTTGAGATTCTCTTCTAGACCTTTCATTATCTTCAGATCCATCTGGCCTAGATAATGATGCAACATTTCAATATGTTTAGAAGATCCTAGAGATTTTACCTCAATCTTCTTGATGCGGCGGTCAAGTTTATCCAGGGAGGCTTGGATTTCCTCCCCTTGTTTCTTCACCCTCTGCAAGTAAAATTCTCTATCTTCTTCCAAATCAAGTTAAACCTCTTCAAAGTCACCTTTCTTTACCAACACTAAGGCTGAACACCTTATGCCCATCTTTTATTGTCTCTATCAGCTTGAATCCATCCTTGGATTCTAACTCTTTTTTCCTTTGGTGTAGCAACCTTGACTTCCTTCGCAACCCTTGACGATGATCCGTAGATATCCTCCTTCTCTTGAATAATATCCCATGGGTAGGACATGGTTCCGAAGCTCTCAAGATGAAAAAGTGATGCAGAGAAGATCTGATTTGTCAAAAGAAGGACAAAGGCCTTTTGAAAGGCTTATAAGATGTTAAATAAAAAGGGTCATCCAAGAAAATAATCCCAACAAATATGAAAAGAAATAAGCGAAAAAGGAAGAAATCACGATTGTAACGACCAACTGGTATGGGCGGATGCCCGTATGGTGCGCCCGTATCGGGTCATTTCCAAAAATCCTGAAGGTGTGACCGTCGATAACTTGTCAACCAACTAAGCGGTACGGGCAGGTCCCGCCCAAGCTGCTCGTTCGTACTGACTTTACCAACTTTTTGTTTGACACAACGAAAACGAGATGTACACAGAATGAATGAAAAGGTATAGAACTGGTAACGACCAGCCGTACTGGCGGATGCGCCCGTACTACACGGTCGTACCACTCTGCAAAAATGAAATGAATCACCAAGACCATTGCAAGGGGAAATTGAGAATTTCCTTTTCAGAATCATAGTCCCCATAGGTATGTAAATGGATGACACCTCCTTAGGTGGATCAACTTATTGAATGTCCATGGCTGTTTCCTTTGTCTCTTCTTTTCTTTGTAGAATCTATAAAACCGACATCATTATTGTTTACTAAAAGAACATGCACCCATGTACCTCCGAAAAGACAAATAATTCAAGAGCAATATATCGCTCTTACTCATCGCTCAAGTTTGACCTAATTTCATTAAGTTATCAAGAATCTTAGCAAGAAGTTGAACCTGCAGTCAAAATTCTCAAAATTGGTTTGTGATATATTAAATGACCCCCCTATGGTTACCTCCAAAAAAATATAAAACTTTAGATGAATCTATAATTTACTTACATATGAAATTTGACCTAATTTTGATAAATCGACATAAAGTCATCTAAGTAGACAAAGTTAGCTAGGACGAAGTTTGTAAACTCATAAAACATGGGAACTGTAAGTATAACATGTCGGTCCACTATATATATATATATATGAAAAGCTTTGCTTTTGGTATTTAGATCCATATTCTTGAGACCTTCTTTATGGAAAGGAACAATCTCGTCATCACTCAGAAAATTGAGAATGTTCTTTCCTGATAGTTGTAAACTCATACCGACGACAATATAGTTTACTAAAATAAGATGCACCCATCTAACTCCAAAAAGACAATTAATTTAAGAGCAATCTATCGTGCTTACTAGTATCTCAAGTTTGACCTAATTTCCTTAAGTTATCAAGATGCAAAATCTTACCAAGAAGTTGAACCTATTATCAACATTCTCAGTGGTTGTTTGTGATATATTAAATGAACCCCCGATGGTTACCTCCAAAAAATTGTAAAACTTTTAACGCAATGATATACAATTCACTTGTATTTGAAAATTGACCTAATTTCGATAAATCGACATAAAGCCTTTCAAGTGGACATAGTTAGCTAGGACAAAGTTTGAAAACTCATAAAACATGGGAATCATAAGTACAACATGCCGGTCCACTATATATGTCTGAAAGCTTGGCTTGTGACATTCCGATCCATATATATTCTCTAGACTTTCTTTTCGGAAAGGAACAATCTGGTCATTGATACCTTCGATCCGGATTATGGATGTATTATAGCTCTTTTTCCATAGTAGACCTAGGTTTATTGAATCCTCGGGAAGCAGAAAGCAAAGTGAGATTACTTAAACGGACCTTCGAGAGTTTTAGAATTCCTATTGCGTTTTCACCAGACCAAGAGTTTGTGATCTTGTTGTTGTTGTTGATGATGATGGAGAGAGAGAGAGGGCCTAGGGTCTTCGGTTTTCACCAGTAGTTGTGCAAAACATCTGATGGGAATAACAAATACTAATAAAGTACTCATGTAATTGTTAGAGCAAGATAATTATATATGGGCAGTGCATTCATAATTGTTATCGCCTCCGCAACCACTTATGACAATAACCTACTAGCCTCATCCATAGAAGAAAGAGAACTAATGATACGCATAATGATATCACCGTTAATCCCAAGTAAGTTCCTCACATACAGGCGTACTACCCTTTCTCTGTCACTGGGGTTCCTATCCTTCAGATCAGTCGTTACTCACACTCCCTTTACCTGGATCAGTCCTCTGGTCTTGGGTACCTGACAAGTCCTTAGATTGAGGCAAGAGAGGTACTACAATTATCATGTCATACAAACTAATACATGATCCCATCTATGATAAATAACATGCACAAAAGCTACATGGCTCGGCCGAAGCCCTTAGCCCAAGGAGAATTACTCACACATAGAGATGAAATCGAAAATCATAAACATTGTAATAAAGATCATAGAGTTGATAGAAAATAGTCTTACAATGTCGCCAATTGGAGATGGGATCTACTATTACAAGTGGTGAAAGATGGCTATTGTGGTGGAGAAGGTTTAGAGGTTTAGATCTAGATATTCCTCCGGCGTGGCGGCAGGGAGAGTTTATGGTGAAAGAAGCGAGATTGTGGAGTCAGGGGCTTGTTTCTCGTGGCCTGAAGCCTCTTTATATAGGGGTCTCTTCACGAAAGTTGTTATGTTTGACCTAAGGAGGTCGGTGCAAACTATACGTCGGCAACTATACGGTAGCGGGCCATATAGGTTGTCATTAAACTTGTAGTGATATCTTCACGGCTCCTGGTTTCTTTGGCGTGTTGGAAATCTCGTATCTTTGGCATTTATGTAGTGATTCCCATCATTATACTTCATTATCTGCGCACAAAAATAGCAAGAAAGGATTGCATACCCCTTTGATCATTAGGCATTAGTGGCAGGCTTTAAATAATATCTAGTCTAAATACAGACGTGGATGGATATATTTCATAGCCATCAACTTCCCCATGACATGGTTATACCCCGTGACGTCGATCTCGCGGAGGTGGCGACTGGGCCACCCCTTCGGCCAGATGGTAGTCTTTGGGATATGCGCCCGTATTACGCGACTGTGAGGCAGTATGTCGAAGAAATTGTTGATCTGTTCGAGCAACGGGCATGTGTACTACTCCAGAATAGGTAGGTACTGTAAATAAAACAGGTTGATGTAAAATTTGTATGTATTCGAGTGGGCTTGTTGTGCCCTTTGTAAAGTTTATTTGTGTTAGCACGTTGTGCTTTGTTATGTGCATGTCCTTTTCGTTAGCCTGACGTGGTCAGCTACTCAGGTTGTATGCATTGTATTCAGTTGATGAGGTCGTGAGGTGAGGCGTAGCCCCCGAGCGTATTTATGGCGAGAAGTAATGCAAAGAAAAAACGGGATTTCGGCCAAGGGACTTAGCTTTTATTCATAGCGTAATCGAAGAGGTACATTGTTCGGCTGAATAGCATTGACTAAGTAGCCTTATTGAAAGTAACGAGGTATCTAGGGGTAGAAGCGTCGCAGACGTGCAACGTTCCAGGGGTTGGAGTATTCGAATCCTGACGCGATGTCCATGAGGCGGTAGGCGCCGCCTGAGATGACTTCTGTGACGATGTAGGGTCCTCCCAGGGTGACTCGAGCTTTTTCGGCCGCTCTTGCTTGAGTCGTAGGATGAGGTCTCCTTCGATGAAGGACCTTGGGTGCAGCCGAGGGTTGTGGTAGTTGCGGAGGCTCTGCTGGTAGACCGCTGAGCGATCCACGGCGATGTCACGTGCCTCGTCCAGTGTGTCGACGACGTATTCGAGTGCGGCCGTTGATTCGGCTTCGCTGTAGGCAACGACCCGTGGGGCCTTGTGGCGTACCTCGACATGTAGTATGAATTCGGCTCCGTGCACCATGAAGAAGGGTGTGAAGCCAGTTGCGCTGTTCGGCGTTGTACGTAGGCTCCAAAGGACGGAGGGTAGCTCCTCTGACCAGGCTCATGCAAGCCGTTCGAGTGGGCTGAGCAGGCGTTTCTTGATGCCACGCCTATGAGGACATTGGCCTTTTCGACCTGCCCGTTGGTCTGCGGGTGCGCCACGGAGGCATATGATATGTTGACTCAAAGTCAGAAAGTGGGTCCCACGTTCGTCCTGTCATGTCATCTCTGGCGCCACAGACGGTTGAGACCACCGTTCATCAGCACTGACGTCATCAAACACCAACCTAGCAATGGTTGGAAATCTTCAGCTGATGAATAAAGTACTTACTCAAATCTACGATTCGAGCAACTACTCGGGGGGCTACTCCTATCAGGAGCGCTGGCCGCGCACCTGAGACATGATTAAGGTACTGCACCTCTCAACTATCTTCGAGTCCCACGTTGAGTCTACGACTCCACTAAGGACTCGGGGGCTACTCCCTTAGGGTGGATTGTTTAAGCATCCGAAAAATTTGTGTCCTTCAGACCTTAAGCTAAAACTGAACTAAAGTCTCTGCTCGAGTCTATGACTCGAACAGACACTCGGGGGCTACTCCCATAGGGAGCGCTGGCCGTGCACCTTATGAATTCTTCGACTGCGATCCTTCTGATCAAAAACGACAAAATCTTTTTGGCAACTCTGCCCAAATAAACGCTAAGTGAGAAACATTCTCCTTGGCCACCCGAAACACTCCCGCGGTGGTAAATTTCGGATGCTACGTCTGTGATGCAAGGATAAGACCTACAGATACTATCTGATAGCCTGGTAACGCACCCGACTGCGCTCTACTAGTAAAAAACCGTATCAACATGCACGATGAAAAATCCTGACAGACGTGTTGGGTACATCACTTGAAAATCCACTGGGATTTGCCTCCTATAAGACCTCAACGGCTTGAGCCGAATTACGCCAACACTCGTTCCAGATTCGAGTCTAGGGTCTAGAATCTGAAGAAGATCGTGTCGTTTTGTCCTATGATAGTTAACTGACCCTGATCTGTCAGGAGAGTCAGGCACACGCATAAAAAATCCCTATGAACTAAATTGTTTTCTCTTACAAACAGGTCCAGTTGCACCCGAAAGAATGAAAGAGTCCTCAGCCGAATCTACGATTCGACTGAACACTCAGGGGCTACTGACATGGTTATACCCCGCGGGTACACAACGTTAACATACCTGACTCAGCCCAAGGGAAGGCCCACAACAGGATACATGGCCCGTGGAAATTTTGGGTGGCCTAAGCCCATGAGGCCTTCGGATCCTTGGAGAACAAGACTAGAATAGATAGAATTTCAAAGGAACAAACCCTAATCTGTAACCGACTTGACCTACGCTCGGGACCTGCCTATCTATATAAAGGCTAGGAGGGAATGGCGAGGAGGACCTGAACTCACCTCATAAACACCTCACGCCAGATTGTATGGTAAAACTTGTGTCCCCATGTTGCTTGTTTGCTAACCGTTCCGCGATCTCCGGCATCCCCATCTTCTCCAAAACCCAAGTCCATAAAAATGGGCATTGAAGAGTTGAAACCACGTCAATTGGCGCCGTCTGTGGGAACTGGGGGCGCTGATTGTGCGATCGTGACGGTCCCATCCGGAGCGATCTACAACTCATCGGCGATGGAGAGTCATCGCCTCTTTGGCACCTTCGACTTCACCGCCCACTAGCCAGCCACCATGAGGGATTTCGAGCCCGTAGGTGCCGGATCACACGCCGAGTCACCCGTGACCCGGTCGTCACCGGGTAAGTTTTTATACTCTGATTTCTTCGTTCTTTCTTTTTTGTCGTTGGTGTTATCTTATACATGTCTCGTTGTTTTTAGCACCGCACCCTTGTTGGAGAACCATGCTGCTTCTAGCATTGCCTCGCCGCTAAGGCCCGCGCCTCCTCCAGCTGACTCGGCGGCGCCAAGTCCCATCCGAGTCGAGGCTCCCACTGTTGAGGCTCACGCCTCTCAGTGTCAGTCAGACCCGGTGGGTCATTCGGCTGGCGCCCCTGGCGTTGGCCAGGAACAATTTTCTGATCTTGGTGCCAGTTACTCTGGCCCTGATAAACCTTCCGCCACTAGTTCCTCTGGCATCGGCCCTCAGGCTGATGTGAATGAACAACTTCCTGATCTTGGAGCCAGCAAAACTACTGAGCCCAGTCAGCCGGCTCCACTTTCTTCTCCAAATCCCCCTGCTCGCTCTCCAATTCTGTCAAAGGGCCAGACCCAACCCAAGGCTTCTGGATCTGCTCGCCCTTTACCCGGCAAATCCACCTCCTCCAAGCAGACAACGCTGGTCTGCGCTCCGGGTTCTGGTCCTCAGATCCGGCCTCCGACGTTGGTGACAATGGTCGCTTCAACGGGTAAGGGGGGCGAATCCGCGGCTTCCGGGTCAGGTGATGGCTCTAAGGCTGTTACCCTCCATACTTCCGCTGCTACGACCCGTGCCAATGTGGGAACCACCCTGAAAACGGGTCAAGTTCTCACTCGGACGCTTAGTGGGAAAAGCCTTGGTTTGGCTGAGCCTTATGTTGTGGCATGGAATGCAGCTGGCGAGCAGGAGGTCAGCACCCGTGCCGGTAAGAAGCTGAAGCTGGGCCCTAAGGCCATCTCTGACATGACCCAGCAGGCCATTACTCTAATTGCCCGTGTCGACGAAGTGAACGAGGTAAAGTAACTTCTTACTCTTTTGTATTGTTGAGTATTTCCTTTATACATATCTCCTAGTCCCAAAGGTTACTGCCGAGTAAGGAACTTACTCGGCTGTAAGCTCTTAAACTCTTTCATTTCCTTATGACAAACTCATGTTAGAGCTTCGATCCCTATCCCTCGAGGTTACTGTCGAGTAAGGAACTTACTCGGCTGTAAGCTCTTAAGATTTTTTATCCGGCAGGCTGCTTGACTTTACCTTTCCTTACCATCTGTCTTCTTTGTTCAGCTCATGCATAACGAGCGCACCAAGGTGCACCACGCTCTCGTTCTGGCGCATCGCAAGCTCGAACTTGCGTATGAAAAGATGCAGACTGATACCCAAGGCCAAGGTAACATCCTTAGTCATCCTTTCTCTATTCAGTGTAATTTTCTTTGGTTCATTTTATCAATTTTTTCTCGCTCTTTTTCCACAGCCTCTGCTCAGTCCATCATCGATGCTCTTCACTCACAGATCAGCGAGGCCGAGAGTAAGTTTCTTGCCTCGCTAATTCGATGGCTGAAGGTTTCTGTTGGTGCTGACAAGTAATTTCTTCCGAATAAGCAGAGAAGCACCAAACCGAGCTCCAGAAGGAGCGAGATGAGGTGACTCGGCTAAAGAAGCTGATGGCCGAGTCGGAGCAGAAGCACTTGGCCGAGGTGAAAGGGTTAACGGAGGAGCTTGCCGAGAAGAATGAGCAGCAGGCCGCCAGCACCGAGAAGACCAAGAGGCTGCTCGACGAGGCCAAGTCATCGGTTGAGTCGGCAAATCTGAACTTTGATGCCCTCCAAGCCAAGGCCAAAACTTGGCATAGCAAGCTCGCCACCATCAACTTCTTTCTCGGTAGTGAGTTCTTACTCTTTCTGCACTATATAGGTAACTCTGGACTTCTTCCATCTACTTTTGTTATTTTGCTAACTTTCTCCTTTTGCTTGCAGAGAATTTTCCTAAGGCCAATATGTTTGCCATCCGAGCCATGAAGAAAGTGAGGGCCGAAGCTGGTGCTCCTGCCGACGGCGAGGTGTCCATGGAGGAGCTTCTCGAAGCGGTGTCCGAACGGGTCAGGACTCTCAAGTCTCGCAGTGTGGACCTGCTTAAGTCGGCTATTCATGCGTTTCGCATGCTCTGGACAGATGAAGACCCACCTGAACTCATCGAGCCACTTGCTGAGAGATTGCTCCTTACTGAAGACCGGATAGACCAATGGCATGAGTCGGCCGGCCGAGCTGCAGCGGACAAGGCTCTCTCCTTCGTGCTTTCATGGTACGAGGACATCAACCTTGATGTTCTTGCTCGCATAAGGAGGGATGGCAAATGGCTGAATGATCCAGAGCTGATCAAGAAGCGCCAGGAGCGAGCTTACGCCATGATTGAATATACCATGGTGCACGCTTGGTGCGACGGGCCCAGCTTCCTCGACCTTGGCGACCCGCTCGTCGAAGTTGCTGATGAAGAGGGTGGCGACAACGAAGCAACCGAGTCAGATGGTCCAGATGACCCGGCCATAGATGCTCCTGACTCGGCCGACGCTCCAAGCAATGCTCCTGGCTCCAAGAGTGTTCCTTCGAGTCCTTCTGCTTCTTAGGCTAACAAATACTCGAACTTTGATTAGATCCCCGGTATGCCGGGTACAGATGTAACATACATTGCACTTTAAGTTTGATTATGCGCCTTTTGATAGGCTTTATATATTTGCGTTATGTTCTAAGTGTGAATCATTCAAGGGCAAGTCCCCGAGTTTCATTTTGCCGTGTCACCTTTCCTTGACTTTGGCCCTTGTCTACCTTTTTTGATGTTCGACATTAGAGTCTCAAAGTACTAAGGATATAGTTAGCGGGTATGAAACTTGGATAACTTGGCCGAGATTACTCGACACGTAGTATAACGTGACCTGCAGAGAGTTAGGCAAAAATCTAAAGCCGACTCGCGTTTCTCCTTTGTACTTATCCAGCGTTCGTGTTTACCCGTCATACATCCTTTTCTCTTGCTTGCCATGAAGCCGTGTTTTCGGACAACAGCATAGTCGAAGAGTTGATTTCTTCCGAGTAAACACTAGTTGTTCCGAGATAAATTTCGGGTGTCACGCCAGCCGACATAAAATAATTGAGAGGGGAAACTTAAGGGGTAGTCCTCAAGTCAGTTTTTCGAATCATACCATTTTATTATCAGCACATAGACGGCACACACGTCCGACATATGAGAGTTCGAGTGATACATGCATT
Source organism: Avena insularis (assembly GCA_023614405.1). NCBI lineage: Eukaryota > Viridiplantae > Streptophyta > Magnoliopsida > Poales > Poaceae > Avena > Avena insularis. Next base: position 287,121,839 of record CM042695.1, read on the forward strand.
GCTTCTCCTAAGTATAGAAGGGACGAAGTAGCGCCACATTCCATGGCCTTTTGGTCTCATCTCCTGACCTGTCCGCCTTGTTCTTTTGCGCTTCACGAGCGTCTATGAGATAATAGGAATCATTGTGCAATGCTTTGCTTACAATGAATGGTCCTTCCCATGGGGGTGATAATTTATGCATTCCCGTTGTGCGTTGCACCAGCCTTAGTACCATATCCCCTTCTTGAAAAACACGAGGTTGCACTTTCCGGCTATGATAGCGTCGGAGATTCTGTTGAAATATAGCGGATCTGGATAATGCCAGTTCCCTTGCTTCTTCGAGTAAGTCTACTCCATCTTCTCGAGCCTCTTTGACCTCGGCTTCCGAGTATTGCCTTATTCTTGGCGAGTCATATTCTATGTCGGCAGACAAAACTGCTTCTTCCCCATATACGAGGAAAAATGGCGTATAACCCGTTGATCGATTCGGAGTTGTTCTTAGGCTCCATAGCACTAAGGGTAGATCCTCTATCCAACAACCAGGTGACCTCTGGAGTGGTTCCATTAAGCGGGGTTTTATCCCTGACAGAACTAAGCCGTTAGCCTGTTCAACCTATCCATTTGATTCTGGATGGGAGACTGATGCTACATCGAGTCTTATTTGGTGTTTCCCGCAGAAACGACCAAAAGCTCCTTCGGCAAAGTTCGTGCCATTATCAGTGATTACACTGTGTGGGTAACCATACCTGAGGATTATATCCCTTAAGAACGTGACAGCTGTTTTACCGTCCAACTTTTTGATTGGTTTCACTTCTATCCACTTGGTGAACTTATCAATCATGACCAAAATATGAGTCATGCCTCCCCTTGCTGGTTTGAATGGTCCTACCATATCTAGGCACCAAACTGCAAAAGGCCAAGTGATTGGTATAGTCTTTAATTCAGACGTTGGTAGATGGGACTTGGATGCATAGTGTTGACAACCACTGCATTTTCCGACTAACTGTTGCGCTTGTGCCAATGCGCTTGGCCAATAGAATCCATGTCGGAATGCCTTGGCCACCAACGCTCTTGATGACACATGGTGCCCACATTCTCCCTGATGAATATCCAATAAGATCTCTTGGCCTTTCTCTGGACTGATACAACGCTACAGTACACTCGTCACACTTCGCTTGTACAATTCCTTGTTTATTATGGTGTACGCTTTTGCTCTTCGTACTATTTGCCTTGCCAATGTTTCATCACTCGACAAGGTCCCATCTTTTAAATGATCGAATATTGGCTATGCCCATACTGGTATCAGTGGTTCCGGGTCTGCTTCAGTATCAATGTCCATTGGCTCCGTCGACATATGCTCTGCCAACATGACCTGAGGAGCCCATGAGTGTGATTCAGCAGCTTTTGAATTGAGCGGATCAGTCCCCGAGTGATTTGAAGCTACCCCTGAGTCGATATCCATTGGTACCACATCTGACTCCTAACTCGCTGGGGTGACCCTTATTGAGTCAGACTCTGGTGACGGCTTGATCGATGGTTTCCTGAGGTGCTCCAGTGCTACCCCTGGTGGTATTGCTTGCCGAGATGACCCTAATTTGGATAGTACATCTGCTTCCTCATTTTCTGCTCTAGGAACATGATGGAATTCGCATACGTCAACGTATCCCGAAATTTGTTGCACATGGAAACGATATAATGCCATGTTTGCGTCCAACGCATCCCAATGTCCAAACACTTGCTGAATCACCAAATCCGAATCGCCAAAACACATGATCCTTTTGATACCAATTTCCTTGTCTACTTTGATGCCATGGACAAGTGCTTCATACTCGGCAACGTTGTTGGAAGCAGCAAAATGAATCTGTAACACGTATCTCAGTTGATCCCTCTTTGGAGATGTGAGCACTATCCTGGCACCCAGACCCATTTCGTCTTGGACCCGTCAAAATGCATTTTCCAGTAGTTCGGATCTGACAGTGGTGGTTCGTACTGCATCTCCATCCAGTCTACAAAGAAATCTGCAACAGCCTGAGACTTTATTGCATCTCTTCTATCATATTGTGGAGTATACGGTGCTAGTTCTATGGCCCATTTTGCGACTCGGCCGCTGGCATCTTTGCTTCCCAATATATCCGAGATAGGTGCCTCGCATTTTACCCGGATTGGGTGTTCTTGAAAGTAATGTTTCAGCTTCTTTGCTGCCATATATACCCCATATGTCATCTTCTGATAATGCGGGTAATTCTGTTTCGAGACAGAGAGCACTCCGCTCAAGTAATAAACTGGTCTTTGGACTGATTTGCCCCTTCTTCACGTTCAACCGCTATTACTGCACTTACAACTCTGTTGGTTGCGGCAACATAGAGCAACATTGGCTCTTTGGATAGTGGTGATGCTAATATTGGTGCTGTTGCCAACATTTTCTTTAATTCATGGAAAGCGCTATCAGCTTGCTGTGTCCACGTGAATTTATCTGATTTCTTCATCAGTTGATATAATGGTAGGGCTTTTTCCCCTAGCCGAATAAAAAATCTGCTCAACGAGGCCAGGCATCCAGTAAACTTCTGGACATCGTTGAGGGTTTTTGGTAATTCCATTCTTTCAATGGACCTGATTTTTGTCGGGTTAGCCTCAATTTCTCGGCTGGATACAAGGAATCCGAGTAACTTGCTAGCCGGGACACCAAATGTGCATTTTTCTGGGTCAAGCTTCATCCGGAATCTTCTTAAGTTTGCGAATGTTTGATGCAAGTCCTCAATTAGAGTATGACTTTGTTTGGTTTTTATTACCACGTCATCGACGTATACTTGAACTTTTTGTCCATTTGATCTTGCAAGCATTTTTGCATGCATCTTTGATATGTTGCACCTGCATTTCTCAACCCGAATGGCATGGCACGATAGCAATAAGCCCCGTACGGGGTGATAAAAGCTGTCTTTATTTGATCATCCGGATTTAGTGGTATCTGATGGGATCCTGAATACACATCCACAAACGACAACAACTCACACCCAGGAGTAGAATCTATGACTTGGTCGATCCGTGGCAGGGGAAATGGATCTTTTGGACACACCTTATTGAGGTTCGTGTAATCAATACACATGCGCCATACCACTGCCACATTCGGGTCATCTTTCTTCTTCTCGACCAAGACTGGATTTGATAACCAATCCGGGTGCAGTACTTCCATGATGAATCCAGCAGCTAAAAGTCTGGCAATCTCGGCAGCTATTACTTTCCTCCTATCTTCGGCAAAGGGTTTGCTTCACCAGCTTGGCATCTGGTCTTACATGAAGAGAGTGCTCAGCCAGCTCCCTCGGAACTCCTTGCAGATCTTGAGTGGACCATGCAAAGATATCCCGATTCTCACAGAGGAAGCTGGTGAGCTCGCTTTCCTATTTGTCTGTGAGGCCAGCCCCAATGGTAACTGTGCTCTCCAGGAAAGTCTTATCCACCTGTACCTTCTTGGTTTCTTTGGTAGCTTGAAATGACACATTTCCATGCGGGTTGGTGAGTGCCGGCATGGACATTTGTGCTGCTTTGGCCAATGCTGCCACTTCCAACATTTGATTCTTTTCTTGTGCTATGACGAGTGACTCGGCTAGTGAAGATCCGGCTGAGGCACAAGCAATAGATCTTTTGTAATCGCCTTCAACTGTAATTACCCCACATGGGCCTGGCAGCTTCATCTTTAAGTAAGCAATGTGGGTAGTATCCATGAATCTTGCCATAGCCGGCCCGCCGAGTAAGGCGTGATATGAGCTGACCAAATCCGCTACCTCAAACTCTATGGCCTCAGTGCGACAGTTCTCTCTATTGCCGAATAAGACGTCGACCCAGATCTTGCCAATTGGCTCACAGGACAATCCCGGCACAATACCGTGGAAAGTGGTCTTAGTCGGCTCCAACATGTTCATGGTAATGCCTAACTTGAGCATTGTATCCTTGTACATGATGTTGATGCTACTTCCATCATCAATCAGCACTTTTGAAAACTTGACATTCATATCTGGGCCCATGAACGTTGGATCCAAAACTAGAGCATATCCTCCTGGGGTTGGCATGATCTTGGGGTGATCTTTTATACTCCAAGTTATTTCTTGCTCAGACCAATGCACGTACTTGGGAATTGCCAGCATTGTGGCATTCACCTCCATCATTTGTCGCTGCTGGCTCTTTTTGTCATTCGGCTCTGTGACAAAGACAACATAGCTCTGCTGATGTTCCCTATACTCATTTCTAGTTCCGTGAACGACATGAGCGTCGTCACCTCTTGGATTGTGCACCTGGTGCACAGTTTCTCTTCTTTCTTGATTCTGATACCTCGGCTGCCTGTTTTCGTATCTATTATCTGCTCCCACTGTCTGAGCATTTCCTCCTGTAAGTGGTGGAGGGGGAGGAGGTGGAAGCTGCTTATTTGGCGAATCCACTCTATGTCCTTTCTGAAACCAAGTGCATTGTCTTGTTGTGTGATTAGCCGGTTTACTCGAACTAGGCGTGTGAAACTTACACGGCTGGTCCAGCATCATCTCATAGGAATATTTCTGTCGGTCCTGATATTGCTTCCTCTGATCGTATGGCCTTTTGCCATCATTCTTTGGCACCCACTGTTGTTGTCCACTTGTCCTTTGACGTTGGCTACTTCCAGCATCTTGTTGATCCTGACTCACGGCCGCAACCTGATTCAAACCATATCTGTGGTCTAGCGTTTCGTATCTTCTTTTGCTTCTGTATTCGGACCTTTCCTGGCGCCTTTGCGACCCGGCAGCGTCATAGATCTGAGTTTCAGTCATCCTGTCTACCGACATAAGCAGCGGCTGAGTCGGATATCCTAACGCATACGGATCAGCAATTCTTATTGTTTCCGCCAGACTTGCCGGCATATCTCTCTGTAACCTTTGCCATAACACACTTCCATGTCTGCATCCTTGTGCAAACCAAGCGATTGCCTATGACTCGATTACCCCTTCACAAGAGTTGCGCATCGTACACCACCTTGTGAGGAATTCCCTGTCTGTCTCATTCAGTCTTTGCTTGCACATCGCCAGTTGCTATGGGCGATTCGGCCTCTTGTAAGTTCTCGTGAAATTGCTCACAAAAGCGTCGTGAAAATCGATCTAGCTGTTAATGCTTCCGGGTGGCAAATTATTCAACCATACCCGAGCTGGTCCTTCCAGCATCTGCGGTACATAACGTACTGCCCATCTCAAATTTCCCTGCGCGATCTTCATAGTAGTTCCATAATCTATGAGCTAGTCCTCTTGCTTAGTACTTCTATCATACGTTTTGTCCCTTTGGCCAGCTGGAAATTTGGTACCGGTGGCTCCTTCATGATCCTTGGGCCAAAGCATGGTGGACCCTGCGGACCTTGCGATTCGATTATCTCTGCCATTTTTATTCGGTCAAGATTTAGCCTTGCATCATCCGGCTAAAGGTTCCTGCCCCCGAGTCTTGTTCCCATTGCTTGATATGCGTGATCCGGCAGTTCATATCCGTCATTCACCATAGCAGAGTAACCATCATTATACTTATTTGCGTTCGGGTCAGCAGGCTGTTGAGCTGCCTTTCTCGCGCTTTGCTATCTTCTTTTAGGTTGAGCTAATGCATTATCCGGTGCTGGATTTTCTCCTCCTATCGAATGAGTTCCACGCCTAGCTTGAGGCGCAAAACTTTTCCCTCCGTTGTTATTTCTTTCCCTTGCTTGCCTTTCTCGGCCTGCATTCTCCTGGTTTTCATTTCCTTGGGCATTATTCCTTTTCGCCCCCTGCGCATGTGCTGGGTTTCCTTGGACCACTGCCGGATCAAAGGCGACCATCTGCTTGTTTCTTCCAGAATCCACACTCTTTTCTTTTCTCGGCCTAGGCGCCGCTCCGGTTGAGGATGCCGTGTGCCTTGCTGATCTTGCCGGGACAGGAGTCGCCAAGTGAACCAGCTGTGACCTTCCTGCTATACCCGGATTTGCTCTGTAATACGCTTCATTCAGCATGCTAGCTGCTCTTACTAGTTCATTGACTCGTTCTTGTTGCCTTTTCTTTTCTTCTCCCTCCAAATGGGGTAACTTTGCCATTGCTGCCTCTGCTGCTCGCAGATTAGCTGCTGCTGTGTTATATGTTGGCCGCATGGCTGTTTCGTTGCTGTTCTTTGGCGTTATTTTTGACATCGCATCTGCCAGCTCCTCGTTGAGGTTCCTTCCTCTCAATCTCGTCGCATCTAGTCGGGTCTTTGCGCCCTTGACTCAATTTGTCGAGTTAAGCTCTCGGATGGTGATATCCACATCCTGCTGTAACTGCGCTAATTCCTTCGCTTTCTCCAAAACTTTCATCCTGGCCTCCTCCAACTCGGCTTGCACACGTGCCGGGTCAGTTGCCTATGCCACTGGCTCTGCCAACTTGTCTATCACTTCCTGCAGCTCCTTAGCCCTTTTACTCCTACCTATGTTTTCTGGTTTTTCTAGTGGTGCCTTTGCTGTTCTTGCAGCCCTTGGCATTTCCTCATGATTTCCTCCCTCAACATTCTCATTCACTACTGGAAGTATTGGCGGAGCTGCGGGGTTTGGCGCTGTCATCATTACCTCCATGGAGACGAGTTGGTGAAGCTTCCCAGCAAAAGGAATCGCTGGCGGATCCGACGCCAGGATGACACGCTCAGGATATGCGTGCTCCACGCGCACCGCGACGTAGACCTGGTGCTCACCGAACTTAATGAAGTGACCGCCCCTAGGGAACGGCTTGGTCCCGAAGCAACCCGCATTTTCACTGACGAAGTTGAGCGCTCCAAACCTCTGTATGAGGCCGGAGTAGACGCGCTCGCCGGTCTTGGCGATGATGTTGCCCGTCCGGATGAAGACTCCATCAAGCACCTGCTTCTGCCCCACGGTGGGCGCCAACTGTCGTGGTGGTGGCACGGCAGATGCTATGGGTAAGCTTAAGTTGGGGGACGAATGGGTGCTTGTGGTCACCGGGGAGGGAGTGCACGGTCGAGCCATGCACGAAGAACAAGAAGAACTCTCAAGACTTAGCGGTTTGATTGATACCCGAAGGTTACAAGTGCTCCTTGAGCTGTATGAACTAGGGTTTTGTGCACTAGTTCCCTACTTGGTCCAACCCCCTTCTACTACAGCTATGCCCTTCCTTATATAGGCAGTGCTAGCTAGCTTATACCCCTTTGGGTTCTAGGGTTTACTGTTTGGATCTTGGTCCCTACAATGTGGGCTGGGTCATGGGCTTGCCCTAAGCCCAATGGCCTAGTCCATAAAGCTTGACAGCTAACGGTCTTCTGGTACGCTGCTTCCTGTTCCTTTTGGCGTCATGCTGTAACTTTGTACGTCAGCGTATGCTTTGGGCGTCACCCGGCTCCTTTTGTGTCACCCGACGTCGCCCTTCTCTTTTGACCATGCTTTACCATGGTGCCTCCTGAACCTTACTCGGAAAAGGTGCCACGCGTCCTTCTTGACTCGGCCCTTCCTCGGTACACTCGGCTCGCCGGTTCCTGCAAGGATTACAATTTTGTCTTATGCGGGCCGACATAGTTTATATGTCGGCCGCTCATGCTTATCTTATCCGGCTGTTCTTACCCGGCCTGGTTCTTTCTTTACTCGGAGCTAACCAAGCTGCGCTATGTTTCACCTCTTGTGACCCTACCGGGGGTTATCCCCCCGACAACGACGGACTCGAGATTCTGTTCGGGAACTTCTGCTTCTAGGTGGGGCAGACAGGCACCCTCTGCCTCCCAGAGCAGGTGCCAACGCCATCCATCAGGCCCGCTTCGTGGGTCCCACCCATCGGCGTGTTACGCACTTCGACACTGATAGATGAGTCATACGACATCAGCAACTGCAACTTAGATCTGTGCGGTCCTTCCTCAGATGAAGGAACCTACGGTTCTAGATCCAAAAGCTACGGCAGCAGCGACCCAGTCCGCCGGCATCACCAATGCGCCGTGGTCATCCAGGGTGAATCAGAACTGCCACCAGGTTCGAGAACCCCCAACCCACCGCCCAACCCGCAGGTTGGGTATGGAGGAAACGGAGGAAATACACCCCTCCAGCCCAATGAGGGTGACGGTAACGCCTACCAGAAGATCAACCTCAACGAGGACGGATGGCGTCAAGCACGCGAAGCTGTGGCGGGAAACATCATCCTACCTATGAATGCTTCACGGGATATGCTCATGGCATACCACCTTCTCCTCATCAGCGAGCATAACCGGCAGGTGAAGCTGATGGAGGAACTTGACAAACGCAAGAAGGAAGCTTCAGAGTATAGCGTGCGGTGAGCTACGCTCTTCGCCGCTAGCGGCTCCAACTCACATGGAAACAACACCAACAAGCACCGCTCCCGCATGGAGAACATGGACCCCACTACACGTCGCGAAGCAACAAGGGCCCTCAACACGTCCTTCATGTCAATGGACGTGAATGGCAATGTCATGCCGAAGACACCGCAGGCTGCAATCATGGCAGCGACTACATACCTCGCGTCCCATCCACCTTCGGTGGGGGACTCGAAAAGCGCCATGGACAAGTCCGTGCTAGCCGGTCTTGGACTCGTTAGAGCTACGCTCCACGAGGAGCTCCTGCGGAGCCGAAAAAGAAATCTGCGGTCAGATTCAACCGCAGCCCCACACCCTCATCCGACGAGGACGAGCACGATCTACCTCGACTTCGCAAGAGCCCAAGGCGTCACAGCAGCGACTACGACGCTCGAAACGACCTTGCCCAGCGCAAGGTCGACAAGGCACGCGCCAAACACGCGTGTTCAACCGAATCCGACGAGGATGACGATGGAGAGCTATGTGGAGCACGATGCTTCAGCAGATCCGTTCGGCGGACGCGGATGCTGAAAAATTTCAAGCTCCCTTCGGACACTCCAAAGTTCGACGGCACACATGACCCGAAGGCCTAGCTCAGCTACCACCTCTCGTCCGTCAAGCTGCATGGCGGAAACAGAAACACCACGCTACAATGTCTTCAGCTGCAGATGACATGCGCAGCTCGAATCTGGCTCAGCAGCCTATCCTCCGGCTCCATCCGAAGCTGGGAAGAGCTGGCGTATAGTTTCATCCGAAACTTCAAGGGCACCAGCAAGAGGCCAACCTCGATTGAGGAACTGCGCGCCTGCACCAAACGTACCGGCAAATCCATTCGCTTGTACATCCTACGCTGGTCCAACATCAAGAACTCAGCCACGCATATCTCCGAGAAAGGACAATCGACTCCTTCAAGGACGGTGTCAAGCGCCCGGACTTCAAGGAAGAACTTGGGTGCATCAAGCCCAAGACGCTCGACCACCTCATGGACATCGCCAACAGGTGAGAAGATGGCGAGGATTCCCTCCACCGAATGCATTCGGATGATGAGGACGTCTATGGCCGCATGCGAGAACGCCGCTGGAAGCGAAGATCGTGCGTGTATGACGACCGCGGCGAAGTCGACATGGTTGCGGCTGGCTACGCCGACCGACGCAATGATGGCAACGGCAGCAGCGGATACCGCGGAGGCAACTTCCGCGACGAAGGATGGCCCACTCAAACATGGCAATGTTGCAGCCGTGATGACAAGACCTTGGCATATGACAAGTTGTCTGGACCTTGCACCATCCACTTCTACATCGACAAGAAAGATGGAAAAAAGAAGGCCAGCCACATGCTAAAGGACTGCCGTGAGTTCTAGAAGCTCAGCGAGGGTCTCAACCAAATGCGACGCCAGATCGTGAACCCTGGGTTTGGGCCCGCACCTGCACCAGGTGGCATCGCCCACGGAGCTCCTCCACCACCACCCGTGGGACCGTCGAATCCAGCAATCGCACCTGCACCAAACAATGGTACAGGTGGATACCCACCGCCAAAAGGGGCCCTGATGATCCAGAAGGGACACCCTACCAACAGGGTGCAAAAGAAGATCACCCGATAGGTCATCCTGGCCGTGACCACTCCACCTGCTGTCCCTGAGTACCTCAGTGGTTCGGACTCCTGCATCACGTTCGATCGCTCGGATCACTCCCGCCAGATCCCTCGCCTAGGCCATGTTGCCCTGGTGCTCGAGGCGCAAATCGAAGGATTCGAGATGAGCCGCATCTTCATGGATGGCGGCAGCGGCATCAACTTGATGTTCGCCAGCACCCTTGCAGCGATGCGGATCCCGCTGTGCAGCCTGGAACAATCCGACATGACATTTCTCGGCATAGTCCTAGGGAAGGGAATTTATCTCCTAGAAAAGATATGGCTCAATGTCATCTTTGGCAAGCCCGAACACTTCCGATGCGAGCGGCTGGAGTTCGAAGTGGTGGACTAGCCATCACAATACCATGCCATTCTCGGGCGCGTGGCGTTCACAAGATTCCTGGCAGTACCGCACTACGCGTACCTGCTGCTCAAGATACCAGGGCCCAGGGGCGTAATCACAGTCCATGGAAGCTTTACCCAATCAGACCACTGCGATAGAGATTTCAACAGAATCTCCCAGCCGTTCGGCATGCAGGAGGAGCTCACGAGGCTCCGAGAGGTGACGGACAATGGGGCACCCCCAGTCGACAGGCAAAACGCACCCGACATGTCGTTCGACTCTACGATCAACACCAAAAAGGTGCAGGTCCACCCAACGGATGCCTCCAAGACGGCGCTGATCACCAACGACCTAATCCCCGCATAGGAAAGCGCGCTCATCGAATTCCTCCGTGAGGGCTGGGAAATCTTCGCCTGGTGTCCTGCGGACATTCCAGGAGTTCCTCGGGAATTCGCTAAGCACGCACTCAATGTGTTCCCCGACGCAAGGCCAACAGTCGATTCGACGACTGTCTGCACCAAGGGCCAAAGCAGTTAGAATTGAAGTCAACAGACTACTCGATGCCAACTTCATCCGAGAAATCAAGGAGAGCGAGTGGCTGGCCAATACTGTGATGGTCCCCAAAAAGGACACGGACATCCTGCGGATGTGGGTGCACTGCACATCACTCAACAAGCACTGCCCCAAGGACCACTTCCCTCTTCCTCGGATCGATCAGATCATCGATTCGACCGCAGGATGTGAGAAACTCTCCTTCCTTGATGCCTACTCAGGCTACAATCAGATTCGACTGAAGGTCGAAGATCAGGAGAAAACAACATTCATCACGCTGTTTGGAGTGTTCTGCTACAACACCATGCCTTTTGGGCTGAAGAACGCATGCGCCACGTACCAAGAGGTGCATGCAGGCGTGCCTGAAAAACCAGATCGGTCGCAACATCCAAGTCTATGTCGATGACATAGTCATCAAGACCAGGAAAGCCAAGACATTGATCGACGATCTCCACGATACGTTTGATAACCTTGATCATTACAAGATCAAGTTGAATCTAGAAAAGTGTGCCTTCAGCGTCCCATCTGGCCAACTACTCGGCTACTTCATCTCCCAACGAGGAATCAAGGCGAATCCGCAGATAATCTGGGCCATACTGACCATGGAGAAGTGCGGTGACCCAGCATACCACTGCATGTGTAGTACACTATAGTCGTTGACATGACATCCACAGAACACTGTTCCATAAATATCACATCCCTCAGAGTGGTACAACAGAAACATTTCGGGTCCATATTACAAACATACACACGTTATTATTATTAAAATACCGGAAGTTCAAGACTTCCAAATGATTCAACTTATAAACCAAAATATAAGTGTTTTAGCGGAAGTTTCAAATTTAAAACTTAAACTCCAAATTGAGCTCAACAGCTTATTGCTATATAATGTTCATGTTGCTCGGCTCAAGTGGCTACTAGAACTATAGTATTTATTCGGACTCCTGGAACTCTCCTCCATAGAAGATGTCGTAATCCTCCCCTTCTACGGCTCCGTACAAGTTGGGCTCTTCATAGAATACCTCCTCTTGATTCTCATATGTGTACATTGGAGTACCTTCAGAATTCTCAGAGTCTAAGCAAGGATTCAAAGGAAAGGATGAGTAACAGCGTTACCCAACAAGTTCATTATATGCAAGGTAGGAAGTTTGATGCTCTATCTACCACCTCGGACTATTAGTCTTTGGCATTATGCAATTTTCGTAAATCTTTCTTCAAAGATTGTTTTTATTATAAAAATCTATGACCATCAGCCTTCATAGGTTGACCAGAACTTTCATGGAGTTCCTTTCCTGCCGCGCTCATACCTCCTTCCCGGAACAGGGAGTAACAAGTTACAGTTCTTACACTCTGTAGAGGTGCGTTACTTTTCCCATGAGAGATCAACTCCTTGTTGCACAACCGGGCGTACTTTCCCGTCCACAATTCCATGATGTGGGGCCTAGTAGTTGGTCCAAGCCAATCACTGCCCTCTCCATGACCTCATATGTCTGCACAATCCTTCGGCTAGCTCACCTTTGTTAAGCCCCTTTCGGGCAGGCTAAAACCCTGATGAGTTTCCGAAGACTCTATGACCTAGTGATGCCCAGATTAGTACCATTTACATGGACTATCTCCCTAAACACCATTCATAGATAATCTAGACACCAAAAGTGTGGGGCGTAAGGGTGCCCACCCATATGTTGGATCCACACAAGTAATCACAACGTCACGTTAAGGTCATCTTGCCTCCATACAAAAGGAAAAGGATACAGCTGACATCTCCGTCCCATTCCAATCTCATGGTTAACGCGTAATATACGACGCTAGAATCACTGATGTCATGGGTTGTTAATTCCTAATTGTTCATCATTAGTGCAAGTAGAACTCTAGTTCTATTGCTCCATCATATCATCACTTAGGATGATATCTAAGATTTAGTATCTTGAGAAAATAGTGTTTTCTTTTTCTATAGTATAGATGATAACACACAATTTGCAAATACTTTGATAAAGACTCTTCAAAAGACATGAGCAAGAGATGAACTTGCCTTGTGATTCCAAGGTAGTGAAGTCTGATGCTTGCACTAGACCTTAAGCTTCTATGTCTACAAAAACATCATTATTGCCCGGTAAGGACAATATTTAAAGAAGCAAAATGATTTTGCAGAGTAATGTAATGCATCATTTAACTTGATATGCATTCTCTCCGTTATTAATAATTTTTTTTAATAATAAAGGATTTATAAATATTAATTTTTAATATTTATAATAGAATATTGTATTCTTTTAATTTATTTCCCTTTTATTTGACTTTTATTGATTTAATAATTCTTTTAAGAATTATCATTTAAATATCAAAAATTGTTATTAAATATTTGTTTAGCATTTTACTAAAATACTATAATATTAATATATGATGAAAGTGATTTTTATTTAATTTTATCATCTTTCAATAATTTTGTAAAATTCCATAAGGAATATATAATTTACAAAATTCTTGATAAAATTTATATGGCTAAAGCTTTATCTCTTAATTTATTTGGATAGTTTGGATTATTGTGAATCCAAAACTATTTTATTTATAATTTTTGGACTTTTATTTTATTTTCTATAATTTAATTAATTTCAGGGGCATTTTGGTCTTTTCCTATTTATTAAAACAGCTTCTAAACGACTTGGGCTGGCCATTTGGGCTTACTGGGCCCCTGTGGCCCAATAGGGCAGGGTCAAAATCACCACCCCGAAGGGTTTTCGGCCCACCCAACCCATTCATTCACTGTCTCTTCTTCGTTCTCATCTCCCCTCCTCGACGCCAGGTTCTCGGCCTTGTGCGCCATGGGTGATGGCCCTTCTTGGCCACCGCCATGGTGTGGGGTGAGGTTATCGACCATTCACGTCCATTTTGTCCAGTTCGATTTGATTCTAGGGTCCTAGCCTGGTCAGGCTAGCCCCTTCCCGAACCCTAGGGTTTGGGGAAAGTGCTGCTGCCGCCTCCGCGGACTCTCCCACGATGAGGTGTGGTGCCCGTGTACTGCTGTGGCCGCTGCCATGGCTGGTGCGGGTTGAAGCGCCCTCTGGGTTCTCCCCATGCCGCCGCGAGCATGTCGGCCCTTCTGCTTCCTCTTCAATTCGTCAGCGAGGACCCCGGGTAAGTTGCCTCTATGGACCTTAGTTCATCCTATCATCACGAATCTCTCTGTGTGCATCTAGTGGCTACCCTTTCCTAGTGCTTGCATTCTGATTAGGGTTCATATCCTAATTAGGGTTCTTGTTCTGATTAGGGTTCATATCCCTCTGTTGATCATATCTATGATGATTTGGATCTAGTGGTGATAATCCTTGAGCATGATGAATGGTTGTTTGCTGTGGATTATTATTTGTAGATGGCTTTGGTGATGCTAGTGGCTTGTCGGACTTATTCCAGTGGAAATTTACTATAATCCACTGTTAGTGCTTATACAAAATCCCTACTTGGAAATGTTGTTGATCTGAGCACTTCCACTGTCAAGATGTTTATACTGACAGTAGTTCTATCAGTAATTGCTTACTGCATTTATAATGGTTGGCTTGTATGAGGATATACATACTGAATATAATCATTATATGTTAATTATTTTTTGTAGATGTATAGATGAGATTGATGATGATTCCTGGCATTTGACTTCAGGAAGATGATATTTAGTGGCTTGCCCCTTTTTATTTGTGAAATCTAAGTAAAGATTGGGATTAGCTTATTAGAACTTGTCCTTGTGATACCATTATAAACTGGCACACAAGTGGTCGGGTCCTATTTCTGAGCCTAGCTCTGACAGTGCTTTTGATTAATACTTTCAAGATAAAATGAAAGCTTCTTTTAATTCTCCTTCCTATGATGTTGTTCTGAGGCATAGGAACTAGTTCGCTAATGGATGTCCCTGATAGAAATATTCTGGTAGAATTACCAGTTGCTAATTCTTGAAGCATAATTGGAAAACAATGGGTGTTCTAATGGTTTTGCATGGATCCATAAGATTTATGGATACTGAGGTGCTACTCTTTTAAGAGGTGTGCCTAGATTTCATAATCCTTCCTTTGGGCTATATTGAAACATAGGATTTGACTTTTGTAACCAGGATCAATGATGTTGGTCTGAGCTCCTGGTTATACTGGTATGTTGATCTTGTGATTATGACTTTAATTTTTTTAAAACCTTCTAGGATGGATTCATCCCACTTGGATGAATACTGAGAGGTTAGATATAAAACAACACATGATTCTTTGATATGATAACAGATCATGTGAGGGTTTTATATAACTCACCACAACTGTTGTTGCTGTTGTGGTTGCAACTTGTTGATCTGGTAGCCTGATCTTACTGGCTTGATCTGGTCCTTCTCTTGTTGCTGACCCTACTGCTTACAGCTTCTGGAACTTGTCCTTGATCTTGCTATCCACCTTCTGGTTCCTGGTAGTTTGGTCTTGACCTTGCTGTCCACCTGATCCACCCCTCCTTATGTCACCATCTTGGTGAGTTCTGAGTTGATCTGGGTTGTGGTTTAGTTTGACAGGTTTGGCTGTGGCTAGGCTGCTGATGTTTGATGTGTATGAACAAGAAGATGAGGTTGTGGTGCTTGCCCACGGCTGTGCTGATGGTTTTGTGTGATTGAGCTATTGCTGTGGGGCTGGCAGCACACACCATGCAATCTGGTGTGTGCCCTGCCTGTGTGCTTGCTGTGCACTTGTGGATATGCTCTGAATTTGAGATTGACTGTTATCTGGTTACTTTTACCTGGCTGGTGAAACTTGCCCTTCCTTGCTGTTATTTGACTTATGGCTTAAAATTATGAAAGATACATTCTTTCATATTGGTGAAATTTGCCCCTCTTTATAAAATTACTCAATGATGAATCTTGATCAGTGTACTTCACTGACAAGTCTGAGATTAAAACATTACTAACCCTAACCTTCTATATTTTTTTATTTATGTTTGTTTTGCAGGTACCAGACATGGGAATTCAAGATTTTAATTTAGGTTTAATTATAGAATAGTCATATGTAATCTTCTTTATTCTTTTGTAATTTTAGTTCTATTCTTTTGTAAGCTTAGTTTTATTATTTTGTAATAAAGATTATACTATTATCAATAAATAAATATTCTTATTCTTTATTTATTTGCTATGGTGAAGATTGTGGATGTTTCTAATAAGTTACAGTTTTGTAACTTATTTATTGAATGAAAATATGAAATAGATATTCATATTCTTAATTGCTTTCTTTAAATAAAGTTTGAGTTATATTGGTTAACTCTTAATTGAATCAAATATTCAAAATTCTTTTGAATTATAAATTCAAACATTCAAGTTTTAAATTCAAATTACATTTCCCAAAACACATAAATCTACAAAGATCATATCAAAGTCTATAGCAATCATCCTTCAAGTCTAAACCTATTCTTAAAGTATAAAACAGACCTTGATCACTTGAAGTTTTTATTTGGCAAAAAATTTACCCACATTTTCACAGATGAATGCATGCAGTATTTCAAATTCCTAAATCTACCCTTCGTTAGTTCCTAAATGCTGGGATGTTACAAGAAGCCGAAGAAACTCAAAGGTGTCCAGCAGCTAGTTGGGTGCATCGTGGTGCTAAGCAGGTTCATCAGCCGCATGGGTGAGAAGGCCCTGCCCTTTTACCAGCTGCTGCGCAAGACGTACAAATTCGAGTGGACACCCAAAGCAGACGACGCATTCGAAGCACTCAAGTGGTTGCTCTCTACCTCGCCTGTTCTGGTCATGCCGAAGGAGAGAGAGCCTCTGCTGCTATACATCACAGCCACGCACCAGGTGGTAACCACCATACTCGTGGTTGAACGACCCAAAGATGGCAAGAACCATGGGGTCCAATGCCCAATTTACTACCTCAGCGAGGTACTGACACCAACAAAACATAGGTACCCTCACTACCAGAAGCTCGCCTACGGCGTATTCATGACAGCTCGTCGTCTAAGCCAATACTTCCATGAGCATCAGATAATGGTCATCAACGAGGCGCCACTGTCCAACATCCTGAACAACCCCGAAGCTACAGGACGTGTAGCCCTGTGGGGCATCGAGCTATCCCCTCTAGACATAGTCTATGAGCAGCGCAAGGCCATCAAATCTCAGGTCCTCCCCGACTTCCTCGTCCACTGGTTGGAACTCCAGCTGCCGGACACTCCGGACATGATGCAATCATGGACGATGCACTTCGATGGATCAAAATGTGAGGCCGGAGCAGGAGTTGGCGTCATACGGACGTCCCCTCAGGGTGACAAGATGAAATACGTCATTCAGATGAAATTTTGTGCCTCCAACAACGAGGCCAAATATGAGGCCCTCATCCATGGAATGCGGATGGCCAAGATCTACGGTGCAACGCGCCTAATCATCTATGGTGACTCGAACCTTGTCGTCCAGTAGACGATAAACGAGTGCGACGCTCCCAGCTCCAACATGATCACGTACCTCACGCTCTACAACTCACTCGAAGGGGACTTTGACGGCTGCGAGCTTTGGCACGTCGGACGGGAAAGCAACGAGGAAGCCGATAGGCTCGCCAACATCGGCTCCACCTATGCACGGGTGCCACCAGGTGTGTTCCTCGAACAAATCTGCATACCCTCTATCAAAAGGAAATTCCCCAAGGGATCACCCGAAGAAGCAGAGCACTCGGGGGCTGCGCTACCCGAAGGACAGGAAGGACCCAAAAAGCTCGACACCGAAGCCAAGCTCGTTAGCCTGATGCAGGTCATGGCGATCGAGGAGACGTGGATGCAACCGTACCATCGGTACCTGCTAAACAAACAACTGCCCGACGACCCGACAGATGCCGACACATATCTCGCCGGTCCAAAGCGTTCACCCTCCACAATGGCGAACTGTACAAGTGCAATATTTCGGGTGTACTCCAAAGGTGCGTCACCATCGGTGATGGCAAAACCATCCTCCAAGACATCCATGAAGGCATCTGCGGTCATCATGCAGGCAGCCGTGCCCTTGTCGCCAAAGCTTTACAAGCTGGATTCTACTGGCCAACGGCCATGAACGATGCTAAGGACATTGTCCGAAGGTGCAACGGCTACCAAAGGTACGCGGACAAGCCACACGCACCAGGATCGGAGCTCAGGCCCATACCGCTGGCCTGGCCCTTGCCCAATGGGGCCTCGACATGATTGGCCAACTGCCAAAATCTTCGAAAGGAGGCCATGTCTACCTCCTGGTCGCAATCGACAAGTTCACCAAGTGGATCGAAGCCATGCCCGTCACCAACCAAAGCGGAAAAACGACCGTCAAATTCTTCGAGTCCATAGTGTACAGGTTCGGCGTGTCGCACAGCATCATCACGAACCACGGCTCGAACTTCATCTCGAAGGAATTCCAAGACTTTTGCGAGGGCCTTGGCATCAAAATATCATACGCCTCAGTGGCGCACCCGCAGACCAACGGGCAGCTCGAAAAGTCCAACGGCCTCATAGGCGGTGGCATCAAGAAATGCCTGCTCAGCCCACTCGAACGGCTTGCGGGAGCCTGGGCAGAGGATCTACCCTCCGTCCTCTGGAGCCTACGTACAATGCTGAACAGCGCAATTGGATTCACACCCTTCTTCATGGTGCATGGAGCCGAAGCCGTACTACCTGCCGAGGTACGCCACAAGGCCCCATGGGTCGTCGCCTACAACGAAGCCGAATCAACGGCCGCACTTGAAGACGCCGTCGACACACTCGACGAGGCACGTGACATTGCCGCGGCTCGCTCAGCGGTCTACCAGCAGAGCTTGCGCAACTACCACAGCCATCGGCTGTGCCCAAGGTCCTTCATCGAAGGAGACCTCGTCCTATGACTCAAGCAAGAGCGGCCAAAAAAGCTCAAGTCACCCTGGGAAGGACCCTACATCGTCACAGAAGTCATCCTAGGCGGCGCCTACCGCCTTATGGATATCGCGTCAGGAGTCGAATACTCCAACCCCTGGAACGTTGCACGTCTGTGACGCTTCTACCCCTAGCTACCTCTTTACTTTCAATAAGGTACTCAGCCAAGGTTATTCAGCCGAACAATGTACCTCTTCGATTACGCTATGAATAAAAGCTAAGTCCCTTGGCTGAAATCCCCTTTTTTCTTTGCATTACTTCTCGCCATAAATACGCTCTGGGGCTACGCCTCACCTCACGACCTCGTCGGTTGAATACAATGCATATAACCTGAGTAGCTGACCACGCCAGGCTAACAAAAAGGACATGCACATAACAAAGCACAACGTGCTAATGCAAATAAACTTTACAAAGGGCACAACAAGCCCACTCGAATACATACAAATTTTACATCAATCTGTTTTCTTTACAGGACCTACCTATTCTAGAGTATTACACTCGTCCGTTGCTCGAATAGATCAACAATTTCTTCGCCATACCGCCTCACAGCCGCATAATGTGGGCACGTATCCCAAAGACTACCATCTGGCCGAAGGGGTGGCCCAGTCGCCACCGCCGCGAGATCGACGTCATGGCGATGCAGCGGAACAAGTGAAAGAGAATCCTTCACCCCATCAACTAGCTGACGCCGCACCAATTCCTAGACGTGACCCACGTCCCGAAACCTCGCTAGCAGGCCCCAAAGGTTGGAAGGTGCCTCATCTAGGGGAAACATGATGGCCCAGGTGGACGCCAGGGAAATCCTCGCCTGCCTCAGTAGCCGAGAAAACCTGGTGTACACGATCTTGCACCGTCGCAAGGACGGTGGCCCGATCGCGGTCCATCCAGAAGAAGTCGCCAGCCTCTAAGTCCTATTGGGTCAGGCAATTCATCTGGACCGCAACACGCTCCTTCTCTTCCTTCGGAACAAGATTGACGCCTGCACCAAACACAAGCATAAGATGACACGCAAGAAAAGAGCATCTGAAAAGAACAATAGTTCGTGAAGACTCACATTGAAGCTGCTCGCTCATCTGCCGCAACTCCCCCATCAAAAATTCCTCCCTAGCAGTGGCCCGCTCCGCCTTCGATTTCCACACATCCGCATGACGGCGAATGCCGAGGATATCCTTCTCTAGGCTACGAACACGGTCACCAAGAAATGTGAGCTGCGACGCATCATCCAACGATGGTCATGGCTCAGGAGCAGTCGAAGTATCAACGGGAGTCTCACCCGAAGGACCCTAAAGGCAAACAACTAAGGAAATGAACATCACAAACACCGCTGGTGGGAGATCGAAACATAACTTATATACATAAAAACCACCTCGTGGCATAAGTCAAGATTGTTCATCAGCAAAAGCGTACATCACAAAAGGAAGAGGATAAACTAGCCTAAACTACAAGACCAGAACCTAGACACCCGCATCTGGAGTGGCCTCAGAGCCAGACTGCCTGCTCTTGGCCTCCTCCTACTGCTTCGCCGCATACTCCGCCAGCAGGTCAATGAGCTTCGGCCAATAACGCTTACAGTGGGAGGCGAAGAGAGCGAATTTTACCTTTGAGCCATCGATAGCCGTTGGCATCTGGGAGGTGATGTGCGGCAGGTCCAGCTCCGCTCCGGATGCCATGGCCATGGCCAATCCCATGGAGGCACCAAGGCCCTTCTTCTTGCGCTTGTAGACTGCCGGAGCATCCTCCGACAGAGCATCCGCTAGAGCGTCGACATCCTCAAGAGCAGCGCCCTTGGGAATGAACTCCCTGTAGAAGCGTCGGAGAACTTCCTTGGCCTGCGCTAGGAAGCTAGCAGCAGTACCGTAGCGATCTTCGACCGTTGTGGTGGCATCATCTAGAGCATCTCCATGCTCCAGCGCACCGCGATCAAACGCGATGTAGGACGCATCTGAAGGCAAATAAGAAAGGACCCAAAATAAGTTGAAGACAAGAAGCAGCCGAAAAAATACAAGACAAGGCAAGTAAATGACACTCACCGAAGAAAGCCTTGGTTACAACCATCATACTGTTGGACATCTCCTTCTCGCGAGTGGCAGCCGCAGAAGCAAGCTGCTCCTGGCGATCGGCAGACTCCTTCCGCAGACGCTCCTGGGCCTCAACAGCGTCGGCCACCTCCTTCTGCAGGCGCTCCTTCGCCTCTGCAGCATCCGCAGCTTTCTTCTCTGCTCGACCGAGGCTCTTGTCAAGAGCATCCAGCCGGCGGAGAGCCGCATTATTCTCATCTACAAACATCAAGAACAAAAGGATCAACAAAAGCACAGATGAATGAAATAGCCGAAGCAAGATGATCAAAACACGCACCCTGCAGCTGTCGCATGTTGGCCTCCAGCGCCAGGTGCTGCTGGATAAGGAGATTAGCGCTATGCATGAAGGGCTGAAAAACAAAAGCAAAACAACCATCAGAAAGGGCTCGGGGGCTACGCCCACAAGAGCATAAAACGACCAACAGGTCATCCGAAAAAGGGCCCGGGGGCTCCCCCCCACAAGATAAAGATGTAAATTACTTATGTTCTCAGGTGGAGACTCCGAAGTTCCGCGTGCGGCCTTCTGAGTCACAACTACCCGAGCCTCTCGCTTGGAGAGGTTCGGCTCGTCGTCCTCAGAGTCGGCCACCACCTGAGAGGGATGAACCGTCGGCTTCGACTCCCCTACGGCCTCTTGGGCGCCCTCACTTGGAGAACCCTCTGAGGAGTTGCTGCAAAGAAAATATTGATCAAGACAAGAAGAAACATTGCATACAGAATAAAGCGCAGCCGAAACTACTTATGAGTCAATGTCTGACAAGTTGAAGACCAACATTGCCTTCTCCTTCTTCTTCTTCTTGGCCGGCGGCTGCGGCGCCATCGCCCGAAGTGGAACAGCAGGGAAAGGTGCGGCCGAGGCACCTTCATACTCACCATGTTGCTCCAGGAAGGAAGGACCCCGGGGAGTCGTTCGAGTCAACGCATCCGAAGACTCGCTCCGGGATCGCTTTCGAGTTTGCCCCTCACTCGGATCGGCGGCTCCCTGAGTCGGAGATTGTGCCAACGGAAGCTCGGACTCAGAGTCCACAACCTCATTGTCTGGCGCAATTGGAAATTTCTCAGGCAGCGGAGGCATCATGCCAGCTACGTTGAGCTCGTGCACACCAAAGAAGACAAAGATCGCAATTATCAACAGTGTTCATATGTAAACAGCACTCGGAAAAGGCGGAACGCGCATGACACAATTCTACACCTGAGGAACTGGATTCGAGGCACTGAAGGGGGCAATCATGGACTTCTTCGGGAGGTCCTCGTCGGCTTTGAACTTCAGCAGTGGCCGAAGAGCCCTATCAAGGTCACCCCTGGACAGCTCCTTGGCTGAGACCCTCATCGGGTCATTGCGGCAAGTGTAAAGAAACATCGGATGCACCCTTGCTTGGAGCAGCTGCACCCGACATTTCAGGAAGGTGCGTATGATATCCACACCATTGACCTCTTTCTCAGCAACCATTTAGAGCGCCTCCACCCGGCGGTAGAGATCCTCCACTTCTGCCACCTCGCCCTCCAAGACGTGGTTCTTCCAGGATCTCTTCGGAAGGATTTCCTGGGAGGAGTCGAAGGGAGTGAGGCCAAAATCTTGTCCGTCCACTGAGGAGTCGCGTATATAAAACCACTTATTCCGCCAGTATTGGACGTACTCGCACATAGAAAAGGAAAAGGAAAGAACGGAAGATCGGAGGGAGATGATACAGCCACCAAGCGGGTAGACCCCACCGGTGCCAGACTGCCTCTTCACGGAATAGAGCTTCCAGAAGAGGCCAAAGTGCGTCTCGATACCGAGCCAACACTCGCAGAGAGTGATAAAACAAGCGATGTGGAGGAGAGAATTGGGGGAAAGATGATGAAGTTGGATGCCATAAAAGAAAAGAAGTCCACGAAGAAAATCATGGACAGAGAGCAAAAGACCACGAAGAAGGAAAGCGACAAACATCACCCGAAACCCTACGGGTGGACGGGGAGTTACCTCATCGCCAGGAAGCTTCACATACTCCTTGTTCTGCGGGATCAACCCCACATCACGCAGCTTGCGCAGGTCACCTCCGTGCGCCTCCACACGCCGTTGGTGATGCGAGGAGCAGCGGCAGTTTTCTTGCCGATGGCGGCGGCACTCAATCCAGCTCCCGCAGCGCCCTTCCTTGACTTGCCCATTGTGCGGCGTTGAGTGTGGCGGTGAGCACGGAGGAATGACGAGTGAAATGATCTGAGAACGTCCAGTGCACAAGGGCGAGAGATGTGGTGCTCGAGAAAATGGAGGCAATGGCGAAAGAAAATGGCAAGGGTAAAACAGAATCACTGTTTACCCACGGTTATAAAAGACGAGGACGACGAACAAGAACCGTTCATCCAGAAGCCCTAGCGCTAAAGACAGATCCAACTGTACACGTGTTAGCACAACAACGTACCGTCGCCAGCACGCCGTCCATTACGCACAGAATTCAAGGAGACGCCGTAATTCTCGCCATGTCGCGCATGACTAGTCAACTCCAAGTCAGAAAGTGGGTCTCACGTTCGTCCTGTCACGTCATCTCTGGCGCCGCAGACGGTTGAGACCACCGTTCGTCAGCACTGACGTCATCAAACACCAACCTAGCAACGGTTGGAAATCTTCGGCTAATGAATCAAGTACTTACTCGAATCTATGATTTGAACAACTACTCGGGGGCTACTCCTATGAGGAGCGCTGGCCGCGCACCTGAGACATGATTAAGGTACTACACCTCTCAACTATCTTCGAGTCCCACGTTGAGTCTATGACTCCACTAAGGACTCGGGGGATACTCCCATAGGGTGGATTGTTCAAGCATCCGAAAAATTTGTGTCCTTCGGTCCTTAAGCTAAAAATGAACTAAAGTCTCTGCTCGAGTCTACGACTCGAACAGACACTCAGGGGATACTCCCATAGGGAGCGCTAGCCGTGCACCCTATGAATTCTGCGACTGCGATCCTTCGGATAAAAAACGACAAAATCTTTTCGGCAACTCTGACCAAATCAACGCTAAGTGAGAAACATTCTCCTTGGCCACCCGAAACACTCCCGTGGTGGTAAATTTCGGATGATGCCTCTGCGATGCAAGGATAAGACCTACAAATACTATATGATGGCATGGTAATGCACCTGACTGCGCTCTACCAGTAAAAACCATGTCATCAGGCACGATGAAAAATCCTGACGGACGCGTTGGGTACATCACTTGAAAATCCACTGGGATTCGACTCCTAAGACCTCAACGGCTTGAGCCGAATTACGCCAGCACTCATTCTGGATTCGAGTCTGTGGACTCGAATCTGAAGAAGATCGTGTCGTTTTGTCCTATGGCAGTTAACTGACCTTGATCCGTCAGAAGAGTCAGGCACATGCATCAACAATCGCTACGAACTAAATTATTTTCTCTTACAAACAGGTCCGGCTGCACCCGAAAGAATGAAAGAGTCCTTAGCCGAATCTACGATTCGACTGAACACTCGGGGGCTACTGACATGGTTATACCCCGCGGGTACACAATGTTAACATACCTGGCTCAGCCCAAGGGAAGGCCCACAACAGGATACACGGCTCGTGGAGATTTTGGGTGGCCCAAGCCCATGACGCCTTCGGATCCTTGGAGAACAAGACTAGAATAGATAGAATTTCAAAGGGACAAACTCTAATCTGTAACCGACTCGAACTATGCCCGGGACCTGCCTATCTATATAAAGTCTAGGAGGGCACGACGAGGAGGACCTAAACTCACCTCATACACACCTCACGCCAGATTGCATCTGCGCACCCCTGTAACCTTCGGTTTCATCGTAATCAAGAGAAGATAAGCAGGAGTAGGGCTTTCCCTCCGGGGGCCTGAACCTGGGTAAACCTCGTGTCTCCGTGTTGCTTGTTCGCTAACCATTCCGCGATCTCCAACATCCCCATATTCTCCAAAACCTATGTCCATAACAATGGGCATTTACAAGTTGAAACCTCGTCACCCCAAGCTTAAACTTGATCGTCCTCGAGCAATAAAACCAAAATCAGAAGGGAACTTAGCATTTAAACTGAAATAACAAGATGACGATGTTACTCATGATTGATAGTCTCATGTTTCCTCCACTTTATTAATCTGAAAAACTTCAGCATAGATAGAGAAATGGAAATCATATCATACGGGTTTCATGAATCCTTATAGCCCAGCAAAATTATTGTAAGCATGGATGATTCAAAAGAGTACACTTTATTCCATGTCATGTAATTAACTCATAGGCTTGCTTTTGAACAATAAAGTGTAATCATGTAGAATTAAGGGTGTGAGAGTTTGTCATGAAAAACATATATATACTAAAGTATCTCAATTCTCCCACATCAATAAATCAAGTCTTTTCAAGCACTACTTTTCTATTCATTGTCCTTCAAGAATTCCAGTTCTTAAGTAATTGAGAGCAGGCCAAAAATATTCATTAGTTTATCGGGCTGAGATGGACACTCGTGGCATCACTAAGGTTTTTGTTCCTTTTGTATAATGATTACTCATATTATCCACAGAGTGATTCCATCATGTTACAGCTACCTGGGAGTGCCAAGAATCTTACCCATTATAGCATTGCTTCTACATATGTTTAATCAACTCATAGCTGAAATCTAGGAGTTTCCTCCATGAAGATCGTTCATAAGCCAGCGGAGTTGTTGGCATCCCATGAAGTTTGACACGCATAAATCTATATCATTCTTATGATTTACAAGTCAAACTTTGGCATGCTCACAAAAACCGCTAAACATTAATTCGATTGAACAAATCTTTTCAAAGAGAGCTATCAAGTCAATCATTATTTTCTGTGGTGTTGAGTGTCTCTGGGAATAAGCTTTCAAGACTAAACACTACAACACCCAAGTCTTCAATTTTAAGAATTTTTCTTATTCCAATTGTTTAGCAAATTTTTAGGCAAGACTTGGTTAACTACAAGAGCTAGAACAAAATGTACCCAATTAAATACCCATGCAAACAAAATTTTACTAAAATATAGAGACTCACTCCACCGATATAACATCTCAACATTACTACTAACTAGCATGGGTTTCTCAAACTTCAAAAGTGGGGAGTCATAAGGCATACCTCTCATGTTTGGTTCCACTTCTATCTTCCCTTTTTATTTGTTTCTTGGAAACTCGAAGTGAATCACTCTCCTGCAAATCAACGAGAACTTCGAGGCGGAAAGAAAAAGAGAGAGGGAAAATAAATATAAATGGAGAAATATTTTGTGGTTTTTGAGAAGGGGGATTAAAGAATAGAAAATTAGCGGCAAAGCTCGGCTTGAAAATCTCAAACAAAATAAAATAACTAAGATACAGTCTTGGGTAAACCAACACGAGTGCTTATAAACTCAAATAAAAGCATAACCTCGAAAATAAGATAAAGCAACGAAAACCAAAATAAAAAATAGAAACAAAAACCTCCTCAAGCTTAGGCTTTTTCAAGCCCTTCAAATCACTGTGGTGGGGGGAAAAGGTTGTAACTCTAGTCCACAAATTGAGTTGAAAGGTTACTTGTTGTTTCTCGGAGGTTCAGGGCGAGATTGTGCATTCCCTCCATAGTCCCTCCAAGTTCTTGGAAATCTTGATATGTAGAGAACCGGTTTGGTGGCTGCTCCTCCTGATGGTGGACTTCTTGCTCCTCCTCTTGGTCCTCATCCTCATCAGAATATCCTCCTCGGGTTGGTGTTTCTCAACCTGCAAGTCATAAAGCACACATCCTTCCTCGATAGAGAAAAGACCATTACGCAAAGGAGC
Organism: Avena insularis; assembly: GCA_023614405.1. Classification (NCBI taxonomy): domain Eukaryota; kingdom Viridiplantae; phylum Streptophyta; class Magnoliopsida; order Poales; family Poaceae; genus Avena; species Avena insularis. Next base: position 287,148,351 of record CM042695.1, read on the forward strand.
GGGGTAGAGACGCCCAACTCTAGCAATATGCAGATGTCAAACACCACCTCTCCTAGTGAGCATTCGACAAGTCCTCAAAGTAGAGAAACCAACATGTCGCTCACCTAGTATTGATTGTAAATCACCTAGGTCGATGCCTAGAACATTGGCAAGCACGGTGATGACGCCTCCACAAGTGATTGGTCCTTGGCTTTGGTGGGATTGGTATTCCAAGTAGTGCACAAGAATTGCGCCCAAGTGAAGTGACAAGTTGTCATAGTTGAAAGTAGCTTTTGCAAGGACTAAGATGTCCTCCTCATTGAGTCTTGTAAACTCATTGCACGCCTGCAAGGTGTTAGCAATAACATAGAACAAATAGCGAATAGCAGGATGTTGAATATTCTTCCCTCTACTGACTCTAGAAGTAAATCTCATTCTATTATAACAAAGTTCAGGGGAAGGTTCCATGTTGGTAAAAGATACGCAGAGCATTAGGATAATTGTTGGGTAAATCAAAACAATTGCACCATTCATCAAGTGTTAGAGAGTAGTTATTATTCATGAGTCGGAAAGAAATTTTATCCTCCCCATGCCATGCTTTGACGGTGCTACTCAAAGATCTAAGAAATTCAATGGTTAACCGACGATAGGTTGGTGTATCATGGAATACAAAGGTTTGCAAGCCAACTCTATTGAAAAGTAAATTAAAGTCATCAAAAATACCGAGTTGGTTTAAAGTGACGGGGCAAGCCCACTTGGTTGCCTTGACTTCTCGGTTTTTGATCCCGTCAAAACGATCACCGTGGGCTTCGTTCTTGAATTGAATCCCCATGCATTCCTGAGTTGCAGCCCGAGAAGAACTAGCTGCGGCAAGAGCACGTGTCTAACTCCTCGTGTTCATCTTCTAAAAATAAATAAAAGATACAAGTATTAAACTTTTTGATCCAACATTAATAGTCATAGCATAATCCTCATCCTAGCACACTAAAGAATCTCCTCAACATAATAATCTAGGTAAGATAATCATAGCAAATAGTTCAAAACAAATCTCACCCTAGATTGATAATGACAATAGATTAGAGATGAATTTGTAAAAAGTAATTGGAGGATCAGAGGAGAAACATATCACAGATCACTTGTGTGCGAGGAATTCAAACGAAATCGAGCAGGGGTGAAGTTCCCTTGAGGTTTTGAGAGAGTTTGGAGGTAGAAGAGAGAAAAAGGATTGTGTTTTTGATGTCTTGGGTACCTTCCCGAGCGTTTAAGTGGTCAGACGCAACTATACGGCGACAACTATACGGCGGGAACAAAGTGTTCCGGCCATATAGTTGGTTTGGCAGCAAAATTTTAGGGTTTACTAGGGTTTCTGTCTGGCGGCTGTAACTATACGGCCGGAACTTTTGTTCCCGCCGTATAGTTGGTCGTCAAACCTTCTGTATCCTGGGATGAAAAATTGTCGATGGGTAACATAACTATACGACCACAACTATACGGCGGGAATTTTTATTCCCGTTGTATAGTTGGTCGTTAACCTTTTCGTATACATAAAAAAATTTCTATTTCTTCGTGGATTACTTTTTAGACTGAAACTTAGCAAAACACCTTGTTTTGACAGAAAAAAGACAGACTAAAATTTTGACCAACTATGGCATATATAAAACATGAATTTTTAGTACCGCTGAATCTCTTCTTCTCACTAGAGTTTTCTAGCACTCTTTATTTATATAAAACTTAAACTGAAACTTAAAAACTCAACTCAAACCTTGATTTCTCATGGGTTTCCTTCCGTGAAGCGCTCTTTTATAGTCAATAGCTTGACCTTGATATTGCTCACTTAGGCCATATGAGTGGAACATCCACTCCAAAGTAATTGGCCTTCAAAGTGATGACCTCCTTATCATCTTGCTTGGCTTTTTTTTTCTAGGCAAATGAATAACAAAAGGATCCCGTGAAGGAAATTGGAGCTTCACGTTACTTTCATGCAAATTTATTAAATCTTTAATAGTTCTTAAGAAAGGACGGCCTAATATAATTGGAGCTGAAAGGATCGTATGGGCACCTAGAGGGGGGGTGAATAGGTGCTACTTCAAATTTTACTCTTTTTCAAATTAGGGTTTGACAAGGAAGGTAAATTCTCCAGAATATGCAACTATGGTGAATTTACCTATATGTCAATCAAGCACAAGCAAACACAACACTAAGCAAGAACAAGTAAGTAAAGTGCGGTAAAGGATAGAAGTAACCAAAGGAGTGGACACGGAGACACAAGGATTTGTTTCCAGTAGTTCCTTCCTTTTGAGGGGAAGTACGTCTACTTTTGGAGAGGGGTGGTTTCAAACCACCAACTCCACGAGAGGCCTCCCTTGTTCTCCGATAAACCTCACCCCAACGGGCTCGATTCACCTTCCACTATATCGGCAACCTTCGAGGTGGAAGCCGGCACCTTTACAACAAGTTCGGGGCACACATCCACAACTGAATTGGAGGCTCCCAAATACAAGAAAGCTGTCAAGACAAATCAAAGACAAGCTTGTAAGAACCAAATCAAAGTTAGGGTTTGCAATGAAACACTAGAGCTTGGGGGACCTCAAGTGAATGAGGGGGAAATGAAGATCTCTCTTGGTGAAGATGTAAATCAAGGCCTCCTCCTTCGATTCTCCAAAGATCAATGACTTTGGATGGTTGGATGAAGAGATCTTGTAGATTTGGTTGCTCTAATGGGGTTGGTGTTCTTGAGCAGCTCGAGCAACTGGAGGAAGAAGATAAGGGTCCCTTTTTATAGGCAGCCCCCTCCATGAACCGTTTTCTGACCGTTGTAGAAAAGTAAGACCGGAGACTCCGGTCTACACCGGAGACTCCGGCCAATCTCCGGACCAGCCTCCGGACTGCCCATCTGACTGACCCAGACCAATCTTGCCCCAGCAACACTAGAGACTCCGGTATTCCAGCACCGGAGACTCCGGACTTGTCCAACACCGGAGACTCCAGTGTATCCTCCGGTGCAGGCTCCGGACCCCAGGCAGAATATCCCAGCCAGATCCTGGGAGGCACCACCAGAGCCAGAACGGGAAACTCTGGACCACACCGGAGACTCCGGTCTTGACAGTCCGGAGACTCCGGTCTGGAGTTTCCAAAACAGTGTCATATGAATGTGGTCTTTTCCCAAGAGTGAGGGTGCTGTTCATCTATCATAATACCAACCTGTGGAAAATGACAAACTGTAAAATGATCTACTTGTTGTTAACGAACACCAAAAGAGATTATGACAATAAATGCCCTTTCAATCTCCCCCTTTTTGGTGTTCGATGACAACAAGTGATTTGCATGGAATACAATATATATATGGGACTCCCCCTGACTATGTGCAACAAGATAATTAAGTAAAACATGCAAGATATAGATAGTATCAACGATAGCACACATAGGTCTGACATGAGTTACAATAGATGTGCACATAAGCACGTAGTCAGGGTCACACAAGCACATGAACAACGGATAACACACATAAAGTTCAAGTTCAAAAATGGCAAATAAAAGGCAAATAAGGGCAGATAGTCGCAAATCCCAAATCCATGCAAACCGATGAGAATGTCTTCTCCCCCTTTGGCATCGAAACGCCGAAAAAGGGAAAAGACCTACACTAGCGCCCCCAACCGCTCAGTAGTCATCGTCATCCTCGGCATCCTCATCCTCCTCCTGGTAACCATCATCCTAATCATAGTCATCATCATCGTCTTCAGGGACAGCAGGCCCTTTGCCGTGAGGGCGAGAAGAGGAAGTACCCTGATACCCAAATCCTGAGGTGACATCAGCAAACGTCTTCCAGTCCACCAGACTGTCATGTTGGGCATTCCATTCCACAAATGAGAGTGTATGGTCAGACTCGATGGACTGCTGATCCCCATGCTCATCATTGTATTCATCTTCACCTTCCTCATTATCCTCAGCACCCTGTTCCTTGATCTCTTTGAGGAGCTTATCAATGCGGCGGTTGCTTTGGTAGGATGCATGCTGCTGCTTGCGTATGTCGACATTCATGCAACAAAGGGTCCTCTCCCAAAAGCTGGCCTTCTTGACCCGCTCATGCACATAGTCTCGAGTCATAATAGGCATAGGGGCATTGGAGGCATTCTTCCTCCAAACTCTAGGTGGGGAGGGAGCCCTCTCCGTCTCAATCTCCTCCTCATCATCATCCCCATAGCGACGCCTTGGGGCAGGCCCCATGCGCCCTTCTGCTGCAGTGTAACATCCCAAAAATACTAAACTTAAATCATCAAACTCTAATCATCAAAATTAGGGTTAACAAAAACTTCTCTAATTAAAATTATGAAAGCATGCATATGTGTATGCATTTAAACTGAAATTCTTTTGAACCAACTTGTTTGTGTGTTTCTTTGCTTGTAAAATGTTTCTTAGGTGAAATAAACATCATCTAAACATTTCCCACACTTTTCCCAAAGACAAGTAAAGCAAAACAAATAAAATAAAGGAATGGTCATTTTGACCAATTTAACTCCCAAGCCTACTTTGGCTGTCTCAAACTTTCAGAACCTAACAGAAACTTTTTTGGATCTTTGCACCCCTTGATTGTACACATAACAAAGTATCAAGGCCCACTTTGTGATCATCCAGAAACTTTCAAATGCATAGTTTAAATGGCAATTCAAAATTGAATCTTTATCATATGGGAAGATCCCACTTTTTCAAAAACCACTCAAACAAGCTCAACTTTCAAAACCCAAGCATCTGCAGACTCACCAGCACCAATCTAGCACACCCACCAAAAGTCTTTTCAAAATTCAAAACTTGAGTTCATGCGGCCATTTCATCAAACACTTGGCAGACACAAATCAAATAAAATCAAAACACTATTGTGAGCAGTGATTCTTGCCTAACTGGTTCCCTATCTAGCTCACAACCAGCTCAGTAGATCATCTAGCAAGATTAACCAAGCACTAGCACCACTGTGAGCTTGGTATTGTCATCAATGGTGAACAGCCGAAGCCACCCTTGTCACCCCCATGTCGACAACAAGCTAGGAGGAGAAACAAGCCTAGCCAGCATGTCTGGGAGCAAGCCAACACTCCACCGCCACTCCCACATCCCACCGCCCTGACCATCGGACCACGCCAGACGGACCATGCCAACCTCGCCAAGAACCATGCGAAACCGCCCGTGCGCCACGCTCGACCAACGCCCATAGACCGCGCGCCGCCCTCGCCGCGTGCATACGTGATCACCACCGTCCCAGCAACCCCGCAGACATGCTCGTTCGCCGCCGCGCGGACCACGCGAGCTGTGCGCCATTAATTTCTCCGCCGGGCACGCGCAGAGCACCGTCGTGTTCCGACCGAACCGCACCGCCCCACGTCTCGCCACCGTACCATTGAGCATTGCCAGGGAACACCGCACTGTCCCCTACCTTCGCCCATGCCAATAGCCATCTGTACCATCGCCCCCGACGAGCTCACCTTGCGCCCCGTCGGTCCCCTCGCTCGACTATAAATAGAGGCCACCCCCAGACGAATTGAGCACACCATTCTACTCCCCTCTCATCACTGATTGTGCCACACCATTACCGGAGCAAGGCGAGCAACACTTCGCCGGAATTTCACCGGAGCCCGCCGCCTCTGGAGAAGAAGGGAGCCAACGATTGGAGCCGCCCCAGGAGGAGCCACCGGTACCAGGAGATTCGCCGTCGTCGACTTTGTCGTTCACCCACCTCGCCGACCCACGCCTGCACCCCGGTGAGCCCCCAGCACCCCCCACTGGCCGCGCTAGGTTTCTGTCTCACCGGCGTTGCCCAACGTCGACGTTGACTCCCAGCCGTTGGATTAGAACCAGATCAAACGACCCACGTTGCCCCGTACCGCTTCGCACCCCTGTCTCACTGACGAGTGGGGACAGCCACTTAAACAGCCCGCAGAAGCTCTACGCTTAGCAGGCCGGCCCGTTAACTTTTCCCGCGCAGCCTAGTTATTTGAATTAAACCTTTTCCATTTTATTTCAAACACACTTCTGTACCCAGTTTCAAAAATCAACCTAGGTCGATTCAGTGCACCAAATTGAATGAAACCAATTTTGTTAGAAAGGTATAGGAATGATGAATCCAAGCCCGTTGGATTCAAGTCATTTGGATCTATAGATCACCCATGGTAAAAATAACAAGGCAGGAGATTTTCTGCATTCAAACATTTTTCAAATTTAAACCATGATAGCTTTTGAGTTGATTCCAACTCTCAAAAATCACATTTAACCATACCTTTTAGAATATATAAAAATATATAGGGTTACTTACATAAATAATTTTCAAGTAATAAAAGAATGCCCCATAGGCATTTTTAGCCACTTTAATTAATTAAAATAAAAGGGTAAAACCTTATTAAATTGTGACACCACTTTAAATCACATTCCCATGGACTAAAATATGTGGTGATGACATGTGTCAACATGATCCCATGTTTGGTTTGGAGAATATTAAATCTTAAGTAGTTTTTCAATGAGTAGAAATTACTTTGCTAAAAATAAAATGAATTAAACCAAACTTTAATCTTGTAATGTTAGTGATGATGCTAGATCATCTATAGGACCCTTTTGTGTGATGATTGCAAGTAGTTAAGTATTGGTTGGTGATTGTGTACATCGTATTTATTTATAGACGCTAGTACCGACCAAGGATACGAGGAAGAAGGATGATTTTATGAAGAAGAAGCCGAGGAGAACTTCAACCACTGCTCTGCACAAGGCAAGCCTAATACTACTAGTGAATGTGCAAGCTAACACTTGCAAGATACTCTACTGATGCAACAAACCACTACTTGTTACTATGCCCACTATATACCTTAAGCATATATGATCATCTCCACTTGATAAACCAATCCTAGTTTTACCTACAAGCTTCTTACTTTATTTCTTTATCAAAGCTCTTACTTAGAGTTTACTTAAGAGAATAGTAGATACTAGAAAGATATGTGAAGGTTGCATAAAGAGCATAAAATTTGGCCTAAGCTAGATAATCTTGATGTCATCCTAAGGCATGAGATTGAACTTAGTTAAAACTCCACTAGTTTACCACCCCTTATTAGTGCTTACCACCACTTGTAGATGCTAGTGCTAAGCATAAAACTTGATCAACTTTAGATGGGAATACTTGGTGAAAATGGTTATGAAAACCTTAGAATGATGGATCATTCTACTGAGATGTTTTGACATATGTTTTCGAACAACTGATGATTTTGGTGATGAAAATGTTGAGGCATGAGCCTTAGCCCTTCTTAAAACTGATGGTTGTCTAGATGCGATACCATTCCAATTTTATCGTACAACCACAATACCCGAAGATTGGGTAGGGCTTGACTGGAAACTTATATACCTTAGTATTGGTTCCCTCACGGCCAAGGTCTGAGCTGAGGCTATCTTGTGAAGATTGTCCACCTGTGCAGTACCCAAGATGACAGTTGGTCATGGTTGGGAGGACAAACTCACAGGAGAGGTGCTTATACTAGGGCGTGTAATTGAAAGGTTAGGATTGATTATCCGCATACTGAGTATGGTGAATTCAGGATTTGTTCCTGACGGATGTATCGAATGTTGTGGTGAAAGTGTACAATCTCTGCAGAGTGTCAAACTATTCGAATAGCCGCGTCCACGGTTATGGACAGTTGGAGTGGCCATACTGTTCCCCCGTCAGACTTTTCAAAATGACTTGTGAAATGGATTGAGACTTTAACTTGACCACAATAGGATTGTGATATGAAATACAAGTTCCCACTTAGGTGTTATAAAACTTCAACTAGCATTCTTTGCTTCTGAACTTAGTAGAGGTAAATCTGGATTTTGCAAAATAACCCTAGAGCCTAGTGACCTATTATCAAAAAACCCTTTTACATGTTAGTATTAGTTTGCGAGTACTTAAAGAGTACTCATGGCTTTGTCCCTGGCTATTCCCATGGCCATACTATGAAGAGGAGTATCTGGAGGATGGACCCCAGGAAGGTTACGACAACTAGGATCATCTCCCATCGTCAGCATTGCCTGTGACCCCGAAGATGGAGCTTCGCCTACGCTATCGTTATTATTACGTATTTCGCTGCTTGATGTTGTATTAAGAACTGGATCATGAGATCCCTATTTGTGTAAGAACTTATGTACGGTTTGTAATGGATGATGTACTATGGTATCCAATTCTGTTATGTCTCGCAAAAATGGTAATCCTGGGATTGCGATGTATGGCATAACAGGCATCTGGGATTAAAAATCCGGGTGTTGACATGCAGAGAGACCAGAGTGTGATCAGTGAGGTGTGGTGGTATGCCAAGTGGAGAATCATGCTCCTGGGAGTTGATGAGCCTCATCACCAAGGGTGCATATGGAGGAGATTTCTTGTAAAGAATGGCATGGAACATCTCCTCGAAAATGAAGTCCATCACATCAATAGGTGCAGCATCAGCCTCAGTTCTAGCATTGAAGGTCCGGTGAGTATGGTATAGGAGGTTGACAAGCCCACCCCTAATAGCATCATCATTTCTAGCACTTGGAGCAATAGTGTGATGGAAAATCCTCAGCATAAGGTTGTAGAGGGTATTGAGTCCCTTGGAACCCCCACAACACCATCATCATACAGAGGTGCCAGCTTTAACTTGTTCTCACCCAAAGCTGCTGAGTGCATGCGCAGCCCCACATGAGTAGATACTCCATGAAAGGTCTCAAAGATGACATTGGAAAAGTCATGAAAGGTAGCCGTGCAGCGAGTGGTGCCAGTCATCCACACCATGGTCCGGTCAAGATCAGACCTAAACACAACTGTGGCATAGAACTGCTGGACAAGATGGACATTGTAGTCTTCACGCAGCTCCATCAAGTTGTAGAGACCCAGCTTCTCACAGATCCACAGGGCATCATTGAAGTAAGGGCTCTGGCACATTATCTCAACACTCATGAACTTCTGGGGGCAGACAGGTGATCTGGTGAGTACACCATACACATCCTTCATGAACACAGCCTGTTCTTTCCTCCGATGTGAGGGTCCTCACTGTGCAGGTGGCGCATAGAAATCTGTCTTTCTCAGCTCACGGTACTCCTCTTTAGACATTTTGGCTAAGGTCTGCAGGTTGTCATACTTGGCCCTCTTGGCACGGTCCTCCCGTTCATCCCTCTCCTGATCCCTCTTCATGTAAGATGCATCACGTGCCCGCTGTTTCCGGTTGGACGGAGGCACGATGAACTGACCCTGAGCTTCATCATAGCGAGGATTGCCCCTTTGGGACTTGCCCTTGGTACGACGAGGACGACTAGAACCATCACCTGTGAACAGCAGTGAGGGAGATAGCATAGAGATGAGTATATGTGTCCCAAAGATGCAGTACAAGAGCTGTGATGCATTTCTGGACTATTTTGATTCACCCAACACCGGAGTCTCCGCACCTTATACCGGAGTCTCCGGCTCAGACCGGAGTCTCCGGTCCTAGGGACCGGAGTCTCCGGCCTGAACCGGAGTCTCCGGACCTAAGTCCGGAATCTCCGGTCAGGGGGCTCGGGTATGAGATGGGAAGATGCTGGTGAGGGTGTATCTAGTAGATCGGGCAATGCAACAAGGCTAAAGTACTAGAGTGCACGCAAACAAGTGATTCCAATGGACAAATCAGCAACAATCCTAAAAAAACACATCTAGAGATGAACCCTAGGAAAAAAATAGAGGAGAGGTACCAGATCTGTCCATGGGATCAATTCCTCTGGTGGGAATGACCCAATGGATGTAAGGGTCCCAACCTTTAAATAAGGTAGAGTCCCCTGTGTTTACAATGCTAGTCCCTGGATCAATAGCTAGCATTCACAGTTAAGATGTAATATCAAGAAACAAAGGTCATAATGTAACTTTATAACCAGGAATAACATAATTTTATTACATCTTACAAAGCTCAATTGGCTATTACATTACATTGCAGCGGAATAACTATAAGCATGGGGTCCTTCATCTTCAAAGTGCCACAGGCAAACATGTTGGTTGTAGGCTTTGTAATCCTAATCAATCAATCTTCACTAAAATCAATCAAACCTGCAACATTACAAGTTATAGCCACAAGGGTCAATACATTTGAATTGTATTGGCAAGTTTCACTACTATGTAGAACATAAGTGGATCCTATCATTACATGCATATTTGGCTAAGTAGGGTTTTAGGCTCGTTTGCAGAAAGCAATAATTTCATCCTATCTTTTAAAAAGGGTTTTGATCTTTTGTCACCTCCTTCTGAACTCCTTGGAATCCACCAAGTGTCTTTGTCAAAAACTCTTGAGCTCCTTGGTAACCCCAAGTGTTCAAGTTTTCATAAAAATCTCTTGAGCTCCTTGGTACCCCCAAGTGCATCAAGTTTTATCAAAATCTCTTGAGCTCCTTGGTACCCCCAAGTGCATCAAGTTTTATCAAAATCTCTTGAGCTCCTTGGTACCCCCAAGTGCATCAAGTCTTTTGTTGTCACTTAAAAGTTTTTCTTTTAGAAATTGGAATGTCGAGATTTCCCATAGCTTCAAGCTTTAGTTGCTCAGTATTGTCCATAACTGGGGACACGGCTAAGTACTTAGATTTTATTATCTTCTGCAGAAGTAGTACACTTTACCCACATGTCACAATCTCATCTTGTTGCCACTAGTGGCCACTGGATTGGTACTCACCAAGATGGAGTACTGGCAGATTGAGAATGTGACGAAGTCTTTCCAGAGGGTCCTCCCATACACCATTGCTAGCTTGTCTTTAGTACCCATGTAGGATTCCAGGTCCTCATTTTCAGTAACCTGAAGACAATGCATGGGTCTTCCCAATGTATTCGACTAAGCCAGAGCCATAAATAGCATGTGGTTGTACACGAAAGCCACAATTGGAGAAACATGTTCAATCTCTAAGTTTCCTGGGTGGTTTTCTTTTGGAGCACAACACAAAGAGATTGCCATAGACATGGTTCCTTTTGTTGCCACCTTCTCCAAAACTCAAAGTATCCTTGTCCACCCAGGTGGTTCATTGAGTCCTTGTTTTATTATATAAAACACAAGTCCTTTCCTCAACTTCATAAAATCTCAACATGTATCTCTTTTCAAAATATAGCATGGCTAAGCATGTAACAACTACATTGTTTTCACTAAGGAATGTATAGGGTATCCTATTAGGATTTAGCATAGCATATAGTATAGAAATTCTTTTCATGCATGTTTCAAAAATCCACTAAGTATAATGAAAAATAGTGGGACTTTAGATGATAGTGTAACTTGCCTTTTTGGTAGGGAATGGTGGTTCACTTCTTGATCTTGCTAGTTTCACACTTTTCTAACTTCACTACAAATCAATCAAGCAAACACAATATCAACTAGCATTCCAACCAAAATCAATCAAACAAAACACACATAAAATAATGGGTTCTAAGTCATGCATGCAAGCATGCATAAGATAGTTTTATTTTCCAAGGTGGTCTCTACTAGGCTCTACACATTGTAAGGCTCAAAGTGGACATTTTCCAAAGTGGAAAAGTCATTTGAAAAAGGGTTTTCTCTATAAACCATTTTTAAATCCATTCATCATTTTATGTGGTGGAAAATGTTTTTATCAAATCAAAAACTTTATGCCTTTCACCAAATAAATTGTGAATTCTCAAAACTTGGTGTTTAGGGTCAGTAGGTTTGATTCAAATCATTTTCCCAAAGTTTTTACTCCAAAAACATTTTCATAACAAAACCATTATTTCTATTTGGCTAGAAATGGGATAAATCAATTAATCCATCCTAAATTTCAACAAATTCATTTTTAAATCCATGGGTTGGTTCCTAGGGTCGGTAAGTTCACCACAAACCAATTTGCAAAGATTTTATCCTTGAAAACATTTTGGAATAATTTTTCTAATCTATACAAGCATACAAATGTTTCTGCAAAAACAAACATTTTAACAGAAACTTTTTACTAAACAAATTGCATGGTTGGCTAGGGCTTGTTCCACTGATTCCAATGGTATAAAGTTTGAAATTTTTGGACGTGTGGATCAAAAGTTACAAGGGTTTCAAGTTTGCAAATAAATCTGATTCAAAATTTCTTTTAAACAGATCTAGTGCCACGCGGCATGATTTCATTGGGCGGTACCGCTTGGCGGATTAAGCTGTAGGCGTTGGATCTAACTTAAACGAATGGATCAGATGGGACGCGTACCGGTTCGTTTAGTTCTAATTGCAGCCACCAGATTTAAATCTAACGGCCACAGATGCTTGGCCAAAGGCTGGCGGCGCTGCACGGCGGCAGACGGCGGCGACGGTCGGACGATGGGCTAGCGGTGGTTCTAGTAAGCAAAGGACGAAGTGGGGATGCTCACCGTGATCGCAAGGACGTGGTGATGCTCGAGGCGTGGTCGGTTAGTCGAGGGGCGCTCTGGTTCTAGCAGGATTGCTCGCCGGAGTGGAGGACAACGTCGGGCGGCTCTGGTCCTGGTCGGAGGCGACGCTGCAGATCGCCCTAAGGCAAGACAAGAGCATGGTCAGATGCAGGAGGATGTGGCGAGTGTGGGAGCGTGAACGAGAAGGCGTGGGGCGGTCTGTGCTTACCAGGGGACTTCGCCGGAGAGAGGCAGACGCGGCGACGCGGTCAGAGGTTTGCTCTGGGGCGCCCGCGGTTGAACGGAGGGTACATGCAGGTGCGCCTGGGAGTGGGGAGCATGGTCGTGCGCTTAGGAAGGCAAGGGGTGGCGAGGTTCGGCCGGAATCGAGGAGGGACGATAGTCGGAGCAGTGGCGCTGCGAGCTTGATTCAGGGCAGCCTGGTGGCGTTCAGGGCGTGGAGTCTGAGGGGAAAGGAAGAGGAGAGGGAGGCACTTTAACGTGCGTGGTCGCAGCGAGTAATGGCGAAGGCGTTAAGGCGAATTTAACCGCGGCATCAACGGCAGGAAACGGCCGGCGTGGTCGTCGCGGGGAGGAAGAAAGAGTGAGCTGGCTGCGTGGGTCCTTGCTGTCAGCGAGGGAGTGTGGGGGAAGAAGGGGCCACTGGTCAGTCACTCTGCGGGTGCTGATTCTGGTGAAAAACGCTTCGCGTGTGGGGGAGAGAAGCTGGGCTGGTACTGGGCTTAGCGGGCTTGCTGACTGGGCTGCTGCCTGTTTCTATTTTTTTCCTCCTGAATGCTTTTTCTTTTTCCAATTCTATTTTCTGTTTTGAATTTCCAAACAACAATTCAATCAATTCAAACTTTCACCAAACATTGCAATTGAATTTGATTATGTTTAACAACATAAACCAAAGTCCAAAGATCAAAATAATATTTTTATTTTAGGGTCCTTTATTAATTAAATAAATAGACCATGTTTATTAATCAAAAAGAATTTGTTTTATTTAAAATCTCCATTTTGAAATTTAAATATTTTCAGAACCAAATCAGTAGATTTTATTTGAAATCATAAAATACTTGTAAAACTTGTTTTAAAATAAATGAATAAGTTTTGATGTTTAATTAAAATAGCAAAACCTTTATTTTTTAATAAACTTGGATATTAAATCCTTTTATTTTATTTAAATAAACCTTTACTATTTTTATCAAATAGAAATGTTTTTATTTCAAAGGCTTGGCCAAGTTTTAATTTGGCTTATAAAATAATTCCTTATTTATCATTCTATCCTTTTCTTTTGAAAACCAAATCTTTTTATTAAAAGATTCAAAAATAGTAATTTCAGGTATTTTTATTTTCCTTTATTAAATGTTTATTTTTTTGAATCCCTTTAGGATTTATCTTGATCAAAATAGGTTTGAAGGTTCCCATTTGAATTCAAAAAGTTTCTTCTCACTCTGAAAATCAACAAAGTTTTATTTTATTCATTTATTTTTCACATTACAAGATTTGGAAAATCTTGGGATGTGACAATGGAGGAGAGGGGAAGGTTGGCCGGTGGCACGGTGGATCCCGGGGTCTTCTTGACCTCCGGGGAGGATTTTTGGAAGAGGGGGCGACGGGGTTGGAGGTAGGGGACGGGGTGAAGAATGGTGAACTGCTGTCCCAGTTCACCCCGACCCCCCTTCTTTAAGTGACAGAAACCGTCTAGACCGGAGACTTCGGTCTACACCGGAGACTCCAGTGTTTGTACACAGGAGACTCCGGTCCTCCTCGACCAAAAGTTCCAGAAAAAGTGTTTGGGGACATATATGAGAGATAGATGGTTTTTAAGATAGGTATAGGGCTTGGGTTGAGACATCAAACTGTGAAGAACCAACAAAAGCCATAGGGATTCAAAAATGTTCAGAAAAGCTCCAAGAGACTAGAATCAAGCAAATGACAAACATGAGTAAGTGCCAACCTCTCAAATGAGAGAGGGCGGTGGCCTAGGCCACCATATTTGAGTATACTTGGCTTGGCACCACGAAGATATATCTTGGGTCCATTACCAAAACTCATCATTAAGCTCACATATCACTAAATGATATTAACAAGAATGATTTTGATTGCTTTGGGCATAATGGGGGAGGGATGATCCAATCAATTAGAATCGCACTCCCCCTATATCCATGCCTACACCTAAACCAAATATGAGATGAAACATAGGTGAGAGTGCAAGAATATCAAGTCAAGATCCTTGAATCTACGACATTTAGTTCATTCCTCAAGTATCAAAACCTTGCTTCATCAAGTGGCTTCGTGAAGATATCGGCAAGTTGATCTTTGGTTGATACATATGATAGATCAATATCACCTCGAGCAACATGATCTCAAATGAAGTGATGGCGAATCTCAATATGCTTTGTCCTTGTGTGATCCACCGGGTTGTAGGCAATATTGGTGGCACTTTCATTGTCACATAGAAGAGGCACTTTGTCACAATGGACACCGTATTCCTTTAAAGTTTGCCTCATCCATAGCAATTGGGTGCAAGCACTAGCAGCTGCCACATACTCGGCTTCGGCGGTGGAGAGAGATATACAATTTTGCTTCTTGGAAGACCAACATAACAAGGACCTACCAAGGAATTGGCAAGCCCCGGATGTTGATTTTCTATCATCCTTGTCACCCGCCCAATCCAAATCCGTGTATCCACAAAGAGCAAATGTTGAGCCTCGAGGATACCAAAGACCATAAAATGGGGTATGAACCAAATATCGAAAGATTCTCTTGACCGCCACTAAATGGATTTCTTTAGGAGCTGCTTGATATCTTGCACACACACCTACACTCAACACAATATCGGGTCTAGATGCACAAAGGTAAAGCAAAGAACCAATCATAGACCGATATACCTTTTGATCCACATCTTTACCATTTGGATTTTGTTCTAGATGAGTCTTTGTAGCCATGGGAGTATGAGCTCCATTTAAATCTTGCATTTTGAATCTCTTGAGCATATCTTGAGTATACTTGGCTTGATTGAAGAATGTCCCTCCTCTAACTTGCTTGATCTCAAAACCAAGAAATACTCTCAACTCCCCCATCAAAGACATTCGGAACCTACTAGTCATAAGCTTTGAGAATTCATCATTAAAAGCTTTGTTAGAAGAGCCAAAGATAATATCATCAACATATATTTGGCATACAAAAAGCTCCCCATGGACTTTCTTAGTAAAAAGAGTGGGATCGATTTTCCCAACCTCAAATCCACGGTCAAACAAAAGCTCTCTAAGGTGCTCATACCACGTGCGTGGGGCTTGCTTGAGCCCATAGAGCGCCTTATCAAGTTTGTAGACATGGTTTGGGAAGTTGGGGTCCTCAAATCCCGGGGGTTTCTTAACATATACCAATTCATTTAGTGGACCATCAAGAAATGCACTTTCTACATCCATTTGTTGCAACTTGAAGTTATGATGTGCCGCATAAGCAAGAAGGATACGAATTGACTCAAGGCGAGCCACAGGTGCATATGTCTCTCCATAGTCAATGCCTTCAATTTGAGAGAACCCTTGTGCAACCAATCTAGCCTTGTTCCTTACTATGATTCCATGCTCATCTTGCTTGTTCTTGAATATCCACTTTATTCCAATAACATTGCGGCAATCCTTTGGCTTCTCTACTAACTTCCATATTTTGTTTCTCTCAAAGTTGTTGAGTTCTTTGTGCATAGCTTCTAACCAATCCGAATCTTCAAGTGCTTCCCACACTTTCTTTGGTTCAATCATGGAGATGTGTGCTTGGTGTTCACTGAACCTCTTCAATTGTGCTCTTGTGGAAATACCTTTCCTTAGATCACCAACAACATTTTGTAGAGAGTGGTCTCTTAATTCCAACATTCTTTTCTTTCTAGCTTCGCGACGAGCGTGGATCTCCGTGTTGTTTCTTGGGGGACCCTCTTCATCATTTTGATCCTCGTCTTGACCATCATCTTGACCTTGATCATCATTGGAATCATCCTCTACATTGGGAGGCAAAGATTGACCTTGGTCTTGATCAAGTGCTCTTCTAGCGTCAATTTGAGCTTGTCTCATAGCAGCTTGTACGGATCTTCCTTGAGAAATTGACTTGGCACCACTTGACAATCCGTCGAATGGACCAAGCACCCCTTGACTAGAGTTGTCACTTTGATCACCATGTTGAGGGTCCACATCTTGTCTTTGGCTTGAGTCAATGTCCTCTTCGGTGGATGGAGCATGTTGAGGTTGTGAAGATGAGGGCTCCACTTGAGTGGAGCATAGTTCTTCTCGATCCGCCATAAGGGGTTCCTCAACAGGGCGGATATATGCCACACCCATTCTTCCTATGGTATCCCGAGGCATTTCATCATCTGCATCACAAGCATCAACACGCCCCCCTTGGGGACCATCATATTCTTCGAAGGTCACACTACAAGATTCTATGACGGCTCCGGAGAGCTTATCATAGATTCTATAAGTGTGAGATTCGAGACCATAGCCAACAAAAATACCCTCTAATGCTTTAGACTCGAATTTAGACAAACGAACACCTTTTATGAGATAGAAACACTTACAACCGAACACCTGGAAATAAGATATGTTGGGCTTGTTACCGGTAAGAATTTCATATGGAGTCTTGTTGATTTATTTGCGGAGGTAGAGCCGGTTTGAAGCATGGCAAGCAGTGGAAATGGCTTTGGCCCAAAAGTTGTATGGAGATTTAAACTCCGCCAACATGGTCCTAGCCATCTCAATAAGAGTCCGGTTCTTCCTTTCGGCCACGCCATTTTGTTGAGGGGTGTATGCAGCGGAATATTGATGTTTAATCCCCTCATCACTAAGGAAATCATTCAAGGTGTAGTTCTTGAACTTGGTGCCGTTGTCACTTCTAATGATCAACACGGGAACATTGTATTGCCTTTGGACCAAATTGATGAAGTCGATGAAGGTCTTTTGAGTCTCACTCTTCAATTTGAAGAAATAAACCCAAGAGTATCTTGAAAAGTCATCAACAATCACCAAGCAATATTTCTTCCCACCAAGACTTGCATGATATGGAGGACCAAAGAGGTCCACATGGAGGAGCTCCAAGATCTTGGTGGACTTGATGCGGTTCTTAGGATTTTGAGGAGCATCATGCATCTTCCCTAGAACACATGCCTGCAAACACGATATTTGGCAAAGGAAACATTTTCTTTTAGTCCAACAATATGGCGGCTGCCGAACACACCAGAGAAACAGAGCCGCGCCCTCTAAAAAAGAAGAAAATAGAGGCGCCGTACCAAGGCACACGTGCGCAACGCCACGCTGTGGAGGAGGGAGAGATTAGTGATACGTGGTAAACGTATCTCTAATTTTTTATGCTCCATGCTTGTTTTGTAACAACTATTTTATGTTTTGTCTATACTTTGAGGCATTTTTATACATTTTTTGGAACTAACCTATTAACAAGATGCCACAGTGCCAGTTCCTATTCTCTGCTGTTTTTCGTTTCAGAAAATCTAGTAAAGAAATATTCTCGGAATTGGACGAAACAAAATCCAAAGTTCCTATTTTTCTAGACACGACACGGAGTCCGAAGGGGAGACGAAGAGTAGTCGCGAAGCAACCACACCACGTGGCCGCGCGGGCCACCCTTGCCACGCCGCCATAGGGCGTGGGACCCTCGGGCGTCCACCTACCTTGCCCTGTCGCCTATATATTCCCCCACGATGCAGAAACCCTAAGTACAAGATTAGAATCCCACGAAAAGTCCTGCAGCTCCGCCGCCACCGAAGAGGAGATTCGAGGGCCAGAAGTCTCTGTTCCGGCACACCGCCGGGATGGGGAATTGCCCCCGGATCCATCTCCATCGACTCCAACGCCATCTCCATCACCGTTGCTGACTCCCATGATGAGGAGGGAGTAGTTCTCCCCCAAGGCTAAGGGCTCTACCGGTAGCTATGTGTTCATCTCTGTCTCTATGCGTGATCTTATTATGATCAAGAGCTTTGTATTCTAGTTGAATAACTAGATGCTACTCAAGTGCTTTTATTAGTGTGATCTCTGGAGACACCTTCTCCCACATGTGTGAAGGTGACAGTGTGCACACCGTTTGTGTGTCTCTTAGGCTAAAGGTTACAAAAATACTTATCATCAGTTATATTTTGAGTTGGATGTCTCTATCAAAGAGTGGTGTTTGTCGGAACCATCTAGCGCTCAAGGTGACAGTGAGGGGTTACCTAGATGGGTAATGTGGAATTTAAGGAGTGCTTTTTCAGCCCTACACAATGGATTGGTGTTAGTTATCCAACCAGCGTATAGTTCGGTGTAGCATAGTGCAGAATATATATATATATATATATATATATATATATATATATATATATATATATGTGTGTGTTCAATTATGATATCATTGTTGAGAGTGTCCACTAGTGAAAGTATGATCCCTAGGCCTTGTTTCTAAGCATTGAAACACCATTTACAACCAGTTTTGTTACATGTTTGCTTGCAGCCATTTCTATTTCAGATTGCAATTACCACTTATAATCATCCATATTACATGTATTTCACTATCTTTTCGCCGAACTAGTGCACCTATACACCTGACAAGTGTATTGGGTGTGTTGGGGACACAAGAGACTTCTTGTATCTTGATTGCAGGGTTGCTTGAGAAGAATACCTTTGACCTCTTCCTCCCTGAGTTCGATAAACCTTGGGTGATCCACTCAAGGGAAACTTGCTGCTGTCCTACAAACCTCTACACTTGGAGGACCAACACTGTCTACAAGAATAGAAGCGTGCTGTCCTACAAACTTTAGTTTTATTTTGTGTTGTTTGCTGAAATAAGTTGGTTGGATCCCAGTACACTTCTTTTGGAGAGAGACACACTCCGTTTTCATTGTTTAGAACACTCTAGTTTGCACTCTTATTATTCTATGAGTGTTCACTTTTGCTAGCACTGCGTTTAGCTTTAGTTTTCTTCTGCTTTTCCTTAGAAATTTTTAGTTCTTCTTTGTAGTTAGGAGAGACTAGCTCTAGGATCTTTATTGATTATTATATTTGTGAGTTGTTTCAAATAAGTCGATTGGTGTTGGAAGAGAGTAGAATGTTTCATGCTTATGGTGGTACAAAAAGAAACTTGTTTTGACTGTGACTTAGACTTTATCATGTCATGTTAGATGTTGCTTTGACCATATGCCTAGTGATTATTGTTGTAGCATGACTTGTTTCAAACAATTGAGATTGCTTAATGTCCCATGAAAGAATCATGTTTTAGCATACAAAAAGCATAATATTGTGGTATTCTCCTTTGATGCTTTATTTGGGTTGACTTGGCACATGCTTACACCATGTTAAGACTATGAACCAGTAACCTTAGCCTCTATGATCATTTAGTTTTTGACTAGTGATATCAGTTTATGCTTTGACTAATAATGTTATGTCGCTCTGCATGATTATGGCCATTATTTCTCTCTTAGCTGGTCGCTCCTAGTCTTTTACTAGCCTCCACCTGTACTGAGTATGAGATCTACTCGTGCATCCAACTCCCAATAAACCAACTTATTCCAAAGATTCCACTATAAACTCCTATGCATGGTGTGTTACACCATTCCAAGTATATTCATATTTTTATCTATCTTCCAAATTAAATTTTTGTTATGTGAAAATTAGTGATTAAATCTCTCATGAACTTGATGGCACACTTTATTTTCTTGCACTTAATAACCTTAAACCATTGTGCCCATCTATGTTGCTTATATTCTTGCAAATTATAAGTTGGGAGTTAGCAGAACCATATTGTCATGGGGAATGCTTTCGACATTGCACTTATTCTATTTATTTGATATCATGTTCTTTTGTTTATGGATCCCGGCGGTGTGAAATAAAAGGGGAGCTTGTAAGTCCATGGAGTTTGTATATGTGTTAGAGAAACGCCTAGGCGAGTAGCCTAATCCATGCCTAATCATGATGGAAACTTGCAGCATAACCATAATGAGCATTCTATGAAGCATCTTCAGAAAAAAATTGAAAAAAAGAAAAGAAAAAACCATGCTCATGGTAAATAAAAGGATTGCTGAGATGCTCATTGTCTCTTGCCTTGTCATTTTGATATGGGATAGCTCCTATGTCATGGGGAAAGGGGTACCCCGTTGGCGGTTCTGTATGATACACATATACTTACAATGATAAGAACTTACCTGTGATTAAAGTTGAGTAGCATGAGGAACGGTACTCGTACTCAAGGGGCATGAGAGTTTCAACTTGTGATTTGTCAAGCATATAACTCATATTTTACTCACTTTAACCTTAATCACTTCAATATGCTTATGATAGGGGCCACGAGAGCTCAAAGCTAGTAAGTACCATAATTTTTGGAAGCTCTTTATGAAACTTGAAATCCCTACTTCCCTCTGCGAAGGGACTTTATTTTTTACTTTTTTGTTGAGTCTCCATCTTCTATATTTATGCACCAATTAAGAGAGCATAGTTGTCATTCTTAGTTCAATGTGCATTGTCCCAAAACTTGTTGATTGATTCACAATTATGGTATTGCTTGTTCTTAAATTATTTGTATCTAGTCACCCTTATGAACTTTGAAGGTGTCCTATGCATTTATGTTTTGCTATTCCATGAAGGACAAGCTGAATACCACTCTTGCTATGTTGTCTATATGTGAAACAAAAAAATGTCTTTCAAAGCATTATTCATGATCTTTTGTTTGTGTTACCCTTCATGTTGCAACATAGTTGATATGCCTTATTATTAGAAATATATCTTTCATGCTTATGTTAGAGTACTTTGATCCCATCTATCAATTGTTTACAATACCTTGATCAAGATTGTGATGGTGCATGTCACCTCAAAAATTATTCTTTTTATCACTTACCTACTCGAGGCCGAGCAGGAGTTAAGCTTGGAGATGCTTGATACATCGTAAACGTATCTATAATTTTTGATGCTCCATGTACCAACTATCTTATGTTTTGTCTATACTTTGAGGCATTTTTATACATTTTATGGAACTAACCTATTAACAAGATGCCATAGTGCTAGTTCCTGTTTTCTGCTGTTTTTGGTTTCATAAAAGCTAGTAAGAAATATTCACGGAACTGGACGAAAAAAGCCAAAGTTCCTATTTTTCTAGACACGACATGGAGTCCAAAGGGGAGACGAAGAGTAGCCACGAAGAAACCACACCACGTGGCCGCGTGGGCCCCCTGGCTACGCCGCCATAGGGTGTAGGCCCCTCGGGCGTCCATCGACCTTGACCCTTCGCCTATTTATTCCCCCCAAGGAAGAAACCCTATGTACAAGATCAGAATTCCACGAAAAGTTCCGCAGCACCGCCGCCCCCAAAAAGGAGATTCGGGGGACAGAAATCTCTATTCTGGCACCCTACTGGGATAGGGAATTGCCCTCGGAGCCATCTCCATCGACTCCACCGCCATCTCTATCACCGTTGCTGACTCCCATGATGAGGAGGGAGTAGTTCTCCCCCGAGGCTAAGGGCTCTACCTATAGCTATGTGTTCATCTCTCTCTCTATACGTGATCTTATTATGATCATGAGCTTTGTAATCTAGTTGAATAAGCAGGTGCTACTCAAGTGCTTTTATTAATGTGATCTCCGGAGACACCTTGTCCCACGTGTGTGAAGGTGATAGTGTTCACACCGTGTGTGTCTCTTGGGCTAAAGGTTACCGAAATACTTATCATGAGTTATATTTTGACTTGGACGTCTCTATGAAAGAGTGGTGTTTGTCGTAACCATCTAGCGCTCAAGGTGACAGTAAGGGGTTACCTAGATGGGGAATGGGGACTTTAAGGAGTGCTTTTGCATCCCTACGCAATGGATTGGTGTTCATTATCCAACCGGAGTATAGTTCGGTGTAGCATAGTGCAGAAAGTGTATATATATATGTGTTCAATTATGAAATCATTATTGAGAGTGTCCACTAGTGAAAGTATGATCCATAGACCTTGTTTCTAAGCATTGAAACACCGTTTACCACCAGTTCTATTACATGTTTGCTTGCAGCCATTTTTATTTTAGATTGCAATTACCACTTATAATCATCCATATTACTTGTATTTCACTATCTCTTCGCCGAACTAGTGCACCTATACACATGACAAGTGTATTGGGTGTGTTGGGGACACAAGAGACTTCTTGTATCTTGATTGCAGGGTTGCTTGATAGGGATACCTTAATCTCTTCCTCCCTGAGTTCGATAAACCTTGGGTGATCTACTTAAGGGAAACTTGCTGCTGTCCTACAAACCTCTGCACTTGGAGGCCCAATACTGTCTACAAGAACAGAAGCCTGCGTAGACATCAATCAGCCGGGATGGTGCACGAGGGGAGAGGGGTGGGGAGAGATGAGAGGCGGAGAAGGAGAGCATATGTCCTTCGTTTTATTCTCTCTTTGCTGCTGACCTCTTTCCCTGCCTACGTTTTATTCTCTCTGTATGTAAAACGCGTGGACAGAGGTGAGCATATGTCCAACTACAAGTAAAAAGATCCACCATTTAGACAGTGTCTAAACGAGATGATTCATGGGACCCACTAAACTGAATAGGCTAACTTGTGCATACGAGTTTTACACTGCCAAGTGTGCCTGTTATTTGCTTTTTTCCTTAGAGCATCGACAATGTGTAAAAAAAGTACACATTAAGTCACATAGTAGTATATTGTGGAGAAAATAAAGTTATACCTCAAGCTTGTGGGTTTCCCATACATAATAGAAAAATCATTTCCCCTCTCTCATATCTATTGCATGGAGCTATATAATCAAGCTATGTGGGTCCCACCTTGTGGGAAATGTTGACCTTATCTGCAATTTGGCAAACATTAATTTGAATAGGAGGGAGTAGTGTAATTTAAGTGGGTTAATGTAACTACGGACCTTGAAAACTCATAGAACATAGGAATCGCAATAAAACATGCATTGCCCGCTATGTATGAAAATATGCACCCATCTACCATCGAAAAAGACAATTAATTCAAGAGCAATCTATCACACTTACTCGTAGCTCAAGTTTGACCTAATTTCGTTAAGTTGTCAAGATGCAAAATCTCAGTAAGCAGTCAAACCTGTTGTCAAAACCCTCGATGGTGTGGTTTGTGATACTTATATTAAATGACCCCCCCATGGTTACCTCCAAACAAATACTCGTAAAACTTTCAACGCAATCTATACTTTACTTGTAGTTGAAGTTTGACCTAATTTTGATAAATCGACATAAAGTCATTAAAGTGGACAGAGTTAGCTAGGACGAAGTTTGAAAACTCATAAAATATGGGAATCATAAACATGCCGTTCCACTATATATGTCTGGAAGATTGGCTGGTGACATTCAGATCCATGTTCTTCAGACTTTATTTTCGACAAGGAACAAGCTCATTATTACTGTGGAAATTTAGAATGTTATTTCCTGATAGTTGGAAACTCACACTGTTGGTGTTGTTTACTGCAGAAGATGCACTCATCTACCCATGAAAATGACATTTAATTCGAGAGCAATCCATCGTGCTTACTTGTAGCTCAAGTTGGACCTAATTTCGTTAAATTGTCAAGATGCAAAATCTTAGTAAGAAGTTGAAGTTGTTATCAAAATTCTCGGTGGTGGTACGTGATATATTAAATGACCCCTCGATGGTTACCTCCAAAAATTTCACAAATCTTTCAAAGCAACCTACAATTTACTTTTAGTTCAAATTTGACCTAATTTCGATAAATCGACATAAAGTCATTCAAGTGGGCAGAGTTTGCTAGGATGAAGTTTGAAAACTCATAGCATTTAACATGGGAATCGTAAGTAAAACATGTTGGTCCACTTAATATTTCAGGAAGCTTGGCTTGTGGTATTCAGATCCATATTCTTCGTGATTTCTTTACGTAAAAGAACAATCTCGTCATCACTCGAGAAATTGAGAATGTTATTTTTAAGATAGTTGTAAACTTACACGGATGACATTGTTTTACCAGAAGAAGATGCACCCATCTACCTCAGAAAATACATCTAATTCAAGTGCAATGTACCGCTCTTACTTGTAGATCAAGTTTGACCTAATAATTCCGTTAAATCGGCAACAAGTCAGTGAAGCATGCGAAGTTAGCTAGGAAGCTTGAAAAACAAAACTATAAGAAACCGTGGTCCACTTCGTGTGATAATTGGGGCAGTTGCATTTTCTTTTAACTATGGTACGATCCGTATGAGCAATGTGATTTAGTTAACACACGGTCGGTGGAAGTACGAGTTGCATTTAGGACCTCATAAAAAAATGAAAATTATATCCAAGTCCATGAAATTAGCACAAGATCCCTAAAACTATGCACATAAGTGTGTTTTGAGGTTTGTGCATACTAGCGTTCATTGTAATACAGACTATCAATAGAATCTTCTAGATGCTAAGAATGGAAAAGAAGATCCAGCAGTTAGCAATGTTTGGATTTGCCAGTCTTGATCCAACGGATCATGTTCAAAGTTATCAGTATACTATATAGTTTTAAAAAAAAAGATAAGATAAGAAGTACTATTGCGCATGGCCGGTCTTTCGAATAGCCTTTCCCTCCCGATATTTGGGAAGCAAGTGAGAATTTCAAAACTTGAAAAGTTTGAATCTTTTTCCGCCATGGACCAGAGTGGTTTACTTCCTATGTATTACTCCTCCTACTCCACACCAACACGGCTTCCAAACACGCTAGAGAAATAGAACCGTCCTCTCAAGTAAAGATTAGCATGGTGAAGAACTAAAAGTTTTTTTAAGAAGGAAGTATGGTTAATATGGCTAAATTAGAGTTCATAGGTGCCATTTATTTTATAGTATATAAAGTGGTTGAATAATTTACATGTTATATATTTCAAGCTTAATTTCACCCACTCAGACGACTTTATGTCGATATGTCGAATTAGGTCTAATTTAATAATATACAAGAAGTGCGCGAGAGGAAGCTCAATGGTATAACCGAGTCTTAGGTATAACAAAGTGACATGTCATCTATTGCCAGCCTTATACTAGCATATACAATACGATGCAGCATGATGCGCGAGAAATTGAACTATAGAACAACTAGCATCACGATGCAGCAACCTCGTCAAAAAGTAAGAAGATTAAACATGAATAAAATGAAAAACCTTTCTATGCCCGCTTAAAAAATCCTAAAACTTGGAAATTGTAAGATATCATAGTACACTTTGTCTAAAAATTGGGGTGCTGGCATTATTTATTTAATTTTTGGAACCAGGCTACCGTAGGTCCTAGAGGAGCGAAACGCTTCAATTATCGCGCTAGGGCCTGTAGTCACTACAAGGTGGTTTGTGGACCTATATGTAATTATTGTTACTTTTGAGCATTTTTTAAACTTGTGTTTATGGTCATTAATACTGGTTGAATTTTGGAAATTTTCAAGAGTAATAGTCTATCATGGTCACATGTATTCAAGTTTTGCCTAATATCATACTATTGACATATAGTCATTTAAGTGTGCGAAGTTTTAGTTATAAAGCTTAAAAAATCCTAAAATTTGGCATGGTGCACTTCATATGAAAATTGTGGTGGTGGCATTATTTTTATTTTTTAACCAGGGTAGGTCTCGAAAGAGCAACATGCTTCAATCAACACGGTAACTGGAATTAAAGGTTACATCAAGGACATAAAAAATACAAAATTACATCCAAGTCCATACAATTGTCACAAAGGGCCTAAAATTTTGCTTGGAAAAGTAGTTCATACTCTTCGCACAATTGCTTGCCACAAACAGAAAAAAAGCACCCTCATTACTGTTGATCATAGTTAAAGGGACAAGATTGCTTGGAAGGAGTAGAGAAGCACACAAGGATGTGAAGCAATTCCAAGGACTGAAGTCACTGTTATACCTTGTTAACGTCAGGCGAAGGTCCTAAAGAGGTCGACCTGCTCCCCTACCGAGTCGATTCCCCCAGCCGCACGTCTGCTGGTCGCAGGTTCCTCGTGCTCGAGCTCGAACTCGAGCAAGAAAGGGCCATCATAGGATTGATAGGTTCGAGGGGACCCAGGAGCGGGTCGTCTGCCACGGCCAGGGCGACCTGGCGCCCACCTGAGTTGTAAACCCCGGTCGCATGCTCGCTGGCCGCAAGTTCCTGGCGGAAGGATTGTCCGCTGTCTCGCACAGGCTTAACTTGGCCACAGTTGATGTCCATCCAGAGCGTGCCCCCCTCCCGGACGCAGCTCTATCGCAATGGAAGTGGAAGCACACCGGCGCTTTGATGTAGAGGTCCACTTTTCTTTGGCTGCCGTGTTGACAACTCTGTGACGTGGCCAGCGCGGGATCGGTACCCTCAAGAGGGCCCAAAATCGCGTCATCACCCGGCATGGCCATCACACGTTTACCATGGGCGTCCAGGCGCCCTACAGAGGCAACTCCAATGGCGGCATGTTCTCGATGGATGAACTTTCCCAGGACTGGCCTTGAGCCAAAGCATACCTTTGAGGATGACGCAGCCAATCCATCGGGATTCCTTAAAGTATTTGTGAGGGGAACCTACCTTTCTAGGAACAAATAAATTTCGTCGTAGAGTAGCATGAAGGAGAAGTTGAACTACTTTTTGCGAAGGAGAAGTATGGAGTACTACTCCATTACTCCTACTCCCTCTGTTACAATGAATAAATAAGGGGATCTCATTTTTTGTTTTCATTCTTTGACCAAGGCACCAAGCTTCCCCTAAAAAAAGACATGTGCATGAGCTACAAGTGTGGGAAAAAATGGAACAAAAGGAGAGAATTCCGATGTAGTTAAGATGCTAACTCAAACTTTCTCAAGATTTTCTCACCTATTTTGTAGGCCAGTTCTTGGTACCAACAGAACGGCTGCAATCAGACGGAGTAGTAATTAGGAGTACTACTAGTATTATCAACGAGTAGAAATGTGAATTTGGGTACCCTGCAAGAGTAGATAAGACAAGATAAAGATAAGATAAGAAGTACTACTACTGTGAATGGCGGTCTTATGAATAAACTTCCCTCCGGATGTTTGGTAAGTAAGTGAAAATTTTGAAACCGAAAAAGTTTGATTTGTTTTGCCACCAAGGACCAAAGTGGTTTCCTTCCTAATATGTACTAGTACTACTGTATTAGTCTTGCACGTAGCCCTAGGTCGTCAAAGCGTCGTGTACACGTGTGAGAGATTAATTAAAAACTAGAGTAAATCCGCACCTACTCCTACTCGGGAAACACAATGCTTCCCTAGTTTTCTCCACGCCAGTAGTTTTCTCTTTCGCTTCCCTAGAGTGAGATGAGGAGTATACTAGTAGTAGAACTATTTAACTTGCAAGTGTCTCCCTCTCTCTCTCTCTCTCTCTCTCTCCTTGCTCGCTCGGTCTAAAAAATCCCTCTCAGATCCACAGTTGAAGCTACAATTGACATGAGTGGAGGATCTATGGAGCACAAGTGGGTTAAATTTATGATTGACTGGAGTCATACGGTTCAGTTATTCATCTGCAGGCTTTGTTCTCAAATTTTTAGTCGTTCTGCGTACATGGATACATACTTCTTTGTTTAGGATGTTTTTCTTCTATGTCATACTGGTTCGATACAACTGTTGTTTTTTGGGCTAAATCTCTTTTTCTTGCATGATCAGTGCACTGGCTATAGGCACATGGCATGCCCAGAATGCGTTGGAAAATTATCCGATGGCAAGTGTCCGGGATGTGAGCACGGAGGCGTCTTCGAACCAAACACTTTTGTGGATCGGTTGTCCTCGGGACTGAGGTTAACTTCCAGGAACAAAGGGTGCGCCATGAGGGGCAGCTTCTTTGAGTACATCGAACATGCGAGGGCGTGCCCTGATGACTGCAAGTGCACATATCATTTGTAGCTAGTTTTGAAGTTCAGATATCGATCCCACAGGGAGCCCGAAACGAAATTATTTAAATAAAACTAAAATTTAAACTTCAGAAGTAAAAAAACATAAAAGTAAAGAATGATTTGTTTGTTGTTTTCTGCAGATGACAAAGTAGGCGCGGGGAGTTTCAGTTCATGGTGATAGTGAATGTGTCGGGTGAATGAGTGATAAGCGTAACAATTATAATCTTATACATATGTGTGTAGGTGAGCAATCCATAATTAGCCGGATCTCCTCTTGGTAGATTTCATCCCAACTTCAATAATTCTACTAGCATGTTTACCACAACCATGGTCAGTCACTAGACGATTAAGATCCTTCAGGTTGCTTAGCAATTGAGCTCCTTGGATCGGACTAATGCAATAAGCTCGGTGGTTCCTCGTTATCCTCAAGTCAAACTAGTTTTCCATTGATATCCCTGTGTCACTCTAGGGTTGTCTGTCTGCTAGCAAACAAGATTCTATCCATGTAGAACAAATCATCATGTTGTCTGGGCCCTTAAATGGACAATAGGCATTAAGCATCCCACATATAGTCAATCACACATAATATAGTAATTAAATCAACCACAAACTTGATGGAAGTTATATAGGCACATCACATATCACCAATCCCCTACATCTCCCATGCCCAAGGGAACTTACTCACACATGAGAGAAGAAAGCATCATAGATATAATTAAATAAAAGGAGTTATTCTTGATATTACCGTGGAGATCCACAATAAGAAATATAAATAAATCCAACACAATTCAATATGGGAAGAACAATCTCAAACCCTAATCTTGCAAGGTGGAGATCTATCTATCTCAAGTACAAGTGATGGCTATGGAGGTGTGGTGGCTAAGAGATCGAAGATCATGGAGCAAGATGAAGAACGTCTTCCCCTTATTCTCCGAATCCCTTCTTTCTCCCTTCTGGATGGTATGGCGGCTCGTGTGTTCTGTTTTTGATCTTGGCCTCTTCATGAAAGTTGTCCCTTTTAAAAAGACGAAGGAGATGGCAACTATATGGAAGGAACTATGCGGCGGCAGCCCGTATAGTTGTTCATTAAGCTTGCAGTAAATTTCCCTCGATTGCTTTCAAAAAGGGACTTGCTTGTTTTCGCCTGAATATTGTTTTTTTACTGTTAAATCCCTCTAGTGATGTCCAGAACCTGAAACACACATTAAAAACCAAGTTTTCTTCGCTACCGAAGTATTAGTGTTAGGTACGTAAAGCTAGAAAACCATTAAATCCATACGAAAACCATTGATAGATGCCATTAAAAATGTGTAGAATCCCACAGCTATCAACTCCCCCAAGCTTAGATGTTGCTCCCCCTCGAGTCACAAAGAAATAAGAAAGGATAGCGGAGATTCGAAACTGAAATAAAGGAACTTACAAGCTTGAATTGATGCTAAATTCTTTTCTTCATATTTCCTGCAATCTTAAACATGATCATACAAATATTTACAAGATTGCACTGAGCTCACTTCCTAACCACGTATATCTTGCTAGCAAATAAATCATATGCACGAACGAGTGTCAAAAGTTTAGCTAGGAAAGTGGAACAAATCTTTTTGGCTTCTCTCTTGTTGAGAGATGAAAACTTTTTGCTCTTATTACTTTAATCAATTAATAGTACTCAAGTTTGCACCAAGAACATTTAATTTAAGAACAACTCATATACTCCCACGTCAAAATTTCAAGACTCTCAAAGCACCTTTTTCCTTTCCTTGTTTTTCAAAAACTTCAACTCTTTCATAGAGAAATCATGCCACTGTTTTTTAACATATTAATTAGGGTTGTGTTGCACACTCGTGACCATGCCAATAGATAGCTATTTAGCAATAGTGGGTCAGAGGAGTAGTATAACTTCACCTGGAACGTGAAACCACGAGGAGACTAATTTTTTTACACATCATAGCTTTGCATCTATAGAAATTTACATAACTCATAGCCTAAATCAAGTGGTTTCCCACATTTAGATCGTTCGTTGGCCAGCGGAGTTAACAGTTCCCCATGGAGTACAACCGTATTTGTAGTGACATGCGTAAAGCAATATCCTACTGTAATTATTAGAAAAAGCAGTGGCATCATCTCTTCTACTTCGAAGTATCCATTTTATCATACAATTTTATTCAAGGGTGCTATCATGTCTATTTACATTAAGCTCAATGGGGTTGAGTAGTTTCTAAAATTAGATCTTTTGGGCTAAACATGGACTCAAGTCATCTCTTGGATGCTTTTCCTTGTTGTAAAAATGTCGGAAGTATTTTAACCAAGTTCATTGCTCAATGTTTCAATGCTAAAGGCGGACACTAGCAAGGGAATATAGTTTATGAGATAACAAGCTAGGTGGGGAGTGAATCAAGTGCAAGCGAGTAAATAATTGTAGGATCAATTTAAAGTTGCAGGAGGGTTGATGAAAGGAATGCGATACCTCCTCTTTCTTGATTCGTTCTTGTACTTGAGTGGAATCCTGTCTATATTTCCCTATCGCCAAGTCACCTGAAATTGAGCAATCTCCAAGAAAGACAAAGAAACAAATTGCAAATAAAAGTTATAACTAATTTTTTTGTGTTTTTGTTTTTTAAGAATGCAAACTGAAAGTAAACATGCTTTTCTTGGAAAAGAAAACAAATCAAAAGAAGAAATAAAAATATGAATGCAAGTTTGGAGGTTTTCAAAACCTCACCCGAGCTTAGGTTGTTGCCATGCTTAGTTGTTGCCGTCGTTCGGCGGCGGTTGATGGTGTTGCCGGTAGTAGTCGGGGAAGTAGGTCATGAAGTTACCAAAGGTGTGATTTAAGGCACTCACATCTTCACTTACTCCATGCAAAGTCTGGTCAATCTTCCCAACGCTCTGGTTGAGCTGCAGAAAATCCAGATAGGGGACATTGTTGAACCCCTATTACTGTTGTGGTTGATTGGGCCATTGGTCCCAGGGCTGCTCCTACTGCTGATGTCCCTCCCAAGAAGGGTTGTACTCCTACTCCTCTGCTGCTCCTTCTCATCCTTCTGCCCTCCTTCTTCCTCTTCATCGGAGTCGGGATAGAGCGCACCATGATTTCGGTTACTTGATCCTTGGTGAGGATCCAGTGGTCCCTTCCCTGAACCTCGAAGTCTTGTGGGAAAGGCAGTGGCACCTGACCATCCTGCACCTCATTAATATAACCAAATTGATATGCTCGGAGCCTCCTATTAACTTGGTAAACACCAAGGAAGCCACAAGCAGTTACATATTTGACATCCATAAGTATGGAGCCATCAACAGGTTGTGCAATAGGAATTGCAGTTTCAAGGGCTTGGATTAGGTGGGTTACCATTCCATTGATACGAATATCACCTTTTGTTTTGTTGCTCTGGTGGAGGAGGTGCTGAAGCAATAAAGCTACAGGAGTGGGACTCTACGGTGCATTAGGGAAGAGCACCTTGGTGATCATGGCCATGTCTGCATTGGCCATCGAACCAGTATCTCCTCTTCCTAACAAAGTGTTAGCAATAAACATAGCAAAGTAATGGATGGTTGGGTTCTAAATGGTGGACATCTTCTTATGGTAGAAGTCCCTACTACCATTAACACAAATAACCTCCCAAGTATTTGCACTCGAGATGCTATACAGGTTTATAACAGTTGGTTCCACTTCTTGAGGGAATCCATAAGCATTGTAGAATTGTTGATAGGTAATTTGATATGGCCATTGGTTAACGGTGAAATTTATCATGCATGCATTACCTTTCTCCCTGTAGTCGTCGTAGAAGGAGGCGAGGAACTCATGGGTGATCCCTTCGTAGGTGTAGTGGTTGGCATTGGCGAGGCCGACGAGCCCTGCATTTGCACACAGGTAATCAAAGTCCCCCTTCAACTCTATTGAGTTTAGGAAACCGTTATCGGCCCATCGTGTGGGAAGCACCTTCCTCGCCAAAACCTTGGCGTACTTGTCGTCGATCTCATCCCGGGGCCCTCACCATGTTGGCGCTCGCTCTTGCGAAAAATACCACTAAGCTTGTTCATCTTGATACACTGAGAAATTTCAACATAAAACCTTAGGAATATAGTTTCTACGTGATATATGAACGATTCTACGTGGAGGAATTCAATCCTAACATGAGAAATCAAAAGAGAAAATCAATCAAGCTTGAGTTCATCCACTAATTCAATGAGAAGATTACAACCATGGAATTATGAAAATAAAGCATGGATAGGGAGAGAAACATACCAATCTATTGATTCCCCCATTCAAACGAACGAAATCCGCGAAGAATTGAGAGTTCTTGAGAGGTTTTGAGAGTTTTGGAGAGAGAGGTTGAGAGAAATAATAAGGGGAGGAAGATCCTTGCCCTGTCACAACCCGTTTAAGTGGTCAGGCCAAAATATACAATGGGAGCTATACGGTCGGGCCAGGTAGCTCCCGTCGTATAGTTGTGGTGGAGGCGAGGGTTAGCGTTTCCCTTTGCCAGATCACAACTATACGGCCGGACCAGATGGTCCATCCGTATAGTTGGTAATCAACCTTTCTGTATTCGAACCCCAACTTTTGAGAATTTTGTTGATAACTATACGGCTGGAATAAAAATTCCCGCCATATAGTTGGTCGTTAGACCTTCTGTAGCATGCTTTTTCACCCTAATTTTTAGAGATGCATATTTTTATTTGGACAATATTGTTGAGCTAGTTTCTACAGATAAAACTCAAACTTTATTTTCTACTCTAGATCTATGCTTGTTCAGTCGGTATTTCTGCTACTTTTTGACAGCTGCATCTTTACGGGCGCGCTTTCACAAAAATGTCTGTGAAAAAGTTGTAGGAATGCGATGAACAACTTTATTATCTAATTTTAATTTATTTTATTGATATGATGGGTTGACTCCCATTAAGCATTTTATTGAGAATGGTTGAATTTTTCAACCCCTTCTCTGTTATCGAATTCTTATGTTTGGTTTCCCTTTACCAAAGGCACTAACCACATGAACTTGTTTTGCCGGTGGAACATACTTTTCTCCTGCTTCTAGTTTCTTTGGAAAATACCGGATTATTTCAGCATCATAAACATTGAAGATTATTTTCCCTGCAGCACAATCAAGTGATGCTCCTGCAGTGCTAAGAAAAGGTCTTCCAAGTATTATAGATAATCTTTCATCTTCTGGCATTTAAAGAATAATTAAATCAGTGGGAATAACATGCTCATCTATTCTAAGTAGAAAATCCTCAACCATACCAATAGGTTGTTTAGTGGATTTGTCATCCATCTGTAAAGTGATAGAAGTGGGGGAACATTCCCCTAATCCTATCTTTTTATAGAGGGAGTATGTCATTACACTAACTCCTGCACCTAAATCACATAAAGAATTATGAATATCAGTTTTGCCTATTGAACATGAAATAGTTGGTATACCAAGATCTCCTGACTTAGACAATAGTGTCCCATTATCAGGGTAACTAGTCACCATGGCAATGGTTTTAGTTATCTCTTTCTTTCTATTAAGAATATCACAAAGAAATTTAAAATAGGCAGACACTTTTATTGCATCTACAAATAGAATTTCTAGACGAAGATCATTAAGTGCCATTGTGAAAGAATCATAGATTACTGGATCCGGTGCTTTCTTTTTGCAATCTGGATATGGAAGTTTCTTACCTTTGTATTTTTCATTTTATGAAGGATCATGCTCTTTAGTTGCTTTCTTTTGCTGTTTCTTATCATTTTTATTCTTCTCTATTGCAACAACTTCATCTTCTTTTCTTGTGTCTTTTTCTTGTCCTGGATTAACAATTTCTGCATCAGAATTATAACTGTCATCCAGTGCATCATTCTTCTCCTCCAAGGATTGATCTTGTGTGTCTTGAGCAGTCTCATCTTGAGGATCCACCATTGTATCATCTTCCTGGCTTGCTTTGAGCAAGGCTTTTTTCCTTTTGATCTTTTTCAGCTTCATATTTCGGTGGTCCTAATGGTCCTTTAACAACTGCACCTCTTCTTGTAACAACATTAGTAAAAACAGGAATATTTATATCATCAAGAAGAAAATTTTGATAACCAGATGCTATTTGTTCACATTTGGTTTCAATCATACTGAGGTACTTGTTAAATAATTTTATTTCTTGGCCAATTTCCTCATAATTTTCTATAAGTTCGGCCAAAATCTTTTTGTGTCTTTGAAATTGCTTATGCAAGCTACTGTAAGATTTGGCTTGTTGATGTTTTAATTCTTGAAAAACTTTTCTAGTTTCATCCTCTTTAGTAAAAACTTGTAACAAATCTACTTTGTTTTCCTTGACAAGTTCTGAAGGTATACCTTTTTCTTTCATGGTTTTGCGTACTTCAGGCATAAGATCAGGATTCATACGAAGTATTCCTTTTTTTTGGCTTAGTTCCAAAATCAGGATTATATAAAGAATCATTCTTAGCCCTAGTAGCCATTAATTCCAAATTTTCTTTAATGGTTAAAGAATTTATCGATCCTCCTGCTAGTGAATCTAGCAACTCTCTGCATTAGGTATTAAGACCATGGTAAAATAAGTGGCAAACAGTTCACTCAAAATAGCCATTATTAGGAAAACTATTGATCATTCCAAAAAATCTTTCCCAGGCTTGTGGATAGTTTTCTCCCACATTCTGACTAAAATTCCCTATATTCTTTCTAAGTTATGTTACCTTTGCAAAAAGGATTAAACCTGTTTATGAATTTAACAATGCAGTTTTCCCAACATTTAATATAATGGCGAGGGAGAGAATATAACCAGTCTAGAGCTTTACCTTTGAGAGACCAATGAAATAATTTCGTACGAGAGAATTTTGGCAAACCTTTTGGCCCAAGTGATGTTATCACATCATCAAACTCTCTAAGATGCCTTCCTGGGTCCTCATCTTCCCTTCCATTGAAAGCTTTTTCCTGCAAAATTTTAATATTTTCACCGTCAAATCAATATTCCCTAACTCCAAGATTAGAAAATTCTATTGGTTGTTTAAGAAATGCAGAGTTTGGAGCACTATATTCTCTAAGAGTCTTCTCAGGTTTCTTGGTGGTTGTCCTATGAATGGACATTATTTCCATGAAGTCACTTAAGTTGTCAACTTCAACTTTATTCGATCTCAAAAGTTTTTCAATGATTTCCTCGCGCCTTTGGGTAGGCACGCGTTTAAAATAATCTGGTAGATAAGCCCTACCAGAGCGTGTAGACCCTTTGTCTCCTAAAGATACCATCTTGTAATAGTAACACCTGAAATGTCAAGAGAAAAAACACTTAGCGCTTAGCTCCCTGGCAACGACGCCAGAAAATAGCTTGATGACTCCAGGTGCACAAATCGTTTGTAGCTAGTTTTGAAGTTCAGATATCGATCCCACAGGGAGCCCAAAGGTAAGTGTTTATTGGTGAAGTCTCTGTCACAACCGAAGTTGTCACGGGTCTTCGGGTGAATTGACTGCAAGTGTTGAGAATGAGAATAGAATTTGGACTTAAATGAAAGTATTTAAATAAAACTAAAATGTAAACTTCAGAAGTAAAAATCATAAAAGTAAATAATGATTTGTTTGTTATTTTCTGTAGATGACAAAGTAGGCACGGGGAGTTTCAGTTTATGGTGATAGTGAATGTGATGAGTGATAAGTGTAACAATTATAATCTTATAAGTATGTGTGTAGGTGAGAAACCCATAATTAGCTGGGACTCCTCTTGATAGATTTCATCCCAACTTCAATAATCCTACTAGCATGTTTACCACAACCATTGTCAGTCACTAGATGATTAAGATCCTTCAAGTTGCTTAGCAATTAAGCTCCTTGGATTGGACTAATGCAATAAGCTCGGTGGTTCCTTGTTATCCTTGAGTCAAACTAGTTTCCCATTGATATCCCCATGCCAGTCAAGGGTTGCCGGTCTGCTAGCAAACAAGATTCTATCGATGTAGAACAAAGCATCATGTTTTATGGGCCCTTAATTGGACAACAGGCATTAAGCATCTCACATAATATAGTAACTAAAATCAACCACAAACTTGATGGAAGTTATATAGGCACATCAATCTCACCAATCCCCTACATCTACCACGCCCAAGGGTACTTACTCACACATGAGAGAATAAAGGATCATCGATATAATTAAATAAAGGGAGTTCTTCTTGATATTACCGTCGAGAGGCACAATAAGAAATAGAAATAAATCCAACACAATTCAAGATGGGAAGAACAATCTCAAGCCCTAATCTTGCAAGTTGGAGATCTCTCTCTCAAGTACAAGCGATGGCTATGGAGGTGTGGTGGCTAGGATATGGAAGATGATGGAGCGAGATGAAGAATGTCTTCCCCTTCTTCTCCAGATCCCTTCTTTCTCCCTTCTAGATGGTATGGCGACTCGTGTGTTCTGTTTTCGACATTGGCCTCTTCACAAAAGTTGTCCCTTTTAATAAGACAAAAGAGATGGCAACTATATGGCAGGAACTATACGGCGGCGGCCCGTATAGTTGGTCGTTAAGCTTGCAGTAAATTTCCCTCGATTGCTTTCATAAAGGGACTTGCTTGTTTTTGCCTGAATATTGTGTTTTTGCTGTTAAATCCTTATGGTGATGTTCAGAACCTGAAACACACATTAAAAACCAAGTTTTCTTTGCTAACGAAGTATTAGCATTAGGTAAAGCTAGAAAACCATTAAATCCAAATGAAAACCATCGATAGAAACCACTAAAAATGTATAGAATCTCACAGCTATCATGCATGCACACGGCAGAGAGCGCCATAGGTTCTTAACGGAAAAGAACCATACGATATGCGGTTGTCCATGTGTGTGTTGATTCCGTCTAGTGTATGGTATTTAGTTTCTGCCATGGTTGTGGAGTACCTATACTAGTTATGTTATAAATAAATTGAATCATCATCGCATCCACATAGTTTATTCTTTTACCGATAATAAGGGGATTTGGTTTTCGGGTTCGAATTGAAGCTACAATTGATAAGTTTGGCGTGCCAATTTCAAGGATTTGGTTTTGGGGTTCAAATTTACATTTTCCCCTAGAGATTCAATGTTTATTTTGGACTTTCCCCTATAAATAGAACCATGGAGCCCCACAAAAATAAATTAAAAAAATAGAACCATGGAGGCCCCGCAAAAAACTAATTAAAAAAAATACAGTAGAACCATGGAGAGAGGACGAGCCATGGCTGACGTTGGAGAGTGACGAGCTACCGCGACCTCGCATTCAAGCTCTCCCCTCTCACCCATTTCCCGTGGCCTCTTCTCCCCTCATACATGCCTAGCGCCAGAGAACCCAAAATTAAAAAACCAACTCCTTGCCATCGACTAGCCATGAACCCACCCCACCCCCGCCCCCACCAAAAAATCCCCAAATGGAGGCGCCGCCGGAAATCAAGCGCTCCTCACAGGAGAACATCATCGAGTCTGGCCCCCATGTCTTCTGTTCCTGCCGTGTCTCCATAGCCACAACCGATTTCTCCGTCATCGAGCCGTAGTTAGTTGACAAGGTACTGTTGTACACAATGACACTAAAGATCTTCTTCTCGAAGACGTATGAGCTTAGTAGGATGCCTGACTCCCTCCCAGCCCCTCTGGAGGAGGACGATGTCGCGGCCACACCCTGTGAAGAGGAGTTGTTGAATCTCAGCCTGCCTCATAGCAAGCTGCGAAGAGCGAGCAAGGTCATGGGAACTATGCGGAAGGTTCTTGGCCATGTATGGCTGCTGAAGAACCTGCAACTAACGGCGGAGGAGTGGCACATCATCATGCCTTACGACATTATACAATGGCTATGGCATGAGGCATGTGTGTGTCGATGGTTTACACTTCCACCTAACCCTCAGCGTCGACCTCTGGCTCATCGTCAACATTTCGGCGCTTCAAGACAGTTGGTACCTGGTTGAGCAAGAGGATGGACACTGCAGCATATGCATGCAGGCGCTGTCTAAGTGCACAACGGTGCGTCTCCGGGGATGCAACCATCCGTACCACCGCAAGTGCATCTTCACTTGGTTTGAGACCAATTCTAGCTGCCCTATCTGCCAAGACAATGAGCTCGCCAATCTCTACTGACACAAGGTGCATATGCCCCCTCCTGTATGAAACCCGATCATGTTGTTGATAATTAATTAATGTATTGAACCTATTCTACATATGTTTGCACTTGACG
Organism: Avena insularis; assembly: GCA_023614405.1. NCBI lineage: Eukaryota > Viridiplantae > Streptophyta > Magnoliopsida > Poales > Poaceae > Avena > Avena insularis. The sequence continues at coordinate 287,186,667 of CM042695.1, forward strand.
AATTAAGCTTAATCCAATTTAGATAGGGAAAACAATTAGTCTAGGATTACAATCCAACAGAAAATGTCATCATGTCTCATACATTTTAAAATGATAAAATCAAAACGAATCAATGTTCGTCATCTTACTTCATAATTTGGAACAACAGTCTAATCATCATCACCATCATCGCTTTTAGCACCGCTACGTTCTAGATCCACATATTCTGACTGGGTTGGATCTTCTTACTCTTTCCATTCATCATACATGTCTTGAGTTTCATCAGGTAGAACCAGTTTATTCCCGTCTTTGTCCACTACACTAACCTCGACAGTGAAATCTACTTGTCCATCATGCGCAGATCTTCCTCTAGCAATCAAATTTTCATCGACGTCAGCTAGTTTAGTTACCATACAAAACACTGGGATTATCTTGGTGGGCAACATCAATGGTGACTGGCTAGTTATACTCATTCACATCATAGGTGCTCCTTGCCTGAAACTTTTGCACATATTGCGAGTCTTTATTATCTTTGTCATCCAAAAGTATTACCTTGGAAGCTTGAGTTATTCAAATATAAGGTTCCTCCTTGTACCACTCAACAGTAGTATTGATCGATATGAAATTCACATCATTTCTGGGGCCTCTTTTCTTGTTCGGATCTTGGTCATACCAGTAACACTTGAATAGAACCACAGATCAACCACCAGTCTTGTCATTATAGTTCAACTCAATAACCTCTTTTATGCGACCATAATGATCATAGTCCTCTGACTTCTTCATTTTGGCTGTCAAGTGCTCTGCACTGGTCGTGATGCCACTATTTTATGTCTTCAAATGTTTCTCACGCTCATAAGTGTTATAGTGGATACCATCGTCATTGCAAGCTAAAGTTGTGTGCACCCTCTTTGCAGGACCACGTGATAGTGCATAGAGACCATCACTAATATCGCCCGGTTCTCTTCACGTAGCTTTATGATCTGCGGTTATACAAAATAATCAAGAGGTCATCTCATGTGCACAATTCATATGCAATTCAAAGTTCAGTTGAACATTTTACATGATTCCTAAACCATTCCTAAAACCCACCCCCACATACTGGTGCAACATAATCTTTTCCTTTGGTTGCTTTAAATAACCTACAAACACGATACTCAAGTCAGAATCTGAACATATCTTGCTACAAGTTTAATTCCATATATGTGAGGATATGTATGAATAGTACTCACAAAACAAAGTTTTCAGCCTCATCAGCATTATTCAGCACATACCAAGTGAGTTGGTCATATTCGTGCTGCATTAATGTTCTATGTTACTTCTTTCCTACTAGGCGAACACCATGGTTAAAAACAGATTTTTCAACCTCTTCAGTTCTGCCACCTAGATTGGATCTTGTTTTACGATAAGGAATGTATCTTGAGCAAAATGCAAATGCTTCAGTAGTAATATATGCCTTTTCAATGCAAGCCCCTGCTCTAGCCTTGTTCCTAACAGTACCCTGCTATAGGATACATGTCAACACCCGGATTTTTCAATCCTAGATGCCTGTTATGCCATACATTGCAATCCCAGGATTACCATTTTTGCGAGACATAACAGAATTGGATACCATAGTACATCATCCATTACAACCGTACATAGGTTCTTACACAAATAGGGATCTCATGATCCAGTTCTTAGTACAACATCAAGCAGCGGAATACGTAATAATAACGGTAGCATAGGCGAAGCTCCATCTTCGGGGTCACAGGCAATGCTGACGATGGGAGATGATCCTAGTTGTCATAACCTTCTTGGGGTCCATCTTCCAGGTACTCCTCTTCATAGTATAGCCATGGGAATAGCCAGGGACAAAGCCATGAGTACTCTTTAAGTACTCGCAAACTAATACTAATAGGTAAAGGGTTTTTTTTGGATAATAGGACACTAGGCTCTAGGGTTGTTTTGCAAAAGCCAGATTTATCTCTACTAAGTTCCAAAGCTAGTCACAATTTTATAATTCCTAAGTGGGAACTTGTATTTCATGTCACAACTCTGTTGTGGTCAAGTCAAAGTCTCAATTCATCTCACAGGTCATTTTGAAAAGTCTGACGGGAACAGTATGGCCACTCAATCGTCCATAATCATGACGCGGCTATTCGAATAGTTTGACACTCTGTAGAGATTGTACACTTTCACCACAACATTCAATACATCCGTCAGGAACAAATCCTGAATTCACCATACTCAATATGCGGATAATCAATCCTAACCTTTCGATTACACGCCCTAGTATAAGCACCTCTCCTGTGAGTTTGGCCTCCCAACCATGACCAACTGTCATCTTGGGTACTGCACAGGTGGACAATCTTCACAAGGTAGCCTCAGCTCAGACCTTGGCCGTGAGGGAGAACTAATACTAAGGAATATAAGTTTCCAGTCAAGCCCTACCCAATATTCGGGTATTGTGGTTGTACGATAAAATTGGAATGGTATCGCATCCAGACAACCATCAGTTTTATAAAGGGCTAAGGCTCATGCCTCAACATTTTTATCACCAAAATTCTCAAGTGTTTGGAAACACATGTCCAAAACATTTCAATAGAATGATCCATCATTCCAAGGTTTTCATAACCATTTTTCCATCAAGTATTACCATCTAAAAGTTGATCAAGTTTTATGCTTAGCACTAGCATCTACAGGTGGGGGTAGTACTAATGAGGGGTGGTAACTAGTGGAGTTTCAACTAAGTACAACCTCATGTCTCAGGCTGATGTTAAGGTTTCTAACTTAGGCCAAATTTTATGCTCTTTATGCAACCTTCAGCATCTTTCCAATATCTACCAGTCACTTAAGTAAAATCTAAGTAATCTTTGATAAATAAATAGATTGAGGGGCTTGCACATAAAACTAGGATTGGTTTATCAAGTGGGTATGATCACATATGCTTAAGGCATATAGTAGTCATAGAACAAGTATGGGTTTGTTGCATCAGTAGGGTATCTTGCAAGGATTAGCTTGCATATTCACTAGTAGTATTAGGCTTTCTAAAGTAGAGTGTCTTGCAAGTTTTAGCTTGCCTTGTGCAGAGCAGTGGTTGAAGTTCTCCTCGGCTTCTTCTTTGTAGTATCCTCCTTCCTCCTCGTATCCTTGGTCGGTACTCGCGTCTATGAATAAATACGAGGTACACAATCACCAAACAATACTTAACTACTTGCAATCATCACACACAAGGGTCCTATGGATGATCTAGCATCATCCCTAACATTACAAGGTTAAGGCTTGGTTTAATTCCTTTTATTTTTAGAAAAGTAATTTCTACTCATTGAAAAACTACTTAAGATTTAATATTCTCCAAACCAAGTATGGGATCATGTTGACACATGTCATCACCACATATTGTAGTCCATGGGAATGTGATTTAAAGTGGTGTCACAATTTAATAAGGTTTTACCCTTTTATTTTAATTAATTAAAGTGGCTAGAAATGCTTATGTAGCATTCTTTTATTACTTGAACATTATTTCTGCAAGTAAACCTATATATTTTTATATATTCTGAAAGGTATGGTTAAATGTGATTTTTGAGAGTTGGAATAAACTCAAAATCTATTATGGTTTAAAATTGAAAAATATTTGAATGCAGAAAAGCTTCTGCCTTGTTATTTTTACCATGGGTTATCTATAGATCTAAATGACTTGAATCCAACGGTCTTGGATTCAGCATTCACAGGCCTTTCCAACAAAATTGGTTTCATTCAATTTGGTGCACTGAATCGATCTGGGTTGATTTTTGAAGTTGGGTATAGAAGTGTGTTTGAATTGAAATAGAAAAAGGTTTAATTTGAATAACCTGGCTGCTGGAAAAGTTCTTTGGGCCGCCTGCTAAGCGATGCTCCCCTTGGCTGCTTAAGTGGGTGTCCCCACTCTCAAGCTGACACGGGCTGGGCGAGCGGTATGGGGGCGTGGATCGTTCGATCTAGTTCTAATCTAACGACCGGAGTCATCGTCGACGCGAGACAACTCCGCGAGAACGAAACCTAAGCGCAGCCTGAGGGTTGCCGGGGCTCACTGGCAGTCGGCGAGGTTCGGCAAGGCGGCGACAGCGAAGTTGACGACGGCGAACTCAATCGCTGGCTCCCTTCTTCTCCAGCCGGCAGCTCAGTGAAATTCCGGTAGGTGGTGCTCGCCTTGCTCGAGAATGGTGTGGCACGATCAGTGAGGAGAGGGAGTGAGATGGTGTGAAGAAATCGTGTGGGGTGGCCTCTATTTATAGTCGGCGAGGGACCGTCAGGCGCCAGTGAGCTCGTCGGGGGCGAGGTTACAGGCGGCTAAAGGCATGGGCAAGGGTAGGGGACGGTGCGGTGTCTCCTGGCGATGCTCAACGACATGGTCTCGAGGCATGGGGCGGCAAACGGGGATGTCTGGCGGTCTCCTGGGTCGGTGGGAATTGTGTATGCACGCGGCGAGGGCGGCGCGCGGTCTGTGGGTGATGGTCGAGGGTGGCGCTCTGGCGCACGCTCGGCATGGTCTAGGCGCGGCTTGTGCGCATGGTCCAGGGCTTGGAAACGCTCGCGGCTGGGACAGGTAGTGGCGATGGACGGTGGGTTGCCTCCTAGACATGCTGGCTACGCTTGCTTCTGCTCCTAGCTGCTGTCGACTATGGGGTGGCAAGAGGGTTCTCGGCTATTCACCATTGATGACAATGGCAAGCTCATAGTGGTGCTAGTGCCTGGCTAATATTTCTAGATGATCTACTGAGTTGTGTATGAGCTAAATGGGGAACCAGTTAGGCAAGAATCACTGCTCACAATAGTGTTTGATGTTTGTTTGATTTGTGTTTGCAACATGTTTGATGAAATGGCCGTATGAAATCAAGTTTTGAATTTTGAAATGATTTTTGGTGGGTTTGCTAGATTGGTGCTGGTGAGTCTACAGATGCTTGGGTTTTGAAAGTTGAGCTTGTTTGAGTAGTTTTTGAAAAAGTGGGATCTTCCCATATGAAGAAGATTCAATTTTGAATTGTCATTTAAACTATGCATTTGAAAGTTTATGGATGATCACAAAGTGGGCCTTGATACCTTGTTATGAGTACATTCAAGGGGTGCAAAGATCCAGAAAAGTTTCTGTTAGGTTCTGAAAGTTTGAGACAGCCAAAGTAGGCATGGGAGTTAAATTGGCCAAAATGACCATTCATTTCATATATGTGTTTTGATTTACTTGTCTTTAGGAAAGTTGTGGGAAATGTTTTAGATGATGTTTATTTCACCTAAGAAACATTTTACAAGCAATGGAACAAATAAACAAGGTGGTGTAAAAGACTTTCAAAATCCATGCATACACATATGCATGCATTCATAATTTTTATTAGAAAAGTTTTTGTTAACCCTAAGTTTGATGATTAGAAATTGATGATCCAAGTTTAGTATTTTTGGGATGTTACAATACATCTATCTGTACTGTACGGGATCTCTATAAAGTGCATCTTCAGGCAGATGAACAGCCAAATGCACGATCACATCAAAGAAGGATGGTGGATATATCAACTCAAGATTGCACTGGATTTATGCTATATCCGTCTGAAGACGCTCTACAACTCTTTTGTCCAGAGTTTTTCTACAAAGTTCCCTAAAGAACTTTCCCAATTCTGCAAGCACATTATATAAATCCTTGTTCACTAAACCTTTAACGCCAGGAGCTAAAAGCCTTTGTAGTAGGATGTGGAAATCATGAGTTTTCAACCCTTGGACCTTGTTCCCCTCTGCATTGATACAATTTGCAATGTTGGAGGAAAATCCAGATGGGAACTTCATGAAGGGAATATGCCCGAGAGGCAATAATAAAGTGGTTATTATCGTATTCCTTATTTATGATAAATGTTTATTTTGCATGCTATAATTGTATTAATACGGAAACGTTAATACATGTGTGTTTAATAAACAAAAAGGAAGTTCCTAGTTATGCCTCTCTTATAAACTAGCTCGTTGATTAACATGATGATCAAAGTTTCCTGATCATGGACATTGGATCTTGTTAATAACGAGGTCACAACATTAGTGTAATGATGTGATGAACATTCATCCGAAGTATAGCATTACGATCAAAGTCATTGAGTTTATATTGCTATAACAACTTACGAAGTGATCCTAATCCTTAGACCATGAGATCATGTCAATCACTAACACCAGAAGAGTTTCTCGATGACATCAAACGTCACACCGTAACTGGGTGATTATAAAGATGGCTTCAGAACTACTTGTAACATCCCTAAAATCATGATTTCAAAGTTTGCATATCATTCATGCATGCATATAGATTTGAGATCAATTTCAAACTCATTTCAGAAAAATAGAAGCACATAGTGCTATGATTTTATGTGAGCAACTTAAATCAAATGGCCATCACCATTTGAAAGTTTGAATGTTTGTAAACCTAGCTTGTTTGTCTTCCTTATAGAAAGGATTGAGTGTGGTTTTAGACCAAGTTTTACAAATTGGTAATAGTTTCAAAAACCCTTTTTCAAATTTTTGCAAACCAAGTGCCAAGTCTGATATTTTGTTCTCCAAGCTTGACCAAGCCTTTGCAAAGCAACCACATGATTTTATGCCTATATTTGAGACTACTGCTCACTGCAAAAATCCCAAGAAGATTTGAATTCAAATGGAACTTGAATTCATTTGAAAATCAATTCAGAAAATTGAAACAGAAAAAGAAAAAAGAGAAAGAATTAGAAAAGGGCCGGCGCCAGGATTCCAGCCCAGCAACAGAACTGGCCCAATTAGCCCACCCGGGCCATTCCCCTCCCTCTCGCACGCGCCAACGCACCCAGACAGCCACTGACGACCAGACCCCACCTCCTTTTCGCGCGTTTCCCTGACGAGCGGGCCATTTCCACGTCGCCCTCGTCTTCCCCAAACCGCGCCCGCGACCACGTCGCCGCTGCTGTCAAGGCCGGTAATGGCGCGGCGTAATTAGCCTTAATGCCGCAGGCGTTTCCTGTCGCGCCTGGGCCTATTTAATCCCCTCTGCACCGCGAGCATTTTCCCCCACTCTCCTCACTCACTCCGCCACCAGGCTGCGCGCATTTGCTCTCGAAGCCACGCAGTACCGACGACTCCGGCGACCGATTCCGGTGAGCCTCGACCGCCCCCCTCTCTCTGGTTCAAACGATGATGCCCAGCTTGATCTTGCGCATACGCTAACGCCTTTCTTTTGCCTGCTCGTGACCCAGGTCGTCGTTTCCGTTCACGACCGAAACCACCTGCGCCGCCGATAGACTCCGGCGACCAATTAAGGTAAAACCCGAGCGCCCCTTGCCCCCTCTTTCATACAAGATTGTTCGCCTGCGTCTTGTGCACCCCCTGACCCCTCTGGTTCGTGCTAGGGCGACGCCAAACCTTGCCAGTGACCTCATCTGCAAGCAACAGACGCCGCCGCAACTCCGACGAGCCCCTGAGACCGTGCCAGCGCGCCCCTTCGCAAACCAACGCCACGTTGAGCTTCAGCACGCCACCGCGGTTCTGGTAAGCCACTTCCCCCACTCCCGCGCGACCTAGAACGCCAGCGCCGCCGCTGTCAGACGCGCCGCCGCCAGTCGCCGCCGCTAGCGCCGCTCGTGTTTGGTCAGAACGATTAGGAGCGTTAGATGCAGATCCTGCGGCTGAGATTAGAACGTGAGCGAAGAGGTAAGCGCGCATCTGAGCCGCCAGATCTTACTTAGATCCTACGGCCCGCAGAGCTCGATCCGGCCGAATCGGTACGCGCCAATAGAAACATGACGCGTGGCTAGAGTTTAAATCAAAAACAGAATTCAAATCAGATTTAGATCCAAATTTCAAATGGCTATAACTTTTGATTCCCACGTTAGATTTTTGCAAATTTTATACTGTTGGAATCAGGGAGACAAGCCCTTTCTGAATCTGCAATGTGTTTAACAAAAAGTTTCTGTTAAAATGACGTTTTATGCAGAAACATATTTAGGACCATTTTGAGTATAGAATTTGTTTAGTAAATTGTTTTAGTGCTAAATAAGTTTAGTTAGCAAGATTTTTGACTTGGTTATGTTTATGTATCATGCACTTGCTTGGTGGAGTTTTCAAAAATCATCACTTAGCATTTTCTTGCATGCATGCATTCATATTTTTGTTTGTATATGAATTGTGTGTTTGTGCTACAAATTTTTGTGTAGATTTTGCTAGTGACTGTGATTATGAAGAGTGCTACTCTCCCCATTATCAAGGCACGTGGTACTTCATGAATATTTCCATCCCTATATTTTGTACAAGCATTAGAAATATTTTGCTAAGTCTTGCATGTTGTTTTTGCCAAATGCTATGTTGGGGAATCCTAAGTAGTTGTAGAATTTTAGAATTGCTAGGAAATTTCCTAAGTTAAGTTACTATGCCATGCTTAGCCTAGCTAGTAGAAAACAAGGGTTGGTAAAGTATATACATGCTATGATGAAAATATTTCTAAGTCTTTTGGACTTATGTTTTTCTTAATAAAACAACTAAGTCAACGAACCTCCTGGGTGGAATGGGACTTGAATGGTGGTTTTTGGTTGAGTGGTTACACAAGGCCCATGGACATGGTTTACCTTGTGTATCACACTTATGGTATGCCACCCAGGCACAAAGGGATTTGGAGGCCAAGTGTTGAGAAGCTTATAGTGCAACCACTTGGCAATATGGGCTCTGCCTTGATCATATAGGTTGCTAGAACTTAGCCTTTTGGATAGTTGGTGGTAGTGGGAATGATAGGTTGGAGCGCATCCATTTGGCTAAGGAAAGGCTTCTGAAAGGTCCTGTCTTGGGAAACCAAGTCTGGTGGGGAAAGTGCACAACCTCTGCAGATGGAAAATCTAAGTACTTAGCCAAGTCCATGGCAATGGACAACTTGAGCATCAAGACATGGAAGCTACAAGAATCTCATCACTCCAACTTCTAAGTAAAACTTGTGGGTGAACAAGGGTGAAGGACCCCAATGTCTATTGGTGGTTTCTTGGGAAAGTTTTTGACAAAGAAAACTTAGTGATTTCAACTAATAGGAAAAACCTATTTTGAGCAAATCAAGCCAATCTACACTTAGCCAAAATGCATATAGTAATATAGTCCACTTAAAATTTACTAAGGTATCACTTGCCAATACTATTCCAAAGTATTGACCCACTGTGGCTGTAACTTGTGATGTTGCAGGTTACTCCGATGATGATTAGGTGTCATGAGTCTACACTCAACATGCTTGCCTGTGGCACATGAAGATGAAGACTTATGTTTATTTACTTCCAAAAACTCTTGTATTAAGCCTGTGGCCCTGAGTTGTAAAAGACTATGTTTTATCTCTGGAATGAATGTAATAAATGACCTTTGTATCTGTGTACTTCATCTTAAACTGTGGATGCTAGCATTGATCCAGGGACTAGCATTGCAATCACAGGGATCATTTTCCTTTACAAAGGAGGGATCTTACATATGGCATCAGAGCACTGTGTTGCCTGTAGGATTATGACCCTAGGATTGGAAACCACTAAGGAAAAATTTCCAACTACTTCTACACTTGTCTATTCTTCTCGTAAACTTTTCTAATCTTCTCATTCTCATCTCTATTTGTAGATGAACTCCATCAACGAAGCCGTGAAGAAAGGACCACTCATGACCATGACCTTGGAGTGTGAGACTGAGTTTCCCAAAATTCTCAAGGACCTCATGGTGGCAATGGAAATACATGGTGCAGCTGTGTACAAAGGCTTTCCAGTGATGGATGAAGGAGTTGAGTACTGGTGGGTGCAACTTCACTTGTACAAAAGCAAGGAAGACAACCACAAAGAAAGAGGATTCTGCATGTATACCAACACTGTGGTGCACACCACATTCTTTGAGTCAGCAAGAGAAGCAGCTTGGAGGACTATCAAAGAACTTAGTGCTAGAGTCAAGTGTAGAATGCTCAACCTCCAAAAAGACTTAGAGAAAGATAAGGAACATACCCAAGAGTTGGAAGCCACCAACCAAACCTTAAGGGGAGATATTATAGACTTAGTGATGGAATCATGTGAGCAAGATAGGCTGATTGCCTCTAGGAACATTGTGTTAGCCAACAGATCCGGTGAGATAGGATTGTAAACGCACTTCGTTAGTTGGACCACCACCTATCACCTTATTTTCCAAAATGATACCTTAAATAAGTTTGGACCTTGGTTGATGTATTGGATTCATGTATGCATGACTTGTGTGATTTTGTGTTCCAAGGATTTGTATGAGATGTTGTCTTGTTTTATCTTAAATTGTGTTGTCCTAACTTTTCTATCTTATAAATAGATTCCTATTACCATCAGCACTATTGAGGAGTTCCAGGTTACCCGCTTTGGCCCTCGTATTGTTGAGCTTACCACTTTGCTCAATCTCCCTCTTCCCACCATCATGGTGCATCCACTCACCAAGTTCGAGAGGAAGGACCTCTGGGGCTTCAAGGTGAACCAGCCCGGACGCCAGACAGAGCCTACTACGGAGGCCATCGTCTTCAAGCTTATGCACGATGACAGGGAGAGAGGCATGGAGGTAGTCATGCAGGACCTGATAGGATGTCTGCCAGGCCGTCACTGCCGACAGGTTAGAGGCACCCACTTCCACATCTTCGGAAGACGTGATGAGGATGGAGAGTCCATCGACTTCGAGGACGACTCGAGGGACGCAGCAGAGCCGATACGTCTCTATCTCCAGGACTTAGAGTCTCTCATTAGGCACGTGGACATGGACAGGACCAATGTCATGCTCAGCAATGACGAGCTCCAGGTGCAGCTTCGCGAGAAGGACAAGCTTTTCGCTCAGCAGGACGAGATAGTCAAGGAAATGGAGGCGAAGTTCGAGACCCAGGACCGGAAGTTCAAGAGTCAGGAGAAACGCGTCCAGGATAGGAACAAGAAGATCTGGGACATGACTGAAGAACTGAAGTCCAAGGATTTTGAGCTAGAGCAGCAGATGGTGATTGAGAGGCTTCGTTCCCAGAAGAGGGCTCTCAAGGCCAAGATCGAGTCCTTGACCACTACTATTGAGGAGAACAAGACCGTGATGGAGAACGCAGGTCTTACCTTTGTCGAGGAGGAGATTGATGCTGATGAGTAGACTTGACTACTCGGTTATCTTTTATTATCGTACTTGTTATTTGTGAACTTGTTATTGGACCATCCGACATGTGGATGGCTTGCCACTTGTGTGTTTAATTTGTGAACTTGTTATCTAGGTTGTTGAACTTTTATCTTCTGTTGCATGCTTGTGTTTGCTTATGTGTTGTATTGTGCATAAAAACATCTATGGGTATCTCATTCTTATCTCTATTTGAACAAACCACAGATGCCTCCCCGTCGCGCAAACCCCAACCCCAACAACAACAACATAACTCTAGAAATGCAGCAAATGATGAATGCTCAAACACAGCTTATGCAGATGATGACAACATTCATCCATAACTAGAATAATAACAACAACAACAACCCCAATAACAACAACAATAACAACAACAACAACCCTCCGGGCTTCGATATGCTCACCAGATTTCTGCGTTTGAGGCCAGCTAAGTTCTCGGGGACGACTGATCCCATGGTGGCCAATGATTGGCTACGTTCTGTAAACAAGGACTTAGTGACCGTGGGCTGCACGGACGCTGAAAAGGTCAGATTTGCAGCACATCTGCTGGAAGGGCCAGCCGCCACTTGGTGGGACAACTTCCAAATCACCACTCCTATAAATGAGGTGACTTGGGCTATCTTTGAAGATGGCTTTCGCACGGCTCATATCTCGTCAGGAATAATGAGCCTAAAAAAGAAAGAGTTCCACAATCTGAAGCAGCGCCACCGCAGCGTGGCTGAATACATTGAAGAGTTCAACAATCTGGCGCGTTATGCACCAGATGAGGTTGACACAGATGCCAAAAGAAAGGAAAAATTTCTGGAAGGCTTGAATGATGAGCTGAATCTGCAGCTGGCTGTGGCATATGTTCCCACTTATCAGTCGCTCTGTGACAAGGCTGCTATATTGGAGAACAAAATGAAGCAAGTCGAGAGTAGGAAGAGGAAACACTCCGACAAGCACAGCTCGGGATCGTCTCACAAACGATCTCACTATGATGACAGTGGAAGCTCAGGATCCCACAAACATGGGAAATTCAACAAGCACCACAACCACAACCGTCATGACAACAAGCATCACCGCAGTCATGACAATGACAAGTACAAGAACCACAAGAGTGGACATAAGAGCCACCACAGTGGAAATGGTAGTGGAAGTGGAAGTCAGCCTGCTAAAAGGGACATCAGTCAGGTTGAATGCTTCAAATGCAAGAAGATGGGACACTATGCAAATGAGTGCCCCGAAAAGAAAGTTGAAGGACTGCTGCCCAATCCTTTCCGTAGAAGGACAGGTGAACCACATCAGTGTGGAGGAGGTCTATGAGGAGCCTGACGCTGTTGCTGGTAAGTTCAGACTCAATTCCATTCCAGCATTTGTACTCTTTGATACTGGTGCATCGCATTCATTCATATCAAAGGCATTTGTTGATAGAAATGGGTTTTCGTCTGAAAACATTGGGTGTCCAATAAAAGTTAGTTCTCCGGGAGGAGAAATGATAGTAAGTCTTGGATGCCGGGATCTAGTAATAGAGTTTGGAAAACATAAGTTCCAAAGTGAGTCTGAAAATCCTTGATTCCCAAGGACTGGACGTAATATTGGGAATGGATTGGATGGCTAAGTATGAAGGGGTACTAGATTGTGCTAATCGTACTGTTACACTCACAACCCCGGAAAGAAAAAGAATTAAATTCAAGTAAAAATTTGAATCCAAAGGAAGTAAGCTTAATTCTCTTAAGGTGGTTAGCATGGACAGTGTGCCAATTGTGTGTGAGTATCCGGATGTATTCCCGAAAGAATTGCCAGGAATGCCACCAGATAGAGATGTGGAATTTCTGATAGATTTGGTACCAGGTTCTGGACCAATAGCAAAGAGACCATACAAAATGTCAGTTGATGAACTGAAAGAGCTCAAGAAGCAACTAGGAGAACAGTTGCAGAAAGGATTTATTCAACCAAGTTCTTCATCTTGGGGAGCCCCAGTTTTGTTCGTGGAGAAGAAGGATAGAAGCCAAAGGTTATGCATAGATTACCGTTCACTCAACGAGGTAACTATCAAGAACAAATATCCTTTGCCTAGAATCAATGACTTGTTTGATCAGCTAGAAGGAGCATGTGTGTTCTCAAAGATTGATCTCCGGTCAGGCTATTTCCATCTCAAGATAAGAGAGCAAGACATACCTAAAACAGCATTCACCACAAGGTATGGATTGTATGAGTATACCGTAATGCCTTTCGGCTTGACCAATGCTCCAGCATACTTCATGAATATGATGAACAAGGTGTTCATGGAATTCCTAGACAAGTTTGTTGTCGTTTTCATTGATGACATCTTAGTTTACTCCAAGAGCAAAGAAGAGCATGAAGGACATTTGCGTTTGATACTTGAGAAGTTGAGAGAGCATAAACTATATGCCAAATTCAGCAAGTGTGAGTTCTGGTTAGAAGAAGTTGGATTTCTTGGTCATGTTATGACAAAAGATGGGGTAGCAGTTGATCCTGCTAAGGTTTCAGCTGTGACTGAATGGGAATCTCCTAAGAACGTGAAAGAGGTTCATAGTTTCCTTGGCTTAGCAGGTTACTACAGAAGATTCATTGAGAATTTCTCAAAGGTTGCTAAGCCCATGACTGAATTATTAAAGAAAGACAAGAAGTTTGCTTGGTCTGAAGGTTGTGAAGTTAGCTTTCAAGAATTGAAGAAGAGACTTGTGACAGCACCAGTTCTATGTCTGCCTGACTTGGAAAAAGATTTCCAAGTGTATTGTGATGCATCTCATCAAGGTTTGGGTGCCGTACTTATGCAAGACGGTAAAGTTGTGGCCTATGACTCGAGACAACTCAAAACACATGAGGTAAACTATCCTACTCATGATTTGGAGTTAGCCTCTGTCGTCCATGCACTCAAAACATGGAGACATTACCTTTTGGGAAAGCGTTGTGAAGTGTTCATAGATCACAAAAGTTTGAAGTATATCTTCACCCAAAAGGAAATCAATATGAGACAAAGAAGATGGTTAGAGCTTATCAAGGACTATGACTTAAGTTTGCAATACCACCCCGGTAAAGCAAATGTTGTAGCAGATGCTCTAAGTCGTAAAGTGTTTGTGAATGGCCTTACCAAAGGAGAATTGCCAGATGATTTGTGTACTCAATTGAAAGAACTCAGATTGGAGATTGTGCCAGAGGGACATCTCATGTCTTTAGATGTCCAACCCACTTTGTTGGACAAGATTCAAGAAGCTCAAAAGACTGATAAAGAAATTGAAGAGATTAAGGAAAAGATTGGCCAAGGGAGAGCTAAAAATTTCCATGAAGACGAACAGGTTACTTTATGGCATGGGAAACGTATCTGTGTTCCACAAGATCCGGAGTTACGGAAACTGATTTTGCAGGAAGCGCACAACTCTCCGTATTCTATTCACCCGGGTAACACCAAAATGTACATGGACATGAAAGAAAGATTTTGGTGGAACAATCTCAAGAGGGACATCGCCGAACATATTGCTTTGTGTGATGTGTGTAGTAGAGTAAAAGCGAAGCATCAGTAACCAGCAGGTTTACTTCAACCACTACCTATTCCTGATTGGAAATGGGACAAGATTGGTATGGATTTTATTACCGGATTACCAAGGACCAGATCGGGATATGACTCCATATGGGTAGTAGTGGATCGCCTAACTAAAGTGGCTCATTTCATACCCGTGAAGACAACTTATACAAGTGCCAAGTTAGCCAAAATCTACATGAGTAGAATTGTATGTCTGCATGGTGTGCCCAAGAGTATTGTGTCTGATAGGGGAACCCAATTCACTTCCCATTTTTGGAGACACATGAGTCATTGGGAACGAGGTTGGAATTCAAGATCGCTTTTCATCCTCAAACCGATGGACAAACAGAAAGAACTAATCAAATTCTGGAAGACATGTTGAGGGCATGTGCCCTAGACTATGGAGCTAGTTGGGATGAAAGTCTGCCTTACGCAGAATTTTCTTACAACAACAGCTATCAAGCCAGCATTGAGATGGCACCGTTTGAGTTTCTCTATGGAAGAAAGTGTACCACCCCATTGTTATGGAATGGTGTGGGAGAAAGAAGTTTATTCGGGCCAGATCTTATCAAAGAAGCCGAAGAGAAAGTCAAATTGGTTAAGGACAGGTTGAAGATAGCACAGTCCCGACAGAAAAGCTACGCAGATCCTAAGCGTAGAGAAGTCACCTACGAAGTTGGTGATAGAGCCTATCTTAGAGTATCACCACTCCGTGGAGTGAAAAGATTCGGAGTCAAAGGAAAGTTGGCACCAAGATATGTTGGTCCATTCAAGATTCTGAGTCGCAAAGGAGAAGTGGCTTATGAAATTGAACTGCCAGCATCTCTATCAGCAGTCCATAATGTGTTTCACGTGAGTCAGCTTAAGAAATGTCACCCAGAAATGGAAGAAACTTCTTTGAAGGATACCATACCTTTGGAAGAAGTTCAACTAGAAAGTGATCTCACTTATGAAGAAAAGCCTATCAAGATTCTTGAGACTGCAGAAAGAGTCACAAGGACAAAGACTATCAAGTTTTGCAAAGTGCAATGGAATCATCATTTCGAAGAGGAAGCAACATGGGAAAGAGAAGATGATCTTCGGAAAGACCACCCTCACCTATTTGCTAGCCAATCCGAATCTCGAGGGCGAGATTCACCTTAAGGGGGTTAGATTTGTAACATCCCTAAAATCATGATTTCAAAGTTTGCATATCATTCATGCATGCATATAGATTTGAGATCAATTTCAAACTCATTTCAGAAAAACAGAAGCACATAGTGCTATGATTTTATGTGAGCAACTTAAATCAAATGGCCATCACCATTTGAAAGTTTGAATGTTTGTAAACCTAGCTTATTTGTCTTCCTTATAGAAAGGATTGAGTGTGGTTTTAGACCAAGTTTTACAAATTGGGAATAGTTTCAAAAACCCTTTTTCAAATTTTTGCAAACCAAGTGCCAAGTCTCTGATATTTTGTTCTCCAAGCTTGACCAAGCCTTTGCAAAGCAACCACATGATTTTATGCCTATATTTGAGACTACTGCTCACTGCAAAAATCCCAAGAAGATTTGAATTCAAATGGAACTTGAATTCATTTGAAAATCAATTCAGAAAATTGAAACATAAAAAGAAAAAAGCGAAAGAATTAGAAAAGGGCCGGCGCCAGGATTCCAGCCTAGCAACAGAACTGGCCCAATTAGCCCACCCGGGCCATTCCTCTCCCTCTCGCATGTGCCAACGCACCCAGACAGCCGCTGACGACCAGACCCCACCTCCTTTTCGCGCGTTTCCCTGACGAGCGGGCCCTTTCCACGTCGCCCTCGTCTTCCCCAAACCGCGCCCGCGACCACGTCGCCGCTGCTGTCAAGGCCGGTAATGGCGCGGCGTAATTAGCCTTAATGCCACAGGCGTTTCCTGTCGCGCCTGGGCCTATTTAATCCCCTCTGCACCGCGAGCATTTTCCCCCACTCTCCTCGCTCACTCCGCCACCAGGCTGCGCGCATTTGCTCTCGAAGCCCCGCAGTACCGACGACTCCGGCGATCGATTCCGGTGAGCCTCGACTGCCCCCCCCTCTCTGGTTCAAACGATGATGCCCAGCTTGATCTTGCGCATACGCTAATGCCTTTCTTTTGCCTGCTCGTGACCCAGGTCGTCGTTTCCGTTCACGACCGAAACCACCTGCGCCGCCGATAGACTCCAGCGACCAATTAAGGTAAAACCCGAGCGCCCCTTGCCCCCTCTTTCATACAAGATTGTTCGCCTGCGTCTTGTGCACCCCCTGACCCCTCTGGTTCGTGCTAGGGCGACGCCAAACCTCGCCAGTGACCTCATCTGCAAGCAACAGACGCCGCCGCAACTCCGACGAGCCCCTGAGACCGTGCCAGCGCGCCCCTTCGCAAACCAACGCCACGTTGAGCTTCAGCACGCCACCGCGGTTCTGGTAAGCCACTTCCCCCACTCCCGCGTGACCTAGAACGCCAGCGTCGCCGCTGTCAGACGCGCCGCCGCCAGTCGCCGCCGCTAGCGCCGCTCGTGTTTGGTCAGAACGATTAGGAGCGTTAGATGCAGATCCTGCGGCTGAGATTAGAACGTGAGCGAAGAGGTAAGCGCGCATCTGAGCCGCCAGATCTTACTTAGATCCTACGGCCCGCAGAGCTCGATCCGGCCGAATCGGTACGCGCCAATAGAAACATGACGCGTGGCTAGAGTTTAAATCAAAAACAGAATTCAAATCAGATTTAGATCCAAATTTCAAATGGCTATAACTTTTGATTCCCACATTAGATTTTTCCAAATTTTATACCATTGGAATCAGGGAGACAAGACCTTTCTGAATCTGCAATGTGTTTATCAAAAAGTTTCTGTTAAAATGACTTTTTATGCAGAAACATATTTAGGACCATTTTGAGTATAGAATTTGTTTAGTAAATTGTTTTAGTGCTAAATAAGTTTAGTTAGCAAGCTTTTTGACTTGGTTATGTTTCTGTATCATGCACTTGCTTGGTGGAGTTTTCAAAAATCATCACTTAGCATTTTCTTGCAGGCATGCATTCATATTTTTGTTTGTATATGAATTGTGTGTAATTTGTGCTACAAATTTTTGTGTAGATTTTGCTAGTGACTGTGATTGTGAAGAGTGCTACTCTCCCCATTATCAAGGCAAGTGGTACTTCATGAATATTTCCATCCCTATATTTTGTACAAGCATTAGAAATATTTTGCTAAGTCTTGCATGTTGTTTTTGCCAAATGCTATGTTGGGGAATCCTAAGTAGTTGTAGAATTGTAGAATTGCTAGGAAATTTCCTAAGTTAAGTTACTATGCCATGCTTAGCCTAGCTAGTAGAAAACAAGGGTTGGTAAAGTATATACATGCTATGATGAAAATATTTCTAAGTCTTTTGGACTTATGTTTTTCTTAATAAAACAACTAAGTCAATGAACCTCCTGGGTGGAATGGGACTTGAATGGTGGTTTTTGGTTGAGTGGTTACACAAGGCCCATGGACATGGTTTACCTTGTTTATCACACTTGTGGTATGCCACCCAGGCACAAAGGGATTTGGAGGCCAAGTGTTGAGAAGCTTATAGTGCAACCACTTGGCAAT
Organism: Avena insularis; assembly: GCA_023614405.1. Lineage (NCBI taxonomy): Eukaryota > Viridiplantae > Streptophyta > Magnoliopsida > Poales > Poaceae > Avena > Avena insularis. Next base: position 287,204,876 of record CM042695.1, read on the forward strand.
ATGGGCTCTGCCTTGATCATATAGGTTGCTAGAACTTAGCCTTTTGGACAGTTGGTGGTAGTGGGAATGATAGGTTGAAGCGCGTCCATTTGGCTAAGGAAAGGCTTCTGAAAGGTCATGTCTTGGGAAACCAAGTCTGGTGGGGAAAGTGCATAACCTCTGCAGATGGAAAATCTAAGTACTTAGCCAAGTCCATGGCAATGGACAACTTGAGCATCAAGACATGGAAGCTACAAGAATCTCATCACTCCAACTTCTAAGTAAAACTTGTGGGTGAACAAGGGTGAAGGACCCCAATGTCTATTGGTGGTTTCTTGGGAAAGTTTTTGACAAAGAAAAACTTAGTGATTTCAAATAATAGGAAAAACCTATTTTGAGCAAAGCAAGCCAAGCTACACTTAGCCAAAATGCATATAGTAATGTAGTCCACTTAAAATTTACTAAGGTATCACTTGCCAATACTATTCCAAAGTATAGACCCACTGTGGTTGTAACTTGTGATGTTGCAGGTTACTCCGATGATGATTAGGTGTCATGAGTCTACACTCAACATGCTTGCCTGTGGCACATGAAGATGAAGACTTATGTTTATTTACTTATTCCAAAAACTCTTGTATAAGGCCTGTGGCCCTGAGTTGTAAAAGACTATGTTTTATCTCTGGAATGAATGTAATAAATGACCTTTGTATCTGTGTACTTCATCTTAAACTGTGGATGCTAGCATTGATCCAGGGACTAGCATTGCAATCACAGGGATCCTTTTCCTTTACAAAGGAGGGATCTTACACTACTAAAGTGTTATGTTGAGACCCATGGATCGAGAGTGGAATTTGTTCATCCCGATGACGGATAGATATGCTCTGGGCCCTCTCGGTGATATCACATTGATTAGCTTGCAAGCAAGTGATTTGATTACTAGAATGTTATATCACGGGAACGAGAAAAGAGTGCATGTCAGTAACGAGATCAAACTAGGTATGGAGATACCGATGATCGAATCTCGGACATGTAATATATCGTGAAACAAAGGGATTAAGATACTAGCGTAAAAGGTTCCGACGATCACAAGAAAGTCATCATTGAATGTGTGGGAGTCAGTATGGGTCTCCAGATCCCGCTTCTGATTATTGATCTGAGAGGGGTCTCGATCATGTCCGCATTATTCGCGAACCGTAGGGTGACACACTTAAGAGACACCGGCATCCATTTGGAGCAAAAGTTTCATGCCGAAAAGAATAACAAGCGCAGGAATTTATTTCACTAGATACCGAAACGGGTTTTCGGGTGAAATTGCAGAAAGTGTTTCTGCATGTGAAATGAAATACTAGCAAGGGGTTATATGTGAATGTTTGTCATTAAAGTAATTGACAAAATTCTGAATAAATAAAAGGAGTTTTATTTAATGAGAGCTTGTATTAAATTTGGTGGAAATTTAATGGGAATTTGAGTGGGTTTTTGAGTGGAGGGAATTGAAAGGCATTTGAGTGAGTGGAGTGTCCACCCACATGAATGTGGAAGAGGTGGGGTCAGCCCCATGGCTGGGCGCATGGCCCCTTGGGTGCCCCCCCTCTCCCTATAAAAGGAGCCCCCCTCCCTCTCTCTCACTCACACCTCCTCGCGAAGGATCTCTCTCCCTCCTTTAGAATTTCCCCATGGTCTCGGATCAGCGAGATACATGTTCCCGGTGGCTTTTTCTGGAAGGATTTGTTGCTTCCGCTGCTTCGCTGGACCGAGGGTGCGGAGGTTGTCGGGGTATCCGTACGTGTGTGCGATCACGGATGCACCACTGCTTTGAGGTGCTGGACTTGATCGTGTTGGACCGGCTGGACTAGATGGACTTCATCACGATCTTGAGATCGGCAAGCGTTCGTCTACATCATCCACGAGTACAACCTCGTTAACGCTATTCGTTCTTCGAGGGTATGTATTCTATGGATGTATATCCACCCGTTGCTTGTATCTAGTAGATAGATCTTGGTACATAGATGTTCCCATCGTAGGAAAATTTTTGTTTTCTACGTTACGAACCCTACACTTCACACCATGTAGGATGTCACAAAATAGTACCCTTTTATTCATTGGCAAGATAAATTCTGCACCTTGAAATTTGTAATGTTTTTCACCGCCCTTATCAACCATATCTTCAGGATGCAGCTTCAAATTGTTGTTAACATTGAGTTTTTCGTAGTCAAGCCTAGCATTATAGCTATCTTTTGTCTTGGTTGGAATGTTGAGTAATGTGCTTATAATGCTGTCACATATATTTTTCTCCATGTACATGACATCAATATTATGTCGAAGTGTCTTACCTGCCCAATACGGGAAGTCCCACAGAATGGATCTACGCTTATAAAATATTCTCGGTTCCTTTTTCTTCCCTTGGGCAGTTGCTGCTATTTCTTCTTCTCTCTTCCTTTTGGATGCTGCTCTTACTATCGGTGCATCTTCTCTATTATTTCTTTTACCTCGTTTGGCAGCTGGTTGTTTTGCTGGTTTGACATTTCTGACCTTTTCTAGATGCGCCTGCAACTCTGGTGCAGTGAACTTTCGTGGTGTAGTGCCATACTCAGTCCTCTTTCCATAGAACTGCATTTTTTATGCTTTTTCAGAATTTGTGGCCTGCAGGAAGAAAAACCCGGTGGCCAAGGTAATCGGTCTTATTTTGTAGCCTCACTGTGACCTGTTTTTGACTCACAGCGAACACATGCGTTGTAACCTCCTGTCACTCTGCCTGACATAGTGCCAAGAGCTGGAAAATCATGGGTGCAGAACAGCACAGCAGCACGCAGAGGGAACTTGGCATCTTCAGGTTTGCTTGCAAGGATATCAGGAGTCATGACACCCTTCCATAGTTTCTGCAAGTCTCGTATAAGAGGCTGCATGAACAGATCAAAATCCTTACTAGGTGATTTGGGACTTGGGATGAGTAAAGTCAGCAAGTAGTTCGAATGATCAGTGCATGCCCAGGAGGGCAGGTTATAAATTGTAACAAGTACTAGCCACATGTTGTACGAGTTACTCATGTTGCCAAATGGGTTAAATCCATTTGTAGCTCGGCCAAGTCTCAAGTTTCTTGGATCCGCAGCAAATCTTAGATGAGCCTTGTCAAAATTCTTCCATTCAACGCCATCAACTGGATGTCTCAGTAAGTAATCGTCTCGCTTGAGAATCTCTTTATGCCATCTTGTTTCCTTAGATGTTTGTTCTGTTGGAGATATGCCCTAGAGGTAAAAATAAATGTGGTTATTATTATATCTTTGTGTTAATGATAAATGTTTACATTCATGCTATAACAGTATTAACCAGAAACATTAATACTTGTGTGATTTGTAAACTAAATTAGAGTCCCTAGTAAAGCCTCTTTATTATACTAGCTTGTTGATTAATAGATGATCATGGTTTCTTGATCATGAACATTTGAGATGTTGTTAATAACAAGGTCATATCATTAGGAGAATGGTATGATGGACATACTCCTATAGATAAGCGTAGCATAAAGATCAAGTCATTTTAATAGTTCAATTGCTATAAGCTTTCTAATACATAGTAACCTAATTCCTTTGACCATGAGATCATGCTAATCACCATCACCGGAAGGAGGCTTTGATGACATCAAACACCACACCGTAACTAGGTGGCTATAAAGGTGGCATTGAGTGTTTGGAAAGTATAGGGTTGAGGCACATGGATCAAGAGTGGGATTTGTCCATCCATATGACGGATAGATATACTCTGGGCCCTCTCGGTGGAATGTCATCCAATTAGCTTGCAAGCATGTGACTGGCTCACAAGGGATCACATATCACGGTAACGAGAAAAGAGTACTTATCGGTAACGAGGTTGAACTAGGTATGCAGAGATACCGACGATCAAAACCTCGGATAAGTAAACTATCATGAGACAAAGGGAAATTGGTATCGTATGTAAGTGGTTCATTCGATCGCAAAGTAATCGTAGAAATATGTGGGAGCCATATGAATTTCCAGATTCCTCTATTGGTTATTGATCGGAGAAGTGTCTCGGTCATGTCCGCATAATTCACGAACCGTAGGGGGCACACTTAAGGATTCGATGTTGTTGAGTAGTTATAGAATGATGAGTAAGAGAACGAATGTTGTTCGGAGTCTCGGATGGGATCCGGGATATCATGAGGAGATCCAGAATAGTCCGGAGAATAAGATTCATATAAGGAAAGTCCTGTTTCGGAGTTCGGGAATGATTCCGGTGTTTTCACCAGGAATGTTCTAGAAGGGTCCGGAACTCCGGAGGGGAAGGGTACATGAATGTGTCATGACAATGTGGAATGGTTGCATCATGTACTAGGTAATTTGGCTGGGCAAAATAAAGAGATAAATCAAATCGAAGTTTGAAAGTCAAACGCCAATTTGAAAAAGTCAAATCTTAAGTTTGCTTGGTGGAGGGAGAGTAGGAAACCTACTTGGGGAGGAAGTCCCCTCCCTCCACCCGCCAGCCAAGGAGGAGGAGTTGGAGGAGGACTCCCTCCTCCCAAGCCGCACCCTCCCACCTATATAAGGAGGGGTAGGGCTGCCCCTCTACAACACACCTCAAACCCTAGCCCTAGGCGCCACCACCTGCTGCTGCCGCCGCCTAGGGCCTCCTCCCAAGTCGCCCACTAAGGTTTTCCCCAAACCCTAGCCGACGGCTACACCTCTCCCCTTGCTGCTTCTAAACCCTAGATCGCCAAGGAACCTCTCTTGCTCCACCATACTCGCTCCGGCTTAAGGCGAATCCCTGCGAGATCTCCCCTCTACTTCCGACACCACGCCGTCGTGCTGCCGGAATCACGAGGAGAGTGATACAACCTCCGCTGCCTTCTGGAACAAGGTAGAGGAAGGTATTCATCGAAAATCGAACGATGTGACCGGAAGCGCCAGGAACGTGTAGCCGGAAGGATCGTCTACGCGATCTTGAGATCAGCAAGAGTACGACTACATCACCGACGAGAATCTGCTCTCGTTAACTGCTTTGGAATCTTCGAGGGTGAGTTCCTCTATCGACTCGTTGCTACAATATAGTAGATAGATCTTGGCTTGTTTGTTTTCATGCGGTAGAATTTTTTTGTTTTCCATGCTACGAACCCCTACAGTGGTATTAGAGCCGTGTCTATATGTAGATCTGTTGCATGAGTAGAACACAATGGTCATTGTGGGCGGTGGTGCTTTTATTATCAATTGCTTTTTGTGTACTTTGCATCTTGCGGTATGATGGGATGAAGCAGCCCGGGATAACCTTACATGACATCGTTCATGAGACTTGCTCCACGCTCAACATGCAACTTGTATAGCATAAGTGGCTTTGCGGGTGCCTGTCTCTCCCATCATAGTATAGATCCAATTTACAACGGGCACTTGATAGTTCAAGCATCAACGTTGTCGTTCTTTTTCGTAAGTTAGAATGACACTTATTGAAAGCCCCAAACCACGTAAAATATGCAAAGAAAATTAGAGGCGTCTAACTTTGTTTTGCAGGGGTGTGCTGTGATGTGATATGGCCATGATTGTGATTATATTTGATGTATGCAATGTTCCTTATTGTAAGTTGGCAACCGGCAGGAGCCATATGGTTGTCTTTAAATTTCGTTAAGGCCTGCGTGTCTATTCAAAGTAGTTGTAATAGTTGAAGCTGGTGGATGACAACCATGAAACGGCGCCATTGACCTTGAAGCCATACCGGTGATGATGGAGATCATGTTCGTGCTTGAAGATGGAGATCGGAAGCACAAGAAGAAAGGCCATATCATATCACATCTTATGAATTGCATGTGATGTTAATCCTTTATGCATCTTGTATTGCTTAGTTAACGACGGTAGCATTATAAGATGATCCCTCAAGCACATAAATTTCAAGTTTTAAAGTGTTCATCCTTAGTAAGCACCATTGCTAAAGCTCGTTGTTTCGAAGCACCACGTGATGATCGGGTGTGCTAGATTCTGCGAGTGTATACAACGTGAGCAAGCTAGATTTGCTCATGCGGAAGCTCAAGTTTAATCTTGACGAGACTAGCATGTACAGACATGGTCTCGGAATAGGGATCACCGAAAGGTAAAGCATGAGTCATATAGTAGATATGATGAACATGATTGATTGTTCGCCATTGAAGCTACATCAACTCTCGTGATGATCGGTTTTGATGTGGTGGATTTAGTTCGTGTGATCACTAAAACAATGTGAGGGATATTGTTTTGAGTGGGAGTTCACCTAGATTAATTTAACTATTAATTAGAACTCAATTTGTCATAAACTTAGTCTAAACTATTGAAAATATGTTGTAGACCAATGGCGGCCCCTACCATCAATTTTAATGCGTTCCTAGAGAAAGAAAAGTTGAAAAACAATGGAAGCAACTTCGCGGATTGGTTCCGCAATTTGAGGATTGTCCTCAATGCTGGTAATTTGACCTATGTGTTGGATGCACCGCTGGGTGACCCGCCTGCAGCTACTGCTACCGATGAAGTAAAGAATGTTTACCTCACTCGGAAGAATCAGTACTCCATAGTTCAGTGTGCTATCTTGTATGGTTGGGAATCGGAACTTCAGAAAAGGTTTGAGAACCATGACCCACATGATATTGTCCGTGAACTCAAAATGATATTTGAGTCTCACGCGGCAGTTGAGAGTTATGAGGCTTCTGAAAAGTTCTTTAACTGCAAGATGGAAGAGGGCAGCTCCGTCAGTGAGCATGTGCTTAAGATGTCTGGGCACACAAACAAACTCCAAAGTTTGGGTATAGTGATTCCTAATTCTTTGGGGATTCACCGTGTCCTCCAATCACTACCACCAAGTTACAAGAACTTTGTGATGAACTACAATATGCAAAACATGGACAAGACGTTGCCAGAACACTTCTCCATGTTGAAATCTGCGGAAGTGGAGATCAAGAAAGAGCACCAAGTGTTGCTGGTCAATAAGACCACCAAATTCAAGAAAGGCAAGTCTAAGCAAAAGGGAAACTTCAAGAAGGGCGGTAAGAAAGATGTCGCACCGGCGAAGAAGACCAAGGCTGGGCCTAAGCCTGATACTGAGTGCTTTTACTGCAAGGGAGAAGGTCACTGGAAGCGGAATTTCCCAAAGTACTTGGCGGATTTGAAGAACGGCAACATCAAGAAGAAAGGTATATCCGATATACATGTTATTGATGTGTATATAACTAGTACTCGTAGTAGTGCCTGGGTATTTGATACTGGTTCGGTTGCTCATATTTGTAACTCGAAACAGGTGCTGCAGAATAAACAGAAGCTAGCGAAGAACGAGGTGACGATACGCGTTGGAAATGGATCAAAGGTTGATGTGATCGCGGTCGGCACGCTACCTCTTCATCTACCATCGGGATTAGTTTTATACTTAAATAATTGTTATTTGGTGCCTGCGTTAAGCATGAACATTATATCGGGATCTTGTTTATTGCGAGACGGTTACTTGTTTAAGTCCGAGAATAATGGTTGTTCGATTTATATGAGTAATATGTTTTATGCACATGCACCTTTGATAGATGGTCTATTCTTATTGAATCTCGATAGTGGAAATACACATATTAATAACATTGAAGCTAAACGTTTGAAATCGAGCGATAACTCGACCTATATGTGGCACTGTCGTCTTGGTCACATTGGAGTGAAGCGTATGAAGAAACTCCATTCCGATGGACTTCTTGAATCACTTGATTTTGAATCACTTGAAAGATGCGAAGCATGTCTGATGGGTAAAATGACTAAGACTCCATTTTCTGGTATGATGGAGCGAGCTACGGACGTATTGGAAATCATACATACCGATGTGTGTGGTCCAATGAGTGTAGCATCACGCGGTGGTTATCGTTATGTTATTAACTTCACGGATGACTTAATTAGATATGGGTATATCTATTTCATGAAACATAAGTCCAAAACTTTCGAGAAGTTTAAGGAATTTCAAAGTGAGGTAGAGAATCAACATAACAAGAAGATTAAATTTCTACGATCTGATCATGGAGGTGAATATCTAAGTTACGAGTTTGGCGCGCATTTGAAGAAATACGGAATACTTTCACAATTGACACCGCCGGGAACACCACATCGTAATGGTGTGTCCGAACGTCGTAATCGAACTCTCTTAGATATGGTTCGTTCTATGATGTCACTTACAGATTTACCGCTATCATTTTGGGGTTATGCATTAGAAACAGCCGCATTCACTTTAAATAGGGGACCACCTAAATCCGTTGAAACGACACCGTATGAATTATGGTTTGGGAAGAAACCTAAATTGTCGTTCCTTAAAGTTTGGGGTTGCGAAGCCTATGTAAAGAAGTTACAACCGGACAAGCTTGAACCCAAAGCGGAAAAATGCGTCTTCATAGGATACCCGAAGGAAACTATTGGGTATACCTTCTATCATAGATCCGAGGGCAAAATCTTCGTTGCCAAGAATGGATCCTTTCTAGAGAAGGAATTTCTCTCGAAAGAAGTGACTGGAAGAAAGGTAGAACTCGACGAGGTTGTTGAACCTTCTCTCGAACTTGCGAGTAGCGCAGCACCGGAAGTAGTTCTTATGGCGCCTACACCAATAAGAGAGGAAGCTAATGATGTTTATCATGAAACTTCGTTTGAAGTTACTATGGAACCTCGTAGGTCAACGAGAAATCGTACCACTCCTGATTGATATGATCCCGTTATGAGTGTCATGTTGGTGGATAACACCGATGACCCTACGACGTATGAGGAAGCAATGATGAGCCAGATTCCAATAAATGGCAAGAAGCCATGAAATCTGAGATTGGATCCATGTACAAAAACCAAGTATGGACTTTGGTGGACTTACCGGATGGCCGAAAGGCTGTCAAGAACAAATGGATTTTCAAGAAGAATACAGATGCTGATGGTAATGTTACTATCTATAAAGCTCGACTTGTCGAAAAAGGGTTTCAACAAATTCAAGGAGTTGACTACGATGAGACTTTCTCACCAGTAGAGAAGCTAAAGTCTGTGAGGATTATGTTAGCAATCGCTGCATATTATGATTATGAGATATGGTAGAGGGATGTCAAAACGGCGTTCCTCAATGGAGACATTGATGAAGAGTTGTATATGATGCAACCCAAAGGTTTTGTCGATCCTAAGGATGCTAACAAGGTATGCAAACTTCAACGGTCCATATATGGATTGAAGCAAGCATCCCGAAGTTGGAATCAACATTTTGATAAGGTAATCAAAAGTTTTGGTTTTATACAAACTTATGGAGAAGCTTGTATTTACAAGAAAGTGAGTGGGAGCTCTGTAGCATTCTTAATACTATATGTAGATGACATATTGTTGATTGAGAATGATGTAGACCTTCTTAATAGTGTCAAGGATTATTTGAATAATAGTTTTTCAATGAAAGACCTTGGCGAAGCATCTTACATATTAGGCATAAAGATTTATAGAGATAGATCGAGACGCCTAATATCATTATCACAAAGTACATATTTGGACAAAGTTCTAAAGAGGTTTGGAATGGAAGATATCAAGAAAGGGTTCTTGCCCATGTTGCCCAATACGACCTTGAGTAAAACTCAAAGTCCAGCAACGGCAGAAGATAGAGAAAGGATGAGTAAGACTACCTATGACTCAGCCATAGGATCTCTAATGTATGACATTCTATGTACTAGACCCGACATTGCATATGTTGTTAGTTTGACTAGCAGATATCAAAGTGATCCAGGAGTGGATCATTGGACAGCGGTCAAAAACATGATTAAGTACTTGAGAAGAACTAAGGATATAGTTCTTTCTTATGGAGGTGAAGAACAACTCGTTGTAAATGGTTACACCGATGCTAGTTGGAACACTGATCCGGATGATTCTAAATCTCAATCTGGATACGTATTTACTTTGAATGGTGCAACAGTTAGCTGGAGGAGTGCAAAGCAAAGCATTGTGGCGAGATCTTCAACTGAATCGGAATACATAGCTGCTTCGGAGGCTTCACAAGAGGCGATATGGATGAAGGAGTTCATTACAGAGCTTGGTGTGGTTCCAAGTGCGCTGGACCCAATGTCTATCTACTGTGATAACATGGGTGCCATAGCCAATGCGCAAGAACCAAGGTCACACAAGAACCTGAAGCACATCAAGCTACGTTTTCACGCTATTCGAGAACATGTCCAAGATGGTGACATAAATATTTGCAAAGTACACACAAATCTGAATGTGGCGGATCCGTTGACTAAACCTCTCCCAAGGGCAAAACATGACTAGCACCAAACCGCCATGGGTGTTTGGTATATTACCATGTAATCTAGATTAGTTGACTATAGTGCAAGTGGGACACTGTTGGAGATATGCCCTAGAGGCAATAATAAATATGGTTATTATTATATCTTTGTGTTTATGATAAATATTTACATTCATGCTATAACAGTATTAACCAGAAACATTAATACTTGTGTGATTTGTAAACTAAATTAGAGTCCCTAGTAAAGCCTCTTTATTATACTAGCTTGTTGATTAATAGATGATCATGGTTTCTTGATCATGAAATTTGAGATGTTTTTAATAACAAGGTCATATCATTAGGAGAATGGTATGATGGACATACTCCTATAGATAAGCGTAGCATAAAGATCAAGTCATTTTAATAGTTCAATTGCTATAAGCTTTCTAATACATAGTAACCTAATTCCTTCGACCATGAGATCATGCTAATCACCATCACCGGAAGGAGGCTTTGATGACATCAAACACCACACCGTAACTAGGTGGATATAAAGGTGGCATTGAGTGTTCGGAAAGTATAGGGTTGAGGCACATGGATCAAGAGTGGGATTTGTCCATCCATATGACGGATAGATATACTCTGGGCCCTCTCGATGGAATGTCATCCAATTAACTTGCAAGCATGTGACTGGATCACAAGGGATCACATACCACGGGAACGAGAAAAGAGTACTTATCGGTAACGAGGTTGAACTAGGTATGCAGAGATACCGACGATCAAAACCTCGGATAAGTAAACTATCGTGAGACAAAGGGAAATTGGTATCGTATGTAAGTGGTTCATTCGATCGCAAAGTAATCGTAGAAATATGTGGGAGCCATATGAATTTCCAGATTCCTCTATTGGTTATTGATCGGAGAAGTGTCTCGGTCATGTCCGCATAATTCACGAACCGTAGGGGGGCACACTTAAGGATTCGATGTTGTTGAGTAGTTATAGAATGATGAGTAAGAGACCGAATGTTGTTCGGAGTCTCGGATGGGATCCGGGATATCATGAGGAGATCCGGAATGGTCCGGAGAATAAGATTCATTTAAGGAAAGTCCTGTTTCGGAGTTCGGGAATGATTCCGGTGTTTTCACCAGGAATGTTCTAGAAGGGTCCAGAATGTCCGGCACTCCATAGGGGAAGGGTACATGAATGTGTCATGACAATGTGGAATGGTTGCATCATGTACTATGTCATTTGGCTGGGCAAAATAAAGAGAGAAATCAAATCGAAGTTTGAAAGTCAAACGCCAATTTGAAAAAGTCAAATCTCAAGTTTGCTTAGTGGAGGGAGAGTAGGAAACGTACTTGGGGAGAAAGTCCCCTCCCTACACCCGCCGGCCAAGGAGGAGGACTCCCTCCTCCCAAGCCGCACCCTCCCACCTATATAACGAGGGGTAGGGCTGCCCCTCTACAACACACCTCAAACCCTCGCCCCAGGCGCCACCACCTGCTGCTGCCGCCGCCTAGGGCCTCCTCCCAAGTCGCCGACTAGGGTTTTCCCCAAACCCTAGCCGCCGGCTACACCTCTCCCCTTGGTGCTTCTAAAGCCTAGATCGCCAAGGCACCTCTCTTGCTCCACCATACTCGCTTCGGCTTAAGGCGAAGCCCTGCGAGATCTCCCCTCTACTTCCGACACCACGCCATCGTGCTGCCGGAATCACGAGGAGAGTGCTACAACCTCTGCTGCCTGCTGGAACAAGGGAGAGGAAGGTCTTCATCGAGTACCGAACGTGTGACAGACTGCGGAAGCGCTGCCGGAACGCAACGCCGGAAGGATCGTCTATGTGATCTTCAGATCGGCAGAGTACGACTACATCACCCACGAGAATCTGCTCTCGTTAACCGCTTTGAAATCTTCGAGGGTGAGTTCCTCTATCGACTCGTTGCTGAAATCTAGTAGATAGATTTTGGCTTGTTTGTTTGCATGCGGTAGAAATTTTTTGTTTTCCATGCTACGAGCCCCTACATGTTCTGACTGAAACAACCTCTAGAATCAATCTATAATTGAAAAATATCTTAGAGCCTTACAAGGATCTTTCTTATTTTTATCACCATTTTTCCATCTTGATTCATTACATACTAGGCATTCATCAAGGTTTTCATAATCCTCCCAGAACAGTACACGGTTATTTGGACAAAAATGGATCTTCTCATATGATAGTCTGAGTACCTTGATGTACTGTTTCATCTCATAAAAAGATTTTGGCAGTCCTTCCCCAGGGATTGACTCTCTATACACCTTGGTCACTGGATCAAAAGCTTTGTTGGTAACCTTGTTGGACAACTTTTCCTTTAGTAATTTCATTACCATTTCGAATCTTGAGATACCAGAATCAAGGTCCATTAAACACTTGGCATCTTCTATCAGGTCAGAGAAAGGTGATCTTTTAGGAGAAGGGCCGTCATTTTTGCTTGAAGTGGGGTACATGTCCCTTAACAAACCTGAAAAGTCCTCATCCTTTATCTGATGAGCTTCAAGCGGACCAACATTAGCTAGAGGATCAAGAACAGGCTGATCATATGGTTCACCATATTTAGTCCACCTAATGTATGTGCATTGCATCCCATTAATGAATATATGGTCTGCAACTGTGCTCTAACTCAGTTTTTTATAATTAAGGCATTGTTGGCATGGGCAAAACATATCCGAGTCGTCGTTATGTTGTTTAACATACTTCATGAAGTCATTAACATCTGCCCAATATGAAGGTGTTGCTTTTGTCCTTTCAATATCCAATATATGTCCATCTATTGAGGATAGAGATGGTCAAAATCTTTCATGATATTTCAGCGAACAGGTTGAGTACAGATCTAATTAAGCCAACATATCTGAGCAAACTAATGGAATATAGAACTATAAATGCCACACAATTTTAGCCTATTTCAAACATTGAGTGCAGAACTATGTTACATATTTGAGAGAACAGATAGACCGAGCGTAATAAAATGCTAACCAATTCGAACAAACACTATGATCAAGTGCAGAACAATGGCAAACGAACATATTGAGTACGAAATGACTTCTAGGGAATGGTTCGAGCAAACTAAGGAAATTATAATCGTACAGTTGGGATCGACCAGCTGATCACTGGTCTGTGTGCATCTCGAGAAGAAAGCCGCCGCCAACGATGCTGTCAGCCGCCTCGACTGGTAGACGGAGGGTGAATGTTTTGGAGCGCGGCCTGTGGTTTTCACGGCCAGTGCGTCTCCAGATAATGGCGCGGAGACAGTAGCTGGATGCTGGAGTGAATGCTCGAGCAGGAAAGTTTTGGCGCGCGCGAGCTATATGTCCTGGTTGTCAACAATTCTCACGCGAAATATCTGCCAATTTTTCCGCCATTGTGTTTTCTTCCTTGTTGACGTCTGGAATTTTTATTAGTGATCCCATAAAATTAGCCTATGAGGGCCAATCATAGATGAAAAATTTCTAATTCGGCCTTTTCATGGTCTTATGACCGCCGATCGTAGCCCATTCAGTTTAGGAGTGAGCCCATTGAATATTTCCCATGACGATAAAAAAAGCTCAGCCTACCTTTTTTGTGTAAAAACTACTATAGTATGTAGCAGTTTTTAGTTTAGCTGCCAGGAGCGCCGCCCTATTATTTCAAAAGAGATAAACATAGTCAAAGAAAGTCTTTTAAACTTATAGAAGAAACCGTTTAACGTTCCTGTTGTATTAACTATTTATTTTGCAGTGGCAAGGCAAGACATTTACCGGTTTTGAGGTCTCAAGTTTGAATGGTAGGCAATTTTTGTTTTTCTTGTAGTCATCTTTTTTTACTCTGAGGCTGACATCTGAGACCCAGGAAAACTGCTGCTGTGTCTAGCAATGTTGCCAAGGTCAGAACGGCGGACTCGATCTAAAAAATAGTCTAACACACACACACATTTCTTTTAAATAGAGGCTGACATCTGGGACCCAGCATAGACACGTTTTCTACACAGAGGAGGCTGACATATAGGACCCAACAATGAACCAAGGTCAAAATAGTGGTCGTGGCAATTTCTATTATTATATACTAACGCTGATGTGTGGGACCCAGCAACGGAGTATAGATTAACTTTTTAAAGAAAAAAGACAGATCCATGGGTCCCAATAAACTGCAGTTGCATCTAGCAATGTTGCCAAGGTCAGAACGGCAGACTCAACCTGAAAAAACAGTCCAACATACACACATTTCTTTCAAATGGAGGATGACATCTAGGAACATCCTACAAACGTGTCCTCACGGAGGAGGCTGACATTTAGGACCTAGCAACGGACCAAAGTCAGAATAACGGAAGCGGCCAAAAAATTTCCATCATAGCACATTTCATTTACGGAGAGGCTGACATGTGTGACCCACCAGAAAGACCTTATATAGGTGTTGCATCGAGCAACGTTGCCAAGTTCGAATAAGATAGGCGTGAGCGAGAAAAAAGTCCAACATGCACACATTTTTCTAATGAGATGCTGAAATTTAAGAAAGGACCCGATGGAGAATATCCTATGGAGTATAGCCCATCTAGAATAGTCAAACTCTTTTTAATTCGGTCTTTTTGGCATTGCCCCCCACCTCTCAATATTTTTTAAAAAACTCTACCTACAGATATTTTTTGTCGTAGTGGCAAAAATATTTGATAGGAGAAAAAATGTTCAAAAAAAGTCTTTTAAGGAGACAAGTTAATAAGTTATAATAGCAAAATTTAACGTTTTTATTCAATTAGTTGTTTTTGTTGTAGTGGCAAGGCACCCAGTCAATCGATGGTGAGGTCTTGAGTTGAAATCCTATGTAATTTGTGTTAATATAGAGTTAATTTTTGTACTCTCGGGCTGACATCTGAGACCCAGATAAACTGCTGCTACATCTAGCAATGTTGCCAAGGTTAGGATGGCGGACTCGACCCGAAAAAACAGTCCAACATATATACACACATTTAATATAAATAGATGTTAACATGTGGGACCCAGTATGGACACTTTTAATTCAAATAGTGGTTGACATGTGGGACCCAGATAAACTGCTGCTGCATCTAGCAATATTTCCAAGGTCAGGACGACAGACTCGACCCGAAAAAATAGTTAAATATATATACACATGTTTAATTCAAATAGAGGTTGACATGTGGTACCTAGCATGGACACGTTTAATTCAAATAGTGGCTGACATGTAGGACCTAGCATAGACACGTTTCCTGCACAGATAATACTGCAATGTGGGACCCAATATAGATACATTTACTGTACATAAAAAGCTAACATGTGGGACCTAGCATCAGAGTGTAGATTAACATTTTTTGTACTCTATAAGGCTGACATCTGGGGCCCAGGTGAACTGCTTCTGCATCATAGACACGTTTCCCCTCAAAAAAATCCACCAATGTTGTCAAGGTCATAGCGACGGACTCAACCCGAAAAAACAGTCCAACACACACACATTTATTTCAAATAGAGGCTGACATATGGGACCCAACATAGACACGTTTCCTGTACAGAGGTTGTTGACATATGAGACCCAACTACGGACCAAAGTCAGAATAACGGAGGCAGCCAAAAAAAATTCCATCATAGCATGTTTCATTTACGGAGAGGCTGACATGTGGGACCCACCAAAGAGACCTTACATAGGTGCTTCATCGAGCAACTTTGCCAAGTTAGAATAAGGTAGGCGCGAGCGAGAAAAAGTCCAACATATACACGTTCTTCTAATGAGATGCTGACATGTGGGACCCAGCAGCGTGACCAAACGACAGATTCGTCGAGCAACGCTATCTAGTTCGGAACATGGTAGCACTAGAGAAGAAAAAATTCCACCATATACATATATTCTTCTAATGCGGATAACATATGGGAACCACCAGCCTGTATAAATGGCTGATGCATCGAGCAGCGTTGTCAAGTTCGTAACACGAAGGCACGAGCGAGAAAAAATTCCTACATGCACACATTTCTTCTAATGAGATGCTGACATGTGGGACCCAACAGATTGACCAAACTGAAGATTCATCGAGCAAAGCTATCTAGTTTCGTCATAGTAGAGGGGCGCGAAACCAGGAAAAAATGTTTTGCATCGGTGATACGTCGTAAATGTATCTATAATTTTTTATGCTCCATGCTTATTTAGTATCAAATTTATTATGTTTTGTCTACACTTTGAGGTATTTTTATACATTTTCTACGACTAGCCTATTAACAAGATGCCGCAGTGCCAGCTGCCTGTTTTCTCTATTTTTGGTTTCAGAAAAGCTAGTAAGGAAATATTCTCGGAATTCGACGGGACAAAAGCCAAAGTCAATATTTTACCAGAAGGAACACGGAGTCCGAAGGGCAGCCAAAGGGGGGCCACGAGGTGGCCACACCCTAGGGCTGCACAGCCCAGGGGGCGTGCCGCCACCAGGTGTGGGCCCCTCGGGCACCCATCGACCTTGCCCTTTCGCCTATAAAAGAACCCCGATGCAGAAACCCTAAACACCCAATCAAATCTCCATGCAACAGTCCATAGCCGCCGCCACCATCATCCCTAGATTGGTGGGTCTGAAGCTCTTCTCGGCACCCTGCAGGAGGGGAGAGATCATCCCGGGGGCCTTCTTCATCACCATGCCAGTCTCTGGAGTGATGCGTGAGTAGTTCACCCTTGTACTATGGGTCCATACAGTAGCTAGATGGTTGTTTCTCCTCCTTTGTGCTATCATGTTTAGATCTTGTGAACTCCGTTCGTGATCAAGATCATCTATTTGTAATCATGCATGTTGTGTTTGCGGGGATCCAATAGATATTGAGATACTATGTCATATTGCTTATTGATTCTATCATGTCTGTGTTATTTGTGATCTTGCATGCTCTCCATTGTTAGTAGCTATCTTGGCCAAGTAGATGCTTGCAACTCCAAGAGGGAGTATTTATGCTCGATAGTAGGTTCATGCCTCTAGTAATCTGGGGAAGTGACAGAAATCTCTAAGGTTGTAGATGTGTTGTTTCTGCTAGGGAGAAAACAACAATACTTTGTTCATGGAACAATTGTATTGTTTACTTTGCACACATTGCTTAATGCAATTATCTGTTGCATGCAACTTAATACTGGAAGGGGTTCGGATGATAACCTGAAGGTGGATTATTAGTCATAGATGAAGTTGGATTATGATCTATGTATTTTGTTGTAATGCCCAATCAAATCTCATAGGAGTCAAGATGTCTAGTATGTGCCTTTTTTGATTTCTCAATCTGTCAATTGCCCCGCTGTATTTGTTCACCCAGCATGTTATCTATCTTAAGGAGAACACCTATAGTGAACTATGGACCCCGGTCCAATCTTTATCATTGATATTCCATCTACTATTACTATTACTGTTTTCTTTCTACAAGCAACTATTATCTTCCACACTATATGTTTAATCCTTTGTTTTTAGCAAAGCAGTGAGATTAACAACCTCACTATAAGTTTTGGCAAAGTATTGAGTTTGTGTTGTGCAAGTTCCAAGTTGTTAGCAACACCTTGGAGTTGTTTCCTTTCTCCTACTGGTTCGATAACCTTGGTTTTGTAACTGAGGGAAAACTTCCTGCTATGCTCATCATACCTTCCTCTTGGGGTTTTCCAACGAGGCTCTACATTTAACTGAGTCGTATCAAGACTTTTTCTGGTGCCGTTGCCGGGGAGTTGAGGACAACTTTAATCTCTTCCTCCTCGTCATTCATCTTTCAAGGAGAAAGAAGATTCTCACAACGGGAGTCTCTCACAACCAATCTCTTTACTTTTTTTTGTTTTGCTTAGATTCTTTTGCGTTGTTTTGCTTGTTTCTTTCTATCAAAAATACAAAAAAATTAGTTTTGTTTGGTTTGCTTTTTCTTATCAAAACACACAAAAAAATTAGTTCCTACTTCAAGTTGCTTCCATGTCTAGTGTTGCTCCAATCACTGTGTCACTTGTGGAAATGATCTTTACTTTCAAACAAGGAAGTGAAGAGAGTTTCAACGAATCTTGGTCTAGAATTTCTGATTCACATGAAAAAACTGAGCCTAAAATGACTTTAGGCTTGTTTATTAGCAGTTTCTACTATGGTCTTGCTCTTTGTTATAAATATGCTTTGGATGCTGTAGTAGGAGGAGATTTTCTCCATTGTAATGAGGAGGAAGCCTTTAGTGCCATAAAGAAATTGATTGCAACATATAATTTGCCTAGCAAATTAATTCTTCCTTTATAAACATTTATGCTAGGTTAAACACACTTGAGACCAATACACCTAGTTTAAAAGATTCATATAACATGCTTAGAGAGCATCATGATTCTGTTCCAATAAATTCTGAACCTTCAAAATAGTTTCCTACAATAAAAGTTGTTATAAATAATGAAACTTTTGATGCTCGTTGTGATATCATGTCTGAATTTTGTCTTATGCCTAAAGATATCTATGCATCTTTGAATCTTTGGGGACTTTCTGAAGGAGGAGAAGAAATATTTGTTACCAATAATGCCACTATATTACCGGTTGGAATAGCTGAAGGAGTGTTTACAAAGATCTTAGGGAAAGTGGTGTCTACTGATTATCTTGTTATTGAATGTGTAGAAAAAGGAAAAAATACACTTGGAAGATCCCTATTGAAACTCATTGGAGCAATAATAGATGTGGGAAAAGGCATCATGCATTTTGCTTCTCCACAAAGCAATCATATATTTCCTAAAGATAAGAGTAAAGTTAAGAAAGGTAGGGGCAAGAAACTTGGTGTTAATGCTTCTTCATTTGAAAATACTTGATTCTTACTTCTTGTGCCTAACTTAAAGGCGTTAAAGAAAAGTACTAATTGGGAGATAACCCAATTTCAGTAGGTTTTTCTTTTGTTGAGTCTTGGAAGTTATTATTTCTGTAATAACCTATCCTTATCCTTTTTGTGTGATTTTTGTGCCAAGAATAACCTCTAATGAGAGAGAAGTAAGATTTGGGGAAGTTGCTGTCCCGAAACAGATTTTTGTGCTTCACTGTAAAAATTCGTGAAAAATTCCTGTATGTCGGATGGAGCTGTAATTTTCTGAGCTTATGCCCCAGGTTGTTATCTAACTTACGTTAGTTCAACACTTTTCGATTTGAGCAACATAAGGTCTTCGAAATAATCAGTTTTTACCTGCTGAATGTTTTGACAGATTTCTGCCATTATTTGCATTTGCCTCTTATTGGTTTCTTTTTGAGTTCTCTATGATCACTTGAGATTTTACAAGGAATTGCTACAGTAGCTTGTGTTCTAATGGAAGTTTTACTTGTGTTGAAACTAAACCCAAAGGCTTATTATCTTGAATGCACTAATGTTGCTAATGAAGATTGTGTGAAGTTTTGTATGAAGGAAATTTTCAAGTGTAGGGGAAGAATGATATAATGAGATGAAGAATGGAAAAAAGATCAAGCTTGGGGATGCCACCCCGTGTCATCCCAATAAATATTCAAGAGGTACAAGCGTAAAAGCTTAGGGATGCCCAAGGCATCCCTTCTTCATTAATAAAAATCTCAGGTCTCTTTCTAGACACTTCATTTTTATTGTTTCATGCACTGTTGTGTTGTTCTTGGAGCGTCTTAGTTTTCATTTTTGGTTTTGTTTTGTTTGGTTTGCTTGAATAAATTAGTTGGACCCCTGCGTTCGCATGTTGTTTCAAATAAGTTGATTGGTATTGGAAAAGAGTAGAAAGTTTCATGCTTATAGTGGTACAAAAGGGAGCTTGTTTTGACTATGTCTTAGACTTTATCATGTCATGCTAGATGTTTTTTTGACCTTATGCTTAGTGATTATTGTTGTAGTATGAATTGTTCCAAACAATTGAGATTTCTTAATGTGCCTTGAAAGAATCATGCTTTGTTTTGGCATACAAAAGCATAATATTGTGGTGTTCTCCTTTGATGCTTTATTTGGGTTGACTTGGCACATGCTTACACCATGTTAAGACTATGAACCAGTCACCTTAGACTCTATGATCATTTAGTTTTTGACTTGTGATACCACTTTATTCTTTAGTTGGTAATGTTTTGTCGCTCTTCATGATTATGGCCATTGTTGCTCTCTTAGTTGGTCGCTCCCAGTCTTTTGCTTCCCTCCACTTGTACTGATTAAGCTCTACTCATGCATCCAACTCCCAAGAATCCAAGTTATTCCAAAGAGTCCACTATATATTCCTATGCATGGTGTGTTACACCATTCAAAGTATATTCATGTTTTATCTATCTTGCAAATTAAACTTGTTATGTGAAAACTAGTGATTAAAGCTCTCACAAACTTGATGGCACACTTTATTTATTGCACCTAATAAACTTGAACCATTATGTCATCTATGTTGTATATTCTTGCACTTATAAGTTAGGAATTAGCAGAACCATGATGTCATGGGGAACGCTTTCAACACATGTACATATTACCCAGTTGATATCATGATCTTTCGTTTATGGATGTCGGCGGTGCGAAATAAAAGGGGAGCTTGTAAGTTCATGGAGTATTATATATGTGTTAGAGAAACTCCTGGGCGGCTAGCCTAAGCCATGCCTAATCATGGTGGAAACTTGCAGCATCACCATAGTGAGCAATCTATGAAGAATCTCCAGAAAAAAATATAGAAAAGGTACCATGCTCATGTAAATAAAAAAGATTGTTGAGATGCTCACTGTCTGTTGCCTTGTCATTTTGATATGGGATATCTCCTGTGTCATGGGGCAAGGGGTACCCCGTTGGTGGTTCTCTATGATACACATATACTTACAATGACAAGAACTTACTTGTGACTAAAGTTGAGTAGAATGAGGAACGACCCTCGTACTCAAGGGACATGAGATTACCAGCTTATGATTTGTCAAGCATATACTCCATATTCGTTTCACTTTAACCTTAATCACTTCAAGATGCTTATGATAGGGGCAATGAGAGCTGAAAGCTAATAAGTACCATAATTTTTGTAAGCTCTTTATGAAACTTGAAATACCTGCTTCCCTTTGTGAAGGGCCTTTCTTCTTACTTTTATGTTGAGTCTCCATCTTCTATCTTTATGCACCAATTAAGAGAGCATAGTTTTCATTCTTATTTTTATGTGCATTGTCCCAAAACTTATAGGTTGATTCATAATGTTGATATTGCTTGTTCTTGAACTATTTGTATCTAGTCACCCTTATGAGATTTGAAGGTTTCCTATGCATTTATGTTTTGCTATTTCCATGAGGGACAAGCTAAATACCACACATGCTATGTTTTCTGTATGTGAAACAAACAAACGTCTTTTAGTGCATTGTTATTCATGATTTTTGTTTGTATCTTTTATGTTACAACATAGTTGCTATGTCTTATTGATAGAGCTACATATTTCATGCTCATGTTTAGAGTACTTTGATCCCAGCTATCAATGATTTGGAAATGGTTTGATCAAGATTGTGATGGTGCATGTCACCTCAAAAAACATTATCACTTACCTACTCGAGGACGAGCAGGAGTTAAGCTTGGGATGCTTGATATGTCGTAAATGTATCTATAATTTTTGATGATCCATGCTTGTTTAGTATCAACTTTATTATGTTTTGTCTACACTTTGAGGTATTTTTATACATTTTATGGGACTAACCTATTAACAATATGTCGCAGTGATAGTTGCCTGTTTTCTGCTGTTTTTGGTTTTAGAAAATCTAGTAAGTTATTATTCTCGGAATTGGACGGGACAAAAGCCAAAGTCAATATTTTACTAGAAGGAACTTGGAGTCCAAAGGGCAGCCTAAGGGGGCCCACGAGGTGGCCACACCCTAGGGCCGCACGGCCCGGGGGTCGCAATGCCACTAGGTGTGGGCCCCTCGGGCACCCACCGACCTTGCCCTTTCGCCTATAAAAGCACCCCGATGCAGAAACTCAAAACACCCGATCAAATCTCCACGAAACAGTCCGTAGCCGCCGCCACCATCGTCCCTAGATTGGGGGGATCTGAAGCTCTTCTCGGCACCCTGTCGGAGGGGAGAGATCATCCCAGAGGCCTTCTTCATCACCATTCCAGCCTCTGGAGTGATGCGTGAGTAGTTCACCCTTGGACTATGGGTCCATACAGTAGCTAGATGGTTGTTTCTCCTCCTTTGTGCTATCATGTTTAGATCTTGTGAGCTGTGTTCATGATCAAGAACATCTATTTATAATCATACATGTTGTGTTTGCGGGGATCTGATGGATATTGAGATACTATGTCAGATTGATTATTGATTCTATCATGTCTGTTTTATTTGTGATCTTGCATGCTCTCCATTGTTAGTAGCTATCTTGGCCAAGTAGATGCTTGCAACTCCAAGAGGGAGTATTTATGCTCGATAGTAGGTTCATGCCTCTAGTAATCTGGGGAAGTGACAGAAATCTCTAAGGTTGTAGATGTGTTGTTGCTACTAGGGAGAAAACAACAATCATTTGTTCATGGAACAATTGTATTGTTTACGTTACACACATTTCTTAATGCAATTATCTATGCATGCTACTTAATACTGGAAGGGGTTTGTATGATAACCTGAAGGTGGATTATTAGTCATAGATGAAGTTGGATTATGGTCTATGTATTTTGTTGTAATGCCCAATCAAATCTCATAGGAGTCAAGATGTCTAGTATATGCCTTGTTTTGATTTCTCAATCTGTCAATTGCCCCGCTGTATTTGTTCACCCAGCATGTTATCTATCTTAAGGAGAACACCTATAGTGAACTATGGACCCCAGTCCAATCTTTATCATTGATATTCCATCTACTGTTACTATTACTGTTTACTTTCTACAAGCAACTATTATCTTCCACACTATATGTTTAATCCTTTGTTTTTAGCAAACCAGTGAGATTGACAACCTCACTGTAAGTTTGTGCAATGTATTGAGTTTGTGTTGTGCAGGTTCCAAGTTGTTAGCAACACCTTGGAGTTGTTTCCTTGCTCCTACTGGTTCGATAACATTGGTTTCATAAATGAGGGAAAACTTTTTGTTGTGCTCATCATACCTTCTTCTTGGGGTTTCCCAACGAGGCTCTACAGTTAACTGAGCCACATCAATCAGCCACGATCGAGCCGAGATTTTCTTAGCAGAATAAGC
Organism: Avena insularis; assembly: GCA_023614405.1. NCBI lineage: Eukaryota > Viridiplantae > Streptophyta > Magnoliopsida > Poales > Poaceae > Avena > Avena insularis. The sequence goes on from CM042695.1 coordinate 287,228,160, forward strand.
GCCTTCTATGGCGACCGATGGGCCCAGTCTTTGCGGAAGGAAACATTTCTTGTAGTGCCACATGGATGCCGACCCCATGGATGTGACATTGAAGTGGATGACTCATGACTAGCTGCTGACTGCCAAGTGGTCTGAGTTTGCGAATCTTCTGTGGTAGTCCATTCAACCAGGAAGAAGGGTAAATGGTTGGATATGCCATAGGGAAAAGGCATGCTCTGTTGAAACTTTGTAACCTTTGTACATTGAGGGTTGGTGTGTGGATGGTCAGGTTGCTCACCTTCTTCTCGTCTATGACATCATGCGTTGTGTGTACCAAAACAACATTGATCCCAAGGCAGGTAACTTCGATCGGCTCCATGCTTTCCAAATTGACCTTATGCTTCAAACGCATCTCCACAAGGATTCCTTTGAGAGGATTGATGTTATGCACTATCTTTACCATGAGATTTGGCTTTCCATGATTGAGAAGAGGTCATGCCCTTATGCTCCATATATTCAGACTCTCATCAATGCCAACTGGCAGGAAGTCACTCATTCTTGCTTTCCTGAGGACTACCTCACTATCCATGATGAGAAAACTCTTCGTGTGCAGCAACATGAGAAGCCTTGTACTCAAGAGGAAAAGTAAGCTTCTATTTGGACGGTGAGAGAGCAAAGGCTAGGGCATCAGGCCAGGGTGTGTCTAGTGATGACGATCACGAGGGGGATTCTCCTCCTCCCAAGCTTCAGAGGCAGCCATCTTGGGTCAAGAGATTGATGAAGAAGATCAAGAAGTGCTTCTGCTTCATGCAAGACCGTGAGTACCAAGCCTATGTTGACTGGAGGAATAGTGTCAAGAGAGAGAAGTAAATCATGAGGAAGATCGATATTGACCTATCTATAGAGTCAAGCTCCATCCCCATGCCCAATGATCAGTGGGTGAATGAGAACTGCCAGTGGAGTGACAATGATGAAGAAAATGATGTCACATGTCTTCCTCTGCCCGATTGGGAGCATGCCACCTGGATCCCCGAGCCTCCTCGTCCATATGTTTGTGGTTGGGGCACGTAGTTCGGTCTTTGTCCTTTTTTGGCGTCTTGATGCCAAAGGGGAGAAAGATATCTAATAGGTTGCTATGGGATTTGCATGGGCTATGTCACGAGATTGTTCTTTCTTTGATCCTTTTATGCTCGTGAACATTATTATTTCTATGTGTGCATGTGGACCTTGTTTATTTGTGCTACTCTATGTATGAGACTATGTGTTATGATATATTTGTTGATATCTATGTGGTATTATCGTGATTGGTTGTATATGGTGGAGATCTGTCGGTACTACTGGTGGAGATCTACCAGTAATACTGGTGGTGACGCGAAACCTGGTAATGGTTCGATTTGAAGGGGCTTATTTAAGGCACCCTTGTTCCTCCTCCCCACCTAACTCTTCAATATTCTCTCTCCTCCATTAATACAAGAGCTCAATCATCCTAGATATCTCTCCCTAGGCACTCAAACCTCTTGATCTTTTGAGGACTGGGAGAGGTGACCTAGATTTACACTTCCACCAAAGGAATCTTGACTCCCCCACCCATCATGTGTGTATATTGTTACTCTTGGGTTCTTGGAACCCTAGACGGCGTAGGACATCCTCAGAGTTCGGGCATGCATTGTGAAGCTTTGTGCTGTCGTTGAGGGCCTCCAATTGAGTTGTGGAGATCACCCTCAACCTTGTTGTAATGGTTTCTGTTGGCACCTTCAAGGTCACCGGTTAGTGGATTGTGAGCCCGCCTTTGTGGTGGATCTCACCAGAGAAGAAGGTGAGGCCTTTGTGGCACTCGGGTGACCTTGTGTGGCCCCGACACCTCTCCAACATAGACGTAGTTTCCTTGGAAATGAACTATGGAATTACATCTCCGCGTCTCCTCTCCAATTTACTCGCTCCGCACCTTTACTCCTTGTCCTTTGCCGCTTTGCTACTTGTTGTTGTTCTCTAGCATATAGGGTTGTTCATCTAGTTGCATATCTAGAGAACCTTATCTCTTGCAAAGCCTAAACTTGATTAAAAAGATAAAAGTTGGTAGTCGCCTAATCACCCCCTCTACTCAACCAAAGTTGTACCTTTAACTAAGGTTAAATAAGGCAGAGAGGATCCAACAATACATACCAATTTTCCTTTTTAATGTTAGTTTTAAAATATTCACAAAAGTTGCAACAATCACATAAACTCATTGGCCGATCATGTGGTCCACCCTTTGAAAATTGCTTTCATGCAAGGTCACAACGCACTTGATGGTGTGGTTACCCTACATGAAATAGTACATGAACTACATAGAAAAAAGTTGAATGGGGTTATTTTAAAAATTAATTTCGAGATAGCCTATGATAAAGTCAAATGTTCTTTCCATCAACAGACTCTCAGGATGGAAGACTTTTTGGCTGAGTGGCATGCTTTAATCCAAAGCTTTGTGTCGGGAGATAATGTTGCCATCAAAGTTAATGATGAAGTTGGCAAATACTTCTAGACCAAGAAGGGTTAAGATGGGGCGACCTTTTTATCACCAATGCTATTCAATATAGTGGTTGATATGTTAGATGTCATTATTGAGGGTGCAAGTATGATGTCCAAATTAAAGGAGTGATTCCCCATCTAGTTGATGGAGGTTTATCTATCCTACAATATGCCGACGACATGATTCTATTTATGGAACATGTGTAGGGGTTCGTAGCATGGAAAAAAATTTCTATTGCATGAACACACACAAGCCAAGATCTATCTACTAGATTATAGCAACGAGTCGATAGAGTACTAACCCTCGAAGATTCCAAAGCGGTTAACGAGATCGGATTCTCGTGGGTGATGTAGTCGTTCACTTGTCGATCTCAAGATAGCGTAGACGATCCTTCGGGCGGCGCGTTCCGGAAGCGCTCCCGCAGTCGGTCACACGTTCGGTACTCGATGAAGACCTTCCTCTCCCTTGTTCTAGTAGGCAGCGGAGGTTGTAGATCTCTCCTCGCGATTCCGGCAGCACGACGGCGTGGTGTCGGAAGTAGAGGGGAAATCCCACAGGATTCGCCTAAGCTGGAGAGGGTATGGTAGAGTAGAAGAGGGCCTCGGCGATCTAGGTTTTAGAGTCCAAGGTTTAGAGGTGTCCAGCGGCTATTAGAGGTGCTAGTCGGCGACTACTTTTAGAGGCTCTAAATCGGCTGTTAACTTTTTAGATGTAACAACCAATATAGGGTTTAGAGGTGAGGGGTAGGGGGCGCCCTACCCCTCCTTATCTAGGTGGGGAGGCGGCAAGGTTAGGGGAATCCTACCCAAGTACACCTTGTGTGGCCGGCGGCAAGGAGAGGGAGGAATCCTCCCTTAGGTAGGATTCCTTCCCTTCCTCCACTAGGCAATCAATGTTGGCGTTTGACTTTTTCAAACTGGCATTTGACTTTCAAACTAGAGTTTGATTTCTCTCTTCCAATTGCCCAGCCAAGTGACCTAGGACATGATGAAACCATTCCACTTTTTCATGACACATCCATGTACCCTTCCCACTCCGGATTGGTGGACCTTCTAGACCTTCTAGAAAATTCCGGTGAAAACATCGAAACCATTCCCGAACTCTGGAATTGGACTTTCCTCATATGAATATTATTCTCCAGACCATTCTAGCTCTCCTCGTGATATCATGGATCCAATCCAAGACTTTGAACAACATTCGATATTCTTACTCACATTCCATATCTACTAAACAACATCGAATCCTTAAGTGTGTCTCCCTACGGTTCATGAATTATGCAGACATGATCGAGACTCTTCTCCGATCAATAACCAATAGAGGAATCCGGAAATTCATATGTCTCCCACATATTTCTACGATTACTTCGTAATCGAATGAACTATTTACATATGATACCAATTTCCCTTTGTCTCGCGATACTTTACTTATCCGAGGTTTGACTGTCGGTATCTCTGCATACCTAGTTCAACCTCGTTGCCAATAAGTACTCTTTACTCGTTCCTGTGATATGTGATCCCTTGTGAGCCAGTCACATTCTGTCAAGCTTATTGGATGAAATTCCACTAAGAGGGCCCAGAGTATATCTATTCGTCATATGGATGGACAAATCCCACTTTTGATCCATGTGCATCAACACTTACTTTCCGAACACTCAATGCCACCTTTATAACGACCCTGTTACGAAGTAGTGTTTGATGTCATCAAAGCATCCATCCGGTGATGGTGATTAACAGGATCTCATGGTCGAAGGATTTAGGCTTTACTAGGGACTCTTACAAGTTTACAAATCACACAAGTATAATGTTTCCGATTAATACAATTATAGCATGAATGCAAACATTTATCATAAACACGAAGATATAATAATAACTACTTTTAATATTGCCTCTTGGGCATATCTCTAACAATCTACCACTTGCACTAGTGTCAATAATCTAGATTACATGGTAATATACCAAACACCCATGGCGGTTTGTTGCTGGTCATGTTTTTCCCTCGAGAGAGGTTTAGTCAACGGATCCGCCACATTCATATTTGTGTGTACTTTTCAAATCTTTATGTCACCATCTTGGACATGTTCTCAAATAGCGTGAAAATGCATCTTGATGTGCTTCAGCTTCTTGTGCGAGCTTGGCTCCTGCGCATTGGCTATGGAACCCATGTTATCACAGTAGATAGCCATTGGGTCCAGCACACTGGGAACCACACCAAGCTCTGTAATGAACTCCTTCATTCATATCGCATCTTGTGAAGCCTCCGAAGCAGCTATTTATTCTAATTCAGTTGAAGATCTTGCCACAACGCTTTGTTTTGCACTCCTCCAGCTCACTGCTGCACCATTTAATGTAAATACGTATGCATATTGAGATTTAGAATCATCCAGATCGATGTTCCAACTAGCATCGGTGTAACCATTAACAATGAGTTGTTCATCACCTCCATAAGAAAGAACCATATCCTTAGTTCTTCTCAAGTACTTAAGGATGTTTTTGACCGGTGTCCAATGATCCACTCCTGGATCACTTTGATATCTGCTAGTTAAACTAACAGCATATGCATTGTCGGGTCTAGTACATAGCATGGCATACATGATAGATCCCCTTTCTGAGGCATAGGGAGTCTTACTCATCCTCTCTCTATCTTCTGCCGTAGCATGACTTTGAGTTTTACTCAAGGTCGTATTGGGCAACATGGGCAAGAACCCTTTCTTGCTATCTTCCATTCCAAACCTCTTTAGAACCTTGTCCAAATATGTACTTGTGAAAGCGATATTAGGCGTCTCGATCTATCTCTATAAATCTTTATGCCTAAGATATAAGCAGCTTCGCCAAGATCCTGGATTGAAAAACTATTATTCAAATAATCTTTGACACTTTTAAGAAGGTCGATATCATTCCCAATCAACAATATGTCATCCACATATAGTACCAGGAATGCTACAGAGCTCCCACTCACTTTCTTGTAAATACAAGCTTCTCCATAAGTTTGTATAAAACCAAAACTTTTCATCACCTTATCAAAACGTTGATTCCAACTTTGGAATGCTTGCTTCAATCCATAAATGGACCTTTGAAGTTTTCATACCTTGTTAGCATCTTTAGGATCGACAAAACCTTTGGTTTGTACCATATATAACTCTTCATCAATATCTCCATTGAGGAACACTGTTTTGATATCCATCTGCCATATCTCATAATCATAATATGCAGTGACTGCTAACAAAATCTTCACAGACTTCAGCTTTGCTACCGGTGAGAAAGTATCATCGTAGTCAATTCCTTGAATTTGTTGAAACCCTTTTGCAACAAGTCGAGCTTCATAGACGGTTACATTACCATCAGCATATGTTTTCTTCTTGAAAATCCATTTGTTCTCGACGGCCTTCTGATGATGCTCGACGTAGCCCGTTTTCCCTTAGTTGAGACCGAGGTTATCGAACGAGAAGGAGGAAGGAAACGTCACACAGGTGTTGCAAGCAACGCGGATACCTGCACAACACAAACTCAAGACTTTGCCCCAACGAATCAGTGAGGTTGTCGAGCTCACCGGTTTGCTGTAACAAAGGATTAAACGTATGATGTGGAAGGTAATGGTTTGCAACAAGTAAACAAGTAATAGTGGAAAATGTATCAATGGTAAAGATTGGACCGGGGTCCATAGTTCACTAGAGGTGCTCTACTTAGTAACCAACATGGCATGAAGGGTAAAAAAATTACAGCAGGGCAATTGACAGGAACTGAGCAAGGCATAACAATGCAATTACTAGTCAGAAAGATCCTATGAGATTCGATTGGGCAATACAACAAGATACATAGACCGCCATCCAACTGCATCTATGACTAGAAGTCCACCTTTAGGTTATCATCTGAACCCCCTCCAGTATTAAGTTGCAAGCAACAGACAACTTCTTTAAGCAAAGTGTGTAAGGTAAACAGTCCACATATTCCATGAACAAGAGACCGTTGTTTTCTCCCTAGTGGCAACATCACATCTACAACCAAAGAGATTTCTGTCACTTCCCTTGGAAACTAGAGGCATGAACCCACTATGGAGCATAAATACCCCCTCTTGGAGTCACTAGCAACTACTTGGCCAAGATAACTACTAACAACAGAGAGCATGCAAGATCACAAACAACACAGACATGATAGTATCATAAATACAAAACCATTAATCAAACCAACATAATACTCTCAATATCCATCGGATCCCCGCAAACACAACATGCATGATTACAAATAGATTAGATCTTGATCATGAACGGAGCTCACAAGATCTATACATGAAAGCACAAAGGAGGAGATACAACCATCTATCTACTACATGGACCCATAGTCCAAGGTGGAACTACTCACGCATCATACCGAAGAGAAGGCCTCCGGGATGATCTCCCCTCCGGCTAGGTGCCGGGAAGAACTTTAGATCCCCCCGATCTAGGGACGATGGTGGCGGTGGCTACAAACGGTTTCGTGGAATATTGATCGGGTCCTTAGGGTTTCTGCATCGGGGGCTTCTTATAGGCGAAGGGGCGGCCGAGGAGGCGACCAGGGGGCCAAACCCTAGCCAGCGCTTGGCCCACCCCCGGCCTGGTCGGCCTCTCCGGCTCCCCTCTGGACTTATTGTTCCCCACAGGAAGTAATTGACATTGTTGTTTGTCCCGTCCAATTCCGAGAATATTTCTTTACTAACTTTTCTGAAACCAAAAACAGCAGAAAACAGGCATCTGGCACTATTGCAACTTGTTAGTAGGTTAGTACCAGAAAACATGTAAAAAGTACCTCAAAGTGTAGACAAGCAAAGCAAAGTAGATACTAAAGAAGCATGGAGCATCAAAAATTATAGATACGTTTTCGTCGTATCAACATCCGCAAGCTTAACTTCTTCACGTCCTCGAGTAGGTAAGTGATAAAAGAATAATTTTTGAGGTGACATGCACCCTCACAATAAAGATCCAACCATTTGCAAGCATTGAAAGCTGGGAACAAAGAACTCTAAACATGTGCATGGAATATGGAGTTCTAACAATAGGACATAGTAACTATGCATGCAAAATGAAAGGCTACAAACAAAGATCATGAATAACATGCATTGAAAAACATTTGTTTGTTTCACATACAGAAAACATAGCATAGTGGCAATCAGCTTGTCCCTCATAGAGTAGCAATATAGATGCATAGGACACCTTCAAAGTTCACAAGGGTGACTAGAAACAAATAGCACAAGAACAAGTAATATCACAATATGCATCAATTAATAATCTTTGGAACACTGCACACAGAATGACAACTATGCTCTCTTTATGGTGCCTAAAGGTAGAAGGTGGAGAATCAATAATGGTGGAAGAAAGGCCTTTTTGTAAAGGAAGCAGGGATTACAAGTTTCAAAAAAGAGCTTGCAAAAATTATGGTACTTGTTAGCTTTCATCCCTCATTGCCCCTATCATAAGCATCTTGAAGTGGTTAAGGTTAAAGTGGCGAAGATGGAGTATATGCTTGACGAAGTATAAGTTGGCAATCTCAAGTCCCTTGAATACGAGGGCCACACCTCATGCATACTCAACTTTGGGTCCAGGTAAGTTCTTGTCATTGTAAGTATTTGCATATCATTGAGAACCGCCAACGGGGTACCCCTTGCACATGGTACAGGAGGTTTCCTATAACCAAAATGACAAGGCAAGCAGACAATGAGCATCTCAGCAATCTTTTTATTTACCATATGCATAGCTTTTTATTGAGGATGCTTCATAGATAGCTCATTATGGTGATGCTGCAAGTTTCCACCATGATTAGGCATGGTTTAGGCTAGCGGCCCAGGCGTTTCTCTAACACAGGATACAAACTCCATGGACTTACAAGTTCCCTCTTTATTTCACACCAGTGACATCCATAGACAAAAGAACATGATATCAGCTGAGTACAAAGTAGAAGTGCAATGTTGAAAACGTTCCCCGTGACAGCACGGTTCTGCTAATTCCAACTTATAAGTGCAAGCATATACAACAAAGTTGTCACAATGGTTCAAGTTTATTAGGGGAAAAGAATATAAAGTGTGCCATCAAGTTCGTGAGGGCTTTCATCACTAAGTTTTCACATAACAAAATAGTTTTTAATTGGAAGGTAGTTGAAAGCAAGAATATACTTGGAATGGTGTAACACACCATGCATAGGAGTTTAAAGTGGAATCTTTGGAATAACTTGGTTTCTTGGGAGTTGGAAGCATGAGTAGAACTTACTCATACAAGTGGAGGCTAGCAAAAGACTAGGAGCAACCAACTAAGAGAGCATAATGGCCATAATCATGCAGTGCAACAAAGCATACTAATCAAAGCGAAGAGTGGTACTACAAGTCATGGACTAAATGATCATAGAGGCTAATGGTGACTTGTCATAGTCATAACATGGTGTGAGCATGTGCCCAGTCAACCCAAGCAAAGCATCAAAGGAGAATACCACAATACTATGCTTTTGCATGCTAAAACAACGCATAATTTATTCTAGGCACACTAACCAATCCTAATTGTTTGGAACAAGACATGCTACAGCAATAATAACTAAGTATAATTGTAAAACAACACCTAGCATGTCATTCTAATGTCTTAGTCATAGTCAATGCAAGCTCCTCTTGCACTTCAAGCAAGAACTTACTGCTCCTTTCCAATACCAAGCAACTTATTTGCAAAATAACACAGCGAGAATGGGGGTCCAAAATACTTTATTCAAGCAAACTAAACAACCTAAGCAAAGCAAACGAAAACTAAGATGCTCCAAGAACAACACAACTGTGCATGAAACAATAAAAACGAAGTGTCTAGACAAACCTGAGCTTTTTATTGATGAAGAAGTGGATGCCTTGGGCATCCCCAAGCTTTGACGCTTGTACCTCTTGGATATTTCTTGGGGTGAAACCATGGTGGCATCCCCAAGCTTGAGCTTTTGTCCATTCTTCATCTCATTGCATCATTCTCTCTTTACACCTGAAAATTTTCCTTCACACAAAACTTCACACAATCTTCATTGGCAACATTAGTTTATTCAAAAGATATTAGACCCCTGGCAAAGCTTAGGAATAGCAAGGCTTTTCACTAAAAACACAAGATACTGTAGTAACTCCTTCAAAAATCTCAATTCACCTAAAAAGAACTCAAAAAGGAATCAATAAGAAGCAAATGCAAATAATGGCAGAAATATGTCAAAACAGACCAGCACCTACAAACCGATTTTTTTCGAACATCTTCTGTTGCTCAAATCAAAACGTGTTGAACTAACGAAAGTTATCTAACATACTGGGGGATTTATTCGAAATTTGGAGCTCAATACGAGTTACAGAGACTCCTCACGAATTTTTTTGGTGGAGGACAGAAATCTGTTTCGGGACAGCAACTCCCCAAATCTTACTTCTCTCTCATTAGAGGTCATTCTTGGCACAAAAAGAAAACAAAAAAAGATAAGGCTAGGTCATTACTGAAGTAATAACTTCCAAGACTCAAGGAAACTCTTGGGTTATCTCCCAACAAGTACTTTTCTTTAACGCCTTTAAGTTAGGCACAAGAAGCAAAAATAATCAAGTATTTTCAAATGAAGAAACAATATCCATACTTGCAAAGTCTTCAACTATGAAAGGTATCTCATCCAAATGGGTTTTGGAGGATCCCTTCTCATCTCTCTTTGGTCTACTACTTTCATCAAAAAGATTTTTAGGAGCAATCCAATCAAAATTCTTTTCAAAGGCTTCATGCATTCAACAAGCTTAAAGGGTATGGGTATCTTAAATTCTTCTCTAGGCTTAGTTTTATCAGAAATACCCACAACATCTAGACTTGAGCCTAGCATATTGAAACGCTCAAAAACCTTTTTGGCCTCCCTATCAACATCATGGAATTCTTTTGATAAAGTTTCAAGGATGAATTCCCTATTTTCAACATTCTTTTCTTCTTTTAGTTTTAGGAACAAGAATTGTATGAAGGGGTTAAGGCTAACAAACCTAGCCTCCAACATATGAACTAAATAAGTTGCAGCGATCTCATAATTAGGAGCAAGCTTTGCTATAGATTTATCCTCAATGTCCTCATGCTTGCTAACATAGTTGAAGAATTCTTCAATATTATCTTTCCTAATTATGGAGCCACTACCTATTGCAAGATATCTTAGGGCGAACTTGGGGAGCAACATGGTGAGATGGAGCAAGGTGGCAAGTAGAGCAGGAACTAATTTTATTTTGTGTTTTTGAATAAAGCAGGCAAACCAAACTAGACTATTTTTTCTAGGTTTTTGAAAAGAGGCAAACAAAACCAAGCAAACTAAAAACAAAGTAAAGAGAATGGAAGTTAAGGACTCCCCTTGTGAAGACGTCCTTAGCCTCCCCGGCAACGGCGCCAGGAAAAGCCTTAATGATACTTGACATAGCACTTTGTTGGTAACCCCAAGCGTAGGGTATGAAGAGCAAGCAGCAAGTTTTCCCTCAGTTGAGACCGAGGTTATCGAACCAGAAGGAGGAAGGAAACGTCGCACAGGTGTTGCAAGCAACATGGAGACCTGCACAACACAAACTCAAGACTTTGCCCCAACGAATCAGTGAGGTTGTCGAGCTCACCGGTTTGCTGTAACAAAGGATTAAACGTATGGTGTGGAAGGTAATGGTTTGCAGCAAGTAAACAAGTAATAGTGGAAAATGTATCAATGGTAAAGATTGGACCGGGGTCCATAGTTCACTAGAGGTGCTCTACTTAGTAACCAACATGGCATGAAGGGTAAAAAAATTACAGCAGGGCAATTGACAGGAACTGAGCAAGGCATAACAATGCAATTACTAGTAAGAAAGATCCTATGAGATTCGATTGGGCAATACAACAAGATACATAGACCGCCATCCAACTGCATCTATGACTAGAAGTCCAGCTTCAGGTTATCATCTGAACCCCCTCCAGTATTAAGTTGCAAGCAACAGACAACTGCTTTAAGCAAAGTGTGTAAGGTAAACAGTCCACATGTTCCATGAACAAGAGACCGTTGTTTTCTCCCTAGTGGCAACATCACATCTACAACCGAAGAGATTTCTATCACTTCCCTTGGAAACTAGAGGCATGAACCCACTATCGAGCATAAATACCCCCTCTTGGAGTCACTAGCAACTACTTGGCCAACATAACTACTAACAACAGAGAGCATGCAAGATCACAAACAACACAGACATGATAGAATCATAAAGACAAAACCATTAATCAAACCAGCATAATAATTTCCATATCCATCGGATCCCGCAAACACAACATGCATGATTACAAATAGATTAGATCTTGATCATGAACGGATCTCACAAGATCTATACATGAAAGCACAAAGGAGGAGATACAACCATCTAGCTACTACATGGACCCATAGTCCAAGGTGGAACTACTCACGCATCATACCAGAGAGAAGGCCTCCGGGATGATCTCCCCTCAGGTGCCGAAGAACTTCGCACCCCGATCTAGGGACGATGGTGGCGGGGGCTATAGACGGTTTCATGGATATTTGATCGGGTGCTCAGGGTTTCTGCATCAGGGGCTTCTTATAGGAGAAGGGGGAGACCGAGGCGGTGGCTAGGGGCACCAAATCCTAGCCAGGCACGGGGTGGGGCCCACCCACGCCTGGGGTGGGTCTGGACCATCTGGCTCTCCTCCGGACTTCTTGTTCCCCATGGAAAGTAATTGACTTTGTTGTTTGTCCCGTCCAATTCCGAGAATATTTCTTTACTAACTTTTCTGAAACCAAAAACAGCAGAAAACATGCATCTGGCACTGTTGCAACTTGTTAATAGGTTAGTACCAGAAAACATGTAAAAAGCACCTCAAAGTGTAGACAAGTAAAGCAAAGTAGATACTAAACAAGCATGGAGCATCAAAAATTATAGATACGTTTCCAACGTATCAGTTATTCACATGGTTGCACATTGGGTGCAACTATGGGCTTTTCTTCAGCCACAAGACCAGCAGGATATTATGGCTAATAGGTGCATCCGTCTCCTGATGGTCGCTCAAGATATCTTCACCAAGTGGTTCTGGTGGCATAATGTCAACACCCGGGTTTTTAATCCCAGATGCCTGTTATGCCATACATCGCAATCCCAGGATTACCATTTTTGCGAGACATAATAGATTTGGATATCACAGTACATCATCCATTACAAACAATACATAAGTTCTTACACAAATAAGGATCTCATGATCCAGATCTTAATACAACTCAAGCAGCGGAATAACGTAATAGTAACGATAGCGTAGGCGAAACTCCATCTTCAAGGTCACAGGCAATGCTGACGATGGGAGATGATCCTAGTTGTCATAACCTTCCCGCGGTCCGTCATCCTGATACTCCTCTTCATAGTCTGGCCACGGTAATAGCCAGGGACAAAGCCATGAGTACTCCTTAAGTACTCGCAAACTAATACTAACAAATTAATGGGGTTTTTGTAGTAGGATACTAAGCTCTAAGGTTGTTTTGCAAAAAACCAGATTTACCTCTACTAAGTTCAGAAACAAAGAAAACTAGTTGAGAGTTTTATACCACCTAAGTGGGAATTTGAATTTCATATAACAACTCTGTTGTGGTCAAGTCAAAGTCATAATTCATTTCACAAGTCATTTTGAAAACATCTGACGGGGGAACAGTATGGCCACTCCAACTGTCCATAACCGCAAACGCGGCTATTCGAATAGTTTGACACTCTGTAGAGATTGTACACTTTCACCACAACATTCGATACATCCGTCAGGAATAATCCTGAATTCACCATACTCAGTATGCGGATAATCAATCCTAACCTTTCAATTACACGCCCTAGTATAGGAACCTATCCTGTGAGTTTAGCCTCCCAACCATGACCAACTGTCATCTTGGGTACTACACAGGTGGACAATCTTCACAAGGTAGCCTCAGCTCAGACCTTGGCTGCGAGGGAACCTATACTAAGGTATATAAATTTCCATTCAAGCCCTACCCATATTTCGGGTATTGTGGTTGTACGATAAAATTGGAATGGTATCGCATCCAGACAACCATCAGTTTTATAAAGGGCTAAGGCTCATGCCTCAACATTTTCATCATCAAAATCATTTGTTGTTCGGAAAACACATGTCAAAACATTTTAGTAGAATGAATCATCATCCTAAGGTTTTAATAACCATTTTCACCAAGTATTCCCATCTAAGGTTGATCAAGTTTTATACTTAGCACTAGCATCTACAAGTGGTGGTAAATACTAATGAGGGGTGGTAAACAAGTGGAGATTTGCTAAGTTCAATATCATGCCTTAGGATGACATCAAGATTATCTAACTTAGGCCAAATTTTATGCTCTTTATGCTACCTTTAGTTATCTTTCTATAATATACAAGTCACCATGTAAATTCTAAGAGAAAGCTTTGATAAAGAAAATAAAGTATTAAGCTTGCAAGTAAAACTAGGATTGGGTTATCAAGTGGGTATGATCACATATGCTTAAGGCATATAGTTGGCATAGTAGCAAGCAAGTATTGGCTTGCATAATTGCAAGGGTTAGCTTGCTAAGTTAATAGCTTGCTAATCCAACTAGTAGTATTAGGCTTGCTAAGTTGAAAGTGTTAGCTTGCCTTGTGCAGAGCAGTGATTGATGTTCTCCTCGGCTTCTTCCTCGTAGTATCCTCCTTCCTCCTCGTATCCTTGGTCGGTACTAGCGTCTATAAATAAATACGAGGTACACAATCACCAAACAATACTTAACTATTTTTAATCATCACACAAAAAGTCATACTAGATGATCTAGCATCATTACTATTATCACAAGGATTAAAGCACTTGTATTATTTATTTTATTTGAGAAAAGTAATTTCTACTCATTGAAAAACTACTTAAGATTTAATATTCTCCAACTCAAACATGGGATCATGTTGACACATGTCATCACCACATATTTCAGTACATGGGAATGTGATTTAAAGTGGTGTCACAATTTAATAAGGTTTAACCTTTTTATTTTAATTAAATAAAGTGACTAGAAATGCCTATGTAGCATTCTTTTATTACTTGAACATTATTTCTGCAAGTAAACCCATATGTTTTATATATTCTGAAAGGTATGATCAAATGTGATTTTTGAGAGTTGGAATCAACTCAAAAGCCTTTATGGTTGAATTTTGAAAAATGTTTGAATGGAGAAAAGCTTCTGCCTTGTTATTTTTACCATGGTTGATCTATAACTCCAAATGGTTTGAATCAAACGGGCTTGGATAAAGAATTTCAGTACCTTTCGAACAAAATTGGTTTCATGCATTTTGGTTCAGTGAATCGAGCTGGGTGGATTTTTGAATCTAGGTACAAAACTATGTTTGAAATTAAATGAATAAAGCTTAATTTGAATTGTTGGGTCGCGCGGGATGTTTTACTGGGCCGGCCCACTACACACATCGCGTACATGGGCTGGTTAAGTGGCTTTCCCCACGCGTCAGTGAGACGGGGAGGGGCGAAGCGGTACGGGGCAACGTGAACCGCACGATCTAACTCTAATCGAACGGCTACGGTTCATCGTCCACGTCCGGCAGTGCCGGCGAGACAGAAACCTAACGCGGTAGGTGGGGGTCATGGGAGGCTCACCGGGGCTCAGGCGAGGGTCGGCGACGGGGGCGAACAACAAAGTCGAGGATGGCGATTCTCCTGGTACCGGCAGATTCTCCTGGGGCGGCTCCAATCGACGGCTCCCTTCTTCTCCAGCAGCGGCGGGCTCCGGCCAAATTCTGGCGATGCGCTGCTCGCTTTGCTCCGGGAGTGCGGTGGGATGGTTCTGGGTGAGAGGGGAGTGAACTGGTGTGGCGAAAACGAGCGGTGGAGACCTCTATTTATAGTGACGGAAGGGGACCGACGGGCGCGGGCTGAGCGCGTCGTGGTCGATGGCACAAAGGGCTACTGGCATGGGCGACGGTAGGGGGCGGTGTTGTGCTCCCTGGCGAAGTTCAACAGTGCGGTGGTGAGGCGTGGGGCGGTGCTGATCGGTCGGAACACGCTGATGCTCTGGGCGGGTCCGACGGCGGTTTTAATGTCACACAACGCGCGTGGTCCGCGCGGTGGTGAACGGGCATGTCTGGCGGGGTGCTGGGGTGCGGGTGATCATCCCTGCAAGCGGCGAGGGCGGTACGCGGTCTGTGGGTGCTGGTCGAGCGTGGCGCACTGGCGCGCTCTCGGCATGGTCGCAGAGAGGTTTGGCATGGGCGTGTCGTGTGGTCCAGGGGCTGGCATTGCTCGGGGCTGGGACAGTGGGTGGCGGTGGACGGTGCTGCATGTCCCAGAAAAGGTTGGCGAGGCTAGTGCGACCTCTAGCTCGCTGGCAACAATGGGGTGGCAATGGTGCTCTAGATATGGTTGACATTAATGGCTAGGCTTGCTCAGAGTGGTGATAAAGCTAGTTAGATTAATTTGATCATCTACTGAGAGTGTAGAGTGAGCTATAGAGGGAACAAGTTAGGCCAATTTTACTGCACACTATAGTGTTTGATGTTTGTTTGATTTGTATCTACAAGGTGTTTGATGAAATGGCCGCAAGAACTTTAAATTTGAATTTTGGATTCAAACTTGGTGGGTTTGCTAGGTACATACTAGTGAGTGTCTGGTTAGTTCGATTATCCAAGGGGCACTGGTTTGGTTGGGTTTTGAAAATTGGTGATCTTCACATATGATAAAGATTCAATTTTGAATTGTGATTTGAATGAGGTTGCCAAATGTTTCTGCAAGTTTGAAAAGTAGGCTTTGATTTACTTTTACTTGTTCTAGCAAGGGGTGAAAATAGTTGGAAAATTTTATGTTTGAAATCTTGAACTAGAAACACTCAAAGTGACCTAGTGAGCAAGATTGGCAAAAATGACCATTTGCTTTTTTTTTTTTTGATTTTCTCTTGTTTTGTTTCTGCATGGAAATGTTTTATATGATGTTATTTTCATCTTTAAACCATTTCTTCCTATTTAGGTTAATCACACAAGTTCATTCATGCATTTATCAAATCATCTCATTCACACATGCATTCATATGATTTTAAATTAATTAAAGTTTTTGTTAACCCTAATTTTAGTGATTAGAGTTTCATGATCCTTGTGTTATATTTTTGGGATGTTACACATAATAGTAGACTGCGGGATGTTTAGTCTCCATATGCTTCTTTTGTTTCGTTGGTTGGTGCATGTGTCGACCATATGTGATTCGTCAATTATAAACTCTTTGCATAAGTACTTTTAATAAAAGAATGTATGCATCAACTGATGCAGAGGCCGGGTTTCACTCCCCTTTTTTAAAAAAGGTCATGGAGGGAAGTGTACATGTTTTAATGGGCTTTTGGGCTCTAGAGAGGTAGGGCCAGACATATAGAGGCCCATATACTCTTTCTGTCTTATATATAGATGTTTTAAGTGTAATTTATGTAGGTTGCACCTATTAAATTAGTTAACGATTACCAATTTCTGTATCATTCCAACATGTAACTTTTTCTGGTACCACACTACTAGGAAAATGAACATCTATGGCGTACCAAAAAATGGATATCCGTAGCGCACTAGCAGTGCGCCACGAGCCGCGCTCTACGGCTAAAATTTACCTGTGGTGCACCACCCAGTGCCACACAGGAAGGGGTCCAGGTGCGCCACGGCTATGTTTTCGAAAAACAAAAAAATACAAAAAAACACCCTCGTTTTGAATTACAAAAGTTATTGGGTCCGTGTAGTGCCGCTGTCATGTCGCCTCACCGAAGCATGGTGGTTGTGGCTGTGGCCACAACCTACCACCGTAGGAAAGTGCGGGAGGTCGTGGCCGTGCTAGTTTCCAGCAGGAGGTGTTGGGTCGAGGAGGAGGTGACAGCCGAATGAGGAGGAGGTCGCGACCGAAGGAGGAGAAGGTGGCAGCCGAAGGAGGAGGTGGCAGCGGTAGACGGAGTAGGCGGTCGGAGGAGGGAGAAGGTGGTGGCCAGAGGAGGAGGAGATGGCGGTCAAAGGAGAAGGGGAGAAGGAAAAGGAAAAGGAAGAGAAGGAGAAGAGGACGAGAGGAGGAGAGGAGAAGGGGAAGGAAAACGAAGAGAAGGAGGAGGAGAAGGAAAAGGAAGGAGAATGAGAGGAGAATGAGAAGAATGGGAGGGACAAGGAGAGAGGTACGTGGCCGGGGTGGTGATTCGAATTTCGAATCCCAACCAACTTACTCGTGGCGCACTACGTGGTGGTGCGCTACGGGTAAGTGGCCTTACTTTTTTCTGTAGGAAAAAATGTTCTTTTGATCATAATTTTTTATCCTTTTTAAATTTTGAAAATCTAAAAAATCGCTAAACAACCTTGGATCGTTGCGAGCAGATGTGAAATTTTGTTCTCGTCATTTTGATATATTAATTTTTTTCAACTTCGTATGCAAAATTTATGGCCGTTTTACCGTGGCATGACTTTTTATCAGAAAAATACGAAATTCTTGTATGTTAATTTTCCTATAAACTAGACCACGTTATCTATCTATATGTCAAAGGATTTTTAAATTTGAAGTATTTTTTTGCAAGGCTAAAAAGGCGATCCAAACGGGGTGGAGTTGAGAAAAATAGGCAACATAGTAAATGGCATGCGTTCACCCCTGCTTTGGCCCACATGTAGACATGGTGTACCACCGTCATGTGCGCAATGGTTATACTCTAGTCGTAGGTCATTTGTTGGCAGAGCGTCACATCTATTTTACCTATGGATCATTTTTGACACATGCGCCACGGATATGTGGATTACTATAGCTCGTTTTACTAGTAGTGCCAGGACTACCGTCCCAACCACCATAAAAGAGTTTTTTTTTCAAGGCTAATTCATAGTTATTAGTGCTCGTAGGTCAGGATTGCAGCATCGTTTTGAATACCCGATTGCAGAAAAAAAAAGTAGCATCTGCTACATTTTCTGCCGTTAATCTGTGCAGAGTCTGAAAATTGGATTATAAATAATACTAAACATATTTTATTTAACCATATTTGAATTGAATATGGGATCAATCGTACTTGTATGTTTCATCACTGCAAACAGGTAAGTTATTCCGAGCAAAAAAAAGCATTTAAGTTATTAATCTAAACAAATATAACGGGGCGTACATGATTATTTTGTACATTACCTTAACTTCAAACTCCAGCTATGAAATTAAAGGATACGTGCATGCCATATAAGAAATGAATAAACGGAGACCTGAACCCTAACAATCGATCACAACACTACTACAAATCGAAAGATGTACTACGTAGTATATATATCTTCATGTTTGGCCCCATGCCCATGGAAGCTAGGCAGAAGAATTCGTTGTCCGTCGTACGTCTGTCTCGTCATCAGTCGTGTACTCATCTCTTAGCGGGTGGGCACCCATTGTTGTTATTATTGGTTGAGCACGATGCGCCTGCCCCCGTCTTCATCTCCAACGGAGGAAGCATGTGGCCTCGCCATTCCGACGGCAGCACAATGCCGCCGGATCCACCGGAGGAAGGTTCCATGGCGCATAAACCCTCACCTTGCAACGGCCTCGCTACCGCTGCTCGGGTCCATGAGCCTGACATGGCCACTATGAGAACCAAGAGCATGGGAACTAGAACAAGCTTCCTCATCATCGTAGACATGGGTCGTCGTCGACTGTATCCTGATCCAGACCTCACTCTAAGTAAGCACGCAGTGTTTGTCCCTCTTAGTTATGAGCTATACTGATCGACCGATCGATCAAACTAGCTAGGCTTTTCGATCTGCGCTGAGTATCAGACTATGGGCGTATGGTATGTGAGCTCTTGTTCGAAGATTTGGTCGGTTATTTATAAGGTACATATACCTATATCTCGTGTCAAAGCACCACCAACTAGACACCAGACTTTCCATGCATGGTTTTACGTGTGTGACCAGCCGGTTAATTGGGAAGATTGTGCTGGTTCAAAGTTCGAACTTGTAATGCATCTACGCTCTTTCCTAGCACGTACAGCGTATTGCAAATTAAACTTCATGCATGTCATCTCGAACAGTCTTGCTAGTTCGGCGACGACTCTTCGACGGCACGTACGTATGAACGTTTCCAGCTTCTTGCGATCGGTCGGTCGTTTCGTCTCTCGTCTGCCGTGAACATTTGTGCCTATCCCAACTAGTCATGCCAGGGAAGTCGCAACACGGACGTTCAAACACGAGCGCTGAAACTTGATCAAGAAAAAGAAGAAAGTTGAGGAGCGCGGTCGGTAATCCACGAGAAAGAAGAAAACAACACTGTGTAGTAATTGAACCTCACTACCGCTCAATATTGACGAGCAACTAATCGCTGCCCTCCTTCGCCCCTGCTTCGCCACCCGCGGGCCAACACGGGCTCCAAACCCTAACAGCCCCCGTCCCACCTTCTCCCCTCACCTCGCCGCCGCCGTCGGCGCTCGCCGCTGGGCAAAGCCCGTGCGGTGCCGGCAGCGGCGGTCCTTCTTTGGTTGGCCGGGCGCTTGGAGGGCGGTGCGGGGCGGCTCAGTCAGGCGGCGGCGAACCTCAGCGACGGCCCTATCTCCCCCAGCGCGGCGGGCCGGCGAGCTGCGGCTGCGGAGGGCTCTCGTGGTGGAGGCGGCGGGGCTCTGTGGCGCGGCGACCATCTCCCATGGATGAAGGCAGCGGCGGCCGAAGCTTCTTCGGGAGATCCTTGTCTGCGGACTGGCAGGGCCTACGACGGTCTCCTCCACCAGAGTCGGAGACGGGGACCGGGTCGGACAGCAACCAGCGATGGCGGGCGGACGGAGCTGGCCTGGGTTGCGCCGGGCCTGCCTCGGCCTAGATCCAGGCCCTTTCGGGCCTGATCTGGGTTGGCGGGCCTGCGCCCCACGCAGGTTCCAGGGGCATCCAGCGCGTCTGGGAGCCTACCCCCTGGCCACGGAGTGGTTGGGGTGCCGGATCCGGGCCCAGAGGCCTGGTTCTGGTGACCGCCTGGCAAACCCGTTTCTCGGGTGGTGCGTGTTCAATCGGCGGGTGTGTCCTGCTAATTGAACCCCTGCTGTCCGCGCGTTGTCGAGTTGCCTCGGTCCCTTGTCCACTTTGATGGAAGTTCTGTTGTAGCGCATATGGTTCCGTGGGCGAGATCTCGGATGCCGGGGCGGCGGCCCCGGAAGGTGGTCCGCACGTGCGGCTCGACGGCGGGCGAAGTGGCGGTGGTGATGGCCGTCTCCTGGAGCCATGAGGGTGGCGAGGAGTGGGTGTTGGGGATTCCTGGTGTTGGCGGCGTCTCAGCGTAGTCGATGCCCAGATCGTGTGGTGGAAGCTCAGCTCGGGGATGGCCGTAGTCTGAGGCCCTAGATGTGGCGAGGGTTTTTCTGGAAGAAA
This sequence comes from Avena insularis, assembly GCA_023614405.1. NCBI lineage: Eukaryota > Viridiplantae > Streptophyta > Magnoliopsida > Poales > Poaceae > Avena > Avena insularis. The sequence goes on from CM042695.1 coordinate 287,248,966, forward strand.
TCCCAGCGCCAACGGTGGCGATGCCTGCGGGTGTCGTGACCCTCTTGAGGGCACAGTTGCGGCTACCTTCTCCGTAACTGGGCTCCAGGTGAAAACCCTAGACTTCTTTGGTCTCGGCGACGGCGGCGCTTGTTGTGTCGTCACCCTCTTGGGGGCGTTGCCGTGGAGCCCAGGTTTTCTTAGTCTCACGTCGTCTTCGGTGGCAAGCTCGATGCTTTCTAGTATTTGTTGTGTATCTTTTGCTGGAGATATGCCGTAGAGGCAATAATAAATATAGTTATTATTATATCTTTGTATTTATGATAAATGTTTACATTCATGCTAATAATAGTATTAACAAGGAAACATTAATACTTGTGTGATTTGTAAACCTAATTTGAAGTCCCTAGTAAAGCCTCTCCATAATACTAGCTTGTTGGTTAATAAATGATTGTGGTTTCCCTATCATGAACATTGAGATGTTATTAACAACAAGATCATATCGTTAGGAGAATGATATGATGGACATACTCCTATAGATAAGCGTAGCATAAAGATCAAGTCATTTTAATACTTCAATTGCTATATGCTTTCTGATACATAGTAACCTAATTCCTTTGACCATGAGATCATGCATATCACCATCACCAGAAGGATGCTTTGATGACATCAAACACCACACCGTAACTGGGTGGCTATAAAGGTGGCATTGAGTGTTCGGAAAGTATTGGTTGAGACACATGGATCAAGAGTGGGATTTGTCCATCCATATGACGGATAGATATACTCTGGGCCCTCTCGGTGGAATGTCATCCAATTGGCTTGCAAGCATGTGACAGGCTCACAAGGGATCACATGTCACAGGAACGAGAAAAGAGTACTTATCAGTAACGAGGTTGAACTAGGTATGCAGAGATACCGACGATCAAAACCTCGGATAAGTAAACTATCGTGAGACAAAGGGAAATTGGTATCATATGTAAGTGGTTCATTCGATCGCAAAGTAATCGTAGAAATATGTGGGAGCCATATGAATTTCCAGATTCCTCTATTGGTTATTGTTCGGAGAAGTGTCTCGATCATGTCCGCATAATTCACGAAACCGTAGGGAGACACACTTAAGGATTCGACGTTGTTGAGTAGTTATGGAATGATGAGTCAGAGACCGAATGTTGTTCGGAGTCTCGGATGGGATCTGGGATATCACGAGGAGATCCGGAATGGTCCGGAGAATAAGATTCATATAAGGAAAGTCCTGTTTCGGGGTTGGAGAATGGTTCCGGTGTTTTCATCAGGAATGTTCTAGAAGGTTCCGGAATGTCCGGCACTCCGGAGAGGAAGGGTACATGAATGTGTCATAACAAGTTGGAATGGTTGCATCATGTACTAGGTGTCATCGCTGAACAAAATAAAGGGTTAAATCAAATCCTAGTTTAAAAAGTCAAACGCCAATTTGAAAAGTCAAACGGCTATTTTGTTTGGTGGAGGGAGAGTAGGAAACCTACTTGGGGAGGAAGTCCCTTTCCCTCCACCGCCGGCCTTGGAAGCCGAGTTGGGGAGGGACTCCCCTCCCCTTGGCGCGCCCCCTCCACCTATATAAGGAGGGGCAGGGCTGCCCCTCCAAGACACACACCTAGCCCCTCTAAACCCTAACCCTAGCCGCAGCCGCCCACCATAGCCGCCGTCTCCCTAGGTTTTCTCCCAAACCGCCGAGTTGGGGTTTCTAGTTGCCCTAGCCGCCAGCCTAGCCCCTTCTACTTGGTGTGTCTAAACCCTAGATCACCGAGGCTCTCTCATAGTCCACCATACTCGCTCCGGCTTAAGGCGAAGCCCTGCGAGATCTCCCTTCTACTTCCGGTACCACGCCGTCGTGCTGCCGGAATCGCGAGGAGAGTGCTACAACCTCCGCTGCCTGCTGGAACAAGGGAGAGGAAGGTCTTCGTCGAGTACCGAACATGTGACCGACTGCGAAAGCGCTGCCGAAACGTAGCGCCGGAAGGATCGTCTACGCGATCTTGAGATCGGGAAGAGTATGACTACATCACCCACGAGAATCCGCTCTCGTTAAACACTTTGGAATCTTCGAGGGTGAGTTATTCTATCGACTCATTGCTACAATCTAGTAGATAGATCTTGGCTTGTTTGTTTGTATGCGGTAGAAATTTTTTGTTTTCCATGCTACGAACCCCTACAGTGGTATCAGAGCCGTGTCTATATGTAGATCTATTGTACGAGTAGAACACAATGGTCATTGTGGGCGGTGGTGTTTTTATTATCAATTGCTTCTTGTGTACTTTGCATCTTGCGGTATGATGGGATGAAGCGGCCCGGGCTAACCTTACATGACATCGTTCATGAGACTTGCTCCACACTCAACATGCAACTTGTATTGCATAAGTGGCTTTATGGTGTCCTGCTCTCCTATTATAGTATAGATCCAATTTACAACGGGCACTTGATAGTTCAAACATCAACGTTGTGGTTCTTGTTCGTAAGCTTGATCGACACTTATTGAAAGCCCCAAACCACGTAAAACATGCAAAGAAATTAGAGGCGTCTAACTTTGTTTTGCAGGGGTGTGCTGTGATGTGATATGGCCATGATTGTGATTATATTTGATGTATGCAATGTTCCTTATTGTAAGTTGGCAACCGGCAGGAGCCATATGGTTGTCTTTAATTTCTGTTAAGACCCGCGTGTCTATTCAAAGTAGTTGTAATAGTTGAAGCTGGTGGACGACAACCATGAAGCAGCGTCATTGACCTTGATGCAATGCCGGTGATGATGGAGATCATGTTCGTTCTTGAAGATGGAGATCGGAAGCACAAAGAAGAAAGGCCATATCTTGTATTGCTTAGTTAACGACGGTAGCATTATAAGATGATCCCTAATGCACATGAATTTCAAGTTCTATAGTGTTCATCCTTAGTGAGCACCGTTGCTAAAGCTTGTTGTTTCGAAGCACCACGTGATGATCGGGTGTGTTAGATTCTGCAAGTGTATACAACGTGAGCAAGCCAGATTTGCTCATGCGGAAGCTAAGGTTTGATCTTGACGAGCCTAGCATGTACAGACATGGTCTCGGAACACGGATCACCGAAAGGTAAAGCATGAATCATATAGTAGATATGATGAACATGTCGATTGTTCGCCATTGAAGCTACATCAACTCTCGTGATGATCGGTGTTGATGTGGTGGATTTGGTTCGTGTGATCACTAAAACAATGTCAGGGATATTGTTTTGAGTGGGAGTTCACCTAGATTAATTTAACTATTAATTAGAACTCAATTTGTCATAAACTTAGTCTAAACTATTGCAAATATGTTGTAGATCAATGGCGACCCCTACCATCAATTTTAATGCGTTCCTAGAGAAAGAAAAGTTGAAAAACAATGGAAGCAACTTCGCAGATTGGTTCCACAATTTAAGGATTGTCCTCAATGCTGGTAATTTGACCTATGTGCTGGATGCACCGCTGGGTGACCCGCCTGCAGCTGATGCTACCGATGAAGTAAAGAATGTTTACCTCGCTCGGAAGAATCAGTACTCCATAGTTCAGTGTGCTATCTTGTATGGTTTAGAATCGAGCTTGTAAAAGGTTTGAGAATTCAGACCCACATGATATTGTCCGTGAACTCAAACTGATTTTTGAGACTCACGCGGCAGTTGAGAGCTATGAGGCTTCTGAAAAGTTCTTTAACTGCAAGATGGAAAAGGGCAGCTCCATCAGTGAGCATGTGCTTAAGATGTCTGGGCATGCAAACAAACTTCAAAGCTTGGGTATAGTGATTCCTAATGCTTTGGGGATTTACCGTGTCCTCCAATCACTACCACCAAGTTATAAGACCTTTGTGATGAACTACAATATGCAAAGCATGAACAAGCAGTTGCGAGAACTCTTCTCCATGTTAAAATCTGCAGAAGTGGATATCAAGAAAGAGCACCAAGTGTTGATGGTCAATAAGACCACCAAATTCAAGAAAGGCAAGTCTAATAAAAAGGGACACTTCAAGAAGGGTGGTAAGAAAGTTACCGCACCGACGAAGAAGACCAAGGATGGACCTAAGCCTGATACAGAGTGCTTTTACTGCAAGGGAGAAGGTCACTGGAAGCGGAATTGCCCAAAGTACTTGGCGGATTTGAAGCACGGCAACATCAAGAACAAAGGTATATCTGATATACATGTTCTTGATGTGTATCTCACTAGTACTCGTAGTAGTGCCTGGGTATTTGATACTGGTTCGGTTGCTCATATTTGTAACTCAAAACAGGTGCTGCAGAATAAACGGAAGCTAGCGAAGAACGAGGTGACGATGCGCCTGGGAAACGGATCAAAGGTTGATGTGATCGCGGTCGGCACGCTACCTCTTCATCTACCATCGGGATTAGTTTTATACTTAAATAATTGTTATTTGGTGCCTGCGTTAAGCATGAACATTATATCGGGATCTTGTTTATTGCGAGACGGTTACTTGTTTAAGTCCGAGAATAATGGTTGTTCGATTTATATGAGTAATATGTTTTATGGACATGCACCTTTGATAGATGGTCTATTCTTATTGAATCTCGATAGTGGAAATACACATATTAATAACATTGAAGCTAAACGTTTGAAATCGAGCGATAACTCGACCTATATGTGGCACTGTCGTCTTGGTCACATTGGAGTGAAGCATATGAAGAAACTCCATTCCGATGGACTTCTTGAATCACTTGATTTTGAATCACTTGAAAGATGCGAAGCATGTCTGATGGGTAAAATGACTAAGACTCCATTTTCTGGTATGATGGAGCGAGCTACGGACTTATTGGAAATCATACATACCGATGTGTGTGGTCCAATGAGTGTAGCATCGCGCGGTGGTTATCGTTATGTTCTTACCTTCACGGATGACTTGAGTAGATATGGGTATATCAATTTCATGAAACATAAGTCCGAAACTTTCGAGAAGTTTAAGGAATTTCAAAGTAAGGTTGAGAATCATCGTAACAAGAAGATTAAATTTCTACGTTCTGATCATGGAGGTGAATATCTAAGTTACGAGTTTGGCGAGCATTTGAAGAAATGCGGAATACTTTCACAATTGACACCGCCGGGAACACCACAGCGTAATGGTGTGTCCGAACGTCGTAATCGAACTCTCTTAGATATGGTTCGTTATATGATGTCACTTATAGATTTACCTCTATCATTTTGAGGTTATGCATGAGAAACAGCCGCATTCACTTTAAATAGGCAACCATCTAAATCCGTTGAAACGACACCGTATGAATTATGGTTTGGGAAGAAACCTAAATTGTCGTTCCTTAAAGTTTGGGGTTGCGAAGCCTATGTAAAGAAGTTACAGCCGGACAAGCTTGAACCCAAAGCGGAAAAATGCGTCTTCATAGGATACCCAAAGGAAACTATTGGGTATACCTTCTATCATAGATCCGAAGGCAAAATCTTCGTTGCCAAGAATGGATCCTTTCTAGAGAAGGAATTTCTCTCGAAAGAAGTGACTGGAAGGAAAGTAGAACTCGACGAGGTTGTCGAACCTTCTCTCGAACTTGCGAGTAGTGCAGCACCGGAAGAAGTTCCTGTGGTGCCTGCACCAATAAGAGAGGAAGCTAATGATGATGATCATGAAACTTCGGTTGTAGTTGCTACAGAGCCTCGCAGGTCAACGAGAACTCGTACCACTCCTGATTGGTATGATCCTGTTGAGTGTCATGTTGGTGGAGAATACTGATGACCCTACGACATATGAGGAAGCGATGATGAGCCCAGATTCCAATAAATGGCAAGAAGCCATGAAATCCGAGATTGGATCCATGTACGAAAACCAAGTATGGACTTTGGTGGACTTATCGGATGGCCGGAAGGCTGTCGAGAATAAATGGATTTTCAAGAAGAAAACAGATGCTGATGGTAATGTTACTGTCTATAAAGCTCGACTTGTCGCAAAAGGGTTTCGACAAATTCAAGGAGTTGACTACGATGAGACTTTATCACCTGTAGCGAAGCTAAAGTGTGCAAGGATTATGTTAGCAATCGCTGCATATTATGATTATGAGATATGGCAGATGGATGTCAAAACAGCGTTCCTCAATGGAGACATTGATGAAGAGTTGTATATGATGCAACCCAATGGTTTTGTCGATCCTAAAGATGCTAACAAGGTATGCAAACTTCAACGGTCCATATATGGATTGAAGCAAGCATCCCGAAGTTGGAATCAACGTTTTGATAAGGTGATCAAAAGTTTTGGTTTTATACAAACTTATGGAGAAGCTTGTATTTATAAGAAAGTGAGTGGGAGCTCTGTAGAATTCTTAATACTATATGTAGATGACATATTGTTGATTGGGAATGATCTAGACCTTCTTAATAGTGTCAAGGAATATTTGAATAATAGTTTTTCAATGAAAGATCTTGCCGAAGCAGCTTACATATTAGGCATAAAGATTTATAGAGATAGATCGAGACGCCTAATATCATTGTCACAAAGTACATATTTGGACAAAGTTCTAAAGAGGTTTGGAATGGTAGATAGCAAGAAAGGGTTCTTTCCCATGTTGCCCAATACGACCTTGAGTAAAACTCAAAGTCCAACAACGGCAGAAGATAGAGAAAGGATGAGTAAAACTCCCTATGCTGCAGCCATAGGATCTCTAATGTATGCCATGCTATGTACTAGACCCGACATTGCATATGCTCTTAGTTTGACTAGCAGATATCAAAGTGATCCAGGAGTAGATCATTGGACAGCGGTCAAAAACATCCTTAAGTACTTGAGAAGAACTAAGGATATGGTTCTTTCTTATGGAGGTGATGAACAACTCGTTGTTAATGGTTACACCGATGCTAGTTGGAACACCGATCCGGATGATTCTAAATCACAATCTGGATACGTATTTACTTTGAATGGTGCAGCAGTTAGCTGGAGGAGTGCAAAGCAAAGCGTTGTGGCGAGATCTTCAACTGAATCGGAATACATGGATTCTTCGGAGGCTTCGCAAGAAGCGATATGGATGAAAGCGTTCATTATAGAGCTCGGTGTGGTTCCAAGTGCGCTGGACCCAATGTCTATCTACTGTGATAACATGGGCGCCATAGCCAATGCGCAAGAACCAAGGTCACACAAGAAGCTGAAGCACATCAAGCTACGTTTCCACGCTATTTGAGAACATGTCCAAGATGGTGACATAAAGATTTGCAAAGTACACACAGATCTGAATGTGGCGGATCCGTTGACTAAACCTGTCCCGAGGGCAAAACATGACCAACACCAAACTGCCATGGGTGTTCGGTATATTACCATGTAATCTAGATTAGTTGACTCTAGTGCAAGTGGGAGACTGTTGGAGATATGCCCTAGAGGCAATAATAAATATAGTTATTATTATATCTTTGTGTTTATGATAAATGTTTACATTCATGCTAATAATAGTATTAACAAGGAAACATTAATACTTGTGTGATTTGTATAATTAGAAGTCCCTAGTAAAGCCTTTTCATAATACTAGCTTGTTGGTTAATAAATGATTGTGGTTTCCGTATCATGAACATTGAGATGTTATTAACAACAAGATCATATCGTTAGGAGAATGATATGATGGACATACTCCTATAGATAAGCGTAGCATAAAGATCAAGTCATTTTAATAGTTCAATTGCTATATGCTTTCTGATACATAGTAACCTAATTCCTTCGACCATGAGATCATGCATATCACCATCACCAGAAGGATGCTTTGATGACATCAAACACCACACCGTAACTGGGTGGCTATAAAGGTGGCATTGAGTGTTCGGAAAGTATTGGTTGAGACACATGGATCAAGAGTGGGATTTGTCCATCCATATGACGGATAGATATACTCTGGGCCCTCTCGGTGGAATGTCATCCAATTGGCTTGCAAGCATGTGACAGGCTCACAAGGGATCACATGTCACAGGAACGAGAAAAGAGTACTTATCAGTAACGAGGTTGAACTAGGTATGCAGAGATACCGACGATCAAAACCTCGGATAAGTAAACTATCGTGATACAAAGGGAAATTGGTATCGTATGTAAGTGGTTCAAATGATCGCAAAGTAATTGTAGAAATATGTGGGAGCCATATGAATTTCCAGATTCCTCTATTGGTTATTGTTCGGAGAAGTGTCTCGATCATGTCCGCATAATTCACGAACCGTAGGGAGACACACTTAAGGATTCGACGTTGTTGAGTAGTTATGGAATGATGAGTAAGAGATCGAATGTTGTTCGGAGTCTCGGATGGGATCCGGGATATCACGAGGAGATCCGGAATGGTCCGGAGAATAAGATTCATATAAGGAAAGTCATGTTTCAGGGTTGGAGAATGGTTCCGGTGTTTTCATCGGGAATGTTTTAGAAGGTTCCGGAATGTCCGGCACTCCGGAGAGGAAGGGTACATGAATGTGTCATAACAAGTTGGAATGGTTCCATCATGTACTAGGTGTCATCGCTGAACAAAATAAAGGGTTAAATCAAATCCTAGTTTGAAAAATCAAACGTCAATTTGAAAAGTCAAACGGCTATTTTGTTTGGCGGAGGGAGAGTAGGAAACCTACTTGGGGAGGAAGTCCCTCTCCCTCCACCGCCGGCCTTGGAAGCCGAGTTGGGGAGGGACTCCCCTCCCCTTGGCGCGCCCCCTCCACCTATATAAGGAGGGGCAGGGCTGCCCCTCTAAGACACACACCTAGCCCCTCTAAACCCTAACCCTAGCCGCCGCCCACCATAGCCACCGTCGCCCTAGGTTTTCTCCCAAGCCGCCGAGTTGGGGCTTCTAGTTGCCCTAGCCGCCGGCCTAGCCCCTTCTACTTGGTGTGTCTAAACCCTAGATCACCGAGGCTCTCTCATAGTCCACCATACTCGCTCCGGCTTGGCGAAGCCCTGCGAGATCTCCCCTCTACTTCCGGTACCACGCCGTCGTGCTGCCGGAATCGCGAGGAGAGTGCTACAACCTCCGCTGCCTGCTGGAACAAGGGAGAGGAAGGTCTTCGTCGAGTACCGAACGTGTGACCGACTGCGGAAGCGCTGCCGGAACACAGCGCCGGAAGGATCGTCTACGCAATCTTGATATCGGGAAGAGTACGACTACATCACCCACGAGAATCCGCTCTCGTTAAACTCTTCGAAATCTTCAAGGGTGAGTTATTCTATCGACTTGTTGCTACAATCTAGTAGATAGATCTTGGCTTGTTTGTTTGTATGCGGTAGAAATTTTTTATTTTCCATGCTACGAACCCCTACATCTTTTGATCTGCTTGTAAGAGGAAGCCCTCATCACTTTGTATATGTTCGGCCGTTTGGCTTTATTTATAAAGCGGGGCGAAAGCCTGATTCGAGACCGCTCAATATTAAGATCTTTGCGTGGCAATTTCTGTGGGACCGTCTACTTTCAGAGTGGAGGTGTCCAAACGACACGGGTCTCGCAATGGCATGTGTCCTTTGTGCAGGACCCTAAAAACAGGGACCCACGTAATGTTTTCTTGTCCTGCTACACAGTTTCTATGGAGCTTTCTCTGACAGGTTTTAGCGATGCATGGCAGACCATGACCTCGGCGAATTACTGGAGATTGAGGTAAACCGTACCGGTAGGAGACGTCTATTCTGGTTAGTGTTTGTCGCGACGATATGAAATTTACGAAATAATCGTAACAAAATAGTTTTCGAGAAAGTTTTTTCATGGAGTGCTTCTGACTTTATCTTTAATTTTCTTCCTTTCCTACAATAATGACACACGCTTACTTGAGGCAGCGAGACGAGGAACATTTGGACGGCACGCTTCAGGCCCGACTCCTGTCGGCACGCCACTATGCTTCACCTCTAGCCAGCTGATATTCCACTCTTGGGAGCTTGTATCTTGCCGCTCTAGTCTTTATGTTTTTCCTTTTTCTCTCTTTTTGGGCTTTGTTGTGATGTTGCCTTAGCGTATTCTTTTTTTTTTTGCTCAGAACTTGTAACAAATTTGGATGATACTGCTTTATTTATAAAACAGGTGAAAGCCTATTTTGAGGAAGAGGAGGCTTGAAGAAAAGTTTTTTTATCACCTTTGGCCGCTAATCTTTGAGAGTTTGTATCTTGCCACTCTAGTCTTTTTTTCTTTTTCTTTTTTCTCTTTCTTTGGGCTTTGTTGTGACGTTGTCCTAGCAAACTCTTTTTTTTTGGCTCAGAACTTGTATCAAATTTGGATGGTTGTGCTTTGTTTATAAAATGTGCTGAAATCCTGCTTTGGGGAAGAGGAGGCTCAATGAGAAGTTTTTTTTTCCAGAAAAACTAGCAAATTGTCTATGCGTTGCTATAGAAATAAGGCATAAAAATCATATACTTCTTCTGTCCTAAATTAGTTGACGAAGATTTGTCTATATTTGCACTAAAACGGGCCCCGATATATTTGTAGTTTCTGATTTAAAATTATAGAATACTCCATGTAACAAGGTTTTGGTATTGACATTGGAATCAGCATGATAAAAATGATTGTCATGTTTGCTATATAAATTCACCTTAGTTATCCATAGTGTGTCGCTAGCAAAGACTGCACACGTGCTAAAAACTTGACTGGTATAAAAATATGATGCACCTAAATTTTTGGTCAAACCAAATGATTCTTTCCGGTGCAATCTTCAGAACTCTAAAACAAATTTTCTGATTTCATTTCACCACAAAAGGTTAGGATGCAAAATTCTATCATCGAAGACAAACTAAGAACTTGTCTGCTAAAGGGAACCTCGTCAATCAAGGTAATTTCTCAGCCCACTTCTGTGATTGAAGAGGAAGCTCGACGGAAAGTTTTTAATAGAAAAAACATGTTGTAATTCCTTGCATCTACATCACAATTGATATACATAAATTTTTAATTATATTATTCACTGAAGCCTAACAAAATGAATGCATCGAATCAACCCCAAGAGCCACCTTCCTAGCGACCTTTGTCACTACACATACGAGCTTGATAATGAGGGTGGCCATGATCGAGGTCACATGTTCCCTGACCTCACACCGAGGCACACCATCTAATCCGAAGGCCTCACCAAACAATCCAATGGCGAGCTGGGAGCACACACTGGTCCAGCGGATCCTTAGCGCGCTCCACATATGCACGCTCTAGAATCCATCGCTAACGTCTTTCGTCGATCGATCATCAGGAGGGAACAACACATTGACCTTGTTCGACCTGCCACTGATTGTGTCACGAAGCCAGATACCTCCATCACCCTGCATGCACATCAACATGTGTCCATCTCCAAGACCCTGTTGCACCATGCCGTCGAGACCCGTCATCGTCAATGCTATATATGACACGCCGCTCCACCTCGTGACATCTCTAGCAAGCACCCAATCCAAGACAATGCCTTTAGGAGGGAGAAAGACATAGCATTGCCACCTTCGCCCGACACCTAGATCTAGGTTTTCCCTAGGAGCAAAACCAGAGAGAGAGAGAGGGAGAGACGCGGATTGCAACAATGATGCCTTCAACAAGGCAACAGCACAAAGACATCGCCATCGTCCACCATGACTGAGGTCGAAGCTGTTAACTTTGGTGGAACAATGTGTGCCCTCCCGGGACATCGGTTACGTGTTAATATAGTAGGAAAAGCCCCTAGGTGGCTGTGTACAACTTGTATACGTGTCCGTGCGGAGTACTACTCCGTGACGTACACATACAGACCTGGACGACTTACATATGATAACATCTCCCCTCAATCTAAACCACGAGAGAGTTTTAGATTCCGCTTAAACTCATCTAGATTCTTCACAGGAAGAACCTTGGTAAATCCATCAGCAAGTTGGTCCTTGGTAGAAATGAACTTGATATCAAGATGGTTGTCAGCAACACGCTCACGAACAAAGAGATAGTCAATCTCAATGTGTTTGGCACGGGCATGAAAAACTGAATTTGCTGATAGAAAAGTGGTAACCGGATTATCACACCATAAGCACGGTTTCTCATGAAGCTTCACACCAAGTTTAGTAAGTACGGCTTAAACTCATATCAATTCAGTAGTAGAATTAGCGAGAGCCTTGTATTCAGCCTCAGTGCTGGAACGAGACAGAGTGGCTTGTTTTCTAGCACTCCAGAAAACCAAGTCTGGACCTATAAAGATAGCAAAACCTCCTGTAGAACGTCTATCCTCAAGGCAGCCTGCCCAGTCTGCATCTGAAAAAGCACTTAGCATTGTGGAGGAGGATTCCCGAAAGGTAATACCAAGAGATGATGTATCCTTAACATAACGTAGAATGCGTTTAGCAGCTGTCCAATGAGCAATAGTGGGAGCATAAAGATACTAAAAGACTTTGTTAACAGAAAACGACAAGTCTGGCCGAGTAAGAGTAAGATACTACAATCCTCCAACAATACTACGATATTGAGAAATGTCATCAGGACCCAGAGGTGTACCTTCATGTAGAGAAACAGACACGGATGAAGACAAAGGTGTAGGAGCAGACTTGCAATCCAGCATACCAACACGTGTGAGGATATCTCGAGCATACTTCTCTTGTGTAAGAATAAGGCCATCATCTGTTCTTTTAACCTCCATACCAAGAAAGTATTGAAGTTCTCCCAAACTCTTGATGGCAAAATAAGTGTTCAGATCCTTGATCAAGACTGAGATAGCATGATCTGAGGAACTGGTCACAATAATGTCATCAACATATATGAGAACAAAGATAGTAACACCATGCTTATCATAGAGAAAGAGGGACGTATCAGCTTTGGAAGCAGAAAAACCAAAAAATCATGTAATTTAGAGCTTAACCAAGAGTACCAGGCCCTTGGGGATTGTTCCAAGCCATAAAGAGCTTTGTCAAGTTTGCAGATATGACGGGGAGCATCAAGATGTTCAAACCCAGGTGATTGTTTCATATAGACCTCCTCTTCCAGAACATCATGAAGGAACGCGTTCTTGACATCTAGCTGCCGAAGACTCCAACCACGAGAGACAGAGATGGAGAGAACAATTCTGATAGTACAATTTTGACAACATGACTAAATGTTTCTTCATAGTTAATGCCATACCATTGCGTGAATCCTTTTACAACCAACCGTGCTTTATAACGATCAATATGTACCATCGGCACGTTTCTTGACATGGAAAACCCACTTGCAATTAATAATATTCTTATTTTGACTGGGAGGAACAAGAGTCCAGGTTTTGTTTTGCATGAGTACATAATATTCTTCTTGCATAGCAGAACGCCAATGAGAATCTTTGAGTGCAGAAGGTAAATTTTGAGGTTCACCTGTAGAGGAAAACATGCCATAGCGCACAGTACCATCAGTGTATCATTTTGGTTGGCTGATACCTTTTTGCAATCGCGTGCGAGGACCAGGTGGCGAGGGCGGTGGTTGAGCAACACCAGACGAAGCTGCAGACGATCCAGCAGAAGATTGCACAGAAGGGGCCATAGCAGGGCCGTCCGCAGGAGATCCGAGCGAATCAGCGTTGTTGTCGCTGCTGACCAGGGGAGCAGCGGACGAGGTGCCAGCACATGGCGTGACGGGAGTGGAAGCAGGCGGCGGAGGGGTGTCCCCTGGCACCGTGACGCGGTGGGCAGGGCATGCTGCGGAGCCACGGATGGGCGTCGACATAGGCGGGCGCGCATCCCCAGACGCGGGAGGATCACCTTCGGGATCCGTGTTGTCGGAGTACGAGGTAGCAGGGGAATGTCCCCCAGAATCAACTTCGTTTTCTGTAGCAGTTTTGTCATTTAGCTCAGAAATTTCAACAGAAGATTGCTAGGCTGTGGTGCACCGTTTTGAGCCAAATTTTCACCTGCAGCTTCATCATCCTGTGTAGCATAATCAGGAACAGGAATAGGCACAATAGTAGTCAAATTATCATAAATATTTTGGGCATCCTCATTAGATGATGGAAGAAGCAAGATGGCTTGTTTGAGAAGTGCACCAGCATTTGGATGGAGTGCTTCAAAGGGAAATATATTTTTCATCAAAAACAACATCACGGGATATGTAAACATGGCCCATGGAAACATCAAGGCATTTAACACCTTTATAAAGTGGGGTATAGCCAATGAAGACACACCGATTGGAACGAAAAGCCAGTTTACGATTATTGTGCAGACGAAGATTAGGCCAGCAAGCGCGACCAAAAGTACGTAGAGCATCATAATTTGGTGTGATATGGAGGAGACACTCAGTGCGAGACTCATGATTGATGACTTTACTAGGAAGCAAGTTGATAAGGAAGGCTTCATCCCAATATTTTATAGGCATGGATGCATTGGCAAAAAATGCAAGACCAACCTCTACTATATGACAGTGTTTTCATTCAGCAGAGCCATTCTGCTGATGAGCATGGGGATAGGAGACATCATGGGTAATACCAACTTTTTGAAAGAAAGCACTTATATTCTCCTCCCCAATCAGTTTGCATAGTAACAATTTTTGTATTAAACTTGCGCTCAACATATTGTTGCTAATTAAGAAAGGCTTGATAAACATCAGAATGCTTCTTAAGCAAATAAATCCAAACAAACTTGCTATATTCATCAATAAAGCTTACATAATAGTCATGACGACCAACATAAGTAGGTGTAGGACCCCATACATCAGAGAAAACAAGCTCAAAAGGAACAGTAGACCTACTGGTGGAGATGGGGTATGGCAATTGGTGACTTTTAGCTAAATGACATGAATCACAAATATATGGTGTACTATCTAGAGTGTAAGCTATCTTATTTTTTCTAAGAACTTGCTGAACTATAAAGGAAGATGGATGCCCTAGACGATGATGCCACGTGGATGATGAAGACTTTATTGTGAGGAAGGCATGCTTGGAGGATTCGGTGAAGATGGGCATCAGGGGATAGAGGCCTCCATAGCAAGGGCCCTTAAATAGATTTTGTCGTGTTGCTTGGTCCTTAATCAAAAATAAGAAAGAATGAAACTCAATATAGACATAGTTGTCAAGAGTAAAGCGATGAACAGACAACAAGCTTTTCGAGGCATTGGGAACATGAAGTATGGAATTGATATTGAAGGAATTATGAGGAGTGCGCCAAATTGAATGACCAATATAACTAATATGCATACCTGTGCCTTCAGCTGTACGAACACGATCCTATCCTTGATAAGCATCATGTGTAGAGAGCTTGTTCAGCTCACCAGTGATATGATCAGTAGCTCCGGTGTCATAATACCAATTTGTGTCAACTCCAGTGAAGTTGGCACCCTTGGGAGCACGATCCTGACCTTTTCCACGATCATCTCCATAGCGCCACCAGCAATCACGAGCAGGATGGCCATGAATAAAACAGATTTGAGAGGTGGTGTCAACATACTTGGTGGGTTGGTGATCACGACGCCTGCCACCATCATAATCATCACGACGGCAAGGACGCTCATCGCGGCGACCCTGGTCATCATCATATCGGCGACCCTGATAGGGGCGCTCATCACGGCGGTCATGCCAGTCTCGACGGTCATGGTCATCATCACGGCGATCACGCCAGTCTCGGCGATCACAGTCATCATAACGACGACGTTGATAGGGGCGCTCATCATACTGCTGTCGACCACGATCAGGGGCACGCTGCTACGGTGCGTTGCCAGGCGCACCACTATGGCGAGCAATATTTGTCGAAGCTGAGAAACTTCTCTCTTCAGACTTGTTCATGCGATCATAATCCTGAACTTGGCTCAACAGATCATCAAGAGTTGTACCTGAATTAGCATTTACAGCCATATGCAGGGTGTTGTAGTGACTAACAAGTCCTTTGAGAACATACCATATGAGCTCATCAGAATCAAGCGGCTTACTAGCAGCTGTCAGCTCGGACGCAATAAATTTCATCTTGGAGAAGTACTTTTATGCACATAGGTCGTTCTTACGGGTGTCATTGAGGGCAGAACGCAATTGCTGGATACGAGACTTTGACGCAGAGGAGACGTGTGCATTGATGGCAGACCAGGACTCGGTGGAGGTCTCCTTCCTGATGACATGAGTGATCACATCGGGGAGAGAGCGTTAAGAAGCCAGCATAGAACTTGCTGATCACGAGCAATCCAGGAGGTGTACTCCGGGTTCTCGATGGTCACCTTCTTCTTGTTGATGTCTTCAGCCTCCAGGAGTTTCTTCGGTGCCACCTCGGCACCCTCAACAAGATCAAGGACACGGGTACCACAGAGAGCCAGGATGACAAGAGCTTTCCAAATCAGCGCATTCTTGCGCGTGAGCAACTGCGTCGGAGGAAATCCAACCGCAGTAACAAGAGCAGTTGAGGATGTGGATGATGACGACATGTTGTATATCTTGTATACGGTGGCCATGGAAGGGCTATGACGGCGATGGTGTTGGAGATACGCCCTAGAGGCAATAATAAATGTAGTTATTATTATATCTTTGTGTTTATGATAAATGTTTATATTCATGCTATAATAGTGTTAACAAGGAAACATTAATACTTGTGTGATTTGTAAACGGAAAATTGAAGTCCCTAGTAAAGCCTCTGCATAATACTAGCTTGTTGGTTAATAAATGATTGTGGTTTCCCTATCATGAACATTGAGCTGTTATTAACAACAAGATCATATCGTTAGGAGAATGATATGATGGACATACTCCTATAGATAAGCGTAGCATAAAGATCAAGTCATTTTAATAGTTCAATTTCTATATGCTTTCCGATACATAGTAACCTAATTCCTTCGACCATGAGATCATGCTTATCACCATCACCAGAAGGATGCTTTGATGACATCAAACACCACACCATAACTGGGTGGCTATAAAGGTGGCATTGAGTGTTCGGAAAGTATTGGTTGAGACACATGGATCAAGAATGGGATTTGTCCATCCATATGACGGATAGATATACTCTAGGACCTCTCGTTGGAATGTCATCCAATTGGCTTGCAAGCATGTGACTGGCTCACAAGGGACCACATATCACGGGAACGATAAAAGAGTACTTATCGGTAACGAGGTTGAACTAGGTATGCAGAGATACCGACGATCAAAACCTCGGATAAGTAAACTATCGTGAGACAAAGGGAAATTGGTATCGTATGTAAGTGGTTCATTCGATCGCAAATTAATCGTAGAAATATGTGGGAGCCATATGAATTTCCAGATTCCTCTATTGGTTATTGTTCGGAGAAGTGTCTCGATCATGTCCGCATAATTCACGAACCGTAGGGAGACACACTTAAGGATTCGATGTTGTTGAGTAGTTATGGAATGATGAGTAAGAGACGGAATGTTGTTCGGAGTCTCGGATGGGATCCGAGATATCACGAGGAGATCCGGAATGGTCTAGAGAATAAGATTCATATAAGGAAAGTCCTGTTTCCGGTTGGAGAATGGTTCCGGTGTTTTCATCGGGAATGTTCTAGAAGGTTCCGAAATGTCCGGCACTCCGGAGGGGAAGGGTACATGAATGTGTCATAACAAGTTGGAATGGTTGCATCATGTACTAGGTGTCATTGCTGAACAAAATAAAGGGATAAATCAAATCCTAGTTTGAAAAGTCAAACGCCAATTTGAAAAGTCAAACGGCTATTTTGTTTGGTGGAGGGAGAGTAGGAAACCTACTTGGGGAGGAAGTCCCTCTTCCTCCACCGCCGGCCAAGGAGGCCGAGTTGGGGAGGGACTCCCCTCGCCTTGGCCGCGCCCTCCCACCTATATAAGGAGGGGCAGGGCTGCCCCTCCTAGACCTACACCTTGCCCTCTCCAAACCCTAGCCCTAAGCCGCCGGCGCCACCACCTCCTGCTGCTGCCGCCGCCTAGGGCAAACCCTAGCCGCCGACTTGGGGTTCCCCAAGCCCTAGCCACCGGCCTAGCCCTCTACTTGGTGTGTCTAAACCCTAGATCACCGAGGCCTCTCTCATAGTCCACCATACTCGCTCCGGCTTAAGGCGAAGCCCTGCGAGATCTCCCCTCTACTTCCGGTACCACGCCGTCAGGCCGTAATCGCGAGGAGAGTGCTACAACCTCCGCTGCCTGCTAGAACAAGGAGAGGAAGGTCTTCGCCGAGTACCGAACGTGTGACCGATCAAGGAGCGCCCACGAACAGGCGCCGAAGGATCGCTACGCGATCTTGAGATCGGCAAGAGTACGACTACATCACCCACGAGAATCCGCTCTCGTTAAACACTTTGGAATCTTCTAGGGTGAGTTATTCTATCGACTCGTTGCTACAATCTAGTAGATAGATCTTGGCTTGTTTGTTTATATGTGGTAGAAATTTTTTATTTTCCATGCTACGAACCCCTACAGTGGTATCAGAGCCGTGTCTATATGTAGATCTGTTGCACAAGTAGAACACAATGGTCATTGTGGGCGGTGGTGCTTTTATTATCAATTGATTCTTGTGTACTTTGCATCTTGCGGTATGATGGGATGAAGCGGCCCGGGCTAACCTTACATGACATCGTTCATGAGACTTGCTCCACGCTCAACATGCAACTTGTATTGCATAAGTGGCTTTATGGTGTCTGTCTCTCCCATTATAGTATAGATCCAATTTACAACGGGCACTTGATAGTTCAAACATCAACGTTGTGGTTCTTGTTCGTAAGTTAGATCGACACTTATTGAAAGCCCCAAACCACGTAAAATATGCAAAGAAATTAGAGGCGTCTAACTTTGTTTTGCAGGGGTGTGATGTGATGTGATATGGCCATGATTGTGATTATATTTGATGTATGCAATGTTCCTTATTGTAAGTTGGCAACCGGCAGGAGCCATATGGTTGTCTTTAATTTCTGTTAAGACCCACGTGTCTATTCAAAGTAGTTGTAATAGTTGAAGCTGGTGGACGACAACCATGGAGCAGCGTCATTGACCTTGATGCAATGCCGGTGATGATGGAGATCATGTTCGTCCTTGAAGATGGAGATCGGAAGCACAAAGAAGAAAGGCCATATCATATCACATATTATGAATTGCATGTGATGTTAATCCTTTATGCATCTTGTATTGCTTAGTTAACGACGGTAGCATTATAAGATGATCCCTCATGCACATAAATTTCAAGTTCTAAAGTGTTCATCCTTAGTAAGCACCGTTGCTAAAGCTTGTTGTTTCGAAGCACCACGTGATGATCGGGTGTGTTAGATTCTACAAGTGTATACAACGTGAGCAAGCCAGATTTGCTCATGCGGAAGCTAAGGTTTGATCTTGACGAGCCTAGCATGTACAGACATGGTCTCGGAACACGGATCACCGAAAGGTAAAGCATGAATCATATAGTAGATATGATGAACATGTCGATTGTTCGCCATTGAAGCTACATCAACTCTTGTGATGATCGGTGTTGATGTGGTGGATTTGGTTCGTGTGATCACTAAAACAATGTGAGGGATATTGTTTTGAGTGGGAGTTCACCTAGATTAATTTAACTATTAATTAGAACTCAATTTGTCATAAACTTAGTCTAAACTATTGCAAATATGTTGTAGATCAATGGCGGCCCCTACCATCAATTTTAATGCTTTCCTAGAGAAAGAAAAGTTGAAAAACAATGGAAGCAACTTCGCGGATTGGTGATTTGACCTATGTGCTGGATGCACCGCTGGGTGACCCACCTGCAGCTACAGCTACCGATGAAGTAAAGAATGTTTACCTCTCTCGGAAGACTCAGTACTCCACAGTTCAATGTGCTATCTTGTATGGTTTAGAATCGGTGCTTCAGAAAAGGTTTGAGAATTCAGACCCACATGATATTGTCCGTGAGCTCAAATTGATTTTTGAGACTCACGCGGCAGTTGAGAGCTATGAGGCTTCTGAAAAGTTCTTTAACTGCAAGATGGAAGAGGGCAGCTCACAAGGAGCATGTGCTTAAGATGTCTGGGCACGCAAACAAACTCCAAAGCTTGGGTATAGTGATTCCTAATGCTTTGGGGATTTACCGTGTCCTCCAATCACTACCACCAAGTTACAAGAACTTTGTGATGAACTACAATATGCAAAGCATGAACAAGCAGTTGCCAGAAGTCTTCTCCATGTTAAAATCTGCAGAAGTGGAGATCAAGAAAGAGCACCAAGTGTAGATGGTCAATAAGACCACCAAATTCAAGAAAGGCAAGTCTAAGCAAAAGGGACACTTCAAGAAGGGTGGTAAGAAAGTTACCGCACCGACGAAGAAGACCAAAGCTGGACCTAAGCCTAATACAGAGTGCTTTTACTGCAAGGGAGAAGGTCACTGGAAGCAGAATTGCCCAAAGTACTTGGCGGATTTGAAGAACGGCAACATCAAGAAGAAAGGTATATCCGATATACATGTTATTGATGTGTATCTCACTAGTACTCGTAGTAGTGCCTGGGTATTTGATACTGGTTCGGTTGCTCATATTTGTAACTTGAAACAGGTGCTCCAGAATAAACGGAAGCTAGCGAAGAACGAGGTGACGATGCGCGTGGGAAACGGATCAAAGGTTGATGTGATCGCGGTCGACACGCTACCTCTTCATCTACCATCGGGATTAGTTTTGTACTTAAATAATTGTTATTTGGTGCCTGCGTTAAGCATGAACATTATATCAGGATCTTGTTTATTGCGAGACGGTTACTTGTTTAAGTCCGAGAATAATGGTTGTTCGATTTATATGAGTAATATGTTTTATGGACATGCACCTTTGATAGATGGTCTATTCTTATTGAATCTCGATAGTGGAAATACACATATTAATAACATTGAGGCTAAATGTTTGAAATTGAGCGATAACTCGACCTATATGTGGCACTGTCGTCTTGGTCACATTGGAGTGAAGCGTTAAAGAAACTCCATTCCGATGGACTTCTTGAATCACTTGATTTCGAATCACTTGAAAGATGCGGAGCATGTCTGATGGGTAAAATGACTAAGACTCCATTTTCTGGTATGATGGAGCGAGCTATGGACTTATTGGAAATCATACATATCGATATGTGTGGTCCAATGAGTGTAGCATCGCGCGGTGGTTATCGTTATGTTCTTACCTTCACGGATGACTTGAGTAGACATGGGTATATCTATTTCATGAAACATAAGTCCGAAACTTTCGAGAAGTTTAAGGAATTTCAAAGTGAGGTTGAGAATCAACGTAACAAGAAGATTAAATTTCTGCGTTCTGATCGTGGAGGTGAATATCTAAGTTACGAGTTTGGCGAGCATTTGAAGAAATGCGGAATACTTTCACAATTGACACCGCCGGGAACACCACAGCGTAATGGTGTATCCGAACGTCGTAATCGAACTCTCTTAGATATGGTTCGTTCTATGATGTCACTTACAGATTTACCGCTATCATTTTGGGGTTATGCATTAGAAACAGCCGCATTCACTTTAAATAGGGCACCATCTAAATCCGTTGAAACGACACCATATGAATTATGGTTTGGAAAGAAACCTAAATTGTCGTTCCTTAAAGTTTGGGGTTGCGAAGCCTATGTAAAGAAGTTACAGCCGGACAAGCTTGAACCCAAAGCGGAAAAATGCGTATTCATAGGATACCCAAAGGAAACTATTGGGTATACCTTCTATCATAGATCCGAAGGCAAAATCTTCGTTGCCAAGAATGGATCCTTTCTAGAGAAGGAATTTCTCTCGAAAGAAGTGACTGGAAGGAAAGTAGAACTCGACGAGGTTATCGAACCTTCTCTCGAACTTGCGAGTAGCGCAGCACCGGAAGAAGTTCCTGTGGTGCCTGCACCAATAAGAGAGGAAGCTAATGATGATGATCATGAAACTTCGGTTGTAGTTGCTACAGAGCCTCGCAGGTCAACGAGAACTCGTACCACTCCTGATTGGTATGATCCCGTTATGAGTGTCATGTTGGTGGACAACACCGATGACCCTGCGACGTATGAGGAAGCGATGATGAGCCCAGATTCCAATAAATGGCAAGAAGCCATGAAATCCGAGATTGGATCCATGTACGAAAACCAAGTATGGACTTTGGTGGACTTACCGGATGGCCGGAAGGCTGTCGAGAATAAATGGATTTTCAAGAAGAAAACAGATGCTGATGGTAATGTTACTGTCTATAAAGCTCGACTTGTCGCAAAAGAGTTTCGACAAATTCAAGGAGTTGACTATGATGAGACTTTCTCACCTGTAGCGAAGCTAAAGTCTGTGAGGATTATGTTAGCAATCGCTGCATATTATGATTATGAGATATGGCAGATGGATGTCAAAACAGCATTCCTCAATGGAGACATTGATGAAGAGTTGTATATGATGCAACCCAAAGGTTTTGTCGATCCTAAAGATGCTAGCAAGGTATGCAAACTTCAACGGTCCATTTATGGATTGAAGCAAGCATCCCGAAGTTGGAATCAACATTTTGATAAAGTAATCAAAAGTTTTGGTTTTATACAAACTTATGGAGAAGCTTGTATTTACAAGAAAGTGAGTGGGAGCTCTGTAGCATTCTTAATACTATATGTAGATGACATATTGTTGATTGGGAATGATGTAGACCTTCTTAATAGTGTCAAGGAATATTTGAATAATAGTTTTTCAATGAAGGATCTTGGCGAAGCAGCTTACATATTAGGCATAAAGGTTTATAGAGATAGATCGAGACGCCTAATATCATTGTCAAAAAGTACATATTTGGACAAAGTTCTAAAGAGGTTTGGAATGGAAGATAGCAAGAAAGGGTTCTTGCTCATGTTGCCCAATACGATGTTGAGTAAAACTCAAAGTCCGACAACAACAGAAGATAGAGAAAGGATGAGTAAAACTCCCTATGCCTCAGCCATAGGATCTCTAATGTATGCCATGCTATGTACTAGACCCGACATTGCATATGCTGTTAGTTTGACTAGCAGATATCAAAGTGATCCAGGAGTAGATCATTGGACAGCTGTCAAAAACATCCTTAAGTACTTGAGAAGAACTAAGGATATGGTTCTTTCTTATGAAGGTGATGAACATCTCGTTGTTAATGGTTACACCGATGCTAGTTGGAACACCGATCCGGATGATTCTAAATCACAATCTGGATACGTATTTACTTTGAATGGTGCAGTAGTTAGCTGGAGGAGTGCAAAACAAAGCGTTGTGGCGAGATCTTCAACTGAATCGGAATACATGGTTGCTTCGGAGGATTCACAAGAAGCGATATGGATGAAAGAGTTCATTACAGAGCTCGGTGTGGTTCCAAGTGTGCTGGACCCAATGTCTATCTACTGTGATAACATGGGCGCCATAGCCAATGCACAAGAACCAAGGTCACACAAGAAGCTGAAGCACATCAAACTACGTTTTCACGCTATTCGAGAACATGTCCAAGATGGTGACATAAAGATTTGCAAAGTACACACGGATCTGAATGTGGCGGATCCGTTGACTAAACCTCTCCCGAGGGCAAAACATGACCAATACCAAACTGCCATGGGTGTTCGGTATATTACCATGTAATATAGATTAGTTGACTCTAGTGCAAGTGGGAGGCTGTTGGAGATATGCCCTAGAGGCAATAATAATTGTAGTTATTATTATATCTTTGTGTTTATGATAAATGTTTACATTCATGCTATAATAGTATTAACAAGGAAACATTAATACTTGTGTGATTTGTAAACTTAAAATTGAAGTCCCTAGTAAAGCCTCTGCATATACTAGCTTGTTGGTTAATAAATGATTGTGGTTTCCCTATCATGAACATTGAGATGTTATTAACAACAAGATCATATCGTTAGGAGAATGATATGATGGACATACTCCTATAGATAAGCGTAGCATAAAGATCAACTCATTTTAATAGTTCAATTGCTATATGCTTTCTGATACATAGTAACCTAATACCTTCGACCATGATATCATGCTTATCACCATCACCGGAAGGATGCTTTGATGACATCAAACACCACACTGTAACTGGGTGGCTATAAAGGTGGCATTGAGTGTTTGGAAAGTATTGGTTGAGACACATGGATCAAGAATGGGATTTGTCCATCCATATGACGGATAGATATACTCTGGGCCCTCTCGGTGGAATGTCATCCAATTGGCTTGCAAGCATGTAACTACCTCGGTGAATTACGCTCCTAGTTACAAGCCTGGATGAGCAGAAATGGTTGAAATAGTACGGTGGGGCCCAAATGCCACTCACAGGTAGACCTTTCGGCCGTCCCAACCATTTCCAAACATCGGGACAAGAACGGGCGGCGTAATCTGCAGGCGAAGGGATCAACTACATACACAAATGAGTATGTATGCAAGCCACCATACAATGGTTCTCAGAGTCATTCCATCTAAAAAGAAAGGAAATATTACAACGCCATACGGCAAGATCCAAATATCCTAGATAGATATAATAGTTTAGGATATCTCCTCATACATCAAACATCAGAGTATCAAGCGGAAGCGGAAAACAAGATCCGAGTACGGATAAGAAGCAAATTGGCATAAGATGCCCCATAAATAAACACATCCCGCCCATAGATATCACGGATCCCTGTTCCCGGAATCTCTACACCGAATGATCGTTGCCCACATCGTCCGTCTCCTCCACCCAGTATCCATCTTGCGAGCTTACCTGTTCATCTGAATCAAACAATTTATCATGAGCTGAAGTTTGGAGATGATCTTTCTTGTGTACGGATCACCAAGCTGAAAGGAGCGAACCTTTTCTTCCAAGAGAGGAGTAGCCAGAAGGTTCAGGAGATACCCTTGTTCCACAATTTCAAGGTTGAGCTGACGGAATTCCTCGCACAAGAGAGGCTGTTGTTCTTCCATCATGAGGTTGTTGACATAAGCTTTGCGACTGAGAGCATCGGCCATGACATTAGCTTTGCCCGGAGTGTAGTTGATGGTCAGATCGAAGTCATTGATTGCTTCAATCCATCTCCTCTGCCGAAGGTTGAGATCAGGCTGAGTGAAGATATACTTCAAACTCTTGTGATCAGAAAAGATCTCACAACGGTTGCCCAGCAAGTAGTGCCTCCATACTTTCAAAGCAAAGACAACTGCTGCGAGCTCGAGGTCATGTGTAGGATAGTTGATCTCATGCGTCTTCAACTGTCGAGAGGCATAAGCAACAACTTGTTTTTCTTGCATAAGGACCGCACCCAATCCTTGCAAAGAGGCATCACAGAATATCTGGAACGGCTTGGATGTATCCGGAGGAACCAAGACTGGTGTGGAAGTGAGCTTCTCTTTGAGTGTCTCAAAGCTTGCTTGACATGCAGGAGTCCAAAGGTATTTCTTGCCTTTCTTGAGGAGATCGGTAAGAGGCTTCGCTATCTTCGAGAAGTTCTGAACGAAGCGACGGCAATAACTAGCCAAACCAAGGAAACTCCGCACTTCTTTGACATTAACAGGAGGAAGCCATTCAACAATTGTCTTCACAGTTTCCGGGTTGACTGCAATGCCCTTGGCAAAGATGACGTGACCAAGATAGGTTACTTGAGGCAGCCAAAACTCACACTTGGAGAACTTTGCATACAAGCGGTTCTCGCGAAGCTTGTTTAGGACACACCGAAGGTGTTTTTCATGTTCTTCCTGTGACTTAGAATAGACTAGGATGTCATCCAGATAAACCACAATGAACTTATCAAGATACTCCATGAAAACCGAGTTCATGAGCCTCGAGAAGGTGGCAGGTGCGTTGGTGAGACCGAAAGACATGACCGTGTACTCATACAGGCCATAGCGGGTGGTGAAAGCTGTTTTAGGAACATCTTCCTTGCGAATCTTGATTTGGTGATAACCACTTCTCAAGTCAAGCTTAGAGAACACCACAGCTCCAGCTAGCTGATCGAAGAGATCATTAATCCGCGGAAGGGGATATTTATTCTTGATGGTTTTAGCATTGAGAGCCCGATAGTCAACATAAAGTCTATCAGTCTTGTCTCGCTTCTTCACAAAGATTGTTGGGCTACCCCAAGAAGAAGTACTATGTTGAATGAAACCCAACTTCTCTTGTTCATCAAGTTGACGTTTGAGTTCAGCCAACTCAGCAGGACCCATTTTATAAGGCCGCTTGGAGATAGGAGCGGTACCAGGTTCAAGCTCAATTACAAACTCAACCTCACGATCCGGAGGCATACCAGCAACTCTTGGGAAAGACATCTGGGAACTCACAGACCACGGAACACTAAATAGCTTCCAAAGCATCATCATTGAGCCGCCAAAGAAAAGCTGGATAGCAGGAGTCGACTTGGAGAATAGACTATATGGCCTTGAGAATCTTGAGAAACCGAGCGTTCAGCACAATCAATCACAGCTGCATTTGCTGTCAACCAATCCATGCCCAAGATGACATCAATGTCAGAATTGCCCAGAATGATTAAGGATGCCGAGAACGAAGAGCCACCAATCTCAATTTGATTGCCATGGCTGATATGAGCAGCCCTCATGTTTGAACCAGGAGATTGTACCACCAGACGATGTGATAAAGGAACCATATCCAGATCCTGCTCATGCGCAAACTTATGCGAAACAAAAGAATGCGAAGCACCAGAATCAAACAAAACTCATGAAGGGACTGAGTTAACGGGAAGCATACCCATCACAACTCCAGGTGCATGCTCAGCTTGAGCGGCGTTGACACAGTTGGCACGAGCAACAGTAGACCCGGGCTTGGTGTTGATGTAGAGAGCCCGAGGTGGTGGTGCACGAACCATAGGAGAGCTTGCCGCAGATCTTGGAGGTGGTGGAGGAAGAGCTTTGTTTTTCAACGGACAGTTCCAGTGTTGATGCCCCGTGTTTCCACAAGTGTAACAAGCACCAGGTGGACGTGGAGCAACGTAGCCAGGGACTCCGCCAGGCGCTCTAGGGTAGTGGTGGTTGTAGCCCCTGGGAGCAACAGTGAGGAAGTTTGGTGGCCTTGCCGCGAAGCTTGAAGGTCTTGGTGTAGCCGGGAGCGACGGTGGGGTGTTAGGAACCCAGACACGACGCTTAGAAGGAGTTGACATAGCTGAAGAGCCTGCTGCATCACGGCTTTGTTTCTTTGACTCCTCAAACACTTGCCTACTTGCCTCTTCCTGCAGAGCTGTATGCTGGAGTTCCAGAAAAGACGCCGGCCTTGCATGTGTGATTGCATATTTAATGGATGCATTGAGCCCTTGCCGAAACCTCTCTTGCTTCTTCTTGTCATCAGAGATCTCATCACCACCATAACGAGAAAGGTTCATGAAGTTCCTGATGTAGGTATTGACATTGTCATTTTCCGCAAATTTCGGCATTAAAATACCAATAGATGCGCAAAATCACTTAACACATCAAGATTAGTGACTCTACCAATTCAATATACAAGAGCGAATGATAAGAGTAGTGGTATGGTCGCGACTCCATCCCGCACTCAAATCATTACTCCGCACATGAATAAGTAAAACACCTATCCCAACACCTTCTTCTCACGATGAACCTAAAGATTGGTAACTACGGAAACAAACACCCCAAACAAGATAACGTCGGATATCAAAGAGTAAGACAGATCGCGGCGGTATACAACGAATCAGATAGATCGCGTCGGTTTGCAAAAGCCTGTCGGTATGGAATGTACCAACAGTTGATAACCAAAAGGCCGATAAAGATAACAACTTGGATGCAACAGATAGACAAGGAATCACACACACACACACACACAACCTATGGTACTACGGAAACCCAGAACACGTGAATCCTAGTTTGAATTTTAAGAAGAGGATTGAAAACGTTACACTTCCTTACCAGAAAAGGGTGGGTGGTGGTTAAGAAGAAAAATGGAAGCAGTCCTACTCTCGCGTTTTGTTTTTCCCTAGTATACATAGCTACCAAAAATATTTGCTAGACTGACAACGACCATTTGGCTGAGACCCTGAAGGTCGGGATGGCTCTGATACCAATTTTAACTACCTCGGTGAATTACGCTCCTAGTTACAAGCCTGGATGAGCAGAAATGGTTGAAATAGTACGGTGGGGCCCAAATGCCACTCACAGGTAGACCTTTCGGCCGTCCCAACCATTTCCAAACATCGGGACAAGAACGGGCGGCGTAATCGGCAGGCGAAGGGATCAACTACATACACAAATGAGTATGTATGCAAGCCACCATACAATGGTTCTCAGAGTCATTCCATCTAAAAAGAAAGGAAATATTGCAACGCCATACGGCAAGATCCAAATATCCTAGATAGATATAATAGTTTAGGATATCTCCTCATACATCAAACATCAGAGTATCAAGCGGAAGCGGAAAACAAGATCCGAGTACGGATAAGAAGCAAATGGGCATAAGATGCCCCATAAATAAACACATCCATACAGATCTCACGGATCCCCGTTCGGAATCTCTACACCGAATGATCGTTGCCCATATCGTCGTCTCCTCCACCCGGTATCCATCTTGCGAGCTTACATTCATCTGAATCAAACAATTTATGGTGTGAGACCCTTAGGGTACTCAGCAAGTCTTTATGCCTCTAAAGGGGACACAACCTGGGGTGACGCAATTGCAGCAAAGATAAACCCTAACAATTCTATAGATATTCGCTAACCATCCGCCTAACCAGAGATAGACGGATGTCCGTGAATTAATAACAACAGTTATAAAGGTAATATTAACAGATCCATCCTCCTCCTCGCTTCTGCAAGCGAGGAAGCGGACGAACAACCCCCATCCGCTGGCAGTTTTATTAACCATTCCATGAGTGTTGCACTATTTACTAGTCGATTACTTAGTCAAATTAAAAGCGGTACTTTAGTTATGCTTGTCTATGATCGAGAAACTGTGCTCCAAGTCGCCCATAACCATGGACACGGCTTTCGAAAGTTTTACCTAGGGTGCACAAATAGCAACACACACTCGATCAACCTCGGAAAAACCAAATCAAAACCAACGAGGCGATCACGACAAAGCGATCACAGATTCAGAAATATTTTGAGGGGCCACCCCATTAAGCTACCATAGCGAAGCTGGCCACTCTGAGGACGGACTCAAGGTTTATGTCGGTCAGAAACGGGAACCGAAAAGTGTGGTGGGCTTGTCGATACATAAAACGGGTCACGGACCTAAAGATACAGTGCGATTACCTGCAATTTAAATAAAGCAAGAAAGCATGGCATAAGTACAGGATAGTAAATAAAACCTCAAACTAGTTTGTGGCCCCAAGAAATAAGAATGAATCAAGCTCTAGCTCGTGGGGTTCATAAGCCTCCCGGATGTGGATAAGCGAATATTCAAGGAACAGGAATCAAGTACTCGGGTCCTCACGGGACACAAGTGAGCCTGAAAAACCAAATAGCAAATATGGCTCACCGATGCCACTTTCATTAGTTATCCCATTACTATTCAGGTTAAGTTGTTTAGGTACCTCGTTATCCATCAGACACTCACATACCCTACATGTTGTTCTCGACTGCATGGCTCAAACAACTCCTGTAATGGCTCATGGGATGGAGGAACAAGCTTCGGTGGGGTTTAAAAGTAAAGGCTATGCAATACTTGGGATTCAGTTTAATGCAATCGCGACTCAATGATGCAAGAATAAGATAGAGGCAATAGGTACTATATGTATGCAAGCATGTGGTAGTGCTTGCTGGCAGCTCGATTGAAGCGAGAGAAGGATCTGGTAGTGCTCACAGGTTTCTTGATATATCCCACCTTTCGGCGTCTATTCGAAGAAGAACCAAACAAACAAGGGCCAACATAAATAAAGTGCACAAGCATATGAATAAAATACGACAAGCAAACAATCATGCCATGATGAATGATGCACAATTTGCATGGCAATAAAGTAGCATGGCATGGGTGAGGTGTGGAATACAAGAATAAATCATTTTATTGAGTTTTGGCCCCATTTTATCCTCATATTAGTTGCTGTATACTTTATATTTATATGATGCATGCTGCAAAACAAAACATGGAATGCATAAACAGAAAGGTCTCGTCGAGCTAATCATTTTAGACATATTATTTGTTAAATTTGGAGTTATAAAACAAAAGTTATTAATTAATTAAGAAAAAGGGCATTTTATTGTAATTTTAATCAACTCGAAATTTTAAATGTTCAAAATATATTTTGAAGGGCATATTTGAATTCCTCATATTTTTCTGATCTCAAAACATATATTATATGTATTATTTGGATTTATATTTTCAAAGTTATTTGAAAACAGAATTAAATTTGAATTTGAAAATAATTTGAAAAGATTTGAATTAAAACAGAAAAGCAGAAATACTTTTGTTACTTAGACAGCTACAGACACAGACAATGACAGGTGGGGTCACTGGCTGACTCAAAGCTGATGCAGAGAAGCTTTTCTCACATGGTGGCTAGACCTAGAGGCCGAATTGGGGCTAATGGCTCAGCCAGTGCCAGGCGGAACAGCCGAGGTGACAGTGGCCAAAGCAGGAGGCGGGTTGAGGGTGATAACCTGGGGTGCCTATGCAAAGTGCTACTGGTGACAGGTGGGACTGGTGGACCGCGGGTTAGGAGTAAAGCGTTAGGGGGTTTATGCAAAAGCGACGCCTGCTGTGCTTCTTCTGAACCCCGACGACAGGTCGGTACGCCAAGTGGCATGTGTGAGCACAAACTCAGCAGCTGGCCACGCGCGCGATGGGCGGAGCCGCTGCGATATGGGTAGGAAGGTGACAGAGGGGCGGATGGCGGCTGGTTAAGCCGTCTGCGAGGCGCAGCTGCGAGTAGACGATAGCGCCGCCGTCGCACGCGGTGTGTTCGGCTAAACGCGCGGCGAGGACAGCATGCGGCGGAGAGGGAGAGGTTGTCTGGGGGGTCCCAGGGCTCACCGTGGGGCGGTCGGTGTAGGTGGTTCGGGCTGGGGAGCAGCCGATCGGCGAGGACGCAGGCGATCTGAAGCTAGGGTTTCTCGTTGGCCACACGGTGCTGCGGCAGGTCCGAAGCTCCTCCTCCTCGCTGGCGTGGCTGGGGGTGATGCAGAGTGTCGCCTCGGTCTTCTCGATCACCTCCACGACGGGCACGCCGGCTGGAACGATGGATCGTAGGTGGAGCCGACGGTGTCCAGCGAGAGGGAGCTGGGGTCGGTGGAGAGGGAGGGAGGAAGGCCAGGGCGCCTCGGCCAGATCTGGAGAGGCCAGAGGAGAGCCAAGAGGGAATGGATAGGGACGGAAGAGGAGAGGGGGTGCCGTGGGGGAGTGGGTAGGGTTAAAGGTGGCTCGGCCACCTTTTTCCCTCTCCTTCACGTGCTCGAGCTGGGAGGCCAGGGCAGGCACGGGCAGCGGCTTCCAGGTGGGGCAGGGTGAGGCCAAGGAGGGTGGTTCGGTGTGGGGCATGCAGGGCAGAGAGAGATAAGAGAGAGGAAGGGAGAGAGGGAGGTCGGGTTGGAGCTAGGGTTGGGTAGTGGGAGGCTCGGGCTAGGGTTTCTGCTGGGGATGGGGTAGCTAGGTGGGGCCAGGGTGATCAGGTGGCCAAGTGGGGCCAGCTAGGTAGAGAGAAGAGAGAGGCCGAGAGAGAGTGGTGGTGTGGTAGCTAGGGTTTGGTTTAGATGGGGGTGTGGTTTAGAGAGGGTGGTAAAGAGAGGAGAGATTAGTGTATGGTTTAGGTTTAGAGAGAGAGATAGATAGAGTGGTTCTTTTTGACTAGATCAAGCATGATTAAGACAAGCTCAAGCAAGATATAGTCTAAAGAGAGAAGAGAAGAAAAGGTGGTGATGGCATGGATGGAGATAGATGTAGGTTTTAGGGTTAGATGCTTGCATGCATCAAGCAAGATCAAGCATAAGAGGGTAGAGAGAGATATGGGGAAAAGATCCACTCAAAATTCAAATAAAAATTCAAAAGAAAAAGAAAGGTGATGCTTTGCATGGCCCATGCATAATATTAATGCTAGGTTTCATCTTGTGAAAACACATAAATAGCCATAGCATTTATACCTATGCATTCCAAAAATATGGAATAAGCCAAACTAGAAGAATTGGAAGGATGCCCCATGTGGAGTAGTTGGAGATACCCATATTTGAATAAAATGGGACAGGCTAGTGTGTATGTGCCACTAGATGCTTACTAGTCCCAAAAATATTCCCACATGAGCATAAATCCATAATAATCCATATGGAAGCTAGGAAAAAGGGTTCCACTTACAAGGCATGCAAAGGTGGCCATGTGGCTCTCATATATCAATAATGTGAAAACAACATGATGCTAAGATGAGAGCATGTGGAAATAGAATTGGATCCATCCCAACCCATATGAGCTAGAGGTAAAACCCAAAAGAAAAACAATTGCAAGCTCATGGATAATGGAATGGTGGAAAGATGGGGTGATGACAAGAATGGTGGTGGAGTTAAATAAAAGATATGCCCCCAACTCAACTTGGGCATTTAAACAATATATCAACAACCAAATACAATATCAAGAGGCAAAAACAATTAATAATGCATATGAGATAAGAACCAAATGGAAAAGGGTTTTATATGATGCTCAAATGCAAGGTGGCATGATGACATGAGCATGATATAATGATGATGCAACAATTATATGTTTGAAGTAGCCATTATATTACTAATCCAAGTAGCATTACAATTGTTAGACAATTGGGATGCGACAACTCTCCCCCACTAAACAGGAATCTCGCCCCGAGATTCTAGGAAGAAGAAGACACAAAGAGGGTAGGATACTTGGCACGGAGCTCATCTTCACGTTCCCAAGTGGCTTCATCAACGGAATGGTGCGACCACTGCACCTTGCAGAACTTGATGGACTTGTTGCGAGTCCTTCTTTCTGCGACTTCAAGGATTTTTGTGGGGTGTTCTTGATAAGACAGGTCTTCTTGGAGATTGATAAGCTCATGATCCACGGTCCTGCCGGGATCCTTGAAGCACTTCTTGAGCTGAGAGATGTGGAAAACTGAAGGGTTTCACAGCATAGTAAATCAAAATTTTCTACGGAAGCGAACAGAAGGAAAGCCAAGATCTAATCTAGGAGATGCAAACAACGAGAGAGATTGGATTAGATCTTCATACCCTTGAAGATTCGCACAGCGGCGTTAAATCGGAACGTGGGTGATGTAGTCGTACTCGCTTCTCCTCCTCGCGATCCGATCCGATCTAGCACCACAAGTGGCGGTGCCTCCGTGAGATGCACACGTGCAGCACCTCGACGTCTCCTCCTTCCTCGGACCAGCAAGTATGGTGGAGAGATGGATTGGATCTACAACACGACGGCGTGGTGTATATGGTGGAGAATTTACGCATGAGGCTTCGCCTACAAGCGATCGGGAGGGAGAGAGGAGGGCCGCAGGGCTACTAGGGTTTGGAGGAAGGTGTGTTGAGGGGAGGGGGCGCACCAGCCCTCTATATATAGAGGGGGGGTGCGGCCAGCCCTTGCCCATCCTCCAAGCCTATCTCTAGTTTAAACGATTTAAACTCTCCCTTCTAGAAACCCTATCTTATCTCTAGTTTAAACGATTTAAACTTATCTAGGATCGGCTGGGCCCTATGGGGCCTTGTGCCCCTGGCCCAATGCGGCCAGGACACTCCCTCATAGGCCCATGCCCCCTCCCTGAAGGTTGTGCCACGTTGGTCCCCTTCGGGTAGGTTCTAGAAGCTTAGACAATACCGATTAATCCGGAACAATTCCGAACTCCAAAAACTGCACTGCCTTATATGAATATTATTCTCCGGACCATTCCGGAACCTCTCGTGATATCCCGTATCCCATCCGAGACTCCGAACAAAAATTCATAAACCAAGCATCCAATCTATCCTAGCGTCGAGACACATTAAGTGTGTGACCCTGCGGGTTCGAGAATATGCAGACATGATCTTCTATCAATAATCAACAGCGGGGTCTGGGCACCCATATTGACTCCCACACATTCATCGATGATCATATCGGATGAACCACGATGCCAGGATTCAATCAATCCCATATATATATTCCCTTCGTCTTGCGATACTTTACTTACCCGAGATTCGATTGTCGGTACCGTCATACCTAGTTCAATCTCGTTCACAGCAAGTACTTTACTCGTTCCGTAATCCGATATCACTTTGTGATAAACTCCTTAACCACATGCTTGCAAGCGGTGTTGATATCGATTACCGAGTGGGCCCGAAGTATATCTCTCCGACTTGGGAGGGACAAATCCCATCTCGATACATACAACCCAACAGATACTTTCCGATCACCTGAGAGACACCTTTATGATCACCCTCTCATAGGATGACGTTTGATGACCTCAAAGCTTTCTTCTGATACCAAGGAGTTGTATTATCTCATGGTCTAAGGAATACAATATTTGACATAGGAAAAGCTTCGCAAAGATGAACACAATGACACGATCTAATTGCTTCGCTTAGTTTGGGTCTGTCCACCATATCATTCTCCCAATGATATGATCTCATTATCAATTGAAAACTCATGTCTATGGTTAGGAAACCTTAACCATCATTGATCAATGAGCTAGTCCATAGAGGCGTACTAGGGACACGGTGTTGTTCACAAACCACACAAGTATTAATGTTTCCGCTTAATACAATTCTAGCATGGAATATAAACTTTATCATGAACAAGAATTATAATAATAACATCTTTATTATTGCCTCTAGGGCATAATTCCAACAGTCTCCCACTTGCACTAGAGTCAATAATCTAGTTTACATTTGGCAACAAACTTACACCCATGGCACTAAGGTGCTGATCATGTTTTACACGTGGAAGAGGATTAGTCAATGGATCTGCGACATTCAGATATGTATGTACTTTGCTGATCTTTAGATCTCCATCTGCTATATAATCTCGGATTATATGAAACTTGCAGTTGATATGCTTGGTCTTTGGATGATATCTTGGTTCCTTAGTGAGTGCTATGGCGCCAGTGTTGTCACATAATATCTCCAGTGGGTCCAATGCACATGGAACCACGCCAAGCTCAGTGATGAAGTTTCTGATCCAAACTCCTTCACTTGGCCTTCAGTAGCAGCCATGTATTCGCTTCTCATGTAGATCCCGCGATCACGCTTTGCTTGCAGCTTCTCCGACTCACAGCTCCTCCATTCAAAATATACACGTATCTCGAGATTTACAATCATCCTTGTCGATTATCGAAACTAGCATCGACGTAACCTTTTACGACGAGCTGTTCATCACCCCCATAGACTAAGAACATTTCTTTAGTCCTATTTAGGTACCTTAGGATGTTCTTCACGGCTGTCCAGTGTTCCACTCCTGGATCACTTTGATATCTGCTCGTCAAACTAAGAGCATTGGACACATCCGGTCTAGTACACAGCATGGCATACATGATGGAACCTATGGCCGAGGCATAAGGCACTTTGCTCATAGCTTCCCTATCATTTACCGTAGCTGGACACCGAGCCTTGCTCAATATCTTACACGACAACATAGGCCTTTGAACCTTTCAATGCCTTATCCATCTGAACCTTTTGAACTTTGTCTAGGTATGTACTGGCTTAAAGCTATCGAGCGTCTTTGTCTATCTCTATAGATTTTGATGCCCAATATATAAGCGGCTTCACCTAGGTCTTTCATTGAAAAACACTTGTTCAAATAACTCTTCACATCGTTAAGCATGTCGATGTCATTTCCAATAATCAATATGTCATCCACATATAGTACCGTAAACGTCACGAGCTCCCACTCACTTTCTTGTAGATGCAAGCTTAGTAGCAATTTGGAACAAATCCAAAGCTCTTGATCACTTGATCAAAGCGAAGGTTCCAACTCCGAGACGCTTGCTTCATCCATAAATGGAACGCTGAAGTTTGCATACTTTATCGGCATCCTTAGGATCGACAAAACCTTTGGGTTGCATCATATACAACTCTTCATCAATGTTGCCATTGAGGAAAGCGATCTTGACATCCATCGCCATATTTCATAATCATGAAACGCAGCAATTGCTAATAAAATCCGAATGGACTTAAACATCGCTACGGAGAGAAAGTCTCATCGTAGTCAACACCTTGAACTTGTCGAAAACCTTTCGCAACAAGCCGTGCTTTATAGACGGTAACATTACCATCGCGTCCGTTTTCTTCTTGAAGATCCATTTGCACTCAACGGCCTTTCGGTGCTAGGAGGTCCACCAAAGTCCATACTTGGTTTTCGCTCATGGATCCCAATTCGGATTTCATGGCTTCTAGCCATTTCTCAGAGTCTGGGCTCATCATCGCTTCCTCATAGTTCGTAGGTTCGCTGTCTTCTACTAATAAGACAGTCAAGACAGGGTTGCCGTACCACTCAGGAGGGGCACGCGACCTTGTCGACCTGCGACGTTCGATGCAACATCGTCCAAGCTTCATGATCCTTGTCATTAGCTTCCTCTATTGTTGGTGCAAAGCGACCTTTGGAACAGTTTCAGGTCTGCGCTACTCTCCAATTCAAGAGAAGGTTCAATAACCTCTAGCTCTACTTTCCTCCCACTCACTTCTTTCGAGAAACTCCTTCTCAAGAAAGGAACTGTTCTTCGACAAACACTTTGCCTTCGGTTACGTGATAGAAGGTATACCCAATAGTTTCCTTAGGGTATCCTATGAAGACGCATTTCTCGCTTTGGGTTCGAGCTTGTCGGCATCAACTTCTTGACGTAAGCTTCGCATCCCCAAACTTTAAGAAACGACAACTTAGGTTTAGCACCAAACCACAGTTCATACGGTGTCGTCTCAACGGATTTAGATGGAGCCCTATTTAAAGTGAATGCAGCGGTTTCTAATGCATAACCCCAAAATGATAACGGAAAATTAGTAAGAGACATCATCGATCGGACCATATCTAATAGGGTTCGATTCGGCTCGAGACACACCATTGCTTTGTGGTGTTCCGTGGCGTGAGTTGAAACAATTCCGCTTGCTTTAAGATGCGTGAGAAAATCATAACTCAAATATTACTTTACGATCAGATCGTAGAAACTTAATCTTTCTGTTACGATGGTTCTCCACTTCATTCTGAAATTCCTTGAACCTTTCAAATGTTTCAGATTTATGTTTCATTAAATAGATATACCCATATCTACTTAAGTCATCGGTAAAAGTGAGAAAATAGCGATATCCACCGCGCGTCGAAACACTCATCGGTCCGCATACATCGGTATGTATGATTTCCAACAAGTCCGTTGCTCGCTCCATCATACCGGAGAACGGGGTTTTGATCATCTTGCCCATGAGGCATGGTTCGCATGTGTCAAATGATTCAAAATCAAGAGAATCCAAAAGTCCATCGTAATGGAGTTTCTTCATGCTTTACACCAATATGACCTGAGCGATTGCCACAAATAAGTAGTATTATCACTATCTACTTTGCATCTCTTAGCCTCAATGTTATGGATGTGTGTTTCATCCCTTTCGAGATTTAGAAGAAATAAACCATTCACAATAGGTGCATGACCATAAAAGATGTTACTCATATAAATAGAACAACCATTATTCTCCGATTTAAATGAATAACCGTCTTGCAATAAACACGATCCAGAAATAATGTTCATGCTCAACGCAGCACATAATAACATTTATTAAGGTTTAAAACTAATCCCGAAGGTAAAACTAAGGAGGCGTGCCGACGGCCATCACATCAACTCTTGATCCGTTGCCAGCGCGCATCGTCACCTCATCCCTACAAGTCGCCGTCTATTCCGTAGCTCTGTTTGAGTTACAAATATTAGCAACCGAACCGTATCAAATACCCGCACTACAACGAGGGCTAGTAAGGAAAACATCAATAACATGTATATCAAATATACCTTTGATGGTGCCCGACCTTCTTATGCGCTAAGTACTTGGACGATTCGCGCTTCGTGACCCTTGTCCTTGCAATAGAAGCACTCGATTATCCGGTTTAGGACCAGACTTGAGCTTCTTCTCGGCGAGAACGCGCTTACCGCCGCCTTTCTTGAAGGGCTTCCTTGCACCTTACCTTTCTTGAAGGTGGGGGCTTGTTGACCATCAACACATGATTATTCTTTTGATGTTCATCTTCGCTACTTTCATCTTAGCAAAGAGCTCGTTGATCATATCGATGGAACCAATCTGATTGTGATCAACTACAAAACTTTTGTAGCTAGGAGTGTCAATCTTGAGCTCCTCTGGAATCTTGCGATCCAGCTTGCTCAAAGGCGTTGAGTGTAGCCCGTCATCTTAATGGCGTGCTCACTAACGAACTCCTTCCTCCATCTTGTAGTTAAAGAATTTCTTAGAGATCTCATATCTCTCAGAACGGGCTTGAGTCTGAAACATGTTTTTCAGCTCCTCGAGAATCTCAAAGGGCCCGGCGAACTTCTCAAAACGATTTTGAAGATCCGATTCCATAGCATACAACATGGCGATCTTAATCAAATCATAATCATCCTTGCGCGACTGATAAACAGCTTTCTCATCACCAAGCATCTATAGCAGGTGTCACCTAAGCGCTTTCTCAAGGACATAGTCCTTTTGTCCGCCAGCGAGAATGATTCTCAGAATGCGGAACCATTTGGTGAAGTTAGACCCATTGTTTCTAAGCTTTTCTATCTCAGCAAAAACGTTGAAGTTGAAGTTGGACTTAGCCATGTGATCTACAGTATTTGCAAGTACAATTTAGACTATGTTCATGATAAATAGTTCAACTTGATCAAATTATTTGATGAACTCCCACTAAATTCAACATCCCTCAAGTTGTTTAGTTAACACGATCCAAATTCACCACACCTAATCCAATCTTCACGAGAAGAGATGTGGCTTCAATGGTGGACAACGAAGTGTCGATCATATCATTCATATGACTCATGCTTAACCTTTCGGTTCATGTGTTCCGAGGCCATACACATGCTAGGCTCGTCAAGTCAAACCCAAGTATTTCCGCGTGTGCAAAACTGGCTTGCACCCGTTCTATGTGAGCGTAGAGTCTATAGCACCCGATCATCACGTGATGCTTGGACACGACGAACTTTCGCAACGGTGCATACTCGGGGAGAACACAGTTTTTATCTTGATCTTTAAGTGAGGAATCATCTTATAATGCTACCGTCGCGATCTAAGCATAATAAGATACATAAAAGGATAAACATCACATGCATATAACTTTATGTGACATGGTATAGCCAATCTTCGCGCAATGATCTCCATCTTGTGCGTTCCGGCATGATCTCCATCACTCCACCATGATTGCCTCCACCACGAATAGCAACCACAACTATTGCTAACTACTTAGCGATAAAGTAAAGCTATTACATGGCGTATAAGAAGTTGACTCGCAGGTCATACACAATTATAAAGACAACCATATGGCTCCTGCCGGTTGTGTACTCATCGACATGCAAGTCGTGAAACATTACAAAACATGATCATCGCATACAATATACACATCACATCTTGGGCCATACCATATCACAGAAAACACTCCCTGCAAAAACAAGTTAGACGCCTCTACTTTGTTGTTGCATGTTTTACGTGGCTTATGGGAGTAGATGCTAAGAACGATTCTTACCTACGGAAAGCCACAACGGTGATATTATGGTTGCCAAACTCCGGTGTTAATCCCATGACAACTATAGTGAGAGAAACTGACATCCACCAGCCGCATGTATGGTACAAGCCACACGTCAAGTGCGGAGCTGGTCTCGCGAACGACGTCGCGTAAGGTTGGCCTGGACCGCTTCAATCTCACTATCCCGTCATAAGAAGAACACAAACAAGAGGCTTGCAACAGAAAACATCAACGCCGCAACAACCATGTTGCGTTCTACTCGTGAAACACATCTACGCATAGATCTAGCTCTGATACCACTGAAGGGTTTCGCAGCATAGTAAATCAAAATTTTCTACGGAAGCGAACAGAAGGGAAGCCAAGATCTAATCTAGGAGATGCAAACAACGAGAGAGATTGGATTAGATCTTCATACCCTTGAAGATTCGCACAGCGGAACGTTCATCGGAACATGGGTGATGTAGTCGTACTCGCTTCTCCTCCTCGCGATCCGATCTGATCTAGCACCACAAGTGGCGGTGCCTCCGTGAGATGCACACGTGCAGCACCTCGACGTCTCCTCCTTCCTCGGACCAGCAAGTATGGTGGAGAGATGGATTGGATCTACAACACGACAGCGTGGTGTATATGGTGGAGAATTTCTGCCGCAGGGCTTCGCCTACAAACAGTCGGGAGGGAGAGAGGAGGGCAGCAGGGCTACTAGGGTTTGGAGGAAGGTGTGTTGAGGGGAGGGGGCGCACCAGCCCTCTATATATAGAGGGGGGGTGCGGCCAGCCCTTGCCCATCCTCCAAGCCTATCTCTAGTTTAAACGATTTAAACTCTCCCTTCTAGAAACCCTATCTTATCTCTAGTTTAAACGATTTAAACTTATCTAGGATCGGCTGGGCCCTATGGGGCCTTGTGCCCCTGGCCCAATGCGGCCAGGACACTCCCTCATAGGCCCATGCCCCCTCCCGGAAGGTGGGGCCACGTTGGTCCCCTTCCGGAAGGTTCTAGAAGCTTCCGGTACAATACCGATTAATCCGAACAATTCCGAACTCCAAAAACTGCCTTATATGAATCTTATTCTCGGACCATTCCGGAACCTCTCGTGATATTCCGGATCCCATCCGAGACTCGAACAAAATTCATAAACCAAGTATCCAATCTATCCTAGCGTCGAGACACGTTAAGTGTGTGACCTGAGTTCGAGAATATGCGCACATGATCTTCTATCAATAATCAACGGGGTGCAGGCACCCATATTGACTCCACACATTCATCGATGATCATATCGGATGAACCATGTGCCAGGATTCAATCAATCCCATATATATATTCCCTTCGCTCGCGATATTTTACTTACGAGATTCGATCGTCTGCATCATCATACCTAGTTCAATCTCGTTCACGGCAAGTACTTTACTCGTTCTAATCCGATATCACTTTGTGATTAACTCCTTAACCACATGCTTGCAAGCGGTGTTGATATCGATTCCGAGTGGGCCCAAGTATATCTCTCCGACTTGGGAGGGCAAATCCCATCTCGATACATACAACCCAAGATACTTTCCGATCACGAGAGACACCTTTATGATCACCCTCTCATAGGATGACATTTGATGACCTCAAAGCTTTCTTCCGATACCAGGGAGTTGTATTATCTCATGGTCTAAGGAATACAATATTTGACATAGGAAAAGCTTCGCAAAGATGAACACAATGACACGATCTAATTGCTTCACTTAGTTTGGGTCTGTCCACCATATCATTCTCCCAATGATATGATCTCATTATCAATTGACAACTCATGTCTATGGTTAGGAAACCTTAACCATCATTGATCAATGAGCTAGTCCATAGAGGCGTACTAGGGACACGGTGTTGTTCACAAACCACACAAGTATTAATGTTTCCGCTTAATACAATTCTAGCATGGAATATAAACTTTATCATGAACAAGAATT
Organism: Avena insularis; assembly: GCA_023614405.1. Classification (NCBI taxonomy): domain Eukaryota; kingdom Viridiplantae; phylum Streptophyta; class Magnoliopsida; order Poales; family Poaceae; genus Avena; species Avena insularis. The sequence goes on from CM042695.1 coordinate 287,290,242, forward strand.
ATAATAATAACATCTTTATTATTGCCTCTAGTGCATAATTCCAACAAAAACATCATGGACCTTGAGTTTTTCCGGGAGCTCAAGAGCATAAGCAACTTCTCCTCTTCTTCCACGAATTTTGAATGGACCGATGTATCTAGGAGCCAGCTTTCCTTTGATACCAAAACGGTGCGTGCCTCTCATGGGAGTGACACAAAGGTAAACGAGGTCACTAGGGACATACTCCATGTCCGTGTGCTTTCTGTCATAATTGCTCTTCTGGCGACTTTGAGCAATCCTCAGATTTTCAAGAATGATGTGAACCTTCTCCTCCGCTTGAGTCACAATGTCAGGGCCAAACAAAATTCTTTCTCCTGCACCCGACCAACCAATCGGAGTTCTGCATTTGCGGCCATAGAGAGCCTCAAATGGTGCCATCTTCAGACTTTTATGGAAGCTGTTGTTGTAAGAGAATTCAGCATAAGGAAGACATTCTTCCCACTTCATGCCGAACGAGATGACGCAAGCACGAAGCATATCCTCCAGAATCTGATTGATCCTTTCAACTTGTCCTTGCGACTGAGGGTGGTATGCTGTGCTGAAGTTCAACTTTGTTACCAAAGCATTTTGGAAACTCTCCCAGAACTTGGAAGTGAAGATGCTTCTATGGTCTGAACTGATCTCGAGAGGAACCCCATACAGAGAGACAATTCTGTTGATATAGAGTTCAGCCAACTGAATTGCAGAAATTGTTTCCTTGACGGGGAAGAAGTGAGCCACTTTAGAAAGCCTGTCAATGACAACAAAGATTGCATTGTTGCCCTTCTGCGACCTTGGAAAACCAGTTATGAAGTCCATCTCTACTTTCTCCCATTTCCATTCCGGGGGTTTCAATGGCTGTAGAAGACCGGAAGGTTTCTGATGGACAACTTTCACTCTGCGGCAGACATCACACTCCAAGACATACTTGGCACAATATCGTTTCAAACCTGGCCACCAATATTGTGTTTTCAAGTCCATGTACATCTTTGTGCTGCCAGGGTGGATAGAAAGAACAGAATCATGCGCCTCCTTGAGAACTTGTTCTCTCAAACCCGGGTAGTTCGGAACAAACATCCGGTGTTCCAAGAAAAGCGTGCCTTGATCATCGACGTGGAAGGACTCATACTTCGGAAGCTGAAGTTTGGAGATGATCTTTCTTGTGTACGGATCACCAAGCTGAAAGGAGCGAACCTTTTCTTCCAAGAGAGGAGTAGCCAGAAGGTTCAGGAGATACCCTTGTTCCACAATTTCAAGGTTGAGCTGACGGAATTCCTCGCACAAGAGAGGCTGTTGTTCTTCCATCATGAGGTTGTTGACATAAGCTTTGCGACTGAGAGCATCGGCCATGACATTAGCTTTGCCCGGAGTGTAGTTGATGGTCAGATCGAAGTCATTGATTGCTTCAATCCATCTCCTCTGCCGAAGGTTGAGATCAGGCTGAGTGAAGATATACTTCAAACTCTTGTGATCAGAAAAGATCTCACAACGGTTGCTGCCAAGTAGTGCCTCCATACTTTCAAAGCAAAGACAAGCTCTGCGAGCTCGAGGTCATGTGTAGGATAGTTGATCTCATGCGTCTTCAACTGTCGAGAGGCATAAGCAACAACTTGTTTTTCTTGCATAAGGACCGCACCCAATCCTTGGAAAGAGGCATCACAGAATATCTAGAATGGCTTGGATGTATCCGGAGGAACCAAGACTAGTGTGGAAGTGAGCTTCTCTTTGAGTGTCTCAAAGCTTGCTTGACATGCAGGAGTCCAAAGGTATTTCTTGCCTTTCTTGAGGAGATCGGTAAGAGGCTTCGCTATCTTCGAGAAGTTCTGAACGGTTTACGGCAATAACTAGCCAAACCAAGGAAACTCCGCACTTCTTTGACATTAACAGGAGGAAGCCATTCAACAATTCTCTTCACAGTTTCCGGGTTGACTGCAATGCCCTTGGCAGAGATGACGTGACCAAGATAGGTTACTTGAGGCAGCCAAAACTCACACTTGGAGAACTTTGCATACAAGCGGTTCTCGCGAAGCTTGTTTAGGACACACCGAAGGTGTTCTTCATGTTCTTCCTGTGACTTAGAATAGACTAGGATGTCATCCAGATAAACCACAATGAACTTATCAAGATACTCCATGAAAACCGAGTTCATGAGCCTCGAGAACGTGGCAGGTGCGTTGGTGAGACCGAAAGACATGACCGTGTACTCATACAGGCCATAGCGGGTGGTGAAAGCTGTTTTAGGAACATCTTCCTTGCGAATCTTGATTTGGTGATAACCACTTCTCAAGTCAAGCTTAGAGAACACCACAGCTCCAGCTAGCTGATCGAAGAGATCATTAATCCGCGGAAGGGGATATTTATTCTTGATGGTTTTAGCATTGAGAGCCCGATAGTCAACATAAAGTCTATCAGTCTTGTCTCGCTTCTTCACAAAGATTGTTGGGCTACCCCAAGAAGAAGTACTATGTTGAATGAAACCCAACTTCTCTTGTTCATCAAGTTGACGTTTGAGTTCAGCCAACTCAGCAGGACCCATTTTATAAGGCCGCTTGGAGATAGGAGCGGTACCAGGTTCAAGCTCAATTACAAACTCAACCTCACGATCCGGAGGCATACCTGGCAACTCTTCAGGAAAGACATCTGGGAACTCACAGACCACCGGAACACTCTGAATAGCTTCCAAAGCATCATCATTCAGAGCCAAAGAGAAAAGCTGGATAGCAGTGAGTCGACTTGGAGAATAGACTATATGGCCTTCAGAATCTTCGAGAAACCGAGGCTCAGCACAATCAATCACAGCTGCATTTGTCCAACCAATCCATGCCCAAGATGACATCAATGTCAGAATTGCCCAGAATGATTAAGGATGCCGAGAACGAAGAGCCACCAATCTCAATTTGATTGCCATGGCTGATATGAGCAGCCCTCATGTTTGAACCAGGAGATTGTACCACCAGACGATGTGATAAAGGAACCATATCCAGATCCTGCTCATGCGCAAACTTATGCTAAACAAAAGAATGCGAAGCACCAGAATCAAACAAAACTCGCAGGTGGACTGAGTTAACGGGAAGCATACCCATCACAACCTGTGCATGCTCAGCTTGAGCGGCGTTGACACAGTTGGCACGAGCAACAGTAGACCCGGGCTTGGTGTTGATGTAGAGAGCCCGAGGTGGTGGTGCACGAACCATAGGAGAGCTTGCCGCAGATCTTGGAGGTGGTGGAGGAAGAGCTTTGTTTTTCAACGGACAGTTCCACTGTTGATGCCCCGTGTTTCCACAAGTGTAACAAGCACCAGGTGGACGTGGAGCAACGTAGCTGTGGGACTCCGCCAGCGCCCAGGTAGTGGTGGTTGTAGCCCCAGGAGCAGCGGTGAGGAAGTTTGGTGGCCTTGCCAAGCTTGAAGGTCTTGGTGTGGCCGGAGCGACGGGGGTGTTAGGAACCCGGATACGGCGCTTAGAAGGAGTTGACATAGCTGAAGAGCCTGCTGCATCACGGCTGTGTTTCTTTGACTCCTCAAACACTTGCCTACTTGCCTCTTCCTGCAGAGCTGTATGCTGGAGTTCCAGAAAAGACGCCGGCCTTGCATGTGTGATTGCATATTTAATGGATGCATTGAGCCCTTGCCGGAACCTCTTTTGCTTCTTCTTGTCATCAGAGATCTCATCGCCACCATAACGAGAAAGGTTCATGAAGTTCCTGATGTAGGTATTGACATTGTCATTGCCCTGCTTGAGGTTGAGAAACACTTCCTTCATCCTCTCCATGACAATTTCTGACAGATACTGCTCTTTGAAAGCTCCAGTGAACTGTCCCCAAGTAGGCTGAAAACCAGTGCAGTTTGCCTTCAGGTAATTCTCCCACCAGAGAGCTGCATCTCCCTTCAGAAGGTGAGTAGCACACTTTACCCATTCTTGCTCAGGAACATCAGCAGTCATCAGCAGCCTTGACATCTCACGCAACCAATCATCAGCATCAAGTGGTTGATCAGAAACATCAAATTGGCGTGGGTTGAACTTCAGAAAGCTTTTGATGTCTCCTCGCTTGGGAGGTGGAGGTAGCGGAACAAACTCATTCCTCCTGACACTTTCTTCAAAACGCTGCTGGTTCTGCTACATTGCTGCCAAGGCATTGGCGATGCTTGACAACGCTGTCCCCAGTTCAGGTTGTATGTCCTCCTCAGAACGGCGTGGTGGTGCCATCCTGTTGTTGATATAAAACACAAGTCAGTACTATGATGGAGAATAATAATAATCCAAAATAGTACCAAAATGGAATTAACCAAGATTAAAGGATACAATTTACTAAGATGATATTAAAATATCAACAAAGTTCAAAGCACCTAGAAGATATTAAGCATATCGCACACGACTAAAAAGGAGTGTGGTACACAGATATATCAAAGAAAATTTTTCCGCAAATTTCGGCATTAAAATACCAATAGATGCGCAAAATCACTTAACACATCAAGATTAGTGACTCTACCAATTCAATATACAAGAGCGAATGATAAGAGTAGTGGTATGGTCGCGACTCCATCCTGCACTCAAATCATTACTCCGCACATGAATAAGTAAAACACCTATCCCAACACCTTCTTCTCACGATGAACCTAAAGATTGGTAACTACGGAAACAAACACCCCAAACAAGATAACGTCGGATATCAAAGAGTAAGACAGATCGCGGCGGTATACAACGAATCAGATAGATCGCGTCGGTTTGCAAAAGCCTGTCGGTATGGAATGTACCAACAGTTGATAACCAAAAGGCCGATAAAGATAACAACTTGGATGCAACAGATAGACAAGGAATCACACACACACACACAACCTATGGTACTACGGAAACCCAGAACACGTGAATCCTAGTTTGAATTTTAAGAAGAGGATTGAAAACGTTACACTTCCTTACCAGAAAAGGGTGGGTGGTGGTTAAGAAGAAAAATGGAAGCAGTCCTACTCTCGCGTTTTGTTTTTCCCTAGTATACATAGCTACCAAAAATATTTGCTAGACTGACAACGACCATTTGGCTGAGACCCTGAAGGTCGGGATGGCTCTGATACCAATTGTAACTACCTCGGTGAATTACGCTCCTAGTTACAAGCCTGGATGAGCAGAAATGGTTGAAATAGTACGGTGGGGCCCAAATGCCACTCACAGGTAGACCTTTCGGCCGTCCCAACCATTTCCAAACATTAGGACAAGAACGGGCGGCGTAATCGGCAGGCGAAGGGATCAACTACATACACAAATGAGTATGTATGCAAGCCACCATACAATGGTTCTCAGAGTCATTCCATCTAAAAAGAAAGGAAATATTGCAACACCATACGGCAAGATCCAAATATCCTAGATAGATATAATAGTTTAGGATATCTCCTCATACATCAAACATCAGAGTATCAAGCGGAAGCGGAAAACAAGATCCGAGTATGGATAAGAAGCAAATCGGCATAAGATGCCCCATAAATAAACACATCCCGCCCACAGATCTCACGGATCCCCGTTCCCGGAATCTCTACACCGAATGATCGTTGCCCACATCGTCCGTCTCCTCCACCCAGTATCCATCTTGCGAACTTACCTGTTCATCTGAATCAAACAATTTATCGTGTGAGACCCTAGGGGTACTCAGCAAGTCTTTATGCCTCTAAAGGGGACACAACCTGGGGTGACGCAATTGCAGCAAAAGATAAACCCTAACAATTCTATAGATACTCGCTAACCATAGATAGACGGATGTCCGTGAATTAATAACAACAGATTATAATGGTAATATTAATGATCCATCCTCCTCCTCGCCATCGACGAGGAAGCGGACGAACAACCCCCCCATCCGTTGGCAGTTTTATTAACCATTCCATGAGTGTTGCACTATTTACTAGTCAGTTACTTAGTCAAATTAAAAGCGGTACTTTAGTTATGCTTGTCTATGATCGAGAAACTGTGCTCCAAGTCGTCCATAACCACGGACACGGCTTTCAGAAAGTTTTACCCGGCAGGGTGCACAAATAGCAACACACACTCGATCAACCTCGGAAAAACCAAATCAAAACCAACGAGGCAACACGACAAAGCGATCACAGGATTCAGAATATTTTAGGGGCCACCCCATTAAGCTACCATAGAAGCGGGCGGCCTGACGAGACGGACTCAAGGTTTGTGTGGCCGGTAAACGATCGGGAACCCGAAAAGTGTGACTGGGCTTGTCGATACAGCAACGGGTCACGGACCTAAAAAGATGCAGTCAAGACTCGCACAATTTAAATAAAGCAAGAAGCATGGCATAAGTACAGGATAGTAAATAAAACCTCAAACTAGTTTGTGGCCCCAAGAAATAAGAATGAATCAAGCTCTAGCTCAGGGGTTCATAAGCCTCCCGGATGTGGATAGCGAATATTCAAGGAACAGAATCAAGTACTCGGGGTCCCACGGACACAAGTGAGCCTGAAAACCAAATAGCAAATATGGCTCACCGATGCCACTTTCATTAGTTATCCCATTACTATTCAGGTAAGTTGTTTAGGTACCTCGTTATCCATCGACACTCACATACCCTACACATGTTGTTCTCGACTCGCATGGCTCAAACAACTCCTGTAGTAATGGCTCATGGGATGGAGGAACAAGCTTCGGTGGGGTTTAAAAGTAAAGGCTATGCAATACTTGGGATTCAGTTTAATGCAATCGCGACTCAATGATGCAAGAATAAGATAGAGGCAATACGTACTATATGTATGCAAGCATGTGGTAGTGCTTGGCTGGCAGCTCAGTTGAAGCGAGAGAAGGATCTGGGTAGTGCTCCTGGGTTTCTTGATATATCCCCTGCTCAGCGTCTATTCGAAGAAGAACCAAACAAACAAGGGCCAACATAAATAAAGTGCACAAGCATATGAATAAAATACGACAAGCAAACAATCATGCCATGCTGAATGATGCACAATTTGCATGGCAATAAAGTAGCATGGCATGGGTGAGGTGTGGAATACAAGAATAAATCATTTTATTGAGTTTTGGCCCCATTTTATCCTCATATTAGTTGCTGTATAATTTATATTTATATGATGCATGCTGCAAAACAAAACATGGAATGCATAAACAGAAAGGTCTTGTCGAGCTAATCATTTTAGACATATTATTTGTTAAATTTGGAGTTATAAAACAAAAGTTATTAATTAATTAAGAAAAAGGGCATTTTATTGTAATTTTAATCAACTCGAAATTTTAAATGTTCAAAATATATTTTGAAGGGAATATTTGAATTCCTCATATTTTTCTGATCTCAAAACATATATTATATGTATTATTTGGATTTATATTTTCAAAGTTATTTGAAAACAGAATTAAATTTGAATTTGAAAATAATTTGAAAAGATTTGAATTAAAACAGAAAAGCAGAAATACTTTTGTTACTTAGACAGCTACAGACACAGACAATGACAGGTGGGGTCACTGGCTGACTCAAGCATGTGTGCTTTTCACATGGTGGGCTGAACCTAGAGGCCAAGCAGGTGGGGCTAATGGCTCGGGCCCAGTGCAATGGCGGAGCTTGAGGTGTGGTGGCCAAAACGGGAGGGCGGGTTGAGGGGTGATAACCTGGGGTGCCTATCTGCAAAGTGCTACTCTGACTTCTGGTGGGGATGGTGGACCGCGGGTTAGGAGTAAAAGCGTTAGGGGTTTTATGCAAGCGGCGACGCCTTGTGCTTCTTCTCGAACCTGACGGCCAGGTCGGTGCATGTGCCAGGCCTTGTGTGAGCTCGAACCAGCTGACGCAGGCCTGTGCGATGGGCGGAGCCGCTGCGATATGGGTACGGAGGTGACAGAGGGGCGGATGGCTGCTGGTTAAGCCGTCTGCGAGGCACAGCTGCGAGCAGACGATAGCGCCGCTATCGCACGCGGTGTGTTCGGCTAAACGCGCGGCGAGGACAGCATGCGGTGGAGAGGGAGAGGATGTCTGGGGGGTCCCAGGGCTCACCGTGGGGCGGTCGGTGTAGGTGGTTCGGGCTGGGGAGCAGCCGATCGGCGAGGACGCAGGCGATCTGAAGCTAGGGTTTCTCGTCGGCCACGTGGTGCTGCGGCAGGTCCAAAGCTCCTCCTCCTCGCTGGCATGGCTGGGGGTGATGCAGAGTGTCACCTCAGTCTTCTCGATCACCTCCACGACGGGCACGCCGGCTGGAACGATGGATCGTAGGTGGAGCCGACGGTGTCCAGCGAGAGGGAGCTGGGGTCGGTGGAGAGGGAGGGAGGAAGGCCAGGGCGCCTCGGCCAGATCTGGAGAGGCCAGAGGAGAGCCGAGAGGGAGTGAATAGGGACGGAAGAGGAGAGGGGGTGCCGTGGGGAAGTGGGTAGGGTTAAAGGTGGCTCGGCCACCTTTTTCCCTCTCCTTCACGTGCTCGAGCTGGGAGGCCAGGGCAGGCACGGAGGGCTTCTGTGTGGGGCAGGGTGAGGCCAAGGAGGGTGGTTCGGTGTGGGGCATGCAGGGCAGAGAGAGATAAGAGAGAGGGAGGGAGAGAGGGAGCTCGGGTTGGAGCTAGGGTTGGGTAGTGGGAGGCTCGGGCTAGGGTTTCTGCTGGGGATGGGGTAGCTAGGTGGGGCCAGGGTGATCAGGTGGCCAAGTGGGGCCAGCTAGGTAGAGAGAAGAGATAGGCCGAGAGAGAGTGGTGGTGTGGTAGCTAGGGTTTGGTTTAGATGGGGGTGTGGTTTAGAGAGGGTGGTAAAGAGAGGAGAGGTTAGTGTATGGTTTAGGTTTAGAGAGAGAGATAGATAGAGTGGTTCTTTTTGACTAGATCAAGCATGATTAAGACAAGCTCAAGCAAGATATAGTCTAAAGAGAGAAGAGAAGAAAAGGTGGTGATGGCATGGATGGAGATAGATGTAGGTTTTAGGGTTAGATGCTTGCATGCATCAAGCAAGATCAAGCATAAGAGGTTAGAGAGAGATATGGGGAAAAGATCCACTCAAAATTCAAATAAAAATTCAAAAGAAAAAGAAAGGTGATGCTTTGCATGGCCCATGCATAATATTAATGCTAGGTTTCATCTTGTGAAAACACATAAATAGCCATAGCATTTATACCTATGCATTCCAAAAATATGGAATAAGCCAAACTAGAAGAAGTGGAAGGATGCCCCATGTGGAGTAGTTGGAGATACCCATATTTGAATAAAATGGGACAGGCTAGTGTGTATGTGCCACTAGATGCTTACTAGTCCCAAAAATATTCCCACATGAGCATAAATCCATAATAATCCATATGGAAGCTAGGAAAAAGGGTTCCACTTACAAGGCATGCAAAGGTGGCCATGTGGCTCTCATATATCAATAATGTGAAAACAACATGATGCTAAGATGAGAGCATGTGGAAATAGAATTGGATCCATCCCAACCCATATGAGCTAGAGGTAAAACCCAAAAGAAAAACAATTGCAAGCTCATGGATAATGGAATGGTGGAAAGATGGGGTGATGACAAGAAAGGTGGTGGAGTTAAATAAAAGATATGCCCCCAACTCAACTTGGGCATTTAAACAATATATCAACAACCAAATACAATATCAAGAGGCAAAAACAATTAATAATGCATATGAGATAAGAACCAAATGGAAAAGGGTTTTATATGATGCTCAAATGCAAGGTGGCATGATGACATGAGCATGATATAATGATGATGCAACAATTATATGTTTGAAGTAGCCATTATATTACTAATCCAAGTAGCATTACAATTGTTAGACAATTGGGATGCTACAAAGCATGTGACTGGCTCACAAGGGATCACATATCACGGGAACGAGAAAAGAGTACTTATCGGTAACGAGGTTGAACTAGGTATGCAGAGATACCAACGATCAAAACCTCGGATAAGTAAACTATTATGAGACAGGGAAATTGGTATCGTATGTAAGTGGTTCATTCGATCGCAAAGTAATCGTAGAAATATGTGGGAGCCATATGAATTTCCAGATTCCTCTATTGGTTATTGTTCAGAGAAGTGTCTCGATCATGTCCGCATAATTCACGAACCGTAGGGAGACACACTTAAGGATTCGATGTTGTTGAGTAGTTATGGAATGATGAGTAAGAGACCGAATGTTGTTCGGAGTCTCGGATGGGATCCGGGATATCACGAGGAGATCCGGAATGGTCCGGATAATAAGATTCATATAAGGAAAGTCCTGTTTCGGGGTTGGACAATGGTTCCGGTGTTTTCATTGGGAATGTTCTAGAAGGTTCCGGAATGTCCGGCACTCTGGAGGGGAAGGGTACATGAATGTGTCATAACAAGTTGGAATGATTGCATCATGTACTAGGTGTCATCACTGAACAAAATAAAGGGATAAATCAAATCCTAGTTTGAAAATTCAAACGCCAATTTGAAAAGTCAAACGGCTATTTTGTTTGGTGGAGGGAAAGTAGGAAACCTACTTGGGGAGGAAGTCCCTCTCCCTCCACCGCCGGCCAAGGAGGCCGAGTTGGGGAGGGACTCCCCTCCCCTTGGCTGCCCCTCCTAGACCTACACCTTGCCCTCTCCAAACCCTAGCCCTAAGCCGCCGGCGCCACCACCTCCTGCTGCTGCCGCCGCAGCCTAGGGCAAACCCTAGCCGCCGACTTGGGCTTCCCCAAGCCCTAGCCGCCGGCCTAGCCCTCTACTTGGTGTGTCTAAACCCTAGATCATCGAGGCCTCTCTCATAGTCCACCATACTCGCTCCGGCTTAAGGCAAAGCCCTGCGAGATCTCCCCTCTACTTCCGATACCAGGCCGTCGTGCTACCGGAATCGCGAGGAGAGTGCTGCAACCTCTGCTGCCTGCTGGAACAAGGGAGAGGAAGGTCTTCGTCGAGTACCGAATGTGTGACCGACTGCGGGAGCGCCGCTTAGGAGCATGGGAAGGATCGTCTACGCGATCTTGAGATCGGCAAGAGTACGACTACATCACCCACGAGAATCCGCTCTCATTAAACACTTTGGAATCTTCGAGGGTGAGTTATTCTATCGACTTGTTGCTACAATCTAGTAGATAGATCTTGGCTTGTTTGTTTGTATGCGGTAGAATTTTTTTTTTCCATGCTACGAACCCCTACAGATGGCTTGACGCGACATCGGCAGCAATTAAGCAGTCGTACGTCGGAAATGTATCTATAATTTTTTATGGTCCATGCTTATTTAGTATCTACTTTGCTTTGTTTTGTCTACACTTTGAGGTGTTTTTATATCTTTTCTGGAACTAACCTATTAACAAGTTGCCATAGTGCCAGTTGCATGTTTTCTTCTGTTTTTGGTTCCAGAAAGGCAGAAAATCAATATTCTCAGAATTGGACGGGACAAAAGCCAAAGTCAATATTTTACTGTGGGGGATACGAATCCAGAAAACGAGACGGAGAAGCAAACCAGGGCGGCCAAACCCCCCCTAGGCGCGGCCAAGGGTGGGCCTGCGCCTGGGAAGGGTGTGGCCCCCTTGGTCGCCTCCTGGCCTCGCCTCTTCGCCTATAAGAAGCTCCTGATGCAGAAACCCTAAGTACTCGATCAAAACTCCACGAAACCTACTGTAGCCACCACCACCGTCGTCCCTAGTTCGGGGGGATCTGAAGTTCTTTTCGGCACCCTGCCGGAGGGGAAATCATCCTAAAGGCCTTCTCTACAGTATGAAGCGTGAGTAGTTCCACCTTGGACTATGGGTCCATATAGTAGCTAGATGGTTGTATCTCCTCCTTGTGCTTTCATGTATAGATCTGGTGAGCTCCATTCATGATCAAGATCTAATCTATTTTTAATCATGCTTGTTGTGTTTGCGGGGATCCGATGGATATTGAGATTACTATGTCAGATTGATTAATGGTTTTGTATTTATGATTCTATCATGTATGTGTTGTCTGTGATCTTGCATGCTCTCCGTTGTTAGTATCTATCTTGGCCGAGTAGTTGCTAGTGACTCCAAGAGGGGGTATTTATGCTCGATAGTGGGTTCATGCCTCTAGTTTCCAAGGGAAGTGATTGAAATCTCTTTGGTTGTAGATGTGCTGTTGCTACTAGGGATAAAACAACGGTCTCTTGTTTATGGAACAAGTGGATTGTTTACCTTATACACTTTGCTTAAAGCAGTTGTCTACTGCTTGCAACTTAATATTGGAGGGGGTTCGGATGATAACCTGAAGGTGGACTTCTAGTCATAGATGCAGTTGGATGGCGGTCAATGTATATTTTTTATTGCCCAATCGAATCTCATAGGATCTTTTTTTCTGGTATTGCATTGTTATGCCTTGCTCAGTTCCTGCCAATTCCCTGCTGTAATTTGTTTACCCTTCATTCCATGATGTTTATCTAAGGAGTGAACCTCTAGTGAACTATGGACCCCGGTCCAATCTTTACCATTGATACATCTTCCGCTGTTACCTGTTTACTTGCTGCAAACCATTACCTTCCACACCATACGTTTAATCCTTTGTTACAGCAAACCGGTATGCTTGACAACCTCACTGATTCGTTGGGGAAAAATCTTGAGTTTGGTTTGTGCAGGTCTCCGCGTTGCTTACAACACCCGTGTGACGTTTCCTTTCTCCTACTGGTTCGATAACCTCTGTTTCTCACTAAGGAAAACTTGCTCATGTGCTGCTTCACATCTTGCTCTTGGGGTTCCCAACAGGCTCCACGTCAACCACGTGTACAGCCATCAAGCTTTTCTGGCGCCGTTGCTGGGGAGGCTAAGGACATCTTCACAATGGGAGTTCTCCACTTCCTTTCTCTTTACTTTCTTTTTAGTTTGCTTAGTTTCTTTTGCTTGGTTTTGTTTGCCTCTTTTCAAAAAACCGAAAAAAATTAGTCTAGTTTGGTTTGATTGCTTTATTCAAAAACACACAAAAAATTAGTTCCTGCGCTAGTTGCCACCTTGTTGCTCTCCAAGTTCACCCTGAAAAATCTTTCAATAGGTAGTGGCTCCATAATTGGGAAAGATAATATTGAAGAATTCTTTAATCATATTAGTAAGCATGAGGATATCGAGGATAAATCTATAGCAGAGCTTGATCCTAATTATGAGATTGCTGCAGCTTCTTTAGTTTATATGTTGGAGGCTAGGTTTGTTAGACTTAACCCCTTTATGCAAATCTTGTTCCTAAAACTAAAACAAGAAAAGAATGCTGAAAAGAGAGAATTTATTCTTGAAACTCTACTCAAAGAATTCCATGATGTTGCTAAGGAAGCCAAAAAGGACTTTGAACATTTCAAAATGCTAGGCTCAGATGTAGATGTTGTGGGCTCTTCTGATAAAATCAAGCCTATAGAGAAATTTAAGATACACATACCCTTTAAGCTTGTTGGGATGCATCAGGCCTTTGAAAAGAATTTTGATTGGATTGCTCCTGAAAATCTTTTTGATGAAAGTAGTAAACCAAAGAGAAATGATAAGGGATCCTCCAAAACTCATTTGGATGAGATACCTCTCATATTGAAGATTTTGCAAGTATTGATCTCAATGCCTCATTTGAAAATACTTGATTCTTCTTGCTTCTTGTGCCTAACTTAAAGGCGTTAAATAAAAGTACTTGTTGGGAGATAATTCAAGAGTTTCCTTGAGTATTGGAAGTTATTACTTCTGTAATGACCTCTTCTTATCCTTTTTGTTTGCTTTTTGTGCCAAGAATAACCTCTAATGAGAGGGAAGTAAGATTTGGGGAGTTGCTGTCCCGAAACAGATTTCTTTCCTCCACCAAAAAAAATCGTGAGGAGGATCTATAACTCGGATTGAGCTAAAAAATTACTAATAAATCCCCTAGTATGTTAGATAACTTTAGTTAGTTTAACACTTTTTGATTTGAGCAACAGAAGATGTTCGACAAAATCGGTTTCTTCCTGTTGGTCTGTTTTGACAGATTTCTGCCATTATTTATATTTGCTTCTTATTGATTCCTTTTTGAGTTCTATTTAGGTGAATTGAGATTTTTGAAGGAGTTACAGTAGCTTGTGTTTTTAGTGAAAAGCCTTGTTGTTCCAAAGATTTTCCAGGGGTCTAATATCTTTTGAGTACACTAATGTTGCTAATGAAGATTGTATGAAGTTTTGTATGAAGGAAAAATTTCAGGTGTAAAGAGAGGATGATGAAATGAGATGAAGAATGGACAAAATCTCAAGCTTTCGGATGCCACCATGGTGTCACCCCAAGAAATATCCAAGAGGTAAAAGAGTCAAAGCTTGGGGATGCCCAAGACATCCCCTTCTTCATCAATAAAAAGCTCAGGTCTGACTATACACTTTGTTTTTATTGTTTCATGCACAGTTGTGTTGTTCTTGGAGCGTCTTAGTTTTCGTTTGGTTTGTTTAGTTTGCTTGAATAAAGTAGTTTGGACCCCCGTTCTCTTTGTGTTGTTTTGCAAATAAGTTTGCTTTGTGTTGGAAAGGAGTGGTAAGTTCTTGCTTGAAGTGCAAGAGGAGCTTGCATTGACTGTGACTTAAACTTTAGCATGACATTCTAGGTATTATTTTAGCATTATGCTTAGTGATTATTGCTGTAGCATGTCTTGTTACAAACAATTGGGATTGCTTAGTGTGCCTTGAAGAAATTATGCGTTGTTTTAGCATGAAAAAGCATAGTATTGTGGTATTCTCCTTTGATGCTTTGCTTGGGTTGACTTGGCACATGCTTACACCATGTTATGACTCTCACAAGTCACCATTAGCCTCTATGATCATTTAGTCCTTGACTTGTAGTACCACTCTTTGCTTTGATTAGTATGCTTTGTTGCACTGCATGATTATGGCCATTATTGCTCTCTTAGTTGGTTGCTCCCAGTCTTTTGCTAGCCTCCACTTGTATGAGTAAGTTATACTCATGCTTCCAACCCCCAAGAAACCAAGTTATTCCAAAGTGTCCACTATAAAATCCTATGCATGGTGTGTTACACCATTCCAAGTATATTCTTGTTTTCAACTATCATCCAATTAAAAACTATTTTGTTATGTGAAAACTTAGTGATGAAAGCCCTCACGAACTTGATGGCACACTTTATTCTTTGCCCCTAATAAACTTGAACCATTGTGACAACTTTGTTGTATATGATTGCACGTAAAGTTGGAATTAGCAGAACCGTATTGTCACGGGGAACGTTTTCAACATTGCACTTGTACTCTGTACTCAGTTGATATCATGTTCTTTTGTCTATGGATGTCACTGGTGTGAAATAAAGAGGGAACTTGTAAGTCCATGGAGTTCGTATCTTGTGTTAGAGAAACGCCTAGGCTGCTAGCCTAAGCCATGCCTAATCATGGCGGAAACTTGCAGCATCACCATAATGAGTTATCTATGAAGCATCCTCAATAAAAAGCTATGCATATGGTAAATAAAAAGATTGCTAAGATGCTCATTGTCTGCTTGCCTTGTCATTTTGGTTATGGGAAAGTTCCTGTACCATGTTCAAGGGGTACCTTGTTGGAGGTTCTCAATGATATGCAAATACTTACAGTGACAAGAACTTACCTGGGCCCAAAGTTGAGTATGCATGAGGTGTAGCCCTCGTATTCAAGGGACTTGAGATTGCCAACTTATACTTGATCAAGCATATACTCCAGCTTTGCCACTTTAACCTTAACCACTTCAAGATGCTTATGATAGGGGCAATCAGGGCTGAAAGCTAACAAGTACCATAATTTTTGGAAGCTCTTTTTGAAACTTATAATCCCTGCTTCCTTTATAAAAAGGATTTTATTCCACCACTATTGAGTCTCCACCTTCTACCATTAGGCACCCTTAAGAGAGCATAGTTGTCATTCTGTGTGTAGTGTTCCAAAGTTTATTAATTGATGCATATTGTGATATTACTTGTTCTTGTGCTATTTGTTTCCAGTCACGCTTGTGAACTTTGCAGGTGTCCTATGCATCTAATTGCTACTCTATGAGGGACAAGCTGATTGCCACTATGCTATGTTTTCGCATGTGAAACAAACAAACATTTTTCAATGCATGTTATTCATGATCTTTGTTTATAGCTTGTCATGTTGCATGCATAGTTACTATGTCCTATTGTTAGAATTCCATCTTTCATGCACATGTTTAGACTTCTTTGATCCCAGCTTTTAATGCTTGCAAATGGTTGGATCTTTATTGTGAGGGTGCATGTCACCTAAAAAATTATTATGTTTATCATTTACCTACTCGAGGACGAGCAGGAGTTAAGCTTGGGGATGTTGATACATTGGAGTTGGAAACGTATCTATAATTGTTTATGCTCCGTCCTTGTTTAGTTTCTACTTTGCTTTACTTGTATACACTTTGATGTGCTTTTTACATGTTTTATGGTACTAACCTACTAACAAGTTGCAACAGTGCCAGATGCCTGTTTTCTGCTGTTTTTGGTTTCAGAAAAGTTAGTAAAGAAATATTCTCGGAATTGGACGGGACAAACGTCAAAGTCAATTACTTTCTGTGGGGAAGAAGAAGTCCAGAGGGGAGCCGGAGGGGCCATCTAGGAGGGCGATACCCACCCCAGGCATAGGTGGGCCTAGCCCCACGCCTGGCTAGGGTTGCCCCCATTGGTCGCCTCCCGACCTCGCCTCTTCGCCTATAAGAAGCCCCCGATGCAGAAACCCTAAGTACTAGATCAAAACTCCACGAAACCTACTGTAGACTCCACCACCGTCGTCCCTAGATCGGGGGGATCTGAAGTTCTTCCCGGCACCCTGCCGGCGGGGAAATCATCCGGGAGGCCTTCTATCCGGTATGAAGTGTGAGTAGTTCCACCTTGGACTATGGGTCCATGTATTATCTAGATAGTTGTATCTCCTCCTTGTGCTTTCATGTATAGATCTTGTGATCTTTGTTCATAATCAAGATCTAATTTATTTGTAATCATGCATGTTGTGTTTGCGGGGATCCGATGGATATTGAGATTACTATGTTAGATTGATTAATGGTTTTGTCTTTATGATTCTATCATGTCTATGTTGTTTGTGATCTTGCATGATCTCCGTTGTTAGTAGTTATCTTGGCCGAGTAGTTTCTAGTGACCCCAAGATGGGTATTTATGCTCGATAGTGGGTTCATGCCTCTAGTTTCGAAGGGAAGTGACAAAAATCTCTTCGGTTGTAGATGTGTTGTTGCTACTAGGGAGAAAACAACGTTCTCTTGTTCATGGAACAAGTGGATTGTTTAAATTACACACTTTGCTTAAAGTAGTTGTCTATTGCTTGCAACTTAATACTGGAGGGGGTTCGGATGAAAACCTGAAGGTGGACTTCTAGTCATAGATGCAGTTAGATGGCGGTCTATGTATATTGTTGTATTTCCAATAGAATCTCATAGGATCTTTTTCTCTGGTATTGTATTGTTATACCTTGCTCAGTTCCTGTCAATTGAACTGCTGTAATTTGTTTACCCTTCATGCCATGTTGTTTATCTAAAGAGTGCACCTCTAGTGAACTATGGACCCCGGTCTAATCTTTACCATTGATACATCTTCCACTGTTACCTGTTCACTTGCGGCAAACTATTACCTTCCACACCATACGATTTAATCCTTTGTTATACCAAACCGGTGAGCTTGACAACATTACTAATTTGTTGAGGCAAAGTATTGAGTTTGTGTTGTGCAGGTCTCCGCGTTGCTAAAAATACATATGTGACATTTTCTTCCTCCTACTGGTTCGATAACCTCGGTTTCTTACTGAGGGAAACTTGCTGCTGTGTGCTGCTTCACACCTTGCTCTTGGGGTTCCCAATAGGCTCCACGTCAACCACGTGTACAACCATCAAGCAGCGGCGGCTGCAGAGGGTTTTTCTGGGTCGTGTTTGTTTGGTGTAGGTCTTGGCTTGCGGCGACTCAAGGGATCGGGTGGCGGCAAGTTTTTGCTTGGCTTACGTGTGTCATAGGTCGTGTTTAGGCTTAGGAAGTGGCTTGCTTGAAGATATTTAGGCGGGGGTGGCAGATACTACGGCGGCAGGAGGCGGCGGTAGCTAACCGCGGCGGCGGCGAGCTTGGTTTTTAGGGTTTTGTGGAGTCAGCGACTAGAGAGAAGAGGATGGCTCTGATACCATGTTAACTTTGGTGGAACGATGCGTGCCCTCTCGAGACATCGGTTACGTGTTAATATAGTAGGGAAAAACCCCCTACGTGGCTGTGTACAACTTGTATATGTGTCCTTGCGGAGTACTACTCCGTGACGTACACGTACAGACCTGAACAACTTACATACGATAACAGAAGCCCGATTTCCTCTAGCAGCCGGACCTCCCCGGTCTCGCAGCCGACTGGATCGCCAGCTCGACATGAAGGTAGATGTATTAATTTGAGTTTTTTTGTCTAAATTTTATGAACAAGACATATTTCGGCGTAATCGGTATTCTGTCCATAGTTATGTGGTTTCTGATTGGTATACTTTCCCAACCTTTCAGAGATCTAATGTATTTTTGGGCCTCTTCCAATAATGAGCTCACCTGCTCAGGAATGATATCAGTCGTGGAATGTTTTGCACGTAGCTAGCCTAGTTAGAATTTTCCATTAAAGTCAAAGTCTTATTTAGTCACACATTCAAGGCAGACGGAGACTCTGGAATAATTGAGAGAGAGATGAGTAGAGACACCGGACTATACGAAAAAGTTATAAAAAGTATTATTTTAGTACAATTAATGATAATGTATATGACACCGTTGTAGTGCCCTGAAATTCCATTTCAAAATTTGACCTGCAGGTCAAGAAAAAAAATCAGACTCTGAAACAAATCTTCTATTCATGCAAGATTGGAATTGTGGTATTGTCGGTAATTGACTTGTCTTTTTTTTCTTCTAAAAAAAGACTTGTCTTTTTTTTCCCTCAAGCTAGCTATGAAACAATTTTGTTCGATCTTGAAATTTTGTAGCATGATGTATGCTGTTAGATGTATATATTTGTATATTGTATTTTCCCATATGTTAGGGGGCTTCCTGCATATTTGCCCTGTACTTGTACTATATATTGTGGCCTTTGGCCCCCAGAGGAATACAAATTGCATATTCCTGACATGGTATCAGAGCTAGGTTAGCCTCCTCCTACTCGCAACTTCGTCGCTGCGGCCGTCACCGTCCGTGTCGCTGACGGCTTGCCGTCGGTCGACGCCGCCGGTCGTCGCCGTTGCCGATTCAAATCCGTTCCTGTTCCAGATCCGTTCCTATTCCAGATCGATCTGCTCCCAAGGATCCGTTCCTGTTCCAGATCCGCTTCTCCAACTACCCCGCGCCAGGGACCGATTTCTCCACCTGCCGCCCGCCCGTCTGCGCCGCCACTTCCTCGCGGGACCCGCCGCCTGCGCTCACTCACGCGGGCACCGCACGGCACCCGCTGCTGCCACCGCCTGTCCTTCTCCCTGCCCTCGTTCACCAATTTTTCTACCCACTCTCCCACTGCCCATTGGGTCCCACCAGCGTCGCGTGACCTCCTCCCTTCCAGCGCGCACCCGCCGATCCACCTGTCCTCCTGCTGCCTGCGCGCCCGTCTGCCTGCCTGCGCGCGTCTGCCTGCGCGCGTGGGTCCTCTGCCTGCCTGCGTGCTCACGTCTTGTGCCGCCTCCTGTCAGCGAAAAAAAAATTAGATGGCTTCTTCCTCGAGTTATGTTGCGATTCCTCGCTGCCTGGTGATCTTCGATGGCGCAAATTACCCTGATTTCGCTGCCTTTATGCGCGTTCACATGCGCGGTCTCCGTCTTTGGGGTGTGCTTTCTGGCGAGGTCTCCTGTCCGTCGTGCCCCCCTGCTCCTGTGGCTCCTCTTCCGCCGACGCCAATTGTTCTCGATGCTGATGCTTCTCAGGAGGCCAAGGATGCTGCTCAGAGTGCTGATGATAGTGTTGTTGCTGCTTATGACCTGAAGCTCAAGCAGTACTCTTCTGATCTTGAGGCCTATCGACACGCTCTGACTGCTTACACTCAGTGGGTCGATGAGGATGCTCGTGCTGCTGCTGCTGTTCTCACCTCCAGTGTTCTGCCTCAGTATGCTGCTGAGTTCATGAGTCTTCCTACTGTTGCCGCTCAGTGGGCACATCTTCGTCAGCGTTATCAGCCGTCTGGGGATGCTCTTTACCTGTCAGTGGTTCGCCAGGAGCATGCTCTTCAGCAGGGTGATTCCACTATTGATGAGTTCTATACTCAGAGTGCTGCTATCGGCGTCGACGATTCTCTCCGTCTTGCTGTTTGTGGCACCTGCTCGTCTTTGCCAGATTGTCTTTCGGATTTGGAGTTTCACCGCATCTATGAGTTTCTGTCTCGGCTTCGCCAGGAGTTTGAGCCCCGGCGTGCTCAGCTGAATGCTCGTGGTCGTGTTCCGCTCTCTGAGGTGTTGTCTGAGCTTCGGGCTGAGGAGACCCGTCTCCGTGGTGCTGGTCTTCTTGCGGTTCCGTCCGTACTTGCTACTCGTGGTGCTCCTTTGCCGTCTGCTCCCTCGACTCAGCCGCGATCTCCTGTGCCGCCACCTCCGATACTTCCTACTCCTCCAGGTCAGGGTCAGCTTCAGCACCAGCAGCCTCAGGGTCAGATTCAGCACCAGCAGGCTCGTGGTCAGGGTCGCCGTGGTTCTCTTCGTCACTGCTCTTACTGCAACAGGGATGGCCACACTTGGGCCACCTGTTATACACGGGACCCCAGTTTACGTCAGCAGCACCAGGCTCGTGGGCAGTCGGCTCCTTCCGGGACTTCAGCAGTTGCTCTCTCTGATCAGGACATTATCAGGAGTCTTCGCGGTCTCCTTGCTGCTACAGGCTCTTCTTCGACGGGCACTGCCGGTTCTGTGACTGATTCTTCAGGCTCTGCGCGACCACCATCTTCTACACAGTCAGGTACGTCCCCGTGGTATCTGGATTCTGGAGCTTCCTTTCATATGACATCTGAGTCTTCTTTTCTGTCCGCTCTTCATTCTCTTCCTTCTCCTGTCCGTGTTTTCACGGCTGATGGTACCTCTCTTCCTGTTTTTAGTCGGGTTACCCTTTCTACTTCTTCTTTTTATGTTCCTGATATTTCTCATGTCCCTCTTCTTAAGATGAATCTGTTCTCTGCTAGCCAGCTTACTGACTCTGGTTGTCGCGTCATTCTTGATGCTGATTCTTGTGTTGTTCAGGACCGTCAAACACAGGCCCTGGTTGGAGCTGGCCCTCGCAACCGTGATTCTTCAGGACTTTGGGAGTTAGACTGGCTTCGTGTTCCTTCCGCTGCCACTTCATCTGCCAGTTCTTCTTCGGTCGTCGCCTCTTCTACCATCTCCTTTCAGCAGTGGCATCATCGTCTTGGTCACCTTTGTGACTCCCGCCTGTCGACATTAGTTCATCGTGGTCTTCTGGGGTCTGTCTCAGGAGATGGGTCTTTACATTGCCAGGGCTGTAGGTTGGGCAAACAGATTCAGCTTCCCTACCCTACTAGCGCGTCTGTATCTCAGCGACCTTTTGATTTAGTTCATTCCGATGTTTGGGGTCCGGCTCCTTTCGCTTCGAAAGGGGGCCATCGCTACTATATTTTATTTATCGATGATTTTTCTCGATACACTTGGTTGTATTTTATGCGCTCTCGCAGTGAAGTGCTCTCCATATATCAGCGTTTTGCGGCCATGGTCCACACTCAATATTCCACCCCTATTCGTGTGTTTCGTGCTGATTCTGCTGGTGAGTATATCTCCCAGATGTTGTATAGTGTTCTTGCTGAACAGGGCACCCTTGCTCAGTTCTCCTGTCCTGGCGCACATGCTCAGAATGGCGTTGCTGAGCGCAAGCATCGCCATCTTCTTGAGACCACTCGTTCCATGATGATTGCTTCTTCCCTTCCTCCGCATTTCTGGGCTGAGGCTGTCGCTACATCGGCTTACCTCATCAATATTCAGCCTTGTGCTGCTCTGCAGGGTGGTATCCCTCTTGAGAGCCTATCTGGACAGTCTCCGGACTACTCCATGCTTCGCTTGTTTGGATGTGTTTGCTATGTTCTCCTTGCTCATCGCGAACGCACCAAACTGACTGCTCAGTCTGTTGAGTGTGTCTTCTTTGGATACAGTGATGAGCATAAGGGCTATCGCTGTTGGGACCCCGTTGCTCGTCGGATGCGTATCTCTCGTGATGTTACTTTTGATGAGACGCGTCCTTTCTATCCTCGTCCCACCGCTGGTACCTACCCGGTGGAAGATATATCTTTTCTTCTCTTTCCTGACACACCTCCTTCTACTCCTACTATGTCTTCCTCAGGATCTTCTCCCCCTGATGTATCTTCTTCGACACCGTCCGCCTCTGCTCCGTCCAGTTCTCCTAGTTCTCCTCGTTCTCCGGAGTCTTCCTCTGCTATACCTTCTTCTTCATCGTCGTCTCCTGAGTCGTCTTCCTCTGATGAGCTTCCCTCTACTCGTCCTGTTCGTCAGCGTTGTGCCCCCAACCGTTACTCTCCCAGTCAGTATGGTCTTTCTGTTGCCTCCGAGCCGACTTCTTATCGGGATGCTGAGCATCATCCTGAATGGCAGCTGGCCATGGCTGAGGAGATTGCTGCGCTTGAGCGCACTGGCACCTGGGATCTTGTTTCTCCCCCTCCCGGTGTTCGTCCTATCACGTGTAAGTGGGTCTATAAGATTAAGACCCGCTCTGATGGATCTCTTGAGCGCTATAAAGCGCGTCTTGTGGCTCGTGGTTTTCAGCAGGAGCATGGTCGTGACTATGATGAGACCTTTGCTCCTGTGGCTCATATGACCACTGTGCGTACTCTTCTTGTTGTTGCTTCTGTTCGTCACTGGTCTGTGTCTCAACTTGATGTTCAGAACGCCTTTCTCAATGGTGAGTTGAGTGAGGAGGTTTATATGCAGCCTCCTCCTGGGTATTCTGTTCCCGAGGGGATGGTTTGTCGTCTTCGACGGTCTCTTTATGGCCTCAAACAGGCCCCTCGTGCCTGGTTTGAGCGCTTTGCTTCTGTAGTGACTGCTGCTGGTTTCTCCCCTAGTGCTCATGATCCAGCGCTGTTTGTTCACACTTCTCCTCGTGGACGCACTCTTCTTCTTCTCTATGTTGATGATATGATCATTACTGGTGATGATCCTGAGTATATTGCCTTTGTTAAGGCTCGTCTTCATGATCAGTTTCTTATGACTGATCTTGGTCCTCTTCGATACTTTCTTGGGATTGAGGTTTCCTCCACTTCTGATGGCTTTTACATCTCTCAGGAAAAGTATATTCAGGATCTTCTTGCTCGTGCTGCTCTTGGGGATGAGCGCACTGTTGAGACCCCTATGGAGCTTAATGTTAAGCTTCAACCTACTAATGGTGATCCTCTTTCTGATCCGACGCGTTATCGTTATCTTGTTGGGAGTCTAGTTTATCTTGCTGTCACTCGTCCTGACATCTCTTATCCTGTTCATATTCTGAGTCAGTTTGTCTCTGCTCCCACCACTGTTCACTATAGTCATCTTCTCCGTGTTCTTCGTTATCTTCGCGGTACGATCACTCGTCGCCTTTTCTTTCCTAGTTCCAGCTCTCTCCAGCTCCAGTGCTATTCGGACGCTACGTGGGCGAGTGATTCTTCGGATCGTCGTTCACTTTCTGCTTACTGTGTGTTTCTTGGTGGTTCGCTCATTGCTTGGAAGACGAAAAGCAGACGGTTTCCGTTCGAGTGTTGAGGCTGAGTTGCGTGCTATGGCCTTGTTGACTGCTGAGGTGACCTGGTTGCGGTGGTTACTTGCGGATTTTGGGGTCTCTATTACTACACCCACTCTGGTTTTGTCTGACAGTACAGGTGCTATTAGTGTTGCACGTGATCCGGTCAAGCATGAGCTTACCAAGCATATTGGTGTTGATGCTTTCTATACACGTGCTCAGGTGCAGGCTCAGGTTGCGCCAAGATGTGCCTTCAGATTTACAGTTGGCGGATTTCTTTACGAAGGCACAGACCAGAGCGCAGCATGATTTATTACTCTCCAAACTCAGTGTTGTGGATCCACCATGAGTTTGAGGGGGGGGTGTTAGATGTATATATCTGTATATTGTATTTCCCCATATGTTAGGGGGCTTCCTGCATATTTGCCCTGTACCTGTACTATATATTGTGGCCTTTGGCCCCCAGAGAAATACAAGTTGCATATTCCTGACATATGCATCTTACAGTTTCTCATTTTATTTTATTATTTACTCAATCACACTTGTTTTATTCACTTAATTTCAGCTACTCATTTAATTTCGTCATTCGACTTCACTACTTTGAAGTCTTGCATGAACCTTTTCCAGGTCAACACACTTCACAACCGTGACATCTTAAGTGTGCATTGATATCATAATGAACTCTCTCCAACTCCTTTGATAACATACTTCATGTGAATCGTAATTCGACCTATTCTGTGAACTTGCACTTAGAACAAGTACAATAGTGGGCTATAAGTCTGCCTCTATGTGGAGAAGAGAGATAAGAAAAAAGAGGAGAAGTGAGCTCTCAGAGCAAGTATAATAGAGTGACTTCAGCTGGCTATAAGACATTAAGTAGTATATTTGTACCAAGTTGGGGGAGCTCATGCAAGAGCTAGCTTTAGCATGTGATCCTAGGCACTTTGTGACAGTGAATGATGGGCCAAGTATTAATAAAATAGTTTATTTCTATAGTTTTTTATTATATATATTGGCTATTAGATTGACTATAAATAACATGACACTACCTTACATGCAGCAGTTGGCTATATTATTGTTCTTGCATGATGGATGTTGGATGATGTTTTGTAAGAATACCCATGATTTGTAATAATTGTCGAATGATGGAAGTTGGATGATGCTTTTAATAAAGGATGTGTGCATGAATCGATGCGGGGGTTTATCCCTTTTTTCGAAAAAAAAAACAATGTGGAATCTTAAAACGAGAGAATTCATAAACAATAGTACGTTTTATTTGGCTACATTTGAGTATCCGAGCAACATGCTCGTCTGTTTGTTCACTTCACTGTAAACAAACCCGTAAGTAATCTAATACGAAGAGGCAAAACATGATTATTTTCACTGCCTAAATCGAACTAAAAATTAAAGCAAACATGCTTGTTGTATAAGAAATTAACAAACTGATCGAGACTCCTGAACACAAGCGACGACCGATCCTTACGTTACATCACTACGAGTATACTGCTACTATACAAATAGAAGATATATACGTATATAGCTTCAGGTTTGGCTTCGTGCATGCAAAGCTAGACACAAGAATTCGCTGTTCGTCGTCCGTCTCATCATCATCACGTGTTGGGTGTATTCATCTCTTTGCTGGGGGAGGACAAGATGTATTAGGATCATGGGTACTTGCAGGATCGCACTTTGATGAGCCTGGCCCCGTTTTCTCCTCGAGCGGCGGAAGCGTGTGGCCTCGCCATTGCGACGTCGGTGACGGCGGCACAGCATCGATGGAACCGCCAGATGAGCTGCTGGGTTCCTCGCCACCTTGCAACGGCCTCGCTGCGACCCGGGTCCATGAACCGGACATAGCCATGAGAACCAAAAGCATGGCCACCAAAACCTTCCCGATCAGCATTATCTTCGGCATGTGGTCGAGTATAACTTTCTAGTTACGCTGTGCTGTGCTGTGTATATTGCCTTGAGTTGGTGTTGGTAGATCCGGTTAATCGTTTATTTATAAAGGGAGAAGCTCATGACATGCTGCTCATGCCTGAAAGTTCCATGCATGGTCTTGACGTGTGTTACCTGCCGGTTAATTTGACAAGTATACGAGGAGTAATTCAAACTTGCAGTGCACACGCGGTTTCCGGTACTGACAACTTTCATGCATGCGTACAGCGTACGTATCGGTCCATGAATTGAGTTCTCACGAGCCCGAAACAGCTAAAGGTAGTAAGTACTTCCTCCGTTTAGAAATATAAAATGTTTTAGATTTGTAAAGTAAATATGTTTATATATTTTTTAATGTGTAGATTCGTTTGAATCTACCCAGGCCCGCCCGGGAGGGGGCAGACCAAGGGCCCCCCAGCCTCTCTATTTGCGAGCAGCCATATTCTAATCTACGGAGGCGCCATTAGAGTGCTACAGGTTATATTTTATGTCTCCAGGAAGAAGAAAGCCGAAACCTTGAGCAGACTTGGCCCTTGGGCCTTTCATTGTTTACCGTCGCATGAGGGATGGTCAAGTGGTGGTGGGCCACACAAGGCTGGGGCAGCGAGTGGACATGTTGAGCAGTAGTTAGCGTTCTTTTCTTCTTGATTGAAGTAGGGACATCACGATTTACCTTGTCTTCGTTGTTCTCTATCCATAAAAGTCAATGTAATTTCAAAAAAAAAAATTAAGTTATAATTTGGCAGTTGATTGTATCAGATTTATTTAGTTTGACAATTGATTGTTCTATCAGATTTATTAGATGAGATACTTTTTTGATATTTAACTTTGGTCTCAATATGCTATTGGCTGATTGTAGTTAATCCCTAGCTAATTATATACCTTATGTCACACAACTTGTCCTTCATCTATCGGTTTAGCCATATAAAAAAGTTGAGTGTGTCCTTCACCACCACACCAGAGCCTAGTTTGGCTTTGATATCCTATGACATGTCTGGCCGCCAACGACAAGACGAGATCACACCACTCTACTGCCCACCAGCATTATAACATGATTTCAGAAAAGAATGTCTCTAATTCTCCGTTTTTTACATTTACTAATTCACATCTATAGGATAACATAATTTTATAGGGGGTCTCGTTTTAATTTTTGCTCTGGGCCCCCGAAAACTCAGGACCGGCCCTGAATCTACCCACTAAAAGGTGTCTAAATACATTAGCTTCATTAACATAAAACATCTTATATTTTCAAACGGAAGAAGTAGTACATAGTACATTCTTCGACGCCAGTCAGCCTATGCCACTGGCATGCATGCGTGGAGGTCGAACCGAAAGTGTCCGAAACGCTGAAGAAGCTGTTCCAAGTGGAGGTCGAACGAAAGTGTCCTAAAAGCTGCGTGCGTGCTCTTAAGGTCGAATCAGTGTGCTCCGAACGCTGCCGCTGTTCCGCTAAATATTACTCGAAAAGACCAGGAGAAAATGTCAGCGGACCGGTATATGCTCAAGGTTGATTGCCAAGGGAGAGAAGAAGAAATTCGAACCATGAGAAAAACTACCGATGGATATATAGTGTAATTCGACGGTCATGCCTATGGGAATCCACACGACCACATATGTAGATCAGAGATGAAACTGGAGGGGAAGATGCAGTACCACTTTTCAGTAATAGAAGCTTTTCTATCAGTCTTGTATCGGAATTCTACCACAAAATAGTTTGACTCCTTGTCGTCGCGTACGAAGAAGATGTACACAAAGTTCTACGCACGGACGACAGACAAAGCTCGAGGTGAAATAGATTTATAGATGTACTATTTGAGTTTCATACTTCAAAATTCACGTGCTACATGCATTTCCATTTGATTCGTATGGTCGTCGTTTGGTATCTCTTTCTTTCTTTGTTCGGTATGCTTGTGTGCTCAGCAAATATGATATCAGTCGTGGAAACTTTCGTTGGCAGTCAGAGCTCTCTGGTCAAGCCAAACTTCATTATCCAGTCACACATTCTCACGGAGAAGAGAAAAACTCCATCCATTGGAAAGGGCCGTGTAATGCACGGCTGGTTCAATGAGATCCCTAATTAATCTCCCAAAGTTACGGCATTTTTTTTTTTTTGAGATGCGGCATATTTCTTTACTCTTGCTAATCGCAATTAACATACCGATTCAGCCGCCCGTCCTCTTTGAACACATATACTGTTATTCTATGTATACGTTTGGAAATAAACATCATGCATTCATGAGGTTATTTTCTACACATGCACACACCTATGTCATAAAAAATCTACACGTGCACACACGTTTACTTTAGGCCTTCAGCTAGCAATGTTTCTGAGTTCTGACTAGTGCATGCAGATATAGGCATGCACATGTCGTGTTTTATTTCCTTGTCATTTAGCCATATCGGTTAAAACCAAACACCGAACCAAAATTATCGGTTAATCGAATTTTTGGTTAGTTAGAAAACCGATATAATTTTGGTGCTCGTGACCCTATAAACCGAATTACAGAAAAAAAACTAAAAGACCAAACCGAATTTTTGGTTAAAACCGAACGCCACCTCTAATGATAGGTCATTTATGAGAAGCTTTTTTTGATATATTTACAATATACTAAGTTTGGTATTTTTATTTGCAACTATGTCATATAATATGACACCACGTGAAGGTATTACATTGTTTGTATTCCCTCCGACCCATATTAGTTGAC
The DNA here is from genome assembly GCA_023614405.1 of Avena insularis. Classification (NCBI taxonomy): domain Eukaryota; kingdom Viridiplantae; phylum Streptophyta; class Magnoliopsida; order Poales; family Poaceae; genus Avena; species Avena insularis. The sequence continues at coordinate 287,318,466 of CM042695.1, forward strand.
ATGGATTTGTCTAAATTTGAATGAATCTAGACACTATTTAGTATATAGGTTCATTTAAATTTTGACAAATCCAAATCAACTAATATGGGTCGGAGCCATATTAGTTGACTTAGATTTGTCTAGATTAGATGAATCTAGACACTATTTAGTATATAGGTTCATCCAAATTTTGACAAAACCAAGTCAACTAATATGGGTCGGAGGGAGTATCATTTTTGAATTTTTTATGTCCGTTTCAAACTATGGTCAAAATGGAGGGCATGAGGGTTCTTAGCTAGGGGATGAGTCTCGCTAAACATGCATTGAATCTCTGATAAAATAGCATATTATGAACCACAAAATGATTTTTGCAAAAAATCACGAGCACTAGATCATGTACCCGTAGTTTAAATCGGGCCCAGTTTCTACCGATTCGGTAGATATTTATCTTTTTATAAGGGGTGGACGAAAAGATTTGAGATACCCCAGTTGGGATATTGTCCATGTAACATGGTCTAGTATTTTTGAAAAATGGGGTGGTACCATTTTGAATTACGCCTTTGGTGATTGGTTCACAAAACACACTGTTTTTAGCACTCGAAAATAGAAAATGCCTTTTCCATGGGACGAAAAAGAAAACTTCGTCCTACAACATTGGTCCCCATCTAATGATGCACATGTCTGCACAATATAGACACATTATCACAAAGTATGCCGTGATTCTGGCCATAACATTAGGTGTTTGTCCTGAAAACCATAAAACCTCAAAGTTTTTTTCATATGCAATCAATATACCAAGTTAGGTATTTTTCCTTGCAACTATGTCATATAACATGACACCACGTGAAGGTTTTACATTGTTTGGACCATTTTTGAATTTTTTATGCCCGTTTCAAACTATGGTCAAAACGGCGGGTATGGGGGTTCTTAGCTAGGGGATGAGCCTTGCTAAACTTGCATTGGATCTCTGATAAAATAACATATTGTGAACATAAAAATGATTTTTGCAAAAAATCACGAGCACTATATCATGTACTTGTAGTTCAAATCAGACCCACTTCCTACCGATTCGGCAGACATTTGTCTTTTTCACGAGGGGTGAACGAAATGGTTTGAGATATCCCAGTTGGGATATTTTCCATGTAACATTGTCTAGTATTTTTTTAATAGGGTGGTACCATTTTGAATTACGCTTTTGGTGATTGCTTCACAAAACGCTCCGTTTTTGGCACTCAGAAAAAATAAAATGTCTTTTCCCGCAACATTGTTCCCCATCCATGATGCACATGCATGCATAATATGGGAACATTATCACAAACTATGCCACGATTCTAGCCATAATATTGGTCGTTTGTCCTAAAATCCATGAAACCTCGAACACGATACTCCCTCCGATCCATATTACTTCTCTAAAACGGATACATCTAGCACTAAAACATGTCTAGATACATCCATTTTAGCGACAAGTAATATGGATTAGAGGGAGTAGGTCATTTCTGAGAAGGTTTTTTCGAGATGCAATCAATATACCACGTTTGGTATTTTTCCTTGAAACTATTTCATATAACATGACACCACGCGAAGGTTTTATATTGTTTGGACTGTTTTTGAATTCTTTATACCCGTTTCAAACTATGGTCAAAACGGCGGGCATGAGGGTTCTTAGCTCGGGGATGAGCCTCGCTAAACTAGCATTGGATCTATGGTAAAATAGCATATTGTGAAGCTAAAAATGATTTTTGCAAAAAATCACGAGCACTAGATCATGTACCTGTAGTTCAAATCGGACCCACTTCCTACCAATTCGACATACATTTGTATTTTTCACGAGGGGTGGACGGAAAGGTTTGAGATATCCCAGTTGGAACATTGTCAATGTAACATGGTCTAGTATTTTTCGGAAATGGGGTGGTACCATTTTGAATTATGCCTTTAGTGATTGCTTCACAAAACACCCATTTTTGGCACTCAGAAAATAGAAAATGCATTTTCCGAGCGATAAAAATGAAAACTTCCTCCTGCAACATTGTTCCCCATCCCATGATGCACATGTCTGAACAATATGGGCACATTATCACAAACTATGCCATAATTTTGGCTATAACATTGGTCGTTTGCCCTGAAAGTCATGAAACCTCGAACATGATAGGTCATTTTTGAGAAGGTTTTTTCAAGATGCAATTAATATACCAAGTTTGGTGTCTTTTCCTTGCAACTATGTCATATAACATGACACCACGCGAATGTTTTACATTCTTTGGACCATTTTTGAAATTTTTATGTCCATTTCAAACTATGGTCAAAACGGTGGGCATGGGGTTCTTAGCTAGGGGATGAGCCTCGCTAAACTTGCATTGGATCTCTGATAAAATATCATATTGTGAACCTAAAAATATTTTTTGCAAAAAATCGTGAGCACTAGATTGTGTACCTGTAGTTCAAATCGGACCCACTTCCTACTGATTTGACAGACATTTGTCTGTTTCACGAGGAGTGGACGGAAAGGTTTGAGATACCCCAGTTGGAACATTGTCCATATAACATGGTCTAGTATTTTTGAAAAATAGGGTGGTACTATTTTCAAACTTTTATTTAGTGGTTGCTTCACAAAACACCTGGTTTTGGCACTCAAAAATTGGAAAATGCCTTTTCATATGCCTTCCGATCAGAAGATAGAATTTTCCTTCCTACGGATCACCCCAACAAGTAGATCTCAGCCGTCTACGTGACCGCCATCCGACGGCCAAAATTTCATCTCCCCGCGACCCCCAGCAGGCCACCACACAGTGTGGACATGAAATGATGGAAAGGCCCTAGGTTCTCAAACTTAACACAAAAGTGATTAAGGGTAGTTTCATAAAAGCGTCCACCCACCAGATCGCGTCTCGCTCCACCAATCCTGACGCTGCTCGGCAGCGGCATAACCTTCGTGTCCTCGCCGCCGCCAAAAAGTAGCGTAACCTCCCTAGACGATGCCCATCACCGCCTTCCTATACGGTGCACTCGCAGCCGCCATCGCCGCCTTTGTGAATGGCGACCTCGACCCCCAGAGTAGCACCTTCGCCTTCCTAGACATTGAACTCACTGCCCGGCTGCACCATTGCCCTCATGCATCGCACCGTCAGGTGTGTGGCTGCCCGTCCGCCACCTCCTCACTATCGTTGTAGGGGTTCGTAGCATGGAAAACAAAAAATTCTACCGCATGCACACAAACAAACCAAGATCTATCTACTATATCGTAGCAACGAGTCGATTAGATTACTCACCCTCGAAGATTCCAAAGTGGTTAACGAGAGCAGATTCTCGTGGGTGATGTGATACACACTTGATCTCAAGATCGCGTGACGATCATTACATTCTCAAGGCGTTTCGGCAGCACTTCCGTAGTTGGTCACACGTTCAGTACTCGATGATGTCACATCCCAAATTTTTAGATTCGGTTTTGCATATCATTCATATCATTGCATCATACTTTTCCACGCAAAACCACCGATTGAAAAGATTCGGCAAAACGCTATTTTCCAAAACCCTACTTTATTTTACTACGAGGCTCCTGCGGGAGGTTTTAGTAGGACTTGTGTTGTCCACCCTTGTAGCCTAGTGGTTTCACCCAACCCTTGACCCTAGGTTGTTCCCCTTGATTTTACAAAAACTTAGGAGCGAGAATCACCCGATTCGGAGCTTGTACGGAAAAGTTACGAAGGTTTTAGTATTTGCAAAAGGAGAAACAAATCGGACCAAAAAAAAACTGCGCGGCCTGTCGCAGAGGACCCTGAGGGGCCCCACTTAAGAGGCCGCCGCCGCCCCTGCCTCGATTCCCGCACCCACCCGCCGCTGCCCGCGCCCTTGATCTCCACGCAGCCACCGCTGCCTCGCGCCACCGTTCCGCGCTGACCGTCTCCCTTCCGCGCAGGAACCCCCGTCGCCGGAGCCGATCGGCGCCACCGTCCCGAGCTCGCCGCCGTTCGTTTCCGGTGAGTCCGCAGCCGCCTTTGGATCTCAGATCAGCGGTCCAGATCGGTCGTTGACCGGTCAGTCCCCAGGCGTTGACTAGTCAGACGCCCGGTCAGCGCCGATCCAAGAAGCGTTGACCAGTCAATGTATACGCTGACTGGGTAATTACTTTAATCGTTTTAGTTGGCAGATTTCGGTAGAAACTTGTAAATTACATAGAAATTAAACCGCTGGGCCAAAAATTGCAAATAAAATATGTGTAGGTTCAGTAAGTCGTGTAGAATCTTTCTGTACCTTAGTTTCACACTTTTGCAGCAAGATTTAGTACAGTTTAATCAAATGAATTAATGGCCTTTTTGGACTAATTAATTCGTAGAAAAAGATCTGTAGCTCCAAAAATTGCGTATGATATGTCCCTGGATTCAGTGGAACGAAGGGAATCTCATCGTGAATTAAAAAGATAGGCTTACAGTGAAAACTTCTGCAGAAACTGTCTAGTGGCTTTCTGCAGTGTTTTAATTACTCGGGGAGTTTTATAATTCCTTTTTGAGTAATTCCAATTGGTACTATTCTTAAATAGCTATGCCTGTACGGTAGATTTTCCCCAAGATTTTACAAACAGTATACTACCGGTAGTGAATTATTTGAGTTCTAGCTCTAGTTTTGAGCATTACTTTTTGCGTAATAGTTTTTCTTGCGCTAAAACTATTTTCCATGCATGCAATCAGTAGTATTATTGAATAGGATTATGTGGTGCAACTGTAGCACCAATTCACTTGCCTTGCATGCATTCATGTATCATCTTTGTTGCATATGCTTGTGGATTGTTTGTTTATGATTGCAATTGTATCGTGTAGATTGTGACGAGTGCAACGCTTGCTCGTGTGTGGATTGTTCTTCCGACCGCTACAACCAAGGCAAGTAGATGCTACCTTGTTCATGATATCGTCCTACTATTTTTAATGCATTGTCGTGTATTTTGTAGAGGCATGTGTAGGATGATACTATCGCTATGCTATGTCCTATTATGTGGTAGGGCTTTCCTTGTAGATGAACCACCGTTGGTAGATGTGCTTAGCCAAGCTATGTTGAACGAGGGATGGGTTACATCATTTGAGACTTGTTTCTAAAAGTATTGGTTTGTGAAAACTAAAACAACTTAATCAATGAATCTCCTGGGTGTGATGGTTTTGATAATTTTTGGTGGTTTCATTGCGGAAAGGCACCCAGGTATCAAGAGAGAATGATTGGCTTCTTTATTGTGTAGCTTACGTGTACAACCATGTGCCAATAATGAAATGGGTGGTTGGTTGGACTTAGTAAGTTGTGGTAACTCGAACCCGCGTATCCAGAGATGTAGAATTTTGGTAGGTTGGACCGGTGCGCGTCGGGATTGGGGTGCAACTTCCCGAACAGTCTCTTCTTGGACTTCTCCCTATCATCACCCAAAATGAGAGTGATGGTACGAGCTGGGCTGGCCAAGTCACATGGGTAAAGTGTACTAACCCCTGCAGGGTGTATAATCTAATCGATTAGCCGTGTCCCCGGTTATGGACAACTGAGTTGCTTGATATTGATTCCATGACATGTTTCTCGCTCATTCCAATTTCATAATTGTTTTTAATATTGTTGGGTTAACTTAATTGGGATCTTTTCAAAGAAAATCAAAAACTGTTTATGAAAGTAGGACAAAGATATTTGCAAATGCAAGCCAGACACAGCTCCACTTGCCAAATATGCATGTAGATGTTAGTACTAATGTTTCCCTTACTAGCTCTACTTGCCATACATTCCATGTATTGACCCTTCGGGGCTGCTACGTTTCATGTTGCAGGATATTCCGATTCCGAGTAATCGATATAGGCCACGGTACTCCACTCGGCACTTGTTCACTTGTGGGCAATTTGAAGAATGGAGGATTTGCTTTATTTGTGTTGCTACCTGAATAATTTGAGCTAGCCATGGGCTAAGCTTTTATTGTAATAATGGTACTCTGGATCTTCGTTATTTATGATACACGGATATTTGCTATGTTATTCATCTTATTCTATTGTGGGCCAATGAACCGATCCAGGGATTGGCATGTCACATAGAAGCCACGGTCTTTTCAGAACCGCGGTGTTACAAGATGGTATCAGAGCCCGTGTGTCGACTGTAGGATCGTGACCTAGGATTGGATTAGGAAGCCTTAGATTTATTAAAGCCTATATTAACTCTGTCCTTCATCTTATGCCTTTCACCCTCGTAAATTCTTACCATATGCTATTCTCACACTTTCCTCTTTTACTTGATAGATGGGAGAAGTCAGGACTGAGTATGCAACCATGGAGTCACCAAGGCCCTTTGCAAGGCAGTTAGCACAGCTCTCGCAGTCATTGGGATTGCCACTGCCCATGTTCAAGGGAAGAAGGTTGTACACCTATGGATATGGAGAGGATGCATGGGAGATCACTACCTTCATATTCAGGGATGCCGCCTTGCCAAATCCAGTGCATCTGATCTACACCAAGACATAATGCAACTGGGGACTTGGTATCAACTTGGCCATGCATGAAGCCATGTCTCGCCAGTGCCATCAAGTCCGACACCTACTGCCAGCAGACTCACCCTACTGTGACTATGGGAGGCGTGATGAAGATGGGAACATTGTAGTTACCCCGGGCGACAGGAACAACATGCCGCCCCGTCGGAGGCACATAGAGGACATGGAAAGGGAGAATGGAGCTCTAGCTGAGAAAGTGATGATGATAAAGGAGATTGCAGATTTTGCTAGCAATGGTATGGTGGTCCAAGGACAGGAGATTGACACCCTGCATGAAGCTGTGGGAGTTCTGGAGAATGCCCTGATAGCCAGAGATGCAACCATAGCTCATCTTCATGGTACTGTGCAGGAGAACACCCAGAACATACAACAGCTGCAAGGGACCGTCCAGGAAAGGGATCAAACTATTGAAGCTATGACAGCCCAGATTGCCGCTCTCCAAGCATAGCTGAATCCACCCTCTGATGATGACAATGGAGATGATGGCAACAATGGGGATGATGATGACAGTGGGAACGATGATGATGATGATGAGGACGAGGATGATGATGATGGAGACGATGATGGTAGAGGAGATGAAGCAGTTGCAGTTGCAGCTGAGAGTGAAGAAGAAGAGGAGGATCCAGAAGAGGTAGAGTTTGAGATCTCAAGTGATGGTCCAGGAGAAGTGTACACTCCGCCGCCATGGTTGAACCGTGGACCGAAGCGCCAACGCATGAGTGCAAGGACCTACCGCAACCTCTTCAAGAAGTAGATAGAAGTCCACCAATTAGTCCACGTTAGGTAAATTCGTTAGGATTAGTCTCGATCGATGTGAAACTTAGTTGCTATTAGTTTAAGAGTGATTAGTTGCTTATTTGTGTACTCCAATATCCCAGGAATTATTTGTGCGAATTTTATGAAAGAGTTATGGCAATTTTGGTTACTATCTGTGTTAATTTTGCTGCAGTTTTTCTGCTGATACAGCAGTACTGTACGTTTTTTCATATTTTTCTGGTAACTGGGAAAAATCTGAAAAAAATTGGGCTGATGCAAAACTCTATGTACTGTATGTGCAAAAATAAGCTAAATTTTCTGACGAGTTTAAGTCAGGCGGAAAAATTCGCGAACGCTGCTGGACTGTTCTGGCAGATTGCTGTTTTGTTGCTAAGTCGATCAACTGTTTAGTTAACCATTGCCAACTCTTGTAAAACTATTTCAGTAGGTATATACTGCTAGGATAACCCCTGAGATGTTGCTGGATCACTTGTTTGTTGACGTGTTGCTTGCTTGTGATTATCTGCTATTGTTTGATGTTGTTTGATCATATGCATGGGTAGAATCCTATTATCGTAGTTGATTCTTTCTAAACTTACCTGTGCTGAACCGCAGATGCCTCCCCGCCGTCAACCCACTGAGTTGGAGCAACTCATGGCAGCCCAGGCACAGCTGACCCAAGTTATGACTAAGTTCATGGCAGCTCAGAACAACAACAACAATGGAAACAATCAGCCTCAGGGAGATGCTCTCACCAGATTTCTGAGGTTAAGGCCAGCTAAGTTCTCTACTGCAACGGAACCGATGGTTGTTCTCGACTGGTTGCGTTTAGTCAACAAGGATCTGGTAACTGTTGGATGCACTGATGCTGAGAAGGTGAGGTTTGCCGCTCACTTACTGGAGGGACCAGCCGCTTTTTGGTGGGACACTTTTCAGATCACCCACCCGCTGGACACTGTGACTTGGGCAATGTTTGAGGAAGGTTTCAGGACCAACCACGTGTCTTCAGGAGTTCTGAGCCTGAAGAGGAAGGAGTTCCGCAACTTGCGCCAAACCAATCGCACCGTGGCTGAGTACATTGAGGAGTTCAACAACCTGTCCCGTTATGCACCTGAGGATGTTGACACTGATGCAAAAAGGAGGGAGAGATTCCTGGATGGCCTTAGTGATGAGCTTTCAGTGTAGCTACTGGTGGTTTATTGCCCCACTTTCCAGGAGCTTATGGACAAGGCCAGGATCTTGGAAGGAAAGCACAAGCAGGTGGAAAACCGCAAGAGAAAGAGCAATAATCATCACTCTGGTTCACATCACAAGTCTCGCACTTCCTATGATGGATACTCCAAGCATGGAGGAAGTGACCATGGGAGCCATGACCGCCACCACCATGGAGGCGATGGGCATCGTCATGGCAACCATAGGAGCACCCACCACAGCCACAAGGGAGGACACTCTCACCACTCTGGAGGACACGGTGGACATGACCGCAACCGTGATCGCAGCTTTGTGAAGAAGGATCTAAGTGAGGTGACATGCTTCAAGTGTAAACAGAAGGGACACTATGCTGACAACTGTCCGGAGAGGAAAGGACTGAAGCCAACCAACAACGAAAAGGCCACAGTGAACCACATGAATGTGGAGGAGATTCCAGATGAGCCTGACCTTGTGATTGGTAAGTTTCCAATCAACACTCACCCTGCACTTATACTTTTCGATACTGGTGCATCGCATTCATTCATATCAAGGGCATTTGTGGATAAGTATAAGTTACCTACGGAGTCTATCAAAAGGGTCTATTAGAGTGAGTTCACCTGGAGGAGATATGATAGCTAGCGCGGGATGCCGCAACTTAACTGTGAGGATTGGAACACACAACTTCAGTGCACATTTGGTAGTGTTGGAATCACAGGGGTTAGACGTTATTCTGGGTATGGATTGGATGTCTATGCATGATGGACACATAGATTGTGCACAGCGAGTTGTTTCACTCAAAACCCCGGATGTTAAGAGGATTAGATTCAAGTCGGCTGTACGACCGGGAAGGTGTAAGTTGAATTCTCTTAAGGGGGTTAGCATGGACACTGTGCCCGTGATTAGGGATTACCCCGACGTGTTTCCGGAAGAGCTGCCAGGAATGCCACCTGACAGGGAAGTAGAGTTTCTCATCGACCTGATGCCGGGAACATGACCTATTGCAAAGAGACCATACAAGATGGATGTGGATGAGCTGAAGGAATTGAAGAAGCAGCTGAAGGAGCAGTTGGACAAGGGATTCATTCAGCCTAGTTCGTCGTCATGGGGTGCACCTATTCTGTTTGTGGAGAAGAAAGACAGCACCAAGAGATTAGTGGTGGACTATCGCTCGCTGAATGAAGTAACCATCAAGAACAAGTACCCTCTGCCGAACATAAATGATTTGTTTGATCAACTGGAAGGAGCGAAGGTGTTCAGCAAGATTGATCTACGATCAGGCTACTTCCAATTGAAGATCCGGGAGGAGGACGTACCAAAAACCGCCTTCACCACTAGGTATGGTTTATATGAGTATACAGTTATGTCTTTTGGACTAACGAATGCCCCGGCATATTTCATGACCATGATGAACAAGGTATTTATGGAGTACTTGGACAAGTTCGTGGTGGTGTTTATTGATGACATACTGATATATTCCAAGGATGATGCTGAGCATGAGAAACATCTGCGACTGATTATGGAGAAACTGAGGGAACACCAGTTGTATGCCAAATTCAGCAAGTGTGAATTCTGGCTTAACACTGTTGGGTTTCTTGGACACGTAGTGTCAGGAGAAGGAGTCGCTGTTGATCCAAGCAAAGTGACTACAGTAACTGAGTGGGAATCACCCAAGAATGCAGGAGAGATTCGAAGCTTTTTGGGACTTGCTGGATATTACAGGAGGTTCATTGAAAACTTTTCCAAGATTGCTAAGCCGATGACTGAACTTCTGAAGAAGGAGAGAAAGTTTGAATGGACGGATGTGTGTGAAGCTAGCTTTCAGGAACTGAAGCGTCGACTAGTGACCGCGCTACTGCTCAGGCTTACTGCACCTTCAGAAGGACTTCCAGGTGTACTGTGATGCCTCTCGACAGGGACTTGGAAGTGTGCTGATGCAAGATGGGAGAGTAGTGTCATATGCCTCGCGACAACTCAAGCACCATGAGCGGAATTACCCCACACACGGCTTGGAGTTAGCGTCAGTGGTTCATGCGCTCAAGGTGTGGAGGCATTACTTAATGGGAAAGCACTGTGATGTATACACCAACCACAAGAGCCTGAAGTACATATTCACGCAGAAGGAACTGAACATGAGGCAAAGGAGATGGTTGGAGCTTATCAAGGACTATGATATGAATTTACAATACCACCCAGGAAAGGCCAATGTAGTAGCAGATGCTCTGAGCCGGAAGGTTTATGCCAATGGATTGACAATTGGGGAATTGCCCGAGGATTTGTGCAAGCAATTCAAGGACCTTAGACTGGAGGTAGTGTCTGAAGGATACTTGGCAACAATGGAAGTCCAACCAACGCTACAGGACAGAATTAGGAAGGCTCAAGTGGGAGACAAAGAGATAGATGAAATAAAGGAAAAGATGAAGGAGGGTCGAGCAAGGGAATTCCGCGAGGATGAGCAAGGAACCTTGTGGTATGGGGATCGTTTGTGCGTTCCCAACGATCCAGAGTTAAGGAAGTTGATTCTGCAGGAAGCTCATGACTCGCCGTATTCCATACATCCGGGCAATACGAAGATGTATATGGACCTAAAGGACAGATTCTGGTGGAACAACATGAAAGGAGACATCGCAGAACATATTGCCCTATGTGATGTATGTAGCCAAGTAAAGGCGGAACACCAGAAGCCAGCAGGACTGCTACAGCCATTGCCCGTGCCGGATTGGAAGTGGGATAGAGTGGGAATGGATTTTATCACAGGATTGCCCAGGACCAGGTCAGGATATGACTCTATTTGGGTAGTGGTCGACCATTTGACCAAGGTAGCTCACTTTATACCGGTGAAGACGACCTATACGAGTGCAAAGTTGGCCAAGATTTACATGGACAGAATTGTGTGCCTACACGGAGTTCCCAAGAGTATTGTATCTGACAGAGGCACCCAATTTATCTCACACTTCTGGCGCCAGCTGCACGAGTCACTTGGTACTAGATTGGAGTTTAGCACGGCGTTTCACCCACAGACTGATGGACAGACCGAGAGGGTGAATCATATTTTGGAGGACATGCTGAGGGCTTGCGCCTTGGCTCATGGCTCTAGTTGGGATGAGAATTTGCCATATGCTGAGTTTTCCTACAACAACAGCTATCAAACCAGCATCAAGACATCGCCGTTCGATGTGCTGTATGGGAAACGGTGCTGGACTCTGTTGCTATGGGATGGAGTAGGAGAACGCCAGTTGTTTGGACCTGATTTGATCAAGGACGCTGAGGAGAAGGTCGCCTTGATTAGGGATAGGCTGAAGGTAGCATAGTCAAGGCAGAAAAGCTACGCTGATGCCAAGCGCAAGGAAGTGGTGTATAAGATAGGTGATAGAGCATACCTCAGAGTGTCGCCACTTCGTGGAATCAAGAGATTTGGAATTAAGGGTAAGCTGGCACCTCGATTTATTGGACCGTACAGGGTCTTAGCACGCAAAGGAGAAGTTGCTTATCAGTTGGAGTTGCCAGAGGCTTTGTCCGCTGTTCACAATGTGTTCCACGTATCCCAGCTGAAGAAGTGCCATCCGGAGATGGTGGATACACCATTGAGAGACACTGTACCGCTAGAGGAGGTTCAGCTTGAGAATGACTTGACCTATGAGGAGAAACCGGTCAAGATTCTGGAGACAGCAGAGAGGACTACCCGTACCAAGACAATCAGGTTTTGCAAGGTGCATTGGAGCCACCACACTTAAGAGGAAGCCACTTGGGAGCATGAGGATGACATCCGAGAGGACTACCCACACCTATTTGCTAGCCGCGCCGAATCTCGGGGCGAGATTCATCTTAAGGGGGTTAGTCTTGTCACATCCCAAATTTTTAGATTCGGTTCTGCATATCATTCATATCATTGCATCATACTTTTCCACGCAAAACCACTTATTGAAAAGATTCGGCAAAACGCTATTTTCCAAAACCCTACTTTATTTTACTACGAGGCTCCTGCGGGAGGTTTTAGTAGGATTTGTGTTGTCCACCCTTGTAGCCCAGTGGTTTCACCCAACCCTTGACCCTAGGTTGTTCCCCTCGATTTTACAAAAACTTAGGAGCGAGAATCACCCGATTTGGAGCTCGTACGGAAAAGTTATGGAGGTTTTAGTATTTGCAAAAGGAGAAACAAATCGGACAAAAAAAAAACTGCGCGGCCCGTGTCCGCGTAGGACCCCACGAGGGGGCCCCACTTAAGAGGCCGCCGCTGCCCCTGCCTCGATTCCCGTACCCACCCGCCACCGCCCGCGCCCTCGATCTCCACGCAGCCGCCGCTGCCTCGCGCCACCGTTCCGCGCTGACCGTCTCCCTTCCGCGCAGGAACCGCCGTCGCTGGAGCCGATCGCCGCCACCGTCCCGAGCTCGCCGCCGTTCGTTTCCGGTGAGTCCGCAGCCGCCTTTGGATCTCAGATCAGCGGTCCAGATCGGTCGTTGACCGGTCAGTCCCCAGGCGTTGACTAGTCAGACGCCCAACAAGAATAGCGTTGACCAGTCAATGAACTTGACTGGGTAATTACTTTAATCGTTTTAGTTGGCAGATTTCGGTAGAAACTTGTAAATTGCGTAGAAATTAAACCGCTGGGCCAAAAATTGCAAATAAAATATGTGTAGGTTCAGTAAGTCGTGTAGAATCTTTCTGTACCTTAGTTTCACACTTTTGCAGCAAGATTTAGTACAGTTTAATCAAATGAATTAATGGCCTTTTTGGACTAATTAATTCGTAGAAAAAGATCTGTAGATCCAAAAATTGCGTATGATATGTCCCTGGATTCAGTGGAACGAAGGGAATCTCATCGTGAATTAAAAAGATAGGCTTACAGTGAAAACCTCTGCAGAAACTGTCTAGTGGCTTTCTGTAGTGTTTTAATTACTCGGGGAGTTTTATAATTCCTTTTTGAGTAATTCCAATTGGTACTATTCTTAAATAGCTATGCCTGTACGGTAGATTTTCCCCAAGATTTTACAAACAGTATACTACCGGTAGTGAATTATTTGAGTTCTAGCTCTAGTTTTGAGCATTACTTTTTGCGTAATAGTTTTCCTTGTGCTAAAACTATTTTCCAAGCATGCAATCAGTAGTATTATTGAATAGGATTATGTGGTGCAGCTGTAGCACCAATTCACTTGCCTTGCATGCATTCATGCATCATCTTTGTTGCATAGGCTTGTGGATTGTTTGTTTATGATTGCAATTGTATCGTGTAGATTGTGACGAGTGCAACGCTTGCTCGTGTGTGGATTGTTCTTCCGACCGCTACAACCAAGGCAAGTAGATGCTACCTTGTTCATGATATCGTCCTACTATTTTCAATGCATTGTCGTGTATTTTGTAGAGGCATGTGTAGGATGATACTATCGCTATGCTATGTCCTATTATGTGGTAGAGCTTTCCTTGTAGATGAACCACCGTTGGTAGATGTGCTTAGCCAAGCTATGTTGAACGAGGGCTAGGTTACATCATTTGAGACTTGTTTCTAAAAGTATTGGTTTGTGAAAACTAAAACAACTTAATCAATGAATCTCCTGGGTGTGATGGTATTTATAATTTTTGGTGGTTTCATTGCGAAAAGGCACCCAGGTATCAAGAGAGAATGATTGGCTTATTTATTGTGTAGCTTACGTGTACAACCATGTGCCAATAATGAAATGGGCGGTTGGTTGGACTTAGTAGGTTGTGGTAACTCAAACCCGCGTATCCAGAGATGTAGAATTTTGGTAGGTTGGACCGGTGCGCGTCGGGATTGGGGTGCTACTTCCCGAACAGTCTCTTCTTGGACTTCTCCCTATCATCACCCAAAATGAGAGTGATGGTACGAGCTGGGCTGGCCAAGTCACATGGGTAAAGTGTACTAACCCCTGCAGGGTGTATAATCTAATCGATTAGCCGTGTCCCCGGTTATGGACAACTGAGTTGCTTGATATTGATTCCATGACATGTTTCTCGCTCATTCCAATTTCATAATTGTTTTTAATATTGTTGGGTTAACTTAATTGGGATCTTTTCAAAGAAAATCAAAAACTGTTTATGAAAGTAGGACAAAGATATTTGCAAATGCAAGCCAGACACAGCTCCACTTGCCAAATATGCATGTAGATGTTAGTACTAATGTTTCCCTTACTAGATCTACTTGCCATACATTCCATGTATTGACCCTTCGGGGCTGCTACGTTTCATGTTGCAAGATATTCCGATTCCGAGTAATCGATATAGGCCACGGTACTCCACTCGGCACTTGTTCACTTGTGGGCAATTTGAAGAATGGAGGATTTGCTTTATTTATGTTGCTACCTGAATAATTTGAGCTAGCCTTGGGCTAAGCTTTTATTGTAATAATGGTACTCTGGATCTTCGTTATTTATGATACACGGATATTTGCTATGTTATTCATCTTATTCTATTGTGGGCCAATGAACCGATCCAGGGATTGGCATGTCACATAGAAGCCACGGTCTTTTCAGAACCGCGGTGTTACAGATGAAGACCTTCCTCTCCCTTGTTCCAGCAGGCAGCGGAGGTTGTAGTTCTCCCCTTGCGATTCTGGCAGAACGACGGCGTGGTGTCGAAATTAGAGGGAAAATCCTGCAAGGCTTGGCCTAAGCCGGAGCAGGTTATGGTGGATCTAGGGTTTCCGGCGATCTAGGTTTAGAGGGCCGGAGAGGAGGAGGTGGAGTCGGCGGTGGCTAGGGCAACGGCGACGGGCCGGCGGTGGCGGCTCAAGGTGGGGAGGGCTGGTTGTGATCACTTGGGGCAGCCCCTCCCCTCTATTTATGAGAGGGAGGGCAGCTTGGGAGAGGGGAGTTTGAATCCTTCCCCGACTCCCTCTTTTTTTTGGAAGGAAAGATGACTCTTTCCTTCTTCCACTAGGATACCATTGTTTCAGTTTGACTTTTCAAACCTGCCTTTTCACTTGCAATTTGGAGCTTAATTCCTCTCTTGCAAATGCCCAACCAAGTGACTTAGGACATGATCCAATCATTCCACTTAACCATGACACATTCATGAACCATTCCCCTTCCGGTCCGGTGAACCTTCTAGACCCTTCTAGAACCTCTCCGATGAAAACATTGAAATTATTCCCGAACTCCGAAATTGGACTTTCCTTATATGAATCTTATTCTCCGGACAATTCTGGATCTCCTCATGATATCCCGGATCCCATCCGAGACTCCGAACAACATTCGGTCTCCCTACTTACATTCCATATCTACTAAACAACATTGAATCCTTAAGTGTGTCTCCCTACGGTTCGTGAATTATGCGGACATGAGCGAGACACTTCTCCGATCAATAACCAATAGAGGAATCTGGAAAATTCATATGGCTCCCACATATTTCTATGATTACTTTGCAATCAAATGAACCGCTTACATACGATACCAATTTCCCTTTCTCTCGCGATAGTTTACTTATCCAAGGTTTGATCGTCGGTATCTGTGCATACCTAGTTCAACCTCGTTACCGATAAGTACTCTTTTCTTGTTCCCGTGATATGTGATCCCTTGTGAGCCAGTCACATGCTTGCAAGATAATTGGATGACATTCCACCAAGAGGGCCCAGAGTATATCTATCTGTTATATGGATGGACAAATCCCACTCTTGATCCATGTGCCTCAACACATACTTTCCGAACACTCAATGCCACCTTTATAGCCACCCAGTTACGGTGTGGTGTTTGATGTCATCAAAGTATCCTTCCGGTGATGGTGATTAGCATGATCTCATGGTCGAAGGAATTATGTTACTATGTATCAGAAAGCTTATAGCAAACAAACTATTGAAATGACTTAATCTTTATGCTACGCTTATCTATTGGAGTATGTCCATCACACCATTCTCCTAATGATATGATCTTGTTGTTAATTAAATCTCAATGTTCATGATCGGGAAACCACGATCATCTATCAACCAACAAGCTAGTATAACAAAGAGGCTTTACCAGGGACTCTAATTTAGTTTACAAATCACACAAGTATTAATGTTTCCGGTTAATACTATTATAGCATGAATGTAAACATTTATCATAAACACAAAGATATAATAATACCCACTTTTATTATTGCCTCTAGGGCATATCTCCAACAGTCTCCCACTTGCACTAGAGTCAACTAATCTAGATTACATGGTAATATAACGAACACCCATGGCGGTCTGGTGCTAGTCATGCTTTGCCCTCGGGAGAGGTTTAGTCAACGGATCCGCCACATTCAGATTTGTGTGTACTTTGGAAATATTATGTCACCATCTTGGATATGCTCTTGAATAGCGTGAAAACGCAGCTTGATATGCTTTAGCTTCTTGTGTGACCTTGGTTCTTGCGCATTGGATATGGCGCCCATGTTATCACAGTAGATAGACATTGGGTCCAACGCACTTGGAACCACACCGAGCTATGTAATGAACTCCTTCATCCATATCGCCTCTTGTGAAGCCTCCGAAGCAGCTATGTATTCCGATTCAGTTGAAGATATCGCCACAACGCTTTGCTTTGCACTCCTCCAGCTAACTGCTGGACCATTCAAAGTAAATACATATCCAGATTGAGATTTAGAATCATCTGGATCGGTGTTCCAACTAGCATCGGTGTAACCATTAACAACGATCTCTTCATCACCTCAATAAGAAAGAACCATATCCTTAGTTCTTCTCAAGTACTTAAGGATGTTTTTGACCGCTGTCCAATGATCCACTCCTAGATCACTTTGATATCTGCTAGTCAAACTAACAGCATATGCAATGTCGGGTCTAGTACATAGCATGGCATACATGATAGATCCTATGGCTGAGGCATAGGGAGTCTTACTCATCCTATCTCTATCTTCTGCCGTTGTAGGACTTTGAGTTTTACTCAAGGTCGTATTGGGCAACATGGGCAAGAACCCTTTCTTGCTATCTTCCATTCCAAACCTCTTTATAACTTTGTCCAAATATGTACTCTGTGACAATGATATTAGGCGTCTTGATCTATCTCTATAAATCTTTATGCCTAATATGTAAGCTGCTTCGCCAAGATCTTTCATTGAAAAACTATTATTCAAATAATCCTTGACACTATTAAGAAGGTCTACATCATTCCCAATCAACAATATGTCATCTACATATAGTATTAGGAATGCTAAAGAGCTCCCACTCACTTTCTTTTAAATACAAGCTTCTCCATAAGTTTGTATAAAACCAAAGCTTTTGATTACCTTATCAAAACTTTGTATCCAACTCCGGGATGCTTGCTTCAATCCATAAATGGACCGTTGAAGTTTGCATACCTTGTTAGCATCTTTAGGATCGACAAAACCTTTGGGTTGTACCATATACAACTCTTCATCAATGTCTCCATTGAGGAATGCCGTTTTGACATCCATCTGCCATATCTCATAATCATAATATGCAGCGATTGCTAACAAAATCCTCACAGACTTTAGCTTCTCTACCGGTGAGAAAGTCTCATCGTAGTCAACTCCTTGAATTTGTCGAAACCCTTTTGCAACAAGTCGAGCTTTATAGACAGTAACATTACCATCAGCATCTGTTTTCTTCTGGAAAATCCATTTGTTCTCGACAGCCTTCCGGCGATCCGGTAAGTCCACCAAAGTCCATACTTGGTTTTCATACATGGATCCAATCTCGGATTTCATGGATTCTTGCCATTTATTGGAATCTAGGCTCATCATTGCTTCCTCATATGTCGCAGGGTTATCGACATTGTCCACGAACATTACACTCATAACGGGATCATACCAATCAGGAGTGGTACGAGTTCTCGTTGACCTGCGAGGCTCTGTAGCAACTACAACCGAAGTTTCATGATCATCATCATTAGCTTCCTCTCTTATTGGTGCAGGCACCACAGGAACTTCTTCCAGTGCTGCGCTACTCGCAAGTTCGAGAGAAGGTTCGATAACCTCGTCGATTTCTACTTTCCTTCCAGTCACTTCTTTCGAGAGAAATTCCTTCTCTAGAAAGGATCCATTCTTGGCAACGAAGATTTTGCCTTCGGATCTATGATAGAAGGTATACCCAATAGTTTCCTTTGGGTATCCTATGAAGACGCATTTTTACGCTTTGGGTTCAACCTTGTCGGGCTGTAACTTCTTTACATAAGCTTCGCAACCCCAAACTTTAAGGAACGACAATTTAGGTTTCTTCCCAAACCACAATTCATACGGTGTCGTTTCAACGGATTTAGATGGTGCCCTATTTAAAGTGAATGTGGCTGTTTCTAATGCATAACCCCAAAATGATAGCAGTAAAACTGTAAGTGACATCATAGAACGAACCATATCTAAGAGAGTTCAATTACGATGTTTGGACACACCATTACGTTGTGGTGTTCCCGGCGGTGTCAATTGTGAAAGTATTCTGCATTTCTTGAAATGCTCGCCAAACTCATAACTTATATATTCGCCTCTACGATCAGATCGTAGAAACTTAATCTTCTTGTTACGTTGATTCTCTACTTTACTTTGAAATTCCTTAAACTTCTCAAATGTTTCGGACTTATGTTTCATGAAATAGATATACCCATATCTACTCAAGTCATCCGTGAAGGTAAGAACATAACGATAACCACTGCGCGATGCTACACTCATTGGACCACACACATCGGTATGTATGATTTCCAATAAGTATGTAGCTTGCTCCATCATATCAGAAAATGGAGTCTTAGTCATTTTACCCGCCAGACATGCTTCGCATCTTTCAAGTGATTCAAAATCAAGTGATTCAAGAAGTCCATCGGAATAGAGTTTCTTCATACGCTTCACTCCAATGTGACCAAGACTACAGTGCCACATATAGGTCAAGTTATCGCTCAATTTCAAACGTTTAGCTTTAAAGTTACTAATATGTGTATTACTACAATCGAGATTCAACAAGAATAGACCATCTATCAAAGGTGCATGTGCATAAAACATATTACTCATATAAATTGAACAACCATTATTCTCGGACTTAAACAAGTAACCGTCTCGCAATAAACATGATCCGGATATGATGTTCATGCTCAATGCATTCACCAAATAACAAATATTTATGTATAAAACTAATACCAATGGTAGATGAAGAGGTAGCATGCCGACCGCGATCACATCAACCTTTGATCCATTTTCAACGCGCGTTGTCACCTTGTTCTTCGCTAGTTTCCGTCTATTCTGCAGCACCTGTTTCGAGTTACAAATATGAGCAACTGAACCAGTATCAAATACCAGCACTACTTTATACTAAGAAGATACACATCAATAATATGTATATCAGATATACCTTTCTTATTGATGTTGCTGTTCTTCAAATCCGCCAAGTACTTAGGGAAATTTCGCTTCCAGTGACCTTCTCCCTTGCAGTAAAAGCACTCAGTATTAGGCTTAGGCCCAGCCTTGGTCTTCTTCGCCGGCGCGATAACTTTCTTACCGCCCTTCTTGAAGTTTCCCTTTTTCTTAGACTTGCCTTGATTATTGAATTTGGTGGTCTTATTGACCATCAACACTTGGTGCTCTTTCTTGATCTCCACTTCCACAGAATTTAACATCGAGAAGAGTTTGGGCAACGACTTGTCCATGTTTTGCATATTGTAGTTCATCACAAAGTTCTTTTAACTTGGTGGTAGTGATTGGAGGACACGGTGAATCCCCGAAGCATTAGGAATCACTATACCTAAGCTTTGAAGCTTGCTTGCGTGTCCAGACATCTTAAGCACGTGCTCACTAATGGATCTGCCCTCTTCCATCTTGCAGTTAAAGAACTTTTCAGAAGCCTCATAACTCTCAACTACCGCGTGAGCCTCAAATATCATTTTGAGTTCACGGACAATATCATGTGGGTCATGGTTCTCAAACCTTTTATGAAGCTCCGATTCCAAACCGTACAAGATAGCACACTGAACTGTGGAGTACTGATTCTTTCGAGTGAGTAAAACATTCTTCACCTCATCGGTAGCATCAGCTGCAGGTGGGTCACCCAGCGGTGCATCTAGCACATAGGTCAAATTACCTGCATTGAGGACAATCCTCAAGTTGCGGAGCCAATCCGCGAAGTTGCTTCCATTGTTTTTCAACCTTTATTTCTCTAGGAACGCATTAAAATTGATGGTAGGGGCCGCCATTGATCTACAACATATTTGCAATAGTTTAGACTAAGTTTATGACAAATTGAGTTCTAATTAATAGTTAAATTAATCTAGGTGAACTCTCACTCAAAACAATATCCCTCAAATTGTTTTAGTGATCACACGAACCAAATCCACTACATCAAAACCGATCATCATGAGAGTTGATGTAGCTTAAATGGTGAACAATCAACATGTTCATCATATCTACTATATGACTCATTCTTTACCTTTCGGTGATCCGTGATCCATGTTTCGAGACCATGTCTATACATGCTAGACTCGTCAAGATCAAACCTTAGCTTTCGCATGAGCAAATCTGCCTTGCTCCCCATGTATCTAACACACCCGATCATCACGTGGTGCTTCGAAACGACGAGCTTTAGCAACGGTGCTTACTAAGGATGAACACTTTATAACTTGATATTTTTGTGAGAGGGATCATCTTATATTTCTACCATCGTAAACTAAGCAATACAAGATGCATAAAAGGATTAACATCACATGCAATTCATAATATGTGATATGATATGGCCTTTCTTGTTGTGCTTCCGATCTCCATCTTCAAGCATGAACATGATCTCCATCATCACCGGCATTGCGTCAAGGTCAATGGCGCCGCTCCATGGTTGTCATCCACCAGCATCAACTATTACAACTACTTTGAATAATAGACACGCAGGTCTTAACGAAATTAAAAAGACAACCATATGGCTCCAGCCGGTTGCCAACTTACAATAAGGAACATTACATACATCATATATAATCACAATCATGGCCATATCACATCACAGTACACCCCTGCAAAACAAAGTTAGACATCTCTAATTTTCTTTGCATATTTTACGTGGTTTGGGGCTTTCAATAAGTGTCGTTCTAACTTACGAACAAGAACCACAATGTTGATGCTTGAACTATCAAGTGTCCGTTGTAAATTGAATCTATACTATGATGGGAGAGACAGACACCCGCAAAGCCACTTATGCAATACAATTTGCATGTTAAGCATGGAGCAAGTCTCATGAACGATGTCATGTAAGGTTAGCCCGGGCCGCTTCATCCCATCATACCGCAAGATGCAAAGTACACAAAAGGCAATTGATAATAAAAGAACCACCGCCCACAATGACCATTGTGTTCTACTCGTGCAACATATCTACATATAGACCTGGCTCTGATACCACTATAGGGGTTCGTAGCATGGAAAACAAAAAAATTCTACCGCATGCACACAAACAAGACAAGATCTATCTACTAGATTGTAGCAATGAGTCGATTAGAGTACTCACCCTCTAAGATTCCAAAGCGGTTAACGAGAGAAGATTCTTGTGGGTGATGTAGTCGTACACTTGCCGATCTCAAGATCGCGTAGACAATCCTTTCGGCGCTGCGTTTCAGCAGCGCTTCCACAGTCGATCACGCGTTCGGTACTCGATGAAGACCTTCCTCTCCCTTGTTCCAGCAGGCAGCGGAGGTTGTAGTTCTCCCCTTGCGATTCCGGCAACACGACGACATGGTGTCGAAATTAGAGGGAAAATCATGCAGGGCTTCGCCTAAGTCAGAGCAGGTTATGGTGGATCTAGGGTTTCCGGTGATCTAGGTTTAGAGGACCGGAGAGGAGGAGGTGGAGTCAGCGGCGGCGCCGGGCGGCGGCGGTGATGCTTGGGGCGGCGGCGGCTCAAGGTGGGGAGGGCTAGTTGTGATCTCTTAGGGCAGCCCATCCCCTCTATTTATGAGAGGGAGGGCAGCTTGGGAGAGGGGAGTTTGAATCCTTCCCCAACTCCCTCTTTTTGTTGGAAGGAAAGAAGGACTCTTTCCTTCTTCCACTAGGAAACCATTGTTTCAGTTTGACTTTTCAAACCTTCCTTTTGACTTGCAATTTGGAGCTTAATTCCTCTCTTGCAAATGCCCAACCACGTGACCTAGGACATGATCCAATCATTCCACTTAACCATGACACATTCATGAACCATTCCCCTTCCGGTCCGGTGAACCTTCTAGAACCTCTTCGATGAAAACATCGAAATTATTTCCGAACTCCAGAATTAGACTTTCCTTATATGAATCTTATTCTTCGGACCATTCCGGATCTCCTCGTGATATCCCGGATCCCATCCGAGACTCCAAACAACATTCGGTCTCCCTACTTACATTCCATATCTACTAAACAACATTGAATCCCTAAGTGTGTCTCCCTACGGTTCGTGAATTATGCGGACATGACCGAGACACTTATCCGATCAATAACTAATAGAGGAATCTGGAAATTCATATGGCTCCCACATATTTCTACGATTACTTTGCGATTGAATGAACCACTTACATACGATACCAATTTCCCTCTGTCTCGCGATAGTTTACTTATCCGAGGTTTGATCGTCGGTATCTCTGCATACCTAGTTCAACCTCGTTACCGATAAGTACTCTTTTCTCGTTCCCGTGATATGTGATCCCTTGTGATCCAGTCACATGCTTGGAAGCTAATTGGATGACATTCCACCGAGAGGTCCCAGAGTATATCTATCTGTCATATGGATGGACAAATCCCACTCTTGATCCATGTTCCTCAACACATACTTTCCAAACACTCAATGCCACCTTTATAGCCACCCAGTTACGGTGTGGTGTTTGATGTCATCAAAGTATCCTTCCGGTGATGGTGATTAGCATGATCTCATGGTCGAAGGAATCAGGTTACTATGTATCAGAAAGCTTATAACAAACGAACTATTGCAATGACTTGATCTTTATGCTATGCTTATCTATAGGAGTATGTCCATCACACCATTCTCCTAATGATATGATCTTGTTGTTAATAACATCTCAATGTTCATGATCGGGAAATCACGATCATATATCAACCAACAAGCTAGTATAACAAAGAGGCTTTACCAGGGACTCTAATTTAGTTTACAAATCACACAAGTATTAATGTTTCCGGTTAATACTATTATAGCATGAATGTAAACATTTATCATAAACACAAATATATAATAATAACCACTTCTATTATTGCCTCTAGGGCATATCTCCAACAATCGTCACACCGTCACCTCCTTGAACCGCCTCCGCCTTCCATACTATAAAACAGTGAGAGTCAATCTTTTAGTAAAAATTCATTGTTTGCATGCTACACCAACATAACTAGGTAATGAAGATGCTGCACCAACATAACTAGATGAAAAATATTATGTGCATGCCGAGATCTTATAAGACCATGATGTGTAAAATAATTTCATATGACAAATAATTTGATAGTAAAAAACATCTATTATGTGTTCTTAAACAAGTGAGGTATGTTCTACCAAATGGATATGTTCACTATACCCTCCTTAGTAAAACCCTCCCATATCAGTACATGCTATATATTAACATTACCATGGCCATAGTCATAGAGATATTGAAATGAGAAACCCCATTTAGTACTTTGCAAGTAAACACCACATCACAGAGCTTTTCAAAATTCAAATGAGCAACCCCAGTTAGTACTTTGCAAATAATCAACATCAGAGACCTTGTCAAATGAGCAACCCCAGTTATAATTTACAAATTAAATAGCAAATACATTACTGACATATGTTATGTAATCCAAACTTCCTCTAGAGCAAGCACATGATTTCAAGATAAACTGCTCATCGTCAAAACAATTAATTTCTTTATAAATAACAACAAAGAATAATCAAGGCTCCGAATAACATGTGACTTATATAACTTCTATTTGTTGTGTTCCTTTTAATAGAGTTTACAAGCTGCACTTGTATGAGTACTATGAATTCGCATATTTTTGGCCTTGGAAATCAACAATAGATACAAACAGTTCACAACCAGTCAATTTCACAATTCTTGAAAATTTTGGTCAGTGAGCATCACAACAGTTCACAGTGGGAAACAGACGGTGGTCACTGAAGTGGACCATCCTAGTAGATAAAAATACCTTCATAAACTATCTCAAATAACCAAGCATGTACCGAAGAACAAATTGGCACATTTATGTTCTACCATTTCTCCTAATATGTAAAAACCTTTGTTTATTTTGAGAGGCAATACAGATACAGGGAATAAAAAACATAACAGATCTGACCGGATCAGTTTTTTCATGACAGAATAATATGAATGGTTTTATTCACACTGTATAATCGATATAGTAATATTGTACATGTCTCAGCAGTACAAATATGTAAATACAGATTTTGTACTGTACCACACCAGAAATCATTTGATGACAAAAGACTGCGACACGTATGGCTTTACAAAAACAACCATGGCACATATGGCTTTACCAAAACAACCGCTCGGTCATTAAACATCCAGACAAGGAACCTTCGTAAAACATTTTAGAAGCTCACTATGCAAATACTAACAGATTGAATCAAAAAATATTCTTATTCAAGAACAAAGAATAATCAACTATAAATAATCCTTGTCAACAAATGAAAAGTAGCACATGCAGTACAATACTTGAAATAACATAAACCGCACTGACGGTGTTCATTATTATACTCAACACTATCCATGTATACTTAAGTAGTAGAAATGAATATTCATAGGAAGGGGATGGTATGTAATTTCCCGATCGTGTGTGAAGCCGTGAATGCACCACAAAGACCTCAATGTTATGGTTAGTAATTAGCATAGGCGGGCCACATTGTCCCCAATTAGCACCTCCTGGGTTCATCTTATTTGGTATCGGCACTAACAAGAACATGTGCCTCATTCCTGTCCACCCTGTCGTTCCTTCTGGTGGCGTCACATTGCCAGCCTTATGGATGTATTCAGAGGCATCACCACTTGCACACTCCGAGCCCGCGACAGTGTTTCTCTGTGGAAAGACCAACGTCAGTCTTGATACTTCGAAAACGTATCTATAATTTTTAATGTTCCATGCTTGTTTAGTATCTACTTTGTTTTGCTTTGTCTACACTTTGAGGTATTTTTATATGTTTTCTGGGACTAACCTATTATTAAGATGCTATAGTGCTAGTTGCCTATTTTCTTCTGTTTTTGGTGCCAGAAAGGTCAGAAAATGAATATTCTTGGAATTGGACGAGACAAAAGTCAAATTCAATATTTTACTGTGGGAAACACGGAGCCAGAAGACGAGACAGAGAAGGAACTCGAGGGGGCTACACCCCCTGGCCGCCCGGCCAGGCCAAGCCTGCGCCTAGGAGGGTGCAGCCGCATCGGGCACCCCCTCGGCCTCCCTCTTTGCCTATAAGAAGCCCCTGATACCTAAACCCTAAGTACCCAGTCAATATTCCACGAAACAGTCCATAGCCGCCGCCACCATCGTCCCTAGATCGGGGGGGGGGGGTCTGAAGCTCTTCAAGGCACCCTGCCGGAGGGGAGAGATCATCCCGGAAGCCTTTTTCATCACCATGCCAGCCTCTGGTATGAAGCGTGAGTAGTTCCACCTTGGACTACTGGTCCATGTGGTAGCTAGATGGTTGTTTCTCCTCCTTTGTGCTACCATGTTTAGATCTATGAGCTCCGTTCATGATCAAGATCATCTATTTGTAATCATGCATGTTGTGTTTGTGGGGATCCGATGGATATTGAGATTACTATGTCAGATTGGTTAATGATTCTATCATGTCTGTGTTGTTTAAGATCTTGCATACTCTCCGTTTCTAGTAGCTATCTTGGCCAAGTAGATGCTAGTGACTCCAAGAGGGAGTATTTATGCTCGATAGTGGGTTCATGCCTCTATTTAATCTGGGGAGGTGATAGGAATCTCTAAGGATATAGATGTGTTGTTGCTACTAGGAAGAAAACAACGTTCTCTTGTTCATGGTACAAGTGGATTGTTTACCTTACACACTTTGCTTAAAGCAGTTATCCGTTGCTTGCAACTTAATACTGGATAGAGTATAATATAACAAAGTTAATATTCTCATATTTGATGAGAATTTACAAAAAGGTTGGAGACACTAGTTGTCCTAATCCTCCAAAAAGGTTTTGGAGAGCAACATTATACTCGCGATTCACCGTTATAAGCTAAAAGTAGCTTGATCATGGATAATTCCATGATAAGGATGAATATCTGATGTAGGTAAAATATTTACTACACCAAGAGATTACTAAAGAAAGGAATTTGAAAGAACACCAAACATTTGATGATGGTGATCTACTTCAAAGTGCAAGTCCAAAGACATTGGTATTTAACTATACATGCTTTGGACTATGTGTCATGTATATGGCTCCACTATTGATGTTGATAGATTCTTTCAAACAGAAAAAGAAATACTGAAAGAAAATCTCATAAATATATGGCAGAAAAGAAAAGACTAGAATTGTTCAGCTTAGGTATATAGAGGATATACGCGTTATGGCTGTATTCTTTGCTTGTTAAATAATGTGGTTCTTAAGTATTGGATACTGAATTTGTTGGTATGAATCGTCATACTAAACAATAGAATTCATGAACTACAATGGCCTAAGTAAGTAGTAAAAGAATATGTGATGATGTTCATCGAGAACAAATAAAGAGTTATTGTGTTGCTCGTTAAACATCAAAGCTTGCCTTCAAGATTTGTTTTATCAGGTATTATGAGAACAAAAGGGTTGTTCAAATAATTGCCATAATCCATAAAAGATGGATGATTCACAAATATCGTTGGAGAAATCACATCCATAAAACTAGTGCTAAAAATTTCAACAGACAAATTGATTGAAAGATCACTTAGGAAGTGACATCTCCGTTTAAATTATATTGGAAAGAAAACATGAAGAAACTCCATGTGGATGGAATTTTGGAGTCTTTTGATTTTGATGAAATGACGCTTGTGAAACTTTCCTAGAGATAATTAAAACTTCGTTCATAGGCCAAAAGGGAACGAATGCATGGCTTATTGGAACTTGTACATATTATTGTATGAAGTCCATTATGTGTAGTCAAGAGCGATGGATTTCAACTTCATATGCTTTCTACGAAAATTTGAGTGAATATATGAATATTTACTTAATAAGGATGAAGTATGAAACATTTGAAAAGTTCCAAGACTTTCAAGATGAAGTGCAAAATCATTGTAACAAGAATATAAATAGTTTATGATAAGATCATAAAGGAAGATATTTGAGTTACAAGTTTAGCATAATACCTAAGATTTAAGGAATCGTTCCGTGGATTTGCATTTCTCGAAACACCATAAGAGTATGGAGCGTTCGAGATATGTAACTAAACCTTGTTTGACATGGTAAGATCAAAGGTGTAATTCATAAAACTGCCATTATATTTTAAAGATTAAAAGCTTTAGAGACTACTGTTTTTCCACTAAAAAGAGCTCCATCATAATCCGTTGAAATGACACCATATAAAGTTATGGTTTGGGATAAAACCCAAGTTGTCCTTTCTTAAACATTGGTATGCTATGCATAAGAAAGATGTTTGCAACCAAAGTCGGATGAACCTATCTTTGTATGTTATTTTGAATAATCGTTGATTATTCCTCCATAACACCAAAGACAAAAATGTTTGTCGCTTAGAACGTAAAGTTTCTTTGAGAAAGAAATTTTTCGTGAAAAGATAAGTGGGAGGACAATAGAACTTTGATAAGGTTAAAAGAACCTTAAGCTATATGTGCAAAGTTGCGCAGCGCCAAAAAGTATTCCGGAGGCAGCAACAATGCTCATGGCTCACGTGCCTCAAAGGTTGTGGTCACGGAGGTCTAAGTTCCTATTGAAACAAGTAGGTCGGGTAAACAATCAAATACCAAGATTTGAGAGTTAAATCATTATTTGATAATAATGATACGAATACATGCAAAGAAGCGATGATGGGCCCTGACTCCGTCAAATGGCTTGAAGCCATAAAATCCGTGATAGTTCTATATACAAGAGATCAAGCTTTGAACTTGAAAGACCCTCTGGAAAGGTACAAGACCTTACAGTCATAATTGGATCTATAAAGAAATAGACATGGATGTTTCACATCTATGAAATAGTCGACATGTTGGGAAAGAGTTCACAACAATGTTCAAAGCTTGACTATGACAAGATTTGATCTTTCATAGCGATATTTAGTCTAGACGGATTAATGTAGCAACCACTACATATAATTTTGTTATGTGGTAGTTGAATAAGCAAAACAAGTTCTTCTAATAGAATTGTTACCTAGGACATGTGCATAACACGATCCATAGGGTTTTGTTAATTCAAAGGATGCTAAAAGCATATGCAAAATTCAATGGTTGAAGTAAGCATTGCGGAGTTGTAATCTTCACTATGATGAAACTGTTAAAAGAGTTTAATTTCATCAGAGACAATGAAGGTGCTTGCATTTGCAACAAATTAGGTAGGAGCGCTAAGACATATTTCTAATACATTATGTGGAAGACATATTGTTGATTGGAAAAGATGTATCTTTTATTAACACATATGAAGAATTTCATCCCGATGAAAGACTTAGGCAAAACCCAAATATTTGGCATCAATAGACGCTAATATGGTTATGCCGAAAGTACATAAATGATATATTGAATGAGTTCAATGTAGAAACTACAAGAAAGGTTCTTGTCGCACAGAAAGGATTGAATGAGTTCAATATTGATGATATATTCAAGTTTATTGACACTTGGTAAGTGAAACAAAGATTCAAGTATAGATTGATACTTGATGTATGAAATCACAAAGAGTATTTATATCAATCATACTATGATATGTACAAATCCAGATATGTCCTATGCTCTAAATGTTATGAGCAGATACCAGAATGATTCATAAGATGATCGTTGGATGATAGTAAGGATATTCTTATGATCTTGTAAAAGAACTAAGAATATATTATTTTGTAGAAGTGACAAATAGATGGTTAGTTCATTGTAAATGAATTACATTGATGCTAGTTTTGTCACGAAGTACAAATTAAGTTTATCTCAATCTAAACTAAGGGTGGCACAATATGATGGAATGTGAGTTCCATAATGAATTTGGATGAGTTCCAAAGTTAAGACATTGTGACAGATACTACAACAAAAGGCTAAGTATATGACTGCTATAATAGCAGCAAAAGAGGGCATTTGTGTCAAGTAGTTTGTTATCAAACTAGGTGTGGTTCACAACAGGATAGTACTATGAAGATATATTGTACGACAATATTATCAACCTGTTTTAACCCCAAAGAACTAAAGGTCTCACCAAAGGACCAAATTTATACAAAGCCATCTCACTAGAGAATGAGTGATGCGTAAAGACGCAAAGACATGCAATTACACACGGACCTAAAAGTGTCAGATCCGGAGATCAGTTGACCACTAGAAATCGTGTACATACAACATCGGAAAGCCATAGGTGTTGAATACACAAAGGTTTGAAACTAGATTATTGACTCTAGTGCAAGTGGGAGACTGTTGGAGATATGCCCAAGAGGCAATAATAAAGTAGGTTATTATCATATCTTCATACTTATGATAAATGTTTACATACCATGCTATAATTGTATTAATAGGAAACATTAATACTTGTGTGATTTGTAAACATAAAAGAGTCCCTAGTAAATCCTCTTGTTAAACTAGCTTGTTGGTTAATATATGATCATGGTTTCCTGATCATGAACATAAAGATGTTATTAACAACATGGTCATATCATTAGGAGAATGATGTGATGGACATACTCCTATAGATAAGCGTAGCATAAAGATCAAGTCATTTAATATAGTTCATTTGCTATAAGCTTTCTAATACATAGTAACCTAATTCCTTCGACCATGAGATCATGTTAATCACCATCACCGGAAGGATGCTTTGATGACATCAAACACCACACCGTAACTGGGTGGCTATAAAGGTGGCATTGAGTGTTTGGAAAGTATGGGTTGATGCACATGGATCAAGAGTGGGATTTGTCCATCGTTATGACGGATAGATATACTCTGGGCCCTCTCGGTGGTATGTCATCCAATTAGCTTGCAAGCATGTGACTGGCTCACAAGGGATCACATATCACGGGAACGAGAAACGAGTACTTATCGGTAACGAGGTTGAACTAGGTATGCAGAGATACCGACGATCAAAACCTCGGATAAGTAAACTATCGTGAGACAAAGGGAAATTGGTATCATATGTAAGTGGTTCATTCGATCGCAAAGTAATCTTAGAAATATGTGGGAGCCATATGAATTTCCAGATTCCTCTATTGGTTATTGATCAGAGAAGTGTCTCGATCATGTCCGCATAATTCACGAACCGTAGGGAGACACACTTAAGGATTCGATGTTGCTGAGTAGTTATGGAATGATGAGTAAGAGACCGAATGTTGTTCGGAGTTTCGGATGGGATCCGTGATATCACGAGGAGATCCAGAATGGTCTGGAGAATAAGATTCATATAAGGAAAGTCCTGTTTCAGAGTTGGGGAATGATTTCGGTGTTTTCACCGAGAATGTTCTAGAAGGGTCCGGAAGGTCCGGCACTCCGGAGGGGAAGGGTACATGAATGTGTCATGACAATGTGGAACGGTTGCATCATGTACTAGGTATCATTGCTGGGAAAAATAAAGGGAGAAATTAAATCCTAGTTTGAAAAGTCAAACGCCAATTTGACAAGTCAAACGACAAGTTTACTTGGTGGAGGGAGAGTAGGAAACCTACTTGGGGAGGAAGTCCTCCTCCCTCCACCCGCCGGCCAAGGAGGCCGAGTTGGGGGAGGACTCCCTCCTCCCAACCGGCGCCCTCCCACCTATAAAAGAAGGGGCAGGGGTGCCCCTCTAGCACTACACACCTCTCACACCCTGAAACCCTAACCCTAAGCCGCCGGCGCCACCACCCCCTGCTGCCGCCGCCTAGGGCACCACCAAATCGCCGAGTTGGGGTGATCCCAAACCCTAGCCGCCGGCTAGACTCTCCCCTTGGTTCCTTCTAAACCCTAGATCGCCAAGGCCTCTCTCATAGTACACCATACTCACTCCGGCTTAAGGCGAAGCCCTGCGAGATCTCCCCTCTACTTTCGACACCACGTCGTCGTGCTGCCGGAATCACGAGGAGAGTGCTACAACCTCCGCTGCCTGCTGGAACAAGGGAGAGGAAGGTCTTCATCGAAAATTTAACGTGTGACCGATCATGGAAGCGCTGCCGGAACGCAGCGCCGGAAGGATCGTCTACGCGATCTTGAGATCGGCAAGAGTACGACTACATCACCCACGAGAATCTGCTCTCGTTAACCGCTTTGGAATCTTCGAGGGTGAGTTACTCTATCGACTCGTTGCTACAATCTAGTAGATAGATCTTGGCTTGTTTGTTTGCATGCGGTAGAAATTTATTGTTTTCCATGCTACGAACTCCTCCAGTGGTATCAGAGACGTGTCTATATGTAGATCTATTGCACGAGTAGAACACAATGGTCATTGTGGATGGTGGTGCTTTTATTATCAATTGCGTCTTGTGTACTTTGCATCTTGCGGTATGGTGGGATGAAGCGGCCCGGGCTAATCTTACATGACATCGGTCATGAGACTTGCTCCACGCTCAACATGCAACTTGTATTGCATAAGTGGCTTTGCGGGTGTCTGTCTCTCCCATCATAGTAAAGATTCAATTTACAACGGGCACTTGATAATTCAAGCATCAACGTTGTGGTTCTTGTTCGTAAGTTAGAACGACACTTATTGAAAGCCACAAACCACGTAAAATATGCAAAGAAAATTAGAGGCGTCTAACTTTGTTTTGTAGGGGTGTGCTGTGATGTGATATGGCCATGATTGTCATTATATATGATGTATGCAATGTTCCTTATTGCAAGTTGGCAACCGGCAGGAGCCATATGGTTGTCTTTTAAATTCCATTAAGACCCGCGTGTCTATTATTCAAAGTAGTTGTAATAGTTGATGCTGGTGGATGACAACCATGAAGCGACGCCATTAACCTTGACGCCATACCGGTGATGATGGAGATCATGTTCGTGCTTGAAGATGGAGATTGGAAGCACAAGGACAAAGGCCATATCATATCACATATAATGAATTGCATGTGATGTTAATCCTTTTATGCATCTTGTATTGCTTAGTTCACGACGGTAGCATTATAAGATGATCCCTCAAGCACGCAATTTCAAGTTTTAAAGTGTTCATCCTTAGTAAGCACCGTTGCTAAAGCTCGTTGTTTCGAAGCATCACGTGATGATCGGGTGTGTTAGATTCTGCGAGTGTATACAACATGAGCAAGCCAGATTTGCTCATGCGGAAGCTAAGGTTTGATCTTGACGAGCCTAGCATGTACAGACATGGTCTCGGAACACGGATCACCGAAAGGTAAAGCATGAGTCATATAGTAGATATGATGAACATGTTGATTGTTCCCCATTGAAGCTACATCAACTCTCATGATGATCGGTTTTGATGTGGTGGATTTGGTTCGTGTGATCACTAAAACAATGTGAGGGATATTGTTTTGAGTGGGAGTTCAACAGCCATATGATTAAAAGTTGAACACTATTTATCATAAATTAAATCAAAGTGAATTTGCATAGTTGTTGTAGTCATTGGCATCCGTTTACCACCTTGCGCTTAGTTTTTAATTGAGATGATAGAACTATAGAATTCTGGTTAGTTACTTTACGAGCTGGTATCGTATTGTTTTGAAGTGTTAATCTAAAGTTTAAATGTCCCATTGCAAACTTTCAGTAAGTTTCGATTACTCCGTGAAGTTTAATAGTTGGTATTAAATCAAGAGTAACAATTCCAGTGTTAGTATATAAGTATCATGTTTATCTCCATGATTCTTGATATTCAAAAGATAGTTTCAATATCAAGGTATTCTAGGGGTTGAAAGAGTTGTTTCAAAAACCATCATGTATGGAAGATATTGTGATATCTGAAATGATGTTTTGGTTACAACATGATAGAGTATAATATAACAGAGTTAATGTTCTCATATTTGATGAGAATTTACAAAAATGTTGGAGACACTAGTTGTCCTAATCCTCCAAAAAGGTTTTGGAGAGCAACATTATACTCGCGATTCACCGTTATAAGCTAAAAGTAGCTTGATCATGGATAATTCCATGATAAGGATGAATATCTGATGTAGGTAAAATGTTTACTACACCAAGAGATTACTAAAGAAAGGAATTTGAAAGAAAACCAAACATTTGATGATGGTGATCTACTTCAAAGTGCAAGTCCAAAGACATTGGTATTTAACTATACATGCTTTGGACTATGTGTCATGTATATGGCTCCACTATTGATGTTGATAGATTCTTTCAAACAGAAAAAGAAATACTGGAAGAGAATCTCATAAATATATGGCAGAAAAGAAAAGACTAGAATTGTTCAGCTTAGGTATATAGATGATATACGCGTTATGGCTGTATTCTTTGCTTGTTAAATAATGTGGTTCTTAAGTATTGGATACTGAATTTGTTGGTATGAATTGTCATACGAAACAACAGAATTCATGAACTACAATGGCCTAAGTAACTAGTAAAAGAATATGTGATGATGTTCATCGAGAACAAATAAAGAGTTATTGTGTTGCTCGTTAAACATCAAAGCTTGCCTTCAAGATTTGTTTTATCAGGTATTATGAGAACAAAAGGGTTGTTCAAATAATTGCCGTAATCCATAAAAGATGGATGATTCACAAATATCGTTGGAGAAATCACATCCATAAAACTAGTGCTAAAAATTTTGAAAGACAAATTGATTGAAAGATCACTTAGGAAGTGACATCGCCGTTTAAATTATATTGGAAAGAAAACATGAAGAAACTCCATGTGGATGGAATTTTGTAGTCTTTTGATTTTTATCAAATGACGCTTGTGAAAATTTCCTAGAGATAATTAAAACTTCGTTCATAGGCCAAAAGGGAACGAAAGACTGGCTTATTGGAACTTGTACATATTGTTGTATGCAGTTCATTATGTGTAGTCAAGAGCGATGGATTTCAACTTCATATGCTTTCTACGAAAATTTGAGTGAATATATGAATATTTACTTAATAAGGATGAAGTATGAAACATTTGAAAAGTTCAAAGACTTTTAAGATGAAGTGCAAAATCATTGTAACAAGAATATAAATAGTTTATGATAAGATCATAAAGGAAGATATTTGAGTTACAAGTTTAGCATAATACCTAAGATTTAAGGAATCGTTCCGTGGATTTGCATTTCTCGAAACACCATAATAGTATGGAGCGTTTGATATATGTAATTAAACCTTGTTTGACATGGTAAGATCAAAGGTGTAATTCATAAAACTGCCATTATATTTTAAAGATTAAAAGCTTTAGAGACTACCATTTTTCCACTAAAAAGAGCTCCATCATAATCCGTTGAAATGACACCATATAAAGTTATGGTTTGGGATAAAACCCAAGTTGTCCTTTCTTAAACATTGGTATGCTATGCATAAGAAATATGTTTGCAACCAAAATCGGATGAACCTATCTTTGTATGTTATTTTGAATAATCGTTGAGTATTCCTCCATAACACCAAAGACAAAAATGTTTGTCGCTTAGAACGTAAAGTTTCTTTGAGAAAGAAATTTTTCCGTGAAAAGATAAGTGGGAGGACAATAGAACTTTGATAAGGTTAAAAGAACCTTAAGCTATATGTGCAAAGTTGCGCATCGCCGAAAAGTGTTCCGGAGGCAGCAACAATGCTCATGGCTCAGGTGCCTCAATGGTTGTGGTCACGGAGGTCTAAGTTCCTATTGAAACAAGTAGGTCAGGTAAACAATCCAATACCAAGATTTGAGAGTTAAATCATTATTTGATAATAATGATCCGACTACATGCAAAGAAGCGATGATGGGCCCTGACTCCGTCAAATGGCTTGAAGCCATAAAATCCGTGATAGTTCCATATACAAGAGATCAAGCTTTGAACTTGAAAGACCCTCTGGAAAGGTACAAGACCTTACAGTCATAATTGGATCTATAAAGAAATAGACATGGATGTTTCACATCTATGAAATAGTCGACATGTTGGGAAAGAGTTCACAACAATGTTCAAATCTTGACTATGACAAGATTTGATCTTTCATAGAGATATTTAGTCTAGACGGATTAATGTAGCAACCACTACATATAATTTTGTTATGTGGTAGTTGAATAAGCAAAACAAGTTCTTCTAATAGAATTGTTACCTAGGACATGTGCATAACACGATCCATAGGGTTTTGTTAATTCAAAGGATGCTAAAAGCATATGCAAACTTCAATGGTTGAAGTAAGAATTGCGGAGTTGGAATCTTCACTATGATGAAACTGTTAAAAGAGTTTAATTTCATCAGAGACAATGAAGGTCCTTGCATTTGCAAGAAATTAAGTAGGAGTGCTAAGACATATTTCTAATACATTATGTGGAAAACATATTGTTGATTGGAAAAGATGTATCTTTTATTGAAACATATTACGAATTTCATCCCGATGAAAGACTTAGGCAAAACCCAAATATTTGGCATCAATAGCCGCTAATATGGTTATGCCGAAAGTACATAAATGATATATTGAATGAGTTCAATATAGAAACTACAAGAAAGGTTCTTGTCGCACAGAAAGGATTGAATGAGTTCAATATTGATGATATATTCAAGTTTATTGACACTTGGTAAGTGAAACAAAGATTCAAGTATAGATTGATACTTGATGTATGAAATCACAAAGAGTATTTATATCAATCATACTGTGATATGTACAAATCCAGATATGTCCTATGCTCTAAATGTTATGAGCAGATACCAGAATGATTCATAAGATGATCGTTGGATGATAGTAAGGATATTCTTATGATCTTGTAAAAGAACTAAGAATATATTATTTTGTAGAAGTGACAAATAGATGGTTAGTTCATTGTAAATGAATTACATTGATACTAGTTTTGTCACGAAGTACAAATTAAGTTTATCTCAATCTAAACTAAGGGTTGCACAATATGATGGAATGTGAGTTCCATAATGAATTTGGATGAGTTCCAAAGTTAAGACATTGTGACAGATACTACAACAAAAGGCTAAGTATATGACTGCTATAATAGCACCAAAAGAGGGCATTTGTTTCAAGTAGTTTGTTATCAAACTAGGTGTGGTTCACAACGGGATAGTACTATGAAGATATATTGTACGACAATATTATCAACATGTTTTAACCCCGAAGAACTAAAGGTCTCACCAAAGGACCAAATTTATACAAAGCCATCTCATTAGAGAATGAGTGATGCATAAAGACTCAAAGACATGCAATTACACACGGACCTAAAAGTGTTAGATCCGGAGATCAGTTGACCACTAGCAATCGTGTACATACAACATCGGAAAGCCATAGGAATTGAATACACAAAGGTTTGAAACTAGATTATTGACTCTAGTGCAAGTGGGAGACTGTTGGAGATATGCCCAAGAGGCAATAATAAAGTAGGTTATTATCATATCTTCATACTTATGATAAATGTTTACATACCATGCTATAATTGTATTAATAGGAAACATTATTACTTGTATGATTTGTAAACATAAAAGAGTCCCTAGTAAAGCCTCTTGTTAAACTAGCTTGTTGGTTAATATATGATCATGGTTTCCTGATCATGAACATAGAGATGTTATTAACAACATGGTCATATCATTAGGAGAATGATGTGATGGACATACTCCTATAGATAAGCGTAGCATAAAGATCAAGTCATTTAATATAGTTCATTTGCTATAGGCTTTCTGATACATAGTAACCTAATTCCTTCGACCATGAGATCAAGTTAATCACCATCACCGGAAGGATGCTTTGATGACATCAAACACCACACCGTAACTGGGTGGCTATAAAGGTGGCATAGAGTGTTCGGAAAGTATGGGTTGAGGCACATGGATCAAGAGTGGGATTTGTCCATCCATAAGACAGATAGATATACTCTGGGCCCTCTCAGTGGAATGTCATCCAATTAGCTTGCAAGCATGTGACTGGCTCACAAGGGATCACATATCACGGGAATGAGAAAAGAGTACTTATCGGTAACGAGGTTGAACTAGGTATGCAGAGATACCGACGATCAAAACCTCGGATAAGTAAACTATTGTGAGACAAAGGGAAATTGGTATCGTATGTAAGTGGTCCATTCGATCGCAAAGTAATCTTAGAAATATGTGGGAGCCATATGAATTTCCATATTCCTCTATTGGTTATTGATCGGAGAAGTGTCTCGATCATGTCCGCATAATTCATGAACCGTAGGGAGACACACTTAAGGATTCGATGTTGTTGAGTAGTTATGGAATGATGAGTAAGAGACCGAATGTTGTTCAGAGTCTCGGATGGGATCCGTGATATCACGAGGAGATCTGGAATGGTCCGGAGAATAAGATTCATATAAGGAAAGTCCTGTTTCGAAGTTGGGGAATGATTTCGGTGTTTTCACCGGGAATGTTCTAGAAGGGTCCGGAAGGTCCGGCACTCCGGAGGTTAAGGGTACATGAATGTGTCATGACAATGTGGAATGTTTGCATAATGTACTAGGTATCATGGCTGGGCAAAATAAAGGGAGAAATCAAATCCTAGTTTGAAAAGTCAAACGCCAATTTGAAAAGTCAAACGGCAAGTTTGCTTGGTGGAGGGAGAGTAGGAAACCTACTTGGGGAGGAAGTCCTCCTCCCTCCACCCGCCGGCCAAGGAGGCCGAGTTGTGGGAGGACTCCCTCCTCCCAACCGTCGCCCTCCCACCTATAAAAGAAGGGGCAGGGGTCCCCCTCTAGCACACACCTCTCACACCCCGAAACCCTAACCCTGAGCCGCCGGCTCCATCACCCCCTGCTGCCGCCACCTAGGGCACCACCAACTCGCCAAGTTAGGGTGATCCCAAACCCTAGCCGCCGGCTACACTATCCCCTTGGTGCCTTCTAAACCCTAGATCGCCAAGGCCTCTCTCATAGTCCACCATACTCGCTCCGGCTTAAGGCGAAGCCCTGCGAGATCCCTCCTCTACTTCCGACACCACGCCGTCGTGCTGCCGGAATCACGAGGAGAGTGCTACAACCTCTGCTGCCTGCTGGAACAAGGGAGAGGAAGGTCTTCATCGAAATTAACGTGACCGATCAGAAAGCGCTGCCGGAACGCAGCGCCGGAAGGATCGTCCGCGCGATCTTGAGATCGGCAAGAGTACGACTACATCACCCACGAGAATCTGCTCTCGTTAATCGCTTTGGAATCTTCGAGGGTGAGTTCCTCTATCGACTCGTTGCTACAATCTAGTAGATAGATCTTAGCTTGTTTGTTTGCATGCGGTAGAAATTTTTTGTTTTCCATGCAACGAACCCCTTCAGTTCGGATGATAACCTGAAGGTGGATTACTAGTCATAGATGTAGTTGGATGGCGGTCTATGTATCTTATTGTATTGCCCAATCAAATCTCATAGGATCTTGAATTTCTAGCATTGCATTGTTATGCCTTGCTTTGTCCTGTTAATTGCCCCGCTGTAATTTGTTTACCCAGCATGTTATGTTGTTTATCTTAAGGAGAACAGCTCTAGTTAACTATGGACCCCGGTCCAATCTTTACCATTGATACATCTTCCACTATTACTGTTTACTTTCTGCAAACCACTATTACCTTCCACACCATACAGTTAATCCTTTGTTTTTAGCAAACTGGTGAGATTGACAACCTCACTGTCCGTTGGGGCAAAGTCTTGAGTTTGTGTTGTGCAGGTTTCCAAGTTGCTAGCAACACCTTTGAGTCGTTTCCTTCCTCCTACTGGTTCAATAACCTTGGTTTCTTACTGAGGGAAAACTTGCTGCTATGCTCATCATACCTTCCTCTTGGGGTCTCCCAACGAAGCTCTACAGTGATCTTAGCTACACATCATCAAGCTATTTATGCGTCGTTGCCGGGGAGGCTAAGGACGGCTTCACAAGGGGAGTCCTTCACAACCTTTCTCTTTATTTTGTTTTTGTTTTGCTTAGTTTCTTTTGCCTTGTTTTCTTTGCCTCTTTTTATCAAAAACTCCAAAAGAAAATAGTTTCGTTTGGTTTTCTTTTTCTTATCAAAAACACAAAAAATCAGCTCCTACTATAGTTGTTGGTCTGTTATCGCCTTTCTTTGTCATGCTTTCTATCAATGGTTGGTTTCTTTGAAACTAGTTCTTATTGGCAAGGTGGGTTCACAGAAGAACAAAAGTATTATTATAAGGAACATCGCTTACCACAAAAAGGAAAACACTTATGGGAACAAATTGATAAATTGAATACTTTTGCTAGAGACGTGTTCTCTACTTATAATGTCACCTATTGCTGTGATAAATCTTGTCGCTGTAGGAGGTATAAACACCTCCCTTTTCAATGTGAGTATAATGATAATGTTACCATATCTTCTTATGTTAAAGGAAATTATGAATTTTATGATGTGGAACAAATTTAAGAATTTATTGCTTGGAAGGGTGCATTTGAACTTGCTAGTTTGCTTGAAAATACTGATGATTCACCTTATGAATATGAGGTTTATGATATACTTAAATTTTGCTGTGATAATTACAAGGAACAAAATGGCTATATTCTTGAATATTTTAATAGATACTTTCCACAAACAGAAGAGACTAATGCCTTGTAGGAGCCTATGGAAGAAGAAATTGCTGAAACTGGAATCTCATTAGATGAAAAAGAGGAGGAGAGTGATGAACAAAAGGAGGAAGAATGGATTAGCTACCCATGCCTATCTTCTAATGAGAGTAACTCTTTATCCCTTATATTATTTGATTATCCTCCATGCTTATCAAAGGAGGATGAATGTTATGTTCATGTGGATTCTTTTGAAATATCTACTATGGGTAAAACTTGTGATAATAGTTATGCTCCTGTTATCTATGATAATACTATATTTGTGCCTAACTTCGAAATGCATGGTACCAAAGAGTTTTGCTTAGAATTTTTTTATGATAAAGCTCTAGATTATGGTCCTATATTGAATGATCAGTCACCTTGTTATAAAATTATTAAAAGTGGGTTTGAAGGTTTTAATCCCACTATATTTGAGCTTGATAGAAATTATGTGTTTGTAGATCATGAAAAGCATGCTTCATGTGATAGTTATATTGTTGATTTTATTCATGAGGCTACTTACAATTATTATGAGAGGAAAATATGGTTGTAGAAGTTTTCATGGTCCTGAAACACCTCTCTATGTGCTAAATTTTTTGAAGTTACTCTTGTTTTATCTTCC
This sequence comes from Avena insularis, assembly GCA_023614405.1. Taxonomy (NCBI): domain Eukaryota; kingdom Viridiplantae; phylum Streptophyta; class Magnoliopsida; order Poales; family Poaceae; genus Avena; species Avena insularis. Next base: position 287,359,136 of record CM042695.1, read on the forward strand.
TATGCCTGTCACTTTGTTCTTTGTGAATTTATTCGCGTACTCCCTCCGACCCATATTACTTGACTTGGATTTTTCAAAATTTGGATGAACTATATACCAAATAGTGTCTAGATTCATTCAAATCTAGACAAATTTGAGTCAACTAATATGTGTCAGAGGGAGTACAAGATTCCTATGCATAGGAAGTGGGTTATACTTAAATGTGTCTTGAATTTGCTTCTTGATGCTCTCTTTTACTTCAAATCATATTTCTTATGTGAGCATCTTCTCAAACTATCATGTCTAACTTAAAGGCGTTAAAGAAAAGTACTTCTTGGGAGATAACCCATTAGTTTTCTTGAGTCTTGGAAGTTATTACTTCTGTAATAACCTCTCCTTATATTTTTGATTTGCCAAGAATAACCTCTAATGAGAGGGAAGTAAGATTTGGGGAGTTGCTGTCCCGAAACAGATTTTTGTGCTCCACTGTAAAAATCCGTATAAAACCTATATATGTCGTATTGAGCTGTAATTTTCTGAATAAACCCCCCAGGTTGTTAGCTAACTTTCGTTAGGTAAATACTTTTTGATTTGAGCAACATAAGGTCTTCGAAAAAATCGGTTTCTACCTGCTGGTCTGTTTTGATAGATTTTTGCCATTATTTCATTTGCTTCTTATTGATTCCTTTTGGGGTTCTTTTTGAGAAATTGATCTTTTTGAGGGAATTACTACAGTAGCTTATGTCTTTAGTGAAAGTTTTGCTGTTTTAAAACTAAAACCCAAAGGTCTATTATCTTTTGAATACACTAATGTTGCTAATGAAGATTGTGTGAAGTTTTGTATGAAGGAAAATTTTCAGGTGTAAGGAAAGAATGATGTAATGAGATGAAGAATGGACAAAATCTCAATCTTGGGGATGCCACCCTGTGTCACCCCAAGAAATATTCAAGAGGTACAAGCGTCAAATCTTGGGGATGCCCAAGGCATCCCCTTCTCCATCAATAAAAATCTCAGGTCTTTCTAGACACTTCGTTTTTATTGTTTCATGCACAAGTTGTGTTGTTCTTGGAGCATCTTAGTTTTCTTTTTTTTGGTTTTTGTTTGCTTAGTTTTCTTGAAGAAAGTGGTTGTACCCCCATTCTTGCTGTGATGTTTCTAATAAGTTGATTGGTCTTGGAAAGGAGTAGGAAGTTCTTGCTTTAGTAGTACAAGAGGAGCTTGCTTTGACTGTGACTTAGACTCTATCATGTCATGCTAGGTGTTGTTTTGACCTTATCCTTAGTGATTATTGCTGTAGCATGACTTGTTCCAAACAAATAGGATTGCTTAATGTGCCTTGAAAGAATCATGTGTTGTTTTAGCATACAAAAGCATAGTATTGTGGTATTATCCTTTGATTCTTTGTTTGGGTTGACTTGGCACATGCTCACACGATGTTATGACTATCAACAAATCAGCTTAGCCTCTATGATCATTTAGTTTTTGACTTGTGGTACCACTTTATGTTTTGATTAGTAATGTTTTGTCACTCTGCATGATTATGTCCATTATTGCTCTCTTAGTTGGTCGCTCTTAGTCTTTTGCTAGCCTCCACTTGTATGAGTAAGCTCTACTCATGCATCCAACTCCCAAGAAACCAAGTTATTCCAAAGAGTCCACTATAAATTCCTATGCATGGTGTGTTATACCATTCCAAGTATATTCTTGTTTTATCTATCTTCCAAATTAAACTTGTTATGTGAAAATTAGTGATTAAAACTCTCACAAACTTGATGGCACACTTTATTTTTTCTTGCCCCTAATAAACTTGAACCATTGTGTCATCTATGTTGTATATGCTTGCACTTATAAGTTGGGATTAGCAGAACCGTGCTGTCAGGGAATGCTTTCAACAACTGTAATATCTATCCAGTTGATATCATGCTGTTTTGTTTATTGATGTTGTCGGTGTGAAATAAAAGGGGAGCTTGTACGTCCATGGAGTTATGTATGTGTGTTAGAGAAATGCATGGGCCGCTAGCCTAAGCCATGCCTAATTATGGTGGAAACTTGCAGCATCAACATAGTGAGCAATCTATGAAGCATTCTTCTTATAAAAAAGAGATAGAGATTGAGAGAAAAGAAAAAAAGAGATGAGAAAAGTGGAAAGAGAGAAAAAAGCACCATTTTCCCATGGTAAATAGGAAGATTGCTGAGATGCTTATTGTCTGCTTGCCGTGTCATTTTGATATGGGATAGCTCCGGTATCATGTGCAAGGGGTACCCCGTTGGCGGTTCTCTATGATACACATGTATTTACTATGACAAAAACTTACAGGTGACTAAAGTTGAGTAGCATGAGGAGCGGCCCTTGTACTCAAGGGACATGAGATTGCCAACTTATACTTTGTCAAGCATATACTCCATAGTTTGTTCACTTTAACCTTAATCACTTCAAGATGCTTATGATAGGGGCAATGAGAGCTGAAAGCTAACAAGTACCATAATTTTTGGAAGCTCTTTATGATACTTGAAATCCCTTCTTCCCTCTGAAGGGGCTTTCTTCCACTATTATATTGAGTCTCCACCTTCTATCCTTAGGCACCAATTAAGAGAGCATAGTTGTCATTCTTAGTTCTATGTGCATTGTCCCAAAACTTATTGATTGATTCATATTGTTGATATTACTTGTTCATGAACCATTTGTATCTAGTCACTCTTATGAACTTTGAAGGTGTCCTATGCATTTATTGCTACTCCATGAGGGACAAGCTGAATGCCACTATGCTATGTTTTGTATATGTGAAACAAACAGACGTCTTTCAATGCATTGTTATTCATGATCTTTGTTTGTAACCTTTCATGTTGCATGCTGAAAGAACATTTCATAATCCCTAGGGTTTTGTGTGTTAGATAACAATATCAAGGATTATTTAATGTGTGTTGAAGTGCTGCAGATCTCTAACTTGAAAAGGAAAAGGAAACTACATTTGGGTGTGGATAATCCGCCCCACCCCATTCCCAGAAGGGCGCAACCCCCAGAGAGGGGTCGGAGTATCGGTCGGATTTTCCGGCCATGCCGGATAATCCGTCGCCCCCTAGGATCATCTTCATGATTTTCCAAGGCGCAACCCCCAGAGAGGGGGAGGAGTTTCCCCCGGACTTTCCGTCTCTAGGGCGGATTTTCTCCCTAGCCCGGATAGTCCGCCCCTTCAGGGGGGCGGATAATCCACCCCCTCGAGGAATTTCACCAAGTGAAGACTTGCGCGCTCTCTGTATGGGGGCGGATTTTCCCCCGGAGTTTCCATCCTGGGGGCGAATGTTTTCCCCAGGGCGGATAGTTCGCCCCTAGTGGGGGGGGGGTGGATAATCCGCCCCCAAACTTCTTCAACGGCCAGATCTGGGCAGGGGGTATTTAAGCCAGCCTTCCCCCTCCTGCCAGATCCCTTGGTTCATTTGAAAAAAGTCAAGATGTTATCTTCAACCTTCATCCAAGAGAGCTCCACCTTGATCCACCCAAAGGCCCCGTCCCTTGGGGAATCGAAGGAGGAGGACTCGATCTTCAACAACTGCAATCAAGCGCTTCATCTCCTCTTCATTCATTTGGAGAATCTCCGATCTACTTGTTGTCATTATGGGAGCCCCCAATTCAGTTGTGGGTGTGTGCGCCGGTAGAGTTGTAAAGGCACCGGTTCCCACCTCGAAGGGTACCAATAGTGGAGAAGGTGGATCAGGCCTTTCGTGGCGTGATCCATCGGAGAATAGGGTGAGGCCTATTATGGCATGGTGGTCTAATAACCGCTCACCCCTCCAACGCAGATGTACTTCCCTTAACAAGGAAGGAACTGCGGTCAAACAAATCCCTGTGTCTCCGGGTGCTCCACTAAGGTTTACTCTCTCCCCTCTTTACGTGCTTAGTAGCTAGGTTTGCATATAGGGAAATTCTCATAGTCGCATATCTAGAGAATTTACTTTATGCCAAGCCTAAAACTGAAAAAGAACTAAAAATTGAGTAGCACCTATTCACCCCTCCTCTAGGTGCCCATATGATCCATTTCAATTGGTATTAGAGCCCCGACTCTTAATTCGGGCTTAAACGCCTAAGAGAAGTATGGGTTCCAAGGGAGATGGGAGTGATCCTCCGGAGGTAGTCACCATGAACGATCTCAAGACGTTGGAAACAACCTTGGTTAGTTCAATGGAGGCTAAGATGTAAGAGATGCGTCAATTGATAATGCGTCTCTCCACATCCGCAGCATCACCTCCATCTGCCTCTGAGGCTACCACTCCGCAATCCAAGGAAATGGGTAAAACCGATTCCAAAGATAACGAAGTGGTTGGTGTTGGTACTAGCAAGAGCTCCTCCTCAAAAAAGGATAGTGGTAAGGAATGATAAAATGAGGTTTCCCATGTGTATTCTCCTGATCCACCTATCCCACACCCACATATACATAATAGGGGTGATCCACCCAAACTTTCAACATCTACTTTTAATCAATGGCAATTTTTGATGAAGTTTCATGTGTGCAGCTCCTCCATTGAGTTGGGGAAAATCATAGAGAATGGTATTCATGTTGGAGACCCCCACAACCTAACAAGAAGAGAGGTTGATGATAGTCAACTCAACGCTACGGCTCTACACATGATCCAGCTTGGTGTGGGTGACAAAGACATGCCACGCATTCAACATCTTAGTACAGATAAGGAAGCTTGGGATGCCCTCACCGAGATCTTCATTGTAAATGAAAGCATGAGAAGGAATAGATATGATGCTTTGAGCAATGAACCTGAAGGATTTTATATGTTGGATGGAGAAAACCATGAGGACATGTATAGGAGGCTCAAGTCAATAGCCACCACTTTCAGGAATCATGGTGCCTCTCATGTTAATGATGCATGGATCAAGCGCAAGTATGTCAGTGCTCTTATGCCATTTGAGCCCACAGATTTGAAGAGTCTTCAAGGTAGGCATAGTTACCACCTTATGACATCCAATTAGGTAATGCAAGAAATGGTAGCTTTCAAAGTGGCTGCCAAGAATGTCGAAGATGCTCTTGCACGAGCTATGGGGATGCAAAAGAGGGTTAGCATGGCCTTGAAGACAAGTTGGCTGATCATGATGAAGATGACATAAAAGGTATGTATTGTCCCGAGGATGTAAAAAGAATTCATGGACAATACATGGCCTTCTATGATAGAAACTTTTGGAAGGATCCGGCCAAGGCCAAATCTGAACGAGAACGCAAGAGTGGAGCATATGGAAGAAAGGAAAACGGTCCCAAGCTGAGAACATGTTTCAACTGTGGAGACCGGCTACACTTTGTGTCGTGGGAATGACCACGGCAGACGCTGCAATCGGCAGCAAGTAGTAGAAAATGGGGCAAGGGCGGCCAGCCATCTGCGGTGCGAGATGAGGGCTGAGACACAAGGATTTACCCAGGTTCGGCCCCCCGGAGGGTAAAGACCTACTCCTGCTAGATTGTATTATGGTAAGAGTACAATGGGGCGAGCTCACGTCTAGGCGGCGAGTCGCTTGGGTGTATGATGGAACGTATCCTCTATGCGTCCTCTAGGGAGGTTTATATATACTCACCTCGCTAGGGTTTACATATCACAACCGAATTAGTTAAGGATTCAGAGATTCTTTGACCTAATCCGACTGGGCCTAACTACACTTCTGGGCCTTCGGCTTCCAGTCGCTTGAGTCCACGCCAAGTCTTGATCCGGGCCGTTCGGGCGATGAGCTCACTCACGACGCTTGGGCCAGTAAGAAACGTCCTGCTGGGTATACCCCGGTAGGCATATCCCCATCAGTAGTCCCCAAGGCCGTCGTTGATTTGTCGCAGGTGTTTGCTGGCAGTCGGAGTATGCGGATCCAATGTGGACGCCTAGTCTAATCGCCGACGGACTCCTGAACAAAGGAAATAACTAGTCATTTAGTCACAATAGCGGTGACCAATCGTACCGCAGCTCGGCGATCGGGTCGGCAAATACTTAGTCACTGTTATAGTGATCGGGTTGGCGAGTCGGCGAGTCGCTGGGAGCGACGAGTCGAATAGTTGAAGTTGGACCGTCAACTGGGGTCAAACTAGCCGTTGGGTAATCCAACGGTAACTTCGGCGTAATTACGGCGTAGTAACGGCCCCCGAAACTGGCGGGTAGCAACCGCTATATAAGGGGAATGAAAGGCGAACGGGGAAACGCTTCTCCTTTCTTCCTCCGATTTCGCCCATCTCCGTTTCCCCAATCCGCCCAGCGATCAGAGCAATCCAAAGATCCTCAACCTCCAAGAATTTCCAACCGATGGCCCCCTCCACCGAGCCGTGGGGCAGATGCAAGTGCACTAAGGCGCTACTAGCATCCTTCGAGGAGGCCGGGATCCTCCGCTCCGGCAGATGGCGCATCCCCGCGGCCGGAGAAGTGACTCCGGATCCGCGCGAGGAAGAGTTCATCTGCTTCACCAGCCACCTGGAGCGGGGGCTGGGCTTCCCAACTTCCCTCTTCTTCCGGCGTTTCTGCGCATACTATTGAATCCAGCCATCGGATCTGGGTCCACATAGTATCGAGCAGCTCGCCATCTTCATGGCGTTCTACGAGTGCTATCTGGGATGCAGGCCCTACTTTCCCCTATGGCAAGACTTGTTCCACGGGAGAATCATCCGCGAAGAGACAGGCTGCCCGATGCTAGCTGCGGGCGGCCTGACATTCCAGCTGAAGGCGAAGGCGTCGTTATTCAATCTGATGCTGCCCGCTAAGGCGGCGAACGAGTGGAAAAAGTTCTGGTTCTACGTCACCGAGTCGACTCCAGGCGATGAAGTGGCGCTTCCAAGATACTCCGCCGACCGGCCCGAGCCGCGTCGGCTCCAGGTCGCCAAGCTCCCGCTGGACCAGCAGATGGTTGTTGACGAAATGTTGCAAACCATCTGCGGCCTGAAGAAGAAAGGCCTCCAGACCATCAACCTCTACAATTGGTGGCTCGGGCAGCGGCTCGTGCCCTTGGCCAGCCGTGAGCACTATATGTATGAGTATACGGGTAAGAACGACCCGAGGAAGTCCTGCCTCGTTGAGTGGAGACTCAACGACTACACCCTGGCCCTGAAGAAGATCACTCAGGCAGTGTACCTTGATGCGAAGGCCGGGGTCGCCCCTTATACTGCAAGGCGCCCAGCTCCAACGGTACGTTGTTATCCTGTTAACACTCGTAGTTGCAGCTTGTGCACTCGCGGTCGTGCTAAGTTTGTTTGTTCTTGTTGCAGTTGTTCCAAGTGGTGGAAGGGTGTCTTCCACCCGTGGATGATGAGAACTCGAGCTCGTCCGTCCAGGACGGAAGCGAGTCATCTCCCGCCAAAGATGACTCCGACAGCGACGGAGGCGACGACAACGACAACGGAAAAGACGATCCCGTCGAAGTTGCTGCCCCCACGGTTCGCAAGACCCGCGGTCAACACCAGCGCGAGCTCGAGGCGAGCAAGAGCCTCGAGCCCACGATGACTATGACGACAAGCTTCCCGAGCACACCTCACATCGCGAGGCCACGCCGTCAAAGAAGAAGAAGAAAGCTCCGCCGAAGAAGAAGGCGAAGCCAGCGAGGCAGATATCTCTGCCCCGATCTGCGGGCAGCTCCGATGCCACTAGCTCGGCTAGGGACACAGCGGTTCACGCGACCGTGGCACCAGACACTGCCGCCCCTAGGGACGACGCGCCGCTGGTGTCGTTACCACCTCCATTCGCCCCGATCGCTGGTTTAGGGGCTGCTCCAGCCGCAGGGGCCTCGCCTCCAAGGGAGGCTCCCGCAGCAATTATCGCGGAGGCTCCTGCCGCGGCTTCATCTTCGAAGAAGCCGTCAGTGTCTTGGGAACACGATGTGTTCGAGACGGGCCTCACTCGGAAGTTGGGGCCCGAGCTGGAAAAGCCGGCTAGCATCCGCACCGGTCTGCGGTTCATACCAGTCGCCAAGTGAGTGTTGTTCATCTGCTTGCTTTTCGTTTTAGTCGGACAGTCTTATTCATAACACTGTTTCGTAGGACTGGTGTTAAAAAGATCGGCCATCCTTCTGTGGCCAAGGTTCTGCCAGTTGCCACCGAGGCAGACTCCTCGCAGAAGAGGAAAAACGACGAAGTCGCTGCTCCTACCGAAGGTGTCAAGAGGACGAAAGGGGACGACATCGTCACGGTCTCTGACGACCCGACGGTTGCTCCGAGCGATCCTCCGACTGCAGCGGAAGTGGCCTTGAAGACCAAGGAAGGTGTTGCCTCTCCCGATGTGGCCGAGCCGGCTCCGAGTGGCGCAGCGGCATCTGCAGAGACCTTCCCTCGCTTCATGGTGAAGGCGGCCACAGCGAGTGGCTCGACGCCAACGAGCCGGATGCCTGGGGTCGCCGAGGTGGAGGTTGAGCAGCGTCGCGGCCATACTCCAGTCGTGCTTGCGTCTGTGGATGCGCTGGAGCTTCACGACATGCTGGGCGCTGCCATCCAGGTATGTCCAGTCCCCGAGGATAGGGCCACTGAATTTCAGTGGTTGGATTCTTAACATTTTTATATCATCCAGTCCCCGAGTGCCTAGTCGCTGAATCTCAGCGGGTGGGAACTGGGGATTTTCATTGTCCAGTCCCCGAGTGCCTAGTCGATGTATTTCAACGGGTGGGCACTTAGGAATTTCATTGTCCAGTCCCCGATTGCCTATTCGCTGAATCTCAGCGGGTGGGCACTGAGGATTTTCATTGTCTAGTCCCCGAGTGCCTAGTCACTGTATTTCAGCGGGTGGGCACTTAGGAATTTCATTGTCCAGTCCCCGAGTGCCTAGTCACTAAATTTTAGCGGGTGGGCACTTAGGAATTTCATTGTTGTTGACGTTGTAGTGTGTGCGTAGGGCCAGCAGCGCAAGTTGGCCGAACGGCTTGCTACAAAGTGTCGCTTGGAGAAGGAGCTCGTTGCCGTCCAGGAGACGAACAAGGGGCTTCAAGCAGTTGCAGCCGAGGCAAAGGATGCCCGCCTAGGCCTTGTCCCGGTGGGTGACCTAACGGCAGCTCAGTCTGCTTTGAGCACGGCCAAAAAGCGAATCGCTGACTTGGAGCGTGAGCTCAAGGAGGCGAAGGCGGAAGCGAGCTCGGCGGAAGGGCGAGCGAAAGCTGCTGTTACATCTGCCGCTGAAGAGCGGAAAGTGTCTGACGCGCTCGTTGCTAGGCTGCAGACCGACTTCTCTTCTCTTCAAAGCTTCATCACGGGCCTCTGCCAACCGCTAATTGGTAAACCTTCCTTCTTCTTCCCTCTGCCTGCAACAACTGCATTGTGAAGTCGTTGGTGTGCTCACTGCCCGCTTCTGTTCCACAGGTCGGATTACTGATAGCGTGGAGGAGGCGCAGTCATACGACGCGCGGCAATGTGTGACCACCCTAGTCGACTCGGCTGCATTGTCCGCGACTTGCCTTCGAGCGTATCTTCAAGAGATATCGCCAACGGAGGTAATCCCCAGCGACCTTGTCGAGGTATGGCGCTACCTGGAGAAGGCTCCGTCAGTCGTCGAATTCATGACGCGGTCGGCCTTCCGGCGCGGGGCGGTGACGACGCTCAGCCTTGGGCTTGCCCATTTCCCGGAGGACTTCTACCTCGACGATATTACGAGCGGCTACCCCTCGTCAACGGGCTCTGTGGAGATTTCCGAGGTACTGAAGCTGACGAACCGGGCCGTGGTGTATTCCTATCGCGTTTGGGCGACGGGCGACCTCCTCCGCTATTAGGAGACGATTGTCGCCCCCAACGATCCCGAACCGAAGCATCGGGACTTCAAGGCGGAGCAGCCGTTCCGTGCGGCGATGGCGGGCGAGTTGACGACGTACCCGTTGAACCCGTACGTGCCCTTTGTCCGTAGTCGCAGGGACGATGGCGCGCCTGCGTCAGAACCTGCGGAGTAGAAGTGTTTTTCCCTTGGGCGTTAGTGCAAGATAACTATTGAACTTTCCTTTGATTTGGAACAACTTTGTGCTGCTATAAAGGAAACTCGTGTTATTTTGTCATTCGCTTTGCGATTTTGGATTTTGGTTGAACGAGTCCCCGAGCGCGTCCGCCCTTTTTATGGGGTTTACCTCATTTTTATATGTTTGTTAACTTTTAATGAGTTGAGGTCGACTCGCCATGGCTCGGAAAGCCAGTCGCAAGGCGAATCCCAGGGGTGCTCTTTACTTGACTGTTTTCCCGGGCGCGAACGAGGTCGGGTTGCCGAGTCCCCGAGCGTGGTACTTGGTGGTTCTAGTCGCAGCTCCAAGGTAGGTGAGGACTAAGTGCGTAGTTGTTAGCGCGTCTCTCCTGCCTGATCCGGAAGATCAGTCGCGTGGCGAGTCCTGGGCGCACTCTCATACTTGGCGTTTTTCCCTAGTCGCTCGTATTTGGCTGGGCGTCAGTCCCCGAGCGTGGTACTTGGCCGTTCGAGTCGTTGTGCCGAGGATGCGGAGGACTTGGTCACTGTAAGGAGTGAATGCAGTTGTCTTGGCTCGGTGAGCCAGTCGAGCTAGGCGACTCCAATGGGGCTCCGGTCTGGCGTTTTTCGTGGACGTTACAAGGCCTGGAGTTTCCCAGTGCCCTCGTGCCGCACTACTTGGCCGTGCCGGTCCCTTTACCAGAGGTTGACTTCTGCGAATAGCATAACGCCGTTATTACGAGTGCGAATGGCACAAGACATGGAGAGTAGACACGATTTTCGGTAACCGATCTGTTTTATTTCATAGTGGTTGGAGAGTACATGTATGGAGTTCTAGGTGTAGAACTTCCGTAAGAGGTTTACATTCCACGGCCGCTTGACGTCGAGTTTTCCATCTCCTCGGACGTCGGTGAGGTAGTAGGCGTCATTGCCTAGGACTCTCCCGATGGCGAATGGTCCCTCCCAAGGGGGGGGAGATCTTGTGCATGCCCTTCTTGTCCTGGATTAGGCGCAGTACCAGGTCGCCTTCCTAGAAAGTGCGAGTTCTTACTCTTCGGCTATGGTAGAGGCGGAGCCCTTGCTGGTAGATGGCGGTGCGGGAGCGAGCTAGATCACTTGCCTCGTCGAGATGGTCGACTCCGTCTTGTCGTGCGAGTTCGTTTGCGGCCTCCGGATATTTGACCACCCTTGGTGAATCGTGCTCGAGGTCAGTGGGCATGACTGCCTCGGCGCTGTACACCATGAAGAAGGGGGTGAATCCTGTCGACCTGTTGACGGAAGTGCGGATGCACCAGACAACGGAGGGTAGCTCCTCGACCCAGCACCCGGTGGTGTGCTCAAGTGGGACTTGGAGCCGTGGCTTCAGGCCATGGAGGATTCTCTGATTGGCGCGTTCCGCCTGGACGTTGGACTCCGGGTGGGCGACTGAGTCGAGGTCGAGTCGAATGTGGTGTTCCTCGCAGAACTCGGCCATGAATCCTTTGGGGAAGTTGGTGCCGTTGTGCGTGATGATGTTGTTTGGGAACCCGTAGCGATAGATGAGCTCGCGTAGGAACTTGGTGGCGGTCTTCCCGTCGCATTTGCGGTCTGGCTTGGCCTCCACCCATTTTGTGAATTTGTCGACTGCGACTAGTAGGTGGGTGAAGCCGGAGGGGGCCTTTTTGAAGGGGCCTACCATGTCCATGCCCCATACGGCGAACGACCAGGTGATGGGGATTGTCTTGAGCGCCGAGCTCCGCACGTGGGTCTGGTTGGCGTATTTCTGGCACCCGACGCTGTTGGGGATATGCTATATGGGTATCCTCATAGCATGTCTCTTATCCGACTAACCCGGGTGGCCCATAGTCGGTAGCATGGCCTGTGGCCTGCTGGGCGGCCCAGTTAGATGGATCCAGAAGGGAGGCCCATGCCGGATAAAGGAAGGTTACGGTGGAGTCACCAGCGTACCCAGAGCCTTGGAGTGCAAGATACACAAGACTAGTAATAGACGGTGTAGAACTCTGTAACCTGTCCGGCTAGGACTCTTCCCTGTAACCCTAGGACCTGGCGACTATATAAGTCGGGCCTATGGGAGCCTTTAGGGCATCGTTTTTACACACACCTCGCACAGCGAACCTATCTCTGTAACTCGGCGTATTGCCATTATAGTGATTTATAGCAGGAGTAGGATTCCACCACCGTTGTGGGATCTGAACCTGGGTAAGCTGTGTTACCTCGTACCCGTCAACCGTCCGCCTTACCCCACGTCTCTAAACACGCACTGTGAGGTCCCCTCCATGGCGTACTCGTCGGCAATACCATGACAGTTGGCGCCCACTGTGGGGCAAGAGGCGCTTCAGGCTCTTCGGCGGGCGAGGACCAAGATCTTCGCGGGAATCGGCGAAACCGTAGCCATCTGTCGCGTTCTCTTCTCCGGCAACGTTCCGATCGCCCCCCCCCCCGCCCGACGATTTCTGGATCCCGGCGAAGACGAACCCTACGTGGTGTTCGATCGTTCCTATCAGAGACATCCACCTCTTCATCGGCGAAACCGACTCGGGCACTAGTTTCCTGGGAGTCGGAGGAGCGTCAAGACCCGCACGGACCGCCTACGGGCAGGATATGTTCGCGGAAGGATCGATGTCGGATCTCTCCTTGGAGTTTTCCGGCAAAGATCGGAAAAATTCAAGACCCACCCAAACCGCCCATGTGCAGGATATAAAGGTGGAAGATCACTGCAAATCCGTCGGCTCTGTCCGTGCATCTGGACAGCAGAGATCCAAGTTCGTCGGCGTGGTTACCATCTTCGATCTGGCGCGCTGCGTTCAGAGAGAGGGCGAAAACCCCCGTGATTACCTGGCCAGGTGGCTTCGTATACGAGTCGATCTGGCCCACTACCCCAATGATGATGCTATCTATCACTTTGTGGAAGGACTGGACCATGACACGCTCCTCCGACATTCTATAAGACGGCAATAGGCGTCAGGACGCCTTACCTTCGAAGGCATGGTGAACACCGTCAACAACTACGCGGAGGCTGAAGCAGCAGCTCAGATAGCGCTTGCGCTCATTGACGGAGCCCTTCCGATTCAGCCACCACCACTGCCTCTGGCCGCCGTCGTCGCAGAAGCACCACCACCTCCAGTCATCGTCGAGCCCGTTGCACCTCCACCGCCCGTCATCGAGGAAGTCCTGGCACCCTCCGACTCTATCATTGACGTGCTTTATGCTGATTTCAGTGCAGATTCAGAGGAAATAGACTTCAGTCCAGAAGAGCTAGACTCCGCTATGCAGGAGATGGAGGAGGAGTACTCGCGCGACGAACAAGCTAATAACACTGTCATGTCTCGAGGGGTGTTCGTCACCATTGGGATGGCGATGGATGAAGACCAACCCGGGCAAGCTCCGCCTACCGCACTAGAAAAGGGGAAGGGGCCACTTATTGCTGCCGACATTGATCGTGCAAAGGTCATGCCTCCTCCGCCTAACCCAGTGCAGCAGCCGCAGGAACTCGACACCGGTCCGAGCAACAACAACACCGCAAACTTGCCGCCTCCAGCGTCCATGTCGGCAGCAGCCCATGTTACTCTAGCTGATAGAGTGATGTACGACAATCTTCTCGTTGAGCCACTAACTATTGATCATATCCAGAATGTGACTCAGCTTGACGAGAAGCGCCAGCAGCTGCTGGAGGAAGCGCAAGCCATCCCGGAGCAAGGCGCCAAACTAGATCGAGATCTGGTCAACACGCAGAAGTCCATAGAGAAAGCTAGAGCAATGGAGGCCGAGTACAAGACTCTGCTACAGCAGCAGAAGGCTAAGAAGGCTCCGGCTCGCGTCATCAACGATCACGTGTATGCAGCGCAACCTAGGATGGGCTCCCTCGAAGCCGGCACAGGCCAAGCCATACATTGATAGTGAAGGCAAGCAGGTGATGCCCACCCCACTCCTTAACCTCGCCGTCGCCAAGACCCTTCTGGAGCAGGATAGATCGCCTGAGGCAGTAGAACAAGTCTATGACCTAGTGGCCAAGGCGGTAAAGCAGCAGGAAAAGGCCACCTCTGAGAGGCTTGAGTCTGACCCAGCGCTCTGCCGATCTAGCCAGTACAAACCGCCACGGGACAGATCTCCCTAGGATTTCGGATCACGGACGGGTTCATCAGAACAAAGACAGAGGGATGCGCGCAACAGGAAGGATGCTATCCCCATATCCTCCGACAACACAGAAAGAGCCCAACCTCGCTGCCCATCGCCACCGCCCCGATCCCCCCGATGTCAGGAAGACTACAAGGCTCACCATCGCACGGATATACCCCCACCAAAGCAGTGCGGCATCGTCATACGCGACAACGCGGCACAAACCCGTCATGATGAAGAGCGCCACCAAGGACATAATAGAAGGTCACACCATGACCCTCCGCGTCCGACAAGCAACCGTGACAGGCGCGGGGGCGTCGCAGGAGGGTAACAGCAAGAAGGCTAACTCACCGCCACCTCCGCCTCCGTCGCCGCAAAGCAGTCACCATGGCGGAAGAGGCCCGCGTCATTCACGCAGCCCGTCCCCTGTTGACAACAAGAAGAAGAACCCGGAGCCGTACGACGCACGTTCACGGATCGATAAGATCCACGAGGCCCGGGAAGGACCATACCTGGGACGACGTTGCTTTGTACCTGCAATACGGTCCGCAACTTACCCCAAAGGTTTCCGGATTGACAAGACCATCAAGCCCTATGACGGCACCGCCAAGCCCGCCACATGGTTGCAGGACTACGGCAACGCGGTGGAGATTGCCGGAGGCAACCCCAACGTCGCCCTCAAGTACCTCCCGTTAATGCTGGCGGGCACGACCCGTCAATGGATCGACGACTTGCCGAAGAGATATATCTATAACTGGCTGGACATGCAAGAAGCATTCAGCAAGAACTTTGAGGGTACATATAAGCGTCCCTGCACTGTGGGCGATCTACAGCGGTGCGTGCAAGAGAAAGACGAGACATCTCGCGCCTACCTCTCCCGCTGGCTGGATATGAAGAATTCCTGCACAGGAGTGCACGCCCAGACCGCCATGGCCGCCTTCATCGATGGGTTGGAAAGGGGCACGTTGCTCCGACATAAGCTGAAGCGCTTGCAGGACAATCATCAGCTGGACTTGAATCAGATGATTCAGTTAGCTAGTGAGTTCGCAGCTGCCGACGACGATGCTCGTGGCTCTTTGCCGGCAACGGCCGTTCCAACTCAAGCTCGGAGGAAAAGCAGTACAAAGCAGAAAACCGCTCCAGAAGAAAAGCAATCTACCGACATGGTCGCCATGACTTTTGTAGGATGAGGAGAAGGCGGACAACGTGGCCGATGAAGGGGAGCAAGCCGCGGGCAGCAACAAGGAAGTGAATCCAACTCGGCGCCACTCCGCGTTCCCCAAACGTACGAGGAGTACCGCGATATGCCGTGACTCGTACACCTCGACGTCAACGGCAAGGCCACCCATACCAATCGACACTGCAAGTTCGTCAACGACCTCAAGGAAGACCCGGAGTCCGGCTACAAGCGAAGTCGGAAGAACAGACCGCGAGGAAAGGGCAAGGGGAAGAAGAAGGAGGAGGAGTCCAAGGATTCAAGTGACATGGACGAGGACGTTGACCCCAAGCACGCCGCCAAGAGCGACGACAAGGGCAAGAACCCCTTTGCAAAGAAGGCCCCGGTCTACCACACTTTCCTTGGCACCCCCACTGTCCGACAACAGAAGACCTCTCTAAGGATCCTGATGGCCACTCTCCCCCCAGTTGCCCAATACCTGCGCTGGTCGGAGGTTCCAATCACTTGGGACAGGACGGACCACCCAGACCTTGTGCCCATGGAGAACCAGTACGCCATGGTCATCAACCCATTGATTGACGGTGTGGAGTTCACCAAGTGCATGGTGGATAGTGGAAGCAGCATCAACATCATGTACCTGGATACACTTCAGAAGATGAACTTGACAGAGGCAAACCTAAGGCGGACCAACACCGTTTTCCATGGTATAGTTCCTGGTCGGGAGGCTCGGTCCCTTGGGTGCATCACACTTCAGGTAGCCTTTGGTGACGTTAATAATTACCGCCAAGAGCGCATGACCTTTGAGGTGGTCCCCTTCAAGAGCGTGTACCACGTCATATTCGTCCGCGACATATTCCACATGTTCATGGCCAAGCCATGCTTCGTCTACAACAAGCTCAAGATACCCGGACCAAACGGTGTCATCACTGTATCCGGAAGCTTTACCAAGGCAAGGGACTGCGAGATCAACGAAGCAGCCGTTGCAGAAGTTGTCCACTACAGCGAAGAATTCAAGGAGATCCAGAGCAAGGTCAATGACTCAGAGATGCCCGCGTCAAAGAAGCAGATCTCCGACTCCACTCCTGCGTTCAAGGCCGCCATCGAGACCAAGCCGGTGGAACTTGTGGTAGGCGATGCCTCCAAGACCGTCGCCATTGGGACGAACCTGGATCCCAAATAGGAAAGCACGCTCGTTGAGTTCCTCCTTGAGAATAGGGACATCTTTGCCTGGCAACCTGCCGACATGAAAGGTGTACCTAGGGAACTTGCCGAGCACAGCTTAAACATAGATCCAAAATGTAAACCAGTGAAACAACCTCTACGACGCTTTAGAGATGAGAAGAGACGCGCCATTGGCAAAGAGATAGCTAGGTTACTTAAGGCTGAGTTTATCCAAGAAGTCCTTCACACCCAATGGGTGGCCAATCCTGTACTTGTCCCCAAAAAAGGAACCAATGAATTAAGAATGTGCGTTTATTACACCGGCTTGAACAAAGCATGTCCCAAAGATCCGTTTGCTTTGCCTCGCATTGACCAAGTCATTGAATCGATGGCTGGCTCGGAACTTTTGTGTTTTCTCGATGCATACTCAGGACACCACCAGATCAAGATGAGGAAGGCGGACCAATTGGCCACTTTGTTCACTACCCCATACGGCACGTTTTGCTATGTCACGATGCCCTTTGGGTTGAAAAACGCAGGTGCTACCTACCAGCGGACAATGCAACGCTGCCTTCACGACCAAATTGGTCGGAACGTCCACGCCTATGTGGACGATATCGCGGTGATGTCTAAAAAGTCAAACGGCTTAATCTCCGACTTAAAAGAAACCTTTGATAATCTCCGGAAATAGAACATGCTGCTCAACCCTAAGAAGTGCGTCTTCGGGGTTCCAGCCGGCAAACTATTGGGCTTCATCGTTTCCCAGCACAGAATCGAGGTCAACCCGGAGAAAATAAAGGCCATCTTAAACATAAACCGTCCGACATGCCTAAAGGACATCCAACAACTAACAGGTTGCGTTGCAGCAGTTAGTCGGTTCGTCAGCCGACTTGGAGAGAAGGCTCTACCGCTGTACAAGTTGCTGAAGAAGGCGGACAAATTCACATGGATAGACAAAGCAGACGCATCATTGAAGCAGCTCAAGGAGATTCTTTCCTCATCGCCCATCCTTGCAGCACCCGAGCCTGGAGAGCCCCTGTTAATTTACATGGCGTCGTGGCAGAGCGGAAGGAACCAGGCTACGAGCACGGAGTTCAACGACCAGTTTACTATGTAAGCGAGGTCTTGACAGAGTCCAAGCAACGTTACCCGCACTACCAAAAGATAGCTTATGGAGTATTCCTTGCTTCTCGGAAGCCGAGGCATTACTTTCAGGAGCACCCAATCACAGTAGTGAGCAAGACTCCACTGTCCGACTTTATCAACAATAGCGATGCTACAGGAAGGGTCGCGAAGTGGGGCATTGAACTTGCCGCCTTCGAGATCACCTACAAGAGACGCGACGCTATCAAGTCACAAGCCTTGGTGGATTTTATTGCAGATTGGACGGAGATGCCAGATGCCACTCCACTGCTAGAACCAGAGTACTGGGTGATGCACTTTGATGGATCAAAGTTGCTCAACGGCTCGGGGGCTGGTGTACTACTACAGTCACCAAAAGGAGACAAGCTGCACTACGTTCTGCAGATCCACTTCGAGGCTACAAACAACATGGCGGAGTATGAAGCACTCATTCACGGACTGCGTGTAGCCAAGGATATTGGCATCAAGCGCATAGTTTGCTGTGGAGATTCCAACTTGGTTGCCCAGCCGGTGGCCGGCACCTGGAATGCGCGGAACCCTATGATGGCGGCATATCGCGACGAAGTGGACGAGATAGCCAAGAGCTTGTTGGGCTACGAAGTCAAGTATGTGCCTAGGGAGCAAAACGAGGCGGCTGATCTACTGTCTAAACTTGGATCAGGGCGCAAACGAATTCCGCTAGGAGTTTTCCTAGAGCATCCGCGCACACCATCCGTGAAGGGCGCTGACATCGACAACCCGGATAGAGCTGACTCTTTCGTCAACACGGTGACAAAGATCCCTCCGGCTTGGACAAAACCGTTCATGGAATATCTCGAACACGGAACTTTGCCCGACGATGAAGTCGAACGATGGCAAATAGTACGACGAGCAAAGGGTTATACCATAATCAATGGGCAACTCTACAAAAGGAGCACTACTGGTGTATACCTAAAGTGTGTTTCCCAGCTAGAAGGTATGGAAATCCTACACGAAATCCATCTCGGAGATTCCGGGCATCATGCCGCTCCTCGATCGTTGGTCGCGAAAGCCTTCCGGCAAGGATTCTACCGGCTGACCGCGAAGGCGGACGCCGACAAGCTGGTTGAGACATGCACATGATGTCAGTATTATGCCCGACAACCACATGTTCCTGCTGAAGAATTGCGAACAATACCAATAACTTGGAAAGTTTGCAGTCTGGGGGCTAGACATGGTGGGGCCGTTACAAACGGCACCGTGTGGATTTACGCATCTGCTTGTAGCAGTTGACAAATTCACCAAATGGATAGAAGCTAAACCCATTAGAAAGCTTGATGGGGCAACTGCCCTCAGGTTTGTCCGGGATCTAGTGGTAAGATTTGGTCTCCCACATAGCATCATCACCGACAATGGAAGCAACTTGTCACTCGGAGAAGTGGAGGCCTATTGCTGGGACAAAGGCATCCGACTTGACCTTGCATCTATGGCACACCCACAATCCAATGGTCAAGTTGAGCGAGCCAATGGATTAATTCTGCAGGGAATCAAGCCACGTCTTGAGGCACCGCTACATAGAGCAGCTGGAGCCTGGGCGGAAGAATTGCCATCTGTGCTGTGGAGTTTAAGAACTACACCCAACAGATCCACCGGCTACACCCCTTACATCATCGTATATGGAGCAGAAGCCATCCTACCCTCCGACATCCTCCACGATGCACCAATAGTTGCCGCCTACGACGAAGATGATGCTGAAGAATCCAGACGCCTTGATGTGGACCTTCTCGAGGAGGAGCACGTTTTGGCATGCCAAAGATCCGCCATCTACCAGCAGAAGCTACGCAGCTACCATAGTCGCCACGTTCGGCATCGCTCGATTAAAGAGGGGGATTTAGTGCTCCGACTTAAGCAGAAGAAGTCACACAAACTATCCCCGCCATGGGAAGGACCGTTCATCATAAGCAAGGCGCTGCTCAATGGGTCTTACTACCTTGTCGATAATCGTGAGCTCAAGGATAGACCCAACAAGGATCATAAGCGTAAGCGACGTGACCCGGATGATGACTACCCGGAGCTTGATCGGCCATGGAACATAGCACAACTACGTCCTTTCTACACTTAGCATTTTTTATCTAATCGTGTACCTCTTATATGATCAATGAAATAAAGCTCTTTGGTTCACTCATATTGCTGAGTCTTTTACCTCCTTTAGTGTTCATTTTTGGATCATATAAAACTTTTATGCACAAGTCTTGCGATTGCACTTGTGAAAATTCCGCCTACGGGCGTTAGCTTAAGTTTTCTGGTCTACACGTTCTTTGTTGTTTTTATGTGGATTCTGGAGTAGTGACTTTTGGCACTTATTGTCGGCGATTTTGTGCTCAGGTTATTGACGGTGCCATTGGGCATCATCACCTAAGCGCATGGTTCCGACAACGAGTCTTCCGACTCACGAAAAGTCAAGCATAAAAACCAAAGTAATGGATAAGCCAACACTTGCTTAAAAAATATATACATACTAGGAATTAATTCTTAAGTAGCAGGATACGACAACCATTGTTTTCCGCCTTAAGATTACATCACCAAGTTTTTTCAATACACACGTCAAGGGTGAAACAAGAATTACAAAGTGTTTTTCACTCTTTGGGTGTAGGGGACTTGGAGGCCGCATCATCACCAGCCGGAGAATCACCCTCAGCGTCGTTGCTGTGGTGAGACTCGGAGGAATCTGGGTTGGCATTGTCGAGAAAGTTCCTGGGCACGAAGACGTCGACATCTACCAACTCGGCAACCCTGGTATCATACCCCGCGAGTGATGACAGGATGGCTTCGTGATTGATCTCCTTGCCGTCATCATCCACGTCGGGGATACCAGATGTCACCATGTCGATGTCGGCACCTTCATAGTGTGCCTTCACCATGGACAACGCCATCCTTGCGCTAGCCCGTGCGCATGAAGCTTTCCAGCTCGCGACACGCTCGGGGGCTCGGCGAAAAATCTCCGAGTACTTCGCCATGGAGTCCAAGGCCTTGATATAAATCTGAAGGGGTTTGGCAATCACCTTGGCTTGGGCGATGGCGGTGTTGATGAAGTTGGCGGCCAGAATCATACACTCCTTGTCCGAAGGAGGCGAGCGGTTTAACCCCATAGGAGCTGCAAATTCCGACAAGGAGCGTATGAGTTCAAAAAACTCTAAGTATCCAGACTGCAGCAAATACAAGGTGGAGGAAACTTACTGAAGATACTGGCCTTGGCTTGCCAGACGATGTCCGCCAAGGATTCCTTCTCTTGTTGGAGGAGCTTAAACACCTCGCTATGGCGAAGGTTTTGCTCATCGGTAGCTTGCTTCTGATCCTTTAGAATCGCAAGATCCTCCTTCAAGCGGTTGATCTCCGCAGAGGCGGAATCCTGCAAGGCTTTCATAGAATCCTTGTGCATCTTCAGCATCTCCTTCCTCTCTTCCTTCAGGATCTTGTTCTCGCTGTCCAGCTGTTGGATATGCTTGGACTGCTCAACAATATCCTTGGCCTTGGCGACATGTTCTGCAAGTCGGAGCAAAACAAAGTACACATTGAGTACTCAGAGATTATGGGCACAAAAGTAAGACGGAAATGCGTCATAAGAAAACAGACTCTTGTTTTTGATGATCTGTTCCTTCAAGATGGCGGTTTTACCCTTTTCAGCTTCAAGGTCTGCGTGCATCTTCTGGTACTTGTCGTTGGCCATGCCCCTCCGAGCATTCTCGTTCTGTGGAAACAAATACAAAGTCAAGTCGTTGTTTAGTCTGCTTGGAGCTTCTAGTTGGAAATTTTCCACCTAGATGCTCGGGGGCTACAGCGAGAGTTTTTAACTTAGCAATATACTTAGCTTTTCTTTAAGCATCTAGTCGGAGGTAATTGAGTTCTCGACTAGAGGCTTGGGGGCTACAGTATAAAGTTTTAACTGAGAAAATGCTTAGCTTTTCTTTAAAGCATCTAGTCGGAGCTAAATTCAGTTACAACTAGAGGCTTGGGGGCTACAGCATTGAAAATCATGAACACTGCTTGTGCTACTCTTAAAGCATCTAGTCGGAATAATTCATTCCATTTAAATGCTTGGGGGCTACAGTGAGAGTTTTTTCTAGCTTAGTCACTCTTAGAGCATATAGATGCAAAACCTATGGTTTTCCATCTACATCCTCGGGGGCTACAGTGGGATACTCATACGAAATGCAAAAGGTAAAGTAAAACTTACAAGTGCGATGATCTTGAGGTTTGTAGCACTCTCGGCCAGCAGCTTGCCAAAGGAAATGCTGTTTCCTCGCAAGATGTCTGCTTGTCGGAGTAGCTCCTCCAGACCGCAAGTCCGAGATGACGGCACTCCTGCAGGAACCATAGTTGTGTTACTCGGCATGAGCGCCGGGTAAACTATCTTGGGGAACTCGAAGGGTTTTTGGGGAGCATAGGCGCCGCCTTCGGTAGAAGTACCAGCTCCCACCACCACCTTGCCGCTACCGATGGCATCCTTAGCCGGAGCTTCAGCCATTTGAAGAGCAGTGCTCTCTTGCGTCGCCTGCGCGCCGACAACAGCTAGTTCGGTAGAGGCGCCAGAATCCACTTCCATGGCGGAAGGGTCTGGTGCCTCCTAAACTTGGGAGCTTGTTGGAGCGGAGGAGGGCTTGATGGCAGGAGTGGCAGGGGCGATGGCGGGGGAGGAGTCGCGATGCAGCATATCTTTGATATTTCTAGAAGCCCCAAGAGTCTTGGAGGACTTCTTGAGGCTGGTTGTGGCTTTCTTCCTGAAACGTGCAAAATGCATAAGTACAGGAATAAGACAGATAAATAAGACAATGTCGGAGAATAAGAAGCTTACACTAGGGTAGGCGCTTTGGCAAACATCCCGGCGGCTTTCTTCTTTTCCGCCTCCAGGGCGGCAGTACTCTTTTTGGAGGCTCCACCCTTCGTCTTCTTCTTCTTACCTTCGTCGGCAGCGTCAGAGGTGGATCTCTTCCGCTTTCGCGCCAACGGGGCATCGTCGTCAGACACGACCGTGACTTCCTTCATCTTTGGATCGTAGATTTGGGCAGCCAGGTTGCCCTCCTCTAGATCGCTAAGCTGTTAAGTGAGAAATCATCGTGTTAGACAAGATGGTATTGGCAAGACGGAAAAACTGGAGCAATGTCATACACGGAAAATAAATATCTACCTTTGGGCACTTGCCGTCTACGAACATGTCGTAGGTGAGGGTGAAGACACGCTTCTTATCCTTCACCTTGACGATGTCCTTAAGGCGGAACTTGACGGAGTCGCTCGAGAAGTTGTCCTCGGAGATCCGGAGGGTATCCCTTCGGTCGCTGGTGTACTCGTGCATAACCTTCGTGCGGTGCTGCAGAGGTTGGATCCGCCTGATGAACCAGCACATGGCTAGGTCCAAGCCGGTTAGACCCGTCTCTACGAACCCTCAATCCGCCTTATTGCGCGAGAAGCGTCGAGGTCGGAGGGAAGGGAGGCATGGGACCGCCATGTGGAGACTTCAGCGGCGGCTCCATCCACGAAGTCCGGGTACGTTACTTCTCGGCCCGCCAAAGGAATGTCGGGGCCGTAGAAGTACGTCCGCCGATTTTGCACGACTCGTGGCCGACGATGTCGGGGAACCGCCGGCCAGGACGGATCTTGAAGCTTATGGTGCCGCAGTTCCTAAGCTCCTCCCTACTATGTGCGGCTTCACATTTGATGGTGAAGAAGTATACAAACAAGTCTAACCTAGGCCTAATCCCTAGGTAACCCTCACAAAGTGTTGCGAAGTTGCTAAGCACTAAGATACTATTGGGTGAGAGGTTATGGGGTTGGACCTTGAAGTGATTCAAGACGGACAGAAAGAAGTGAGAGAAGGGCAGAGAAACGCCGCGTACCAATTGCGCCTTGAGGTACACTTTCTCTCCGGCTTGGGGAGAAGGGGTCACCTCGCCGACCGGCGCCGCCCGCCAGGCGAGCCCCTCCGTCGCGGGGAGGTAACCTTCAGCAACCATCTCTTGGATGTCGCGGCCGGTGATGTCCGAGCCGCGTCAGTCGCCTTTGTGCAAGTCTGGCTCCTCTTCCAGGGGCTCCAGTGCCGCCAGATTGTGGTCGCCACCGGTGGTTTCAATCACCGCTGAAGCGCGGATGACCAGGCCCTCTAGGGCACGACGACGGAGCTCACCGGCTTCGGTAAGCTTCGGCAGCGCCATCGACGGGAGGAGCTGCTGGCCATGGAGGAATGGAAGGAAACGATCGCGCGAGAGAGGCTAGGGTTTCTCAAGGTTTTCAGCGGAGAGCTCGAGGCGTCGCTGGCTGGAGGAAGAAGATGACGCGAGAGAATGGGGTGAAAAAGTGGCAAGTGTCCCACGGTTACTATTTATCTTACTCTGCGTCAAGATTCGTGCAGCTAATCAGACGGTTGCCATGTAGACGACGTGTTCGTGATCGTGCGCGATAATTTTGCCACGTCTCCAACCGCCACCGCCAACGGTTTGTATCGCTCGCACGGGAAAATCGGATATGATTGCGTTCTCTACATCTGTGAGTTACGAGGCGTCGCTGACCTACAGCCTACGTCGTCATAACTGACATGGTAGATGAGCCGTCCCATCGAAGATTCCGGCATGGACGGATTTAATACGACAACGGGAGCGTATGATGGAAGATTCAGCATTTCTCCGACTTACTCATATAAGACGGAGAAACCTTTGCAGGGTTCTTTGGGAGGACTACAAGATATTGCTTGACGATTTTCCGACATCCACCTAGACGGAGCATTCCACGGGAAGAGGAAAGATGGCGCAAGATGTCGGAGTTCTCCGGGGGCTACTGTTGGGGATATGCTATATGGGTATCCTCATAGCATGTTTCTTATCCGACTAACCCGGGTGGCCCATAGTCGGTAGCATGGCCTGTGGCCTGCTGGGCGGCCTTGTTAGATGGATCCAGAAGGGAGGCCCATGCCGGATAAAGGAAGGCTACGGTGGAGTGCAAGATACACAAGACTAGTAATAGACAGTGTAGAACTCTGTAACCTGTCCGGCTAGGACTCTTCCCTGTAACCCTAGGACCTGGCGACTATATAAGTCGGGCCTATGGGAGCCTTTAGGGCATCGTTTTTACACACACCTTGCATAGCGAACCTATCTCTATAACTCGGCGTATTGCCATTATAGTGATTTATAGCAGGAGTAGGATTCCGCCACCGTTGTGGGATCTGAACCTGGGTAAGCTGTGTTACCTCGTACCCGTCAACCGTCTGCCTTACCCCACGTCTCTAAACACGCACTGTGAGGACCCCTCCATGGCGTGCTAAATGTCGGCAATACCACGGCAGACGCGCTGGGCGATGTCGACAAACGTGCATGCGGTGAGCCAGTACAAGCCGTGTCGCATAGCCTTTGCGACCAGACAGCGGGCGCCGGCGTGGTGGCCGCAGTCGCCGGAGTGAATGTCTTGGGGGATTTTGCGTCCTTCTGTGGGTTGAACACAACGTTGGAACACACCGGTCACGCTACGCTTGTGGAGCTCGCCATTGATGATGACGAAGGATTTGCAGCGACGTGATATCATCCGGGCGTCCGTTTCGTCCGCGGGCAGGGTGCCCCCCTCCAAGTAGACGACGTATGGCGCGGTCTAGTCGTTTGGCTCGGCGATTACTGCGACCAGGGATGCCTCTGGTTGCAGCGGGATTCCGATGTCGATCTCCTTTGGGGGAGAGACGGAAGGCTTGGTGATGGTGTCGAGGAAGACACCGGCGGGTGGTGCGAGTCGAGCCGAGCCAATGCGAGAGAGTGCATCGGCCTCCTCATTCTTCCGCCTGTCGATCCACTCGATAGAGTAGCCTGCGAAGTGTCCACCCAGACAGTCCACTGCTTGGCGGTATGCCTCCATGGTGGGGGAGACGGCGTCGCAGGTGCCGGCGACTTGCCCGGCTACGAGGTCGGAGTCTCCGTAGCAGCGCAGGCGATTGACGTTCATGTCCTTGGCAGCTCGCATGCCATGGAGTAGCACTTCGTACTCGGCCATGTTGTTGGTGCAGGGGGTGAAGTCGAGGTATAGGACGTAATGGAATTTGTCGCCCTTCGGAGATGTTAGCACGATCCCTGCTCCTGCACTGTCCGCGTTCTTGGAGCCGTCGAAGTGTAAACTCTAGTAATGGAGGTATGGCAGCTTCTCTGGCTGCTGGGCCTCCTCCCAGTCGGCGATGAAGTCTGCGAGAGCCTGTGACTTGATCGCCTTGCGCGGCTCGTACTTGATGTTGTGGACGCCGATCTCGACGGCCCACCTGGCGACTCGCCCAGTCTCTTCACGGTTGCGGATGATGTCTTGCAACGGTGCTGAGGAGACGACCGTTATCGGGTGCTCCTAGAAGTAGTGCGGCAGTCGCCGCTGTGCTCTGAAGAACGCGTATACCAATTTCTGGTATTGTGGGTAGCGTTGGCGCGACTCGCTTAGGACCTCGCTGATGTAGTACACTGGTCGCTGCTCCGGGCGTTCCTTTCCTTCCTCTGGCCGTTCGACGACCATGGCGGCGCTGACGACGTGTTCGCAAGCCGCGACATAGACCAACATGGGTTCCTTGTCGATGGGGGGGCGAGTAGAGGTGCTGCGAGTAGCACCTCCTTGAGGTCGTGGAGCGCGTTATCTACCTCTTTGTCGCACTAGAAGGTGGGGTTCTTGCGCATTAGGCGATAGAGTGGCATCGCCTTTTCGACCAACCGGGGGATGAAGCGACTGAGGGCCGCGACTCGCCCGTCCAGTTTCTGGACGTCGCGCAGGCACTCGGGTCTGCCGAGTCGAGCGATCGTGTTGATCTTGGCGGGGTACGCTTCGATCCCGCGCTTGGAGACGACGTATCCCAGTAGCTGTCCAGTTGGCACACCGAAGGTGCACTTCCCTGGGTTTAGCTTTATCTTGTACTTCCGCAGGTTGGAAAATGTTTCTGCCAGGTCAGCGAGTAGGTAATTCTGGTGAGCGGATTTCACCACCACGTAGTCGATGTAGGTCGTTCTGCATGCACCTCTGGTAGGTCACCCCGGCGTTCTTGAGGCCGAAGGTCATGGCGGTGTAGCAGAAGGCTCTGAATGGCGTGATGAACGCCGTCTTCTCTTCGTCCTCGACGGCCATTTTGATTTTGTTGTACCTAGAGTAGGCGTCGAGGAAGCATAGCACCTCCGAGCCCGCGGTGGAATCGATGATTTGGTCGATCCGCGGGAGGACGAATTGCTCCTTCGTGTAGGCGCTGTTTAAGTTTGTGTAATCGATACACATCCTCCAGGTCCCATTTTTTGTTCTCGACCAGGACTGGGTTTGCCAGCCACTTGGAGTACTTGATTGGCCGGATGAAGCCTGCAGCGAGTAGACGCTGCACCTCCTCGGCGATGGCTCGGCGGCGCTCTTCATTGAAGGGCCGCAGCGACTGCTTAACAGGTCGCACTTTGGGGTCGGCGTTGAGTTTGTGCTTAGCGAGTTCCTTCGGGACACCAGGCATGTTGGATGGCTTCCATGCGAAGATGTCCCTGTTCTCACGGAGGAACTCGATGAGCGCGCCTTCCTATGCTGGGCTCATGCCCGTCCCGATCATCACCGTCTGGCTGGAGTCGCCTGGGACCAGCTCGACGGTGTGGGTATGCGTCGTTGCCTCGAAGGCGGTGGAGTTGCCGCCCTCCGAGTTGGGCTTCTTGAGTATGGTGGGGTCGTTGTTGTTGATCCCGCTCGCGTACTTGGCGAGCTCCTCGGCGTGGTTGGCCTCTGCCGCGATGACGGCTTCTGCGAGTTCAGCCCCTTTGTCCTCGCACTCTGCGGCCATGTCGGGGTCGCCGTGGATCGTGATGACGCCGCACGGCCTGGGTAGCTTCATCGCGTTGTACGCGTAGTGGGGTGCTGCCATGAACTTGGCGACGCCCTAAGCGCCCGGGGCAGATGGTAGGGGCTGTCGAAGGGCACCAGCTCGAAGATGATCCGTTCGGTGCGGAAGTTTGCCGGTGTGCCGAAGGTGACTGGCAGTGTCACCTTGCCGATCAGGTACGCCTTACAACCGGGGACGATGCCGTGGAACGTGGTGTAGGTCGTCTCGATCATCAACTGCGGGAGCCGATGCTGAAGTGTCCAGTGGGATGTTGATGGAGCTGCCGCCATCCATCAATGTTTTGGGGAGCCAGTAGTCGCCCACCTTGGGCTTGACCACCAGGGTGACTCGGCCCGGATACTCGATCCGTGGCGAGTGGTCCTCGCGGCTCCAAGTGATTGGTTGCTCAGACCAGTTGAGGAACTGGGGGATATCTATCTGGGCCACCGCGTTGATGGCGACGGCGCGGGCGATGACCTTCTTCTCGCGCTTCGTGTTGAAGCCTGTGAAGGTGTGGAGCGAGCCGGCGATGCTGCCGAATTTTCTGCCATTTGGCGGGTTGTTGTCAGGGTCTTCCCGTGTGCGCTGTGCCTTCTCGATCTCCTTGAGAGAGTGGCATTCGGCGGTCGTGTGCGTGGCGGGATTTCCTTCCCTGCTATGAAACACACAGGGTTAGTTGAGAAGGGCCATGTGATCAAACCTCGGCTTTGCCTTGTAGTTGCCGCCGTCGCGGCACTGTCCTCCGTCACGGCGGAAGCTCTTGGGCTCGCACTGCGCGTCACCGCGACGTTGGCGACGAAGTCGACTCACGCGTCACCACGGTGTTTGCTGGTGAGGCGAGTGCTGCTGTATCGTAGCTCGGGCCGCCTCCCGTTGTCGTGGCCGCTCGTGCGGTGATGTCCTCCCGACTCGTCGTCGGTTTCCTGGCTTGGGTCCTCTTCCGCGTATCTTTTTGCGATCTCCAGGAGGTCCGGTATGTTGTCGAGTGTGCGGTATGCTCCTTTGAGCTTGGCGACCAGGGGCTCGTAGCGGCACGAGGTCTTGAAGCAGTGGATCGCGGTGTCTGGGTGGATGCCGACCGCGTTGTACCACAGATCTTGCCACCGTTGGACCCAGCTGCGGGTCGACTCGCGGGGTCCCTGGACGCATCGTTCTAGGTCCTCGATGGTGGTGGCGCGGGTGTATGAACCCTCGAAGTGCCTGATAAAGGAATCACGCATCTCCTCCCAGGAGTCTATGCTATCTGCGGGGAGGGTGTTAATCCACTGCCTGCACACCCCCTCCATCATCAGGGGGAGGTAGCGGGCGGCTAGTAGATCGGTGTGTCCAGCGATCCCCATCGCCATGAGGTAGGTATCCAGCCACACGGAGGGATCGTACGAGGGGTCGTACTTCTCTATTTCCTTCGGCGCTTTGAAGTTTGCCGAGTATCTTTCGCCTCGCATCATCGGTCCGAAGCACTGGGGCCCGATTCGGCTCAGCGATCCCCTTGGTTCACCGTCGCAGCGGTTGGTGAGGGTGTGCCACAGGTCGTCAGGCTGGCGTGCGCGCCAGCTCTGGTTGTTGATGATGTGGGTGCGGGCATCGACGGGTTGTCCGTTGGCGGCGACGAAATTGTTCGCCAGTCAAGGGTCGTTGGTGGAGAGTGCCACGTTCGCGGGTCGGTTGGAGCTGTAGGGGTTCGGGTGGTGGGCAGTTGAGAGTGTTCGCCGCCATGGGGCGGCCGCTCGAGGCCGCTCTGCTGCCTAATGAACGCGAGTACATTTGACCCTGTGAGTCGGTGCCCATGTTTTGTTTCTCGACCGCTTTGGCGAGCAGGGCCCTGGCGTACTTGATCTGCAGGGCGCCTTCCCCGGTGGCTGCAATGTTGTCGACTACTACTCGGCCCGCGACAAGGTTGTCCATTGGGGTGGAGAACAGCGGGAGGCCGTTCGCGTCTCGCTCTCGTGAGGAGGCCATGATCCTTGGCTGGTCCCTGGGGGGTGCGCGGTTGGGTGGTGGTGGAGCACCATTGGCCGTTGCCCCTGGTGGGGGCCGAGTGCTTCCTCCTGGTGGCGCGTTCTCGCAAATCGCGCGCTCGGCCGCGCGGGCCGGGTCGTTCTCGTCGTCGAAATTCAGGACGCGCCCCTGGACGGTGGGGTTCAGGCGCGACCTGATTCGGAGTTGGTGGTAGCGCGACAGCTCCTGCGCTGTCACCTGCTCGAGGCGAAATTTTTCGCGCTCGGCTTGTTCCTTGCGGACTGCCTCCGCCAGCTTCAGGCGGAGTTCCTCGACCTCCGTTGCCGTCGCGTTTGGTGGGATCGGCGTGGAGAAGGGGTCTTCTGGTGGGTCGGCGCCAGTTGCCATGTAGGTCGCGATGTGGCGACCGGTTCCGTCGTGGAGGTCGGCGGGGTTCTCCGACCCGGAGTCGAAGTCAAAGATCCCAAGGATGGAGGGATCCTCGAAGTCTCCAACGTTGGAGACTTGGGTGATGGATCCCACGGGTGACGCGGCGGTGATGGATCCGGCGAGTGACGCCGGGGTCGCCGAATCGGTGTCGTCGTTGAGGGCCACGTCGTCCGCGGCCGCGGTGGTTTCGGCCACGTTGCTGTGGGCCGAGTCGTACTCGGAGGCGAGGCGATGAATCATGCGGACCTGACTCTCAGAGAGCCGGTCGCATGGCGGCGACTCGCGGATGCGAGCCGAGTCCTCCGAGATGATGGCGTCGGTGAGGCCGACGAAGAGGCTGATCGTGCCGACCGGCAGGATCACGCTATGTGTGACGGGTCGTGCCGCCGGGACATAGCTGCTCGGCAAGATCTAGAGCATCTCGCCGATCGCGATCATGCGGCCGGTGGCGATCGACTCGTTGATGGGCAGATTGGATCTCGCCGCAGAACACCAGCCTGACCACGGTGGGCGCCACTGTCGTGGGAATGACCACGGCAGACGCTGCAATCGGCAGCGAGTAGTAGAACATGGGGCAAGGGTGGCCAGCCATCTGCGGTGCGAGATGAGGGCTGAGACACAAGGATTTACCCAGGTTCAGCCCCCCGGAGGGTAAAGACCTACTCCTGCTAGATTGTATTATGGTGAGAGTACAATGGGGCGAGCTCGACGGCTAGGCGGCGAGTCGCTTGGGTGTATGATGGAACATATCCTCTATGCGTCCTCTAGGGAGGTTTATATAGACTCACCTCGCTAGGGTTTACAGATCACAACCGAATTAGTTAAGGATTCGGAGATTCTATGACCTAATCCGACTGGGCCTAACTACACTTCTGGGCCTTCGGCTTCCAGTCGCTTAAGTCCACGCCAAGTCTTGATCCAGTCACTGTCCTGCAGGCCCACTCGCTGACGCTTGGGCTAGTAGGAAACGTCCTGCTGGGTATACCCCGATAGGCATATCCCCATCACTTTATAGCCGAGTGCCCATATCAAAGTAGGGAAGATAATGGAGTAAGACTTATTCTCAAGGAAAAGTCAAAGGCTCCACGCAAGAAACAATTTGTAAAGAAGAATGATCCTTTCAAGAAGCAACCAAAGATTGTTCTAGTAGCTCAAGAAGAATATTCTTCAGTAAGTGAAGATGAAGACGAGGATGATAGCTCTCGAGAGGTGGCTGCTATAGCCAACACATCTACACCAACATCTCTCTTCGAATCCCCGAACGAAAACGTCATCAACAAGAATGCTACTTGTTTCATTGCAAGAGGTTCCGAGGTAGCAACTTCTAACACTTATTTTCCTAAGGCTATGATTGACATGGATGATCCTACTAGTCATAAGGTTAAAGAAGAGATTATTGCTTTGGACTATTTCTTCACTAACTTGCAAGGTGAGCACAAAATACATTTTGAGGCTCTTATGGACCAGCTAGCCCAAAATGAAGTGCTTCTTGAAGAAAAGGGAAGAATTGAAAGGGAGGATGCAATCGAAATTACATCCTTAAAAAATTCTCTAGAAGAAGAAGAAGAGGCTTGGGCTTCTCTTGAAGAGAGGCTTGAGTCTATTGAGGAGTCACATGAAGAAATGGTGGCAAAGCATGTAAAGGAACTGATACGCCCAATTTGCATCACCATTCTATGTCATAATTTACCTCTATTCATTGATATTTGTCTAATTATGAGGTATTACTTATGTCTTTTCTACTGTTTATGCATGTTGGATGGTTCTTGGAGGATGGACTTCCGGAGTCTGGATTCTAATGGAAAAGATGGCATTTTAATGCAATTTCGCGAAGATCAGAAAAATACCAGAAAAATATGGGAAAATATTATTTTTCCAGAAGAATGAGGAAGCTAGAATGAGGAGCGAACAGGGTCCGCAGGGGGCCCACACACCGCCAAGGCGTGGGCCCACCCTAGGCCGCGACTAGGGAATGTGTGGCCCACCTGCCCGGCTCCCGACTCTGCCCCTTCGCCTATATCTTCCCTACGGAACCCTAAGGCCAGGAAAGCGAATACAGATAGATTTCCACCGCCTTTGGGGGGCGGAAAACACCGAGAGAGAAAGATCAATCCGGCAGACATATTTCTGCCGAGGGAATTCCTTCCCGGAGAGGGGAGATCATCGCCATCAACACCGTCATCAATCTAGGTTTCATCAGGATCATCATCATCATCCACACCATCATCTCCACCAGCACCATCATCACCACTCCGTCCTGCTGTAACAATTGTGTTGGATATTGCTTTAGTTCTTAGGGGAAACTTTCCCGGTGTTAATTACTATTGTAGTTGATGCTTGTGAGTGGAACCATTGGATTATTGTTTATGTTCAGATTGTTATCCATTATCATATCACCTTTGATCTTGATCCATATGATGTCTTGTGAGTAGTTCATTTGGTTCTTGAGGACATGGGATAAGTCATGTTGTTATTGGTGGATTTGTGGTGAGTTGTTATTCAATGGTTTAGTATTTAAGTTGTGGTGCTATTCTTCTAGTGGTGTCATGTGAACGCCGACTACATGACACTTCACCATTTATGGGCCTAGGGGAATGCATTATGTATTTGGCTACTAATTGTGGGGTTGCCGGAGTGACAGAAACCTGAACCCCCGTTAGGACACCTTTGCACAAGGGAGTGTAGGATCTGAGAGTTTAAGGTTGTGGTTAGATTTATGTCTTAATTACTTTCCTGTAGTTACGGATGTTTAATCACAAGTATGTATTAGTCCAAGTAAGGTCAATACATTAGCACAGGTTCACCCACACAACACTTACAACACCAAAGAAGAGTACTCAGCTATATGAAGCGAAAGCACTTGACAGAATTCCCATGTGTCCTCGAGAACGTTTGGTCCTTATAAGTATTTCCACCGGCTTGTCCTTTTCTAAGAAAGGATTGGGCCACTTGCTGTGTTTGTTCCTTATTACTTGCACTTTGTTTTGTTGGCTTATCAAAAAACCACTAAAAATCCATTTGTTAAGTATTCACAGGGATTTCCTTCTCCACACCACTGTTCAACACCTTCTTCTCCTCGTTGAGATCGACACTCCTATTTATCGAAAGTACTGCGATACACCCCCTATACTTGTGGGTCATCAAGACTATTTTCTGGCGCCATTGCCGGGGAGTGAAGCGCTATTGAAGAGTGGAACTCGTAAAGGAAACTTCTACTGTGAGTATTTCTTTTGTTACTGCTTGTTACTTTGTTTCCAATATGGATAACCCACATGGTTTTCTGTTTGGGAAAACTACTACCGCTGCTACTGTAGTAGATGAACCACCACCTTTTGAGATAGATCCTTTTAAGATACCTACAACTATTGTTAATCGTGTTATGGATAATTATTATTTAGGGGATGGAACAGTCCATCCTGGTGATCACTTGCTCTTTATCCATGAATTATATGGGTTGTTTAAGTGTGTAGGTATCACAACTGAGCAGGTGAAGAAGAAGTTACTCTCCATATCCTTGAAAGGGAGAGATGAAGAATGGTATAAGCTGCTGAACAATGGACAATCCATGGAATGGGAGGAGATGGCATCATTCTTTTACTCTAAATTCTATCCTCCCAGTGAAATCCATAAGGATAGAAATCTTATATATAATTTTGGCCTCTTGATGGAGAAAGTACAACTCAAGCTTGGGGGAGATTGAAGTTACTAATGCTTAAATGTCATATTCATGAACTCCCTAACAATATTATTCTCAATAACTTTTATGCTAGGATTTCTCTTCATGATAAATATTTACTAGATGCTTCTTGTGCTGGATCATTCACACGTATGAAGGAAGAAGCTAAATGGGATCTCTTAGACCTTATTCAATAAAACACTGAAGCTTGGGAGAATGACAAAGGAAGAAAGTCAGGTATAAACTATGATTATGAATGCATTAAATCTTTTATGGGAACTGATGGTTTCTGTGATATTAGTAATGAGTTTATCTTGACCCTCAAGTTCTTGCAAAATGTTTTAAGGCCTTTGCCTCTTACATTGAAATTCCCAAGAAAGAGTGGGAGAAGTACCATGCTCCTTATAAAGACATTATTACCCATGTTCCTCCTAGCGTAGAGGTTTGTACTATTGATCCTATTTTGCCAGAACCTTATGTTGAGAAATTCCCTTTTCCTTCCAAGGTAAGGGAACATTCTATTATATCTAATGTGGTTAGCAAAAGCGAAAATAAAACCGTGGGGTCCGATGAGATTATTGATATTGAGCTTGTGGTAGCTATTGTGAAAGATCTTGTCACGAAAAATATAGAGGATGAGCATATTATCTTCTGTGAAGACGCCACTAATATTGTTTCTCATCCTAATAAAGTTAGAAAAGCTAGTGTCCTTGTTCTTTCTGTTATAATTGGTAGCCATAGAGATTATGGTTTATGTGATATTGGTGCTAGTTCTAGTGATATTCCTTATGAGCTTTACATGGAAATTATGCATGAAATTGGTCCTTGTGAGCTTGAGGACATTGATGTGGTTATTCACCTTGCCAATAGAGAGCAAGTTTTCCCTATTGATATTGTAAGAGATGTGGAGGTCCTTTGTGGTAAGATTAAATATCCTGCTGATTTTCTAGTACTTGGTAAAGAAGCTAGTAAAATCTATCCTATTATATTTGGTAGACCCTTCCTGAATACTTGTGGGGCTACTATAGATTGTAGGAAGGAAAAAGTTTTGACTAAGTTTGATGGAGAATCTTATGAGTTTAATTTTTCCAAATTTGCCAAAACTCCTTATGAAAATGAACTGCCTAATGATGATTTCAGGGTTGAACAACTTTCTTCTATTTCTCTTGATCCTAACAATGCATTCCAACAGTTCATGGAAGATCATGAAAGTGATGTCTTCATGAAGGAAGGGAATGAGATTGACGAGGTTTTCCTTCGTCAGCCTGAGTTACTTAAGCATAATCTAACTATGGAAGATTTGGGTACCACATTACCACCTAAGGAGGACCCTGTTTTGGAATTAAAACCCTTACCTGATGATCTTAAATATGCTTATCTTGACAATAAGAAAGTGTCTCCTGCTATTATTAGTTCTAAACTTTCAGAAAAGGAAGAATAAAGGTTATTGGAAGTATTGAAGAAACACCGAGGAGCTATGGGTTATACTCTTGATGATTTAAAAGGAATTTTCTCCTACTATATGTCAGCGTGCTATTAATATTGAGCCCGATGCAAAACCAGTTGTTGAGCACCAACGCCGTCTAAATCCTAAGATGAAGGATGTGGTAAGAAATGAGGTATTAAAACTCCTTGATGCTGGAATTATTTATCCTATTGTTGATAGTCAATGGGTCAGCCCTGTTCATTGTGTTCCCAAGAAAGGGGGAATAATTGTTGTGACTAATGAAGATAATGAGCTTATACCCCAAAGAGTAGTTGTTGGGTATAGAATGTGCATTGATTTTAGAAAGATTAATAAAGTTACTAAGAAAGATCATTATCCTTTGCCCTTTATTGATCAAATGCTTGAGAGGTTGTCCAAAAAGACCCAGTTTTGTTTTCTTGATGGTTATTCTGGGTTTTCTCAAATTGCTGTGAAAGCGCAAGACCAAGAGAAAAATACTTTCACTTGTCCTTATGGTACTTATGCTTATAGGAGTATGCCTTTTGGTTTATGTAATGCTCCTGCTACCTTTCAGAGATGTATGTCTGCTATCTTTCATGGTTTTTGTGAAGAAATTGTGGAGGTTTTCATGGACGATTTTTTCGTCTATGGAACTTCTTTTGATAATTCTTTGAACAACCTTGATAAAGTTTTGCAGAGATGTGAAGAAACCAACCTTGTTCTTAATTGGGAGAAATGCCATTTCATGGTTAATGAAGGGATTGTTCTTGGACACAAGATCTCTGAAAGAGGCATTGAAGTTGATAGAGCCAAAATTGAAGCAATTGAGAAGATGCCTTGTCCTATAGATATCAAAGGTATTCGTAGTATCCTGGTCATGCCGGTTTCTATAGGAGGTTTATTAAAGATTTCTCCAAAATTTCAAAGCCCCTTACTAATCTTCTTCAAAAAGATGTACCTTTTGTTTTTGATGATGATTGTAAGGAAGCTTTTGAAACTTTGAAGAAAGCTTTGACAACTGCTCCTATTGTCCAACTACCTGACTGGAGTTTACCTTTTGAAATTATGTGTGATGCTAGTGATTTTTTTGTGGGTGCTGTCCTTGGACAACGTGTTGATAAGAAGTTGAATGTTATTCATTATGCTAGCAAGACTCTAGATGCTGCTCAAAGGAATTATGCTACTACTGAAAAAGAGTTCTTAGCTATAATCTTTGCTTGTGATAAGTTTAGACCTTATATTGTTGATTCGAAGGTTACTATTCATACTGATCATGTTGCTATCAAGTACCTTATGACAAAGAAAGATGCTAAGCCTAGACTTATCAGGTGGGTTTTGCTTTTACAAGAGTTTGATCTGCATATTGTAGATAGGAAAGGTGCTGAAAATCATGTTGCTGAAAATTTATCTCATTTGGAAAACATTTCTTTTGACCCATTGCCTGTTAATGATAGTTTTCCAAATGAGCAGTTGGCTGCCATAAGGGTAAGTCTGCATGATAGTCCTTGGTATGCTGATTATGCTAACTTTATTGTTTACAAGTATTTGCCTCCAACCTTTACAGCTGAGCATAGAAGGAAATTCTTTTATGATCTAAGTCATTACTTTTGGGATGACCCACACTTATATAAAGAAGAAGTAGATGGCATTATGCGAAGATGTGTTCCAGAATTTGAACAACAAGAGATATTGAGAAAATGTCATGGTAGTGCTTATGGAGGACATCATGCAGGGGATAGGACTGCACAAAAGGTTTTACAATTGGGATTTTATTGGCCTACCCTTTTCAAAGATGCAAGGAAGTTTGTCTTATCATATGATGAATGTCAACGAGTAGGTAACATTTCTAGACGCAATGAAAAGCCTATGAATTATTCTCTTGTTATTGAACCTTTTGATTGTTGGGAATTCAACTTTATGGGACATTTTCCCCATTCAAAAGGGTACACTCATATTCTTGTTGCTGTTGACTATGTTACAAAGTTGGTAGAAGCCATACCTATAAACAGTGCTGATGGTAAGACCTCTTTGAAAATGCTTAAAGATGTCATTTTTCCTAGGTTCGGTGTGCCTAGATATCTCATGAGTGATGGAGGCTCTCATTTTATTCATGGGGGTTTTATAAAAACTCCCGCTAAGTACGATGTAAACAAAAGAATTTCTTCAGCTTATCACCCTCAAACTAGTGGGCAAGTAGAACTCTCCGATAGGGAAATTAAATCTATCTTGCAGAAGACTATCAATAGATCTAGAAAAAACTGGGCTAAAAAGTTGAATGACGCTTTGTGGGCTTATATAACTGCTTATAAAAACCCTATGGGGATGTCTCCTTACAAAATGGTCTATGGGAAAGCTTGTCACTTGCCTTTAGAATTAGAACACAAAGCTTATTGGGCAGTGAAAGAGTTGAATTGAGATTTTAGACTTGCAGGTGAGAAAAGACTGCTCGACTTAAGTAATATAAATGAGTGGAGAGGTGAAGCTTATGAAAATGCTAGGCTTTTTAAGGAAAAGGTAAAAAGATGACATGATAGGAGAATTCTCAAAAGGGAGTTCCATGTTGGTGAGAAAGTTCTTTTGTATAGGTCTCGTCTCTGATTTTTTGCAGGGAAACTACTCTCAAAATGGGAAGGACCTTTTGTTATCAAGGAAGTATACCGTTCAGGTGCCATCAAAATTTCTTCTCTGAAGGATGACACAACACAGGTAGTTAATGTTCAAAGACTAAAACATTATATTTCTGGAGATTCTTATAATGAAGATGTGGATGTTATTCAAATGGTGACTCCAGAAGAATTTATCAGAAGCCAAACACCAGAAACTGCACAGTTCGTCCTTGAATAGGTAAAAGTGGTGAAAATAGAAGGTTCATGAAACCCTAGTCTTTTTATATTTTTGATGTTTTTAATACATAAGGGAAGTTACGGGACGGAAAAGAGGAGTAACTGGAGACCGGGTGGCCAAACCCACCCCAGGCGCGGGCCCAGCTTGCCCCGCTCCTAGAGGGGGTGTTCCACCTCAAACTCCGTCTCCGCCTCGTTTACGTTTCAGAACCTTCCTAATGCATTGAAACTTCGTAATATATAACCCCCCCAGATCCCATGAGGTTCGTGCATCGTGTTCTCGTCATATTTTCGTTTCGATCTGTTTCTGTCAGGAAAACTTCTCAAGTTTAGAGCACCATGGTCTCCGCCAACGACAAAGGCAAGAAGCCCGAGGAAGACGATCCTCACAAACCCAAGGAGGAGGAGATTTTGATAGGTTATGAAGGAGACATGGAGGAGGAAAAGCAACCGGACACTCGTGCTACCGTCGCAAGCATTGGATTGGTGACACGACCTATCAAGCTTAAGAGGACAGCATGGATGTCTACAGGAGGGAAAACTCCACGTCATATCCTCTCTCCACAGTTACCTCCTCCTTGTACCCCTCACTCTAACCATGCAGGGAAGGAACACTCTAAGCAGGAAGAGTGGAGAAAGAATAATAAGGACTGGGATCCTCGGTCTGAATTGATCATGAGTTGCATTGAGCATAATTCGGAGTTGATTCGTACTCTGACCTTCGATATGGAGGATTTGACGAAGATGATTGTAGATCTTATCAAGAGAACCCCACCACCACCTAAGGAGTAATTCTTCATCAGGTTTGGCATCCCCTTGGCTTGTTCAAAGCTTGGGGGAATATCGCGGTATCACCACCATTATCTTTTATCTTTTACCTTTTTAGTGGATTCATATATTTGGTAGAGGAGTTGTCTTATAGTTTGGTTTGCATATGGAAGTATCTCTCCTTTAGTTGGTTATCTATGTATCCCTTGGTGTGAGTGCCTTTATTGGAATATTAATGAGAAGTTTCATCTTTTATTTTTTGCACTTCTTATTTTAGTTTACAATCTCTATTATATGATGGATCTTGTTGATCAGTATGGCATCAATTTGGGAGCATCAAGTGGATCTAAATTGGTTTTGTCAAACCGAGTTCTGGTCAGTAGCAACACTTTTTCAAGTTTGAAAGAAAAAGATAAAAAAAATCTTACAGGTATTTGGTATCATTTGTTTTCTTTCTTGTTGGCTCATAAGCTTAGTATTCTTTATTTAAGATCTTTTGTGCCTTCAAGGAAGACTGCATGTTAGCTTTATTACTCGTATGTTTGCTTGTTTCTTTAAACTCTCTTGCTTGCTACCCAGCCTTGCTAGCAAAAAACCTGTTTTGAGAAGGCATACTTCTCGTGTTTCCAATCCCTTTGAACCAAAACCATTGCCACTTAAGTCCACCATATGTACCTAGTAGCTTTTGCTATTCCAAGCAAATTCTCAAGCTTCATCTACCTTTCGAATTAAAAAGTATTTTGTTATATGAAAACTAGTTAGTAAAGCTCTCACAAACTTGATGGCACACTATATTTTCTTGGCCCTAATAGACTTGAACCATTGTGCCATCGAAGTTGTATATGCTTATATTTATACGTTGGAATTAGCAGAACTGTGCTATCATGGGGAACGTTTTCAACATTGCACCTATACTTTGTACTCAGTTGATATCGTGCTCTTTTGTCTATGGATGTCAATAGTGTGAAATAAAGAGGGAACTCATAAGTCCATGGAGTTTGTATTTTGTGTTAGAGAAACTCTTGGGCCGCTAGCCTA
The DNA here is from genome assembly GCA_023614405.1 of Avena insularis. Lineage (NCBI taxonomy): Eukaryota > Viridiplantae > Streptophyta > Magnoliopsida > Poales > Poaceae > Avena > Avena insularis. Next base: position 287,398,569 of record CM042695.1, read on the forward strand.
AGCCATGCCTAATCATGGTGGAAACTTGCAGCATCACTGTAGTGAGCTATCTATGAAGCATCCCCAATAAAAATATATGCACATAGTAAATAAAAAGATCGCTGAGATGCTCATTGTCTGCTTGCCTTGTCATTTTGGTTATGGGATAGCTCCTGTACCATGTGCAAGGGGTACCCCGTTGGCGGTTCTCTATGATATGCATCTACTTACAATGACAAGAACTTACCGATGACCAAAGTTGAGTAGCATGAGGAGTGGCCCTCATATTCAAGGGACATGAGATTGCCAACTTATATTTCGTCAAGCATATACTCCATATTTGAGCACATTAACCTTAATCATCTCAAGATGCCTATGATAGGGGCAATAAGGTCTCAAAGCTAGTAAGTACCATAATTTTTTGGAAGCTCTTTATGACTTGTAATCCCTGCTACCCTCTATGAAGGGACCTTTCTCCTATTTACCAAGTTGAGTCAGTAAACCTACTTCCTCTCTATCTCCAGCAAGCATTTGAGTTGTTGTGTTTCAAGAATTCATATGGTGATTTATTCAATCATGTTCTTTATCTTCCTTGTTTGCACAAAACTCTTATCTATTGAGTATTACTTTGGAAGCCTTCATTGAAAAACCTTTTTGATCAAAGAGTGCTCCTATTGAAAACTTCTACAAAAAGATTTTTGTGAAACTATTTGCCAGGTGTTCTTTGACCAAGAACAAGTTTGCCAATTCCAATTATGATTTATCTTTATGCATCTCTATTGTGACTGTCGTACTTGGTTGCAAGCTAAGTTATATAATGGTAAGTTGCTAGTTGTGTAATGGTAAGTGTGATGCTTCTTGTTCGTATTCTTTTTATCGACACTTCACTCCATAAACCTGTGGACATGTTTACTGAGCTCAGTTTTTGCTTGGGGACAAGCGAAGGTCTAAGCTTGGGGGAGTTGATACGCCCAATTTGCATCACCATTCTATATCATAATTTACCTCTATTCATTGATATTTGTCTTATTATGAGGTATTACTTATGTCTTTTCCACTCTTTATGCATGTTGGATGATTCTTGGAGGATGGACTGCCGGAGTCTGGATTCTGATGGAAAAGATGGCGTTTTGATGCAATTTCGCGAAGATCAGAAATTATCAGAAAATATGGGAAAATATTATTTTTCTAGAAGTATGAGGAAGCTATAAGGAGGAGCGAAGAGGGGCCGCAGGGGGGCCCACACACCCCTAGGTGCGGGCCCACCCTGGGTCGCGCCTAGGGCAGGTGTGTCCCACCTGCCCGGCTCCCGACTCCGCCCCTTCGCCTATATCTTCCCTACGGAACCCTAAGGCCAGGAGAGTGACCACAGATAGATTTATGCCGCCTCTAGGGGCGGAAAACACCGAGAGAGAAAGATCTCTCCGGCAGACAGATTTTTGCCGAGGGAATTCCTTCCCAGAGAGAGGAGATCGTCGCCATCAACACCGTCATCAAGCTAGGCTTCATCGGGATCATCATCATCATCATCCACACCATCATCTCCACCAGCACCATCATCACCACTCCGTCCCGCTGTAACAATTGTGTTGGATATTGCTTTAGTTCTTAGGGGAAACTTTCCCGGTGTTAATTACTATTGTAGTTTATGCTTGTGAGTGGAACCATTGGATTATTGTTTATGTTTAGATTGTTATCCATTATCATATCACCTTTGATCTTGATCAATATGATGTCTTGTGAGTAGTTTGTTTAGTTCTTGAGGACATGGGAGAAGTCATGTTGTTATTGGTGGATTTGTGTTGAGTTATTATTCAATGGTTTAGTATTTAAGTTGTGGTTCTATTCTTCTAGTGGTGTCATGTGAACATCGACTACATGACACTTCACCATTTATGGGCCTAGGGGAATGCATTGTGTATTTGGCTACTAATTGTGGGGTTGCCGGAGTGACAGAAACCTGAACCCCCATTAGGACACCTTTGCACAAGGGAGTGTAGGATCTGAGAGTTTAAGGTTGTGGTTAGATTTATGTCTTAATTACTTTCCTATAGTTACAAATGTTTGTAGGGGGGTTAATCACAAGTATGTATTATTCCAAGTAAGGTCGGTACATTAGCAGAGGTTCACCCACACAACACTTACAACACCAAAGAAGAGTACTCAGCTATATGAAGCGAAAGCACTTGACAGAATTCCCATGTGTCCTCGAGAACGTTTGGTCCTTATAAGTATTTCCATCGGCTTGTCCTTTGCTAAGAAAGGATTGGGCCACTTGCTGCGTTTGTTCTTTATTACTTGCACTTTGTTTTGTTGCCTTATCAGAAAACCACTAAAAATCCGTTTGTTAAGTATTCATAGGGATTTCCTGCTCCACACCACTGTTTAGCACCTTTTGCTCCTCGTTGGGATCGACACTCCTATTTATCGAAAGTACTGCGATACACCCCCTATACTTGTGGGTCATCAGGAAGGTGACAACGCAGTTGCCAAAGCAAAGAAGTTAAAGAAATAAAATATTTACTTTGGGGTTGCTCATGCTAGACTCTCCGAGGAATTGGAGAAACTTGACATCGCTCATAAGGCGTTGAAAAGTGAACTCTCCATTCTCAATGAGTCACATGATCAGCTCCAAATTCTATTGACCAAGTATGATGTTCCTAGCACATCTAAATCAACATATAATCACAAATAAAATGCTAGTGTGGAAGAAGAGCTTGTCAATGACACCACTCCCAAAGATAAGGGTGTACTTGATGAGGTACTTGGCAAGCAAAGGTAAAATCTTGGTAAAGAGGGACTTGGATATGTCACCAAGTCCAAGAAGAAGAAGAACAAGAAGAAGAATACCAAGGGTGAACAGTCAAAGACAAGCACCGCTGAGAAGAATGTCACAAAAGACAAAACTAACAATATTGGTTTTGCAGGGTCTCACAATCCAAATTATGAACTCTTTTGTGATTATTATGGCGATGTTTATGATTATTATGTTGGTCCTTTTGATGAATATGTTGCTTGGTCTATTTGGGTTCCAAAGACCCTTGTCACTAACATGAGAGGACCCATTGAAAAATGGGTACCTAAAACCAAGAAGTAAGTCTCTTGCAGGGCTATGCTTCTGGTGGGTCTAAATGAGTGCTGGATAGTGGATGCACTAGTCATATGACCGGAAGTAAGGAGATCATCACGGAGATGCGACCCAATCATGATAATATTACAGTCTCCTATGGTGATAAGTCTAAATCTCAGGTATTTGGTCTTGGCAAGGTTGTGGTTGCCCACGATATCTCCCTCGTGGACGTCATGCTTGTTGAGACCCTCGGTTACAACTTACTTTCTGTTCGTGCCCTTGGTAAGATGGGATTTGTTGTTTTCATTGATGATGATTTGGTGGTACTCTTGTGGAGCAAGTCTCTAAAGGTCGCTTTCATTAGGTATGTCGAAAATGACCTGTATGTGGTGGACTTTTCTGGGAAAACCACTTCGGGTCCGATGTGCTTATTCGGAAAGACCGACGTGGGCTGGCTATGGAATCGCCGTTTAGCCCATGTCAACATGAGAACTTTGCAAAGTCTTCACAAGGGTGGCCACATCCTTGGACTAAAATACAATGTTTCCTTTGCCAAAGACCGTGTTTGCAGGGCTTGTGTTGAAGGCAAAATGCATGACTCTCCCCACAAGAGGAAGACTATTGTTTCTTCAAAGAGAATCTTGGAATTAGTTCATGTGGACTTATTTGGTCCTCCATCTCATGCCAGTTTTGGTGGGAAGAAATATTGCTTGGTCATAGTCGATGATTACTCAAGATACACATGGGTCTATTTATTCAAGTTAAAGAGTGAGACTCAACAAACGGTCATTGACTTCGCCAATGAGGTTTAGCGTCAACAAAATGTTCCGATCTTGGCATAAGAAGTGAAAACGGCTCCAAGTTCAAGAAATACACATTGAATGAGTTTCTAAGTGAAGAGGGGATAAGACATCAATATTCCGCTGCATACACCCCTCAACAAAATGGTTTAGCCGAGAGGAAGAACCGCACTTTGATGGATATGGCTAGATCGATGTTGGCTGAATTCAAGTCTCCTTACAACTTCTAGGCTGAAGAAATATCCACCGATTGTCACTCATCAAATCGGCTCTACCTCCACAAGATCTTGGACAAGACTCCATACGAAATACTCACCGGTAATAAGCCCAACATTTCGTACTTTCGGGTATTCGGTTGTAAGTGTTTCTTTCTTATCAAATGTGTCCGTTTGTCAAAATTTGAGTCTAAGGCTTTAGAAGGTATTTTTGTTGGTTACGGTGCCGAATCTCACACTTATAGAGTCTACAACAAGCTCTCTAGAATTGTTGTGGAATCTTGTAGTGTGGAATTTGAAGAAAATGATGGCTCCCATGTGGGGCAAGTTGATGTTTGTGATGCAGATGCTGAAATACCCCAGGATGCCATAAGAAGAATGTGCGTGGGATTCCCCCCCATTGAGGAAACCCTTGTGGCGGATCGGGAAGGACAATGCTCCACTCGAGTGGAGCCCTCATATACACAAGATCAACAAGCCCCTACTACCGGAGAAACCTCTGCACCAACACCGCAACCGGCTAAAGATCATCATTCTTCGGAGCAAAATGATAGTCCTAGACTGTACTATCCGCCCCCTCCAAGGGGCGGACTATCCGCCCCTGGCACTCCAACTCGCTCCAGTGGACTTCAAGAAGAACAAAACAGCCAAGAAAATTCCAGGCCGGATTCTCCGGCCCCAAGGGGCGGATTATCCGGCCCTGGAACTCAAGTTCTGCCAGGGACTCTCAGGAAGAGGAAGTTCCAGCCACATCTCCTAGGCCGGATAGTCTGGCCCCACCCAGGGGCGGATTGGCTGGCCCTAAAGAACCTGTTCAGCAACAAGCTCCTGTTATCAGCTCAGATCAAGATCAAGGACAAGGTAGTGGACAAGTCAAGGATTCAAATGCTGAATCAACTCCTTACAGAAACAATAAGGAAATTGAGGCTCGACGCAAGGCTCGTGCTGATCGAAACGTCGAGTTAAGGGGTCACACTCTTGACAAGGTTGTCCGTGATCTAAGAAGAAGGGTGTCTACTCGAAGAGAACTTGCAAGCTTCTGTGATCATCAAGCTCACATTTCAATGGCTGAACCAAAGAAGGTCTTTGATGTTCTTGAAGATCCCGATTGGGTGGTTGCAATGCATGAAGAATTAAATAACTTCGAGCGCAACAAGGTTTGGAAGCTCGTAGAGAAACCTAAAGAGTGTCGCAATGTTATCGGCACCAAGTGGATTTTCAAGAACAAACAAGATGAAAATGGCATTGTTGTGAGGAATAAAGCAAGGCTAGTGGCTCAAGGGTTCTCTCAAGTGGAAGGAATTGATTTTGGCGAGACTTATGCTCATGTGGCTCGTCTTAAGTCCATTTGTATCCTTCTTGCCTATGTCGCTCATCATAATTTTAAATTACAACAAATGGATGTTAAGAGTGCATTTCTTAATGGTCCACTACATGAGTTGGTATACGTCAAGCAACCCCCGGGTTTTGAGGATACCAAATTTCCGAACCATGTCTACAAACTCGATAAGGCGGTCTATGGCCTTAAACAAGCCCCACGTGCGTGGTATGAGCACCTTAAAGAGCTTTTGTTAGACCATGGATTCGAAGTTGGGAAAATCGATCCCACTCTTTTTACTAAGAAGGTTAATGGGGAGATTTTTGTATGCCAACTATATGTAGATGACATTATTTTTGGATCTACTAACCAAGCTTATAATGATGAATTTTCAAAGCTTATGACTGACAGGTTTGAGATGTCTATGATGGGAGAATTGTGGTTCTTTCTTGGATTCGAGATCAAACAACTTAGAGAGGGAACTTTCATTAATAAATCTAAGTACATCCAAGACATGCTCAATAGGTTCAAGATGACGGATCTCAATGGCGTTGCTACTCCAATGCAAACAAAGTTTCATCTTGAGCTTAATCCAAAGGGTAAAGACGTGGACTAAAAGGTATACCGATCCATGATCGGCTCTCTCCTTTACCTTTGCGCATCTAGGACCGATATCGTGTTGAGTGTAGGAGTGTGTGCAAGGTACCAAGCCGCTCCTAAACAAAGCCACTTAGTGACGGTCAAGAGAATCTTCAGATATTTGGTTCATTCCCATAATTTTGTTTTATGTTATCCCAAAGGCTCCAGTTTCTCTCTATGTGGTTACACTGATTCAGATTGGGCTGGTGACAAAGATGATCGAAAATCAACTTCTGGTGCATGTCAATTCTTGGGTAGGTCTCTAGTGTGTTGGTCTTCAAAGAAACAAAACTGCATATCACTCTCAACCGCCGAAGCTGAATATCTTGCTGCTGAAAGTGCTTGTACACAATTATTATGGATGAGGCAAACTTTAAAGGAATATGGTGTCAATTGTGACAAAGTGCCTCTTTCATGTGACAATGAAAGTGCTATCAAAATTTCTCACAATCCGGTGCAGCATACAAGAACAAAACAAATTGAGATTCGCAATCATTTCATTCGGGATCATGTTGCTCGTGGCGATATTGGACTATCTTTTGTGAGAACGAAGAACCAACTTGCTGATATCTTCACGAAGCCTCTTGATAAAGCAAGATTTTGTTATTTGAGGAATGAGCTAAATATCATAGATTCAAGGAGCTTGGCTTGACTACCCTTGCACACTCACTTACTCTCATTCATGTATTTGGTTTAGATGCGGGCATAGACATAGGGGGAGTGTAGTACTAATTGATTGGGCTAACCATCCCCCCATAATGCCGAAAGCAAGAAAAATCATTTCCCTTAATATCATTTTGTGATATGTGGGTCATCGATGAGCATTGGTTTTGAACTCAAGATACATATTCGCGGTGTCATGCCATGCACTCCAACATGGTGGCTTCGGCCACCGCCCTATTCCTTGAGAAGAGTTGGTTTCTAGTGGCTCTCTTTGGTTTTTCTTGGATATCTTTTGTTCTTATGGAAAACACACCCAATTTTGGATTTTGTTTGATTTGTTCCTGAAACTTTGGGTGTGTAGTACAATCACAGTTTGTTGTTCTAAAACCAAGCCTTTTTCCCTCCTTGAACCATCTATTCTTGCACACAAGTCCTCTATACACTTTCGAGGGGTTTTGCAAAGTGTGCTCTGGCCTCAATCTATGTTGACAGAAATTCAGAGGGGGGCAGACTATCCACCCAAGTGGGGGTGGATTATCCGCCCCGGGCGAATTCTGCCTCTTAATGGCTGGGTCAGGGAGGACAGGCTCAAACAAAGCAGTCAGTCCTCCAACAACCCTAGCTCTGCCCCCAGCCGCCGTCAGAGCTTCCGCCCCTCCTCAGAGTCGATTTAACCACCGGATTCTCCGGGCCCTCCCCGGACCTTCTTCCCCACGCCTCCGGGTACCTTCTCCTCCGTGATTTTCCTCCAAGGAGTGAGGGTAACTCCCTCATCCATCTACTTTGTATGGGATTCATTGTTTTTGGTGGAAATCTCGTTGTAGAAGATACTATGTGTTTCCCCTGTTTGTTAGAATTAGTAGTATTGCAACCCTAGTGCCCGATTTGTTTTGCCTTGGTAAATCTGGGCCAATCCAGAAATTTTCTACGGGGTGCGTATTATCCGCCCCTACCAGGGCCAGATAATCCGGCCTGGAGACTCAAAGTCTGTTCTGGTTTGGTTCTGATTTCCGCAATGCACATCTCTGGCTCATGGATTGTTTTCCTACTATTTCTAATACTCCTCCTGGACTTGTGTGTGTGCTTATCCCCATGCTACCTCTCCCATGCTTTTTCACAGGTGGTTCACGTGCTCCTAAGACCTTCACCCGTCATCCCCGTGCCCGTTATCTCAAGCCCACTACAGAGGGTATGTTTGTTGACGTAACTGAGGTCCGCCTGTTGGCAAGAGAGGCTGAACGGATGGCTGAGGCAGCAAAGAAAACCAAGAGGGTTGCATCTCGCAAGGGCAAGCAGTCTCGGCCCAAATACAAGGCTATGGATAGCGTTCAGTATTCCACCATTCGCCAAACTGATTACTATGCCGATGCCGATAGTGATGGTCCTCCGGAGGATTCCATGTTTTGGTGTGCACACTTTCGATCCATTCATGATGATGTGTATGTTCCTCTCAAGATTCTCCCTATGCATCCTATGAATATGACTGAGGCCCAAACCAAGGAAAGACTCCATGAAGCCTTGGATGTGACTAACAAGATGGGGCTTCATCACCTTATGACTCTACAGTGTCACTATGATTCCTCGGTGGTGAAGTAGTTTTTCTCAACACTTGTGATCTGCGGAGATGATCTTCGCACCATGAAGTGGATGACCGGGACAACAATGATTCAGTCTGACTTCCGCACCTTCGGTCAGGTCCTTGGGTATGCTTTCCATGGCCGTGACACACCTTCTGGCCACCGCATCATTTCTCCACTCAGGCCATCCAAGGACACTATGCTTGCTCCATGTCTGACATCTGATGGCATTGCTAGTACTTTCGCTGGCTTCTCTCCTTTTTATGCCACCCTTGTTGGCATGTTTAGGGACAACATCTCTCCAAGTGGGGGAAACAATTATAAGATCTTCGGTCACCTGGTTCCCCTGCTTGCCTTTGCTCACGAGTGTGCCACCAATGTTGGCTCGTCTACAGGTTATAAGCTGGATGTGATGGACTATATATATCATGAGATGACTGATGCGATGCTCAACCGGCTCTCCATCCCATATGCTCCTTTTATTATGATGCTCATCAAGAATATGCTGCCACATGAGGACTTTGGCACTGGTATAGATGGTGGTCACAAGCCAAAGAAGATATCCAACAAGGCTCAGGAGACCTATCACCCTTCCACTGCCCCTGAGTCCTTCATGCCTGATGCAAGGGCTAGTGGTCGTTGTCCCGCTGAGTCCCCAATGGCTCGTGAGGTCAAGCAGCTCAATTGGTTTCAGCGACACATTCTTTGCATGGGCATAGATACTCACAAGGGCTAGTATGAGGAGTACAGGAGGAGCCATGAGATGGCTCACACTCACCAGCTTATTCTTCACCATGTGTCAGGTGCCGCTGGCAATCAACCACCTCCTACTGCTCCGGAACCTTATGCTCAGTGGAACACTTCAGGGATCAACTATGGAGAGCTTGAGAGTCACCTGTTTCCTCCACCTCCGAGGGCACCTACTCCTCCAACTAATGATGATGATGATGAGTATGATGAATAGGAAGGGGATAGGGATGACTACGACGAGGACGAGGAGGAGTGATCTTCTGGGATGCTAGCATCGCTCTTCTTCCTTTTTGGCGTTTTGATGCCAAAGGGGGAGAAGTAGTTCTATTAGGTCTCGGATTTGCATGGGTCGGGCGCAAGCACTTGCCTCTTTTCATTCGTTTTATTTGCTTACTTGTACCCTTTTAGAGTGAACTTATTTGTTATTTTTTCTTGGTCTGTATAAGACTTTATCGTGTGATAATTTGTGCTCGTGTATGTATCCCTGGAATTCTGGATTTATCTTGTGGAAATAATCATATGGAATTCTAGATTTATGTATGGTGTATGGTATTCTTGATGGCATATGGAATCAGGGGATTATCTATTATGTGCATCAATATTGTGGGATGATCTTGGAGCCTAATAATCTCATTATTTACTTTGGCTATTTTCACATCCCGGTGGTATGACTTTATTTCCTAACTCACCTTGTTTTAATTGTCTTTGTTATGAAATTGGCTTACTCTTTAGTGTGTGCATTTGTATTCAAATGCAAAGTATAAATATGCACACATTTAGGGGGAGCCTCTTTCATTTCCTTAAAGGTGTTGTTAGTTGGGTTCATTGCAAATCCTAGTATTGTCATCTAACACCAAAAATGGGAAGATTGAAAGAACATTTCATAATCCCTAGTGTTTTATGTGTTAGATAACAATATCAAGGATTATTTAATGTGTGTTGAAGTGCTGCAGATCTCTAACTTGAAAAGGAAAAGGAAACTGCATTTGGGGGCAGATAATCCGCCCCACCCCATTCCCAGAAGGGCGCAACCCCCAGAGAAGGGGCGGAGTATCAGCCGGATTTTCTGGCCATGCCGGATAATCCGCCCCTTAGGGGGACCAGATAATCCGCCCCCAGGATCGGATTCAAGATTTGTCAAGGTGCAACCCCCAGAGAGGGGGCGGAGTTTCCCCCGGACTTTCCAGCTCTAGGGCGGATTTTCTCCCTAGGCCGGATAGTCCGCCTCTTGAGGGGGGCGGATAATCTGCCTCCTCGAGGAATTTCACCAAGTCAAGACCTGCGTCGCTCTCTGTATGGGGGACATTTTGCCCCGGAGTTTCCGTCCTAGGGGCGGATTTTTTCCCAGGGCGGATAGTCCGCCCCTAGTGGGGGGCGGATAATCCGCTCCCAAACTTCTTCAACGGCCAGATCTGGGTAGGGGATATTTAAGCCAGCCTTCTCCCTCCTGCCAGATCCCTTGGTTCATTCGAAAAAGTCAAGATATGTTCTTCAACCTTCATCCAAGAGAGCTCCACCTTGATCCACCCAAAGGCCCCGTCCCTTGGGAATCGAAGGAGGAGGACTCGATCTTCAACAACTGCAATCAAGCGCTTCATCTCCTCTCCATTCATTTGGAGAATCTCCGATCTACTTGTTGTCATTACGGAAGCCCCCAATTCAGTTGTGGGTGTGTGCCCTGGTAGAGTTGTAAAGGCACCGGTTCCCTCCTCGAAGGGTACCAATAGTGGAGAAGGTGGATCAGGACTCTCGTGGCGAGATCCATTGGAGAATAGGGTGAGGCCTATTGTGGCGTGGTGGTCTTAGAACCGCCCACCCCTCCAACACAGATGTACTTCCCTTAACAAGGAAGGAACTGCGGTAAAACAAATCCCTGTGTCTCCGCGTGCTCCACTACGGTTTCCTAGCTCCTGTCTTTACGTGCTTAGTAGCTAGGTTTGCATATAGGGAAATTCTCATAGTTGCATATCTAGAGAATTTACTTTATGCCAAGCCTAAAACTAAAAAATAACTAAAAATTGAGTAGCACCTATTAACCCCCCCCCCTCTAGGTGCCCATACGATCCATTTCACATGCATATTTACTTTGTCATATTGCTAGAACTTCATATTTCATGCTCATGTTTAGAGTACTTTGATTCCAGATTTCAACGCTTGCAAATGGTTTGATCTTGATTTTGATGGTGCATGTCACCTCAAAAATTATTCTTTTTTATCACTTACCTACTCGAGGACGAGCAGGTGTTAAGATTGGGGATGCTTGATACGTCGAAAACGTATCTATAATTTTTGATGTTCCATGCTTGTTCAGTATCTACTTTGCTTTGCTTTGTCTACACTTTGAGATATTTTTATATGTTTTATGGGACTAACCTATTAACAAGAAGACACAGTGCTAGTTGCATGTTTTCTTCTATTTTTGGTTCCAGAAACGTTCGAAAATGTATATTCTCGGAATTGGACGGGACAAAATCCAAAGTCAATATTTTACTGTGGGGAATACGAAGCCAGAAGATGAGACGGAGGAGGGCCAAGAGGGGGCCACACCCCCTGGCCATGCGGCCAGGCCTGGCCTGCGCCTAGGCGGGTGAAGCCGCCTCGAGCACCCCCTCAGCCTCCCTCTTCGCCTATAAGAATCACCCGATACCTAAACCCTAAGTACCTGATCAATCTTCCACGAAACAGTACGTAGCCGGCACCACCATCGTCTCTAGATCTGGGGGATCTGAAGCTCTTCCCGGCACCCTGCCGGAGGGGAGAGATCATCTCGGAGGCCTTTTTCATCACCATGCCAGCCTCCGGTATGAAGCATGAGTAGTTCCACCTTGGACTACGGGTCCATGTAATTGCTAGATGGTTGTTTCTCCTCCTTTGTGCTACCATGTTTAGATCTTGTGAGCTTCGTTCATGATCAAGATCATCTATTTGTAATTATGCATGTTATGTTTGCGGGGATCTGATGGATATTGAGATTACTATGTCAGATTGGTGAATGATTCTATCTTATTGATTCTATCATATCTGCGTTGTTTGAGATCTTCCATGCTCTCCGTTTATAGTAGCTATCTTGGCCAAGTAGATGCTAGTGACTCCAAGAGGGAGTATTTATGCTCGATAGTGGGTACATGACTCTATTTAATCTGGGGAAGTGATAGGAATCTCTAAGGTTGTAGATGTCTGTTGCTACTAGGGAGAAAACAACGATCTCTTGCTCATGGAACAAGTTTATCGTTTACCTTACATACTTTGCTTAAAGAAGTTATTTGTTGCTTGCAACTTAGTACTGGAGGGGGTTCGGAGGATAACCTGAAGGTGGATTACTAGTCATAGATGCAGCTGGATGGCGGTCTGTGTATCTTGTTGTATTGCCCAATCAAATCTCATGGGATCTTGAATGTCTAGTATTGCATTATTATGCCTTGCTTTGTCCTGTCAATTTCCCCGTTGTAATTTGTTTACCCAGCATGTTATGTTTTTTATCTTAAGGAGAACACCTCTAGTCAACTATGGACCTCGGTCCAATCTTTACCATTGATACATCTTCCACTATTACTGTTTACTTTCTGCAAACCACCATTACCTTCCACACAATACAGTTAATCCTTTGTTTTCAGCAAACCGGTGAGATTGACAACCTCACTGTTCGTTGGGGCAAAGTCTTGAGTTTGTGTTGTGCAGGTTTTGAAGTTGCTAGCAACACATTTGAGTAGTTTCCTTCTGATGAGTGTAGCAACACTTCGTTGGGATACCCCAAGCGGAAGGTATGATGCAGTACAGTAGGAAAGTTTCCCTCAGTAAGAAACCGAGGTTATCGAACTAGGAGGAGGAAGGAAACGTCCCAAAGGTGCTGCAAGCAACGTGGAGACCTGCACAACACAAACTAGAGACTTTGCCCCAACTAACAGTGAGGTTGTCAATCTCACCGGTTGCTGTAACAAAGGATTAACTGTATGGTGTTGAAGGTGATGATGTTTTGCAGCAAATAAACAGTAACAGTGGAAGATGCATCAATGGTAAAGATTGGACAGGGTCCATAGTTTACTAGAGGTGCTCTCCTTAGATAAACAACATGGCATGAAGGGTAAACAAATTACAGCAAGGCAATTGACAGGAACTGAGCAAGGCATAACAATGCAATACTAGACAAAATATCCTATGAGATTCGATTGGGCAATACAACAATATACATAGACCACCATCCAACTGCATCTATGACTAGAAGTCCACCTTCAGGTTATCATCCGAACCCCCTCCAGTATTAAGTTGCAAGCAACAGACAACTTCTTTAAGAAAAGTGTGTAAGGTAAACAATCCACTTGTTCCATGAACAAGAGACTGTTGTTTTCTCCCTAGTGGCAACAACACATCTACAACCGAAGATATTTTTGTCACTTCCCTTGGAAACTAGAGGCATGAACCCACAATCGAGCATAAATACCCCCTCTTGGAGTCACTAGCAACTACTTGGCCAATATAGATACTAACAACGGAGAGCATGCAAGATCACAAACAACACAGACATGATAGAATCAAATAGACAAAAGCATTAATCAATATGACATAGTAATCTCAATATCCATCAGATCCCCGCAAACACAACATGCATGATTATAATTAGATTAGATCTTGATCATGAACGGAGCTCACAAGATCTATACATGAAAGCACAAGGAGGAGATACAACCATCTAGCTACTACATGGACCCGTAGTCCAAGGTGGAACTACTCATGCTTCATACCGAAGGCTGGCATGATGAAGAAGAAGGCCTTCGGGATGATCTCCCCTCCGGCAGGGTGCCACGAAGAACTTCAGATCCCCCGATCTAGGGACGATGGTGGCGGCGGCTACAGACGGTTTCGTGGAGTTTTGATCTGGTGCCTAGGGTGTCTTCATCGGGGGATTCTTATAGGCGAAGGGGCGAGCCAGGGGGCCACCAGGGCGGCTGCACCCCGCTAGGCACGGGGTGGGCCCACCCGTGCGGCCAGGGGGTGTGGCCCCCTTGTGAGCCTTCTTCGTCTCGTCTTCTGGCTTCGTGTTGCCTACGGTAAAATATTGAATTTGGCTTTTGTCCCGTACAATTCCGAGAATATTGATTTTCTGCCTTTCTGGAACCAAAAACAAAAGAAAATAGGCAACTGGCACTGTGGCAACTTGTTAATAGGTAAGTTCCAGAAAACATATAAAAACACCTCAAAGTGTGGACAAAGCAAAGCAAAGTAGATAGTAAACAAGCATGGATCATCAAAAATTATAGATACGTTTCCGACGTATCAAGCATCCCCAAGCTTAACTTCCCTAGTAGGTAAGTGATAAAAGAATAATTTTTGAGGTGACATGCACCATCAAAACTAAGATCAAACCATTTGCAAGCATTGAAAGCTGGGATCAAAGAACTCTAAACATGTGCATGAAATATGGAGTTTTAACAATAGGACAAAGTAACTATGCATGCAACATGAAAGGCTACAAACAAAGATCATGAATAACATGCATTGAAAAACGTTTGTTTGTTTCACATGCAGAAAACATGGCATAGTGGCAATCAGCTTGTCCCTCATAGAGTAGTAAATAGATACATAGGACACCTTAAAAGTTCACAAGAGTGACTAGATACAAATAGCACAAGAACAAGTAATATCAGAATATGCATCAATCGTTAAGTTTTGGGATACTGCACACAGAACTAAGAATGGCAACTATGCTCTCTTAATGGTGCCTAAAGGTAGAAGGTGGAGACTCAATATAATAGTGGAAGAAAGGCCCTTCATATAGGGAAGCAGGGATTTCAAGTTTCAAAAAGAGCTTCCAAAAATTATGGTACTTGTTAGCTTTCAGCCCTCATTGTCCCTATCATAAGAATCTTGAAGTGATTAAGGTTAAAGTGAACAAACTATGGAGTATATGCTTGACAAAGTATAAGTTGGAAATCTCAAGTCCCTTGAATACGAGGGCCACACCTCATGCTACTCAACTTTAGTCACCTATAAGTTCTTGTCATAGTAAGTACATGTGTATCATAGAGAACCGCCAACGGGGTACCCCTTACACATGGTACAGGAGCTATCCCATAACCAAAATGACAAGGAAAGCAGACAATGAGCATCTCAGTGATCTTTTTATTTACTATGTGCATAGCTTTTTATTGAGGATGCTTCATAGATTGGTCATTATGGTGATGCTGCAAGGTTCCACCATGATTAGGCATGGCTTAGGCTAGCGGCCCAGGCGTTTCTCTAACACAAAATACATAACTCCATGGACTTACAAGCTCCCTCTTTATTTCACACCGGTGACATCCATAGACAAAAGGGAATGATATCAACTATGTACAAAGTACAAGTGCAATGTTGAAAACGTTCCCCATGACAGCATGGTTCTGCTAATTCCAACGTATAAGTGCAAGAATATACAACATATATGACACAATGGTTCAAGTTTATTAGGGGCAAAGAATATAAAGTGTTCCATCAAGTTTGTGAGGGCTTTAATCACTAAGTTTTCACATAACAAAATACTTTTTAATTGAAAGATAGCTGAAAACAAGAATATACTTGGAATAGTGTAACACACCATGCATAGGAGTTTATAGTGGACACTTCGGAATAACTTTGTTTCTTGGGAGTTGGAAGCATGAGTAGAACTTACTCATACAAGTGGAGGCTAGCAAAAGACTGGGAGCAACCAACTAAGAGAGCAATAATGGCCATAATCATGCAGAGCGACAAAACATTACTAATCAAAGCATAGAGTGGTACTACAAGTCAAGGATTAAATGATCATAGAGGCTATGGTGACTTGTTCATAGTCATAACATGGTGTGAGAATGTGCCAAGTCAACCCAAACAAAGCATCAAAGGAGAATACCATAATACTATGCTTTTGTATGCTAAAACAACGCATAATTCTTTCAAGAAACACTAAGCAATCCCAATTGTTTGGAACAAGACATGCTACAGCAATAATCACTAATCATAAGGTTAAAACAACACCTAGCATGTCATGCTAAAGTCTAAGTCACAGTCAATGCAAGCTCCTCTTGCACTTCCAAGCAAGAACTTTCTACTCCTTTCCAACACCAATCAACTTATTTGAAACAACACAGCGAGAACGGGGGTCCAAACTACTTTGTTCAAGCAAACTAAACAACTAATCAAAGAAAACGAAAACTAAGACGCTCCAAGAACAACACAACAGTGCATGAAACAATAAAAACGTAGTGTCTAGACAGACCTGAGCTTTTTATTGATGAAGAAGGGGATGCCTTGGGCATCCCCAAGCTTTGACTCTTGTACCTCTTGAATATTTCTTGGGGTGACACAGGGTGGCATCCCTAAGCTTGAGCTTTTGTCCATTCTTCATCTCATTACATCACTCTCTCTCCACACCTGAAAATTTTCCTTCATACAAAACTCCACACAATCTTCATTAGCAACATTAGTGTATTCAAAAGATAATAGACCTTTAGGCTTAGCTTTGGAACAGCAAAAAATTTCACTAAAAACACAAGCTACTGTAGCAACTCCTTCAAAAACCTCAATTCTGCAAAAAGAGAACTAAAAAAGGAATCAATAAGAAGCAAATGCAAATAATGGCAGAAATCTGTCAAAACAGACCACTAGGTAGACACCAATTTTTTATAAAATCTTGTGTTGCTCAAATCAAAAAGTGTTGAACTAACGAAAGATAGATAACATACTGGGGGAGTTATTAGTAAATTTTCAGCTCAATAGGTCTTACATAGACTCTTCACGAATTTTTATGGTGGAGGACTGAAATCTGTTTCGGGACAGCAACTCCCCAAATCTTACTTCCTCTCATTAGAGGTCATTCTTGGCACAAAAAGCAAACAAAAAGGATAAGGAGAGGTCATTACTGAAGTAATAACTTCCAAGACTCAATAAAACTCTTGGGTTATCTCCCAACAAGTACTTTTCTTTAACGCCTTTAAGTTAGGCACAAGAAGCAAGAAATTAAGTATTTTAAAATGAAGAAGCATTTAGATCAATACATGCAAAATCTTCAACTATGAAACGTATCTCATCCAAATGAGTTCTGGAGGATCCCTTCTCATCTCTCTTTGCTTTGCTACTTTCATCAAAAGGATTTTCAGGAACAATCCAATCAAAATTCTTCTCAAAGGCCTCATGCATCCCAACAAGCTTAAAGGGTCTGGGTATCTTAAATTCCTCTCTAAGCTTAGTTTTATCAGAAGTACCCACAACATCTACACATGAGCCTAGCATATTGAAACAATCATAGACTTTTTTGGCCTCCTTAGCAACATCATGGAACTCTTTGAGTAAAGTTTTAAGAATAAATTCTCTCTTTTCAGCATTCTTTTCTTCTTTTAGTTTTAGGAAAAAAATTTGCATCATGGGGTTAGGGCTAACAAACCTAGACTCCAACATATGAACTAAAGAAGCTGCAACAATTTCATAATTAGGAGCAAGCTCTAATATAGATTTATCCTCAATATCCTCATGTTTGCTAACATGATTAAAGAATTCTTCAATATTATCTTTCCCAATTATGGAGCCACTACCTATTGCAAGATCTTTTAGGGCGAACTTGGGGAACAACATGGTGAGCTAGAGCAAGGTGGCAACTAGAGTATGAACTAATTTTTTTATGTTTTTGATAAAAAGAGGAAAACAAAACCAAGCAAAAGAAACTAAGCAATCCAAAAACAAAGTAAAGAGAAAGGTTGAGGATGACTCCCCTTGTGAAGACGTCCTTAGCCTCCCTGGCAATGGCGCTAGAAAAGCCTTGATGAGTGCAGCAGCACTTTGTTGGGAGACCCCAAGCGGAAGGTATGATGCAGTACAACAGGCAAGTTTCCCTCAGTAAGAAACCGAGGTTATTGAACCAGTAGGAGGAATGAAACATCCAAAAGGTGCTGCAAGCAACGTGGAGACCTGCACAACATAAACTCAAGACTTTGCCCCAACTAAGAGTGAGTTTGTCAATCTCATCGGTTGGTGTAACAAAGGATTAACTGTATGGTGTGGAAGGTGATGATGGTTTGCAGAAAGTAACAGTAACAGTGGAAGATGTATCAATGGTAAACATTGGACCGAGTTCCATAGTTCACTAGAGGTGCTCTCCTTAGATAAACAACATGACATGAAGGGTAAACAAATTACAGCAACGCAATTGACAGGAACTGAGCAAGGCATAACAATACAATACTAGACAAAAATATCCTCTGAGATTCGATTGGGCAATACAACAATATACATAGACCGCCATCCAACTGCATCTATGACTAGAAGTCCACCTTCAGGTTATCATCCAAACCCCCTCCAGTATTAAGTTGCAAGCAACAGACAACCGCTTTAAGCAAAGTGTGTAAGGTAAACAATCCACTTGTTCCATGAACAAGAGACCATTGTTTTCTCCCTAGTGGCAACAACACATCTACAACCGAAGAGATTTCTGTCACTTCCCTTGGAAACTAGAGGCATGAACCCACTATCGAGCATAAATACCCCGTCTTGGAGTCACTAGCAACTACTTAGCCAAGATAGCTACTAACAACGGAGAGCATGCAAGATCACAAACAACATAGACATGATAGAATCAAATAGACAAAACCATTAATCAATCTGACATAGTAATCTCAATATCCATCGGATCCCCACAAACACAACATGCATGATTACAAATAGATTAGATCTTGATCATGAACGGAGCTCACAAGATCTATACATGAAAACACAAGGAGGAGATACAACCATCTAGCTACTACATGGACCCGTAGTCCAAGGTGTAACTACTCACGCTTCATACCGGAGGCTGGTATGATGAAGAAGAAGGCCTCCGGGATGATCTTCCCTCCGGCAAGGTGCCGGGAAGAACTTCAGATGCCCCCAATCTAGGGACGATGGTGGCGGCGGCTACAGACGGTTTCGTGGAGTTTTGATCGGGTGCCTAGGGTTTCTGCATCGGGGGCTTCTTATAGCGAACGGGCGAGCCAGGGGGGCCACTAGGGCGGCTGCACCCCCCAGGCGCAAGGTGGGCCCACCCGCGCGGCCAGGAGGTGTGGCCCCCCTGGTGAGCCTTCTCCGTCTCGTCTTCTAGCTTCGTGTTGCCCACGGTAAAATATTGACTTTGGCTTTTATCCCGTCCAATTCCGAGAATATTGATTTTCTGCCTTTCTGGAACCAAAAACCGAAGAAAATAGGCAACTGGCACTGTGGCAACTTGTTAATAGGTTATTTTCAAAAAACATATAAAAACACCTCAAAGTGTGGACAAAGAAAAGCAAAGTAGATAGTAAACAAGCATGGAGCATAAAAAATTATCGATACATTTCCGACATATCACCTTCCTCCTATTAGTTCGATAACCTTGGTTTCTTACTGAGGGAAAACTTGCTGCTGTTCTCATCATACCTTCCTCTTGGGGTCTCCCAACGAAGCTCTACAGTGATCTGAGCTACACATCATCAAGTCTTAAACACTTGATGTTAGCAACTCACTTTCAGTTGTCACTGTCAATGGAGGCACACGGTGAACTCCTGCTCCTAAACGACCAAGTCATGGAGATCAATTTAGAGACTCTGATCCCTGATGTCTGGACGCTCACATAAGGCTGAAAATCGTATAGACCAAAGGATTTCTACAAATTCTTTCACAACATCTAACCCACCCAAATATCTGCCAGCCAGTTGGAGCTCTAAATGCATCATGAAGCACAAGGTATTTGCGTGGCTGAGCTTTGTGGACAGAAACCAATACCCGTGATATGCTGAGGAGACGGAAATTCAATATTGGAAATGACATTCTATGTGACTCCAGGAAAGATTAGACCAGAAACCACCTTCTCTTGGACTAGGGAGCCGGGAGGAGAAAATCGGCGCTGTGGATCCCTCCAACACGCACGTCCGGTGGAGATGAGGTCCACGCCTGCGTCGGTGCCTAGTGCATGTTTGCTTGGCCTGACCCGAATGTGCCAAGAGTGAGCGGCGGCGAGGTAGGGGGGCCGGTCATTGCGCAGTGGCGGGGAGGGAGGGTAGGAGACCTCGCGACAACTACGGGGATGCAAGGGAGGGCGCAAGCCTGGTGCCAGCGAAGAGGATCTAGGGAAGGGCGCAATCATGGTGCATATGGTGGGGAACCAGGGGAGGGCGTAGTTCTCGCCCAGGTGGCGGGCTGGCGGGAGGTAATTGGCGGCAATGGCCGGAGTAGGAAATCGTCGAGGCCAGCGACATGGAAGCAGGGGCGGAGCTACCGGTCGCCAACAGTGGAGGAAAGGGGAACGACAGACTGATATAAGTAGATCGAGAAAGAGAGTGGGGCCCATGTATTAATTTCTGTTCTTATGGGTTCTATGTAAAAACATCTATACGCCCACTGATGGAATAATGAAATGGCTTCTAGCCCCTTCAGGGGTGTCCTGTGTTCAAAAAAAGGAAGATAGTGTGGAGGCATTGTCCGATGGGGTGGGGAGTGTGTTTTCCTTGGTATAGGTTAGTCTATAAATTTATGATGTTGATATTAAGTTTACTAAATCCGATCCATAATATAAATCATTTCGTTAGGACAAATTATCCTACTAAAACATTTCATATTGTGGAACAAAGATAATACTAATGATGTTTTTTCATGAATATGTTAAAAATCTATCATCAATATATATAATCGTGCCGATCATCGTGTGGTTTGTCGATTTTAAACTTCATGGAGTATTGGACATGCGATATTTTGTTTTACATTCTTAAGCAGGTATTTTGCGCTCGACATCCTATTTATATATTATATTATTATTTAAAAACTACAGATTACCAATCGCTAGGTTCAAATGACACAATTTAGAACAAAATTGGTTGTAATTGCGGTTGATTCGTCTACTATGACGATGTGAGAAGCCGAGACATGATAGTTGTGGAAAGCAATATAGATCTCATGTAGTTGAGCTCACATGGTGATCGATGATCCTTTTACTGTTCATCACAAACACCAACTTAACGGAATCATGAAAAGTTGAGATTTAATCATTGTTCCTATTACCATCCGTCAAACCAATGAACGATGACTTATTTTTTTTATGCCCCTTCATTGAAGTAAGAAACTTGTTGTTCATTTCCTGTCATTACGCTTGTCATTTTAGTTTACAAAAAAATCTTTCATGGAATGAGTGATAAGCTCCAAACTTTATTCTATTAGTTTAAATCTGAGACAAATAAGGAACATATTAAAAAAGGATGAATATATAGACGTGGATTGTTTTAACATGGTTATATGAATACTAGCGTGTGGCTCCAAACCTGGTGCTGGATTGTAATCTTGCAAATAATTATATTTTAGTGCTTTGTGGATTTTAAGTGATGTCATGTGAATGGATTGCTAGCATATGTTTACACCGTTTATCCATGAGATATATTGGTCTGCTAATAGACGTGTGTTGCACGTGCACATTTACTAGTCTAACAAGGTTTTGATATTGACATTGGAATCAGCATGATAAAAATGATTGTCATGTTTGCTGTATAAATTCACCTTAGTTATCCATAGTGTGTCGCTAGCAAAGACTGCACACGATGCTAAAAACTTGACTGGTACAAAAATATGATGCACCTAAATTTTTGGTTAAACCAAATGATTCTTTCCGATGCAATCTTCAGAACTCTAGATAAGTGAATTCTCTGCCGCGGCACAAAAAGTACGCAAAATGCTGCCGCGGAACAAAAGTTGCCAAAATTCTCAGTCGAGGCAGAGAAATGTATCAAATCTCTGCCACGGCAGAGGGTTATTTGTCCTGGTTCGTGTTACGAACTGGGACGGTTGCTCCACCCCCTCGTCCTCTGCTGCGGCCACGTGTACCCCCTTTTGTCCCGGTTGGTGGGGCAACCGGGACTAAAGGTTGGGGCTTTAGTCCCGATTGCCCCCGTTCCGGTTGGGTAACTGGGACTAAAACCCCTTACCAACCGGACCAATGAGGCTGTTCCCACTAGTGTCTAAAACAAATTTCCCGATTACATTTCACCACCAAAGGTTAGGATGCAAAATTCTATCATCGAAAAAGACAAACTAAGAACTTGTCTGCTAAAGGGCACCTCGTCAATCAAGGTAATTTCTCAGCCCACTTCTGTGATTGAAGAGGAAGCTCGACGGGAATTTTTTAATAGAAAAAACATGTTGTAATTCCTTGCATCTACATCACAATTGATATACACAAATTTGTAATTATATTATTAACCAAAGCCTAACGAAATGAATGCATCGATCTACCCCAAGAGCCACCTTCCTAGCGACCTTTGTCACTACACCTACGACCTTGATAATGAGGGTGGCCATGATTGAGGTCACATGTTCCCTGACCTCACACCGAGGCACACCATCTAATTCGGAGGCCTTATCAAACAATTCAATGGTGAGCTGGGAGCACACACTGGTCCAGCGGATCCTTAGCGCACTCCACATATGCACGCTCTAGGACCCATCTCTATCGTCTTTCGTCGATCCATTATCAGGAGGGAACAACACATTGGCCTTGTCTGTCCTGTCATTGATTGTGTCACGAAGCCAGATACCTCCACCCTGCGCGCACATCAACACGTGTCCATCTCCAAGACCCTGTTGTGCCATGCCGTTGAGACCCGATGTCGTCGACGCGATATGACATGCCGCTCCACCTCGTGACATCTCTAGCAAGCACCCAATCCAAGACAATGGCTTCAGGAGGGAGAATGACACAGCATTGCTGCCTTCGCCTGACACCTAGATCCAAGTTTTCCCTAGGAGCGAACCCATATATATATATATATATAGAGAGAGAGAGAGACGAAGATTACAACAATGGTGCCTTCAACAAGGTAGCAGCACAAAGACATCGCCATTGTCCACCATGACCGAGGTCGAAGCCCGATTTCCTCTAGCAGCCGGACCTCCCCGTTTTCGCATCCGACCGGATCGCCAGCTCGACATGAAGGTAGATGTATTAATTTGAGTTTCTTTGTCTACATTTTACGAACAAGACATATTTTGGCTTAATCGGTATTCCGTCCATAGTTATGTGGTTTCTGATTGGTATACTTTCCCAACCTTTGAGAGGATCTAATGTATTTTTTTGGCCTCTTCCAATAATGAGCTCGCCTGCTCAGGAATGATATCAGTCGTGGAATGTTTTGCACGTAGCTAGCCTAGTCAGAATTTTCCATTAAAGTCAAACTCTTATTTAGTCGCACATTCAAAGGCAGACGGAGACTCTGGAATAATTGAGAGAGAGATGAGTAGAAACACCAGACTATACGAAAAAAGTTATAAAAAGTCTATTATTTTAGTACAATTAATGATAATGTATATGACACCGTTGTAGTGCCCTGGAATTCCATTTCAAAATTTGACCTGCGGGTCAAGAAAAATATCAGACTCTGAAACAAATCTGCTATGCATGCAAGATTGGAATTGTGGTATTGTCAGTAATCAAATTGTCTTTTTTTCTTCTAACCTCAAGCTAGCTATGAAACAAATTTGTTCAATATTGAAATTTTGTAGCATGATGGATGCATCTTACAGTTTCTCATTTTATTTTATTATTTACTCAATCACACTTGTTTTATTTCACTTAATTTCATCTACTCATTTAATTTCGTCATTCGACTTTGTTAGAGTATATCACGGTTTGGACATATTAGGTAGTTTTATATTGTAATCCAATTCTATCTTAATAGTCTTCATGCCCCCCAAGTCTTCTAGTACTATATAAACAGTCCAAGGGCTTACGTTGTAATCAACTCAATCAATATCAATACAGATAATATTCCGCAATTCTACATGGTATCAGAGCGGTTCGTTCCGCCTAGGGTTTAGCCACCACTTCCGCCGCACCGCCCCCGGGGAGATCCTTCTCCGCCGGGGGCCGCGCAATAGTAGATTAGATCTTTCTTCGCCAATTTTTTCTCGCCGGCCACTTGACCGGCGTTTCTTCTTCTTTCACCGATCATAGATCGGATTGCGTCGTCCACAACCACATGTCGTCATCACGCGCCTCTACTTCAACCTCGGCGTCGACTCATCTCCGGCAAATCATCGCCAACGATCGTGCCAAGGAGGCTCCGCGCGGCGCCCCAAGGGGCGCCTTCACGCGCTGCGTCGGCTTCTCTGTCCTCACGTCGTCATCACGCTGGCCGTGTCTTCGCCATCATCGACCAGGACGCACGTCCCTGAGTACGCGCCTCGCCGTCAACAAAGGGCTTCACCTTCATCACCCATGGTCATCATCGCCGATAACCATCTACAGCAACAACATCGTCACATCGTCGTCGCCACCACCAATCGTGGTCATCGTCAATGCCAACAAGTTAATCTACACGAGCGACGCCGCACTCATACAAGCAGAAAATACGGGCCTAATCCCCAAAATCAACTACCGCAACAATTCAATCGTCATCAACATCTACCTCGTCGTCTTCGTCCACCACGACCTACGCGCCCAGATGCAGTCTAATTTTTATTTTGCACTAAATTTATTTTCTTCTTGCAACCCCTTCATCTACTCCGACACGGCGGACAACTTCTACACCGACCGTTTACGGAAATTTTCTTTGCTCCTCAATCTGGCTCTGGCACACATGGCTCATGATGGTTCCTGTCTTCGCACGTTCGGTATCGGCAACACCGACGCGTGCCTTCATCCCCGACACACTCCCAAGTCTGGCAAGCTCGGCATTGCGGGTCGATCTACTTCAACTCAAACTACGTCTACCTCAACTACTACGGCGAATTCTCTAGGCTCAACGACGACACCGACCACAACACAACAACATCATCAACTTCATCGACTTTATCAACGGCGACAACTTCACCAACGACACCATCGACCACGACTACAACGTCCTACTTCCGGCTACATCGACATCGACATCCTCTTCCATCTCTGCCTTCGGATTATGCTCCAGTCAGACCGTTCGCGTCACTACCGATCTGACTGCGGGGGAGTGTTAGACTATATCACGGTTTGAACATATTAGATAGTTTCATATTGTAATCCAATTCTATCTCTAATAGTCTTCTTGCCCCCCCAAGTCTTCTAGTACTATATAAACAGCCCAAGGACTCACGTTGTAATCACCTCAATCAATATCAATACAGATAATATTTCGCAATTCTACAGACTTCACTACTTTGAAGTCTTGCATGAACCTTTTCCAGGTCAACACACTTCACAACCGTGACATCTTAAGTGTGCATGGATATCATAATGAACTCTCTCCAACTCCTTTGATTACATACTTCCTATGAATCATAATTCGACCAATTTTGTGAACTTGCATTTAGAGCAAGTACAATAGTGGGCTATAAGCCTGTCTCTATGTGAAGAAGATAGATAAAAAAAAGAGGAGAAGTGAGCTCTAACAGAGCAAGTACAATATGGTGATATCAGCTGGCTATAAAACATTAAATAGTATATTTATGCTGAGTTGAAGGGGAGAGGAGATGAGAGAATAAGAGTGGACTCTCATGCAAGAACTAGCTCTAGAACGTGCTCCTAGACACTTTGTGACAGTATGGTATCATTTTAAATTAGCCATTTGGTGGTTGGTTTACAAAACCGTTCGTTTTTTGCACTCGGAAAATGGAAAACGGCTTTTTAGTGCGACGAAAAGGAAAACTTCCTCCTAAAACATTGTTTGCCATCCCATGATGCACACTTATGCACAATATGGACACATTATCACAAACCATGCCTTCATTCTAGCCATAACATTCGTCGTCGTGTCTAAACTAGGGTTACGCCGAGAGCTGTACCTCCGCCAAGGGTCCTGTCGGCACAACCATCTCTATTACGCCGATGGCTACCCTCGGCACAGTCATCTATGCCGACGCCTGTCCCAAAGCCGACGGTCGGGCTGGTCGGCTGGCCGCGGGAGGCAGCTACGCCGACGGCCTGACATTTGACCGTCGGCGTAGCTGGCCGACCGTCGGCGCCTCAATTCTTTCCTGTAGTGCAATAGTGCGGTGATCAAGATGTGGTGTATGGCCTAGTAGACAGCTAAGATAGGGTTATTATCGGTTGTACTAGGTTGATTTATAGTACTTTTTTTGTTTTAAAATAGATGTCTTAAATTTATTAAAATATAGATAAATCTCGAAATTATTTAGTATATCGATTTATTTAAATTTAAAAAAATCTAAGACATCTATTTTAACACTAAGGAAGTACGTAAGAAAATGATTCCGTAGTCATGCCAATATGCATATTGTCAAACCGTGTCACTGAAATCTCGAGTGATTGATTTTCTTGGTGCAGCTCGAATTTTCAAAGACCGATGGGTGTACGTCCACTTGAACGCTTGCATCCGATCGGCGGCCAGAACAACAGGTCATGAAAATCCAAGGGTGCTGCTTGTCCCTGTCCGGAGCACGAGTATCACGGGTCCGGGTTCCTTCAGTACTCCTTCCAGAAGGAGTAGTTGCATTCTCCGTGATGTGTGACTGCTGTGACTGAAAACTAGCTAGAATTTGACTTTGAACAACAAAAAAATTGAATGCACTACGTACAAAACGTTCCACGGCTGACAGATCCGCTGAGCTCATCCTTAAAACAGGCCAAAAGGTTACATCTGATATTTCAAAATGGGCAGTACACATGTTTTGCACTGCTAAAACGTTCAGAACACATTTTTTTGAACTGCTACAACGTTGGAGAGCAATTGAGCCACGATATGTAATTTAAAGCTCAGAAAAAAGCACTCCCGGGTCACTCTCCGGCCTCCGCCGAACGACTCCATAGGCGATCCCCCCCCCATCTTGTCCTCACCCATCCAGCGAATCCTAGCCGGCACCGCCAGACGTCGGCGGCGGTGTCGGCCCTCCCTCTCGGCGAATGACGAAGGGGAGGAGAGGGTATCCGTATCACCGCTCAACGGCCGGTTGGGGGGGGGGGGGACCAATGTTGCATCAACTAGGTACCAAGGGCATCACTGAGTCACCCGATGGCGAGTCGGGACCTCACACTCGATCCAGCAGACCCCGGGAAGCACCTCATGCACACGCTTCTGAAAGTTGTCACGGTTGTCGAACGTCAGATCCTTCTTCAGGGCAGCAATCTTGGGGGGTGGGGGTGACGGTTGTACTTGGTGGCGCGGCCTTGATGGCCGGGGTCTGTAGCCGGGGCGGTGGTTAGGCGGCGGATGACGTGATGCTCCGGCCAGATCCTCTAGCGACGCAGCGGCGAGTCAATGATCTTGGTCTTAGGGCCTGATCTGGGCTGGCCAACCGCCACAAATGGATTTTGTAGATGGTTGTGCGGCTGGTGGCATGGGGACCTGCTGGTGTGCTCAAATAAGGAGGCAATACTAGGGTTCTTCTCGCGCCATGAAAGTGTTCTGCTTGAAGCCTGTCCTCATTGATCTAGCCGATGACGAGCGATGACTGCAAGTGTGCACATTGTTTATAGCTAGTTCCGAAATAAAGATAGCGATCCCATAGGGAGTAGTAGGCGAAAGACTAAACTGATTTTAACTAAAACTAAACGAAGTAGTTAAGTAAACATTCTAAGATGCAAGAAAAGTAGAATTGTTTTTTGGTTTTTGGTTGAGTGAAACAGTAAATTAAAATAAAGTAAAACTTAATGCAGAAAATAGTAATCGCGTATATAAGAAAGATTAAAACTACAATAGGGAGAAAGACGCTCTCGGGGAGTGGTGGATACACCGCTAGCAATTTAGACTAAGTGATCAAGATTATTATAACGAATATTCTCATGATGTGCATGTATGTGGGAGGAGCTCCATATATGGACGAATAGGCAGCAAACTGATCACGTTATCTGTCATAACCACAGCAGACAATAATTGACAACCATCGTGATACTGCGCTATTAAGGGATTTTTCCCATGGCATGGACATGACTTGATGAGTTCTCCTTGATTTCTCAAGTTAGTATGTAAAGGATGACAACGACTTTATAGTCACAGTAAGTGATTCCATCCATCCGTCTACCAACAAGTAATCCCCTCATCAAGTCTCCGCGAGAGGCAAATATTAAGGAGGTGCACAACTCTCAACATCAAGATGAAGACAATTAACACATACACATAATGATGTATAACATAATAATCTCTATTTCATCTCAATCATATACTAGGCTTTTTCCATCTCCCCAAGAACTAATGATCTACTCAGACATGGAGGCAAACATCATCATGACAATGGTAATGGAAACGATTATCATTGAATAGTACTTGTATAAATCCACAACTAGTGCAAGAATTACAACAAGATCTAGATGGGATGGATGGAGATGATGGTGGTGATGAAGATGCAGCGGTTGATGAAGATGGAGATCGATGCCTTGTCCTCCCAGGTCTGCTTAGGGCGAAGATGGATCCTTCAGGCAAGTTCCCCCTCCAGATCCCTTCCGGAGGTGAGGTTTTTGGTGATTTCTAGGTGTTATGTATGTCGTCTCCCTGATCCAGTTGCACGGGGTGAAACTATTTGAGGAGACGGTGTCGGCGCCAACTATATGGCGGGAACTATACGGCCGGTAAACTTTTCTCGCCATATATTTGGTCGTTAATTCTTCTGTATCTTCCAATCGCTACGGGGTTTCTTCTGGTATTATTAATATTTTCCAAATAAGCGATTTATATTGTTTTCGGCTCCTTTTCACTCCAATATAACTGGTCCAAGAGTTGTGTCCATCGGATCCATCATCTGTCCTGACCCTGGTAAAAATAAACATAAAAAGTGCATGCGAACGCCGTAAAATTCCAAAATCCTATGACTACAATGCAAATAATAATCTAAAACATGATGCAAATATGCAATCATCAACTTCCCCAAGTTTAGACTCTTTCTCTTTCCGAGCAAGTTTAGCTTAATGGATGTGATCCTCATATTCATGAAGCAGAGTCGATAAAATAAATGAGGCAGTTGCAGCATGTGTTTATCATAAAGGATACATATAAATAAGTTCATAAATAGTACCTTACTCGAACCATCCGAATAATATTAGTAGGCTTCCACACCTTTAGTAATCAACAGTTCACAAAAGATTATTATCAATCATGATGTAAAAGTGCCTGGTTCAACCGAATGAGTTAGTGAGGTAGTCCCAAGTGTTTTAGGATTATCATATTCACTTGAGATTCAAAATCTCATACGTTTCTTTGTCTTGCTACAATATAGTGGTGTGTGCCTATTTTATCTTTGCACACTCGCTCTTTTTCTTTTGATGCTTTAGAACTTTTTGTTGATCCAAATGATACAATTTTGGATCCTCAGAGGCTTGATCTTGCTGCCATGAAAGCGCATCACTTTGTCACTACTAGCTCTACCATTGAGAGTTTGGTTTACATGATGATGTTTACTGACGAGGAAGAAAGGGAAATTCCTTTGCCACAAACCACTTTGTTCAGTATTTGCCAGGGACCTTGGTCACGCTCCAAGGAGGAGATGGATGAGCAGCTACGCACTCATGGTTTCCACAGACACTACCAGGGGGCGCGCCCTCTTATGACCACTCTGTGCACTACATAGGGGCGTCCTCGAGCTCGTACCAGGACGAAGGGGCCTCTTCATCGTATTACGGAGGTGCACCTTCTTGGTCACCATGGGATTGAGCCCCACTTGCCATAAGCCTAAGCTTGGGGGGAGGTATACCGACATCACACTCATCTTTATACCATGTTTTGTCGGTTCTTTGTATATCCATGTTTCGCTTTTTTTTTGGTTTTTGTTTCTGCTTTATCAAAACACAAAAAGACCAAAAATATTTTCGTTGTTTCTTTTGTTTTTTTTTTTGATTTTTAGCTTTGGTTTGCCTTAATAAAAATCAAAAAATATTTTGCTTTGTTTGTTTTTGCTTTGTGTGCTTGCTTTAAAAATCAAAAACACCAAAAATATTTGTTGTTCTTCTTTGGTTTTGTGAAGTTCTTTGAAGGGTTCAGCAGTCCTCAGTGGATTTTGGTTTCATGTTATTATTCAAGCCACACAAGTGAAGGGTAATAATGAAGATTAAGACAACTTGAGGTGTGGTAAGAGGCTGGTAATGAACACTATTTGTTTTCATTTTTGTACATATACTCATCATTGTGGGCATGCTTAGTATGTTCGTGTAAGGTGTATGTTATTTATGGATGCTTAGTAGTTCTTGCTCTCTTATGATTAGCTCCATCTTGCTAATAGTTTGTAGCATGTCATATGAATATTTGCTTGCATTGTTCTATTCATAACTTGGTATGATATTGTGGTATCCTCCTCTGAATGTTTCACTTGAATCGACTTGGCGCATGCTCACACATGCATATGACTGAAAAATAGTCAGTAAGCCTCGATGATTTATTTTGCCTCAGAGTTTTTGTTTCACTTTCATGCCATAATTAGTCATATTTTGTTGCAAGCATGATTATGATAGTTATTGTTCTCTCGTTCCTCGCTCCCTCTCTATTGCTAGCCTTCACTTGCACTGAGTATGAGCTCTACTCATGCTTCCCACTCCCCCAAAACCAAACTTGTCAAAAGTGTCCACCATATCTATCCACTAGCATCATTTGCTATTCCATGCATATTCATTATGCCTTGTTTTCTTCCAAATAAAATGTTTGCTTGTTTTGTGAAAGTTAGTTAGTAAAGCTCTCACGAACTTGAGGGCACACTTTATTTCTTGCACTTAATAAACCTGAACCATGGTGACTGTCCATGAAAGTTATATGCTTGTAAATTATAGGCTGGGAGTTAGCAGAACCGTGCTGTCACGGGGAACGCTTTCATCACCTGTAAATATATACCCAGTTGATATCATGCTCTTTTGTTTGCGGATGTCGTTGGTGTGAAATAAAAGGGGAGCTTGTAAGTCCATGGAGTTATGTATATCTGTTAGAGAAACGCCTGGGCCGCTAGCCTAAGCCATGCCTAATCATGGTGGACACTTGCAGCATAACCATAGTGAGCAATCTATGAAGAATTCTTCTTATAAAAAAAGAGATAGAGATTGAGAAAAAGAAAAAAAAGAGACATATTGAAAAGAGGAAAGAGAGAAAAAAGCACCATTTTACCATGGTAAATAAGAAGATTGCTGAGATGCTCATTGTCTGCTTGGCTTGTCATTTTTATTATGGGATAGCTCCTGTATTATGTGCAAGGGGTACCCAATTGGCGGTTCTCTATAATACTCATGTATTTACAATGACAAGAACTTACCGGTGACTAAAGTTGAGTAGCATGAGGAGCGGCCCTCGTACTCAAGGGACATGAGATTTCTAGTTTATGGTCTGTCAAGCATATAACTCATATCGGACCTCACTTTCACTTTAACCACCTAAAGATGCCTATGATAGGGGCAATGAGAGGTCAAAGCTAGTGAGTACCTTACTTTCAGCATTTGGAAGCTTTTCGAACTTTTCAAAACCTTTTCACTTCCTTGTTGAGTCACCACTTATTCTATGAGCACCTTCTTGAGAACATAGTTGTCATTCTTAGTGTAATGTGCTTGTCTCAAAACTTGGTTAATTATGTCATGACTTTGATGCTTGTATCTCTAATATCTTTACTTCTAGTCTTCACTTGAACTTCAGAGGTGCCTTGGCATTTATGTTGTGCTCTACAAACAAAGGCAAGCGCGATACCACTCTATCATACATTCTTATGAGCATTACAATGTTGCTTATGTTTATGTTTCATGCTACTTATTATTTTTGAGTTGGAATCTCTTCATAGCTTGCAATGACTATTAAGTAGACTTAGTTGCTTATTCCTTATTATGAATTGTATAAGTATGTACTCATGTGCTGAGAATATTTACATCATATGAAGCAAATGTGTTTGTGAAACTTCTTTTATCGCACTCAGTTTTCAACTGAATTGCTTGAGGACAAGCAATAAGCTCAACTTGGGGGGAATTGATACGTCCAAACGTATTTACTTTCCCAAACACTTTTGCTATTGTTTCTCCTCTAAACTTGTGTGATTTGGATACAACTAACACGGACTAACGCTGTTTTCAGCAGAATTACCTTGGTGTCTAGTTTGTGTGCAGAAAATCAACTATGAGGAAAAATCCCGGAAAATATGCCAAAAATCCTATTTCACCAGAAGACTCAACGAGCCAGAAGATGATATGGAGTGGGGCTCTGAGGGGCCCACACACCCCTGCAGCCCGGGCTTGGCCTGGCCGCGCCTAGAGGTGGTGTGGCCACCTCAGGCACCCCCTCGGCCTCCCTCTTCACATATAAGGTGCCTCTTGACCTAAAAACTCAGGGGGTGACGTTTTTCCAGAAAGAGTTCCGTTGCGCGCCACCACCAGAAAACGTGATTTGGAACCAGAAACTCCGTTCTGGCACCCTACCGGGATAGGGAATTTGGAGGGGATCATCACCATCATCATCACCAACGCCTCTCCATCAACCATCCATGTTTCCCCCATCCATGAGTGAGTATTCCCTCGCTGTAGTCTATGGGGATTGTAGGGATTGGATGAGTTCTATCATGTAATCGAATAAGATTGTTAGGGCATGGTGCCTAGTATCTCTATTAGTGCTATTTGAATATGTTGCAACTTGTTGTGCTTAATGCTTGTCACTAGGGCCCAAGTTCCATGATCTCGGATCTGAACTTATTATTGATTCATTTTGATAGTATTGTTTGTGATCTTATCTGCAAGTTGTGTACACATATCACTGTCTAGATCCAAAGGCCCCAAAGTGACAAAAATCGGGACAACCGGAGGGGATGGCTGTGATATGAGGATCACATGTGTTCACGGAGTGTTAATGCTTTGCTCTGGTGCTCTATTAAAAGGAGTACCTTAATTTCTAGTAGATTCCCTTGAAGCCCCGCTACAACGGGCTGGCTGGACAAAAGATGTTGTGCAAGTTCTCATTGCGAGCACGTATGACTATATATGGAGCACATGCCTATGATTGTTTAGTACTTGGATGCAACCATAGAAAGATTCGGCCGCCTCTGCGAGGTGGAAACTACAAAGAAAGAATGATCTCTCTAGTAGGCAGAAATCTACGGGGGAAATTCCTTCCCGGAGAGGGGAGATCATCGCCATCAACATCGTCATCGAGCTAGACTTCATCGGGATCATCAGCATCATCTTCTTCACCATAATCTCCACCAGCACCATCACCACCACTCCATCCCGCTGTAACAATTGGGTTGAATCTTGCATAGTTCTTAGGGGAAACTTTCCCGGTGTTGATTACTTATTGTAGTTGATGCTATTGAGTGGAACCATTGAATTATTGTTAATGTTCAGATTGTTACTTATCATTATTTCATCTCTGATCTTGATCCATATGATGTCTCGTGAGTAGTTCGTTTAGTTCTTGAGGACATGGGAGAAGTCATGTTGTTAGTAGTGGAATTGTGTTGAGAAATATTCAATGGTTTGATATTTAAGTTGTGGTGCTATTCTTCTAGTGGTGCCATGTGAACATTGACTACATGATACTTCACCTTTATGGGCCTAGGGGAATGCATTGTGTATTTGGATACTAATTGTGGGGTTTCTGGAGTGACGAAACCTAAACCCCCATTAGGAAACCTTTGCACAAGAGAGTGTAGGATCTCAGAGTTTAATGATGTGGTTAGGTTTCTATCTTAATTACTTTCTTGTAGTTGTGGATGCTTGAAAAGGGGTATAATCACAAGTATGTATTAGTCCAAGTAAGGTCAGTACATTAGCATAGGTTCACCCACACAACACTTATCTAACCAAAGAAGATTAATCAACTATATGAAGCGAAAGCACTTGACAGTATTCCCCATGTGTCCTCGAGAACATTTGGTCATCTTAAGTAATACAACCGTCTTGTCCTTTGCTGAAGAAAGGATTGGGCCACTCGCTGCAATTATTATTATTGTCTTTTATTTACTCGCACTTTATTTATCTGCATTATCAAAAACCCCTAAAAATCCATTTGCTAGTATTACAGTGAATTCCTGATCCAAACCACTTGTCAACACTTTCTGCTCCTCATTGGGTTCGACACTCTTATTTATCAAAAGTACTACGATACACCCCCTATACTTGTGGGTCATCACTCCCACTCACAAATTTGACTCTCCATTTCCTCCACTCAAATCCCATTAAATTTCCACCAAATTTAATGTAATCTCTCATTAAATAAAACTCCTTTTATTTATTTATTCAGAATTTTGTCAATTACATTAATTAACAAACATTTACATAAAACCCCTTGCTACTATTCAATTTCACATATAGAACCAATTTCAGCAATTTCACCCGAAACAATTTTGGTGTCTAGTGAAATAATTCCAGCGCTTCGATATTATTTTTATGGCAACTCATTTTCTCCAAATGGTGTCGATATCCCTTAAGTGTGTCACCCTACGGTTCGCGAATAATGGAGACATGATTGAGACCCCTCTCCGGTCAATAATCAACAGCAGGACCTGGAGATCCGTACTGACTCCTACACATTCAACGATGACTTCTTGAGATCATGAGAACCTTAACATTCAACTATATCCTTTTGTCTCGCGATATTTTACATGTCCGATATTCGATCATCGGTATCCCCATACCTAGTTTGATCTCGTTATCAACATGTAGTCTTTTCTCGTTCCCATGATATAACATTCTAGTAATCTCCATCACTTGCTTGCAAGCTATATCAATGTGATATCACCGAGAGGGCCCAGAGTATATCTCTCTGTCATTTGGATGGAAAAATCGCACTCTTGATCCATGAGCCTCTACATAACATTATTGGGGTGTCTGAACCCACCTTTATAGTCACCCAGTTACGGTGTGATGTTTGATGTTATCAAGCTACTCTTCACATGTTAGTGATTGACATGATCTCATGGTCTAAGGACTAAAGTTACTTGTAACGATGTTATTGAAATTTAAACATAATGACTTTGATCGTATTACTATACTTTAGATGAAAGTTCATCACATCATTCCACCAATGTTGTGACTTCGTTGTTAACAACATCAAATGTCCATGATCAGGAAACCTTGATCATCATGTTAATCAACGAGCTAGTATATATGAGAGGCATAACTAGGAACACTTTATTTTGTTCATTATACACACATGTACTAACATTTCCTTTTAATACAATTATAGCATGTAAAATAAACATCTATCATATACTTGGAATACGATAATAACAACTATATTATTGCCTCTCGGGCATATTGCCTTCAGTTTCTCACTTGCACTAGAGTCAATAATGTAGTTTACATTGTGATAAATCTAACACCCATGGAGTTTTGGTGTTGATCATGTTTCGCTCTGGGAGAGTTTTAGTCAACAGATCTGCCACATTCCGATCCGTGTGTACTTTGCAAATATTTATATCTCCATCCTTGACATGCTGGCAGATGGACTGAAACCGGCGCTTGATATGCTTGGAATTCTTGTGAGACATTGGTTCCTTGGCATTGTCTATGGCTCCATTTTTGTCACAATAGACACCATTGGGTCCAATGCGCTAGGAACCACACCCAGTTCCATTATGAACTCCTTCATCCAAACTTCTTCCTGAGCGCTGCTTCCGAAGCAGCAACATATTCCGCCTCCGTTGTTGATCCCGCCACTGTTTCTCCATTCATGAGAAATACCTATCCGGACTGAGACTTAGAGTCATCCAGATCGGTGTTGAATCTAGCATGGACATAACACTTAGTGACGAGCTCTTCTTCACCTCCGTACACGACAAACATATCCTTAGTCCTTCTTAAGTACTTAAGGATATTATTGACCTCTATCTATTGTTTCGAACCTTGATCAGATTGGTATCTCCTAGTTAAACTAATACCATGTGCCACATCTATTCTTGTACATAGCATGGCATACATTATAAAGCCTATGGCCGAGGCATAGGGGATTTTATCCATTATCTCTCTTTCTTCTGTCGTAGCCGGACTTTGAGTCTTACTCAATGTCTTGCCTTGCAACATAGGTAAGAACCCCTTCTTACTTACGTCCATTTTAAACTTCTTTAAAATATTATCAAGGTATGTACTTTGCGATAGTGCAATCAGATGCCTTGATCTATCCCTATAGATCTTGATGCCTAATATGTATGATGCTTCACGAAGGTCCTTCATCGAAAATTTGTTGTTTAGATAACTTTTAACTTCATTTAAAAGAACTATAACATTTCTAATAAAAAATATGTCATCCACATATAATATTAGAAATGTCACAGAGCTCCCACTCACTTTCTTATAAATACAAGCTTCTCCGTAAGTTTGGGAAAATCCAAACCCTTTGATCACTTCATCAAAGCGGAGATTCCAACTCCGCGATGCTTGCTTTAGTCCATAGATGGAACGCTGAAGTTTGCATACCCTACTAGCATCCTTAGGATCAACAAAACCCTTTGGTTGTATCATATACAACTCTTCCTCAATATTACCATTGAGAAACGCGGTTTTGACATCCATCTGCCAAATTTCATAATTGAAAAATGCAACAATTGATAACATAATCTGAAGGGATTCACATCATAGTAAATCAAAAAAATTCTACGGATGCGAACGGGAAAGCCAAGATCTAAACTAGGAGATGCAAACAACGAGGGGAATATATGAGATCTTCATACCCTTGAAGATTCGCACAGCGGAACGTTCGACGGAACGTGGTTCATGTAGTCGTACTCTCTTCTCCTCCTCGTGATCCGATCCGATCCAACACCGCAAGTGGCGATGCCTCCGAGATATGCACACGTGCGGCACCTCGATGTCTCCTCCTTCCTCGGTCCAGCAAGTATGGTGGAGAGATGGATTGGATCTACAACGCGACGGCGCGGTGCAAGTGGTGGAGAGTTTCTGCAGCAGGGCTTCGCCTACACGCAGTCGGGAGGGAGAGAGAGGAGGGCAGCAGGGCGGCTAGGGCTTGAGGAGGAGGTGTGGGAGGGGTGCGCCCCCAGCCCTCTTTATATAGAGGGGTGGGCGGCCAGCCCTTGCCCCTCCCCCAAGCCCTAGGGCCGGCGGCCAAGGAGGAAGGAGTGGGGGGCAAGTTCCCCCCCTTCTAGAAGCTCCCCTAGGGTTTCCCTAGGGTTTGGCCGGCTGGGCCCTCTGGGGCCTTGTGCCCCTGGCCCAATGCGTCCAGGGAACTCCCTCATAGGCCCAGGCCCCCTCCCGGCAGGTGGGGTGTAACATCCCAAAAATACTAAACTTGGATCATCAAACTCTAAGCATCAAAATTAGGGTTAACAAAAACTTTTCTAAATAAAATTTTGAAAGCATGCATATGTGTATGCATTTCATTTTGAATTCTTTTGAACCACCTTGTTTATGTGTTCCATTGCTTGTAAATGGATGCTTAGGTGAAATAAACATCATCTAAACATTTCCCAAAGACAAAAAAATCAAAACAAAGCTAAATGAGTGAATGGTCATTTTGACCAATTTAACTCCCATGCCTACTTTGGTTGCCTCAAACTTTCAGAACCTAACAGAAAATTTTCTGGATCTTTGCACCCCTTGATTGTACTCATAACAAAGTATCAAGGCCCACTTTGTGATCATCCAGAAACTTTCAAATGCATAGTTTAAATGACAATTTAAAATTGAATCTTTATCATATGGGAAGATCCCACTTTTGGAAAAACCACTCAAACAAGCTCAACTTTCAAAACCCAAGCATCTGCAGACTCCCCAGCACCAATCTAGCACACCCACCAAAAATCTTTTCAAAATTCAAAACTTGAATTCATGCGGCCATTTCATCAAACACTTGGCAGACACAAATCAAACAAAATCAAAACACTATAGTGTGCAGCGTTTTGTGCCTAACTGGTTCCCTATCTAGCTCACAACCATCTCAGTAGATCATCTAGCAAGATTAACCAAGCACTAGCAACACTGTGAGCTTGCCAAAACCATCAATGGTGAACAGCCGAGTGCAACCTCGCCACCCCAGTGTAGACAGCAGGCTAGGAAGGAAACTAGCCGTGCCAACCTTGTCTGGGACGCAGCCCACCATCCACCGCCACTCCCTGTCCAGCGCTCCAACCCTGCCAGCCACTGGACCACACGCACGGACCTAGCCCAGACTGCCAGTGACCATGTCGAGCGTGCGCCAGAGCGCCACCCTCGACCGAAGCCCACAGACCACGCGCCACCCTCACCACGTGCATACACGATCGCCACCGACCCAGGAGACCGCCAGACATCCTCGTTCGCCGCCCCATGCCGCACAGCCACCGCTCGCCGTCGAAGATGCCGCCTCTTCCGCGCAGAGCATCGCATGTTCCATATCAACCCGCACCGCCCCACGTCTCGCCACCGTAGCGTTGAGCATCGCCAGGGAACACTGCACCGTCCCCTACCTTCGCCCATGCCAATAGCCGTCTGTACCATCGCCCCCGACGAGCTCACCGTGCGCCCCGTCGGTCCCCTCGCTCGACTATAAATAGAGGCCACCCCCAGCCGAACTAAGCACACCATTCTACTCCCCTCTCATCACTTATCGTGCCACACCGTTCCCGGAGCAAGGCGAGCAACACTTCGTCGGAATTTCACCGGAGCCCGCCGCCTCTGGAGAAGAATGGAGCCAGCGATTGGAGCCGCCCCAGGAGGAGCCACCGGTACCAGGAGGTTCGCCGTCGTCGACTTTGCCGTTCGCCCGCCTCGCCGACCCTCGCCTGCACCCCGATGAGCCCCCAGCAACCCCCACTGGCTGCGCTAGGTTTCTGTCTCGCCGGCGTTGCCCAACATCGACGATGACTCCCAGCCGTTGGATTAGAATCAGATCGAACGTCCCACGTTGCCCCGTACCGCTTCGCACCCCCCTGTCTCATGACGAGTGGGGACAACCACTTAAATAGCCCGCGGAAGCGCTACGCTTAGCAGGCCGGCCCGTTAACTTTTCCTGCGCAGCCCAGTTATTTGAATTAAACCTTTTCTATTTTATTTCAAACACACTTCTGTACCCAGTTTCAAAAATCAACCTAGATCGATTTAGTGCACCAAATTGAATGAAACCAATTTTGTTGGAAGGGTCTAGGAATGCTAAATCCAAGCCCGTTGGATTCAAGTCATTTGGATCTATAGATCACCCATGGTAAAAATAACAAGGCAAAAGCTTTTCTGCATTCAAACATTTTTCAAATTTAAACCATAATATCTTTTGAGTTGATTCCAACTCTCAAAAATCACATTTAACCATACCTTTCAGAATATATAAAAATATATAGGTTTACTTATAGAAATAATGTTCAAGTAATAAAAGAATGCCACATAGGCATTTCTAGTCACTTTATTTAATTAAAATAAAAGGGTAAAACCTTATTAAATTGTGACACCACTTTAAATCATATTCCCATGGACTACAATATGTGGTGATGACATGTGTCAACATGATCCCATGTTTGGTTTGGAGAATATTAAATCTTAAGTAGTTTTTCAATGAGTAGAAATTACTTTTCTAAAAATAGAAGGAATTAAACCAAGCCTTAATCTTGTAATGTTACTGATGATGTTAGATCATCTATAGGACCCTTGTGTGTGATGATTGCAAGTAGTTAAGTATTGTTTGGTGATTGTGTACATCGTATTTATTTATAGACGCTAGTACCAACCAAGGATACGAGGAGGAAGGAGGATTCTACGAAGAAGAAGCCGAGGAGAACTTCAACCACTGCACTACACAAGGCAAGCTAACACTTGCAATTTAGCAAGCTTATACTGATATTAGTGCAAGCTATTGACCTATGCAAGCTTAATACTACTAGTTGAATGTGCAAGCTAATACTTGCTTGTTACCATGACCAATATATGCCTTAAAGCATATATGATCATAACCACTTGATAAACCAATCCTAGTTTTATTTGCAAGTTTATTACTTTATTTCTTTATCAAAGCTCTTACCTAGATTTTTCCTAAGTGAATGGTAGATACTAGAAAGATATGTGAAGGTTGCATAAAGAGCATAAAATTTGGCCTAAGCTAGATAATCTTGATGTCATCCTAAGGCATGAGATTGAACTTAGGTAGAACGCCACTAGTTTACTACCCCTCATTAATTGCTTACCCTCACTTGTAGATGCTAGTGCTAAGCATAAAACTTGATCAACTTTAGATGGGAATACTTGGTGGAAAAATGGTTATGAAAACCTTGGAATGATGGATCATTCTATTGAAATGTTTTGGACATGTGTTTCAACACGATGATTTTGGTGATGAAAATGTTGAGGCATGAGCCTTAGCCCTTTATAAAACTGATGGTTGTCTGGATGCGATACCATTCCAATTTTATCGTACAACCACAATACTCGAAGATTGGGTAGGGCTTGACTGGAAACTTATATACCTTAGTATTAGTTCCCTCACGGCCAAGGTCTGAGCTAAGCCTACCTTATGAAGATTGTCCACCTGTGCAGTACCCAAGATGACAGTTGGTCATGGTTGGGAGGCCAAACTCACAGGAGAGGTGCTTATACTAGGGCATGTAATTGAAAGGTTAGGATTGATTATCCGCATACTGAGTATGGTGAATTCAAGATTTGTTCCTAACGGATGTATCGAATGTTGTGGTGAAAGTGTACAATCTCTGCAGAGTGTCAAACTATTCGAATAGCCCGTCATGATTATGCACAGTTGGAGTGGCCATACTGTTCCCCCGTCAGACTTTTCAAAATGACTTGTGAAATGAATTGAGACTTTGACTTGACCACAACAGGGTTGTGATATGAAATACAAGTTCCCATTTAGGTGTTATAAAACTTCAACTAGCATTCGTTGCTCCTTAACATAGTAGAGATAAATCTGGCTTTTTGCAAAATTACCCTAGAGCCTAGTGTCCTATTATAAAAACCCCCTTTCAATTGTTAGTACTAGTTTGCGAGTACTTAAAGAGTACTCATGGCTTTGTACCTGGCTATTCTCATGGCCAGACTATGAAGAGGAGTACCTGGAGGATGGACCCCAGGAAGGTTACGACAACTAGGATCATCTCCCATCGTTAGCATTGTCTGTGACCCCGAAGATGGAGCTTCCCCCACGCTACCGTTATTATTACGTATTCCGCTGCTTGATGTTGTACTAAGAATTGGATCATGAGATCCCTATTTGTGTAAGAAGTTATGTACGGTTTGTAATGGATGATGTACTATGGTATCCAATTCTGTTATGTCTCGCAAAAATGGTAATCCTGGGATTGCGATGTATGGCATAACAGACATCTGGGATTAAAAATCTAGGTGTTGACATGGGGCCACGTTGGTCCCCCTCCGGAAGGTTCTAGAAGCTTCCGGTACAATACCGATTAACCCGAAACAATTCCAAACTCCAAAAACTGCATTGCCTTATATGAATCTTATTCTCCGGACCATTCCGGAACCTCTCGTGACGTCCTGGATCTCATCCGAGACTCCGAACAAAATCTCATAAACCAATTATCCAATCTATCATAGCGTCGAGACACGATAAGTGTGTGACCCTTCGGGTTCGATAATATGTAGACATGATCTTATATCAATAATCAACAGCGGGGTCTGGAAACCCATATTGACTCCCACACATTCATCGATGATCATACCGGATGAACCACGATGCCAGGATTCAATCAATCCCATATATATATTCCCTTCGTCTCGCGATATTTTACTTGCCCGAGATTTGATCGTCGGTACTGTCATACCTAGTTCAATCTCGTTCACAGCAAGTACTTTACTCGTTCCATAATCCGATATCACTTTGTGATTAACTCCTTAACCACGTGCTTGCAAGCGGTGTTGATATCGATTACCGAGTAGTCCCGAAGTATATCTCTCCGACTTGGGAGGTACAAATCCCATCTCGATACATACAACCCAACAGGTACTTTCCGATCACCTGAGTGACACCTTTATGATCACCCTCTCATAGGATGACGTTTGATGACCTCAAAGCTTCCTTCCGTTACTAGGGAGTTGTATTATCTCATGGTCTAAGGAATACAATATTTGACATAAGAAAAGCTTCACAAAGATGAACACGATGACACGATCTAATTGCTCCACTTAGTTTGGGTCTGTCCATCATACCATTCTCCCAATGATATGATCTCATTATTAATCGACAACTCATGTCTATGGTTAGGAAACCTTAACCATCATTAATGAATGAGCTAGTCCATAGAGGCGTACTAGGGACACAGTGTTGTTCACAAACCACACAAGTATTAAAGTTTCTGCTTAATACAATTCTAGCATGGAATATAAACTTTATCATGAACAAGAATTATAATAATAACATCTTTATTATTGCCTCTAGGGCATAATTCCAACAGTCTCCCACTTGCACTAGAGTCAATAACCTAGTTTACATCTGGCAACAATCTAACACCCATGGCACTAAGGTGCTGATCATGTTTTGCACGTGGAAGAGGTTTAGTCAATGGATCTGCGACATTCAGATCTGTATGTACTTTGCTAATCTTCAGATATCTATCCGCTATATAATCTCGGATTATATGAAACTTGCGGTTGATATGCTTGGTCTTTGGATGATATCTTGGTTCCTTATCTAGTGCTATGGCGCCAGTGTTGTCACACAATATCTCCAGTGGGTCCAAGGCACTTGGAACCACGCCAAGCTTAGCGATGAAGTTCCTGATCCAAACTCCTTCACTTGACGCTTCTGCAGCAGCCATGTATTCCGCTTCTACTGTAGATCCCGCGATCACGCTTTGCTTGTAGCTTCTCCAGCTCACAGCTCCTCCATTCAAAATATAAATGTATCCTATCTGAGATTTAGAATCATCCTTGTCGGTGTCGAAACTAGGGTCGACGTAACCCTTTACGACGAGCTGTTCATCACCTCCATAGACTAAGAACATTTCTTTAGTCCTATTTAGGTACTTTAGGATGTTCTTCACGTCTGTCCAGTGTTCCACTCCTGGATCACTTTGGTATCTACTCGTCAAACTAAGAGCATTGGACACATCCGGTCTAGTACACAGCATGGCATACATGATAGAACCTATGGTCGAGGCATAAGGCACTTTGCTCATAGCTTCTCTATCATTTACCGTAGCTGGACACTGAGCCTTGCTCAATATCTTACCTGACAACATAGGCACTGAACCTTTCTTTGCCTTATCCATTCTGAACCTTTTCAGAACTTTGTCTAGGTATGTACTCTGGCTTAAAGCTATCAGGCGTCTTTGTCTATCTCTATATATTTTGATGCCCAATATATAAGCAGCTTCCCCTAGGTCTTTCATTAAAAAACATTTGTTCAAATAACTCTTCACATTGTTAAGCATGTTAATGTCATTTCCAATAATCAATATGTCATCCACATATAGTACCAGAAATGTCACTGAGCTCCCACTCACTTTCTTGTAGATACAAGCTTCATAGCAATTTGGAACAAATCCAAAGCTCTTGATCACTTGATCAAAACGAAGGTTCCAACTCCGAGATGCTTGCTTCAGTCCATAAATGGAACGCTGAAGTTTGCACACTTAATCAGCATCCTTAGGATCGACAAAACCTTCAGGTTGCATCATATACAACTCTTCATCAATGTTGCCATTGAGGAACGCAGTCTTGACATCCATCTGCCATATTTCATAATCATGAAATGCAGCAATTGCTAATAAAATCCGAATGGACTTAAACATCACTACGGGAGAGAAAGTCTCATCGTAGTCAACACCTTGAACTTGTCGAAAACATTTCGCGACAAGTCGTGCTTTATAGACAGTAACATTACCATCCGCGTCCGTTTTCTTCTTGAAGATCCATTTGCACTCAACGGCCTTTCGGTCGCTAGGAGGGTCCACCAAAGTCCATACTTGGTTTTCGCTCATGGATCCCAATTCGGATTTCATGGCTTCTAGCCATTTCTCAGAGTCTGGGCTCATCATCGCTTCCTCATAGTTCGCAGGTTCACTGTCGTCTACTAACAAGACAGTTAAGACAGGGTTGCCGTACCACTCAGGAGGGGCACGCGACCTCGTCGACCTGCGAAGTTCAGTAGTAGCATCGTCCGAAGCATCATGATCCTTGTCATTAGCTTCCTCTATTGTTGGTGCAGGCGGCACTGGAACAATTTCAGGTGCTGCACTACTCTCCAATTCAAGAGAAGGTTCAACAACCTCGTCTAGCTCTACTTTCCTCCCACTCACTTC
Source organism: Avena insularis (assembly GCA_023614405.1). Classification (NCBI taxonomy): domain Eukaryota; kingdom Viridiplantae; phylum Streptophyta; class Magnoliopsida; order Poales; family Poaceae; genus Avena; species Avena insularis. The sequence goes on from CM042695.1 coordinate 287,442,638, forward strand.
TTTCGAGAGAAACTCCTTCTCAAGAAAGGATCCGTTCTTTGCGACAAACACTTTGCCTTCGGATCTATGATAGAAGGTATACCCAATAGTTTCCTTAGGGTATCCTATGAAGACGCATTTCTCTGCTTTGGGTTCGAGCTTGTCTGGCATCAACTTCTTGACGTAAGCTTCGCATCCCCAAACTTTAAGAAACGACAACTTAGGTTTAGCACCAAACCACAGTTCATACGGTGTCGTCTCAATGGATTTAGATGGTGCCCTATTTAAAGTGAATGCAGCGGTTTCTAATGCATAACCCCAAAATGATAACGGCAAATTAGTAAGAGACATCATTGATCGGACCATATCTAATAGAGTTCGATTCCGGCATTCAGACACACCATTGCGCTGTGGTGTTCCGGGTGGCGTGAGTTGCGAAACGATTCCGCTTGCTTTAAGATGCGTGAGAAAATCATAACTCAAATATTCACCTCCACGATCGGATCGTAGAAATTTAATTTTTCTGTTACAATGGTTCTCCACTTCATTCTGAAATTCCTTGAACTTTTCAAATGTTTCAGATTTATGTTTCATCAAATAGATATACCCATTTCTACTTAAGTCATCGGTAAAAGTGAGAAAATAGCGATATCCACCGCGCGTCGAAACACTCATCGGTCCGCATACATTGGTATGTATGATTTCCATCAAGTCTGTTGCTCGCTCCATCATTCCGGAGAACGGGGTTTTGATCATCTTGCCCATGAGGCATGGTTCACATGTGTCAAATGATTCAAAATCAAGAGACTCCAAAAGTCCATCAGAATGGAGTTTCTTCATGCGTTTTACACCAATATGACCTAGACGACAATGCCACAAATAAGTAGTATTATCACTATCTACCTTGCATCTCTTAGCCTCAATGTTATGGATGTGTGTTTCATCCCTTTCGAGATTCAGAAGAAATAAACCATTCACAGCAGGTGCATGACCATAAAAGATGTTACTCATATAAACGGAACAACCATTATTCTCAGATTTAAATGAATAACCGTCTTGCAATAAACACGATCCAGATATGATGTTCATTCTCAACGCAGGCACATAATAACACTTATTGAGGTTTAAAACTAATCCCCAAGGTAAAACTAAGGAGAGCGTGCCGACGGCCATCACATCAACTCTTGATCCGTTGCCAACGCGCATCGTCACCTGATCCCTCGCAAGCCGCTGTCTATTCCGTAGCTCCTGTTTCGAGTTACAAATATTAGCAACCGGACCAGTATCAAATACCCAGGCACTACAACAAGGCTAGTAAGGAAAACATCAATAACATGTATATCAAATATACCTTTGTGTAGGGTTCGCAGCATAGAAAACAAAAATTTTCCTACGATGGGAACTATGTACCAAGATCTATCTACTAGATACACACAACGGGCGGATGTATATCCATAGAGAACATACCCTTGAAGACCGACAAAGCTTAATGAGTTCAACTCGTGGTTGATGTAGACGATCTCTTGCCGATCTCAAGATCGAGAGTAAGTCCTAGCGCCGCAAAGCAGCAGCGCATCCGTGCTCGCACACACGTACAAGACACAGGGCAACCTCCGCCTCCTCGCTCCAGCGATGCAGCGGAAGCACAACCCTTTCTTGCCGAATAGCCACCGGGAACATGTATCTCGCTAGTCCGAGACCATGGGGATAAATTCTAGAGGGGGAGAGAGATCCTTCACGAGGAGGTGTGAGTGAGAAGTGAGGAGGGGGGCTCCTTTTATAGGAGGAGGGGGAACCCCAAGGGGGTGGCCGGCGCATGGGGGCTGCCCCCTTGCCCTCCCCTCTTCATGTGGGTGGACACTCCACTCACAAAATTCCTTTAAATTCCCTCCACTCAAAATCCCACTCAAAATTGCCATTAAATTTCCACCAAATTTAATGCAAACTCTCATTAAATAAAACTCTTTTATTTTATTCAGAATTTTGTCAATTAATTTAATGACAAACATTCACAAATAACCCCTTGCTAGAATTCCATTTCACATGCATAACCACTTTACGCAATTTCACTCGAAAACCTGTTTCGGTATCTAGTGAAATAAATTCCTGCGCTTGTTTATTCTTTCGGCATGAAACATTTGCTCCAACTGGATTCCAGTGTCCGTTAATTGTGTCACCCTACGGTTCGTGAATAATGCGGACATGATCGAGACCCTTCTCCAATCAATAATCAGTAGCGGGACCTGGAGATCCATACTGACTCCCACACATTCAACGATGACTTTTCCTGTGATCGTCGGAACCTTTTAAGCTTGTATCTTAATCCTTTTGTTTCACGATATATTACATGTCCGAGATTCGATCATCGGTATCTCCATACCTAGTTTGATCTCGTTACTGACATGCACTCTTTTCTCGTTCCCGTGATATAACATTCTAGTGATCAAATCACTTGCTTGCAAGCTAACCAATGTGATATCATCGAGAGGGCCCAGAGCATATCTATCCGTCATCGGGATGAACAAATTCCACTCTTGATCCATGATTCTCAACATAACACTTTAGTAGTTTTGAAGCCATCTTTATAATCACCCAGTTACGGAGTGACATTTGATGTCAACAAGAAACTCTTCCGGTGTTAGTGATTGGCATGATCTCATGGTCTAAGGATTAGGATTACTTCGTAGTTTGTTTATAGCAATATAAACTCAATGACTTTGATCGTAATGCTATACTTCGGATGAATGTTCATCACACCATTACACTAATGTTGTGATCTCGTTATTAACAACATCCAATGTCTATGATCAGGAAACCGTGATCATCTTGTTAATCAACAAACTAGTTCATGAGAGAGGCATAACTAGGAACTTTATGTTTGTTTATTAAACACATATGTATTAACGTTTCCGTATTAATACAATTATAGCATGCAAAATAAACATCTATCATATAATTGGAATACACATAATAAACATTTTATTATTGCCTCTCAGGGCATATTCCCTTCAGTCTCCCACTTGCACTAGAGACAATAATCTAGTTACATTGTGATGTATCTAACACCCATGGAGTTCTGGTAGATCATGTTTTGCTCTAGGGAGAGTTTTAGTCAACGGATCTGCTACATTGAGATCCGTATGTACTTTACAAATCTTTATATCTCCATCCTTGACATGCTCGCGGATGGAGTGAAACCGGCGCTTAATATGCTTGGAATGCTTGTGAGACCTTGACTCTTTGGCATTGGCAATGGCACCATTGTTGTCACAATAGATCACCATTGGGTCCAACGCATTTGCAACCACACCTAGTTCGGATATGAACTCCTTCATCCAAACTGCTTCCTGAGCCGCTTCTGAAGCAGCAACATATTCGACCTCCGTTGTTGATCCCGCCACCACAGGTTGTTTGGAGCTCCTCCAACTAACCGCTCCGCCATTCATGAGAAATACGTATCCGGATTGAGACTTAGAGTCATCCGGATCGGTGTCAAAGCTAGCGTCGACATAACACTTAGCGACGAGCTCTTCTTCACCTCGTATACAAGAAACATATCCTTAGTTCTTCTCAAGTACTTAAGGATATTCTTGACCGCTTTCCAGTGTTCTGAACCTAGATCCGATTGGTACCTACTAGTCAAACTAATAGCATGTGCCACATCCGGTCTTGTACATAGCATAGCGTACATTATAGAGCCTATGGCTGAAGCATATGGGACCTTGTCCATTATCTCTCTTTCTTCCGCCGAAGCCGGACTTTGAGTCTTACTCAATGTCGTGCCTTGTGTCATAAGTAAGAACCCCTTCTTACTATCTTCCATTTTAAACTTCTTTAAAATCTTATCAAGGTATGTACTTTGCGATAGCCCTATTAGGCGCCTAGATCTATCTCTATAGATCTTTATGCCTAATATGTATGACGCTTCACCTAGGTCCTTCATTGAAAATTTGCTGTTTAGATAACTTTTAACACCGTTTAAAAGATCTATATCATTTCCGATCAATAATATGTCATCCACATATAATATCAGAAATGCCAAATTGCTCCCACTCACTTTCTTGTAAATACAAGCTTCTCCATAAGTTTGGACAAATCCAAACTCTTTGATCACCTCATCAAAGCGGAGATTCCAACTTCGTGATGCTTGCTTCAATCCATAGATGGATCGCTGAAGTTTGCACACCTTGTTAGCATCCTTAGGATCGACAAAACCCTTTGGTTGTATCATATACAACTCTTCTTCAATATTACCATTGAGAAACGCGGTTTTGACATCCATCTGCCATATCTCATAATCGAAATATGCAGCAATTGCTAACATAATCCTAACTGACTTTAGCATCGCTACGGGAGAGAATGTCTCATCGTAGTCAACTCCTTGAATTTGTCGAAACCCCTTTGCGACAAGTCGAGCTTTATAGACGGTTATATTACCATCAGCATCAATTTTCCTTTTGAAAATCCATTTGTTCTCCACGGCCTTTCGGTCGTGAGGTAAGTCCACCAAGTTCCAAACTTGATTTTCATACATGTATTCCATCTCGGATTTCATGGCTTCTAACCATTTGTTGGAATCCGGGCTCATCATCGCTTCTTCATACGTCGCAGGGTCATCATTTTCATCAACCATGAAATTCATGACAGGATTTCCGTACAGCTCGGGAGCTGCACGCGTCCTTCTTGACATGCGAGGTTTGATAGTACTCTCTTTTGGAGTTTCATGATCATTATCATTAGTTCCCTCTTCAACAGGTGGAGCCAACTCAGGAACAACTTCCGGCGCTGCGCTACTCGCCATACTTTGAAGAGAAGGTTCAATAACCTCTTCGAGTTTTACCTTTCGACTACTCACACCTTTCGCGAGAAACTCTTTCTCTAGAAAGGATCCATTCTTGGCAACAAAAACCTTGCCCTCGAATCTGTGATAGAAGGAATACCCATAGTTTCCTTAGGGTATCCTATGAAGATGCATTTTTCCGCTTTGGGTTCGAGTTTATCCGGTTGAAGTTTCTTCACATAAACATCGCATCCCCAAACTTTAAGAAATGACAGCTTAGGTTTGTTTCCAAACCACAATTCATACGGTGTCTTTTCAACGGATTTAGATGGTGCCCGATTTAAAGTGAATGCAGCAGTTTCTAGTGCATAGCCCCAAAATGACAATGGCAAGTCCATCAGAGACATCATAGATCGAACCATATCTAATAAAGTACGATTACGACGTTCCGACACACCATTTCGCTGTGGTGTTCCGGCAGGTGTGAGTTGTGAAAAAATTCCACACTCTTTCATGTGAGTGCTGAACTCATAACTTAGATACTCACCTCCACGGTCGGACCGTAGAAATTTGATCTTTCTATTACGATGATTTTCCACTTCATTCTGAAATTCCTTGAACTTTTCAAAGGTTTCAGACTTGTGTTTCATCAAGTAGATATAGCCGTATCTACTCAAATCATCGTGAAAGTAACAAAATAACGATATCCACCTCGCGCCGACACACTCATTGGACCACATACATCAGAATGTATGATTTCCAATAAATATGTCGCCCGTTCCATTGAACCGGAAAACGGCGTTCTAGTCATCTTGCCCATAAGACATGGCTCACATGTATCAAATGATTCATAATCAAGTGATTCCAAAAGTCCATCCGAATGGAGCTTCTTCATGCGTTTAACGCCAATATGACATAGACGGCAGTGCCACATATATGCGGATATATCATCATTTAGTTTAATCCTTTTAGCATCAACATTATGAATATGTGTAACATTATTATCGAGATCCAAAGGAAATAAACCATTCATCATCGATGCATGACCATAAAAGATTTCATTCATATAAATGGAACAACCATTGTTCTCGGATTTAAATGAATAACCACTTCGCATCAAACACGATCCAGATACAATGTTCATGCTCAGTGCAGGCACCAGATAACAATTATTCAAGTTTATAACTAATCCTGACGGCAAGTGGAGAGGCAGCGTTCCGACGACGATCACATCAACACTTGATCCATTGCCGACACGCATCTTGACCTCACCCCTTGCTAGCGGTCGCTTGTTCCGCAGCCCCTGATTCGAGTTACAAATATTAGCAACTGAACCGGTATAAAATACCCAGGTGCTACTGCGAGCACTAGTCAAGTACACATCAATAACATGTATATCATATATACCTTTGTTTGCCTTGCCGGCTTTCTTGTCTGCCAAATACTTGGGGCAGTTGCACTTCAAGTGGCCAGTCCCCTTACAATAGTAGCACTCGGTATCAGACTTAGGTCCAACTCGGGGTTTCTTTTCAGGCACGACAACAGGCTTGCCGCCCTTACTTCCCATCCGTTTTCCCTTCTTGTCTTTCTTGAAACCAGTGTTCCTATTGATCATCAACACTTGATGTTCCTTTTTGATCTCCACTTCTGCAGTTTTAAGCATTTACAGAAGCTCGGGGAGAGACTTCTTCATGCCTTGCATATTATAGTTCATCACGAAGCTCTTATAGCTAGGTGGTAGAGACTGCAGAACACGATGGATGCCTAAGTCAATGGGAATCGTTATTCCCAAGGACACAAGCTTATCGGCGTAACCCGACATCTTGAGTACATGCTCACTAACGGAGCTGTGCTCTTCCATCATGCAGCTAAAGAACTTTTCTGAAGCGTTGTAGCTCTCTACAGCAGCATGTGTGTCGAAAATCATTTTCAACTCACCCATTGTATCAAATGCATTGCCGTTTTCGAAACTCTTTCGAAGTTCCGGCTCTAGCGCATACAGTATGCCGCAATGAACTAAGTTGTGGTCCTCCTGACGAGTCTGATAGACATTCTTCTCCTCGTCAGGGGCATCCTCTAAAGGTGGGGGGCCTAACGGCGCTTCTAGCACATATTGCTTTTGTGCAGCAGAGAGGAGAATCCTCAAATTCATGGCCCATTCGGTAAAGTTGCTACCATTCGTTGCAAGTTTCTCTTTCTCCATGAACACATTGAAATTAAAATCAGGTGGTGCCATCTACAACAGAATTTGTAAAGTTTAGACTAAGTGTATGATAGATTGAGTTCAACTAATCCATATTACGAATGAAATCCCACTCAAAAATGACATCCCTCGTGCCTTTTTGGTGATTACATGAACCAAATCCACTACACCAAATCCGATCATCACGTGAGTCAGTGTAACTTCAAAGGCGAGCATCAAATGGGCATCATATCTACTATATGACTCATGCTTAACCTTTCGGTCCGTGTTCCGAGGCCATGTCTGTACATGCTAGGCTCGCCAAGTTAGAACCTTAGTATTCGCGTGTGTAACTGTTTTACACCCGAAATATGGTCGTGGATCCAAGAACACCCGATCATCACGTGATGTCTTGGAGCGACGAAAACATAATCGGTGCATACTAAAGGAAGAACACATTCTTATCTTGATATTTAAAAGAGGGATCATCTTATTATGCTAACAAAGCGCTAAACAAGCAATATAAGATGCTATCAAACATCACATGTTTATTAGTGAAATGATATGGTTCCCGCATATGATCTCTATCATGTGCACCGTGGTATGATCACTATCATACATATATGTGTAAGTCCAAGGTCTATGGAGATTACACGTAATGTATGTTGTAAGAGTATCATCTCATACTTCTACTTACAACATCACCATACCATAACACTAGCCCAGCAACAATCTAAACTAGACGCCTCTAATTTATCCATTGCAAGTTTTACGTGGCTTAGGGCTTTCGAGATAGAACCGTTCTTACCTACGAACATGAACCACAACAAGGATAACCAAATTGTTGATAACTCGTTGCAACATAGATATTGACTATAGTAGGAGAGACAGACACCCGCTAGCCACTAATGCAAACTAGTTGCATGTCAAGCGTGGAACAGGTCTCATGTGCGAGGACATGTAAAGTTTGTCCGGGCCGCTTCATCCCACTATGCCACCAATATCCAAATTACAACTATGGAGCAACAACATGATCATCATCGCCCACATACTCATATGTGTACTACCCGTGTAAAGTATCTACGCATAGATCCGGCTCTGATACCACTGTAGGGTTCGCAGCATAGGAAACAAAAAATTTCCTACGATGGGAACTATGTACCAAGATCTATCTACTAGATACAAACAACGGGTGGATGTATATCCATAGACAACATACCCTTGAAGACCGACAAAGCTTAACGAGTTCAACTCGTGGTTGATGTAGACGATCTCTTGCCGATCTCAAGATCGAGAGGAAGTCCTAGCGCCGCAAAGCAGCAGCGCATCCGTGCTTGCACACACGTACAAGACACCGGGCAACCTCCGCCTCCTCGCTCCAGCGATGCAGCGGAAGGACAATACTTTCTTGCCGAATAGCCAACGGGAACATGTATCTCGCTAGTCCGAGACCATGGGGATAAATTCTAGAGGGGAAGAGAGATCCTTCACGAGGAGGTGTGAGTGAGAAGTGAGGAGGGGGCTTCTTTTATAGGAGGGGGAACCCCAAGGGGGTGGCCGGCGCATGGGGGCTGCCCCCTTGACCTCCCCTCTTCATGTAGGTGGACACTTCACTCACAAAATTCCTTTAAATTCCCTCCACTCAAAATCCCACTCAAAATTGCCATTAAATTTCCACCAAATTTAATGCAAACTCTCATTAAATAAAACTCTTTTATTTTAATAAGAATTTTGTCAATTGCTTTAATGACAAACATTAACAAATAACCCCTTGCTAGAATTCCATTTCACATGCATAACCACTTTATGCAATTTCACCCGAAAACCTGTTTCGGTATCTAGTGAAATAAATTCCTGCGCTTGTTTATTCTTTCGGCATGAAACATTTGCTCCAACTGGATGCCAGTGTCCCTTAAGTGTGTCACCCTATGGTTCGCGAATAATGCGGACATGATCGAGACCCTTCTCCGATCAATAATCGATGTGGACACAGAGATCCATCTTGACTCCACACATTCAACGATGACTTTTCCTGTGATCGTCGGAACCTTTTACGCTTGTATCTTAATCCCTTTGTTTCACGATATATTACATGTCCGAGATTCGATCATCGGTATCTCCATACCTAGTTTGATCTCGTTACTGACATGCACTATTTTCTTGTTCCCGTGATATAACATTCTAGTGATCAAATCACTTGCTTGCAAGCTAACCAATGTGATATCACCGAGAGGGCCGAGAGCATATCTATCCGTCATCGGGATGAACAAATTCCACTCTTGATCCATGATTCTCAACATAACACTTTAGTAGCTTTGAATCCATCTTTATAATCACCTAGTTATGGAGTGACGTTTGATGTCAACAAGAAACTCTTCCGGTGTTAGTGATTGGCATGATCTCATGGTCTAAGGATTAGGATTACTTCATAGTTTGTTTATAGCAATATAAACTCAATGACTTTGATCGTAATGCTATACTTCAGATGAATGTTCATCACACCATTATACTAATGTTGTGATCTCGTTATTAACAACATCCAATGTCTATGATCAGGAAACCGTGATCATCTTGTTAATCAACGAACTAGTTTATGAGAGAGGCATAACTAGGAACTTTATGTTTGTTTATTAAACACACATGTATTAACGTTTCCGTATTAATACAATTATAGCATGCAAAATAAACATCTATCATATACTTGGAATACACATAATAAACATTTTATTATTGCCTCTCAGGGCATATTCCCTTTAGTCTCCCACTTGCACTAGAGACAATAATCTAGTTACATTGTGATGTATCTAACACCCATGGAGTTCTGGTGTAGATCATGTTTTGCTCTAGGGAGAGTTTTAGTCAACGGATCTGCTACATTGAGATCCGTATGTACTTTACAAATCTTTATATCTCCATCCTTGACATGCTCGCGGATGGAGTGAAACCGGCGCTTAATATGCTTGGAATGCTTGTGAGACCTTGGCTCTTTGGCATTGGCAATGGCACCATTGTTGTCACAATAGATCACCATTGGGTCCAATGCGTTTGCAACCACACCTAGTTCGGATATGAACTCCTTCATCCAAACTGCTTCGAGCCGCTCAAGCAAAGAACATACTCGGCCTCCGTTGTTGATCCTGCCACCACAGGTTGTTTGGAGCTCCTCCAAATAACCGCTCCGCCATTCATGAGAAATACGTATCCAGATTGAGACTTAGAGTCATCCGGATCGGTGTCAAAGCTAGCGTCGACATAACACTTAGCGACGAGCTCTTCTTCACCTCCGTATACAAGAAACATATCCTTAGTTCTTCGCAAGTACTTAAGGATATTCTTGACCGCTTTCCAGTGTTCTGAACCTGGATCCGATTGGTACCTACTAGTCAAACTAATAGCATGTGCCACATCCGGTCTTGTACATAGCATGGCGTACATTATAGAGCCTATGGCTGAAGCATAGGGGACCTTGTCCATTATCTCTCTTTCTTCCGCCGAAGCCGGACTTTGAGTCTTACTCAATGTCGTGCCTTGTGTCATTAGTAAGAACCCCTTCTTACTATCTTCCATTTTAAACTTCTTTAAAATCTTATCAAGGTATGTACTTTGCGATAGCCCTATTAGGCGCCTAGATCTATCTCTATAGATCTTTATGCCTAATATGTATGACGCTTCACCTAGGTCCTTCATTGAAAATTTGCTGTTTAGATAACTTTTAACACCGTTTAAAAGATCTATATCATTTCCGATCAATAATATGTCATCCACATATAATATCAGAAATGCCACATTGCTCCCACTCACTTTCTTGTAAATACAAGCTTCTCCATAAGTTTGGACAAATCCAAACTCTTTGATCACCTCATCAAAGCGGAGATTCCAACTTCGTGATGCTTGCTTCAATCCATAGATGGATCGCTGAAGTTTGCACACCTTGTTAGCATCCTTAGGATCGACAAAACCCTTTGGTTGTATCATATACAACTCTTCTTCAATATTACCATTGAGAAACGCGGTTTTGACATCCATCTGCCATATCTCATAATCGAAATATGCAGCAATTGCTAACATAATCCTAACTGACTTTAGCATCGCTACGAGAGAGAATGTATCATCGTAGTCAACTCCTTGAATTTGTCGAAACCCCTTTGCGTCAAGTCGAGCTTTATAGATGGTTATATTACCATCAGCATCAATTTTCCTTTTGAAAATCCATTTGTTCTCCACGGCCTTTTGGTCGTGAGGTAAGTCCACCAAGTTCCAAACTTGATTTTCATACATGTATTCCATCTCGGATTTCATGGCTTCTAACCATTTGTTGGAATCCGGGCTCATCATCGCTTCTTCATACGTCGCAGGGTCATCATTTTCATCAACCATGAAATTCATGACAGGATTTCCGTACAGCTCGGGAGTTGCACGCGTCCTTCTTGACCTGCGAGGTTCAATAGTACTCTCTTTTGGAGTTTCATGATCATTATCATTAGTTCCCTCTTCAACAGGTGGAGCCAACTCCGGAACAACTTCCGGCGCTGCGCTACTCGCCATACTTTGAAGAGAAGGTTCAATAACCTCTTCGAGTTCTACCTTTCGACTACTCACACCTTTCGCGAGAAACTCTTTCTCTAGAAAGGATCCATTCTTCGCAACAAAAACCTTGCCCTCGAATCTGTGATAGAAGGAATACCCATAGTTTCCTTAGGGTATCCTATGAAGATACATTTTTCCGCTTTGGGTTCGAGTTTATCCGGTTGAAGTTTCTTCACATAAACATCGCATCCCCAAACTTTAAGAAATGACAGCTTAGGTTTGTTTCCAAACCACAATTCATACGGTGTCTTTTCAACGGATTTAGATGGTGCCCGATTTAAAGTGAATGCAGTAGTTTCTAGTGCATAGCCCCAAAATGACAATGGCAAGTCCATCAGAGACATCATAGATCGAACCATATCTAATAAAGTACGATTACGACATTCCGACACACCATTTCGCTGTGGTGTTCCGGCAGGTGTGAGTTGTGAAACAATTCCACACTCTTTCATGTGAGTGCTGAACTCATAACTTAGATACTCACCTCCACGGTCGGACCGTAGAAATTTGATCTTTCTATTACGATGATTTTCCACTTCATTCTGAAATTCCTTGAACTTTTCAAAGGTTTCAGACTTGTGTTTCATCAAGTAGATATAGCCGTATCTACTCAAATCATCGTGAAAGTAACAAAATAACGATATCCACCTCGCGCCGACACACTCATTGGACCACATACATCAGAATGTATGATTTCCAATAAATATGTCGCCCGTTCCATTGAACCGGAAAACGGCGTTCTAGTCATCTTGCCCATAAGACATGGCTCACATGTATCAAATGATTCATAATCAAGTGATTCCAAAAGTCCATCCGAATGGAGCTTCTTCATGCGTTTAACGCCAATATGACCTAGACGGCAGTGCCACATATATGCGGATATATCATCATTTAGTTTAATCCTTTTAGCATCAACATTATGAATATGTGTAACATTATTATCGAGATCCAAAAGAAATAAACCATTCATCATCGGTGCATGACCATAAAAGATTTCATTCATATAAATGGAACAACCATTGTTCTCGGATTTAAATGAATAACCACTTCGCATCAAACACGATCCAGATACAATGTTCATGCTCAGTGCAGGCACCAGATAACAATTATTCAAGTTTATAACTAATCCCGACGGCAAGTGGAGAGGCAGCGTTCCGACGACGATCACATCAACACTTGATCCATTGCCGACACGCATCTTGACCTCACCCCTTGCTAGCGGTCGCTTGTTCCGCAGCCCCTGATTCGAGTTACAAATTTTAGCAACTAAACCGGTATCAAATACCCAGGTGCTACTGCGAGCACTAGTCAAGTACACATCAATAACATGTATATCATATATACCTTTGTTTGCCTTGCCAGCTTTCTTGTCTGCCAAATACTTGGGAAGTTATCTTCAAGTGGCGATCCCCTTACAATAGTAGCACTTTCGGTATCGACTTAGGTCCAACTCGGGGTTTCTTTTCAGGCACGGCAACAGGCTTGCCGCCCTTACTTCCCATCCGTTTTCCCTTCTTGTCTTTCTTGAAACCAGTGTTCCTATTGATCATCAACACTTGATGTTCCTTTTTGATCTCCACTTCTGCAGTTTTAAGCATTTACATAAGCTCGGGGAGAGACTTCTTCATGCCTTGCATATTATAGTTCATTACGAAGCTCTTATAGCTAGGTGGTAGAGACTGCAGAACACGATGGATGCCTAAGTCAATGGGAATCGTTATTCCCAAGGACACAAGCTTATCGGCGTAACCCGACATCTTGAGTACATGCTCACTAACGGAGCTGTGCTCTTCCATCATGCAGCTAAAGAACTTTTCTGAAGCGTTGTAGCTCTCTACAGCAGCATGTGTGTCGAAAATCATTTTCAACTCACCCATTGTATCAAATGCATTGCCGTTTTCGAAACTCTTTCGAAGTTCCGGCTCTAGCCCATACAATATGCCGCAATGAACTAAGTTGTGGTCCTCCTAACGAGTCTGATAGACATTCTTCTCCTCGTCAGGGGCATCCTCTAAAGGTGGGGGGCCTAACGGCGCTTCTAGCACATATTGCTTTTGTGCAGCAGAGAGGAGAATCCTCAAATTCATGGCCCATTTGGTAAACTTGCTACCATTCATTGCAAGTTTCTCTTTCTCCATGAACACATTGAAATTAAAATCAGGTGGTGCCATCTACAACAGAATTTGTAAAGTTTAGACTAAGTGTATGATAGATTGAGTTCAACTAATCCATATTATGAATGAAATCCCACTCAAAAACGACATCCCTCGTGCCTTTTTGGTGATTACATGAACCAAATCCACTACACCAAGTCCGATCATCACGTGAGTCGGTGTAACTTCAAAGGCGAGCATCAAATGGGCATCATATCTACTTATGACTCATGCTTAACCTTTCGGTCCGTGTTCCGAGGCCATGTCTGTACATGCTAGGCTCGCCAAGTTAGAACCTTAGTATTCGCGTGTGTAACTGTTTTACACCCGAAATATGGTCGTGGATCCAAGAACACCCGATCATCACGTGATGTCTTGGAGCGACGAAAACATAATCGGTGCATACTAAAGGAAGAACACATTCTTATCTTGATATTTAAAAGAGGGATCATCTTATTATGCTAATAAAGCGCTAAACAAGCAATATAAGATGCTATCAAACATCACATGTTTATTAGTGAAATGATATGGTTCCCGCATATGATCTCTATCATGTGCACCGTGGTATGATCACTATCATAAATATATGTGTAAGTCCAAGGTCTATGGAGATTACACGTAATGTATGTTGTAAGAGTATCATCTCATACTTCTACTTACAACATCACCATACCATAACACTAGCCCAGCAACAATCTAAACTAGACGCCTCTAATTTGTCCATTGCAAGTTTTACGTGGCTTAGGGCTTTCGAGATAGAACCGTTCTTACCTACGAACATGAACCACAACAAGGATAACCAAATTGTTGATAACTCGTTGCAACATAGATATTGACTATAGTAGGAGAGACAGACACCCGCTAGCCACTTATGCAAACTAGTTGCATGTCAAGCGTGGAACAGGTCTCATGTGCGAGGACATGTAAAGTTTGTCCGGGCCGCTTCATCCCACTATGCCACCAATATCCAAAATTACAACTAAGGAGCAACAACATGATCATCATCGCCCACATACTCATATGTGTACTACCCGTGTAAAGTATCCACGCATAGATCCGGCTCTGATACCACTGTAGGGTTCGCAGCATAGAAAACAAAAAATTTCCTACGATGGGAACTATGTACCAAGATCTATCTACTAGATACAAACAACGGGCGGATGTATATCCGTAGAGAACATACCCTTGAAGACCGACAAAGATTAACGAGTTCAACTCGTGGTTGATGTAGACGATCTCTTGCCGATCTCAAGATCGAGAGAAAGTCCTAGCGCCGCAAAGCAGCAGCGCATCCGTGCTCGCACACACGTACAAGACACCGGGCAACCTCCGCCTCCTCGCTCCAGCGATGCAGCGGAAGGACAACCCTTTCTTGCCGAATAGCCACCGGGAACATGTATCTCGCTAGTCCGAGACCATGGGGATAAATTCTAGAGGGGGAGAGAGATCCTTCACGAGGAGGTGTGAGTGAGAAGTGAGGAGGGGGGCTCCTTTTATAGGAGGAGGGGGAACCCCAAGGGGGTGGCCGGCGCATGGGGGCTGCCCCCTTGCCCTCCCCTCTTCATGTGGGTGGACACTTCACTCACAAAATTCCTTTAAATTCCCTCCACTCAAAATCCCACTCAAAATTGCCATTAAATTTCCACCAAATTTAATGCAAACTCTCATTAAATAAAACTCTTTTATTTTATTCAGAATTTTGTCAATTACTTTAATGACAAACATTCAAAAATAACCCCTTGCTAGAATTCCATTTCACATGCATAACCACTTTATGCAATTTCACCCGAAAACCTGTTTCGGTATCTAGTGAAATAAATTCCTGCGCTTGTTTATTCTTTCGGCATGAAACATTTGCTCCAACTGGATGCCAGTGTCCCTTAAGTGTGTCACCCTACGGTTCGCGAATAATGTGAACATGATCGAGACCCTTCTCCGATCAATAATCAGTAGCGGGACCTGGAGATCCATACTGACTCCCACACATTCAACGATGACTTTTCCTGTGATCGTCGGAACCTTTTACGCTTGTATCTTAATCCCTTTGTTTCACGATATATTACATGTCCGAGATTCGATCATCGGTATCTCCATACCTAGTTCGATCTCGTTACTGACATGCACTATTTTCTTGTTCCCGTGATATAACATTCTAGTGATCAAATCACTTGCTTGCAAGCTAACCAATGTGATATCACCGAGAGGGCCGAGAGCATATCTATCCGTCATCGGGATGAACAAATTCCACTCTTGATCCATGATTCTCAACATAACACTTTAGTAGCTTTGAAGCCATCTTTATAATCACCCGATTCACGGAGTGACGTTTGATGTCAACAAGAAACTCTTCCGGTGTTAGTGATTGGCATGATCTCATGGTCTAAGGATTAGGATTACTTCGTAGTTTGTTTATAGAAATATAAACTCAATAACTTTGATCGTAATGCTATACGTCAGATGAATGTTCATCACACCATTACACTAATGTTGTGATCTCGTTATTAACAACATCCAATGTCTATGATCAGGAAACCGTGATCATCTTGTTAATCAACGAACTAGTTTATGAGAGAGGCATAACTAGGAACTTTCTGTTTGTTTATTAAACACACATGTATTAACGTTTCCGTATTAATACAATTATAGCATGCAAAATAAACATCTATCATATACTTGGAATACACATAATAAACATTTTATTATTGCCTCTCAGGGTATATTCCCTTCACTTTGATGGTGCCAGCCATCTTGTCCGCTAAGTACTTCGGACAGTTGCGCTTCCAGTGACCCTTGTCCTTGCAATAGAAGCACTCAGTGTCCGGCTTAGGTCCAGACTTCAGCTTCTTCTCAGCAGGGGCAACGCGCTTGCCGCTGCCTTTCTTGAAGGGCTTCTTTGCACCCTTACCTTTCTTAAAGCTGGGGGGCTTGTTGACCATCAACACATGATTATCCTTTTTGATGTCCACCTCCGTAGCTTTCATCTTAGCGAAGATCTCGGTGATCGTATCAGTGGAACCAATCTGATTATGAGTCACTACAAAACTTTTGTAGCTGGGAGGGAGTGATTGCAGAACCCTGTCAATATTGAGCTCCTCTGGAATCTTGCAGTCCAGTTGCTCAAGGCGTTGAGTGTAGCCCGACATCTTTATGGCGTGCTCACTAACGGAACTCCCTTCCTCCATCTTGCAGTTAAATAATTTCTCAGAGATCTCATATCTCTTAGAACGGGCCTGAGTCTGAAACATAGTTTTCAGCTCCTCAACAATCTCAAAGGGCCCGGGATAATCTTCAAAATGATTTTGAAGGTCCGATTCCATAGCAAACAACATGGTGCTCTTAATCACACCATAATCATCTTTGCGCAACTGATAAACAGCTTTCTCATCAGCCGGCGCATCTACAGCAGGGGCGTCACCTAGCGCATTCTCAAGGACATAGTCCTTTTGTCTGCCAGAGAGAATGATTCTCAGATTGCGGAACCAGTTGGTGAAGTTAGACCCATTGTTCTTAAGCTTTTCTTTCTCGGCAAAAACGTTGAAGTTGAAGTTGGACTTAGTCATTTGATCTACAATATTTGCAAGTACAAATTAGACTATGTTCATGATAACTAGTTCAACTTAATCAAATTACTAGATGAACTCCCACTAAATTCAACATCCCTCAAGTTGTTTAGTGAACATGATCCAAATTCACCACACCTAATCCGATCTTCACGAGAAGAGATGTGGTTTCAATGGTGGACAACGAAGTGTCGATCATATCATTCATATGACTCATGCTTAACCTTTCGGTTCGTGTGTTCCGAGGCCAAGTCTGTACATGCTAGGCTCTTCAAGTCGAACCCAAGTATTTCCGCATGTGCAAAAGTGGCTTGCACCCGTTGTATGTGAACGTAGAGTTTATAGCACCCGATCATCACGTGATGCTTGAACATGACGAACTTTCGCAACGGTGCATACATGGGGAGAACACAGTTTTATCTTGATCTTTAAGTGAGGAATCATCTTATAATGCTACCGTCGCGATCTAAGCATAATAAGATACATAAAAGGATAAACATCACATGCATATAACTTTATGTGA
Source organism: Avena insularis (assembly GCA_023614405.1). Classification (NCBI taxonomy): domain Eukaryota; kingdom Viridiplantae; phylum Streptophyta; class Magnoliopsida; order Poales; family Poaceae; genus Avena; species Avena insularis. The sequence continues at coordinate 287,460,402 of CM042695.1, forward strand.
CATGGTATAGCCAATCTTCGCGCAATGATCTCCATCTTGTGCATGCCGGCATGATCTCCATCACTCCACCATGATTGCCTCCACCACGAATAGCAACTACAACTATTGCTAACTATTTAGCGACAAAGTAAAGCTATTACATGGCATATAAGAAGTTGACACACAGGTCATACACAATTATTAAGACAACCATATGGCTCCTGCCGGTTGTGTACTCATCGACATGCAAGTCGTGAAACATTACAAAACATGATCATTGCATACAACATACACATCACATCTTGGGCCATACCATATCACAGAAAACACTCCCTGCAAAAACAAGTTAGACGCCTCTACTTTGTTGTTGCATGTTTTACGTGGCTTATGGGAGTAGCAATCTAAGAACGATTCTTACCTACGGAAAGCCACAACGGTGATATTATGGTTGCCAAACTCCGGTGTAAATCCCATGACAACTATAGTGAGAGAAACTGGCATCCACCAGCCGCATGTGTGGAACAAGCCACACGTCAAGTGCGGAGCCGGTCTCGCGAACGATGTCGCATAAGGTTGGCCTGGACCGCTTCGATCTCACTATCCCGCATCATAAGAAGTACACAAACAAGAGGCTTGCAACAGAAAACATCAACGCCTGCAACAACCATGTTGCGTTCTACTCGTGAAACACATCTACTCATAGATCTAGCTCTGATACCACTGAAGGGATTCGCAACATAGTAAATCAAAAAATTTCTACGGATGCAAACGGGAAAGCCAAGATCTAATCTAGGAGATGCAAACAACAAGGGGAATAGATGAGATCTTCATACCCTTGAAGATTCGCACAGCGGAACGTTCGACGGAACGTGGTTGGTGTAGTCGTACTCGCTTCTCCTCCTCGCGATCCGATCCGATCCAACACCGCAAGTGGCGATGCCTCCGAGAGATGCACATGTGCGGCACCTCGACGTCTCCTACTTCCTCGGTCCAGCAAGTATGGTGGAGATATGGATTGGATCTACAAGGCGACGGCGCAGTGCAAGTGGTGGAGAGTTTCTGCAGTAGGGGTTCGCCTACACGCAGTCGGGAGGGAGGGAGAGAGGAGGGCAGCAGGGCGTCTAGGGCTTGAGGAGGAGGTGTGGGAGGGGTGCGCCCCCATACCTCTTTATATAGAGGGGTGGGCGGCCAGCCCTTGCCCCTCCCCCAAGCCCTAGGGCCGGCGGCCAAGGAGGGAGGAGTGGGGGGCAAGTTTCCCCCCTTCTAGAAGCTCCCCTAGGGTTTCCCTAGGGTTTGGCCGGCTGGTCCCTATGGTGCCTTGTTCCCCTGGCCCAATGCATCCAGGGCACTCCCTCGTAGGTCCATGCCCCTCCCGGCAGGTGGGTCCACGTTGGTCCCCCTCCGGAAGGTTCTAGAAGCTTCCGGTACAATACCGATTAACCCGAAACAATTCCGAACTACAAAAACTGCATTGCCTTATATGAATCTTATTCTCCGGACCATTCCGGAACCTCTCGTGACGTCCTGGATCTCATCCGTGACTCCGAACAAAAACTCATAAACCAATTATCTAATCTATCCTAGCGTCGAGACACGTTAAGTGTGTGACCCTTCGGGTTCGAGAATATGCAGACATGATCTTATATCAATAATCAACAGCGGGGTCTGGAAACCCATATTGACTCCCACACATTCATCGATGATCATATCGGATGAACCATGATGCCAGGATTCAATCAATCACATATATATTCCCTTCGTCTCGCGATATTTTACTTGCCCGAGATTTGATCGCTTGCATCGTCATACCTAGTTCAATCTCGTTCACAGCAAGTACTTTACTCGTTCCATAATCCGATATCACTTTGTGATTAACTCCTTAACCACGTTCTTGCAAGTGGTGTTGATATCGATTACCGAGTGGGCCCGAAGTATATCTCTCTGACTTGGGAGGGACAAATCCCATCTCGATACATACAACCCAACAGGTACTTTCCGATCACCTGAGTGACACCTTTATGATCACCCTCTCATAGGATGACGTTTGATGACCTCAAAGCTTTCTTCCGTTACCAGGGAGTTGTATTATCTCATGGTCTAAGTAATACAATATTTGACATAAGAAAAGCTTCACAAAGATGAACACGATGACACGATCTAACTGCTCCACTTAGTTTGGGTCTGTCCATCTTACCATTCTCCCAATGATATGATCTCATTATTAATCGACAACTCCTGTCTATGGTTAGGAAACCTTAACCATCATTAATCAATGATCTAGTCCATAGAGGCGTACTAGGGACACGGTGTTGTTCACAAACCACACAAGTATTAAAGTTTCCGCTTAATACAATTCTAGCATGGAATATAAACTTTATCATGAACAAGAATTATAATAATAACATCTTTATTATTGCCTCTAGGGCATAATTCCAACATAATCCTAACTGACTTTAACATCGCCACGGGAGAGAATGTATCATTGTAGTCAACTCCTTGAATTTTTCGAAACCCCTTTGTGATAATTCGAGCTTTATAGATGTCATGTTACCATCAGCGTCACTTTTCTTCTTGAAAATCCATTTATTCTCAACGGACTTTCGGTCGCGAGGTAAGTCCACCAAGGTACAAACCTAGTTTTTGTACATGGATTCCATCTCGGATTGCATGGCTTCTAGCCATTTGATGGAATCCGGGTGATGACCCAGAAGTATAGGGGGTGTATCGTAGTACTTTGATAAATAAGAGTGTCGAACCCAACAATGAGAAGAAGGTGTTAACGAGCGGTTTGGATCAAGGATTCACTGTAAATACTAGCAAACGGATTTTTAGGAGTTTTTGATAATGAAGATAAATAAAGCGCGAGTAAATAAAATAGAATAATAATACTTGCAGCAAGTGGACCAATACTTTATTCAGGAAAGGACAAGCCGGTTGTATTACTTAAAATGACCAAACGTTCTCGAGGACACATGGGAATATTGTCAAGTGCTTTCGCTTCATATAGTCGATTAATTTTCATTGGTTGGATAAGTGTTATCTGGGTTAATCTTCTTAGGTGGCCATCCTACTGAGGAGAGGTTTTCGGCTAAGGGGTTGCGAGAGTTAGCATCGGGATACGCCAGCAAGGTGGTCAGAACTTTAGGATCGGATGATCTGAGGAAGACAAGCAACACATTTCAAGCATCACACAAGCACATGACAATCAAACTAGGAGTACCATAAATACTAAGGGGGTGACTACACGCCATAATGGGAATCCTATTTTAGGGATGCTAATCCTAAGTACGGACGTTACGGGGGTCTTGACTTCTATCTTGCCATTTGTTTTTTTCGGTGTCGTACTTGATCAATTTGGGGGAGATGAAGGACTCCGTTGGTAGGGCAATCTTGAAGTGTCTGTCGTTGTTGGTAGCTCCTTTTTTTTTGCTTTTTTTGGGGTATGTTCATTCCGGGATCTCCGTCTTCATAGTCTCCAGGTCGGGCTTTGTTTGTGAAAACTGATTAGTTGAAGTAGACGAGATGTAGAGTAATCCATGTTCAAATAGTTTTAGTCAGAGAAGATAAGATGAGAATTCCTTTGAAAAGCTTTTGGGAAAATAGTTTTTGAGAACCGGGTGTTTTTCCAAAATAGTTGTTGTCCTGTCTAACGTCCATGCTAACTAAGGTCTCCTACAGTCAGGATGGCTCTGATACCATGTCTATGGCACCCCGGATTTACGGTCTGAGAATACCCGTTATGCATACAATTCACATTCCCATGATCAGTGAGCCGTGAACATAACCGACTAGTATCATTACAACATCCATATAGTAACGAGTACAAACTTACAAAGTGGACATTATGGAGAATACAACACAAGTAGCGGAAGTCTTCAGCGCAGAGCCCGTGCCTTAACCTACATGCAACTGACTGGGAAGACGGCCTAGCTCGCATAGACGTCAGCACCTTTGTCACTTCTTAACATCTGCAATCTGGCCAGGTAAATAGCTAGGGACAATGCCAGTGAGTACTTTGAATGTACCCGCAAACCACCGAGACAAGGTAATGACATGGTTATACCTTATGGGTACGTGATCTCAGCATACCTGGTCCAGCCCAAGGAAGGCCCACGACAGATGTACGCCGGCCCATGAAGATTTTCGGGTGGCCAAGGCCCATGATGTCTTCGGATCCTTGGAGAGCAAGACTAGCATAGATAGGAAATTCAAAGGGGTAAAACCCTAGAACTTGTAACCGACTAGGTCTATGCCCGGGACCTGCCTGAGTCTATATAAAGGCTAGGAGGGCACGACCTAGATCTCTCTCTCTCATACTTTCGCATACACAGCTCCACGCCAGATTGCATCTGCGCACCCCTGTAACCTTCGGTTCCGCCGTAATCAAGAGCAGACAAGCAGGAGTAGGGTTTTCCCTCCGGGGGCCTGAACCTAGGTAAACCTTGTGTCCCCATGTTGCTTGTTTGCTAACCGTTCCACGATCTCCAGCATCCCTATCTTCTCCAAAACCCAAGTCCATAACAATGGGCATTGATGAGATCAAACCTCGTCAATTGGCGTCGTCTGTGGGAAACGAGGATGCTGATTGTGCGATCGTGACGGTCCCAACCTGATCAATCTACAACTCTGCAGTGACGGAGAGTCACCTCCTCTTCGGCGCCTTCGACTTCACTGCCCACTCACCGGCCACCATGAAGGACTTCGAGCCCGTAGGCGACAAACTCGAAATCCTGTTCAGGAGCTTCTTCTTCCACGTGGGGCAAACTGGCACTCTCCGCCTCCCTGAGCAGGTGCCCCTACAATCAATCAGGCCCGCTTCATGGACCCCACACCCTGTGCTACGCACAACATCATCATCAGATGATTCCTACAACAGCAGCAGCTGCAACTCCGATCTGTGCGATCCGTCGTCGGATGAAGGGACCTATGGTTCCGGATCTGAAAGCTACGGTAGCAGAGGGCCAATCTACGAGCGCTACCAATGCGCCGTAGTCATACAGGCTGACGGGGATCAGCAAACACCCAACCCGCCGCCCAACCCACCACCTAACCCGCCAGATCGAAACGGCTTGAATAGAAGAAGCCAGTCTCCCCCACCCGAAGGGGAAAACAACGGCCACGTCATCCCCCTTAGGAAAGAAGGATGGGCCCAGGCCTGCAACGCCATGGCGGGCAACATAGTCCTTCCTGCAGACTCCTCCCGGGATCTGCTGATGGCCTACCACCTGCTGCTGATCGAGGAGCACAAAAAGCAGGTCAAGATGCAGGAGGTGCTTGACAAACGCAAGCAAGCAGCCTTAGAGTCCAGCGCGCGACGAGCCGCGCTCTCCGCCATGGACATCGGCTCCATCTCGAACAGCAACCAAGGCAACAAACACCGCTCTCGGATGGAGAACATGGATCCCCAGGAGCGCTGTGAGGTGACCCGAACCCTCCACACATCCTTCATGGAGATGGACGCTGACGGCAACGTCATCCCGAAAACGCCGCAGGCTGCGATCATGGCAGCCACTGCGTACCTCGCGGCCCACCCACCTCCGGAAGGGGCCCCGAAAAGAGCCATGGACAAGTCTGCACTTACTGGACTCAGACTCGTCGGAGCCGCGCTCCACCAGGAAGCTCCCACGGAGCCAAAGAAGAAAGCTCCGATCAGATTCAACCGCAGCCCCACTCCTTCATTCGAAGAAGATGAACATGACCTTCCTCGAAGGAAGAAGAGATCGCGCCATCACCACAACTACGACGCCAGAGACACGCTCACACAGCGCAAAATCGACAAAGCACGAGCTAAGCGCGCATGCTTGTCTGCATCTGAGATGGACGAAGACAAAGGAGAACTCTGCGGAGCCCGGTGCTTCAGCAGATCCGTCCGGTGGACACGGATGCCGCGAAATTTCGAGCTTCCTTCGGATACTCCGAAGTTCGAAGGCACTCAAGACCCAAAGGCTTGGCTCAGCAACCACTTATCATCCGTCAAACTGCACGGTGGAAACAAAGAGACTGCCATGCAATGCCTTCACCAGAATGACAAAGCGCAGCCCGGATCTGGCTCAGCAGCCTATCTTCAGGGTCCATCCGAAGCTGGGATGAGCTAGCTTACAGCTTCATCCGAAACTTCAAGGGCACCAGCAAGAGGCCTACCTCAATAGAAGAGTTGCAAGCCTGCACCCAACAAACGGGCGAATCCATTCGCTCATACATACTATGTTGGTCCAACACCAAGAACTTCGCAGCGCACATCTCCGAAGAGAGGGCCATCGACGCCTTCAGGGACGGCTTCAAGCGCCAAGACTTCAAGGAGGAACTCGGGCGCGGCAAGCCCGAGACACTCGACCACCTCATGGACATTGCCAACAGGTGGGCTGACGGTGAAGATTCCATCCACCAAGCACAATCGGAGGAAGAGGATGACTACGGCCGACGGCGAGAGCGCCGTAGCAAGAGAAGATCGCGCGTCTGATCGCGACGGACCCGACATGGTCGTGACAGGCTACGCCGATCGCCGCAACGACGCCAACCGCAACAGCGGAGGATACCTCGGAGGAAACTTCCGCGATGGGGGACGCCCAGCACAGTCGTGGCAGCGCCACGACCACGATAATGGACCCTCAGCATACGAAAAACTTTCGGGTCCATGCACCATCCACTTCTACATCGACAAGAAGGATGGCAAGAAGAAGGCAAGCCACATGCTCAAGGACTGCCGCGAGTTCCAGAAACTCAGCGAAAGCATGGTCCAGATGAGGCAGCAAGCTCCACTTCCTGGATTCGGAAACGCACCCGCGCCGGGCGAGATAGCGCATGGAGCTCCTCCACCGCCACCTATAGGAGGCCCGAACCAACCAGTCGCACCAGCACAGAACAACGCTGGGAACGGGTATCCCCCGCCGAAAGGAGCACTAATGATCCAGAAGGGGCGCCCCACGAATAGGGTGCAGAAGAAAATCACCTGACAAATTAACCTGGCCGTGGCAACTCCACCCGCCATCCCTGAGTACCCTTGCCAGATCCCTCGCCCAGGTCATGCTGCCCTGGTGCTGGAGGCGCAGATCGGAGGTTTCGAGATGAGTCGCGTCTTCATGGAAGGCGGCAGCGGCATCAATCTGATATTCGCAAGTACTCTGGCAGCAATGCGAATCCCGCAATGCAGCCTGGAACAGTCAGATACAACGTTTCACGACATTGTCCCAGGAAAGGGCATATTCCCCCTGGGCAAAATATGGCTCGACGTCATCTTCGTCAAGCCGGACAATTTCCGACTGGAACGGCTCGAATTCGAAGTGGTGGACTGGCCATCACAGTACCACGCCATCCTTGGGCGTGTAGCATTCGCAAGGTTCTTGGTTGTCCCACACTACGCATACCTGCTACTCAAGATGCCAGGGCCGAAGGGCGTCATCACAATCCACGGGAGCTTCACCCGATCAGACCAATGCGACAGGGACTTCAACAGAATCTCCCAATCATTCGGCATGCAGGAGGAACTCATAAGGCTTCGCGAGGTGACGGACAATGGGGCTCCCCCAGTCGCACGACAAAACGCACCCGACATGTCCTTCGACTCCACCGTCAACACAAAAAAGGTGCAGGTCCATCCGACGGATGCCTCCAAGACGGCACTGATCGCCAACGACCTCAGCCCCGCATAGGAAAGCGCGCTCATCAAATTCCTCCGTGAGCGCTAGGAAATCTTCGCCTGGTGTCCTACGGACATGCCAGGAGTTCCCAGGGAATTCGCTGAGCACGCACTCAACGTCTTTCTAGACACCAAGCCCGTCAAGCAGTCCATCCGAAGACTGTCCGAGCCACGGGCCGAAGCCATCGGGAAGGAAATAAACAGGTTACTCGCCGCAGACTTCATCAGGGAGGTCAAAGAAAGCGAGTGGCTCGCAAATACAGTGATGGTCCCCAAGAAGGACACGGATATCCTGCGGATGTGCGTAGACTTCACGTCGCTGAACAAGCACTGCCCAAAGGACCACTTCCCTCTTCCTCGGATCGACCAGATCATCGATTCGACCGCAGGATGTGAGAAACTCTCCTTCCTTGATGCCTACTCAGGCTATAACCAGATTCGGCTCAAGGTCGAAGATCAAGAGAAAATGGCGTTTATCACTCCGTTCGGAGTATTCTGCTACAACACAATGCCCTTCGGGCTAAAGAAAGCAGGTGCCACGTACCAGCGATGCATGCAGGCATGCCTCAAGGACCAGATCGGTCGCAACATTCAAGTCTATGTCGACGACATAGTCATTAAAACCAGGGAGGCAAGAACACTCATCGATGATCTCCGCGAGACGTTCAACAGCCTCGATCGCTACAGGATCAAGCTCAACCCCGAAAAGTGTGCCTTCGGCGTCCCATCGGGTCAGCTTCTTGGGTAATTCATCTCTCAGCGAGGGATTGAGGCGAACCCGAAGAAAATCAGGGCCATCATGGCAATGGAGAAGCCGAAAAACCTCAAGGGCGTCCAGCAGCTCGCAGGACGAATAGCGGCGTTAAGCAGATTCATCAGCCGCATGGGCAAGAAGGCCCTACCATTCTACCAGCTGCTACGCAAGGCAGATAAATTCGAGTGGACGCCCGAAGCCGACGATGCGTTCGAAAGCCTCAAACGGCTACTCTCCACCTCGCCCGTCCTGGTCATGCCAAAGGAGCGCGAGCCTCTGCTGCTGTACATAGCAGCCACACACCAGGTGGTCAGCACCGTGCTAGTGGTCGAACGACCCGAAGAAGGCAAGACCCACGGGGTCCAACGCCCAATCTACTGCCTCAGCGAGGTACTGACGCCAACAGAGCAGAGGTACCCTCACTACCAGAAACTCGGCTATGGCGTGTTCATGACGGCTCGACGGCTGAGCCATTACTTCCAGGAGCACCAGGTGATGGTCATCAACGAGGCACCCCTGAACAACATCCTGAATAACCCAGAGGCCACAGGACGCGTAGCCCTATGGGGCATTGAGCTGTCACCCCTGGACATCGTCTACGAGAAGCGACTCGCAATCAAATCTCAAGTCCTCCCGGACTTCCTTGTACATTGGATGGAGCTGCAGCTGCCAGACACCCCAGACATGTCGCAGTCATGGACAATGCACTTCGACGGCTCCAAGCGTGAAGCTGGAGCAGGAGCTGGGGTTATATTGACCTCCCCGCAGGGCGACCAGATGAAGTACGTCCTCCGGATGAAATTCCGAGCTTCCAACAATGAGGCCGAATACAAAGCCCTCATCCACGGCATGAGGATGGCAAAGATCTGTGGTGCAACGCGCCTGGTCATCTACGGTGACTCCAACCTCGTTGTCCAGCAGACGATGAATGAGTGCGACGCACACGCCGAAAACATGATCGCGTACCACGCACTCTACAACGCACTCGAAGGCGAATTTGACGGCTGCGAGCTCCGGCACGTCGGAAGAGAAAGCAACGAGGAAGCCGATAGACTTGCCAACATCGGCTCCACCTGCGCAAAGGTGCCACCAGGTGTGTTCCTCGAACAGATCTGTGTCCCATCCATCAAGCGAAAATTCCCCAAGGGATCACCCGAAGAAGCAGAACACTCGGGGGCTACGCTGCCCGAAGGTCATGAAGGACCCGAAAAACTGGACACAAAAGTCTCTACGGTCAACCTGATGCAGCTGATGGTAGTCGAAGAAACATGGACACGACCATACCTCCAGTTCCTCATCAACGGAGAACTGCCTGACAGCCCGACAGATGCCCGGCGCATATCTCGCCGGTCGAAAGCTTTCACCATCATCAATGGCGAGATGTACAAGTGCAGTATTACGGGTGTACTACAAAGATGCGTCACCATCGGTGACGGGAAAACCATCCTCCAAGACATCCACGAGGGCATCTGCGACCATCACGCAGGCAGCCGCTCCCTTGTCGCCAAATCTCTACGAGCTGGATTCTACTGGCCAACGGCCATGAGCGATGCAAAGGACATCGTCCGAAGATGCAAGGGGTGCCAAAGGTTCGCCGACAAACCACACGCACCCGGATCAGAGCTCAGGCCCATACCTATAGCCTGGCCTTTTGCTCACTGGGGCCTCGACATGATTGGCAAACTGCCAAAGTCTTCGAAAGGGGGGCATGTCTACCTCCTAGTCGCAGTCGACAAATTCACCAAGTGGGTCGAGGCCATGCCGGTCACTAACCAAAAGGGCAAGACCGCCGTAAAATTCTTTGAGTCCATTGTCTACAGGTTCGGCGTACCGCACAACATCATCACCGACAATGGATCAAACTTTATCTCCAAGGAATTCCAGGACTTCTGCGAAGGCCTCGGCATCAACATCACGTACGCCTCAGTGGGACACCCGCAAACGAACGGGCAGGTGGAAAAGGCCAACAGCCTAATCAGCGCTGGCATCAAGAAGCGCCTCATGAGCCCACTCGAACGAAAAGCCAGAGCCTAGACGAAAGAGCTACCATCCGTCCTATGGAGCTTGCGGACTACGCCAAACAGCTCCACCGGCTACACGCCATTCTTCATGGTGCACGGAGCCGAGGCCGTGCTACCAGCCGAAGTACGCCACCAGGCCCCCCGGGTCATCGCTTATAGCGAAGCCGAATCCACGGCTGCACTCGAAGACTCCGTCGACACACTCGACGAAGCAAGAGACATAGCAGCAGCTCGATCAGCGGTGTACCAGCAGAGTCTCCGCAACTATCACAGCCGCCGGCTACGCCCAAGGTCCTTTGTCGAAGGAGACCTCGTATTGCGACTCAAGCAAGAGCGACCGAAGAAATTCGTGTCGCCATGGGAAGGACCCTACATCATCACCGAAGTCATCCCAGGTGGCTCCTATCGCCTCAAGCACGTGGAGTCCGGAGTCGCATACTCCAATCCATGGAACATCGCGCACTTGCGACGATTCTACCCCTAGCTATCTACCCCTTTACTTTCATTAAGGCTATTCAGCCAAGGCTACTCAGCCGAACAATGTATTCCCTCCATTACGATATAAATAAAGCTAAGTGTCTCGCCCCAAAAATTTCATTTTACTATTTACACCCTTACTACATGCTAAAAAACGCACTCGGGGGCTCCCCCCACCTCACGATTTCATCGACTGAGGATAACACATGAATACCTGAGTAGCTGATCACGTCAGGCTAACGAAAAGGACACGTACGCAAACAAAGCACTACGTGCTCAAACAACAATTGCATCTTTATAACAAAGGGGCACAAGGCGCCTAGACACATACATACAAATTTTACATTTATCTCTTTTACAGGTACTACCTATTTTGAAGAATAACTTGAGCACGCTGCTCAAACAAATCTACAACCTGTTCGGCATACTGCCTCACAGCCGCATAATGCGGACGCATATCCCACTCATCACCATCCGACCGAAGAGGTGGCCCAGCAGCTACAGCAGACAAATCCACATCAGGGTGGTGTAGCCTCACAAGGGACAAAGCAGCCTTTACGCCTGCGACGAGCTGCTGCCGCACCAACTCCTTGACATTATTGACGTTCCGAAACTTCAACAAAAGACCATAAAGACTCGTTGGCACGGCATCCAAAGGAAACATGACATGCAGCACTGACGCAAGCGACGTCTTCACCTGATGAAGCACCCGCGAAACTTGGTGCACACGATCCTGCACCGTCGCCAGGGCCATGGCACGGTCACGATCCATCCAGAAGAACCCGTCGGTTTCCATGTCTTGTTGAGTCAAGCAATTGACCCGAACAGCGACACGCTCTTTCTCCTCCCTCGGAGCAAGGTTAGCACCTACGATACTCGCACAAAATAAGACGCAAGGTCAGTAGGCGCATCCGAAGAACTGAGCTGCAGCTCGAAACAAAGAACAACTTACATTGAAGCTGCTCAGACAGTCGAAGCAGTTCCGCCATCAAGTACTCCTCTCTGGCTGCACCGCGATCGGCCTTGGACTTCCAAACATCGGAGTGACCACGCACCCCAAGAAACTCCCTCTCAAGACTACGAACACGGTCTCAAAGAAAAGCAAGTTGTGAAGAATCATCCAAAGATGGCCGCTGCCGCGTTGCAGGCGAGGTGTCAATGGGATCAGCACCTGAAGGAACCTAGAGCAGCAAAAAAGAAAAGGACATAAACATTCAGACGGAGAAGAGCACAATTCAACAAAACTCATTAAGCATATAAAGGCCACTACGTGGCACAATGATTTTTGTTCCTCAACATAATTACAAGCAAAAGAAGATTACAAACTATCCTACAGCTACAACACCTAAGACGCGGCACCCTGAGTAGCCTCGAATCCGGATTGCCTCGCCTTGGCCTCCCCCTGTTGCCGCAGCGCATACTCGGACAGCAGATCAATGAGCTTTGGCCCATATTGCTTGCAGCGAGCAGAATAGGTAGCAAAGGCTACCTCGGATCCATCCACGGTTGTCGGCATCCGGGAGGTGATCTGGGGAAGGTCCAGCTCCGCTCCAGCCGCCAAGGCCATCGCCAGCCCGACGGACGCACCGATGCCCTTCTGCTTGCGCTTGTACGCCGCATGCGCTTCGGCTGACAAAGCCTCCGCCAGGGCGTCAACATCATCAAGGGTCGTGCCCTTGGGGACAAGCTCCTTGTAGAAGCGGCCAAGGACCTCCTTCGCCTTGGCGAGGGAGCTGACAACGGTGCTACAGCGATCTTCGACCGCTGCAGTCGCATCATCTAGAGCACTCCCGTGCTCCAGAGCGCCGCGGTCAAACTCGATGCCTGCGGCATCTGAGACAAAAAAGAAAGGGAATGAAGAAAGTAACACAGAAGAAAGACAAGAAAACAAAAAGAAAGGAGCAAAAATAAGGTACTCACCCGAAACAGCCTTGGCAGCAGCCATGAGCTTGCCTGCCACCTCTCTTTCACGCGCAGCCGCAGTAGTGGCAAGCTGCTCCTCGCGGTCCGTGGCCTCCTGCTGTAGACGCTCCTTAGCCTCGGCTGCCTTGGCCAGCTCCAGCTCAAGGCGCTCTTTCACACCAGCGGCAGCCTCGTCCTTCTTCTCCGCTTGACCAAGGCTCTTCTTGAGAGCATCAATCTCACGGAGGGAAGTGTTATGCTCCTCTGCATTCAAAACATACGAGCGTCAGAAAGCAAGACAATAATGCAAAAAGAAAGAAGCACCAAAGCATACAGGTACCTTGAAGCTGTTGGAGGTTGGCCTCCAGAACCAGGTGCTCCTGCACCAGTCGCTTGGCATCCTGCACAAAAGGCTGCAGGAAGAAGAACTACCAGTAAGGAAAAGGACTTGGGGGCTGCGCCCAACACGAAGGAACAAAAGAAAAATTCGCACACGAGAACGCTCGGGGGCTCCCCCCAAAGACTCGAAGAAAGAACAAGACAAGAAAATTTTTCAGACGCTCGGGGGCTCCCCCCGTGGCAGGAAACAGAAGTACTTACATGCTCCGATGGCGACTCGGAAAGCCGCTCCCAGCCTTCTGAGGCGCAGCCACCTGAGCTTCCTGCGGAGAAGGGACCGGCGCAGCACCCTCAGAGGTAGCCACCATCTGAGGAGGAGGAGACGCAACCTTCGATTCTCCCATCATCTCCTGAGCACCATCGCTGGAGGAATCGTGGGAGGAATGCCTGCACACGAAATAATTAGCACAAGCACAAAAGTCAACAGCACAAAGACAACAGTATAAAAGAAACTTACGAGTCCAGTGAGCTCAGGTCGAAGATAGGAGGAGTCCTTCGGGCTCTCTTCTCCCCCTTCTTCTCTACTTTCTTCTCTTCCTTCTTTTCTTC